>CAMTDV010000015.1:18727998-20115914 GCA_947069175.1 Scalesia atractyloides | reverse complement strand
TGTGCAGGACATCAATTTCAGTCCTTTCAAAGGTCGGTCTCCATATATGCGTAAGGTGTCACCAGAATGTAGGGGCAAACGAACGTATTTCTCGTTGCAAGCAATTTCAGCATGGTTCTTGCGAAGCCAATCCATGCCTACTATGATGTCGAAACTACCCAGCTGCATGGGTATAAGGTCGATAGGGAAAGTGTGCTCGTTAAGAGTGAGAAGACAATCACGAAAGACGGAATCGACTAAGATGGATTTGCCATTGGCAACTTCAACGGAAAACGACTTAGGCAATTTAGAGCGTGTACAATTTAACAAAGATTCAAATTCAATGGACACAAAGCTTTTGTCCACACCAGTATCAAATAACATTGAAGCGTAAAGGTTATTAATAAGAAATGTACCATTAACGACTTAATTGTCGTTGCGCGCTTGGTTTGCACTGATGTTGAAAGCTCGTCCCCTAGCAGCTTGTTGCTCTTGATTCAGTTGGGGACATTGAGGACGAAGATGCGAAGCATCGCCACACTTGTAGCAGGCTCTAGCTGGTATAGCATTTTGAGCTTGTTGGGATTGTGGTGCAGGATTGTTCTTACAATAGGCGGTGTTATGGCCAAAACGGTTGCAAATGGTGCAATGGCGACAATTAACGTTGGCAGGGTGATGATAGCTGCAGGTAGCACACTTGGGGTGAATCCCAGTGTATGACTTTCGATCATTTGCAGGTGTAGCAGGGTTTGAGTTAACAGCTGGTACAATCGCGTTACAACCAGGGTTCGATTGATTTCGCTTCTTCCCCTTGTTGCCACTTGATTGTTGGGTAAGTTGGTGGGTTGGTTTGGAAGAAACGGGGGTTGCAGTTTGCTTATCGCGAACGCGATTGTTGTTTAGGGAAGCGGCGAGGCGATAAACGGCTTCGATATTATCGAGTTTGGCTGCCTTGATGGTCTCTCGCATAGCAGGAGGTAACCCATGGAGGTACTTACAGATTTTGCGATCGAGGGTCGAAACAAGGTGAGGAACAATGAAACTGAGTTGCTTGAAACGGGTGGTGTAGGCTTAGTTATCGTCGCCAATTTGTTTTAGAGTCCAAAATTCATCTTCCAGTTTTGCGGGGGACAGAATTCTTCCATCATGAGTGTCTTAACTTCCTCCCAAGGTAAAGCATAAGCCTCTTCGTTAGAACGAAGATTCCTTTCGTTTGTCCACCATTCTAGAGCTTGGGCTTGGAATACCCCAGTCGTACTACGCGTTTTGAGCTCTTCGGGACATTCACTATTGATGAACGTGACCTCTATGCTGTTGAACGACTCGAGCATAGCTGTCACCCCATCGTTGCCAGTGAATGGCTTAGGGTTGCAAGATGAAAAGTGCTTGTAATTAAAGTTCACAATTTTGGGTTGAGCCGCTTTCGATTCCACGGACCGTTGGGGGTGTTTGAAGCTTGGATTTCGGTAACAATCTTTGGGACGATACGAGCGATTTGATTGGCCATGAAAGCCATCATCTTCTTTTTGGATTTGGTCTTCAACTTCTTAATCGAGTTGGAGAGATGAGAAGACATCTAAGATTCAAAAGAACGAATAGGTGAGACTTGATCATAATGATTGTTTAAGAAAAATTGCTTTCATGAATGCATCACATAGCATATAGCTTCACATAGTGTATAAAATGTTCAATTTTCCTCACATAGCATAATCATGAATTCCACATAGCATAACATGTATAACGAATGAAACCATCATAAATTTAGTTTGTTCACGAGAGATTATTATTGTTTTTTATGGCGATAGACGTGCGAATCGTGTAAAAGTTGAAATGAACGAAGTATTAAGTTTAAAATCACATATAAATTGAGATAACATAAAAGAGAGGCTCATAAAACATTGGATTATTTCGGGTAGAGAAACGTCGACTATTCCAAAGTGGTTCGAAAGTCCTTCCAAATTAGAGAAACGTGCTTTGGCCTATAGGTAAGATACTCTCGTCGAGAAGCGATTAGCGGTATCTTACCCTTCCAGTTACTACACGTTTCTAATCGATTGAAACAATCGAGACTTTGGCGAGATTGAAAATCGAGGAATGAGACTTAATCGACAAGGTGCGGGTTTCACCCCTAACTTGACGATTTTGTACCCTAATGCGGTTGTTTCTTACTAAACGAGGAGCGAATTCCAACTCGTTAGTAAGGTCCACCAGAGTATGAAATTAAAGTTTTCCATCAAGATGTAGATATCACTCCTAGCTTGATGGCGTAACTTCGTGAAAAATTGAATACGCGGAATTAGGGACTTCACCAAAAATTGTGGGCCATTGGGCCTATCTTGGTGTAAATCGCCTCGTTGGTAAAACATGAGTGTTTTCAAAGCTTCAAGTGTATTTATGTTGGCCTTAGGAAAGGCGTGTGAGTTTAATAGACCAAGAAGGAGAAATAGATGCAAATATGGTAGAATGAATGAAATTTTAAACAACAAATAAGAATCAAGTTACTAAAACTATAGACTAGGGCAAAGCATTCCTACTTTTCCTAATTCCCTATAGTTATGGCTTTGATACCGATCTGTCACACCCCAACCGATGGCGGAAACATCGGGATGAGACGAACAAATTGCTCAAAACTTCATAACGCTATGTGACAATATAATTTGAATTCAAATTTCATTTCAAGACTAAAATGTCATACAAAGATTCCAAATAAAAACAACATTGTTCATAACATAATAGCAATATTTATCTAGGTGTGTATCTAAGTCCACCTAAATTGCATTTCTTCTCAACATCGTCTCATCAATCAACCTGCAACATGTATTAAAATATATCAACAAAGGTTGGCGAGCATACAAGTTTTGTTACATAGCATAATATAGAATAAAATTGTTTAAAGTCTCATATCCATCATGAATCATGATATGCAAGTTTACTAGCATGTTGAAACGGTGTTCTATATGTTCAAACCAAAGAATCCAACGCATTAAAATAGCCTATCCTAATAGCGTAGCGGGAGGTTAACATGTTTAACTTAACAATACCCCAAGTTTCGTGAGCGGTGCGTTAATCCTATAGCGCTATAATTCTTAAGGTAGGCTAGCAAAGTTAATGAAGCATATATCGACACAAATAGTTTACATATCATACAAGTCTAACAAGCATCAAGTAGTTTCATGTTAAACATGGATAGAGATCAAAATAGTTTATGTGTCGTGTGATTTTATATAATGTACATGTTGCACCCAAAGTGTAAAAAGGAAAAGGGATCGAGTATGCTCACGGTTTTGCAAAGCTTTCCTTTGTTATTCCGTGAAAATTGGAGAGTTGAGAATGGAACACCGAGACTACCGTACATGAGGTAAACGAAGGTGTGTAAGTAAAGGAATGATAATCGGGAATCATAGAATTTGGAATTTATATATCATGAAAATTAGTAATATGAAAGTAACCATCTTGTACACATGACACTTGTTCTTGACACTATTGAAACTCAAGAGCGTTTACGTGTTTTCGTGGGGCAACCCACTAGAATCGTGACAAGCATTATGGCCCTTAGATGATATAACCTACTATTTTGACAAATGACCACTTGTTCATCATCAAGAGTTCGATTACTTCGATAATATATAAGTATTATATAGTGTACATTATGTCATATAGGTCAGGCATGAGGTAGGAGGTTGAACCATCCATTTAGGAACCTCTTTGTAGTTTACATAAGTCAAGTAAGAGGTGGGAGGATTTACCATCCACTTAAGACCTCTTTGGACTCACCACTACACATGTGTCTTAGACACAAGGAGGGTCATGAATTTACAAGTAAAGAATGAAATGAGACAACTAAGCTATGAAAATCATCAAGTAGAGTCTGGATTCCATGATGGATAGCCCAAGCTAGTCCAAATATCACACATTCATCAAGCTTAACTTGAACACTACTTGTGGGTGTAAACCCTAGTCGAAAACAGAAAGTTTGTGAGGTTCTAACCTCTAATTTGACGTGTCTCAACCTTGTTTTTAAGCCTAATCAACCACATATAGTGTTGTAAGCATTAGAATATAGGTTTAAGATGAGTTGAACTCAAGTTAAGCAAGTTTTATAAAAGTTTGAAGAATATAAATCAAAACAGTCCACTTTAGAGTCTGTTTCGTGACATTCCAGGGCCTGATTTTCCATGGAAAACCATTGGAGATGTGCAAAAGGTCAAACCAAGCAAGTGGGAAAAAGAATGGAGTGTTTTCGTTGAGAAACGAGTGAGTTACACTCACTTTAGTGAAGAAGAGTAATTCTGCCCGTATTTGCAACTTTCAGCTTGATTATTGAGGATTAGAGAGTGTTTTGATGATTAGAAAAGTGTAAAAAGGATTGGATTATTCTTGGGTTTTATAGAGAAGGATTAGGGTTGGGTTTGGTGAAGTATTAAATGTTAAAACATGTTTAAAACTCAAAAATTCACAAAAAACCCGCCCAAAACGAGTTTGGTCACGCTGGTTGCGGATCAGGCCGTTTTGACGAGATGATATATGTTTTACGGGCTGGTTTTGTTTGATGAGGAGTCCCAGCTCAGCTGGTTAGGCGCGTGTTTGGTGTGGTTGTTGACCCGGGTTCGAGTCCCGTGGTCTTCAGCTTTTTGTTTATTTTTTTTCTTGATTTAAGAACTTTACACTTTCAGCAATTTGCGTAAACTACCCCTGAACTTTAGTTAACCAAGTTATTTTGCTTTAAAAGAAGAAACTAACTTTATAATACAAACTAACTAGGTTAGTTTGTATTTACTAACTTTAAAATCTAATGAAACTAACTAGATTATTATTTTATTTACTTATTTATTTATTTATAAAAACAAACAAAACTTTTTATCGTAATATTAATTAATTCAATTAATTAAATAGGATAGACAAACAACGAATTTAAATTAGGGTAAAATATTTAAACGATTATTCATTTCATGAAGCTTTCGAGAGTTTCGAGAATTAGGATCCGAATTATTTAAGAGTTTTAATTAGTTTAACGAGTATCAAGTGTCGATAAATAAAGAATCAAGAATCTTTGAATAATATTTCGCTCAAACGAGAATTTGATTAACAGATGCACATAAGTCTAATATGAAAACACTAACATGATTAAAATACCTTCGTTTTCATTATGATCAATAGTCCCGGATTACAAACGACACGAAAGTATATTACAAAGAGAGTACAAGTGTCTAAATATGGAAAGTACAACATGCCTTGCTAAAAATAAGAAAGTGCGGAAACGCGGAGCGTCACAATCAACAACCTTTGATTCTGACCACCTTGCAATTTGCCTTGAAGTACTGTTGGGATTGAACCCTACAAAAGAACAGATGATAAAATGCCAAAACAGGTCTGCTATATATGATCCAGAATAAACAGAGTTTAGAGTTACTCTTCTCAAAGACCGGCTACCGAACCGCTTATAGTTCTAACAACTGTCTTGTGCCAATGCTCTACCAGTTATAAAGACTGTTGTATCACCAAACCTCTGATGGGTCAAAGGTCTGCTAGAAGTTAAAAGGCTGCTGAAAGTCAAAGGTCTGATCACCCTTTGAAGAACATCTGCTAATGCTTCATCAGAGCTTAAACTTATCAGAGGATAGGATCACCAATGCTTTGCCATCAGTGCTTATACTTAGTATCAGAGGATAGCTTAGGCAGTGGTTAGAGTTTGTTATTATTGTTAGATGTCACTGTCAAGGTGATGTCAGCATAGACGATCAGTGGTTAGGATTGTATTATATATAGACAGTGTTTGTACTGTTCTATTTAGCTTTTCACACTTGCACTTTTTGTACATTCTTTCTGTGTGTAAGCTCGGTCTGAGAGGGAGTCTAGTGAATCATTCATGTAATTACTTTGTAATGATTTCAATCTTTTGAGTAATGAAAACATGGTATGATGAAAACTTTTCTCTCATTGATTGTGTTATATAGTTTTAACTATTCTTCCGCTGCAAAGTTTTTCATGAATTATCAATTTGTTGTCAATTTGGTTAAAACAATACAATCAATCCAAACTCAGATCCTAACAATTGGTATCAGAGTTTGGTCTGTCAAATTGACTAACCGTCAGTTTGACCTAAAAGGATCAGCTCGATCTCAGTGATACTGTGCTAATCTAAATTGTTGAAAACGGAGTCGAAATTGTGTGGAAATTCACGATTCATTTGGTTTTATTGTTTGTGTTGGAGTCTATGTTGATTTCGGGGTTAATTGATGAAGAGGATCCATATCGGTCTCATAAAAATGACTGAGATGAACTGTTAATTCGTAAATTTCTCAAAAGGATTGCTGGAAATTTATCAGATCTAATTGATTCACGTATCACGAAATTTTCTACGAGTTTTATACTAGAAATTTCATGTTTATATCAGGTCTTGTATTTCTCCTCCGATTTTTTTGGAGATAATACACCTTGAGTTTTGCTTGTTTTTGATAGACAAAACTCAAGTACCTGTCTGAAGTAGAACCCTATTTTTAGAAAGGGAAGATACTTCCTCTGATAGTGAATCAAGAGGACTCTGGATGATGACCAGTTCAAATCAGATTTAAATGTCCTTGAAAACCTGTCCTTACAGACAAAATAGTGTACTATCTGGGATATTCAACCTCTGCTAAGGCCTGTTAAGTGTTTGTACACAAGGATGAGCATGTGAATGAAACTTTGACTGAAAAAGATTAAAAACTTATGTCATTGAAAAAATCTTAGAAGGACATTTGAAATGGTCTGTCAAAACTGATCTTGCAAATAATCAAAAAATTTATCAAACATTTGACATCAGACATCACTTTGTGAGGGATTGCTATGAGAAAGGTCTGATTTCTTTACAACATGTCCATACCAAGGATCAACTAGCAGATGTGTTGACAAAAGCACTTGATGCTTCCACATTTGACAGGTGATATCTTGGTTTGGAATGCTGAACATGGGTTAAAAACAAGTTTTCTTGCAATTCATGTGTAAAAGCATCAAAATGTTTTGGAAAATCAAAATTTCTTTCTTAAAAATTGTTTAAAATTGAGTTTCTCAAAAAATCCTCAAAGTCTATTCAAAGCTCTGATAGCCTAAAAACACTGTTGGATAGAAAAACCTATCCACTGATGTGGAACCTCTGATAGTGTTAACATTATATCACAACCACTGATAGATTACTCTGTCAGTGGTTAGCCAAACAACTGTTTTCCACTGTCAATCAGAGGTTACACGTGGACAGATGTTATTCGACAGTTGTTGCATCAGATGCCATGTCATCATCACTTTTTGAAAACCCTATAAAGCCTATTTCATCCACAAACAGAGCCTTCACTTTTACTGTGCCATTTCAAAATTTCTCAAAACTATTTCCTCTGATAATCATGACACCCAAAGCGAAATCAACACAGGAACCACCAAAACACACTCTTATCATCAAAAATCTGCATAATTATCTTTGTACTTTTAAAAAGACCAAGAAAAATACAGAGTTTCATGAAATCATCGATATCTTGTCTTCCTCAAAGTATAAGACTCTATTAACCTGAAACGCACCGATTTATCAAGATGCCCTTCGAGATTTCTGGGCAATTGTTGAGATTGAAAGTCTAAACAAGAAACCTTGGGCAATCACGTCAAAAGTGGGAGGGATTCTGGTTCCAATAACCCCACAAACCATCTCAGAGGTTTTTCAGATGAACGATCTAGAAGGTAAAATTTCCTTCCCTAAAAGTGAGTATCAAATTGTTTTAAAAACAAAGGGTATACATGAGATTTATCAAAATCTACCATGAAAAAGGGGAAATTTCCACCTCCTATGAAATATTTGTTTCATAACCTGCTCACATGGGTGTCAAATAAAACAACTGGTTTTGATGAAATACTATTAAAAATTCAATACTTGGGGTATGCTATTATGTCTAAAACTGATTACAATTACTCCCAAGTGTTGTTTAATGATTTGGTAATAAATCTAGAAAAATGTGAAAAACAAAAAGGAAAATGCTTTTCTGTTATTTCCTAGATTTTTAGGTTATTATTTACTAAAGAAAATCCCAAAAAGGTGCACATGTTGAAGGTGTGTCTTTTCAAATAAACAGTTTATCATCTAAAACATATACTCGCCTTATGGCCAAAGAGTCAAAAGTTTCAAAAACACAAGCAGGGGAGTCTGAGCAAAATTTAGATGAGTCCACATCTGTTCTTCAGACACCAGCTGCTAAGACTACTGCTCTTGGTGACCACAGCAGCACAACCACTGTTGTGCAACCCACACCAAAAACCACTAAAAAGACCAAAAAGAAACCTTCAAAACCCACCAAACCTATCAAACAGGACCTTCTGGAAGATGAGATCCTAGAAGTTAATCCAGTGACAACACAAAAGTCACATGAAACCATAACTGCTACTTCCTCACAACAGATGCTAGAAAGATCTGCACCCAAAACCATAACTCCTCATGATTCCTCACAAAAGGAACATGTTGTAAGCACAGGGATCCCACAACTGATAACATCACCCTCATTTGAGAGTATGTTAAAATGTCCATCTCCCAGGACAAACCTGCTTTCCACAACACTCTCCACATTTCAAATCACAACCACCACATCACTGGTTGAAGCCTTTAATAATCAGTCACCAAAAGGCCACTCTCACCAACACATTACTGAGAGCAAAACTTCCACAATGGTTGTGTCTGATAAAAATCAACTGGTTATCCCACAAACAGTTGAGGAGGCTACATCACTTTGATTTCACAAAATCCCTGTTGATAGTTCAAATGGAGCAGCTACTACAGATGTTGAATTCACTGATTTACATCTGGACAGTAGTTTCATATATAAGTTTCCTTTGAAGGCAACCACTGTTGAGGCTACCAAGGAAACCTCTGCTTCAGTGGGAAGACCCCAGTACCAAGAAAAAGGGGCATCTAAGGTTGAAACAAGTGATAAATCACATGCTCATGATACCCTAGATAAAACTACCACCTCTGGTAGGAGCTCAGATGATCATATTAAGTTAGGTGATGAGCTAAAACATAAGGAATTGACGGATAAAGTCACAAAGATTGAGGCATCAGTGGGAGATATCAAAGATGTGCTGCAACAGATGTTACATTCTGCAAAATCTCGAAACACTGCCCAATCCTATGCTCAAGCCACCAGAATTGCAAACCAAGTGTATCCTCTGCTTCAACAACACTATCAGCATGCTAATCAGTTATATGATTCAAAAGTGCAGACATTCAAAGAAGAAGTTGAAGCAAGGTATAAAGACACACAGAAAGAGCTTAAAGTGATCAAGAAAATTCTCATTCCTGGCACTACCCTTGCACCTATCTTCGAAAGAGTTGATGATGCCAAAAAGGGGGAGAAAAATGACCCTGAGGAAAATCTCTCAATAACTTCTGTTGAAACATCTGTCAAAGAAAAGGAAAAGGGAGGTGATGAACCCTGAAAATTCAAGCAGATGAGGAAGATACACAAATGACGATCGTTCAAATTCATGTCAGGATAAACGAGAAGGAGATGAAGGATACCACTGCTAGTCCCGAAACCACTGCTGGTATTAAAAGGCAAACCACTGACAGTTCAATTTTATTGCCTTTCTCATCTCAGCAACCACCTATCACAGTAGCAGATGTTTATACTACTAAAAGTACAGCAGATGTTACGACAGCAGTGGTTTGCACAAATGCCCCTGCACCAAAACTGGTTTATGTTAGAAAAAGAAGAAGAGTGGCTACAATGAAAAATGATGACATACCATCTTCACTTGTTATTCGAACAAATCCAAAACCAGTTACCATCCATTCATCATCACTACAAATCAGCTTTGCTGAGTCACTCAAAGGTCAAAATCCAAAAAGAAATATTCCTATGGAAATATCATATCCTTTAGAGTTGGCTGCAGTAAAAGGAGAAATGCTACAATTCTATACAGAAGTTGGTCCATCCAAAAGAACCTTCCCATCTCTTCATGGCAATAGAAATCCTAAAACCATTGAGGATTATCTAATACTGAAAACAAGACAAGCAAAAATCATAGCAAAAGAAGAAAGCAAAGGGAGAGGTAATACCTATTTAACAAGAATGGAACAGCATGAGCTAAGCAAAGTTAAGAAATTAGAAGAGTATGCAAAAGAGCTTAATGAGAAAATGACAAAAGATTCTCCAAAAGATGATCCTCAAAAGAAGCTAAGGGGAAACCTCGCAAGATTTATCATGAAAGAAAAACCCTATCAAGCTGAGGAAGATCAATTCAAGGAGTGGTCCATCCAAGCTCTCAAACAAGAAGCAGATAGAATTGATAGGATGAAGAAAGACCCTCAAATAAGACAGAATGCACCAGAATGGAAAGATGTTAAGAACCTCAGTACAGATCTGGTCTTAGAAACAACCATTCAATCCCTCAACCAAAGGAAGAGGCAGCTGCAGATGGATAAGCAAGATCAGCAAAGAGATGCTAATAAAAGTAAGCAGGCTGTCACAAAGGAACCTTTGCCTGATTTGAATAAAGAACCATTAAAGCCTTTAGCTAAATCTGAAGATCTTTTTCAAAGGCTTTCAAGAAGTTCACCTTTTCAATTCTCATCACAAATAACTCTTCTCCCAATAAACCCATTGAACTCAAAAATACTAAAGTGGCTCTCTCATAAAAAGACCCATGTATTGACTTTGCTCAGGTCCGATGGGAAAGTTGTGAGTATATCAAGGAAGGATGCACTAAGCCTGGGTGTAGCTGACCTTCAAGATCTTTTGGAACTACAACTATGCAGGGATGAGGATGATGAAGATTCCTTGAACTTTGAATCACAATTCAAAGCACAAATCAGGGAAAAACTGATGAGACATAAAGATCATGAATAAAGATGAGTTTTGGCATCATCTGTTCTAGGGGAGATTGTTGGGATTGAACCCTACAAAAGAACAGATGATAAAATACCAAAACAGGTCTGCTATATATGATCCAGAATAAATAGAGTTTAGATTTACTCTTCTCAAAGACCGGCTACCAAACCGCTGATAGTTCTAACAACTGCCTTGTGCCAATGCTCTGCCAGTTTAAAGACTGTTGTATCACCAAACCTCTAATGGGTCAAAGGTCTGCTAGAAGTTAAAAGGCTGCTGAAAGTCAAAGGTCTGATCACCCTTTGAAGAACATCTGCTAATGCTTCATCAAAGCTTAAACTTATTAGAGGATAGGATCACCAGTGCTTATACTTACTATCAGAGGATAGCTTAGGCAGTGGTTAGAGTTTGTTATAATTGTTAGATGTCACTGTCAAGGTGATGTCAGCATAGACGATCAGTGGTTAGGATTGTACTATATATAGACAGTGTTTGTACTGTTCTATTTAGCTTTTCACACTTGCACTTTTTGTACATTCTTTCTGTGTGTAAGCTCCGTCTGAGGGGGAGTCTAGTGATTCATTCATGTAATTACTTTATAATGATTTCAATCTTTTGAGTAATGAAAACATGGTATGATGAAAACTTTTCTCTCATTGATTGTGTTATAAATTTTTAACTATTCTTCCGCTGCAAAGTTTTTCATGATTTATCAATTTGTTATCAATTTGGTTAAAACAATACAATCAATCCAAACTCAGATCCTAACAAGTACTATATTGTGCAGCAACTAGTTCTTCCTTCATTCTTTTGATCTTCAAGGCCTGATCTTGATCAACAAACTTTGCTCTTTTCCAATTAGGTTGAGTCACCTTTTGTGAAGGATTTTTGAGCATAACTTGAATCCTTTCAATTCTTCCTTAAGATCATTTGCAGACCAATTTTTAAATTGAGCTCTTGTTGCTTTATATGGTTTGTGTTGCATTATGTCTTCAAGGTAGTCTTTCTTTAGCTCATGGTCATTTTATTCAATGGTAGCCTTTTCTGACATGGACTTACATAGGTCTTTAGCGAAGTCTTCAATGTGTCTAACTTTCTCAAGTTGCAGTTGCATTGCTCCTTGTAAAGTCCTGTCATCTTTTTCCTTTATTATCTTCCTTTGCCATGGTTTCAGCTTGTCTGACCTTTAGCTTCAGATATTCGTCTAAGTTGTTTGGCTTTCGATACCTAAGAAGAGATAGAAATTCCCTTTGTTTTGGATCCTCTATCTCATAGAATTACTCTATTTCACCTCTTACAGCATGTAGTTCAATAGGATATAGAGCAGCCATTAGGAGAAATGATGTTGATAGATGAGCGATTGCAATTGAAGTGGGTTTAGGTGGAAGTGATGAGAGTGATTAGTTCAGCGGTTGTGATGATAAAGGAATTGGTGATGGAATCCCTTCATCATCTTCTTCAATCATAAAATTCTTACTTTTGCGTTGAAATTTGATTTTTGGTGAGGGTGGATGTTCAGGAAATCTTGGTGGAGTGGCAAATGGATGAGTCGAAGTTGGAAAAGTGATAAGAGCAGTGGATCTATTGGAACATCTATTGTTCCAGCATCTGCTATCACCACATTTGTCCTAACATCTGTTGGCTTGATTTGTGGCGTTGATATTTTAGGTGGTGATATGGGTTTGGATTGAGCAGATGATACATTAAGATTGGCATCAACAATGGTTTTAGAAGGGGTGGGAATTGGTTGCCTTGCTTTTCTAGCAGACTTTCTTTTTCTTGAAGTACCAATATCTTCTTTTTCCATTTGTTGAGCCTTTGTTTGTTTAGTTAGGTTTGAAGCTTTGATTTCTAATGTATCTTGTCTCTTCTGCTTGTCATCAGCAATCTTTTCTGCCTTTTTATTTAGGGTCTCATTAGTCCCTTTTCCAAAATTGGTATCTGATTCTGTAGCAGTGGTTTGTTCTGGCTGTTGTTACACTTTTGGTTTTGGTTTTGCTTTTAAATCTACCTGCAACATTCTCAAGGAATCTTTCTCCCCCTTTTTGGCATCATCTTCAATTTCTTCTTGAAAGACAGTAACCGGGGTAGTGCCAGTTGTTTTCAATAAATGGTCTTTGATGGCTTTGATTTCTACTTGAGTGTCTCTGTATCTAACCTCAACCATTGTCCTGATAAGCTTCATTTGGGTTTCATGCTGAATATCTGACAATCTTCTCTGAGCAAGGATGATTGGTTGCACAATATTCCATAGCTCATCAACATTTTGAGGTGTGGATGGTTGTGGTTAAGAGTTTGAAGCATTTGTTTCATCATAGACTTTATTTCATCAAGTGATGATTCCATGTGTGTCATTCTCTCCCTCAATTCATGGTATTTTAAGTTATCACCTAAATTAATAGGATCATCTAAATTCCTACCAGAGGTAGTTGTATTTGAATCATCAACATGAGGAATCTCAATGTTTTCAGAAACAAATGCTCTTTTTCTTGGTACTGGGGACTTCCAGCTGGAACATATGTTACAATTGTAACCTCAACAGTTGTTGCCTTCAAGGAAGACTTACTTATGTAACCACTATCCAACTGAGCCAGTGTTGTGGCAACAGTTGCAGTAGTTGCTTCACTTGAATTACCACCAAGAGTTATGTGTAACTCATGGGGTGTAGCCTCCTCAGCTGTTTCTGGGTTAGCTAATTGAGTTTTCTTAGACTCAGTCAAATATGGGAGTGTACTCTCTGTAATGTGTGAGTGAGAGGGACTGTTTGTAGTCTGAGTTTTCTCAATAGCATGAAATAGGGGTATAAAAGTGGAAGGAATTGGAGAAGTGGTTTGTTGAGTAGAAAGAGACATTGCCCTGGGAGAGGGGCTTGAGAGCATATGTTCAAGTGAATCATCTGCCTCATAATGTGGTGTCACTGTGCTTACAACTTGTGCCTTTTGTGAGGAATCAAGAGGAGTTAGGCTAGATGGTGGAGATCTTTCCAACTGCTGTGAGGAAGTAGCAGCAGTGGTTTCAAGTGGCATTTGTGTTGTCACTAGGTTAACCTCTGGGATCTCATCTTCCAGAGGAACCTCTTTATGTTGTTTTGTTTTGGTGGGCTTTTTGGACTTGGAGGGTTTCTTTTTGGATTTTCCTAATGTGGGTTGCACAACACTGGTTGTAGTGCCATGCTCACCAGGAGCAGTGGGCTCAGAAGTAGAGGTTTGAGCAGTTGATGTGTTAGCATCCAAAGTTGGCTCAACCCTCTCTACTTGTGTTTTTAAAACTTTTGGTTTTTTATTTGAAATTCTGGTAAAATTTTCATGTGTGAGGCTACCAACAGGACTGATGACACCTTGTTTAGAATCCTTTTCACAAACTTGTGATTGAATATAAAAACTCAATAACATTGGATGTATAAGAAAAGCTTTAATTTTTTGCAATGTTATTATAGTTTGTCACCAAGTTAGAAAACAATACCTAGGAAAAATTAAAATCAGATTTTGTCAAAATAGCATATCCCAGATATCGAATGTTTAAAGATATTTCATTGAAAGCAGTATTCTTGGCAGACAAACAAAGTAGCAAAGTGTGGAAAAAGAATTTCATATAAGCAGGGAAATTGGGTTTATATATAGTTATACCTGTAAGTTGTCCCTCATACCCTCGTTCAATGAACTCATCATGTAGCTCTTTCTTTGGGAAAGATCTTTTGGCATTTAGGTCATTGAGGCCAAAAACAGTTGAAATGGTGGATGGGGAAATTTGAATAAAAGACTCACCCCCCTTTGATGTAATCGCATAAGCCTTTTTGTTTTGAATTTGAACTTTAGCATGATATCTTTACTTGGATGTTTTTAGAATTGATTATGGCATGATATGCTATGTTGTTGTCGGTTTCCTCAAGGATGGGAAGATAATTATGAGGAGTTTTGATGAGAAAAGCCATGGTGGAAGATAATTATGGGAAGGTAGTATGGATTCGTGAAGAAGATGAGAATAATGGAAACCATTTTGAGAATTTTTGAATTCAAGACGGCAAGGAAAAACTCTGTTTGAATAAAACAGGGTTTATAGAGTGAAAAGGTGAATGTTGACGTGGCAGCGGTTCTAAAAGATCTGATGGCTAACATCTATCCACGTGGCAACCTCTGTTGAGAGGAAACAAAGGTTAGGAACAGTGAATGAGAACAGTGGTGATTTTAACTATCAGAGGTTAGGAAACACAGTGGTTTACCTAATAGTGGAAAATGAAAAGCAAAGGATACCTTTTATAGCGGATAGAGTAAACCAAACAGATGATTTCTTTGAAATACAATGGTTATGGACAAACTTTTAGAATTTTGAAAATTTTCAATTTGTGCTATTTTTAAGGATGGAATTTTGATTTTCTGGAAATGTTTTAATGCTTTTTATTCATGGAAAGCAAAAAATTACTTTTAATCCATGTTAAGCATCCCAATTCTAGAGATCAAGCTTTCAACGGTAGATGTCTCTAATGCTTTTGTTCAAACATCTGCCAGTTATTTCTTAGTTGGGACATGATGCAGAGAAATCAAACTTTTTTCATAGCAATCCCTCACAAGTGATGTCTGATGTCAATGTGCTTTGTTGTGGAGTGAGAGACTAGATTTTTAATGATGTTTTCAGCTGCTTGACTATCTAACATGAGAGGAGTCTTTAGAACAGTTACACCAAAATTCAGCAGTTGATTTTGAAGCCATAGGAGTTGAGCAGTGCAACTTGCAGCAGCAGCAACATACTCAGCCTCTGCAGTTGATGTGGATATTGCAGCTTGCTTTTTTGCTTTTCCAAGACACTAAGCAATTTCCTAGGAGTTGACATCCTCCTGAAGTTGACTTTCTTGTGGTGTGACATCCAGCAAAATCACTATCTGTATAACCTGAAAGCTCAATGTTTCCATTAGAAGGATACTAGATACCAAGTGTGGGAGCACCTTTTATGTATTTGAATATCCTTTTCACAGCAATGAGATTTCACTTTCCAGGTGTTGACTGGGATCTGGCACAAACACATGTGGCAAACATGATGTCTGGCCTTGATGCAGTTAGGTATAATAAAGACCCAATCATGCTTCTATAAAGAGTTTGATCAACCAAGTCATCTTTGTCATCAAGTATAAGAAAGACGCAACCATGCTTCTATAAAGAGTTTAATCAACCAAGTCATATTTGTCATCAACAGTGACAAGCTTTGAGGTTGCCATGGGTGTGCTACATGGTTAACAATCATTCATATCAAATTTGGTAAGTAGTTCTTTGACATACTTACTTTGATGAATGAATGTACCATTGTGCATCTGCTTAACTTGGAGACCAAGAAAGCATTGGAGCTCACCCATTGCACTCATTTCAAACTCGGTTGTCATCACATTGATTCATAAGTGGATCCAAAAATAATGTCATCCACATAAATTTGGACAATCATTAATTCCTTTTCTTTCCATTTTAAAAACAATGTTTTATCAATCTTACCTCTTGTAAAGCATATGGAAAGGAGAAATGTGGAGAGAGTTTCATACCAGGCTCTAAGTGTTTGTTTCAAGCCATAAAGTGCTTTGTTGAGCTTGTAAACATGATCAGGATAAATTGCATCTTCAAAACCAGGAGGTTGGCACACATATACCTCTTCCTGGATCCTACCATAGAGAAAGGCACATTTGACATCCATTTGATACACCTTAATGTTGTGGTTGACAACAAAAGCTAAGAACAATCTGATGGCCTCCAATCTTGCAACTGGAGCAAAAGTTTCATCATAGTCAATACCTTCTTCTTGTCTGCAGCCTTGAACCACAAGCCTAGCTTTATTCTTGACAACAACACCCCTTTCATCAGTTTTGTTCTTGAAGACCCATTTTGTGCCAGTTGGACTTATTTCCTTTGGCAATGGTACAAGTTTTGTCTTTTAAATTGAAGGAGCTCTTCTTGCATGGCTTCTACCCCATTGTTTTCTTTTAGTGCCTCTTGGTACTTGACAGGTTATGTGAGAGATAGGAAACCAATAGAAAGACAAATGTTTTGCGATTGACTTCTGGTGAGCACCCATCATTGATGTTGCCAATGATTTGATCAGATGGATAACTTTAAAGGTAGATTAGATCTCTCTTATATGGAAAAATGGCATTTTGTGGTAAAGGTTGCAGATGGGAATCATCTGAGCTAACATCTGTTAGCAATTTTGAAGAGCCAATATCTGTTTGAAATGGAGGTGGATGTATAGGTAGGAGAGGTGTGGAAACATGTTGACTTTTATCTACTGAGATTGGACTTTGTCAACAGAGGTTAGATGTGATGAGCTGGCTGAGGATTGAGTATTAACAACAGATGATGCAGCAGTGGCAGAGCTTTCACAGTTGTTAGTAACATCTGTTGCTTTGTTGGTGGAAATGACTTTGTATTATGGGATCACAATACCATATCCATTGTCATGAGAAGAAGATTGTGATGTACCTGCAGGGTTAGTCTTGATAGACACATCTTCAAATGTAAATTTATCTAAGTCAAATAATTCAGCAAGATTTGCTAGGATTTTTAATGAAGAAAGTTCATTGAACTTTACATTCAAAGTCTCTTCCACACACCTAGTCCTTGAATTAAAAACTCTGTAGGCTTTAACAGTGGTTGAGTATCCCAGAAAATAACAACAATCTACTTTAGCTACAAAAAAATTGAATATTTTAGGTTTAAAATGAAGCACGGGCAGCCAAAGATTTTGAAATATGAGATCAGTGGTTTGATCTTGTATAGAATTTCATAAGCAGTCTTTTGATGTCTGGGGTTAATCAAAACTCTGTTCTGAACATAGCAAGCAGTGTTTACAGCCTCTGCCACAAAAAGACAAGGGTAAACTTGAGTCTCCAAGCATAGTTCTTGCAGCTTCAATTAAAGTTCTGTTTTTCCTTTCAACCACCCCATTTTGTTCAGGTGTCCTTGGGATGCTATATTGCCTAACAATCCCTTTTGACACACAAAAGTCATCCAACTCCCTATTTTTAAATTATGTGCCACTGTCACTCCTAAAAATTTTCACAAGCATGTCGAATTGCTTTTCAACTTGTTTTACAAAATTTTGCAAAATGCCAGCAGTTTCATCTTTGGAGTGCATGAAAAAGGTGTAAACCTTGAAAAATCATCAGCAATAACAAGACAATATCTTTTCTATTTTAGACTCATGATTTTCATAGGGCCAAACAAATCCATGTGCAGCAACTGCAAACATTGGCTTGTTTTGGACTCTTCAATTGATTTGTATGAACGTTTTTGTTGTTTTCCTTTTAAACAGGAAACACAATGTTCATCACAAGTAAATTGTTTTCAGAATAAATCTCTGACAAGATTTTGTTTGGAGAGTGTGGTGATAGTCTTAAGATTTGTATGACCAAGTCTTCTGTGCCACAGTTTTGTCTCTTTGCTTGAAGCAACTGAGAACAGACATGCATTGGACATTGGATTATCCTTCAACATATAAATCACATACACATTGCCACTCCTATGAGCAACAAGTTGTGCTTTGCTCTCAGCTATTATTTGGTCAATCTTTTTAACCACTTCTGGCCCAACAATTTGACAAGTTTCTTAGTTAAGAAGGACACATATCCTTTATCACTCATTTTTGAGACACTAAGCAGATTAAAGTTCAGATTGTCAATGAGATTCACATGCTCAAATTTGATTTTCCCAGCCTGAACAGTCCTTGACCCCAACACCTTCCCTTTTGAATTGTTACCAAAGTATATGTCACCCCCTCCTTGTGCCATGAAATCTTTGAGAAGGGCTCTACATCCTCTCATGTGTCTAGAGCCTCCACTATCTACATACCATAGACTATCAAGGCAATTAGAAGCTCCATGCACATTAGTAAACAATTAGTTTAGGTGGGTTTCCAAAGCCAAAATGGCTTTGGATGGGGTCACAGACAATCTAGCCTCAAATTCAGGATAATGGTCAGTGTTTTGAACAGACTTTTGTAACCACAATTGTGAACCATTTCCAATTAAATGATCATATCCATGAGGGTGCCTATTAACCCACAGGTTGGCCATATCCTCTTGGATATTGATTTGATGGTGGAGCATCTGTTACCTGAAGCTCTCTGGGAGTAGAGGTTACATTCAATTTCTTGGTAACAGATTTTTGAACAGGCTCAAAGGCCTGTTTGGATTTTCCTTTTGCAATACTCATCCTTGGACTCTCTAGTGTTTTGGATTTATACTCACCCTTTTTAACTTCAAAGTTTTTAAGATAAACTCACTCTTGAGTTTTGTGATTTGTCTTGTCACAAATTGTGCAGTTTGGAGAATCAATTATTACACTTGTTTTGTTAATGTCATAGGCTTTTAGAAGAACGCAGTTTTTAGTAACATGATTCTTCTTTTCACAGAAATCACAAAACAAGCTTTTTATCTTTTCTTTCTTTTTCCCTTTTTCTGACTTTTTATCAGCAGATGGTATTACCTCTGCTGGAATATCCTTTAAGGGTATGATATTGACTTTGGGTGCTTTGACACCATCAGTGGTTGTAAAATCCATTGGCTTGAAGTTTTCAAGAATGTCACATGCATCAGACCATGTAGGTTTAAGATGATA
Organism: Scalesia atractyloides; assembly: GCA_947069175.1. Classification (NCBI taxonomy): domain Eukaryota; kingdom Viridiplantae; phylum Streptophyta; class Magnoliopsida; order Asterales; family Asteraceae; genus Scalesia; species Scalesia atractyloides. The sequence continues at coordinate 20,096,500 of CAMTDV010000015.1, read as the reverse complement.
TTTCTCAATTTTCTCAAAAGTTAAGGATCCTTCAGGTCTTTCTAAAATAAATTTCTTTCCAGTTTTATCAGTGACTTTGATTTCTTGACCAGCCAAGTTTGTTGGAATCACTTCAACCAAATCAGAATCATTTACAGTAATATTTTCAGAATTTTGGTCATTTTTTCTAAACCCAATGCCAAATTTGATATTACTTTTGATTCGTTTTCAAGCATCACTTCATAACTTTGCAGGATTCTACCCACTTCTCACAAGTGATTTGGGTAGATTCCAACTCCTTTTTGCAACTCTGATATTTTTCTATCATATTTTGGAGTTGGTCCTTGGTTATGATGGCCTCATGTTTTAGGTTACTGATTTCAAATTCTTTTTCAAACAATTTTGTTTTCAACTCTTTTGAAAGTTTTTCAAATTGCAATTCATCATCTAAAATCTTGTTTCTAAGATTTTCATTCACCTCTTTTATGTTAGCAAAAGCAATTATGCATCTGAACATAGATCTTTAAGGACCTAAGGAGATACCTTAGTAGCAGCCATCATGCACAATCACATTCACCTTCACATATACTGGCATCCCATGGGTCAGACAGAGGTTTCAATTCTTCACCAACATTTTCTTTTGTAACAACTGTTTCTTCATGAACATCAGACTCATCAGACTTAGATACCACTTCCTCAAATTCATCACCTTCAACTATTATATTTAGTTCCATAAAGCAAAAATCATTTTGTTTCATATCACCTTCAACTATTATATTTAGTTGCATTTGCACCTGAGAAGCTGGTGCTTGAACATATTGAATCTGAGGGACTGTGGTATGAACCTATTGCACAGGAACAGTAGTAGCAGGGTGTGCAAAATAAGCAGTGTTTTGCATATGAGGAGCAGGGGTATATTGGGAATAGTGAGCAGTGCTTTGAGTGTTTTGAGGTCTAGGGCTAGGATGTGTGACAATTGGTCCAAATGTTTGAGACCTACATTCTCTAGCAAAGTGTCCTAGCCAATTACACTTATAGCATTTAATTTTTTACTTATCCAACCCAACCTTTAGCCCCCCATGCAACCTTGGGAACTTTCTACCAGTTCTCTTGTAATACTTGCTAGCCCTAACACTCAATAAAGCAAGTTGGTGCAGAATATCCATCTTTTCTAAATTTGAAGGGTCAAAATGTTGAAGGTCATTCAACTCAAAAGATAAATTATCAGAAGTTTGGCTTTCCCCATTGGCATCAAATGCATAATTAGGTGTGTAAGAATCAGGGTTGAAATTACCCCTAGATGTTATATCAATGAAACGATCTGATCCTTACAACTGCGAGTGGCTTCTTCTTGGCCAATGAGTGTTGTACTACTGAATGTATACTCATCAGCCACCTTGCCAGATTCTTGTAGCTTCTTTTTCTGGTTCAGCTCTCTCTCATAGGTGAGGAGCCTACCATGAAGCTGTGTTAGACTCATTTCTTAAACCCAACTGAATTTTGAGTTACAAAAGCTATAGTGTCCCACTTTTCTGGTAATGATCTAAGAAAACGACTATTTAAAGTCGAATTTGCAAACTCAACATTAACCAGTTTAAGCTCACTAATGAGACAACTAAATCTTTCAAACTGTTGGGTTAATGACTCTCCTTTGACATGACAAAAAGTTTCATATTGTTATTTAAAACTTCTCTATTGTTTTCAATTACTTCCTCAGTCCCACCTAATTGCTCTTTCAAGGCATCACATAACTCCTTTGCACTGTTGCAATACAACAGGCTAACATAGATTACATTGGGCAAAGTTGAAGCAACGATGCTAAAAGCCTTTGAATCTAGTTCATTTTTTGGAAATCTTGCTCGGAGTAATTTTCAGGATTTTTAGGCACTTGAATTTTGGGGTTCTCAGCACTTGGGACCATTGGAACATGAGGTCCAAATACAACTGACCTTCAGCAACCGGTGTTTTGCTGAGCAAGTATATGACCCATCCGACGTTGCCAGATACTATACTCAGATCTGACAAGCATCAGTGGTTTAAACTTGGAACCAGTGTTATGAGGATCCTTTGAGTTTTGAGACATTCTGATTGTTTACAAACAGATTTTTTTTAAAAACTTTGAAACGTAAATAAACTTTGTTTTTCAATACAAACGAATTAACAGTGAGAGCTAATCTGTTCAAATCAAATTGATTGTTAAATCAAATTCGATTGACCAAACTCTGATACCAATTGTTAGGATCTGAGTTTGAATTGTTGTAAAATTTTGTAAAATGGAGATAATGAATGATGATAAAAAGAGGTAAATGTAGCGGAATGATAAACTTTGATTCACAAAAAATTGAGAGATTGTTTCATTATCATGCTTTTGTAATTGTAATCACGTATGCATATAATTCACAATCTCCCCCTCAGCCTAAGATCACTGATTGTTCATACAAAATGAGTGGAAAGAATTTTGATTAAGTAAATGGAAGTGATCAAATAGAACAATACATGCACTGTTCTATTTATAGTACATACGAAACCACTGAGCATCTAATGATGACGTTAGTGTGAAATTAACATCTAACTAAAATAACAAACTCTAACCTCTGCTAACTAAACACTGATACAATAAAATATAATACAAAGACTGTTGGTAACAACTGCTAAGGAGATCCACTGTTGGTCTTCAGCAGAGCTTTGCCATAACAGTGTTTCTTCATCAGCGCTTGGCTTCAACAGACCTTTCTAGCAGATCTTCAGTATCAACAGATCTTTGAGTTTTGTCTTCATCAGAGGTTTGCAGCCGATGATGTAAATTATTGTGGATCAGTGGTTTAAAGATATTTTGGCTTTCTTTTGTATGTTTATGTGTAATCAATCAAGTTTGACGCTGCTTAATTTTAAAGTCATGATGGCTAAATTCTTCCATCACTTGAGGATGATGATTCCTAGATGATTCTTTTTTGGGAAACAAGGAAAGTTCCCCAAGTTAAATTTTATTTACAATCTCAAACAAAAAAAGAATTACAAACTAAAGTGCATCTCTTCTCTCACATTCTAGTCCGAAAGAAAGAGACCAGAAACCAAAAACAATAAAAATGGCCCAATGCCCAAAAACTCCAAACTAACCAAAAAATTCAAAAAAACCACTAAGCTACAACTTCATAAATTTTGGTTTCATCCATCTCAGAGTCAACCTCCACTTCATCATCATTTTTTTTGTAGTTATAAAACATGTTAATTAGATGGAAGGGAATTAGAAGTAAAGGGTTGAATTTTAGAAGCTCTTGCCTCGTGTGGGGAGGTTGTATACTTGATATGTGAGAACTTGGTCTAATTTATTGCTATAACTCTTAAGGAGATAACATCAAATCAAGAGGTCCATAGTAGTGGGTGTTTTAAATCCCTTATAAAAATACTCATTTGATATTTTAAAAACGATATTGCGGTGGTCGTCATTGGATAACGATCGTGGCAACTTTCTAATATTGTTAAGGGTCGTGATGCCCATAACTGGGGTTCTTTATTCTATGGCATTAGAGCACACATATTCGTTTCCTTCAACAGAACGACCTTAGGTGGTTGTCTTATGACGAATGATCGTGACAATTTTCTGAAGAGACATATTAGTAACCTTAACCAGAGTCATTTTTATTTTTGTATAGTGATCGTTTGGAAATCCATATTAAAGGAATTAGTTTTGTCATTAAGGGAACATTAAACTCAAGTGATTCTTTCTTTGCTTTCTTTAATATATGTATTTTAAATTTAAACTGTTTCAAGACAACTCTCTAAAAGCCCTTATGTGCTTGGACGATTTTGGTCTTTTACCATAGTTATATTACGCTAACAATATGTCCATTTGCGCTAACGTGTCGTAGTGAGTAATCGTATTACATCATGTTTTCCAAATTTAAATCATGAAATTGTGTTAAAATTAACTAAAATTAATAAATATTATACATACCACAACACACATAGGTAAACAATATTTATTACATCAATAAAACCACAACATACGTAATTAAACAATATTATTACAACAATAAAATACATGTTTCTCTAATGCTTTTTATGTTCTCCTCATTCTCTAATGACTCTTTATGTTCTCCTCATTGCGTACTTGCGTGCCATGTTCATGAGAACGTATCATGCATGAAAAGAAAGCATGGGTAAGCCAATAAAATAATGAACAATAATCAAACAACACAATAATAGAAACAACACAATAATAGAAACAACGCACTAACGCTTATAGTAACAATATAACAAATACAAGCACATTCAAAAGCAATAAAAATAGTGTTAAGTAAATATACCAAAATAAGCATCATTCCGATTATCGTATCACAAAATAATAATAGTAGTAGCAGCAACGACCACATAACAATAATACATCATATAGGTTGCAAGTCTATGTACTAATATGAGATGGGGTGTGGGCATACATATCATACGACTAATACATAACACTCGATCCTAGTAGAGATAAAAGATGTGTAAGTTAATTTTCTAGTACTAAAGCGGAGACACAATGATCTCTAACCACAACAACAATCAATGTCGCGCAATTAAAGTAAATATAACTTATATGTGAATCCATCATACTTGTAGGCCAGGGTAGGGTAACACGTTACATAACGAGCTAACATTCTAAAACACATTAAGACCACATTAAATCTTGTAACTTAACAAGAACATGCAATAGTGCGTACAATCCTAATAAAGAAGTCATGGAATTGTATCAATAATATAATATAAGATTTGAGATTCCAAAAGTGTATTAGGACGCCCCAAAGCCAAAATGGTTCATATTGTTAGTTCTTCTTCAATGATATATTACACCGAAAACTGGAATGTTAGATTGCCAAGTTCTAAGACTTGATAAAAAAATACTTATCTGTATACACTATGAAGCATTTGATTTTTCAGTCATAAGAATATAGCATGTAGTTGAAAGAAATCAAGTGAACACTGAGGTATGTTCTTCATTTCATTTATCAAATGTTGTGTTGCCCAGCGTTAAGCCGGATATTTATCGACCAATTAAAAAAAACACTATCATAATTTTGCAAGAAAAAAAAGCTAAAAAATGACAAAATTGTAATTTTAAGCTGGGGGCAAAACTATAATTTGTCAGGGGAGCAAGTGTTAGTCAGCTTTCTGGCATGAATAAAAATTAAATCGAGTCAACCAATTAAAACAAAACTGTTTTATAGTTTTGCTAAAAACAACTAAAACGATGACAATACTATAAATTTGAACCGGAGGCAAATTTTTAATTTTGAACTGGGGTAAAATCGTAATTTTCCGAAAGCTAAAGCGATAGTAATACTGTATTTTTGAACCAGGGGCAAAATCGTAATTTTTAATAGGGCAAATTTGTAACAAGCAAAACTAAAACGATGACAAGACTGTAAGTATGAGCTAGTGGCAAAACTGTAGTTTTGGACTGAGGTAAAATCGTAATTAGGCAAAAGCTAAAGCGATGACAAAACTGTAATTTTGAACACGGGTAAAATCGTAACTTTGAACAGGGTCAAATTCGTAATTTTGAAATGAGGGTAAAATAGTAATTTTCCGGGCAAATGGGGGGAGTGCTATTCACCCACATAACATTTGCAAAACTAAAACGATAACAATGCTGTAATTTTGAACTGTGAGCAAATTGTAATTTTGGAGTGAGGTAAAATCGTAATTGCCAAAAGTTAAAGCAATGACAAAACTGTAATTTAGAACTAGGGATAAAATCACAATTTTAAACATGGGACAAATTTGTATTTTTAAAATAAAGGTAAAATCGTAATTTTCCGAGCTAATGAGAAAGTGAGACATCATTCCCCCACTTAACCCGTTACGTTACATAGTGGTTTTTACTACAAATATGTTTTTTTTTTAATTCAAAACATTTACATTTTAATTTTATGTTATTTTTTATTAAAACTACATATACCTTGGCCTATATTACCATGTTTAAAAAAATAAACTAAAACAATGTGATACGGTTCAACCCGCTACGGATACGGGATCCGACCCGCTAAGCAGTTGATACATACCCATGATTTCCAAGCAACCACGTTTATTTATGCCCCTTTATTTTGCATGCATGTGTTAGTTTCTAGACATGATCTTCCATGTTCACCATGTAGTCCACTTCGCATTTGCACGTTTGATTTTCTAAGTGTATTTAAAGTTTGTTTAGAGCTAACAAAAGAAGCAGAAAAATTGACTCAAATTATTCTTGTTCATCATCTTTGTTTTTGAAGCTTAACCCATTCTACAGGTATTTATCTTCGGAGCTTAATCCACTCTACGGATCCCTACCACAATGTTATTGAAAGAAATTACAAGCTTTGTAAAGTTGCAATGAATAATTTAAATAGCGTACTTCTTTCTCTAATAAACAAGTTCTGTTAGTTAAATTTAGAGAAGATTTCAACTAAACAGTTTATATTATGTTAATAAAATGAGAGAGCTTGACCACAGTGTTCAGTTCTTTATGTAGCAACCAGTGGCGAATCTTGAGATTTCCGACTGGGGGGCGTAAGTCACCGGATCTAAAAAAATTCTATTAAAGGGGGGTCGAAAACGTATATACCCAAAAATTTCTATACGAAAACTATATACTCTCCACTATTGAGCGAAAAGTTCGGGGGATTGGCCGCCCCCTCCCGCCCCTTAAAAGCATCGCCCATGGTAGCGTGTTCGGTAATTTAATTATGTAACCAGAATCTATTTATCCGGAACAATTTTGACTACATAAAATCTCCTCTTTATAAACACTTTCATCTTTTAAATTGATGCACGGATATAATTATTAATCAACTCTCATGAATCTCGTCTCACTAATTGCAAGGTAGTTTCTAATAATTGAGATCTCTTGATAACTATAATCACATAAAATCTTATAAAGAATAAAAATAATCTCATACTCAGCCTGTTTTTCACATTTATGCCCAGGAGTTAAAAAAATACCATAGCATGATGTACATTTTATAATAATTTATACTTGACTTGTAAGTAAAAAAGTAACACATGATATCTTTACAAAAATTGGGACAAACATATGTCGCTTTTCCCCATATTGATTACACCTTTCCAGCCACTTTTCTTTTTATATAAAGATATGTTATTTAAGAGATCAACTCAAACCTCACATACCTAGTGTGTGTCTGTGTGTGTTGTGTTATGGAGAAAAATGATCAAGGGTCTTGGTGCTACTGCTACTTCCATCCAGATGAAGTCTTTGTAGGGGTGTGTCCCTTATGTTTATATGAGAGGCTTATTGTTGTTGCTGCGAAACGATGTCGTGGGGGTCTTCGTCTCTACAAGAGTAGCGCCTGCAAATCGTCGAAACCGTGCATGGTGGTGCCTAAGATGTTTGCCATTGATTACTTGATTCATCGCAAGACCAAGAAAAACAAACTTAAACCTAAGGCGAAAGATGAAGATGATGATGCATCAGCCAGTCAAGACGGTATGTATTCTTTTTAATGACAACGTATACTCTACTCTACTACCCCAATAATTCTAAATGTATTTCACGTTTGCTATATTGTTATTATTTTAATTTTAATTTGTATATAAATACAAAACTAATCATTAATTACTTTAATTAAATAATTATAGTTTAAATTATAACATTAAATCTGGTCCACCAGTTTCGTTGTATATATTTCGTTTGAAATGATTCTAAATATCATCATATAACAATTGCTTTTCAATACTATAATAAGTTAAATATGATATTATTTGGTTGGAGAGCACTTGAAATTTATTTATTTTTATATTTTTTTTTATCATGCATACTGAAGTAAAGAATTTGTAAGTGTTAGTTCATTGTATATATGTATTTTCAAATCCTTATATGAATAACACACACAAAACTAGTTTTCAGTCAGAAATATACTTTAGGGTTCGACATCTTGGTACAATTATAGGTTTAGGATTTGTCACTACGTTATTGTTTGACATCTTGGTATGGTTATAGGATTAGGATTTGTCAATTACTTAGGTTATAGTTGTTGGGTTGGGATTTTCTTTAATATGATTTTGGAAAAGGTTGGTGTGCACATTGTTGATGGGTCGATAGTTGTTTGTGTGTGACCATGTGTGTACTATTGAAAAAAAAACGATGATGCTTAATGATGGATGACGCGTTTGAAGATGAGGATGGTTGGTGTTTGATAGAGGAGAGGTGTCACTATATGAGGATTGACGATGAAGGGGTTGTTGGAGGTGGTGCTTCACGGTGATGAGGGATAGCATTCATTATGTATTATGATAACCTACTAATAATAATAATAAGTAAAAATGTACGATATATTGTAATCTGGTGATGTAACGACTTATATGGTTGTCACGTCGGTAACAAAAGCTCAAACATTAAAATTTATTAGATTTCCAGCTAGACGTCTCATCTTCTAGGTATAATGTTAACAACTTAAAATGCATATTTATATTAAAATGTACGTTTAAAAGTTTAAGGTAAAAGTATTTAAGTGAAGTTATACTTTAGATGCAACTTACCCTATAATTGTTAACTAGTTGATGCCCCGCCCGTTTTGCGGGACGATGGCCGAATAATTCTCAACCAATTAAAAAACAGACATATAGTTTTGCTAAAAAAAACTACAACGATGAGAAGACCGTAATTTTGAGCTCAGGGCAAAACAGTAATTTGTTAGGACTAATGAGCGAATGTTAAGCATTTACTTGACATGGAAAACAATTAAATCGAGTAAACCAATGAAAACAAAACACTTTTATAGTTTTGCTAAAATTAACCAAAACAATGGCAGTATTGTAATTTTTAACTGAGGGCAAAGTTGTATTTTTTAACTGTTTTCCAAAAGCTAAAGTGATGGCAATACCAAAATCATAAATTTGCGCCGGGCCACATGCATAATTTTTAACTTGGGGTAATATCGTAATATGAATTTTAACTAAGGGCACAATCGTAATTTTAAGCCGGAGGAAAACCTTGATTTTATTTTGAACTTAGTGCAAAATTGTAATCTTGAGTTTAGGAAAAAGCTTAATTGTATTTTGAACTGGGGCAAAATGATAATTTTGAACAGATGACAAAATCGTAATTTTTAACCAGGGGAAACTATAATTTTATTTTGAAGGGGGGGCAAAAACGTAATTTTGCGTTGGGAGCAAATTCATAATTTTGAACCGAGGGCAAATTCGTAATTTTGAGAAGATGGCAAAAGCATAATTTTATTTTGAGTTGGGGGCGAAAACATATTTTTAAACTGGTGGCAAAAACGTAATTTTAAAGTGAGTGTAAAATAATAAATTGGTTGGTCCAATAGGGGAGTGCCAGGCAATGGGGCAAAACCGTAAATTTGAACCAATGGCAAAATTGAGAGGTTTAGCTGGGAGCAAAAGCGTCATTTGATTTTAAACTGAGGGCAAATACGTAATTATAAACTGATGGCAAAATCGTAAATTTAAAGAGATGATAAAAGCATAAATTAATTGGGCCAATAGAGGAGTGTCAGAAAGCTGCCTGGCGATATTCCCCTTGCCGCCCATGTGACCCAATAAAGGCCCAGAACTATTGGCGGCGACACTCTTCATTGTAGGTATTGAAAATATGTATATTTTTAATATTCAAATGATTGGAAGGTTATATTTTAGCGCGTTATACGTTTTCCATAAGGTTTTACAAGCGACATGACACAACAAATCACATATATAACTTTATAAATATTTTTTAGAATAATAAAATTAAATTATAAAATTATATTGTTATTATTATATCTTTCTTTTTTTTGCATGGGGGTAAGGGATTATGATGGATTTAGTAAGATCCAAGTTTCGTATCTTGTAAATCTCGTAGTCCCATTCGATCATTACGAGACAATATTTATGGATTTCTTACAAAGGAAATGATTGCTATTTTGGAATTTCATAATGTTCTATTATTATTATGTTTAAATTTAAAATTTCGATCTTATTTAAGAATATTAATTTATATATAGTAATATATGTTATGATTTACATTAATATTATCGATTTAAAATAAAATAGAAATAGAGAGGGGACCGACGAGGTCCACTTCACCTCGATAATAATGTGAAAGTCCGTCGTATTCTTACAGCGCTTGAGATAATTGTGGGCAATTACGACAATGGTCTTTCATTTGTCATGACTCAATCAACACGAATTCTAAGTGACGCTTAATGAGTTATAAATATATAGTTTAATGTCCATTTGTTCATGTTAACCCACCATTATAATCACTTTTAGATTGATTTTTATCGGTCCTAAACTTATTAAACAATCATACCTTAAATTCGATATACACATCTTTTTTGTGGGGTCGCGAATATAAATTATCTTCGATGGGGTCGCGAATATAGATTATCTTCGAACATTAATTGTGTTCGATCAACAATAAATATTGTCAAGGACTTTGAAAGATGTTGATATAGGAATATCTTCATGCCCCTGTCTATTTATTGTTACAAAAAATTGACTTTTATTTTTAAACTGAGTTTTAGTTAGTAGATTGTACTTTTCAAAACCGCTAAACCAATATATTAATCATCTTACTCCATCCAAGAGTGCCATTGAAAACCATACAAGAGTTATAAAAGTAAACATGTAGGCTATGAATTAATAAATCCTTTTTGACATGGAGAAATTAATATATTATATCAAGTACATGTTATGATCCAACAAGCATCTTCGACATATGTATGAGCCAAGTAATTAGTTTGTTATGCATATCTTGATGGCATTTGAAGGACTACTACGGCTAATGTCTTCATACTTCAAATATATAGACCCTATTAAGTCATACCCTTCTTTACCCTTACTAGAATAGACAAGTAGTTTTTTTTTCTTTTTTTTTACTAGAATATACAAGTAGTTTTTATAACGATGTAATTTGAAATACACAAATCAATAGAATTTACAAATTTATGCTTTTGGATCTAAAAATATGTATGCATTCAGATCTCTTAAAGATGCATAAATCATGGTTGTAGAAATCCTTAGTCGCTAGTGAGCCGTTGGGTGGAGACTAGCGATTAATCGGATATAATCGGGATTAATTGTAATTAGTCGAAATTAATCGAGATTAATCAGTAATTAATCGATCTCTAGTCGGGATTTTTACAACCATGAAATACAATATGCGTACTTTCATTTTTCGAATAAAAAATATTTTAATTTTTTTTAACATATTTGTGAATTGATTGTTTTGTATCGTTTGAAAATAAAATTCTCTATATTTTAGTTTTCTTTAATATATATATATATATATATATATATATATGGTGGGGTTCTAGAGTGCACACTAGAGTATTTGTGTACTGAGTGAAAAAATTCTGACAATTGATTTACATCATCAAATTATAAAATACACTAGTGTATTTGCATCATTAAAACATGGCCATTAATTTACACTTGTGTTCATAATCAATAGGATTGTTTACTATTGAACCTAACCATATATATAATTGTACGTCTTTTAAGTAAAATACTTCCTGACATCTATCTTTTTTGTTGTTTTAGCATTTCTTTTCTTAAAATGGAAAAAGTTAAAGGGTAACTATACAAGAAGGTGGGTGATGTGGGGTTACTATTATTTAATTTGACATCACATGGTTGTTCTGTTTTCTTTTTCTATAATTCAAACAACCACTTCCAATATTCAAACTTTTGAAATCTCTAGAAGTCATCAACCATTATGTTATGTCAATATAATCTCTATTTTTCTGAGTTAATAGTTCAACTACTTGTTTATTAAATGACTTGAATATTAGATCTGAGTTTGATGTCATTAATTCATTAAGTTCGGATAAATTAAGTTTTTTTAATAGAAAATTTAGATCAGTAACGAACTACTGAAGTATTATCGTGCCCTTAGACAATAAATAAAAGTAATAGTATAATTCTTTTTAGTTGTGTTCAATATAGAACTTTAATTAGGCAATATATTTAAATTCAACCTTACAACTAATATACTAGTAATAAATGGGGGTATAACTAAGTTAGGCTCAAACTCGGCATGTGAGTAATGTTACAAACACTAGTTCAAGCTTGACTTCATGTTTACTATTTAATAATTTTATAATTTTTTCTCTCGATAATTTTCATTTTTTATATATTTATTTATATTTATAATATATATACAAGCAGACAATCATGAGAAAACATTTTCTTTTTGAGAAAACTCGAGATAACTCTATCAAACGATTGATATTGTATTGAATTTTTTTGAGGTTTAAATTTAAACTTTAATTTTTAGAATTTAGTGATTAGCTTATCATTTAGTATTTAGCTTTTAGGCATTAGTCTTTAGTATTTAGTTTTCAGGGTTTAGAGTTTATTTCTTAGGGTTTAAAATTATAAGTTTAATAATGCTTAGATAGAGTTTTTTCACAAAGAGAGTTTTTTTTATGATCCATCCCCAGTATATATAGTGTGGGAAGTTCAATAGAGAACCACAAAAGGTGAGGAATCCTAGTTGTACATGTAAAAAATCATTTTTACATAAAAAAAATTATCTTATTTTTCAAAGCTTTTGCATATTGACTTGACCACGTTCAAATAAAAAAAAATCAAAGCTTTTGCTTTTACATATGAACTATATGAACATGGCATTAAATTTTGTTAAGCAAGAAAAAAAAGCTTTTGCTTTTTTTTTCGGTTTATTTTAATTTAGTAAAACGTTCTCGCCATGTGTTTATATGCAAAAGCTACAAAACAATTTAATAAAACTAATTTTTTACATGTAAAAAAGAACTTTTTATGAGTTATTTACATGTTTTACCAGTAGTTCACTGGTTCTTCATTTTTTTTGCGGTTTCCCAATGAACTCACCCATATATATAGGAACCTCACCCAAACCCTATATAACTTTTTTATTATAGTCAAGTGTGATATTGGGGTTGTTTGGAAACTTCTGAATGGTTAAGTGTTGAACCAGTAAGAGGTCTGAACCATTAAAAGCCAGTATAATGCTTAACCGTTCAGAGGCAAATATCTGACCAATTCAGATTAGAGATCTTAACTATTCAGACTCAGTATAATGCTTAACCATTAAGAGACAAATGTCTAGACCATTCAGACATTTGCTTGCGAAACAAACAGTCTAAATCATTAAGTGCTGAACCAGTAAGAGGTCTGAACCATTCAGAGCCTCATTAACAAGTAAACAAACAGCCCCATTGTTTAGGTCACTACTATATATATTATATTGTTTAAGTGCTACTGTGTTTATATAGGAGTTTACGCTAACGTGTCTAGGCAGGCTCAATATATGAAGGTTGCGTTTGAGCTCATTTATTAAATGAGTTTCAAATTAACTTAAGTTCGATCGAATTCGAGCTTCTAACATGCCGATCTCGAGTACCTCACGAACAGATCGGCACTCTTATACCTCAATTAACAAGGTTATTAAGTTCTAATCGAATGTGATATGAGAAAGATAAGGTTGTTTCGACCAAGAGAAAAAGGTTCCACATGCAGCATGGGTTGTGGGCCAAAAGTGGATTGGGGTGGGGACTGGTTGGCCGGTGGGTGGTGGTTGTGGTGGAAGCAGGGTGGGGCTAGTCTAGACTCTAGAGATCAATGTTTTGAGCTTTTGTCTTCAAGGTGGTATGGGTAATGGGGGTTCCATGTCTCTTACTAGTTATTATCCTTTGCATCTTATTAAAAAATTCGCATTTATTAAATAAAAATTATTTATGAGTACCCTTTCTTTATACACGTTTTCTTTTACATTTCATAAGTTACAATGACCTACATTGATCAATTCTTGTTGGAGAATTGTACCAGAAGATAAATACATAAATGTACATCTCAACACCTATATTTAAAGTAATAAGGCCAACTTCAGTTATATTTATTACCAACTAGCAGAATGCAAAAATAAATAAAAAAAATAGATAATAATAATCAAATTAGTTTTTTATAAATGTTTTGTATCTCTATACTCATGAGATACGCGATTAGTTGTAGCGTATCTCTACAATATCTAATTTAACTCACGTAATAAAGTTTTTCTGCGATAAAATATTAAAAAACATACTAGAAATAAAAGATATACGAACAAAATTGTTTTGACGCAACTAAAAAAATTATAAGACAAAAAAAAACTATTTCGTGATTACTCGGATAATAAACTTATTAGCTTTGTTTTGGATGTAAATGGATTAAATCTATGATCTTTATTGTGTGTTAGTTTTTTTTCTTCATCATTTTTAGTTGAAAAGTTAAATTATTGGTTGAGTGAATAGGATCTGAACCTTGTGGGCTATTCGCAGATTCGTTCATATCAATAAGGTTTGATGAAGATAACACTGTGGGTGCTTGGGAGAAAGGAAAAGATACCAAGAGTATAGTTGAACATGCCAAACCACAATGGTCCTCCATGAGGTGGCGAAAGCGGATTGGTCATGTTTTCCAGCTCATTACATCGAAAAAATCAAACAAACTCGTAGGAAGTACCGGAAGGATGGTAAAAGGTAGTCGATGGATACGAAACCTCACAAGAAAGACGACTGTCGCTTAAAGATTCATCAGATATTAAAATTGGGTTATAAATTGAGAGATTTGTATTGCAGTTATTTGTCTATTAATGAATTCATCCGTAGTGTTTACTTGTAATGATAGTTATTGTGAAAAACATTTTATGAGACTTTGTGTAATTAAGTAACTTATGATATGACTTATTTTTTGTGTATATGAATGGTCCATCTCTTACCTCTTTGAGAGTTGAGATTAGGGGTGAGCAAAACCGAACCGCAACCGAAAACCGAACCGTTAACCGAAAAAATTAACCGAAATTAACTGAAACCGTCTAAACCGAACGGTTATGGTTAGGTGATTATGATTAACCGACCTTTCGGTTACGGTTACGGTTAAGGTATCTTCATTAACCGAAATTAACCGAACCGAACTGAACCTTTTTTTATATTTATTTGTTATTCTTTTTTACGGTTGAAGTTAAATGTTTAGTAAGCATTAGAGTTATTTTTTTTTTCATCTTCCTCTTAGTTTCTTGTCCCTCTTTATTTGTGTCCATTTTATTTATTTATTGCGTTAGCAAACTAAATATCTATATCCAAAATATCGTCGTTATATTAATTACTTCTGAACTAAGTAATTCATTTTTCAGTATACGGTATATGCTCTTTAAGTTAAAATAGCTCGTATAACAACATATTCAGGTTTTATTCATTGAAACATCAATAAACTATATAAAAGAATACAACCATATTTTTATCTAAATACACCAAAAAATATATACCGGTTAATAACCGAAATAACCATAGCTGAACTATAACCGCCGATTAACCGAACCATGGTTAACCGCCTATCGGTTATGGTTACGGTTAACACTTTTAGATTAACCGAATCAGCGGTTAACCAACCTTCGGTTAACCAAACCGGCGGTTAACCGACTTTGCACACCCCTAGTTGAGACCACCTCAACATCAGTTTTTATATGACCATGGTTCACACAACCACTTAATGTTGTTAACTAAGGCCGGCTCACAGCAAGTGTCGGTTCGCGACCGCTCTGGGCCCAAATCAATATAGGATCCGAAAAAATTTAAACTTTATATATATTTATATATATCTAAAAAAATATGTATGTTCAAAAAAATCTTAAAGGGTCTGGATTTATAAACCAAAAATGTTTTTGAGTCTTTTCAGAATTTTGGATTTGTGATTTATGGCCCAGTTTACCAATTTGTTTGTATTTGAATATATTAAGATTTGTGAATAAGACTCAAAATTTTTAACTCGCACATGACCAATTTTTTTATTTATGATTTTCGGAGACGGCCCTGGTTTTTAATATAACTAGGATTCACCCGCAAGAGTAGGCTCTATTAGAAGCAGAAGGTGCATATTGCATGCTATAATAATTAAGTTGAACAGATTATAGAAATCAATGTTTTGAGCTTTTGTCTTCAAGGTGGCATGGGTATGGGGGATTCATGTCTTATTAGTTATTATCCTTTGCATCTTATTATAGAAATCACATTTATTAAATAAAAAATATTATGGGTATCCTTTCTTTGGACACGTTTTCTTGACCTACATTGATCACTTCTTGCTCGAGAGTTGTATTAGAAGATAAATACATACATGTACATGTCAATATCTATATTCGAAGTAAGACGATCAACTTCACTTATATTTACTATTAGGGCTGCAAACGAACTAAACATTCGGTGAACAGTTCATGTATTGTTTGACGGGGAGTTCGTTTGTATTCGTTCATTTATATTTACGTTGGTGAACGTTCGGTAACGTGTTCATTTGTGTTTGATAGTTTATTAGTGCTTTTAGTTTTTATATTTGGGCAAATGTCATAAAAAACCAACATACTTTCTGTCTTTTTTCTCATAAAACTCCTTCCGCTTTTATTTTTTGCACTTAAAACACCAACATACTTTCTTTTTTTGGTCACATAAAAGTCCCTAAATAACTTTTTGAATCTTAAAGTCCCTCAAAATGTTAAATATTAACAAAATTATTAATATTTTTTTACTCGGTGATATCACGTTAGAAAAAAATTGAGATGAACTAATATTTTAAGTTGGATATATGACAAACCAAAGTACATTCAATGTTTGTCATTTCTTTTCTATTTTAAATTCAATAAATTGATAACAATAAATATTATTCGGAAAACAATATAACAAATTCACTGGCGTGGATGACATAACTTAATGTAAAATAAAATAAAAAAAATGGTATGTGTAATTTAAGTCGTTAAAAAGTTTAAAATAATTTGTCAAATAATGTTTTCTTGATTTCATCCGATCATAATTAAGAGATATTCTTTTTGTTAAAGTTTAACATTTTAAGGGGCTGCTATGATATAAGAGTAGAAAGTATGCTGTTTTTTTATGTATAAAAAGCGGCTAGGGGGATTTTATGAGACAAAAAAAGTATGTTAATTTTTTATGTGTAAAAAAAAGTCGAGGGGTTTCTATGAAACAAAAAAGAAAGTATATTGGTTTTTTAAGTGCAAAAAAATGGAAGAACTTTTATGAGAAAAAAACAGAAAGTACGTTGGTTTTTATGATATTTGCCCTTTATATTTTATTTAAATCTTTCAAAATTCCGACAAATAATATACTTAATAAGTGTCATTGTATTATATATTCTATTCATAAACGCTTGTTTGTGTTCGTGTTGATTTCATTTGTGTTCATAATCATTAGTTTGTGCCCATTTGTGTTTATCAACCTTCGTTTTTCGTTCATTGCCTAAGATTAACAAACAAACACAAACGGACACAAACAAGTTCATCTCCTTAATAAACGAACATGAACATAAAATCTCATTCGGTAAGTGTTCATGAACAGTTCGTAAACACATATATTTTTAACAAACGAAATCGGTTCATTTGAATTCCTATTTATTACCAACTAGCCTAATACAAATAAAGAAGAAGTTAGTGAAATAATTTATTTTATAAATTTTATCTCTATAGCCATGATACGTGGTTAGTTGTAGCAAAATAATTTATTTTATAAATGTTTTTTTCTCTATAGCCATGATACGTGATTAGTTGTAGCATATCTGTTTTAACTAGCGTTATACAGTTTTTCTATGATAACAATACAGGAAAACATATAGTTTTTTTTAACCACTACTATTTTATTAAAAACCAAATAAAATAGAACATAACGCTAGCAATATGCTGAGAATTTCAAAAAAACTATTACATAGTTATATCTCCAATATTAAAATCTCGTCATCTCTCACAATCAAAACTCTCATATATTGATCTACACTTTAACCACATAAAAGACTCCTCTTTAATTCTATATATATGATCCACCCACACCTCCCTCCCGTCGAATATCATGATACTTGAATTCATGTATCAACTTTATGTACTAGTGTATATCTATAAAAATGTCTTTTCATCTTCCTCAAAGATCATGATACTCAAATATTCCCGTAACCACTTTTTATACTTGTATATCCTTTAAATATATTAATCCGTTTACTCCTATATCATGCTACGATAGTTATATTTGAGTGCTTACTTTTTTTTACTCGCATAAGTCATGGTTTTTAATTATTAGAGCATTCACAATGAACCCTTAAAAACATGTGAGAGGGTTTATTATATTATAAGGAATGGTTGGTAGTGTTTTTAAGTGATTGTGAGTAGAAGAGAGAGAAAATATATAGGAAAGTTACTGTTCATCTGTAAATATAAGGGACAAAAAATTTTGGAGAAAGAAAACTGTATAAATTTTTTAATATTTTTAGAAATAATTGTGAGTGAAGGAGATAAAATGTAATAATAAAGGTATAAAATATATTATTTAATTGAAAAGAAGAGAAAAAAATAGTTATTTTTAATAAAAATATATAGATATATATATATACACACATAGGGATTTCATTGTGAATGCTAGTAGATGCATGAATATGACAAGTCAACTTGTCAAGTCACCTGTTGCATAATAACTATTAATATAAAACTGTTGTGACGTAATTATAAAATACAGAAGAAAAAACAAAGTTAAATCTAATGTGTGATAACTCGAAGACTAAAGTTGTTCACTTTCTTTTGGATGTAAATGGCTTGAATCTATGATCATTATTGTGTGTTATATTTTTCTTTCGCATTTTTTGTTGAAAAGTTAAATTATTGGTTGAGTGAATAGGATTCGCAGATCTGTTCGTATCAATAAGGTTTGATGATAACACTGTGGGTTCTTGGGAGAAAGGGAAAGATCCCAAGAGTGTAGTTGAACATGCCGAACCACAATGGTCCTTCGTGAGGTGGCTAACGTGGATCGGTCACATTTCCAACTCATCACATTGAAAAAAATAAAACATACTTGTAGGAAGTACCGGAAGGATGGTAAAAGTTAGTCAAAGGATACGAAACCTCGCAAGAAGAAAGAAGACCGACGCTTAAAAATTCATCAGATATTAAAAGTATGTTATAAATTGCGAGATTTGTATTTCACTTATTTGTCTATAAAAATTCATTTGTAGCGTTTATTTGTAATGATAGTTATTGTGAAAAATATTTTAAAGGACTCTTTGGGTAATCACGCGGTGTAACTTACAAACATGTCACTATTTTTTGGGTTTATATCAATGATGCATCTCTTAATAAAATATGTTTTGAGACTACCT
The DNA here is from genome assembly GCA_947069175.1 of Scalesia atractyloides. Classification (NCBI taxonomy): domain Eukaryota; kingdom Viridiplantae; phylum Streptophyta; class Magnoliopsida; order Asterales; family Asteraceae; genus Scalesia; species Scalesia atractyloides. The sequence continues at coordinate 20,077,381 of CAMTDV010000015.1, read as the reverse complement.
CAACATCACACTTAACTTAATGTTGTTTATATAATTAAGAATGAGTTGAACAAATCATAGCTAGACTCAACGGATGAAAGTTTATAATCCCTTGTATCATGGGGCAATACCCCCAATGGAGGCCTCAGTAACCCAAATGGTATCAAGGTATTAAAATCGTCTATTATTTTTATGTTTTCCCTGTTAAAAAGGAATTATACACGAAACAGTTTCATCTTATACACGTTTACTTCCACTTTAATAACATCTTAGGAAAAGATATTTTAACAATGTTTAACATGAAAAAAAAAACAATATACCCAAGTCATTAATCGATAACCCACAGTGTATGACCAAAGGCTAATAAACACATTACTAATCAAATTATGTAACCTAAACTTTTGAATAAATCATCAAACTAGAAAACGTCCTTGGACTATATGTGACCAATCACTCACAGCCAAAGGAGTCGTTGAGTATATTTGTTATGGTCACATATATGTTGTCTTTGATAATTTACTAAAACAAAAAGAAAATACTTAGGCAACTAAACCTCAAAAACAATAATTTTGAAGATTAATTGAAATAAGCGTAATTTTATGTCTATTTGTACTTCAATCAATATTTATGTAAATATAATGTAAGATGATGAGAAAGAAAAAGATTTAAGCACTTAGTCGATATCAAATTCCAACCGACTATATTGTTCGAACTTTTCCCCTACTATTTGTCATTTACCCTAAAAAAAAGCATGTTAGATTGAAGATTAACCCAACCCACGACATGGTCGTTTTCAGAATGTAACCCCATTGCGGGGTGTTGCTTTCTTTGGGACCACTTTTAGGAAAGCTGTTACTATATATATATATATATATAGAGAGAGAGAGAGAGAGAGAGGTGGGATTTCGGAAAAACGCCTAAAAGTGTGAAAACGGTAAGAACGCTCCTCATTCGTTGGATCAAAACAATCTATAGATTAGAATGGCGAGGTGGTGTTTTCGTAAAGACCATCAACTTTATTACTTGGACGTGCTTCATTAAGGGTAAAAGGGTCTTTCTACTGCTCTAAAACAAAAGCCACACTAATGACAAAACACCATTCCATACACATCGCTCACTTGCAGATGAAACGACATATGTATCTAAAACGCCATTGATACAAAAACGGCGACACTTAATAATAAAACGCGTTGCAGATATTTGTTGTGAAAAAAAAAAGTAACTGAAAGTTAATTATTAAGGGGCTGTTTGTTTACCTCTTAATGAGGCTCTGAATGGTTTAACCTCTTACTGATTAAGCACTTAATGGTTCAGACTGTTTGTTTCACGAGCAAATGTCTGAATGGTTCAGACATTTGCCTCTGAATGGTTAAGCATTATACTAAGTCTGAATGGTTAAGACCTCTAATCTGAATTGGTCAGACATTTGCCTCTGAACGGTTAACCATTATACTAGCTCTTAATGGTTAATTCCTCTTACTGGTTAAGCACTTAATGGTTCAGACCTCTTACTGATTCAACACTTAACCATTCATAGATTGCCAAACAGCCACATTTATTACAAAATATTCTCTCCTAAACTACGTGCCAAAAACATCATTATATAAACGACGTTACAATCACTTCAAAAAATTGATCATACTAAAACGCCATCTTTAAACAAAACGGCAAATTTCAAAAACAAAAAAGTCTGAGGGGAAGAAAAATGGCAACCATCGTTCATGGAGATACACCCTCAGAACCAAAAGATGCGTAATCCGTTTTGACAACAAAAGAAGAGTGTTTGTTAAAACAATCAAAACCATATCGAACTTGGAAGAAGAAGTACAAGGGGGGGGATCTTAGCCCTTGTTGTCCCTCTAGACAACCACTACGATAAACACATACTGTTATAAGAAGATTAACCAGAAAATTTGGACAAAGCAACGCAAATGCAAAAATCGACCCAGTCATCAGATCATGGCGTTTTGATGATGACACTGACATGGTCACCGTTATATGTGTTTTAAAGGGGAGCCGCGAGACACAGAGCCGGTGGTATCGGTGTTTTTTAATTTGGCAACGGAATTAAAACATCTGGATCGTAGTTAGGAAATATTATCAGAGTTTCAAAACACCAACTTTTATAAATAAACAAATGGGACAATGCTCAAGTTTCAAGTACAATACATTTGTAGGGATAAATCCTAATTTATGGAAAACATAAACTCCTTTTTATTTAGGTAACTTTTATAGCCACTTTTCTAAGCCTTTAGTGCTCTCCAGCTGGCTTCTATAGCTTCACATTAAGTTACCTGAAACGCGTTTAAAAACATTTTATCAGCAGGAAATACTTGCGTGTGCATTCCAGTTTAATGAAAACAAGTTTTTATAACTTTATAGGATTGAGAGCATCCGCATTTACAGTGTTTATATATACCCCATTACTCAATCACTACTGTCACACCTGACTTGTGGGTCATGTTACCCATTGGCAAACTCTTCGTCCAACGGGGTAACTGATTCAAAATTTGTATTCAAAACCCCAACATACCAGCAGTAATTGTAGAATACATATACACAATCACTGTTAAGTATAATTCAAACATTTGAGGTTTTGGTAAAACAGTTTGACTCACAAAAAGATTTACGAAAAGAGAATGTACTCACATTGAAAACTTAGGTATTCCTACAGCCTTTGTGGTGACAATTCCTGATTACTTCCTTGAATTTCTATTAAAACAATGCATATGTGTTAGGAAATTAACCCAAGTCACTTTAGCCATACAACGCGAGACAGAACCCCAAAGAACTTAGTCAGGCGGAACCTTGACATGCGTCGGTGGGTCCTAAATCAATCGGGTAGGATAATCATACAACACGAGATAGAACCCCAACGAACTTAGTCGGGCAGAGCCTTGACATGCGTCGGTGGGTCCTAACTCGGGTTGGGTAACGAATTAGTGATCGAGGGTTAAAATACTTACAACTGGGCAGCGCTTCGCAACTTTAGGGGTTTAGGGGGGTGTTTTAGAACATAGATTCGAGAGGTACGATCGATTCAGAGGATTGAAAGTGAGCAGATTTCCAAGTCCCAGGCCCTACCTTATATAGCCGACTTTGGCCTCCCTTGCGTGGCGCGCTAGGAGCCAAGGCGCCCGCGCGTGGTGCGACGGCAGCCGGCTAGGCCTAAGCTAGCCACGTAACCAAGCGGATGTCTATCTGGTGTCCCCCGCGTGTCGCGCTAGAGAGAGTGTGTCTGGCGCGTGGTGCGTCGGTGCCCGATTCCTCGTTTCGCGTGCTGAGTTCCGTTGTGCGTGATTGGTTATGGTCATGGCTCGGTGTGGGGTGTTTTTGAGAGTTGTTACATCCTCCCCACCTTGTTTTAAATCTCGTCCTCGAGATTTAGTGGAATAGGTGTGGATACTTCCTTTGCATTTCTGACTCGAGCTCCCATGTGTATTCCGGTCCTCTCTTTGAATTCCATTTTACTTTGACCAGAACTAATCTCTTGCGTTTGAGATTCTTGATCTTTCTATCTTCAATCTGAATGGGTTTCTCTACAAACCTAAGTTTCTCATTACCTCTATATCTTGAAGAGGTATTACGAATGATTCGTCTGCTAAGCATTTCTCGAGATTACATACATGAAATACATCGTGTATTCTTGCCATTTCCTCTGACAATTGTAGCTGATAAGCTACTAGTCCTATTCTTTTGATAATCTTGAAATGTCCAACATACCTTGGGCTTAGCTTTCCTTTCTTACCGAATCTTACAACTTCTTTCCATGGTGAGACTGTTAATAGTACTTTATCTCCAACTTGAAATTCCAAGAATTTACGTCTGTTATCTGCATAACTCTTTTGACGATCTCGAGCTGCTTTCAGTCTTTCCTTGACGTGGATGATTTTGTCAGTTGTTTCCTGCATAATTTCAGGACCTGATAGTTGCTTTTCTCCAATTTCTTCCCAACATACTAGTGTTCGACATTTTCGTCTGTAGAGTGCTTCAAAGGGTGCAACATTGATGCTGGTATGATAACTGTTGTTGTAGGAAAAGTCTATCAAAGGTAGATTTTCATCCCAATTTCCTCCAAAATCAATTACGCAAGCTCTCAGCATATCTTCCATTGTTTGGATTGTCCTTTCACTTTGACCGTCTGTTTGAGGATGATATGTTGTACTTAGATTCAGTCTGGTTCCCATTGCTTTTTGGAAACTTGTCCAAAAATGAGAAGTAAAACGGCTGTGTCTATCAGACACACTAGATAAAGGAATTCCATGCAATGAAACTATTTCATTTACATATAACTTGGCTAACTGTTCCATACTGAAAGTTTCCTTCATTGGTAAGAAATGAGCAGATTTGGTCTGTAACATCCGTCGAAAAACGGGTTTTCAAAACCCGCTTCGTTTATTAATCGAATAATCAGTTTCAAATTTTCGTTGATCATTTAATGCTTATTTTAATTTTAAACAATACATAACTAATAAACATTTTAGAATATGGAAATTAAAATTGTTAGAAAATAAAAATAAAGCAATTAAAAACAAAAAGGGGCTGCCGGGTTTCGAACCCGGGTCAGCCGGAAGACTCAATTATCAAACACTTAACCACTCCGCCACTTGTTGTTTTTGTGTAATCAAGAAACAAATAAAACCTTAAGATCACCCGTGTATCTACCTGTTTGCGCCAAAAACTGAAACCGATAATCGGCTTTCAACCATTTAGACGTTTGAGTGATCGTGAGTTACTGGTTATAACCGATGAAATCATTACGACCGACGTTCTTAATCAATTCAGCTTTTATTGGACCCGATTCATATGATGTTCGAGTTTGATAACCGAAATCATTCAACTCCAAATTTACACTGGTATTATCATTGTCTCGCAACTCAGAAACACCCACAGAACTCTCAATTTCACTTTTGCTCTAATTTCTGATCGTCGGAATCGCTATCTGATATCACCGGACTTTCACCGGAAAACCGTGTCGTTCATCAAAACGGTAAATTTCTCAATTCTTTCATCTTCTATCTATTGTTAGACTCTTACTAACTCAAACCCTTCTACCAGAATCGGTCCCAGACGACGATACCGGATAAACTGCAACCGCCGGAAATTTTCTCAAAATTCTGAAATCACGCTGTGAATCGGTACGAGCATCTAAACTCTTTGATAATCCTTGTTTAGTCACTTAATTTCACAATTAGTTAATCAAAACTGTTAATTGGTCCGCTCAGACGCTTCATAAACAGAGCCGACGACCTTTGCCGGAATTCTGAGAAAAACCTCTTTCTGGTACATTCGTTTCCAAAACCTTCTTTATCCATTTCATTTTAATCATTTATATGTCCGTTAATCGAATCAAACAAGAACAGTCGAATAATTGTTGTTCTGGGTTGTTTTAACGAAGAAGATGAAGTTTAGTTTGTGTATAAATTTAATATAAATCGGATTATATCTCGGGTTAGACACACAGTCCAGCGGTGGACTGTGTGCATTTGAATCATATATATACCGGGTTCGAGTCTGTCCTTGTTCCGATTCGTCACAATATTCAGACTTTTTATAAAACCCAAATACGGAAACTTCAAGTTAGTATATAAGTGAAATAAAAACAAGTATTTTAACCAGGTTAGACACACAGTCCAGCGGTGGACTGTGTGCAACGTTAAACAACAGGTCCCGGGTTCGAGACCTGTTATGCACACCGGTTCGATATAATTAAAATCCTTTTTAAGATAAATGAATTTTGAATCAATTAAATAGTATATAAATATAATTAAAAACAGAAATATTTCGGGTTAGACACGTAGCTCAGTTGGTAGAGCTGCGTGCACGTATACGAGAGGTCACAAGTTTGAACCTCACTCAGTGCAAACAAATACAAGACCGAACCGGTCAACGGTCAACCCAAAAAAAAGTCAACATTTTTTTTATATTTTTATTTATTTATTTAATTTAAAAATCAATTAAAAATACTTAAAAATAATATTTTTAAAGTTAGAAAATGACCTTAAACTCACAAAAAAATATATCTAAAAATCCTATTAAAATTGTTAATAAAATCCACTTATTTACCGTACCTTTTCGTTATTATTTAGGTTAGTTATTCCTCGTCGATCAACCCTCTAAACTCGTGCGCATTCAACATCATCAAACGAACGCACCCAATGTGAGTGAATCTCTACAAATTCCCCGTTTTAATCACATTTTGGGGTGTATCATGTGTCTTATGATTTATTACATTTAAACACTTGTGCATCCATCATATCCATGATCAAATGTGTATTCAATATGTATCAACTGTTTGTGTGGTTAACGTTTAGATTAAATTAATCATTTTCAGTACATACATCATCATAGGCCGCCGTTCCCCATTACCTATGAGCGTGAACCGTTCCCCATTACTTATGAGCGTGAACGAGGCATTGCTAACATACGATCCGCTCCGTTTGATCGAGCCTTGATCGCATATACATCATCATAGGCCGTCCGTTCCCCATTACCTATGAGCGGAACGTGACGTTGCCAACATATACATTATCATTCATGTCATATAGTCATGCAAGGTGGTTTGTTATTGTATGTTTATTTACGTTTGCTCACATATGATATATTGCACAATTTTTCCATATTAAATATAACAAGAAATCAATAATAAATGTTTTCTAACAAGGTTCACTCGCCAACTTTTGTTGACCCAAAAACCCCCATTTTTACACATGATACAGGTGATCCAGTTGCAGCAAGAAACATATAGGACGACTTAGAAGAATAAATCGGTTTAGATTTTGGATTGTTTATTTAGTTACTTTTTCCTTGTAATTGTATGAACTTGTTTGGAATATTGAAGATGTAATTTGAATTTAATAAATATGAAACATATTAGTAAACATCATGAGCTTTGGTGATAACCCAATTATGCCCCGACTCTTATTCCGATGCGGGTCGGGGTGTGACAGATTGGTATCAGAGCCATGACTATAGGGATATAGGATAGGTTATTAGACCCTTAGAGCCTATACTATAGTTGATTAGAATTTTTTTAAATTGTTTGTGTGTTACATGCAAAATTCATGATGTTTATATGCTTTATGTTTATTGTTACATTCAATGTTATGCAAGCATGTTCATAAGTACATATTATTATACAATGCCTATCATGAATCATATTCTCATAACATATCATATCCATGAGAGCACACACCACACAATTTCCATGACTTTTGCAACGAATTTTGTATTTTTTTTCAAATCACATCAAAGTGAGTTCTCATGACGGGCATGTAGTAACTGGAAGGGTACAAGTACCGGTAGTCGGAACGTCCTGTCTAGGCTTGGCATTCGTATAAATCCAAAATGAAGGACCAGTTTGCCTACCTGGGGACTAACGATGAGAGTACGAAGGACCTATTAGGCCAAAGCATGCTATACCAAACGTCGTGTGAGCTAACCCCACTTCGAGTTGTCATTGTGTCTACACCTGGACACCCTCCGACCATACATCTCGCAAACATATTTCATGGTTTTCATTCGGGTGATGCGAGTGTTAAACCGCCAATACCAATGTGAATCCTACTAAGCCAATAGTCATGGGGGCCCACATGACTGTACAGGCGATGGTATGGGGGACATTGGAGGCCCAAACATGAGCAAACCCAAGACATCTTATGGATGTAGTTGTATTATTGATGTTTATGTTATTTTTTCTTTAGACACATGACACCTAAAAAGACTCCTTAAACTCACAATCTTCTTATGTATGTTCCTGTAGATGTCGGCTAGGCAGCAATGTGGGGGTAGAAGGTCAGGAAGGTCAAACGAACGCTTGGCCACCCAAATCGCAAAACAAATGGCCGCGGTGCTTCCTGACATCGTAATTCAAGTCCAACAAGCTCTCGCCACAAATCCCATCAATCCTCCCCATCAAGAAGACCAGAACGTCGACAACCCTCCCTCCAAAAAGTGCTCTTACAAACACTTCAAGTCTTGCGATCCCCCGAAATTTGAAGGGATCGAAGGTGTCACTGCTCTCCTCCACTGGTTTGAGGAAATGGAAAACACTTTCCTCAATTGCGATTGTCCCGAGGATCGCAAGGTACGTTACGCAATCGGGAGACTATTTGGAGAAGCTCTTACCTGGTGGAATACAGAAAAAGGTAAGAGAGGAATCGAAGATGCAATGGCCTTAACATGGGAGGAGTTAAGGGAAATCATGACGAGACGCTTCTGTCCAAGAAGCGAGATAAAAAAGTTAGAGGATGAATTTCACTCGTTGAAGCAAAAGGAGGGAGATCATACTTCCTACAACAAAAGGTTTCTAGAGTTGAACCAAATGATCCCCAACTTGTTCACCCCAGTATACCGCTTAGTCGAACATTATATTCGAGGCCTCCCCTCGAAAATTCAAGACTCAGTTCTAAGCACTTCGCCTGCAACACTTGAAGCTGCTATGGAACTAGCTACCGAGCTTACCGAGAATCGTATTCATAACGACAAATTTAAGGACGAGAAAAAGAAAGCCCCCATTGAGGGCCAAACTCCAAACCATTCCACCTCCTCCTCAAAGTTTACTAATAAGAGGAAACGAAACACCAGAAACTTTGCTGTCACACAAACAAATTTCCCTATCCTTGCTGCACCCGTCACTCAAGTTGCCCCCTCACCTACACCATATAAAAAGCCATACTCCGGCCCATACCCAAAATGCAACCGTTGCCAATACCATCACTTTCCTGATCATCCCTGCCAGCATTGCACCGGCTGTGGCCGCGCAGGTCACACCATTCAAACCTGTCGCGTACTTCAGCGAACGAACCGCCATCAACCCTCAACCCAAACCCACCATCAGATAGTGGGTCAAGCCCAACAACCTTTACTCCTACCACCTGCCCAACATGTAGCCCAATCCTACTACCAACCCAACTATCCCATGGTGCAACCTATGCGGGCTTGTTACAACTGTGGAGACCCGAACCATTTCAGAAACACCTGTCCACGCTTGGTGAACATCATCCATGCCCAAGCTCAAGCTAATCCAGTAAACCAGGCTAACCAAGCTCCTCCACCTGCAAGAGGAAGAGCTTTCAACATCAACGCCAATCAAGCTAGGGCCGACAACAACGTGGTTAATGGTACGTTTCTCATCAATGGTAGTTATGCATCCATGTTATTTGATACTGGCGCGGATAAGAGTTTTGTGTCCTTAGAATTTGAACCCATCCTCAACCAAACTCGTGATAAACTCATGGAATCCATAACGGTGGAAGTTGCTGACGGAAAACCGGTCTCATTAAACTCCATTACCCGAAACTGTACTCTCACTCTAAACGATCACGATTTTCCAGTTGACCTCATACCTATGAAGTTGGGAAGTTTCGATATTATAATTGGTATGGACTGGCTCAGCCAACATCATGCTGAAGTTGTATGCCGCGAAAAGTTTATTCGCATTCCTCTTACAAACGGTCAGACTCTACGAATCTTTGGAGAAACCACTTCGAAGGGACTCAAATTAATGTCCTGTCTTCAAGCCCGAAAATATCTCCGCAAGAATTATGTCGCATTCCTAACTCATGTCGTCAAAAAGGGAACCATGGAGAAGAAACTTGAAGACATCCCAGTAGTAAAAGATTTTCCGCAAGTTTTTCCTGACGACATTTCAGGACTTCCTCCCGTGAGAGAAGTCGAATTCCGCATTGATCTTATTCCTGGAGCTACACCAGTTGCAAAATCTCCTTATAGGTTAGCCCCATCCGAAATGCAAGAGCTAGCCAGTCAACTGCAAGAGCTGACTGACAAAGGATTCATACGTCCTAGCTCATCGCCTTGGGGTGCACCTGTTCTTTTTGTGAAAAAGAAAGATGGAACGTTTCGCATGTGTATCGACTACAGAGAACTCAACAAGTTAACGGTCAAAAACCGCTATCCATTACCTCGCATCGATGATCTTCTTGACCAACTTCAAGGCGCCAGCTGTTTTTTCAAAAATCGACCTTCGTTCTGGTTATCATCAACTCAGAGTACATGAAGAAGATGTCCCAAAGACCGCCTTCCGAACTCGTTATGGTCATTATGAATTCATGGTCATGCCATTTGGTCTAACCAACGCTCCAGCCGTCTTCATGGATCTAATGAACAGAGTCTGCAAACCCTATCTCGATCGCTTTGTTATAGTCTTCATCAACGACATCCTCATCTACTCAAAGTCTAAGTCTGATCATGAACGACACCTTCGACTCATCCTTACACTCTTAGGGAATGAAAAGCTCTACGCCAAATTCTCCAAATGCGAATTCTGGTTAAAAGAGGTACAATTCCTTGGACATGTCGTCAATGACAAGGGAATACATGTCGACCCCTCAAAGATCAAAGCAGTACAAGAATGGCAAGCGCCACGTACACCTACCGAAGTAAGATCATTTCTTGGTTTGGCTGGTTATTATCGCCGTTTCATTGCAAATTTCTCCCGTATTGCTGTACCACTCACGGCTTTAACACGTAAAGGAAAACCCTTCATATGGGGACCCAAACAAGAAGAAGCCTTCTAAACCCTTAAACAAAAACTCTGTGACGCACCTATACTCACACTTCCTGAAGGTTGTGATGACTTCGTGGTTTATTGCGACGCGTCAGGGCAAGGACTAGGCTGTGTACTGATGCAAAGAGGAAAGGTGATAGCTTATGCTTCTAGACAACTCAAAACTCATGAGAAGAACTACACCACCCACGACCTAGAACTTGGAGCCGTTGTGTTCGCTCTTAAGATATGGAGACATTACCTCTACAGTACCAAGTGTGAAATATACACTGACCACAAGAGCCTCCAACATATCTTCAACCAAAAGGAGTTAAACATGAGACAACGGAGATGGGTCGAACTTCTTAACGACTACGACTGTGAAATTCGGTATCATCCTGGCAAGGCAAACGTGGTGGCCGATGCACTCAGTCGAAAGGGTTATGCGAACTCCATTCGTCTTCTATGTTCGCAAATCATAACAGACATCAAAGATCAAATCCGAGAAGCCCAACAGTAACGGAAATCGACGTACGTAAGGAACTGTCTTGTGGAGCTGAACTTAAAATCGAAACTAAATCCGACGGTATTCTGTACTATCTAAATCGCATATGGATTCCCGATCACAATAACCTTCGTGATTTCCTTATGAATGAGGCGCACATAACACGGTACTCTGTACACCCAGGAGCCGACAAGATGTATCAAGACCTTCGATACACCTACTGGTGGCCTGGCATGAAGAAGGATATCGCTGTTTTTGTTTCCAAGTGTCTTACATGTTCCAAAGTTAAAGCTGAACATCAAAGACCCTCAGGACTTCTAGTCCAACCTGAAATACCTGTGTGGAAGTGGGAAAACATAACCATGGACTTCATTACCGGGTTACCTCGCACCTCCAATGGGTATGACACTATATGGGTAATCATTGATCGTCTTACAAAATCAGCTCACTTCATTCCGATCCGCGAAGATTTCAAGAACGAGAAGTTAGCTCGTATCTACATCAGCGAGATCGTAAGCCGTCATGGTGTACCGTTAAGCATTATTTAAGATCGTGATGGTCGTTTCACTTCACGAACATGGCAAGCCGTACAAGCCGCTTTGGGTACACGATTAGACCTCAGTACCGCTTATCATCCTCAAACTGATGGACAATCTGAACGCACCATCCAAACACTTGAAGACATGCTTCGAGCATGTGTCATAGACTTCAAGGGAAATTGGGACGCTCATCTACCATTAGTTGAATTTTCGTACAACAACAGCTATCATTCAAGTATCGGCATGGCACCTTTCGAAGCTTTATATGGTCGTAAGTGCCGATCTCCAGTATGTTGGCACGAAATTGGAGAAGCTCAAATTACAGGTCCAGAATTGATTCAAGAAACCACAGACAAGATCCATCAAATTCGAAACAATCTTCTAGCAGCACAAATTCGTCAAAAGAGTTATGCAGACAAACGACGAAAGCCTTTGGAGTTTAACATTGGTGATCATGTACTCTTAAAAGTATCACCGTGGAAGGGAGTAGTTCGTTTTGGCCAGAAGGGCAAGCTAGCACCACGCTACGTAGGACCTTTCAAGATACTCGAAAGAGTAGGACCTGTAGCATACAAGCTTGACCTACCAGAAGAACTCAACCGAATTCACCCCACATTCCACGTATCAAACTTAAAGAAGTGCCTCGCCGATGAAAACCTCCATATTCCCTTAGAAGATATACAGATTGATGAATCTATGCACTTCATTGAAAGACCAGTAGAGATCATGGACTTCGGAGAAAAACGTTTAAGACGGAGTCGTATTCCAATTGTTAGGGTACGCTGGGAGTCGAAACGAGGACCTGAGTTTACTTGGGAACGTGAAGACTCAATGCGCGAAAAATACCCGCATCTTTTTCCTGTTACCACTACTACTTAAATTTCGGGACGAAATTTCTAAAAGAAGGGGATACTGTAACATCCGTCGAAAAACGGGTTTTCAAAACCCGCTTCGTTTATTAATCGAATAATCAGTTTCAAATTTTCGTTGATCATTTAATGCTTATTTTAATTTTAAACAATATATAACTAATAAACATTTTAGAATATGGAAATTAAAATTGTTAGAAAATAAAAATAAAGCAATTAAAAATAAAAAGGGGCTGCCAGATTTCGAACCCGGGTCAGCCGGAAGACTCAATTATCAAACACTTAACCACTCCGCCACTTGTTGTTTTTGTGTAATCAAGAAACAAATAAAACCTTAAGATCACCCGTGAATCTACCTGTTTGCGCCAAAAACTGAAACCGATAATCGGCTTTCAACCATTCAGACGTTTGAGTGATCGTGAGTTACTGGTTATAACCGATGAAATCATTACGACCGACGTTCTTAATTAATTCAGCCTTTATTGGACCCGATTCATATGATGTTCGAGTTTGATAACCGAAATCATTCAACTCCAAATTTACACCGGTATTATCATTGTCTCGCAACTCAGAAACACCCACAGAACTCTCAATTTCACTTTTGCTCTAATTTCTGATCGTCGGAATCGCTATCTGATATCACCGGACTTTCGTCGGAAAACCGTGTCATTCATCAAAACGGTAAATTTATCAATTCTTTCATCTTCTATCTATTGTTAGACTCTTACTAACTCAAACCCTTCTACCAGAATCGGTCCCAGACGACGATACCGGATAACCTGCAACCGCCGGAAATTTTCTGAAAATTCTGAAATCACGCTGTGAATCGGTACGAGCATCTAAACTCTTTGATAATCCTTGTTTAGTCACTTAATTTCACAATTAGTTAATCAAAACTGTTAATTGGTCCGCTCAGACGGAATTCATAAACAGAGCCGACGACCTTTGCCGGAATTCTGAGAAAAACCTCTTTCTGGTACATTCGTTTCCAAAACCTTCTTTATCCATTTCATTTTAATCATTTATATGTCCGTTAATCGAATTAAACAAGAACAGTCGAATAATTGTTATTCTGGGTTGTTTTAACGAAGAAGATGAAGTTTAGTTTGTGTATAAATTTAATATAAATCGGATTATATCTCGGGTTAGACACACAGTCCAGCGGTGGACTGTGTGCATTTGAATCATAGAGATACCGGGTTCGAGTCTGTCCTTGTTCCGATTCGTCACAATATTCAAACTTTTTATAAAACCCAAATACGGAAACTTCCAGTTAGTATATAAGAGAAATAAAAACAAGTATTTTAACCAGGTTAGACACACAGTCCAGCGGTGGACTGTGTGCAACGTTAAACAACAGGTCCCGGGTTCGAGACCTGTTATGCACACCGGTTCGATATAATTAAAATCCTTTTTAAAATAAATGAATTTTGAATAAATTAAATAGTATATAAATATAATTAAAAACAGAAATATTTCGGGTTAGACACGTAGCTCCGTTGGTAGAGCTGCGTGCACGTATACGAGAGGTCACAAGTTCGAACCTCACTCAGTGCAAACAAATACAAGACCGAACCGGTCAACAGTCAATGGTCAACAGTCAACGGTCAACCCAAAAAAAAGTCAACATTTTTTTTATATATTTAATTTAAAAATCAATTAAAAATACTTAAAATAATATTTTTAAAGTTAGAAAATGACCTTAAACTCACAAAAAAATATATCAAAAAATCCTATTAAAATTGTTAATAAAATCCACTTATTTACCGTACCTTTTTGTTATTATTTAGGTTAGTTATTCCTCGTCGATCAACCCTTTAAACTCGTGCGCATTCAACATTATCAAACGAACGCACCCAATATGAGTGAATCTCTACAAATTCCCCGTTTTAATCACATTTTGGGGTGTATCATGTGTCTTATTATTTATTACATTTAAACACTTGTGCATCCATCATATCCATGGTCAAATGTGTATTGAATATGTATCAACTGTTTGTGTGGTTAACGTTTAGATTAAATTAATCATTTTCAGTACATACATCATCATAGGCCGCCGTTCCCCATTACCTATGAGCGTGAACCGTTCCCCATTACCTATGAGCGTGAACGAGGCATTGCCAACATACGATCGGCTCCGTTTGATTGAGCCTTGATCGCACATACATCATCATAGGCCGTCCGTTCCCCGTTACCTATGAGCGGAACGTGACGTTGCCAACATAAATTATCATTTATGTCATATACTCATGCAAGGTGGTTTGTTATTGTTATTGTTATTGTTATTGTATGTTTATTTACGTTTGCTCACATATGATATATTGCACAATTTTTCCATATTAAATATAACAAGAAATCAATAATAAATGTTTTCTAACAAGGTTCACTCGCCAGCTTTTGTTGACCCAAAAACCCCCATTTTTACACATGATACAGGTGATCCAGTTGCAGCAAGAAACATATAGGACGACTTAGAAGAATAAATCGGTTTAGATTTTGGATTGTTTATTTAGCTATTTTTTCCTTGTAATTGTATGAACTTGTTTGGAATATTGAAGATGTAATTTTAAATTTAATAAATATGAAACATATTAGTAAACATCATGAGCTTTGGTGATAACCCAATTATGCCCCGACTCTTATTCCGCTACGGGTCGGGGTGTGACATGGTCAATCTATCTACAATCACCCAGATTGTATCATTACCTTTTCATGTTTTGGGTAATTTGGTAACAAAGTCCATTGTTATCAATTCCCATTTCCAAATTGGCATTTCCAACTGTTGCAATAATCCGGATGGTTTTTGATGTTCGGCTTTAACCTGTGAACAGGTTAGACATTTAGCTACGTAAGTTGCTACATCCTTTTTCATTCCCACCCACCAGAAATTCTTTCTTAAGTCTTATACATCTTATCACTTCAAGGATGCATTGTATACTTAGTCTTATGGGCTTCCTTTAAAAGTCGATTTCATAGGTCTCCTTGGATAGGAATCCAAATCCTTTCCTTATGGAATCTCCAAATTCCATATGTTCCTTTTTCTGATTCCCTAATCATTCCTTTTAATCCTTAAGCATCATTCTTGATTGCGGTTCCTGTACCTGCTTAATTTGCTCAGTTAAATCTATTTGCAGGTTTAGTCTAAAAGAGCGTACTCCTTTCGGCTTCTCATGATACTTTCGACTTAAAGCATCAACTACCATTCCTGCATGATACTGGATCTCACGATCATAATCACTAAGGATTTCCATCCATCGTCTCTGTCTCATGTTTAATTCCTTTTGTCCAAAGACATATCTTAAACTCTTATGATTAGTGAATACAACGAACTTACTACCGTAAAGATAGTGTCTCAAAATCTTAAGGGCAAAATTATTGCTCCTAACTCTAGATCATGGGTGGTATAGTTTTCTTCGTGCTTCTTAAGTTGTCTAGAGGCATAAGCAATTACTTTTTGACGTTGCTTCAGCACACATCCATATCCTAACTTAGACGCATCACAATAAACTACGAAATCTTCTGTTCCTTCTGGCAAAGCGAGTATTGGTGCATTAGTTAACTTTTGCTTCAAAATCCTGAATGCTTCTTCTTGCTTTGGCCCCCATTCAAACTTAACTGATTTGCAGGTTAGCTTGGTTAACGGGATGGCTATCCTAGAAAAATCTTGAATAAAACGTCTATAATAACCTGCCAATCCAAGAAAACTTCTTATTTCCGTTGGTGATTCGGGGACCTTCCAGTTGATAATCACTTTGATCTTTGTGGGGTCCACATGAATTCCTTTATGGTTTACCAGATGTCCAAGGAATTGTACTTCTTGTAACCAGAATTCACATTTTGAGAATTTTGCATAAAGCTTTTCCTTTCTCAACAAGGATAGGAGTATATGCAAATGCTCTGCATGATCTTCCTCACTCTTAGAGTAAATTAGAATATCATCTATAAAGACAATTATGAATTTATCAGGTATGGTTTACATATCCTGTTCATCATGTCCATAAATGCAGATGAGGCATTGGTTAAACCAAATGGCATGACTGTAAATTCATAATGACCATACCTCGTTCTGAAAGCAGTTTTAGGAATGTCCTCTTCCTGCACTTTCAACTGATGATATCCTGAGTGTATGTCGATCTTAGAAAAGAATCGGGCTCCTTGGAGTGATCGAACAAATCATCAATTCTTGGTAACGGGTACCGGATTTTTATTGTTACTTTATTCAATTCTCGATAATCAATGCACATACGCATTGATCCGTCTTTCTTCTTGACGAATAACACCGGTCTCCCCATGGCGATGAGCTAGGTTGTATAAAACCTTTCTCTAGTAATTCGTCCAATTGCTTCTTCAATTCCTGCATCTCCGTCAGTGCTAGGCGATAAGGTGCTTTGGCAATCGGTGTTGTTCCTGGTATTAGGTGAATTCTGAATTCCACCTCTCGATCTGGTGATAATCCCGACAATTCTTCTGGGAAAACATCAGAGAATTCAGATATTACGGGAATATCTTTTAATTTTTTTTCCTTTAGTGTTAATGAATATGGAAATCATATACATCATTCCTCCTTTCCGTATATAACTTGCAACTTTCATCACCGAGATGAACTTTGTTGGCTTTGTTAACTTGTTTCCTTTAATTGTGATCTTTTCACCGGTTGGTGCTTTCACTTCTACAGACTTTTGATCACATAATATTCTTTCCTGATTGGCTACCAACCAATCCATTCCTAGCAGGATATCGAATCCGGCTAGATCCATTGGAAAAAAGGTTAGCAGTAAAATTATGACTTAAAATTTCTATCTTTACTCCTTGTAGGATTTCGCTTATTTTGATAGAAGATCCATCTACCGTCTCCACTAAACAATCTTGGTGAAGTTTAGTTAAGAAGTTTACAGAAGGAAATATTTATGAAACTTTGCTTTGCACCAGAGTCAAATAATACTTTAGCATAAACACCATTAACTAAACACGTACCGGCAATTACATCGATCCAGATCATCTTGGCTTCCTCGGTGGTCAACACGAATGCTCTGGCATTCTTCTTGAGTCCTTCAGTTGTCTTTGCTTTGTTGTCTGCTGCTAGAGCTAGTTTCGGACAGTTCGTTTTAATATGACCAGCTTCTCCATAATTGTAGCATAGCCCATTGCTAGTTTTCTTTCTGCAGTCTTTTTCTTTATGCCCTGGCATTTTGCATAAGTTGTAGTATGCTGAGCATTTTCCTGAATGTTTCCTTTTGCAGTACATACATGGGGGTGAAGAAGAACTTGCCCCTTTCCGCGGTAGGAATTACCATAACGTAGTTCCTGGGTGATCTTTTGAGCTAGGTTCTTTTTCTGGTTTTCTTCTTGCGTACGTACCAATTCATCTGTCAAGGTGTTTGCTTGTTCTACTGCTTCTTCTATGGTTTGTGGTCTAGCTGCCTTGACTACGTGTCTGATCTCGCTGATTAATCCCCAGAGGTAACGAGAGATTAATACCGGTTCTGGTGAAGCCAGGGTTGGTACAATCCTTGCATATTCAAAGAATGTGGTAGTATATTCTCTGCAGTCTACCCCGATCATTCTATGATTTAGAAATTTATTAGCAATCTGCTCCTTTTCATTAGGAGGACAAAATTTCCTTTCAACTATTTCCTTAAAGTTGTTCCATTCCATACTGTGAACCCTGTCACTTCCTTTGGACCAAAGAATGGTATTCCACCACTCTAAAGCTGCATCTTCAAAAAGATTAGAAGCATACATGACTTTATCTTCATTTGCTCATTTACTTATCTTTAAGACTGCTTCTGTCTTTTCTATCCAGCACAAGGCTGAAATAGCTCCTTCATTACCTAAGAATTCTATCGGTTTGCATGATAAGAATTCTTTATAAGAACAACCATATGAGACGGTTCTTCTTCTTTTTGGAATTGGAGCTTGGATTAACAATTCGTGATTTCCATTCACGCTACGATTTGATTCAGGGGGTACACGTTTATTCCCGGAATCACCATTTTCTGCCTTTTTAATAGTATCGATAATATAGGGCATAGCATCTATGATTCCTTGGGCCACTATGTGTTCAATATCACTTTTATTCATTTGATTCTCGTTATTATCGTTGTTCTGGATTTTCTGATTTACTTCGTCTGACATCTAAATTGTAAACATTTATCAGGTATTAATATCACAAAATAAATTAAATAATAATCACTCAAACACAGTGAACCAAAATCGTCGAGCATTGCGACTTTTACTCTTTCCATATATGTATGCATCTATTACAAACATAGCTGGGATCCAAACATTAGTAACTATGCATCGATATATATATATATATATATATGTGTGTGTGTGTGTGTGTGTATGATATATAATTTTATATCTATTTTAGTTTTTTTTCGAAGTAAAAAATTAAACACACACACACACACACACACACACACACATATATATATATATATATATATATATGTTTGTCAAAAACGGGTTTTCCAAACCCGCTTCATTTGTAATCGAATATCAAGTTATAAATTTTTCGTTGCGTATTTATGTTTATTTTAATTTTAAACGATGCATAATTAATTAACAAATTAGAATTTAAAAACTATAATTAATAAAAAGTGAAAAGAAAATAAATAAAAAAGAAAACCGGCTGCCGGGATTCGAACCCGGGTCAGCCGGGTGAGTCTAAAGACTTAACACGCACACATATAACCACTCCGCCACTTGATGTTTTCTGTGAGTTCTAGGAAACAATTAAATGATAACTTCACTCAGGAATCAACCGGTTTACGCCAACTGTAACCGTAATCGGCTTCCAAACGTCCAAAACGTTTGAGTGATCGCGATTTTCTGTTAATAACCGATACACCGACATTTCTAATCAATTCAGTCATGAATGGACTTGAATTCCTGTGATGTTCGGTTTTTATAACCGAAAACATTCACTTCTAGAATTACTTCATCAAAAGCTTCATTTCGCGACTCAATTACATTCCCAGAACTTCTATTCTCACGTTTACTCTCGTTTCTGATCGTCGGAATTGCTTTTTGAACTCGCCGGACTTTAGCCGGAAAACCGTGTCTTCCATCAAATCAGTAAGTTTCTCAATTCTTTCATCGTCTATCAGTTGTTAAGCTTTTGCTAGCTCAAACCCTTCAATCAGAATCAGTTTCAGACGACGACATCGGATAATTAACTCTCGCCGGAAAATTTCTGAAAGTTCCCAATTCTCACTATGAAACGGTATAGCCTTTGAACCTTCTGGTAATTCTTGTTCAGTGCTTCAATTCCGCATCTAGCTAATCAAAATTGTTAATCTGTCCGCTCTGACGAAATCCATAAAAACAGAGCCGACGACTTCGCCGGAATTCTGAGATAGTTCGTTTCTCCGGTATGTTTACTTCCAAAATCTTCTCTGCCATTTCATTTTAGTGTTTGTCAATCGAATTAAACAATAAACAGTAGAGTAATCGTAGTCTGTGATATTGTAACGAAGAAGATGAAGTTAGTTTGTTTATAAGTTTAATATAAATTGGATATTATCTCGGGTTAGACACACAGTCCAGCGGTGGACTGTGTGCGCACATATATCACACGCCGCGAGTTCGATCCTTGACACACACGTATGCTCTGTAATAAAGATGTTTTCTTTTTCTAACTGAACCGGATTAACTCACTGAAGTTGTTAAGTATAATAAAAATCGGTATATTAACCAGGTTAGACACACAGTCCAGCGGTGGACTGTGTGCAACACTAACCCACAGGTCCCGGGTTCGAGACCTGTTGCACACTCCGGTTCAACGATTAAAACCCTTTTTGAAAATAAAAGAATTTTGAATAAACTAAAACAGTATATAAATATAATTAAAAACAGAATTATTTCGGGTTAGACACGTAGCTCAGTTGGTAGAGCTGCGTGCATGCGTACGGGAGGTCTCGGGTTCGAGCCTTACCCGGCGCACACTTACACTTTAGCGAACCGGTCAAACGGTCAACAGTCCCGGTCAACGGTTAATGGTCAACGCAAAAGTCAACATTTTTTTATATTTTTATTTATTTATTTAATTTAAAAATCAATTAAAAATACTTAAAAATAATGTTTTTAAAGATAGAAAATAGCCTTAAACTCACAAAAATATATATAAAAATCTTATTAAAATTATTAATAAAATCCACTCATTTACCATACTTCCCGTTATTATTTAGGTTAGTTAAGTCACGTCGATCAATCCTCCAAACTCGTGCGCATTTCATCATCTTCAACCGAACGCGCCCAATGTGAGTGAATCTCTACAAATTCCCGTTTTAATCACGTTTTTTGGGGTGTATCATGTATCTTACCATTTATTATATTTAAATCATTGTGCATACATCATATCCATGAACAAATGTGTATTCAACATGTATCAACTGTTTGTGTGGTTATTGTTTAGATTCAATTATCATTTTCAGTACATACATTATCATAGGCCGCCGCTCCCCATTACATTATGAGCGTTGAGCTGTTCCCCATTACATTATGAGCGTGCACCAGGCGTTGCCAACATACGATCGGCTCCGTTTGATTGAGCCTTGATCGCACAGACATTTATCATAGGCCGTCCGTTCCCCATTACATTATGAGCGTGAACGTGACGTTGCCAACATATACAGTTTCATTCATGTTATATATTCATGCAAGTTGATATGTTATTGTATGTGGTTGTTATTGTTATTGTATGATTATTTACATTTGCTCACATATGACTATTGCACAATTTTTCCATGATAAAGATAACAAGAAATCAATAATAAATGTTTTTCTAACAAGGTTCACTCGCCAACTTATGTTGACCCAAAAACCCCTATTTTTACACATGATACAGGTGATCCAGCTGCAGCAAGAAACACATAGGATTGGCTTAGAAGAATAAACTAGTTTAGAGCTTGGATTGTTTAGTTGATTATTTTTCTTTGTATTTGTATGAACATGTTTGGAATATTGAGGATGTAATTTTGACTTAAATAAATATGAAACATATTAGTAAATATCATGAGCTTTGGTGATAACCCAATTATGCCCCGACTCTTATTCCGCTGCGGGTCGGGTGTGACAATATACATATATATATATATATCAGGTGACTGTTTAAAACTGCATCTCCCACTCGTCATATTTCCAAACGAGCTTCTCCCCGATTTGGCGGATTCGGTTTCCTTCCTCAACCAACTCTTCTCCGTACTGGCGGAGTTCCTCCACATGATCTCTTGGTAGCATTGGGGCTGGTACTGGTTCAGGTTAAGGTGGAACTGGTTCTTCATAGGGGAATGGGTTTTCTAGTAGGTTCTGAATTGCCCAGTTATTAGCGCACCACTGATCTAAAGGATTTGGTGCTGGAATCCTAGGTATCTCATTGGGATCAAGGCTGGGATTGGAAATTGGTTTTCCTGATTCTGTTCTAGGTTATGGGTTGGTCAGGAAATAATGGAAGTAACAGTTTTTCTGGATTTGCTACTTGGTTGATATTTGGCTCTCTTCCTATATTTCCAAACATGTGGAAATCAACTAACTACCTACCCAACTCTTTTTCCCATAGGGGTCTAATTTCTGGGTTTTGGGTATTTCTCTCAGTTCTAATTGCTAGGGCTTGCTGTTGTGCTTGTCTCATTCTTTTTCTCCTTTCTCCTTTGGCTCTACTAAACCAACCTCTCTTTTTAGGAGGAAAAGATTCTGTGGTTTTGGCTTTGAAGACAAAGATATCTTCGGAATCGGCAGTGTATTCGAGGGTTGACTGGGATGTTCCTTCATCCATGAGAGAATGAGGTAGATGACGATAAGCGTTAGAAGTACCCTTATCACTCATACTGTAAACTGAAGAAATTGCCAAAATAACACAAAATAATATTATACATATTTACACAGGATAGCATAGAAGTCGCGAATATTTCCTAACACAATTGGTTAATATTTAGGTATTTTAAGAGAACACCTAAACGGCTTAAACCAGTGGCATAGCTCTGATACCACCTTCTGTCACAACCCCCGACCCCTACCCCGGGAGCGGGAGCCGCGAGACACAGAGCCGGTGGTATCGGTGTTTTTTAATTTGGCAGCGGAATTAAAACATCAAGATCGTAGTTAGGAAATATTATCAGAGTTTCAAAACACCAACTTTTATAAATAAACAAATGGGACAATGCTCAAGTTTCAAGTAGAATACATTTGTAGGGATAAACCCTAATTTATGGAAAACATAAGCACCTTTTTATTTAGATAACTTTTATAGCCACTTTTCTAAGCCTTTAGTGCTCTCCAGATGGCGTCTATTAGCTTCACATTAAGTTATCTGAAACACGTTTAAAAACATGTTATCAGCAAGAAATACTGGCGAGTGCATTCCAGGTTAATCAAAACAAGTTTTTATAACTTTACAGGATTGATAGCATCCGAATTTACAATGTTTATATCTACCCCATTACTCAATCAGTACTATCACACCTGACTTGTGGGTCATGTTACCCATTGGCAAACTCTTCGTCCAATGGTAACAGATTCAAATTTTGTATACAAAACCCCAACATACCGGCAGTAATTGTAGAATACATATACTCAATCACTGTTAAGTATAATTAAAACATTTGAGGTTTTGGTAAAACAGTTTGACTCACAAAAAGATTTACGAAAAGAGAATGTACTCACATTGAAAACTTAGGTATTCCTACAGCCTTTGTGGTGACACTTCCTGATTACTTCCTTGAATTTATATTAAAACAATGCATATGTGTTAGGAAACTAACCCAAGTCACTTTAGCCATACAACGCGAGACAGAACCCCAACGAACTTAGTCAGACAGAGCCTTGACATACGTCGCTGGGCCCTAAATCAATCGGGTAGGATAACCATACAACATGAGATAGAACCCCAATGAACTTAGTCGGGCAAAGCCTTGACATGCGTCGGTGGGTTCTAACTCGGGTAGGGTAACGAATTAGTGATCGGGGGTTAAAATACTTACAACGGGGCCGCGCTTCGCAGCTTTAGGGGTTTGGGGGTGTTTTAGAAAAGAGATTCTAGAGGTACGATCGATTCAGAGGATCGGAAGTGAGCATATTTCCAAGTCCCAGGCCCGGCCTTATATAGCCGACTTTGGCCTACCTCGCGTGGCGCGCCAGGAGCTAAGGCGCCCGCGCGTGGTGCGACGGCAGCCGGCTAGGCCTAGGTTAGCCCCGTAACCAGGCATAGGCTTATCACATGGCGAAACTAGGCAGATGTCTATCTGGTGTCCCCCGCGTGTCGCGACAGAGAGAGTGTGTCTAGCGCGTGGCGCGACGGTGCCCGTTTCCTGTTTCGCATGCTGAGTTCCGTTGTGCTTGATTGGTTATGGTCATGGCTCAGTGTGGGGTGTTTTGGAGAGTTGTTACACAAAAGTTTTAGTTTTATCTATAAAACTTCATTAAATAAAAAGTACGCCAAACTTAAAAGATGGGAAGTGTTACAGCCTTAACAGATAAGGCTGAAAAAACAGTAACTACAAACAGTAACTGAAACGACAGAATATTTATTATATTAAAAACAACAACATGGCAATTGAATTTTGGCATCGTACATCACACACATGAAGTGGCTGCTGAGAGGCAAAAATGTGAAAACGTCATAATGTACAAACCATTAGTTTATTTGAAAACACCATAATATACAAACCATTAGTTTATTGATAAACAATAAGAATAACATATTTGTTGTAACCCTAAAACATTTTAATGAAAACGCCATAATTCAGTTATGCGTGCCAAGGTGTAAAACGTCATTCGTAATGAAAACGCCATAATTCAGATTTACTCTACCACTAAAACATTTTAATGAAAACAACATTCGTACTTTTGTATTTCCGTATTCTTATTTTTAGAAAGTTCGTATTCGCATTCTATTTTTAGAAAACTTACATTCGTATTTCAATTTTAATCTCACAATTCGAGGCGTTAATCATAATGGAATTCATTTTTATACGTATACGTGTTACCTTTCATCTTTGTGTTATATACGCAATCAATCTTTAAATACGTGTTTATACACAAAACCAAGACTTAAAATACACTTTGGATACCTAAAAACAAGTTAGAATACAAGAAAACGGCATAAAATAACCTAGTTACAAAGCGCATGGACTAAAAGTGAGCAAAACCAAAAGCTTTTCCACCTCCTTTATCCTCCAATCACCTTCCACCCTTCTTTAGCCAATTAGATTTCACCCTTTTCCACCTCCTTTCTCCTCCAATCACCTTCCACCTTTCTTTAGCCAATCATATTTCATCATTTTCTACCTTCTTTCTCCTCCAATCCCCTTCCACCTTCATTTAAACCCTAACTACTTTACCCTCTTATAAATACCAACTCTAACACCTTCCAAACACTTGCACCACCTCCAAATCACTTCCAAACACTTGCACCACCTCCAAATCACTTCCAAACTCTCTCAAATCTCCAAGATTTTCAACTTTGGGCAAAACGTTCAAGAACCAAAATTATTAACTTCGATGTTCCATTAACTCAATACTCATCAAACCCACTAAGTGGAAATTCCTTCGCAAACTGTGAGTACACTCGAACACTGTTTTTACGCTTTACACTTTCGGGTGCAATATATTTAACCTATCAAATTACACATTTACACATATACTTAATGCAAACACAAACAACCCATTCATGCATGCTTAAAATACGTGATACTTGATTTGTATTCTTTG
Source organism: Scalesia atractyloides (assembly GCA_947069175.1). NCBI lineage: Eukaryota > Viridiplantae > Streptophyta > Magnoliopsida > Asterales > Asteraceae > Scalesia > Scalesia atractyloides. The sequence continues at coordinate 20,052,271 of CAMTDV010000015.1, read as the reverse complement.
AACATTCTTATGTGATTCACTTGTCATTAACTTCGTACAAGCCTCCTCTTAACATGTATAGCGCTATAGGAGTAACGCACGGCCCATAGTCTTGTGGTCATGTTAAGTCTTTAATTCTTACGGTAATCAGAGGGCTGACTTGTAAAACTGCATCCCATGATACATTAATCTAGTTAACTATTTTACCATGCGGATTCGTTTAAACATTTTTACATACTTATGCTATATTAAAACTTTTGTACTCGCCAATACTTTTGTGTTGAACTATAATTTATACATGTTGCAGATTGATATTGTTAGAAAGGTATCTAGAAATACTAGATTTTGTTGTTGTATTGTTGATGAATTTTGTTGTACTTTCAACTTTCCAATTGTTGTACTTTGATTTCTTGTAATGTACTTGACAATGTTTCTTTATGAATGAAATCGGTTTGATTAAATATTGTCACAATAGTGTTAAGAAGTCTCGAGCAATCTACTTACGCCCGCCCCGATGATTCCGCCATCGGTTGGGGTGTGACACCAATTCTCTCTCTATATATACACTCAAAGCGAATAACTTCCTTCCTCCGACGAGTTCATTGCTGCTTCCGCTGACTAATCAAGGTACAAAATAATGCACATCATTGTTTCATCTTTCTCTATTTGTATCCGATTGTGTATGCATCTGTGTATATAATGAAATCATAAGTTCGTCAGACATCAACATTCAAGATCATGCAAAAGTTCAATGCACCCTATTGACTCAAAGATCGAACCATAAAGCACTACGTATAAGATGGAGGAAATTAAATTACATATAAAACATTGTGTAATACGTATTAGAAACATAAATGCTATTATGATTCTTTTGGTCAACGGATTGATCTAAACCCAGATGTTAATCTATATATCTAATACCGTAAATATACCTGGATTCTCCATTGTTGTTACATACACATGATCAGGAACCGGACTACAACAATCGATGGTATTTGAATCCGTCGTGTAATTAACTGAATATGAAAGATGTTAAAATCCTGGAAAAACAAAGATGAAGAAACACGATCGGGATTTATGCCATTTTGGAGAATAGTGGATGATAGAATTGAAAATAAACAAAATTGTCGATCTTTTGATATCACATTTTATAAAAAAAAATATGAAAAAAATATGAATGCAAAAGTGAATATGAATATCTTATAAAAATATTATCTTTTAATATCACATAAAAATAGACTCTAAATAACTGATTATGTATAAATAACTGATTATGTATAATTGCCTGATATAAATAAAGAGTTAATATCAATTTAAATATATATACTTACAAGCCTATCCCTTATCATCTTAAACTAAATGAGTGGCTAGAATCAGTTCATAATGATGGGGTGTTCACAAATGAACCTAATTCTATATATATATATATATATATATATATAGAAAGAGAGAGAAAGAGAGGCCAGTTAACGTACAAAATTCCTTAACGTACGATGCGTACGAGATGAAAATTATGAACGTTATTGTAACAACCCGACTTTTTCTTGGTTGTTCCGTACTATCGCTATCTTCTTTTGTAACCGTTGTAATCCGGGATTCGAAATATAATGGTTAATCTATTTTTTTATATTTGTATTCATATTTCTATGGCTTATTTAAAACGCAGTTAATCGCTTAACACTCGCAACGCTCTGGCTCGCTCTATCGCACTGTTTTATTTTTAATAATTTTTAGAAAATTTTCTAGCATAGGTTCCTTTTGTAAAAAGTGTGTGTTCTAATCATTAGAATCCAAACAAAAAATATTTTTCGTACAAAAATTCCAATTTTCGCGCGAAATATGTATTTTCGCACGAAAATATTGCATTCTTTGGCTCCGAATGACAGTTTTCATGCGAAAAAGACATATTTGGTGCGAAAATCGCATATTTGGTGCGAAAATGACCATTTTCGCACGAAAAATATGGATTTTTGCACGAAAATTTCACCAAACCACCTCCATTCCTCTCCGCCTATAAATACAACCCTCTGTTTTCAGTCCAACTTGTTGCCATTCCGTACTAAAACGCTCTCTTGCTCGTTTTCTCTGTTTCAAGTAAGAAGACTATGTTTTTCACGAGAATCACAACGATTTTGCACGAGATTATCTCCGATTTCTTCTAAACTTATCCGTTTACGAAATCTTTCATCTTTTTCATGAAAACATTCTGATTTTAACTAAGATCTACACTCAATCGAGCCTGTTTAGTTAGCCTTGGCTTCTCAGATCTGAAACCGTGTTGTTTCGAGCTCACCAAGTGTTTATCTTAACAAAACAGTTTTATAAATCGATTTTTACACAAAAGCGGACAACAACCGACTAAGGTTTCGTTCACTGAATAGTGAGACGAAGCATTTTCGAAACCGTCATGAAATGGACTCGAAAATACATCTATTTCAGACGAAATCTCGGTCCCGAACTCACGGAGACGCAAGAACAGTCACTTGTGCGATCTGGACTGGCTCGTGTGAACCATACTTGTTTCACACGGTCCAGTCCGAGTTCATACAAGAGACTCACTCGCTCAAAAGACCTCTCCGATGCTAGGTTGATCAGTAACCTATGGTTGGAGGGATGAACACTCGATTCTCGAAGACAGACGTGAAACCACTCGATTTTGGACACAAAAACATGCATTTCGCACGAAAATTTTCGCACGAAAATTCCATTTTCGTGCGAAACAAACTGTTCCCGCACAACTCTCTAACACTCTGGAAGACTGATGCACTTCTGTTTCCACGCGCAGGCTGACCCGGCACTTGATAAAAGCTTCATACATCCGAGCACTTCTCCGGGGGGCACCCGTTCTTTTATGAAAAAGAAAGATGGGACGTTCCGAATGTGCATCGATTATCGTGAACTTTACAAACTCACGATAAAGAACCGCTACCCTCTTCCTCGAAGCGATGATTTATTTGACCAACTCCAAGGGAGCTACTTGTTTTTTCGAAAATTGATTTACGTTCCGGATACCACCAGCTTCGTCTGCATGAGCAAGACATTCTGAAAACCTCCTTTCGTACTCGCTATGGCCATTATGAATTCGTGGTCATGCCTTTTGGACTCGCAAATGCACCCGCGGTTTTCATGGATTTGATGAATTGTATGTGCAAAGCATTCTTGGATCATTTCGTCATTGTTTTTATCGATGATATCCTCATTTATTCGAAGTCGAGAACCGAACACGAACGACATCTTCGTTTAGTTCTCGAACTTCTCCATGGAAACCGACTTTACGCCAAGTTCTCCAAGTGTTAATTTTGGCTAAATGAAGTTCAATTTCTCGGTCACGTCGTTAACGACCAAGGAATCCACGTCGATCCCGCTAAAATCGGGACTGTAAAGAGTTGGAATACCCCGAAGAATCCGTCCAAAATCCGTTCTTTCCTCGGATTGGCGGGTTACTACCGCCGATTCATCGCCGATTTTTTGAAAATCGCCGTTCCTCTTACCTCTTTGACTCATAAGGATAAACCTTTTTTTGGGGTTCCAAACAGGAGGAAGCCTTTCAGACTCTCAAGCGTATCCTTTGCGACGCTCCCGTTCTCGCCCTTCCCGACAGAGACGACGATTTCGTTGTTTATTGCGATGCCTCTAACCTCGGTCTCGGTTGTATTCTCATGCAACGAGACAAGGTTATCGCGTATGCATCTCGACAACTCAAAATCCACGAGAAGAACTACACAACCCACGATCTTGAGCTCGGTGCAGTTGTTTTTGCGTTAAAGATATGGCGACACTACCTTTATGGTACAAAGTGTACGGTCTTCACCGACCATAAGAGATTACAATACATCTTTAACCAGAAAGAACTAAACATGCGCCAACGTAGATGGGTTGAACTTCTCAACGACTATGATTGTAGATACGCTACCATCCCAGGAAAGCAAATGTCGTAGCCGATACGCTCAGTCGATGAAGCTATGTGTATAGCATTCCTGACGTTCAAGCCCAAAATAAGCTCGAAACCCTTATTCGCGAAACCCAGCACGCATGTTTCATTGAGAACACCTTGTTCGAGGAAATGAAATGTGGTGTCGAAACCCAGCTGGAGAATAAATCTAACGGTATCTATTACTTTCTCGACCGCATTTGGATCCCTAGCCGCAATAACCTTCGAGAGTTACTAATGACCGAAGCCCATAAGTCTCGATATTCCATCTATCCCGGTGCCGACAAGATGTACCAGGACCTCCGTTCTAGGTATTGGTGGCCGGGCAAAAGGACATCGCTCTGTATGTTTCGAAATGCTTAACTTGTGCGAAAGTTAAAGCCGAACATCAACGCCCCTATGGCTTACTCGAGCAACCCGATATCCCGATGTGGAAATGGGAGAGTATAGCAATGGATTTTGTTACAAAACTCCCTCGCACCTCTTCTGGTCACGATAGCATTTGGGTTATCGTCGATCGTCTAACGAAATCTGCTCATTTTATTGCCATACGAGAAGACTACAAGGTAGAACGATTAGCACGATCTATACTGACGAAGTCATTTGTCGACACGGGACGCCTCGTGACATCATCTCTGATCGCGACGGTCGTTTTACTTCGCGTCTCTGGGAGACCTTTCAATCCGCACTCGGTACGACTCTTAATCTCAGTACCGCGTTCCATCCCCAGACCGACGGTCAGACCGAACGTATGATTCTCACCCTTGAAGACATGCTTCGATCCTGTGTTATAGATTTCGGTGGTAATTGGGATTCGCATTATCTTTAATAGAATTCTCGTACAATAACAGTTATCATACTAGTATTCAAATGGCACCATTTGAGGCACTATACGGTAGAAAATGTTGATCGCCTATTGTTTGGCACGAGATCGGAGACGATCAGATCACTGGTCCCGAGTTAATACAAGAAACGACAGACAAGATTCTCCAAATTAGAGACAATCTCCTGAAAGCTCGTAGTCGTCAAAAGAGTTATGCCTATAAACGCCGCAAGCCCCTACAATTCGAAGTTGGAGATCACGTTCTCTTAAAGGTTTCACCTTGGAAAGGAGTGATCCGATTTGGAAAGAAAGAGAAACTAGCGCCACGATACGTGGGTCCCTTTAAGATTCTGGAAAGAATTGGCAAAGTGGCCTACCGTCTCGAATTACCGAAAGAACTCAGCAATGTACATCCGACTTTTCACGTCTCAAACCTCAAAAAGTGTCTAGCCAAAGGAAATCTTCATGTGCCACTTGAAGATTTTGCAAATAAACGAGACTCTGCACTTCGTGAAAAAGCCAGTAGAAATCATAGACCGAGAAACCAAAAAGCTCCGACGCAGTCGCATTCCCATTGTGAAGGTCAGGTGGGAAGGCAAACGTGGCGCCGAGTTCACTTGGGAACTCGAAAGTGATATGGAGGCTAAATATCCACATCTCTTCGTTACTTCTACTACTTAAATTTCGGGACGAAATTTCCAAAAGTACGGATGACTGTAACAACTCGACTTTTTCTCGGTTGTTCCGTACTATCGCTATCTTCTTTGTAACCATTGTAATTCGGGATTCGAAATATAATGGTTAATCTATTTTTTTATATTTTTATTCATATTTCTATCGCTTATTTAAAACGCAGTTAATCGCTTAACACTCGCAACGCTCTTGCTCGCTTTATCGCACTGTTTTATTTTTAATAATTTTTAGAAATTTTTCTACCATAGGTTCCTTTTGTAAAAAGTGCGTGTTTTAATCATTAGAATCCAAAAAAAAAAAATATTTTCGTACGAAAATTCCAATTTTCGTGCGAAAATATTGCATTCTTTGGCTTCGAATGGCAGTTTTCATGCGAAAAAAGACATATTTCGTGCGAAAATCGCATATTTAGTGTGAAAATGACCATTTTCGCACGAAAATATGGATTTTCGCATGAAAATTTCACCAAACTAACTCCATTCCTCTCCGCCTATAAATACAACCCTCTGTTTTCAGTCCAACTTGCTGCCATTCCGCACCAAAACACTCTCTAGCTCGTTTTCTCTGTTTCAAGTAAGAAGACTATGTTTTTCACGAGAATCACAACGATTTCTACAACGATTTTGCACGAGATTATCTCCGATTTCTTCTAAACTTCTCCGTTTACGAAAACCTTCATCTTTTTCATGAAAACATTCTGATTTTAACTAAGCTCTACACTCAATCGAGCCTGTTTACTTAGCCTTGGCTTCTCAGATCTGAAACCGTGTTGTTTCGAGCTCACCAAGTGTTTATCTTAACAAAACAGTTTTATAAATCTATTTTTACACAAAAGCGGACAACAACCGACTAAGGTTTCGTTCACTGAATAGTGAGACGAAGCATTTTCGAAACCGTCATGAAATGGACTCGAAAATACATCTATTTCAGACGAAATCTCAGTCCCGAACACACCGAGACGCAAGAACAGTCACTTGTGCGATCTGGACTGGCTCGCGTGAACCATACTTGGTTCACACGGTCCAGTCTGAGTTCATACAAGAGACTCACTCGCTCAAAAGACCTCTCCGATGCTAGGTTGATCAGTAACCTAAGGTTGGAGGGATGAACACTCGATTTCTCGAAGACAGACGCGTAACGACTCGATTTTGGACACAAAAACAGGCATTTTCGCACGAAAATTTCCGCACGAAAATTTTCGCACGAAAATCCCATTTTCATACGAAATTTTTCGCACGAAAATAACAGGCTCTTCCTGCACAACTCTCCAGCACTCTGGAAGACTGATGCACTTCAGTTTCCACGCGCAGGCTGACCTGGTACTCTCCTCACTCCATCACCGTTCTCAGTTCCTCTTTACGCACCCACTGTGAGTATACTTGAACCCTTTTCGCTTAAAACACACTTTTGGGTGTTACATACGTTCTCTATATCAAAACACGCAACACACAACGCTAAACTCTTTTAAACGCTAACCTGTCTCGCATGCTATACGTGAATCGCTGAATGTTTGTTTCCTATGTGTGAATAATGAGGACTTGTGGACCACCCTTAGCAACGATAGTACTATAGTTTGGACTCGGCACCCGATTGGTTAGGGGGTTGTTAAAGCTCGCAAATTACTTTACGTGCGTGTTCGCTATTGTGAACATGTATCGCGCATACTCACATCGCAGTCGTGTTGGTTAACTCGTGTCATTATTGTTAGCTACTTATGTTCATTTTCTCAACGTGTTGTATTCTGGTTATGCGTAAACGCTTTATCGCTATTATTATACTATTAAACCTGTATGCTCACCTTTACTTTATTGTATTGACTTGTATTTTAACGTATGTAACAGGCTGAGGATGTTATCGCTGCAAAACGGACTTAGGGTTTTACTTTAGAAACTTGTAATAAATTTAGTTAACGAACTATGTTGTTTGGGAGATTTTGATATTTGTAATGACTGGTTGAGGATTATATGTTTGATTGTATGGGAAATCAGACTTTTTAAATATTATCGCTTAATTAGTTGTTATGGATTCTCTTGAGCAATCTGGTTCTCCTAGTGCCGCGCCCCGATGATTCCGCCATCGGTTGGGGTGTAACAGTTATAAAACTCAAAACCCTAATCACGCATGTTGAAAAACCATAATCACTCATGTCGAAAACCATAATCATGTATGAACATAATCACGCATGCACAAAATCAAATTCACGCATGGGGTAAAAACCTAATCACGCATGTTATAAAACTAATTACACATGTTAAAATTTCATCTCGTACGTAATGTACGTTAAGGGATATTGTATTTTACACATTCACCATATATATAAGGTTTTCTTGAGTTTTCTTAACTTAAGTGAGTTTTCTCTCTATAATTATGGGAATTATAGAGAGAAAACTCACTTAAGTTAAGAAAACTCAAGAAAACCTTATGTAACAAACTTTTTTTTCTAAAAAAATAGGGAATGTAAGTTACATGTTATCGAACTTTTTGTAAAAAAAAACGCCGAGGGGATTTTTTATTAAAATTTTTAAAAAAATTCAGTGTTAATAAATATATATGTGCTAAAAACTTAAATTTTAGTTTTGTTATAAAAAAATCCGCTCGACGCTTTTTTTGTTTTTTTATTACAAAACGTTCGATAACATGTAACTTACATTCCCTAATTGTTTTAGAATTTGTTTTTTTTTTTGTTACATAAGGTTTTTTTTAATTTTCTTAACTTAAGTGAGTTTTTCTTTTTACGACTCCCCTATATGTTTAATGGGGAACACTAAAAAGTGAGGATTTGATGACAATGCATTTAACATGTTTAATATATCATAAAAAATTCATTTTAACACGTTAAAAATTATATTAAAGGGTAAAATGAGAATCACCTTAAGTTGTGAGAACCACGCGAACTAGGCCTTCCAAACGTTTTTTTCAATTTTTCTTCTCAAATATCTTTAAAAAATCACTTGTTCCAGCAAAAATAAATAAAAAAATGTCGCATGCAAAAAATTGTATCGGATGTAAAAAAATTTACATGGCCGTAAAGAAAATTTACATCATCTGTAAATAAAATTTACAGTGGATGTAACTACCGACTTGACATTTTTTTGCTTTTTTGTTTTTGCGGATGTGTTTATAACATTTTCAGCTACGTTTGTACAAAAAATGGTAGCCCAACTCTCGCGGGAAGTAGGAGTTCTCATGGTTCTCACAATTCGTGGTGGTTCTTAGTTGAACCAAATCATATCATATATACACACACACACACATATAGGGGAAGGTTCATTTGAGAAGAAATTTAATGTGAGAAGAAAGGACATAATGGTAAAACATTAAATAGTTTATAACTCCTCTCATTAATTATGATGTCTCTCATTAATAACGCAAAAATATTTTATCCTACACATTTCAAAATTTATCATACACATCTATTACACTTACCGGAATTTACCCTACACACATGTAAATTTACCATACACATTCCAAAATTTATCATACACATACTAAAATTTATGCTACACATGTCAAAAATATCCTTCACCATAAATTATTTTATCTTGAAAGAGTATATCAAACAAAATGAGTTAACATGTGTAATTAATTAGTTAATTAATGACAATTATAGATTTACCTATATGCACTTTTTCATAACATTAAATACACACATTAAATGAAGTAAATAGAGAATATTTATTGGTTTAATAGTTATTCTTTTTATTCTAACAAAAATGTTTTTCTCATTTGAAACCCCCACTATATATACATATATATAATCTAGGCTAGGATTTAGTTATAAAGTCCAAATTTCCTAAAAAGTGTAAAAAGTCATAAAACACTAAACTATCAACCATAAAACACACCCAAAACCCACAAATAACAAAATGAAGATTACTAAAACATCATATATTTGGGTCGTGCTTTGTGTTTTGGATGACAAGGCTCTGATAATCGATTGACAACAATTATTGTGTTTTATGTTGATTAACATGTTGTGTTTCATATTTTAAGTTCTACGATTGTGTGTTTGAAGTTTTTATAGTTCATTAATGAATCTAACCCTATAACTTTTTACACTTTTTAGTAAATTTGGACTTTGTAGCCGAACCTCACCATATATATATATATATATGTGTGTGTGTGTGTGTATAGGGTTGGGTTCATTAGTGAACAACCCCCTTGATTGTGAAGACTTGTGAACTAATCCTAGCCCTTGATTACCAATACACAAGTGTAAATCAATGGCTAAGATTTGATGATGAAATACACTTGCGTGTTTTATGATTTGATGATGTAGATCAATCGTCAAGATTAGTTCACTCGGTTCACAAATATACAAGTGTTCACTTTAGAACCTCACCCTTTATATATATATATATATATATATATATATATATATATATATATATATATATATATATATATATATATATAGGGTTAGGATCATGTGAGAAGCACTAAACTAATTGAGAAACTTGAGAAGTATTCTGGACCACACATTTTTCCAAAGCTTTTCGTAATATACACATATGTATAGTTATTGACTATATACATATGTGTATAATTCAATATACATATATGTAAATAGTCAATTTTAAACTATACATATGTGTATATTACAAAAAAGATTAGAAAAATATGTGGTCCAGAATGTTTCTCAAGTTTATATATATATATATATTAGGATCATGTGAGAAGCACTGGGCTAATTGAGAAACATTCTCGACCACACATTTTCTTAAAGCTTTTCGTAATATACATATATGGATATATGCAATTTTAAATTATACATATGTGTATATTACGAAAAGCTTAGAGAAATGTGTGGTCTATAATACTTCTCAAGTTACTCAAATAGGGTGGACTCTCTTAGGATCCCTACCCTATATATATATATATATATATATATACACATACATAAGGGCAATTACATATATCCCCCTATAAACTTCATAAATTACATATTTACCTAAGCCAAAATTTATTTACATATTTCCCATTCCTAAAAGTTAAAAATATCAAATATACCCATATCATTAAAAATGGATTAGATAATGACCAATTTACCCTTTTTCTTTAATTATAAAAAAACCCAATTATCAATGTATTTAAACATAAAAAACTAAGTTCAGAAGCTTTCATCCTCTCCTCCACCGGCGAGGATAAACAGCCATCACAACGGAACCACCGGCGACAAAAATTCTTAGCACAAACTTTATATTTCCCAAGAAGGTTCTTTAATTGTAGGGATACTTTCAAATTACAGTTCCATTAATCATTTTAAAAACTTGCAGACTCATGATATGTATCTTATGGTATACCAGAATGGTGGATTTCAAGCTCATGCAATTTCAACTAAACGTTTGATCTTAATATATTAATGTAAAAACCTATAATAACAGTTTAGCAATCAGTGCCTTTGGGGCATAAAGACCTTCAAAATCTCTATTTGTCATCGCTCAGAACCTGTTAGGTTTCCGTTGGTAAAGATACTTTGGGTTCCGCTGGAGGCTTGAAGCTGGTGAGAGTTCTCGTCGCCGGTTGTTAAAAAAGTTTCCTCGCTGGTTCTGAGAGTCGTCCGCGGTTCAGTTGTGGTCGTCGGTTGTCCTCGCTAGTGGACGATAGGATTGTCGGCTGTTGGGTTGTAGTCACCGGTGAGGATTTGACTATGGACAGGATAGTGGAAATCCTAGGGGGAGGAAATTTTTAGGTTTTTTATATGTTTAAAAGGGTAAATTGGTCATTGGGTTAAAAATGGGTAAATATGTAATTTAATTTTTTGGTTGGGTAAATATGTAATTAGAGTTTTAAATAGTGGGATATATGTAATAATCCCATATATATAAATATAGGATCTAGTTCAAATGAAAACCACACCAGTTGAGAGAATCATGAGAACTCCCACTAACCAATAAAAACATGACACATGAAACCTTTTATTTTTTTAATAGGAGGGCAACTTTGTAATTTCACTGAAAACCTATCAAATCATCTCTGTCTTTAAGTCTTTTTGACAGACTTTCTATTTCCCAAACCCAAAATTCAAATCCTCTAATCTCTCTCTCTCTCTCTCTCTCTCAAATACCAAACTGATCCAATTCCCCTCCACCACCAAATTAGCACCTCCGTCTATACCTCTCTACCATGCCGCCGCCGACCACCTTCGTAACATCACCAACTCTACCGGCAAGATGAACAGATCAGAAATGTTAAGCGTGGCAGTGGAGTCTGGGTTGACTTACCAAGTGGGGAGAGTTGTTAACCGTAGACCAGCGTTAATGGAACGACATGTATGGTTTTAAGGGTGTCGCATTATGGGGGTTTCGATTTAAGGGTTCCGACGACGACTAGGGTTCGTCCAATTCTGACGACGGTGGTCGCCGGTCTTCGTCGTCATCGTAGTGACAGTCACCACCATCATCTTCAACTAAAACCCCTACTCTCCCCACCTTCGACGGTGGTTTTTCTGGTGATTTCAAGGGGGTTTTGTAGTGTCGGGCCGGTGTGGTGGTTGTGGTGGTGGGCCAGTGGTCACCGGTGGTGTCGGCGGCGCCGGTGGTGCTGGTGGTCACCGGGAGAAGAGTGATGGTGGTTGGTCGACAGTGGGTGTCGGTGAAGAGTTGTAACATCCGTCAAAAACCGGATTAACCAAACCCGCTTCGTTTATTAACCGAACAACCAGTTAAAAATTTCGTTGCGTATTTAATGCTTAAATTAATTTTAAACGATACATAATTAATAAGTATATTAGAATATAGAATTTATATTTGAAAATGTATTAAAAATAGTGAAATAAAAATTAAATGCTGATGCCGGGTTTCGAACCAGGGTCAGCCGGGAAACCCAAAGTCTTAACACACACACATTCCACCACTCCGCCACTTGATGTTTTTGTAAGTTTTAGAAAACAATTAAAACTTATGAACAACCATGAATCAACTTGTTGCGCCAAACTGAAACCGTAATCGGCTTTCAACCGTCCAAAACGTTTGAGTGATCGCGGATTCTGGATTATAACCGATGCACCGACGATCCTAATCAATTCAGTCTTGAATTAACTTAAATTTTGGTGGTGTTCGGTTTTTATAACCGAAGATATTCAATTTCTGAATTACGCCAACAATTGCTTCCTCTCTCGACTCAAAATCATCCGCATAACCTTCAATTTCACTTTCGCTATACTTTCAGTTTGTCGGAAAAGTTTTTTTGAACTCGCCGGAAAATCTCTGTAAGTCGCCGGAAAACCGAGACTTTCATTAACACGGTAAATACCTCGACTATTTCTGGTTCAATCCGTTGTTAGACTGTTACTAACTTCAAACCAACAATCAGAATCAATCCCAGACGACATAGCCGGAATTTTCAGCTCTCGCCGGAAAACTTCTGGAATTTCCAATCTCACGCGGTGAATCGGTATGATCATTCAGACTTCTATTAATCCTTGTTTAAGTACCTCAATTTTCATAACTAATCGAACAGAACTGTTAATTGATTCTAACAGCCGAAGTTCACTAACAGAGCCGACGGACCTTTGCCGGAGTTCTGTGAAAGACACTGATCGGTACCTCCTACCCCCAAACTCTCTCCATTCGTTACCTTTCAACTACTTATAATGTTTGTTAATCGAATTAGACATGAATCAGTCGAATTATCATTGTCTGTGTTCTTGAGCGAAGAAGACGAAGTCCGGTTATGTTATAAGATTAATTAAAATCAGTTTTGTGAACGGGTAGACACACAGTCCAGCGGTGGACTGTGTGCAAACAAATACATACACGTCGCGAGTTCGATTCCTGTCCCAACCTCACTCTCTTGAAATAAAAATGCCTTTTTTTAACGGACCGGGTTAACTCAGTAAGATGTTAAGTATAATAAAAACCGGAATATTAACCAGGTTAGACACACAGTCCAGCGGTGGATTGTGTGCCAAACTAAACCACAGGTCCCGGGTTCGAGACCTGTGGAGAGCACCGAGTCGATACATTAAATCTTTATTTTAAAATAAGTGATTTTCGGATTAACTTAATTAGTATATAAATATAATTAAAAACATAAATATTTCGGGTTAGACACGTAGCTCAGTTGGTAGAGCTGCGTGCATGCGTACGGGAGGTCTCGGGTTCGAGTCCTGCCCGGCGCATACTTACACACAATAAAACCGGTCAAACAGTCAACGGTCAACGGTCAAAAATCAACATTTTTTTTATTATTTTATTTATTTATTTAAATTAAAAATACTTAAAAATAACATTTTTAAAGTTAGAAAATAGCCTTAAACTCACAAAAATATATCCAAAAATCCTATTAAAGTTGTTAATAAAATCCATTTATTTACCTTACTTTTCGTTATTAATTAGGTTAGTTTTTCCTCGTCGATCAATCCTCTAAACTCGTGCGCATTCAACATCATCAACCGAACGCACCCACTGTGAGTGAATCTCTACAAAATTCCCCGTTTTAAAATCGTTTTTGGGGTGTATCATGTGTCTTACCATTTATTATATTTAAATCATTGTGCATACATCATATCATGAACAAATGTGTATTCAGCTTGTATCAACTGTTGTGTGGTTATTGTTTAGATTTAATTTATTATTTTTCAGTACATGCAATATCATAGGCCGCCGCTCCCTATTACATTATGAGCGTTGAGCAGTTCCCCATTACATTATGAGCGTGAACCTGGCGTTGCCAACATACGATCGGCTCCGTTTGATTGAGCCTTGATCGCACAGACATTTATCATTTTCAGTACATGCAATATCATAGGCCGCCGCTCCCCATTACATTATGAGCGTTGAGCAGTTCCCCATTACATTATGAGCGTGAACCTGGCGTTGCCAACATACGATCGGCTCCGTTTGATTGAGCCTTGATCGCACAGACATTTATCATTTTCAGTACATACATTTATCATAGGCCGTCCGTTCCCCATTACATTATGAGCGTGAACGTGACGTTCCAACATATACAGTTTCATTCATGTTATATATTCCTGCAAGTTGATATGTTATTGTATGCTATTGGTTTGTTAATGTATGTTATTGTTTGTTGTTGTTTGATATCGTATGCTATTGGTTTGTTATTGTATGCTATTTGTTGTTATTGTATGTTTATTTACGTTTGTTCATATATGAATATTGCACAATTTTTTCCATATTAAATACAACAAGAAATAAATAATAAATGTTTTCTAACAAGGTTCACTCGCCAACTTTTTGTTGATCCAAAAACCATTTTTACATATGATACAGGTGAACAGGATGAAGCATGGAAAACATAGGAAAGTGCCTTAGAAGAAAAATAATGAAGCCTAGAAAAATGTATAGGACATGTTGAACTTGTATGATATGATTGTGTGATCTTCTTTAAAATTGTGATAATAAATATGAAACGTTATAATAAATGTCATGAGCTTTGATGAAAACCCAATCATGCCCCGATCACCTTTTCCGCTGCAGGTCGGGGTGTGACAAGAGTGACGGTGATGGTGGTTGTAGGTAGGTGAATTCTTGAGAGGGAGACAGAGGGAGAGAGAGACGGACATGGTTTGTTCGGTCATGTTCGGTGCCGACGACGGCATCTCCGGGGTGGCGACGACATCTCCGGTGGCATCTTCGGCTGTGATGTTGGTAAATCTACTGGCTGTGAGAAGAGAAACCTGAGTTTGATTTCAGGTTTTTTAATCTCAGTTTATTTAATATTCAGTTTTCATGTTTTAATTGGGCTTCAAAGGGTTTTGAGTTTTGGCTAAATGGGTATGTGAGTTTACATGATGGTGCCCGGTGGTGCCGATGGTACCCCGGTGGTGCCGATAGCGCCTGGTGGTGCCGATATTTGAAACTGTGTTTTTGTTATTGATCTTTTTGTTTATTGATCTGTTTAGTTGGTTCTATGTGTGGTTCTGTTGAACAATATCGGACCTGGTAGTGAACGAGGTGACTTTTCATCGGTAATCGCCATTCTTTAGTTTTTATATCATCGGTAATCGCCATTCTTTAGTTTTTATTATTTGAAACTATGTCGGACCTGGTAGTGAACGAGGTGACTTTTCATCGATGACTTTTCACTGATGTCCGAAAACTCACTTTGATGTGTCTTTCGAGCGGAGGCATCTCCGGGTTCAAGCATTTTGACTGTTGTTTGTTCTTTGGCAGTGATAGGTGAAAACAATTTTCCGACAATTGATGAGGATGGCGAAGCAAGGATGGTGGAGGGTGGGTTTTGACCTGCAACCCACTTGCAGCCATGATTTTTGGAAAGTTTTGAGCTAAACCTTTGTTTTTTCAAGATCCACAGATGGTTTTGATTTTTGTTGTTGGTTTGATATTTCAGTCAATGATGATAAGTATTAATTTATCTGAGACATCTATGAATCGTGATTTTGGTTTAGTGTGTTTGTTAAGATTCTGAAATTGCGTAAATCCGAAATCTTGTTGGGTTGGAGTTTGATACTCATGTTTAAAACCCGAGGGCGTAAAAAGTTTAAGACCACGTGTAAAAAAAAGTTTAAAACCACGCGGTAAAAAAGTTTAAAACCGGCGCGCAAAAAAAGTTTTTAACCGGCGCGTAAAAAAGTTTAAAAACGGGGCGTAAAAAGAGTTTAAAACCGCGCGCAAAAAAAGTTTAAAACCTACGCGCAAAAAGAGTTTAAAAACCGGCACGCAAAAAAAGTTTTAAACCGCGCGTAAAAAAAGTTTTAAACTGCGTGTAAAAAAGTTTTAAATCGGCGGGCAAAAAAAGTTTTTAAAAACCGGCACGTTAAAAAGGTTTAAAACCGCGCGTTAAAAAAGTTTAAAACCGGAGCAAAAAAACCGCGTGTAAAAAAAGTTTAAATCGCGCGTAAAAAACCTTTATAACGGCGCGTAAAAAGTTTAAAAACCCGTATAAAAAAAGTTTAAAACCGCGCGTAAAATTTTTTTTATAGCGCGTGAAAAAAGTTTAAAACAAGTGCGTACAAAAATCTAAACCCTTAAAAAAATTTGTTTTTTTGTAAAAATTCTAAAAAAACTGTTTTTTTTAATCTGATTTGTCATAAAAACAATTAATAAACAATTAATATAATAAGACAAAAAAGTAATAAAAAACAATAAATACAACAAGGAAAAAAAAGGTAAATTTACTAAACTACCCATTTGACATTCAAATATTAAAAACATAATAAGAAAAAAAGATTTTAAAATGTTTTTATTCTCTTTTAATCTCAACCATCAATCATAAAAGATCAATGGATGATAAGTGGTTCCTATGGTTCTCGCAACTGGAGGTAGTTTTCATTTTGACCCATCCCTATATATACGTGCGTGTGTGTGTTGGTTTAATGGAGAACACTAAAAACGTGAAGAACTTGGGGACCATGCATTTAACATATTAAATATATCATAAAAAATTCAATTTAACATGTTGAAAATTATTTTTCTTTAAAAAAAATCAAAGCTTTTACATATCGATACATGTAGAAGTTTTTTTAATATAAAAATCCTTTAAAAACAGTTAAAAAGGTAAAAAAAATTACAAAAATGTTTTTTATTAAAATAGCTTCTACACATCTTTATATGCAAAAACTCCAAATAAAATTGAAAAAACAATTGCATTTGAAATTTAATTTTTATGATATATTTTTAACATGTTAAATATATGAGGAGGTTCATTTGATAAGAAAATTTAACTGAAAAGAAAAAGAACAAAGGGTAAAATTATAAAAAAAATTAAAGAGTTTTCTCATCTCATTTATTACTATCTATGACTAATTAATTAGTCGTAAAGAACTTGAATCTTTTAAAATGAAATAATAAGTTAATTATTAAATTATTGTCACAATAGTGGTTGTGATGTCTCTTGCAATCTCGTTTTCGTCTTACTATAATAATTCCGCCATCGGTTGGGGTGTGACTGATGGACACATCACTCTCCTCTTTTTCCTCACCGGACTCATCATCTTCATCCTCTTTCACTTTGGCATTTAACGCCATCAACTGGTGTAGCCTGCCTTGCATCTTCCCTTCAAACACAAACACAATCCTGGTTCTTCTAGGGTTTGAAAATCATAGTTGCTGGAGGAATTCAAGATTCTATGTGTTCTGGATGTGATGCATCATGAATCTTTCATCCTCTCCATTGCTTCAAATAACTGTGACCATCCTCATTTGCCCATTCAAACTCCAACTTATTACCATTGTTGGGATACTGTCTATTTTCATATTCAAGTAACACCAAAACCCATGCCCTGGACTGCTTCTATTTGTTTAGCATTAAAGGTTCTAAACCAACTCATTTAGTTTGACGGGGCCACTCTTAATTTGAACCTATAAACATTGAACTAATAAAAAGGTTCTTGTTGTTTCTTTGGTTTCTTTGTTGCCTTGTCTTCAACATGCTGGCTAGAAGCCTTCCTTTTCTTCGCGTTTTCAACTCCTTCATTGTGTACCTTAATTTTGACTTTTAAGCTTTCTTTCTCTATTTTCTTAACCCCCAAGTCCGCTATAACATCAAAATCATCGCGTTTTTAGTGTTTCGCATGTTTTTATATGGATAAATTTCAAACCACACACCATTTAGCAGATTCATGGCATGGTATACATGTATACATTCAAAGGCGACAGTTTATCGCGTTTTCATTAACATATTTACAATTAATACACAATGAACAAACCACATTCAAATGTTACAGTTCACCACACACAATAGTTATGAACATTTCGCATTTTTGCGTTTTTATATCTATAATTTCAAACTACACAACATTGGCATATTCATGGACTTGTATACATGTACACTCAAAAGCTATAGCTTATCATGTTTCATTAACATTTTAACAGTTAATACACAGTGAACAAACCACGTTTAAAGCTTACAGTTCACAAGATACAAAAGTTATGAACATTTCACATTTTCGTATAAGTAAACAAAAGCATTACATTTATAGAATATACAAAATTTCACACAAAAAACATTACATTAAGACAAACTCTATAGATTATAACCTTGTTTGGATGTTGTCTTCCTCATTTCTTCCTCAAATTTATGGCGTTTATCTTCAGGTGTATACTTGGATTTCTCTTTCCAAGATCATGTACATAAAATTTGGATATTTAAGCGCCAGAAATATCCAATAACTCAAATATATATATATATATATATATATTATTACCACCACATTTAACTCACTTGATTTCTAATCTTATAGTGAGATTGATCTTCATACATCATAAAGGATTTAGAGTTTTCATGTTTTCTGTAGAAATTAAGGAGGTTTTAGGGGGAGGTTATAGGTTTTGAATGCTTTATATACAAGCACAATTACTATTTTACCCTTCACCCCGTGCCTTCTTGGAAGTTCTAAATATTTACAAAAAACGCCACCCCGTTAATCTTGTCCATAGATTGGTTTGATCAGATGGCTGAAATTGTTCTTAGCATTTTCATACTTTTTACCGTTTTTAGAATATCATGATCCTATATATATGGTAGGGATCCTAAGAGAAACACGTGTTAATTTAGAACCATGAGAACAATTCTAAACCACACATTTTCTCCAAGCCAAAACAAAAATATGTTGCTTAGAGAAGATGTGTGGTCCATGATAATTCTCACGATTCTCAATTACCATGTGTTTCTCTTCAAGTCCCTACCCATACACACACACAGAAGGTCATGTTTACATACAAATAGTCTTATTGTGCTAAGCATGCGAATTGAAGGAATTAAAAAAAGCACAGTGGCATAGCCGTAAATATTGTCAACTTCATATAGCTAGAGTGATTATCGTAATTACTATAGTTATAAGGTTGGTGATAATTGCACTATAATGATAATTTACTCTATTCATAACTCTAAAGTAAATATGTAACTACTTTAGATACTTATTAAATTGAGTTGGATTAAAAAAATAGTTATACAAAATAACTACTCTAGTTATAAAAAATAATTACCTAGTTATAAACTTTATTATCTGTAGAGTAACTATAGTTCCATGATTGTGCAAGTAATATAATCCCTCTAGATTTATTATATATTAATATGTAGAGTAATTATATCTAGCGTAATTACAAACTTACGCTAAAGATAAAGTTATTGTTCTTTATCACCACACTTTTTTCATGTTTCCTTCACTTTATAGGTTTCGTACGCTAATGTGATTTGTATTTGATCTTTAGACTACACACACATTTGGTGTATTCACCTGTTGTTAGTTTTCGAGTTGGGGGCCTTTCTAGAAACAACATCTGTTGCATCTGAGAGTGTGTGAAGTGTGTTTTTTCTAAGATGAAACAAATAATCAAATTGTAAATTCAATCAAACAATGACAAGTAAACACAACAATTTAACACACTGGATTTGGGAATGATTGCAGAATGATTTCATGAATTCATTATGATGTTAATTACAAGGTACAAAAATAATCCCCCTACTCTCTCACTTAGTTTTATGCTCACAACTCTAACTGTTAACTATTGCAATGAACAAGCTAAACTACATATAGGAGGAATGTAACACCCCAACCTCGCTAAGGCTGACGTGTCACTCTTACAGATATCAAAACTAAAAACCAATCCATAACATTAATTAAAAGATCCTAATTACATTTATTACATTACTGAAATACGGAATCTTGGCCAGCAACTTCCTAATGCTCCTCTCTGAAATCCTAACCTGTAAAACAAATAGGAAAAACGCAAAAAGAAAAATACGGCTGAGCCAAAAATTGCTCGGTAACGGATAAATCAATAGTACAGGTAAAATCATAACAGCGGAAGCACAACATAAAATAACATAACATAACATAACTAAGACTGAACTGAAACAGTTAATGACATGAGTACTAAAAATAGATGAAGACACAAGACTGATACAAAAACTGATACACGAACCGACGGAAACTAATATGGAAACAAAAGTTATTCGGATGCATAACAACCGATATCGAACCCGACACAAAACCGATGTAGAGAACTGATACATGGTTGCCATGATGATTAACACTATTTTTTTTAAATGAACTCATTTTAGAACATCCTTTAATAATGCTAATATTTTTTTTTCATAGGAGAGTAAAAACTAACTTATTTTATCGAAGGTTAGAATCTTATTAAAATATAATAATTTATTGTACTTTATAGTAAATCATAATTAGACAAAATAACTAATTTTCTAATACCGAAAAGTTATATTTAAGAGAGAATAAATCAAATAACTTGGTTTTCAAGACTTAATGCTTATGATAATTTTGTAAACCGACTTGGGAACCGATAACAAATACATTGACAGAAACATTTTAAATATTGTTTAAAATCCTATTAGGTTTAAAAGAAATGAACTGTCAAAAATATTATTTCTAAATAAATGTTTGGATTTAAAATTACTATCTACTAATTTGTCATATTTCAAAGGTTATCGTTTAATCAAGATAGTTGTTTTATAACTTTGGAGATTTATATTTAGTAAACATAAAAAATTAGAGAAGCTGAGTTTAAAAATGTAATAATTTAGTCCTTACGGAGTTTTTTGA
Source organism: Scalesia atractyloides (assembly GCA_947069175.1). Lineage (NCBI taxonomy): Eukaryota > Viridiplantae > Streptophyta > Magnoliopsida > Asterales > Asteraceae > Scalesia > Scalesia atractyloides. The sequence continues at coordinate 20,031,355 of CAMTDV010000015.1, read as the reverse complement.
ACCCGGACAATCGACATGAAACAAAGGCATGATTCGATGACAAATGTAGAACAGACCTTGGACCAAATACTAAACAAAGATTCTGACAGATACAAACTAAACGTATCACATGAAATCTGAATCCAAATCGAACCGATATTGAGACGGAAGTGATACAAACCGATACAGATACTGAGTCAAAACACGTATAACTAATACATAACATAATCAAATACTAAACATATCAGAACCATAATCCGGTACATAATCGGAACCATAATCAGAGTACGTATAATCAGATGCACACATAACTTATCATAACATAATCATAAACAGAACATGTTCACTTACTGAAACATACACTAACTTACACAACAGATATAACAACAAAATAAGTCGTTTAAAACATAAGCACCCAAAGCCAGAAACAGAGGGGTACACAGGTAGCTACTCTATACACCAATGAGATGGTGAGTGTGGCGTGCACTCATTATTCCATCCCCAGAAGTCAGAAACAGAAGTCGGAAGCAGAACTAGGATCGTTCCATACGCCTCTAAGGGGCCAAGGTGCTACACAAGCACAAGTCAGAGACGCCGTGATTTTGATTACGCACTGTCACGGAAAGTGTTCATGTCGTTGACACCCAAATGACAAGTCAAAAATGTTCGGGTGACAGAGTACAAAAGCTTAGGTCGCGTAAATAATTTACAGACAACTAAAATTAATTACAAACAGGAGCATGCGACCATGAGTACAAGTCTAAGGTATGGCATGCTATAAAATACTAATAATCAAAACCGACAATACTAATAAGAACAGGGCTAGCGGACAATTTCCAAAGACTAAAAAAGATATAATAATAAAATAACGAAGACTGACTAGCCACGACAAAAATCCGTACTACAAAGTAACGGATACAAATTTATACTGTGATGAAAAAGAAACGAAATCCGTACCTTAGTTTAGCATGACAAGGCAAAACAGATAAAATTGTCGTCAGCAAATACGTGAACCTATATTTTCCAATTTTTGTAGGATTAAATTTACGAACTACGATTCGTTGACTTGTTGATTTTCCGGCGAGATCGACTTTGGATTTCATAATTATTTATTGACGACTAACGTAGGTTCATTTACATTTTACATTACAAGTCTATATAAAATGCAACTTAATATATTTTGTTGGTCAATAAAGAATACTTTTTAATTGTCTAATGCATTTGCTTGTTTTTTTTTCCAAGGAAACTGTTTCTTCAAAAAAAAAAAATATTTAGTCTTCTAGACTAACAAAGTCTCTTATTTATCACATAATTAATATGCAAGATGTAATACAGATTCAAAGATTTATGATCAGATCAAGAATTTACAACTTAGTGTTGGATGTAAACAATCATATATATAAATATATATACGTGAAATATTATATGGACCAATGTAGCCATGTAGGTTTCCAATTTAAAGGCAAAGTAGCCAATTTTATAATATTGCTAAAAACCATTCCTTGCTGAACAAGATGCAGACTAAACCGATTTGAAAAAAAAAAAGAATGGATTGTTATCTCACATTTGAACAACTATTCAAATACTCAATATATTTTTAACATATAACGAAAAGATAAGTTATTCAGATATAAAAAAAAAACAAATCAAAACAATTTTCTGACTTCTGAGACAACCATTAACGAACTCACACACTTAGAATTAGAGTTGAAGATAAATTTCAATTTTAACGTCTTAGTCGCCGGAACGAATCAATGGTCACTAAATATATACAATGACGAAGTCTTGAAACCATTACCTCAACAAATCAAAAAGCGCAATGCAAAGCTAATGGGGCGGTGCTGGTTTGACATGCGTGGCAAGGACCGGCCAAACCTGGGCTGGGTCACACCGAAGCGAAAAGAAAAGTCGAACGCAACCTCAATGGCGGCGGTGGTGGCAAGGTAACGACGACATGAGCAGCAATAACGAGTAGTACAAGGGCATGGTGTGATGATACGGGTGATCGTTGATCGAGAACGCTAAGGCCATAACTAATTGCGGCGGCGGGTGGTATGGTGACCGGTATCCGACAGCAGCGGATACAAGACTGAACGCATAGAATGGATGTGGGGTCAAGATTTATTTGTAGAATTTATGTGAAAAATCAATTAATGCAATATTTAATTCTCATCGGTTAATTCAAGAAAGTCATAAGGACTTTTAATTCAGTTTTTCAGATTTCACCCTAGGATATTAGGCATTCTACAAAATGAACCGTTTAGTTTACTTTTAATTTTAAACAACCCTAAACTATTATTGTAACTATAATTAGATAAAATTTATGTTATTATAAAATTTTCATATTTACTTAATTATGTGTTTTATAAAAAAATACAATATTCTCAAGTAATCTCTACTAAACAAAAAGTACAGCTAGAAGCGAGGCTCATTTAGTCAAATTTAAAATGTATTACATTCGTTTCGAACCGACACATTAATAGATATTTATTACTTTCAAGTTTTCAAAATTTTGGGTATTACAAGGAATGAACTGTCGGTGATGTCATCATGAAAGCGACCCTTATCAGCTTCATTAAATGATGTAATTTCCAACAGTTGTGAAATTGCTAGATAGTTACACTATTGTATTGAACTGTTACTCCTTTGTAAGTTTCGTATGAACTGCTAGATTTCACAGACTTGCTGGTTGAGGACCAACACTTCTGGAAATCCAAAACTTTTGTCTTTGACTTGTTGAGATGGTCTTCTAGTCTTTAGCCTTTGACTTTGGTTAACTTTGATTGTTGACTTGTTGACCAACACTTTGGCAATCATCACTTGTTCTTCTAAACTTTGATTCTTTGAGGACAGTAGTTTGATGCAACAGTAGTTAAGGCAACTATTTTGAGAAGCTTTCAAAGGGAGATAAACTGTTGGACTTGTGATTGTATTTTAACTTATTTCCTCAGGCAGGGATGATGGTTCCCTTGGGTTTTGGCTTTCATCATCAACATATCTTATATAACCCATCAACATCTTTATCTTATATGAGGGTATTTAACGATGCTTTTAAGTGTTTAACTATGAGGTTTTAGATAATTAATTATGAAAACAATTTACTTTGAGTTGATATTGATTTGCAAGTAGCTAGAGCTTCGGATGGCTTTTGGAGCTTAACAAAGGGTTTTTGGGAAGCATTATGGAGCATTGTAAGCACACACGTAAGTTTGGAGTTGAAAACGCTCTCTCCCCTCTCTCTGCCGCTTCCATTCTCTCTCTCTCTCTCTCTTTCGTCTTCGCTCTCTCTAACCGATTCTCTAGTCCCCTCCCTCTTGGACCAAAAAGGAATAGTAGCAAATCTGTAAATAACATTCAAAAATTGGTTAGTTGCTTTACTGTTTAGAAGCTTCGAGGGTAATTGTTATTATAGAAAATAAACGTCATACTTTGTTGCTGTTGTTGTTGTTGTTGTACAATTTCCCTCCCTATAGTTTGGGGCGAATTTTACTTTGCATCCCTTTTGCAAAAGCTTTTGGTTTTGCAAGGCCAAACGTTGCACAATGCTTCCCTACCGTCAAGTTCTGTAAACCTACCATTCAACTTGGGTGTGCAATTACTCTTATATCATTTATTCCATATCTTCTTCCTTATATCCCTCAATCGACCAGACATAATCATTGTTCTAAGCCATAACTCAAAACCAATCTGTTGAGCTTCGTCTTCAACATTCAACTTCATTTGGTTAAAGTGTCTCAATTCTTGTCAAGTTCTCTTCGAATTTCAAGTCAAAGAGTCGGAAGTGAAATGTTTGTTTGGTGAAGCAACCTACTACAAGGTGTCCAAGACTGATGCTAACAATGGACATTGATCCTTACGTTGTGTAAGTGTTAAACTGTGAATTATGTGTTTACTTATTTGTAATGAATATATTTGTTATACACTATGTAATGAATGTGTGATCTTGTGATCAGATGGTGATTTGTGTGATTGTGTGATTGTGTGATGATATTCATGGTATTTGTAATATGTAATAATCTGTTTGATCAGTGTGTGTAATTTTTTAATGAACTTGTATAATCTGTGTATATGTAGTTTGACTTGCGTAATCTGGTATATTTAAATTACAAGTGGGGTATCGTGGTTTCCTAATACATTTTTGTAATTTGTGTAATTTGATACTTGTATAATCTGTGTAATCTGATACATTTGTAATATGTAATAAACTATTTTATGAATTTGTATAATTTGTGTAATGTGATACATTTGAATTACAGCTGGGACATTGTGGTTTGCTTAGGTGGAATGATACACCCATATGTGTAAGATGTGAGACGGTAGTTTCAGATTTGGTACAAACTATTAACATAAAAGACGAGATGGTCAAAACCAAAGCTATGAAAGTCAGAAAATAGAAGATTGCTCTAGGAATCAGTTGGTTGTCGTTTGTTGTCTATGTTTTCAAGTATTGAAATGTAGTGTAAAAACAGTTTGAAACCTTGTGATTGATCAATGTTTAGTTTGATTTATATGTTGCTCTTTATGTCCAATTGTTGATTATTTTGATTAATATGATCATTATCTTGATAGCATTGTTGTAACCATACTCAATCTGAGGTTGAAAAAGAACTTGAACCTATGGAAGACAAAAAAACGTGGTTAAAGATAAGTTTTGCAAGGACTACAACATGCCTGAAGAAGAATTGCAACTACGATATGCATGGGATTACGACAATTTTTTAAAAGGGGTGGAAGAACAATACGAAAAGGATCAGGAGATGGAATATGACAGTGAGGTTTTGAAAATAGCTTGGGACTACGAAACGACATAATATGATAGTGATGGCTACTGGTATCATGATCCGTATGAAGGCGCGCATGAATCAGATTCTGAATGGTCAAATGACGATTGTCATTGGAAATGAATTGTGTTACTTGTGTTAGGTAATGAATAGTGTTACTTATGTAATAGTTGGATTATAGATTTATGGTTATCTAATGGTTATGGTTGGATTTTGAATTATGGTTGTAATGTTGGAATTTAGGATTGACAATAATTGGTTTCCTTTGTTTCTCAGTGTTGACCCATATGCAATAGAACAAGCTTGTATGACTTTCATAAGTCAAACGACACATACATCTATTGAACCATATGTACTGTAGAATAACTTTTAAAAGTCAAACTGCACATCCAAATGACCCATGTGCATAGAACAAGCCTATCTGACTTTCATAAGTCGACGACACATTCAAATGACCCATATGCAATATAACAAGCATGTTTGACTTTCATAAGTCAAACTGCACACACATCTATTGTAATGCTTCGCATTTTTGTTCTTTCCTTATTTAGAAAGTGTAAATTCTTCTATTTATGGAAACCGGTGTTCGTATCTTGTATTCGTATTCAATACCAACTTTGTAATCTGAGACTTTGATCGTAATGAAATTCTATTTTTATACTACTTACTTGTGTACGCGTTACAATACTTGGGTTATACGTTATCAATCTTACATACAAACTTATACACTCAACTGATACTCGTGATACTTGTACTCGTAACTTATACACGCCTGATAACTAAATACATGGTTGCGTTTTATATAATAATAATAGTAAAATTAACAAAAAAAGATAATGAAGTGTTTTCGTGGGTTCCCCACTCACGAAAAACCAAACCAAAAGAAAGGGGGTCTTTCCCTCCTCCCCATACACACGAAGAACTTAGTTTCTTCACCCCCCCCTTTTCTTTCCATACTCACGAAGAACCCACCAAAGGGGTTCTTCGCCTCCCCTTACAAACAAAATACATCTTTCGGCCCTTTTACATGCCACGAAGAACCATTCTTCATCCCACCTGCCAGTGTTTCACCCAGCTCCTTAGTAGTTGCGCGTAGGTGTTACGTTTAACAACTGTTCTCTTAATTACAACTACCAGCTGCCAACTAGCTTAATTAATTCAAAATCCTAATTCTGAACTTATAAATAGCAGCCCCCAACACTCTAAATCCTTTCCCCACACTCTCAACTCTCTCTAATCTCTCATTCTCTCAATTAAGCAAGTCCTAGAACAGTGAACAAGTTGTTAACAGTGAGTTTCTAACTCACTTCTTTTTCTCTCTTTCTTCTCATTTCTTCTTTCTTTCTTATTCTCAAACACTTGGGTAACCTCTAGGAAGGTTTTCACAAGTTTGCTTGGGCAAACTAAGGTGAAACTCACCACTTTTGAGGTCTAAAGTGTATAAAAACTCACTGTTTTGGAAGAACATGTACAAACTTTTATTAAAAACTTGTTTTATTCATTCAAACTTGTGTCTACTATGCCACTAATCAAAACCATGATCAGTGAGCTTGACCAAGGTGAATTTATACAAATTTGGCGGTGTTAAAAGCCTCCAAACTTTCTATTTTGTAAAGGGTTTTAACCCACAAATGTTGTATCCACGAAGCTTGTTCTTGAAACAAGACTTGTGATGGAAGTGTGAGATTATTTGGAAGCTTGGGCTATCCTACCTTCAATCCACCACCTCACTTGATGCTTTCTTATCCTTATCCCAAGTAGTTTGCTAGCCTAAAAGTGTCACGGCCCTGTCTAGCCATTGACACTTAGTTAATTCTTTCTATGTCGATGTTGGCTCACTCGGGTTGAAGATTACTTGGCTACTCGGTATAGTGATTACTTGTATATTTACATTTTAATTCATGACCACCTGAATTGTCCTTATGGCAATTTGTGTATTGATGAATCATATAAAGAGGTTAATGGATGTTCATCATCCTACCTCCATGCATGACTTCTATGAAACTCTATGACATGTATGATAGACTTAATATATAGTATATATATTATACATGTACTTAAATAGACTTATACATAACCGAACGTTTCCAATGATCATATGGTTACTTGTCACAACATTAGGTTATATTATCTAAGACCTAACCTTCTCGTTACGATTCTAATGGACATGACCCATGAAACCACGATCACCTTTATGGGATTTATAGTGTCAAAATGAGAGTTAACGTCTAGATAATTACTTTTGAATACATACTCTTTACATACTTTAAATTCCTAATCCGAGTCCTCTGCTATCATCCAAATTACTCACACACCTATGTTTCCTCGTGTAGGGTAACTCGGTGTTCCATCTCCAAACAACCAAATCTTTATGGAATTACCAAGTGGAAGCTTGCAAAACCGGGAGTACACTTGACCCATTTTCATTTTTACACAATTTGGGTGTAACATGTTAACTTACAAAATACACAAATACACACAACATACTTTATACACTCAATCCGTTATACATGCTTATTGTTATTCTTAGGTTCATGCTAGATTCATACATGCTTTTGTCATTAACTTAGCTAGCCCAACTTAACATATATAGCGCTATAGGAGTAGCAAGCCACCCATCAGGGTATTGTTAAGCTTATTTTCATTCATAAATAGTCTCGCTAATTTGTGGCGAGGGACAATTATAATTCTTGTTGACACTTGGGTTTGACAATTAGTATTGCATGCTAGATAACCTTGTATACAATTGCCATGTGGATTCGAGTAAATTCTTTTGTACTTATGCTATGTAATTTAAAACTTGTGTACTCGCCTTTGCTTTTGCATTGAACCTTTATTTTAAACATGTTACAGGTTGATGATGATGCTATGATGAATCTAGTAGGGACGACTTAGAAACACGCTTGATATACTAGATTTGATTATTTTGTTATGTTGAACTTTGTCATCTTTGTCTTTTCAATGTTGCAATTTGAATTTCTTGTATTGTAACTGACAATTTTGATTATGAATGAAATCGGTTTTGAACTTAATTATTGTCGCAAGTAGTGTTATGTGTGATGAGCAATCTATTTTGTCTCACTCTGATTTTTCCGCCATCGTTAGGGGTGTGGCAGATTGGTATCAGAGCCATAACTATAGGAAATTACGTAGAATTGCCATGTTCAATCTAGTCTATAGTAGGTACCATACTTGACCATTCTTACTACATGTTTAAAATGTTAAATTCTTCCTACTTGCTTCTTTCTACTTCTTTTGTCTTAATACTTACGATGTGTCTTTCCTAAAACATTTACACAATACACTTTTGAAGACTTGAAGACACTCGTAATATAAACGAGACGGTTTGCACCATTATAGGCCCAATGGCCCACAATTTTTGGTGAAACCCCTCATTCCGCGTATTCAATTTTTCATGAAGTTACACCGTCAAGTTAGGAGTGGTATCCACATCTTGATGGAAAACTTCCATTTCATACTCTAGTGGATCTTACTAACGAGTCGGAATATGCTCATCATTTAGTAAGAAACAACCACACTTATGGTACGATGTTGTCAAGTTAGGGGTGAAACCCGCACCTTGTCAACTAGTCCCACTCCTCGACTTTCAATCTCGCCAAAGTCTCGAATTTTCGATCGACTAGGGACATGTAGTAACTGGAAGGGTAAAATACCGTTAATCACTTCTCGACGAGAGTATTTTACCTATTAGGCCAAAGCATGTTTCCCTAACTCGAAATAACTTACGAACCACTTTGGAATAGTCGAAGTTTCTAAACCTGAAACAATCCAATGTTTTATTGAGCCTATCTTTTATGTTATCTCAATTTCTATGTGTTTTAATACTTGATACCTCGTTCATTTCAAAAATCGATGCACAATACACACGTCTCTCGCAATCAAAAACAATAATAATCCTCGTGAACAAACAAATTTTATACTCTTTTTACGCATTCAAACGTGATTATACTTGTTGAATACTTGCCGAATACATGAAATTTATGTGAAACATATGTGCTACGTGATACTTACATGCTTATAAATGCTAAACCCATTTTACATTATGATCAAGTCTCATCCTTTCCTTCTCTTTCGATCCTCTAGATGTCTTCCCCAAGCTCGCCCAAGAAGTCCAAGAAGTCACGATCTGGTTCGAAAAAGGGTTCCAACAACAACGAAGACACAATATCAAAGAAAGACCTCGTAGGGTTGATCGCTGAGCAAATGGCTGAGTAAATGGCCAAGGTTATACCTGACATAGTAAGCTAAATTCAAACCACTAATGAAGCCCCCAACGCCTATGTCGATTCCAAGGTGGAGACACCTAAGACGACGTTTCTTTTCAAACAGTTCATGGCATGTATGCCACTCGAATTCACTGGCACTGATGGTGCCACCACCATGATGAATTGGTTCAATGCCATAGAACTCACCTTCCTTCAAAGCGGGTGTCCTGATAACCTGCGAACCCTGAACGCTATTGGGGTATTCTGTTCGAGGGCTCTCAAATGGTGGACCTCCGAGCATAACAAACGAGGAAACGATGCACCCCACGCCTTACCATGGGCAGAACTAAAATAGTTGATGAAGGATGAGTTTTGTCCTCCCCACAAGCTTCAGAAACTCGAAAACGAGTTTTAGGAATTGAAGTAGGTTGGGAGCGACAACGCTGGCCTGATGGCGCTCTTTAAACAACTCAGTGTTCTCTGCCCTGGTCAATTCGACACCGTTCCCAAAGCCATTGCCAAATTCATCCGTTTCCTTCCATCCGTCTTGATGAACCATGTTGCATCCCCATGTCCCAAAATCCTTGATGACCCATTCAGTATATCCACAGCACTCAACAACAATTGCATCCTCGATGGGGCCTATAACAAGGCTTCCACGAGGAACGCACACCAAGCTACCACCAACACCACCACTACTGATCCTTCACCTCCTCCACCTCCCAAGAACAACAAAAACATGAAGCGGAAGGCTTCTGGTCAAACTGTACGGTTGTTACTCCACAAAACCCTATACCTTTACAATCAGTTTCCGCTACCTCAACCCTTGAACCACCAATGAAGAACTACACTGGGCCATGGCCCAAGTGTAACCAATGCTCTTATCACCATCCCGCTAACATCCCGTGTCGCAAATGCGCAACTTGTAATAAGCTTGGGCACCTATCCGAACGTTGTCGCTTAAACATGAAACCTACCCAAGACCAAGCCATTATTGCAAACCCTGCCCCTAACCAAGCTCAACTCCAAGCCGCTACTGTTTGAGCATGCTTCAAGTGTGGCAATCCTAATCACCTCACCAACGTTTGCCCTCAACGCAACAATAACATCCAGCAGCAGCAACAACCTCAACAAGCTCGAGGAAGAGCTTTCGTCCTCACCGCCGCTCAGGTGCAGAATGCTAATGACGTCATAACTGGTACGTTTCTCGTCAACCATGTCTATGCTTCTTGTCTTTTTGATACTGGCACAGATAAAAGTTTTGTATCTATTGAATTCGAACCGATGCTTAAGTGTAAACGCTCTAAGTTGCCAAGATCATTCGCTGTCGAAGTCGCAAATGGTAAATCCGTCACTGTCGATTCCATCCTTTCTAAGTGTCATTTAAACATCAACGATCATACATTTTCCATTGACCTCATACCCATGCAAATGGGTAGCTTCGATATCATAGTAGGCATGGATTGGCTTAGGCGAGTTCATGCTGAAGTCGTCTGTTCTGAAAAGTTCATCCGTATTCCTCTTCCCAATGGTGATTCCTTACACGTCTATGGCAAGAAACATTCTAAAGGTCTTAAGATTATGTGGTGTATCCAAGCGAACAGATACTTACGTAAGGAATACTTCGCCTTTCTTGCCCAGATTGTGGAAAAGAAAGACAAAGGCCCAAGCATGAGTGACGTTCCCATCGTTTGTGATTTTCCAGACGTCTTCCCAGAGTATCTTCCTGGTCCTCCTCCTCCTCGTTCTGTTGACTTTCATATCGATCTCATTCCTGGGGCAACTCCTGTTACGAAGGCTCCTTATTGTCTAGCACCCTCGGAAATGCAAGAGCTATCTAGCCAACTTCAAGAATCACTTGATAAAGGCTTTATACGCCCTAGTACTTCTCCTTGGGGCACTCCCGTCTTATTCGTCAAAAAGAAGGATGGATCTTTTCGGATGTGCATTGACTATCGTGAGCTCAATAAGCTTACACTCAAAAACCGATATCCACTTCCACGTATTGACGACCTCTTCGATCAACTCCAAGGTGCGACGTGTTTCTCAAAAATTGATCTTCGTTCTGGTTATCATCAATTTCGAGTTCTCGAAGAAGATACACCTAAAACCATGTTTCTCACACGTTATGGACACTACGAGTTCGTAGTTATGCCTTTGGTCTGACCAACGCACTTGCAGTGTTCGTGGACCTAACGAATCGTGTGTGTAAACCTTATCTGGACCGCCTCGTGATTGTCTTCATCGACGATAATCCTTATCTACTCCAAGACACAAGGAGAACACGAGCGACATTTGCGCCTTATCCTTATGCTTTTGTGTGCTGAACATCTTTACGCCAAATTCTCCAAGTGTGAATTCTGGCTAAAAGAGGTTCAATTCCTTGGTCACACCGTCAACGAACTTGGTATTCATGTTGATCCTGGGAAAAGAGAAGCTGTGAAGAATTAGATTGCTCCTAAGTCTCCATTTGAAATTAGTTCGTTTCTTGGTTTAGCTGGTTATTATCGTCGCTTCATTTCAAACTTTTCAAAAATTGTTGTTCCCCTCACTTCCCTGACTCAGAAAGATAGACCTTTTGTTTGGGGTCCTGAACAACAGGAGACTTTCCAAACGCTGAAGGACATGCTTTGTAATGCTCCTATCCTCACGCTTCCCGATGGAAACGACGATTTCGTCGTGTATTACGACGCCTCAAATCAAGGTCTTGGTTGCATTCTTATGCAACGGGACAAAGTTATCGCTTACGCATCGAGATAACTCAAGATCCATGAGAAGAACTATACTACGCATAACCTTGAACTTGGGGCAGTTGTTTTTGCATTGAAGATTTGGCGACACTACCTTTATGGTACTAAGTGTACGGTCTTCACCAACCATAAGAGCCTTCAACATATCTTCGATCAAAAGGAACTCAACATACGTCAACGTCGTCGGGTAGAATTGTTAGACGACTACGACTGTGGCATCCGCTACCACCCTGGCAAAGCGAATATCGTAGCCGATACACTTAGTCGTAAAACTCATGTAAAGAGTATTATTGCTACCAAACCTTGGGAAAACTTCATGAGCTGATTCGCGAGGCACAATACTCAGCCATTAATGAGGGTAACCTCGATAATGAGTTGAGGTGTGGTGTCAAAAACCCACTCGAGTCTAAGCTCGATGGCATTCTTTACTGCCTCAATCGTATCTGGATTCCTGGTCGTAGCAACCTTCAAAACACCTTGATGGATGAAGCCCACAAGTCTCGATATTCCGTTCATCCTGGCGCTGAAAAGATGTACCACGACCTTCGTACATCTTACTGGTGGCCTGGAATGAAGAAAGATATTGCTCTGTATGTCTCGAAATGTCTTACGTGTTCCAAAGTCAAAGCCGAGCATCAACGTCCCTCTGGCCTACTCGAACAACCAGAGATTCCTGTCTGGAAATGGGAAAGCATCGCTATGGACTTTATTACTAAACTCCCTCGTACTTCTTCTGTTCATGATACTATTTGGGTTATTATTGACCGTTTGACCAAATCCGCTCACTTCCTCCCATTCGTGAAGATTACAAAGTTGAGAAATTGGCTCGCGTCTATATGAAGGAGATCATTAGTCGTCATGGTATCCCCATTGACATCATTTCTGATCGCGATGCTCGTTTTTCCTCCCGCCTTTGGCAAACATTTCAAACCGCTCTTGGTACTCGACTCAATCTTAGTACCGCTTTTCACCCTCAGTCTGACGGTCAAACCGAGCGTACTATCCAAACTCTAGAGGATATGCTTCGTTCATGTGTAATCAATTTTGGTGGCAACTGGGATTCTCACTTACCTTTGATAGAATTCTCGTACAACAACAATTATCACGCTAGTATTCAATTTGCACCATTTGAAGCATTATATGGTCGTAAGTGTTGTTCACCTATTTGCTGGCACGAGATCGGAGAAGCTCAAATCACCAGTCCCGAGCTTACACAAGAAACAACGGACAAGATCCTACAAATTCTTGACAACTTACTCAAAGCCAGAAGCCGACAAAAGAGTTATGCTGACAAAAGACGCAAGCCTCTGGAACTCAACGTTGGTGACTTTGTACTTCTTAAGGTATCCCCTTGGAAAGGTATAGTTCGTTTTGGTAAGAAAGGCAAACTCGCTCCTCTTTTTGTAGGTCCTTTCAAGATTCTAGAAAGGATTGGCAAGGTAGCGTATCGAGTGGACCTACCTCAAGAACTCAACAACGTTCACCCAACGTTTCATGTTTTGAATCTCAAGAAGTGTTTAGCTGAAGAAGGACTCCAAGTCCCACTCGAAGATTTTCAAATCAATGAAACCCTACACTTCGTGGAGAAACCTGTCGAGATCATGGATCGAGGTGTCAAGAAATTGAGGCGCAATCGAATTCCCATTGTCAAGGTTCGATAGGAAGGTAAACGTGGTGCTGAATTTACTTGGGAACTTGAAAGTGATATGAAGACTAAGTACCCACATCTGTTCGTTACACCTTCCTCTTGAATAAATTTCACGACGAATTTCCAAAAGTAGGGGAGACTGTAACGCTTCGCATTTTTGTACTTTCCTTATTTAGAAAGTGTAATCATACTTCTATTTATGGAAACCGGTGTTCGTATCTTGTATTCGTATTCAATACCCACTTTGTAATCCGAGAATCTGATCGTAATTAAATTCTATTTTTATGCTGCATACTTGTGTTACGCGTAGGGCTGTCCAAACTGCTCGGCGATCGCTCGAAAAATGCCCGAAAAATGCTCGTTCGATTTCCTCTCAGTTTGTAAATGAGCCGCTAGGCTCGGTTCAATTTGAAATCGAGCCAAGCATGAGCAAAGGTCCGCTCGCTCGTCGAGCGCTCAGTTTCGCTCGAATTATTTTTATTAAATAATTAATATATATATATATATATATATATTATAGATTTTAAAGATTTATATATATATATGTATATGTATATATATATATGTGTGTATATATATATATGTATATATATATATATATAGTTATATAGATAAGTAGCCCAAGAAAAATTAAAAACCCAAGAAACATACTAGCCCAACTCAATACCAAAACCTAACGCTAATTCCTAAAAATTCAAATCAACACCTAATCTCTTGCTACGTACCTCCTGCCATATACCTCGCTGCTGCTCAAGTTCAACTCATACGGATACGGTACAATCTCTTACCTCGCCGGCTACTTACGCGTTGCAATACTTGGGTTATACGTTATCAATCTTACATACAAACTTATACACTCAACCAATACTCGTGATACTTGTACTCGTAACTAATACGCGCTTGATAACTAAATACATGGTTGCGTTTTGTATAATAGTAATAATAATAATAACAACTTAATAGTAATACTAATAATAATAGTTTAATAATAATAATAATAATAATAATAATAATAATAATAATAATAGTTATAGTAGTAATAATGGTTATAACAACAATAATAGTTTATTTATAATAATAACTATAATAATAATAGTAAAATTAACAAAAAAAAGATGATGAAGTGTTTCATGGGTTCCCCACTCACGAAAAACCAAACCAAAAGAAAGGGGGTCTTTCGCCTCCCCCTACACATGAAGAACTTAGGTTCTTCAACCCCCCTTTTTCTTTGCATACTCACGAAGAACCCACCAAAGGGGTTCTTCGCCCCCTACCAACGAAATACATCTTTCATCCCTTTTACCTGCCATGAAGAACCATTCTTCGTCCCACCTGCCAGTTTCGCTTAGCTCCTCAGTATTTGTGCGCATGTGTTATGTTTAACAGTTATTCTCTTAATTACAACTACCAGCTGCCAACTAACTTGATTAATGCTAAACCCTAATTCTGAACTTATAAATAGCAGCCCCCAACACTCTAAATCCTGTCCCCACACTCTCAACTCTCTCTAATCTCTCATTCTCTTAATCAAGCAAGTCCCAGAACAGTGAACAAGTTGTTCACAGTGAGTTATTAACTCACTTCTTTTTCTCTTTTTCTTCTCATTTCTTCTTTCTTTCTTCTTCTAAAACACTTGGGTAACCTCTAGGAAGGTTTTCACAAGTTTGCTTGGGCAAACTAAGGTGAAACCTCACCACTTTTGAGGTCCAAAGTGTATAAAAACTCACTGTTTTGGAAGAACATGTACAAACTTTTATTAAAAACTTGTCTTATTCATTCAAACTTGTGTCTACTATGCCACTAATCAAAACCATTATTAGTGAGCTTGACCAAGGTGAATTTATACAAATTCGGAGGTGTTAAAAGCCTCCAAACTTTCTGTTTGTAAAGGGTTTTATCCCACAAGTGTTGTATCCACCAAGCTTGTTCTTGAAACAAGACTTGTGATGGAAGTGTGAGATTATTTGGAAGCTTGGGCTATCCTACCTTCAATCCACCATCTCACTTGATGCTTTCTTATCCCTATACCAAGTAGTTTGGTAGCCTAAAAGTGACACGACCCCATCTAGCCCTCGACACTTAGTTAATTATTTCTATGTTGATGTTGGCTCACTCGAGTTGAAGATTACTTGGCTACTTGATATAGTGATTACTTGTATATTTACATTTTAATTCATGACCATCCGAATTGTCCTTATGACAATTTGTGTATGGATGAATCATATAAAGAGGTTAAATGTATGTTCATCATCCTACCTCCATGCATGACTTCTATGAAATTCTATGACATGTTTGATGGACTTAATATATAGTACATATATTATATATGTATGTAAATAGACTTATACATAACCGAACTTTTGACAATGATCATATGGTTACTTGTCACAACATTAGGTTATAGTATCTAAGACCTAACCTTCTCGTTACGATTCTAATGGGCATGGCCCATGAAACCACGATCACCTTTATGGGATTTATAGTGTCAAAACGAGAGTTAACGTCTAGATAATTACTTTCTTGAATACATACTTTTTACATACTTTAAATTCCTAATACGAATCCTCCGTTATCTTCCAAATTACTCACACACCTACGTTTCCTCGTGTAGGATAACTCGATGTTCCATCTCCAAACAACCAACTCTTCACAGAATTACGAAGTGGAAGCTTGCAAAACCGTGAGTACACTTGACCCATTTTCATTTTTACACAAATTGGGTTGTAACATGTTAACTTTCAAAATAGGTTCATGCTGGATTCATACATGCTTTTGTCATTAACTTAGCTAGCCCAACTTAACATATATAGCGCTATAGGAGTAGCACGCCTCCCGTCGAGATATTGTTAAGCTTATTTTCATTCATAAATAGTCTCGCTACTTTTGTGGCGAGGGACACTTATAATTCTTGTGGACACTTGGGTTTGACACTTAGTATTGCATGCTTGATAACCTTGTATACAATTGCCATGTGGATTCGAGTAAGTTCTTTTGTACTTATGCTATGTAATTTAAAACTTGTGTACTCGTCTTTGCTTTTGCATTGAACCTTTATTTTAAACATGTTACAGGTTGATGATGATGCTATGATGAATCTAGTAGGGACGACTTAGAAACACGCTTGATATACTAGATTTGATTATTTTGTTATGTTGAACTTTGCCATATTTGTCTTTTCAATGTTGTAATTTGAATTTCCTGTATTGTACTTACAATTTTGATTATGAATGAAATCGGTTTTTGAACTTAATTATTTTCACAAGTAGTGTTATGTGTGATGAGCAATCTATTTCGTCTCACTCTGATGTTTCTACTATCGGTTGGGGTGTGACATCTATTAACCCATATGCATTGTGGAATCTTGTTTGACTTTTAGAAGTCAAACTGCAAATCCAAATGACCCATATGTATAAAAATTGCCTGTTTGACTTTCATAAGTCAAACTGCACATCGAAATGACAGTTTTGCATTTGCACCATTACATCATGTCCTCAACCAATACAACATTCCTAACATAACAAATCATTATAACATTTAAACCATTCCAATCATAACAAACCATTACATCATGTCCTCTAAACTATAACAAACCATTACAACATGTCTTTTAAACCATAACAAGTTGTCACAACATGTCTTAACAAACATATCTTAAACCTTAACAAACAGATATTAAAATTGTCTTAACAGAATTCAAACATGTCTGTAACCATAAAATCATTCAAACTCCATAATATCGATCTTAAGTAGCCTGTTTTGTTACTTGTGAAACATGTTCTTGTCCAACACTTAGCCCCCCTTGACCTTTGCAGCTTCTACTATTGTGCCCAATGGACCCACACTTACTGCATTTTGTGGTGCCCCCTTCCTTGTTATCTTACCTCCTTTATCAAAACATTCTTGAACCTCATCAACTGTCATTCTTCTTTTTTTCTTTGGCCTTCCCACATGTTCAATGTACATACACCTATTAAGTTACTACATACAATAGATAAATCTACTAGAAACATATATGCCATTTCAATACAAACCTGAGTATGATGTTTAAGTGGAATCATTCTTGTGGAGCAGTTTGAAGGTGTCCACATATTAGGGCCACAAATTGGTTCATTGACATGCTAGTAAGCCTCTTTCCATGTATCTTTCTAGTAAACTCTAGACACCCAATTTTCAAGATAGCTAACCCTAATACTAATTCAGGATATATCCCAAATTACAACTACTACATATTTACAGGGTAACCTCGTCAAGTCCCACCTTCTACATGAGCATGTTTTCAAATCCACCTTAACCACACACCTAGACCTAGAACTTGTCACCTGGTACTTTGAAGAATTCACTATCAGAACATGCATTTGTGATGTTGCTTCCTTAATTAAAAAAACTCGTTCAGAATATGGTGTAAAGTAACACGTGATTTTGCTTGAACCTTCTTGACATTAAAAATCCTTTTTGTCATGTATTCTTTAGTCCAAATATGTGATCACATGCCGTTCTTTAGCTCTAATTAATTGCATGTTAAAGACCTCATAGATGTTGTTCAACAAGATATCACATTGTGCCCTACCTAAAAAATGAGCTCTTGACCTAGATTCGGTTGGGATCTAGAGTAACCAATGATGTAATTTAGGGCCTGCATTCTTTATCTCTTGCATAGAAGTGTTAAAGTAAGGTACGTTGGTCATCATACTTGCTCTCCTTAACATGTTCTTAAACACATCTCATTTCCATTGTTTGTTCACGTTCTTATGGATGTATCTAAGATAAAACCTATGCTCAGCAATAAGGGAGACCCACTTCATTGCTGGAATTAGACCCTACAAGAATTGGACCAAACATGTTGGATTATATTTCCTAATTTTCCTTTACACATAATTAAATACTTACCTTTTAACGGTCATTGATAAATGTGAAGATCTTGAGTTAACTGTTAATTCAAGATCTTCCTAGAGGATACTTAAGAACCACGCCCAACTCTAAAAAGTTTCAGCTTCAACAAGTGCAAAAGCAAGTGGATATATCCCATTGTTACCACCCAGACCCACAACACTCAATATCTGTCCTGGATATGGACCTTTCATGGAACAACAATCTAATCCCAGGATATTTCTCTCACATATCTTAAAACCCCTCTTCATTATAGCAAAAAATATATATATACCCTTCAGAATTGCCTAATATCACTACTAGGGTTAGTGAACGACCCAACATCTATCTTGATGGTGCTTTGAGGATTGCCCCTCACAATTCTTCACGGTGACTTTTTAACAAACCGTATCGATCCCTATAATCACCATGCAACTTTTTTGTAGCAATAGATTTAGCTCTAAAAATTTTCATAGTGATACCTGAATCTAATGCTTTTTATGAATTTGATATTGAAGAGCAGGGAGTAGAATTGAAGGGTTGCTTGGTGCAATATCTTTGGCTATTCCACTCATAGTGTAGAGACCAACTTCTCTAGTTTGGAGGCAGTGATGTTCATTGCGAATTATTACCATGAGTCTAGGGTTGTTGGTCTAGATATCTGAATAGCCCAAGGGCATGTTGGTTTAATTTTCCTTTTTGATTTTTCCTTTTGAGCCCTCCTATTTTTTGAAATTTCACAATCCTGACCTTCAAAACCTACCAACGTAGGATTTTTAACCTTGCAAACTATCTAAACCTTTTCGATTCATTCCTTCAAACGTAAATGTCTCTTCTTGAATGAAATGCATATTCTTTCTGTAACACCTCGGAAATTTTGTCCAATAAGATCCTGACACGTGTCCCGAAAATTTTTGGTTGCCACGTGTAACCAAGATGGACTAAAAGACGCCGTCATGTTATTTTAATCTCTAAACGAGCATCGGAAAAGTCGGAGGATCTAAAGTGGAAAAATGACAAATTTCAATTTTTCTGAAGGTCCTTGCGGACCGTAACCATATATGGTTACGGACCGTAAGGTTAAGCAAAACTTTGTTTCAGTAAGGCGGTTACGGACCCAAGCCTTTATGGTTACGGTCCATAATCAATTCAAATTTGTGGGTGCCAGAATTCCTTATGGACCGCAAGGCAAAACCCTTACGGTCCGTAAGGGACTGCCAGAGGTAGATTGTTGGCAGCTTGCTGCCCTGCCACCTTTTACGCCATTGCCACTCCCCTCCTGCTTGATACACGTCCCAAAACACCTGTTTGCATCTGGGAACAAGCCTCAACACATGTCATGATCTTATGCTTGGCCTTCAAGTATAAATAGGTGATGCCTTGCATCACTTTAACTTGCTCATTCTCAAAATCCTTCTCTCTTCTTTCTCTGGAGGTTCCTGATCCTTGGGAGCTTCCTAATCTGTTTATTTTCATTCTAAGGACCTTAAGTAAGTGTCCTTACCTCCCTCTTTCAGTTTTATTAGGCATCAAGCCTAACTCAAAGCGTTGACGTAAAAACGCTTTGACTTTGTGCTAAGACCATTATGGTCCAGCCAATGTTCGTAACGAACATGGCTACATGATCGTAATAAGGTAGGTGTTAATCCCTCAAGAGGGCACCTCCTGATTACCACGATTGCTTGGTCAATTGACGGGTCAAAGTTATGTTAATGAAAAGTCAAACGGGTCAGTTTCGAAATAAAATCATAACTAGTAATGTAGGTGTTATAAAATCTGTTTTGACTCTCTAATAACTTGGTAATAATTATATGAACATGTAGGAACATGTTCGGCTCGTCAATTCCAGGTCTAAGGTCGGTTCGCAACCGAAAGTGGCAAAAGTTGACTTTTGCTTTGACTTTCAGTTCTGATCCGATTTAGCAACCTTAGCTACCGTTCATAAGTTGCATTGTGACCATGTTAAAGTATACTATAACCCTTTGGAGTAATAGAACATGGTCATGTAGTAATACGAATCGTTATGTAAGTATCCGTAAATATGCCTAAAATGCCCTTTTGTTATAATAAAGGTTTTGATCAATAACAAGCATATAAATGAGTTGTAAACTGAATTGTTAAACTAATAAACTTATTTTAATATTAGTAACCTGGTCACGAACTATGTTTTGATTATTCAACATAATTAACACGTTTAAAGTGACCAAATCGCCCTTTTGGTATATAAAATGGTTTATAAACTTGACACCAAAACTCATTACCTACTGATGTAATATCATTATTAGGATTATTTGGGATATTCATTCAGGTTGCAAACTGAGTTTAAGCTATAGTTTGCATATTATGTCCTTAAATGACGATATTGCCCTTTCGGCACTTTAAATAGGTTTTAAACATTTTAATGGACCAAAACCTTATACTTACTGATGTAATATATATATATATATATATTAACATATTTTGGTCATACAAACCTGGTCACAACAACAGTTTCACTTAAATACCATTTAAATCGTCATTTAGCGACTTAATCGCCGTTTCGGCGCATAATATGGTTTAAAACCATATTAAAACATAAAGGCTTGATACCTACTGATTTCAAAACATGTTTTCAAAATTTTAACAAGTAGGTACATGTCCCAAACTCAGATTCCCAAATAAGTTATCAAATTATGTGTGAAATAACCAAAATACCCTCTCGGGACATAGTTTGGTCTTAAACTATAATCCACACATATAATTGATATCCTACTGATATAACATCATAAATAAGTATTACTACAGAATGCTTATGACTATAACATCAGTTTACATACAAGCTCATTTATTACACTGAAAAATGTTGTAATAGCCCTTTTAAGGCATATATTGATTTTAAAACAGTAACGGGCCAACATGTTGATAACTTACTGACATCTTAACATATTTTTAACATAATGGCATATGGAACTTGTATAGGACTCACCCGGTTACCCGGTTTCGCTTATATCATAAGTTTAAGCCTACGTGACTATTTTACGCATTTTAACCAAAACGGGTTTAACCATATCGGAATATTCTCAAATTCCAGAATGTAAAATGGTAACCCATATTATACAAGTCCTAGTACTTGTCGTGTCCAAAATAAATTCTTTTCTGGTCGTCGCTTAATCTAGCGTTTTCCTACCGTTATCTTATTTTAAGTTAGCCGGTCTAAGTCAATAACTAAATAAGACCCGCTAGCTAACTAATCGGTTAATAATACCATCCATTCCAGACTAGAGGCTTCCAGTAGATTGTTTCCAGGCTAGTTATTTTGATTACGGCTGTGCTAGTTATTTTGATTATGGCTGTGCTAGTTATTTTGCAAGCCAGGTAAATACTTTAACTTATTTTCCCTTATACGGGCTTGTGATACGGTATAATAATACCGCATTGTTGGATATGGGATCAAAGACCAATGAGTCGGGAATTCAAATAATCCATTTTAATTCGTATTGCTTAATATTAAACATTTGGGGGTTAAAACGACCATGTCCTGGATATCCACGGCTCATTTAATTGTAAATGGCCACGACCTAAGCACGGGGTGTAGGCATACACCCGACAGATGCTAAAATAAATTATAACCCATTTGGGGTGTACCTATTAACGGTATTAAAGTGGTGTGTTGATTAATCATGTTCCCGACATAGTGTTTGGGCTCTAAATGTATTATTGGCATGTAAAACTGATAACATAAAATAATTTATCCCAAGTTATTTACTAAACAAAGTACCATTGTGTACACTAAATGTTTTCGAAATGTTTTCAAAATGAGTCGGTTAAATGTATTTACCAGTGAAAACTGACGTATTTTCAAAAGATTAAGCACAGTGATAAGTATACGTAATTAGGCTAGAAGTGCTCGGCGAAGCTTAAGAGGAATTGCAACCCTTTGCTTAGAAGGCCTTAGTCTGTAAATTTCCTTTTGAAATCTCATTTCGATCCGCCTATGGATCTAATTACAAGCTTTGTATTTATTTTTGAACTTTGAACATTCAAACGTTTGTAATAGTAATTATCCAGACTTTCGCTGTGTTTTATTGTATTGTTTGGTAATGATGATATCAACTTGCGTCATGATATTCCCCAACCGGACCCACCGGGTTACACATGGAAATTTAGGGGTGTGACACTTTCACCATATGATTCAACTTGGCCTTATTGTTAATTAACTGGCCAATATACCAAGGATTAAATGGGTGAACACTTACTGATTTTCTTGTTCTTTCCATTTTTTCCTAATTCTTCTTGCAGCCTGTGTTAATACGTCCTCATCCTCATTTGTAGTGTTGTCAACTCATCAAAATCAACATGAATATCTTCATCTAAATCCAGATAATGCCGAGTAGGATGCTCATCATTAAGATTATCTTCTACCACATCATGATCAACTATTGCCCGATAATGGCTCATGTACACTTCATCTCTCCCAGGATTGTCTTCTATTACCATATAATCATGATCATCCTCCTGATCCTCTTCACTACCCTTTTCCGATCCATCATCACTACCCACTTCTAATCCATCATCACTACCCTTTTATAATCCATGATCAATATTTTCAAGCCATATTAATTCTTATGTAATGTATCATCCATATTAGGTGCTGATACACTACATTCAAATGGAACTAATGGACCTACTGTGGCATGTTGAGAATTGATGGAGTTTAGAAACACATGAGAACTCCACCTTGTACATGCTGAAGGATGTTATCAGAATCAGTATCAACAACCTAAGGTCTTAAACCTGTATCCAAGCTCAAATTGGGAATTTTATAGTGGAAGTAAAAAAAACCATATCACAATCATAACAAACACTCTTAACCATTTCTTCCAAAAAAAATCCATTCCTAAATCATCTAACCGGCACTATCTATGAATGTTATCTGACCATGCATGTATCTCCTGGAGGGTGGCTCACTGAACATACCTCCATGAAATATCTTTAAAGTAAATAGGTTCGGTTACTCTCCTATATCAAACTATTAACCAAATTTACAACTAATTTATGATCATAGAGGTGATGTAGTTATTCAACAAGATAAATCATCAAACGAAACAGATTTTAAAATTATTCATGATCATGTAGGTGATGTAGTTATTCAACAACATAAATCATGATACGGTAGTTATTGTAAATCGAATACGGGTCGAATTCTTTATCAATGCTTCTAATTCTCAATATCCACCGGCCATTAGTTGATTTGTAGTTTCAATCGGGGTTTTCTTCAACGTCGTTATGCTTAATCGCAAAGAGAAGAATGATTTTACAGGGTCACCAAATGAAACGGGTTGGATTTGGGGAGTTTTAGAGGGTTTAGATGTATAGATTACCACATTTCCCTTGAACATGGATGGCATCTTGATAGGCCTTGACTGAAGGGAGGCATTGTGCAACGTTGGGAAAGTTTAGGGTGGCAAATTGTACTTAACTCTTATTGTTGTTATATGCTATATTAGTTCTAACCCACTGGAAAAATGCTCTTTACCGTTGCGACTTAGTTATATTTTTTCTATGTTTTACATTTCGGACTAATTTTTCCAAGTTAACGTGAGCGAGTGATTCAATGTTTTTATGCCAATTTTTGGTTTGGTTTAACGCACCTGCCGCAACGTGCAGGTTATTACTAGTGTTCTATTAATTATCTCTTCAACAACACATCATAACTTTTTCAACGACACATCAACAGCAATAACTCTTCTTCCATAACTATGTAAGCCCACCTACGGATCACGAACAACTGAAACACCAAGTCATGCAGTGTGCGGAATCCACCACGTGACGCAAACCGTTGTGAGGACACGACGTCGAAAGGAGTAGAGAACGATAGATGATGAACGACAATCTGTGAATCCACTTAGTCTTCACAGATTATCCACACACACAGTGAACACACAGTAGAATGCGGTTTTTCTTTCACACGCAGAGAAAGCTTGCACAGAAAGATAATTCTCTAAAAGTGCTACTTTGCATATCATTCACTGCGAATATATACAAGATTAAGTTTGGACATGCAAGTCCTTATAATAAGTTCAACCAATAGCATTTTAGAATAAGTTCAACCAATCACATTCTAGAATAAGTTCTACGACCAAAATAAGTTCTACTTTATATCCTACTATTAAGTTCAACCAATCATAATCAAGAATAAGTTCTACCAACAAGACCATTACAAATTCGGACAAGGTGAACACAAAGCATGTTCGAATTTATCTAGTCAGAACTTAATGATAGAATTTACACATTAGACCCTGAAGAACCTTCAAGTAGCAGCAACCAACATTTATCATCCAAAGGTGCACTTACAGACTCCCCCTTGATACATGCGGGATCTGCAAGTCTTGCAAAGATCTTCGTCAAACCTTTTAAAAATCACTTCGAGCTCCAAACCTGTTCTTTACATAAAACTGAACAACATGGATGAATGGAAGTGCGAACTCTCGGTCCTCTTTCAAGTAGAGAAGAGATTTACATCTTAGTTTCTTCAAATCAGAGAGTTTGAAGTTCACTAACCACATTGGGTCTAAAACTTTAACAATTGCTTCAGTATGTTTCTTCTTTATTCTTTATGATCACTACTTCACCTGTTCTACCATCAATGTACCAATACCCGATATCTTCCATATTGTCAAGATCGAATTGCCTCAAAGGAATAGTTCTCAAGCATAAAGAAGGCCAGTACACAACTTTGTACTCAGTTTTTCCAATGAACTTATTCAATGATTTAACTCGACGAACAACAACAGGTTTGAAACAGTTCCACTTGCTAAATCTGCTTTCTTCTTCTAAGGCTTCAAAGCTCCAATAATAATTCCATTAGATATTGGAGTGTTCAATTTGATTTAGGCAATGTGATAGAGATCATGTGCCGGAAGAGAGCTGAGAGTTTTGAAACGCGGCCTGAAGTATTATTGTACACCATCTGTTCGCTTGATTAACACTAAGTTATTCTGCTCATCGAAATCCTAGCTTCTAATTTGGCCCGAGTATTCTCCACTAATGCGTCCAAAACGCTTATTCTATGTTAAAAATGGTGGAGGAGCTCTTAATCACAAGACCCTTTGAACTTCTTCACTAATCGGCTCAGGGTTGGGATTTGGCTCTACAGGTGTATCATTATACGCAATACCCAATAATGCTTCAAAATCCACTTCCACTCCTTCAGTATGAGGCACATTGATCGTGTGTGACACATTTGCTCCTTTTCTCATTTCCACTCGATCAACATTTTCATCTGGTCTAAGTAATTCAACAGTTCCAACGACTTCATCATCTTTCTCTAAGTCGTCGTTAGAAGTGAGATGCTCTTCAGTTAACTCCCCATCATCCGAGTCATCATACAAAGCATCAATTTCATCATCGACTGGACCTTTATCTCTACTCCCTCTTGCACCCAAATCAGACTCCCCCTCAACTTTAGCATTGGTTGCAGCTTTCATAGCTTATGAGCTACTTGGCTGCTCCCTTTGCGAATCGTTGTCGGGATCCTTGTCTTTATCCAAATCATCACGAATCTTTTTAAGTTCATCCTTTTTGCATTAAAATTGTACTTGCAGAGCAGAACTCTCACCTTGAGCAGCAAAGAGCTCTACAAGATCCGTGACTATTTGACTAATCTAATCGGTAGCTTTAACCGGTCCCTCGTGCCTGACAGACAAGGAAGCATCTCTTTTAATTAGGTCGCCCAATTGAACCCCTTGATGTTTTGACTGATGAAACAAGTGAGTCATCTGTTTTTCCCTCCTTGCATCAACCTTTTTTCCAATATGCGATCTCTCTCCTTTGGTGTTGAATCTGTGCGTGATGTTCTTCCAATACCGTTCCAACATCCTGAAGTTTTGTGCGAACAAAATCAGGGAATTTTTGCGTTGCATTACAAATTGATTCAGTCCGAGGCAGTGAAGCGGTACATGGAACTGAAGGCTTTGGAGGAACAGGACGAGTTCTAGCACCAAAAGCAACTTTCGGATGAGTCCTTTTAGATGATATTGGAGTAGAAACAGGAGCAGAGGGTTTCTTCATTCGAGGTCCCGTAGGATGAATACTACTAGGGCTAACTATGCTCGAAGATGAACCAGTAGGCGTCACGAGAAAAACCGGAGGCATCGAAGAAGAACGAACTCCCACTGTCGAAGTAAACGGATTACTCGAACCTGGAAGAGATGAAAATAGAGGAGCGGTGGATACACCTGATGAGAACAACGAAAATCTTGAGCTAGAAGACTGCCCATGAGAAGACACACTAGCAACAGATGCAGCAACTGTTGAGCTAGGAGCAGATATAGCAACTGATACAGATGGAAACGAAACAGAAATATAACTTCAATTGAAGAAACCTTCTCTAAACTCGAAGACCTTGGAGCTGAACTTGAACTTCCTCCCAATCTTCGTCTTTTATAAGTTACAACTGGGCGAGAAACAGAAACCAAAACAGAACTCGGTTGACTATTTGGATCTTCACCAGTGTCACTGTCAGAAGAATCATCTGGTAGATTGTCCAAATTTGAAGTCTTTTCATTCCAAAGAGACAAACATGAGGCCCACTCGGAAAAGGGACCAAGTGATTCGACCTTATCATGAAAAGCTTGAAGCTTTAGTTGTCCTTTAGAAGAAAGCTTTCCCAAAAAATCTTGACGAACTAAAGCCAAATATTTTCTTTTTGTCAACGTCTCAACATTATCTTCTGTTTCAACTAGAATACCCTTTCCTTTAGATGCACAAGACGATGGAGCATCTGCCGCTATAGCACGATCAACTGAAGCTAACACATTGTCAAAAAGAAGATCTTGATTTGAGTCGGGTTGGTCACTTGAGATATGATGGATAACATCTTCCATTACTTCATCATTAACCGATTCAGCAACCGAATTAGCACCATGCTCAACTATCACTGCATGTTGTACCACATCGGGCTCGTGAACAGCAGGTTCTTCAATAACCACCAGCGGTTGTTGAAGATCAACCTGAGGTTGAACAACTACCGGCTGTTGAAGATTAACAGGAGTTACACCATCTTCATCCTCACCAGCTCCAAAAATCTGTGTAACACCATCATAAATGTTTCTCCAAGTGACATCATTTTCTGAGTTATAATCTTCATCAAGAATAGCACCTAACATAGGATGAAGAACTGGTAGACGAGGAGAGCGAACAGATACATTACCTTGACGACAATCACTAAAATTCGTTTACCCATCTTCTTAAGAACATGCAAACCCAAATCAGTATGAATAGGAAGATCCGGAACAAGATAACGGAAGATAATCATTAGGAACCAAGGATAAAGCATCAATAGACGGAAATCATTTGCATCAAATCTGATATGAACCTGAAGTGCTCGAAAGATCAGACGAGCAAAATTGTACATCTGATTAAACGTGAGACCAATCATGGCTGTCAAAATATTATTTCCCATTCCATCCAAACCTGCCTTTCTCGGAGCAAAGCATTGCATCATTAGATGGAAAAAAAAGCGCCATCGTTTAAGAAGCATTCCTTTCTTTACTTGACGAGTTGGCAAGTTTCCAGAATATCCAAAACTAACAAGAGCTCTATCGCGAATCTGAGCATTATAGCACACTTCTCCATAATCTAATGCCCCTAACTGTAATGCATTACGAACAACATCCTCCGTAGTCAACTGATGACCATTAATCGTTGCTTCAATCACAATATCTTGCACACGAGCGGTCAACCAAAAATCTTGCATATACGAGGCCACGATATTAATTTCGGTAGAAATTGCATAAAGATTCGAGATCTCCTAAGAAAACAAATAATTTGCACATAATCCCCAATTCCACGCAGATTTTCATTCAATAGCGCCACTTGATTGTGTTTCGGAATAAAGACGCGAACTGGAACTAGCGGTTGGTTTGGAGGCGGTTGGTTTTCTTGTACGGCCATATCTGTTTGAAAACACACAACCACAAGTAAGCCTTGACATAATAAAGAACAAATTTGCACATTTTGCAGATACAAACACTTAGAGAATACTGCATGCAATCAAGTTTCAATAAAATATAGAGTTTGATCAAACAGATTGAATAACTCTAGAACAACATATTAAATTGAAACAAAATCCGTACAAACCACTAACTAATAATTCATAACAGTTAAAATATAACATACGTACTCCTGCCAAACAGATAACACATAACATCGTATCCGGACGTATTAGGTATAATCAATTAAATAAATTCGGATATGGTGTTAAGATGAGACTAAACTCACCAGCTATCTGTTAAACTAGTCACAGTAAAATCTGAGCACAGTTAAACGCATATCAGAATTAAAACCGGACATTGTTAAATTGTGACAAACTTATAAACTCAAAACACCTATATCTTGATTATATTCAGACTGTCGGACCTGTGAAAAATCCGAACATATCATAAAGCAGCAACAGATAACTCCGGATGAATTTTAACTTTTTGAGCAAATCCGGACATAAATGACTTGATATAAATTTGGACCGACTGGAGGAACTGTTAAGGAGATCAAACAAATCCCGACACATAACTGAAGGTATAAAACCCGGACAAAAACCAAACTCATCCGATAGTTAAAATTCGGATATGGCCAAGTTTTCAAAACAAACATCCGAACATAATAACTTTTACCAGATATCTTCATTGAAACCTAGTTTACAACTCATCCGAACTACGGAGAGAGAAATGAGGATTCTTAGAAATCCGGTTAAAACATTGTGAACAAGAGTTTCTACAAAAAGTTTGGATCATAAAGTGAAAAATTTAAAATTCTTCATCTTCTTCATGAAGAAGTCCTCCAAGAACACCCATCATCAAGAACACCAAGTTCTTGAGACTTTAAACTAAAAACCCCAAAATATTTGAACATAAACTCTAACTTTAGTCACATAACAGATCTCATCTCAACGCTTTCATACAACCATCCAATCATCAAGAAACACTAAGTTTTTTAAGTTTTAAGCAAAAACCCCCAAATTTTCTAAAACCCAAACCCTAATTCTAAACCATAAGAACAAAGAGAAAGATAGGGATGGTAAGACGTACCTGTTGATGAAGATTCAAAGAGAAATCACCAAGAAATCAAGAACAGTTAATCACAAAAGGGAATGAATCCACTGGGTTTTAGGAGGGTTTATGACAGCAGCGAACATATGGATTGTGGGTATGCAAGCAACAAAATCGAAAAACATTAGGTGAAAGATAAACCCAAAACCTGAAAACTTATTAATATTGGATATCTCCTCAACTTGACATCCATCAATCCAGATGTATGTATTAAGGACTTATCAAATCCGGACTTAATGAGAAGTATAGACACATCTTTAACCAACTTATTAAGTCTTGATGGACTTACACCCGTACCCTGAGCCCAAATATAAACCTGGATTCAAGATAAACTCGGATACAAGTTAAAAGCTTTTACAAACACTGACCCGCTATATATCTTTATATTCGAGCAGAATTGTTTAGAAACCTAAAACATAAATCCAGACAACCTATTTTTTGATTAAATCCGGATATGGAGCAATATACCCAAACATAAATTTTATTCTAAAATAAAGGACTAGATAAGCATTTTGATAACACTAAGTTTGAAATCCCAAAACAATCTTATGAGCCCAATAACTGAATTTTGAAGCCCAGTAACTCTTTTAAACAAATTAAAAGTTCAGCCCAAAATAGTTAAGAATATAAATGCTTAACAGAATATGAAAAAGATGTTAAAAAAAACTTCTGAAGCGACCCATACTAAAAAATTTCCCACAACTTAGAGAGACTAAACACGATTTCCCACATCGAAACACACACTTAAACAAACTAAGCGAGACCGATTTAATTTTTATTAAGAGACCTATTTTGTAAAATTACCTCACTTGATTGATTTTAATCCGATTTCAAAATTGTAAAACCCCAATTCGAGTATCTTTAAAAATATAAAGCCTACACATGGAAACGAGAAGAAAACTCTTTTTGTATTTTTTTCGAACTTTGTATCAAAACACTCCGAAAATCTTTTTGTGTGTGTAAATATATATATTTAATATCGAACGAAACTAATACTTACATAGGTGCGAAATAAAATATTTACAAGCAAACATCTTTTCGTGAAAACGCGGACAAGAAGATCATATCGGCTTATCTGTCAAAATTGATCACAGTTAGAATCCATTTAACGATTTAATCACTTAGAATGATAAGGACAATTCAAGATGTTTAACGATATACTTGTCCACTTAAGCTTTAGCACGTGTTCGAACATTGTTTTCGAGATATGCATTTAGGTGTATTAATAACTGATGTAACTGTGTTCCCCACCTTAGAATATGGTCCCGTATCAAAACTACCAAAAATTACATCTTACAGGTGAGTATATTCAACTATTATCTGTATCTGGCTAAAACTGCGAAACCTTGAGAGCTCAGGTTAGTGCCACCGCACAGACAAAGAGATGAAGGCTCGACTTTAAGGTGGTGTACCCACGATTTGGTATCTTTTTCTGCATTTTGGCGTATTTTAATATTATATACCTGGTGGTAACATATATATTCAGTTGTTCACCGGTGGTGACAAACTTTAGAACATATCATCCTGTGATGATTGTTAGGCAGAAAAGAAATCCTCCGGGGGGTTTGCGCACAAACGAAGCACTTAGCAAAGTATTATATGAGGTCAAGGCCATTTCCGACGCAAAATCAGAAGACCAAGTATAATACCCCAGATAATAATCAAACATAACGACCCAGTATCACATAATTTTGGTAATCTCTCAAATGAAATTACGTGTAACACCTCGTAAAAACCTGTCCAATAAAATCCCGACACGTGTCCCGCTGATCCTCGTATGCCACGTGCTATGAAGAGGGACTAAAGTTGCCGTTATGTTATTTTTATAACCTCTGAACGACACTACAAAAGGTGAGGGACGAAACATGTCAACATGCTAATTTTTAGCCTTTGAGTGACTCTTACGGACCGTAAGCCTTATAGCTTAAAGATCGTAAGAAAGAATAAATAAGTGTTGCTGGAAGGTGGTTGCGGACCGTGATGTGTACAAAATGCAACATATAAATACATCAAACATGGCATAAAACCCACCCATTTTCAGTACTAATGTTGGAAAAAGCACGTTTCTTTGTTCCTTTTTAATTTACAGGACCAAATGAGCTTAAAAGAATGAAAGAAGAAAATAAGCGGTTAAACCAACATAAAATACAAGAAGGAATAACATGACATGCTCGGCCCCTCGGCAGCATCCCAAGAACAAAAACAATAGAAACAAAAGCTGACCACGGGGCCGTGCCCAGCTCACCACGTCCCGTGCCCAGCATCAAGCCCCGCAGAAAAAGACAAATTGTAGATTTCAGGCCACCACGGGGCCGTGTCCAGGTCACCACGGGTCGTGGTCAACTCTAAGATTCGCAGAATCTTGATAGTACAGCAAGTACACTGACCACGGGGCCGTGCTCGGTCACCACGGGGCGTGTTCGTACAAGACCTAATATCTGCAGTTAATGAAGGAAGAGAAATTGGTCACCACGGGTTGTGCCAAACGGGCATGGGGTCGTGGTCAGGGCTCAGTTCTGGTTATAAATAGAGGTGCTTGGTTCTCTTCAAAGGCATCCCTTGGCAAACCACTTATCTCTCACTTTGCCACCATTCCACCACCACCATCATCCATATATCATCTCTAGAGTGTGTAGTAGTCTCGGGATCCAAGATTGATAGTAAGAGTTCTCGTCAAACAAAGGCCATGCTTGGCTAAACCTCTTACATCACTTGGTGAAGACTAATCTTTTATGTATTACTTTTAGTTTTTAATCTTTCGGCACTTTTTAATTGGGTATGTATTAATGACTTTAATAACTAATTTATTATGTTGAAAGTGAATTTTCCTACCATTTCTTCATGATGTCATTGATTTGCTCATTCCTATCTTTACGGTCTATATAAAGTGCATTGACTAACCTGGTAGGGGGTTAGGAGGGTGGTTTGGTAAAATTCTTGTCTCGTTCAGTGTATAGATCCTGTGAGGACTTGGTTCAAGCTTACTAGGACCTCATTTAATGCCCTAAGGTATTGCATGGCAGGGGTGCGAATAGCTTGAACCCCTCATATGTAAATTACTATTAAAACATTAAACCGGCCACTTGGGATTGTATCCCTGCTGACTCAAACCACTTGGTCGAAGGTAACGTCACCTTCAAAAGAGGGGCCTACCACTTTTCGCATTAATAACTCACTTAATTGTCTTTCAATATTCCGGCCTCCTGGGATTGTATCCCTGCTGATTCAAACCACTTGGCCGAGGGTAACGTCATCTTCAAAAGAGGGGCCTACTACTATAACTAAGATAATCTCTTAAAAAGTCCGAAAGTGCGAATCAAAGGAAACATAAAAGAGAAGTTGGATCCAAGTGATTCTATCTTGTCTATCTGTATTTCGTTTTATTTATCTTTTTATTTTTAGATTTATTTTATGCTTTAAAAAACTTTTATAAAAAATTTAGATCGATTAGACGTTGACGCTAAACCGGTACTAAAAGCTCTTGTGTCCTTGGACGATCTCGGTATCTTACCAACACTATACTACGCTCACGATGGGTGCACTTGCCCAAGTGTGTGTTTAGTGTTAGTACAATATCGTGTTTTATAAATTTAAAACTTGACTAACGCGTAAAATAGGCTCAAAACATTAATAAATTCGTATCACGCTTTACGCACACTAGACCACAAGGCCTAGCTCCTACGGTCCGTAACGATTTCAAAACCATGGGCGCCAAAATGGCTTACGAACCGTAAGCCATTACCCTTACGATCCGTAAGGGACCGCCAGAGGCAGTTTTGTTGGCAGCTACCTGTGTTTGCCACCTAGCTCGCAAATGCCACCCTCTTGTAGGCTTTGCCACGACCCTAGACACTTGTACTCATCCTACAACATGCCCTAACACCTGGAGCATTTTTGTACAAGCTCCACAAGTATAAATAGCAACCTTCTTGAGCTTGAAAACTTGCTCATTCACTTCTTCTTCCCTCACTACTCTCTTGGCAAGTTCCTGAGATATTTGGGTGCTTCCTCTGAGTTATTTTTGCTTCTTTGGACCACTTCTAAGTGTTCCAACCTTCTCTTTTCATTTTAGTAGGCTTTAAGCCAAACGTCAAAGCGTTATCGTAATAACGCTTTGACCTTCGATTAAGACCAATGTGGTCCAGCCATTGTTCGATACGAACATGGCTACTTGATCGTAATATGGTAGGTGTTAACCCCTCTAGAGGGCACCTCCTGGAAATCACGTTTGCTTGGTCAATTGATGGGTCAAAGTAATTGTCTTAAAAAGTCAAACATAAGATAATGTAGGTGTTATAAAATATGTTTTATCACTTTAATAACTTGGTAATAATTGTTAGGACATGTGTAAACATGTTCGGCTCTTCAATTCTAGGTTTAAGGTCGGTTCGTAACCGAAAGTCACAAGGTTTGACTCCTGCTTTGACTTTCAAATCTGACCCGAATTAGCAACTTAGGCTATTGATTATAAGTTGCATTATGACCATATTATGTTGTAGTATAACCCTCTGGAGTTATAGTACATGGTCATCTAGAATCCGAGTTTATATGCAAGGTTCCATTAATATGCCTTTTGTTGACTATTATGATCTTTTGATAAAAAATGAGGTTTTAAACATAAACAAGCTTGCAAATGGATTAGTTACTGATATGTTAACTAGATTAGCATATTTTGATGTCAACATTCTGGTCATAAACTAAGTTGTACTTAATTAGCATAAATTATGCTTTAAAATGACCAAATTGCCCTTTTGGCATCTAGAATGGTTTCTAAACATAATTTCTTCACCAAAATTAATATCTACTAATGTAATATCATAAGTAGAATTATTTGGGATATCAATTCAAATTATAAACTGAGTTTACAAATAAATTCTTATACTAAGTCGTTAAATGACGATATTGCCCTTACGACACTTAAAATGAGTTTTTATCAATCTTAATGCGCAAAACCTTTTGCCTATTAATGTATTATAGTATATAACATATTTTCATCATATAAACCTGTTCATAACTACAGTTTTCGTTTAACCTTACTTAAATCGTCATTTAGCGACTTTTTACGCCTTTTCGGCGCATAGTATGGTTTAAAACCATATCTATGAACCAAAACATGTTAACTACTGATTATTAAACTTATTTTAAATACTTTTACAATAGGTACATGTTCTAAACTTAAAATCCCAAATAAGCCGTCAAAACTATGTATGAAATGACCAAAATGTCCCAACGGGGTATAGTTTTGTTTTAAATTATAAACCACACATATATTTGATATCCTACTGATATAACATCACAAATTTAATAATTTTCCAGAATGTTTATGACCATGACATCAGTTTAATTGTGAGCTCCTTTTATAAGTCGTAAAATGACCAAAACGCCCTTTTGAGGCGTAACTTGATTTTAAAACCTTAACGGGCATACATGATGATATCCTACTGATATTATAATATGTTTAAAGTATAATGGCATATGGACCTTGTATATGACTCGTCCAGTTACCCGGTTTGGCTTATATGCGTACAGTTAAGTCTATGTGACTAGTTTACGTAATTTAACCGAAACGAGTTTAACCTTATCATTTTTACATCAAAATCCAGAATGTTATATGTTTACCCATTATAAACAAGTCTTAGTACTTGACGGGTTTAAACCGTATTCTATTCCGGTCATCGCTTAATCTAGCATATCGTACCGATTTCATTACTTAAGACTAGCCGGTTCGAGTCAATGACTCAACTAAGGACCCA
The DNA here is from genome assembly GCA_947069175.1 of Scalesia atractyloides. Taxonomy (NCBI): domain Eukaryota; kingdom Viridiplantae; phylum Streptophyta; class Magnoliopsida; order Asterales; family Asteraceae; genus Scalesia; species Scalesia atractyloides. The sequence goes on along the minus strand of CAMTDV010000015.1, from coordinate 19,996,268 downwards.
TTAGCATTCTAATTGGTTAATAATACCATCATTCCAGACTAGAAGCATCCCGGTAGATTATATTCTTTACTTATCTTCTTGATTAACGACTGAGTTATTGTTCATTTGAAGAACTAGCTCAGGTAAATACTTTTAACCTATTTTCCCTATACGGGCTTGGGATACGGTAAATTATTACCGCTTGGTCGGATTTGGGATCCTGTTGTCGGATTGTGATTTAACTAACTCTCATAACCCGTTTTAATTTGTATTGTCGGATACCTTAAAAATTGGGGGTTAACTCGACCGTGTCCTGGATATCCTTAGCTCATTTAAGTTACTAATGGCCACGACCTAATACACGGGGTGTAGGCATACACCTGTCAGATGCTAATGCTAAATTATTTTTATATACTCCCTAGAGTTATTTAAGTGGTGTGTCGGTTAATCACATTATTCGGTTTTTGCATCGGACCCCATATGTATTGACAGACCTGTAAAACTGTATACAAGATCATTTTTGAATTGTCGCAAGTTATTTATGAAAATGTGCCATTTGCACTTAAATCAAATTTTGAAAGATTTTCAAAATGTGTCGGTTATTTGTATTTTCAAAAGACTAAGATACATGTACAACACGTAATAGGCTGGGAGCTGCTTGGTAGTGACGTAGAGAATCTTGCAAGTTCTTAGTCGTGCCCAAAGTCTGTTGATCACTTTATGTATATTTTATGATCCGCCTGTGGATCTTTATTACAAGCCGATGTCTTTATTATTTGAACATTTGAACTTCATGGTTTGTAATATTATTTTAAAATCCAAGACTTCCGCTGTGTTGCTCTGTGTTGTTTGGTTATGATGTTATCAACTTATGTCACAATACTCCCCCATAGCCAACGTTTGAGTGAGTTCAACACTAGTCTTTTGTGTTTGATCTCAAACGACACAGTAACACATTCCTTAGACTTCCGAGTCTAGGCTTTGACCTAGGATTACTCATTGTATTGTTTTATTTTATTATTGTCCGTTTTTGTTTTAGTTTGTTTTTAAAGCAGGAAAAATGTTGCCCAGATTTCGTGGAAGAGGTGGAAAAGCAAAAGGTCCCATGAGGGGCGGACCTTCAACGACTGGACCTTCACATATACCTAGTCCAAACCCATACGAGGGATCTGGAGATTCTTAGTCACCTTGGGAACCAATTAGACATACAATATCCCATGAATATTCTCCGCCAAACTCCCACAACTCACACTATTCCCATCATTCGCACCACTCCCATCATTCACACCATTCTCATAACTCACACTCTCAATCATATCATAGAGAGTTTAACCCAAACATTTATTTGAGGTCACCTTCGATTACACCTCCTGTCGACTCTCCGGACCATATGGACGAAGATTCTGATCCTGAGATGCCACTAACAGGATCGTTTGGCCACCCGATTGAGCTCTCTAGCGGGTCGAACTCCCTTGCCGGATCACCTTATAGGGGTCCAGATGAGTTCCAACAAAGGTGGGAACAATATAATTTTTACAACACCCTTTCCTACCATAATACTCCTTCATACCATGCTCCTCCACCGCCTCTTATTGAGGATGCACAGAGGGAACCGGTGGACCAACAACAACCACCACCTGAACCACAACCACGACGAAAGCGTGGTGCATGCATGTCGGTGCGTTCCGGACAAAGGTCGGGATCGCTGCCACCTTTGCCTCAGACCTACCCTATGATTCCTGAGGATCCACAAATGGGTGGACCCTCAAACACTTCACCTGTGGTGGAACCGACGCCACAACCTGCGGTTGACCCGATACCACCACCTGTGGTACAACCACCGTCGGGTTTTGAAAACCCGTTACCCAATTATCCGGGTTCGTCCGGATACAACCTTTTTTATCCTTCTACTCTGGTAAAATTTTATCAGACGCCAGCAAACGACCCTTATATGCAAGCGGTTGTGTAGAATGCGCTTTACCCACCTCCTTACCCTTCTCACCCACCTACTGGATATCCGAATTTTGGATACCAATATCCGGTTGTGCCTCAACCACAGCCAAAACCTCAACCACCACCAGTACTTGAGGCTATGAATGAGGCCTTAGAGACGATGGAAGAAATTCAGCAAAAATATGAGAAGTCCAAGAAGAAAACAAGTAAATTCTTCAAGAGATTTGCTAAGATGGTCAAGGGGAAGAAGGATGAATAGAATCCGTACGTTTAAATTTTATGTATTTATATTCCAAAAGTCCCTGCATGGACATGTTATTTACTTTTAGTCCTTGCGTGGACATGTATTTCTTTAGTCCCAATGTGGACAATTTAGTTATTTAAAGTCCTATTAAGGCAAATTTTGTAATATTTTATCTTTCATGAAAACTTTTGGAATTATCCATAATATATTATTCATTATATCCTTTGTTCAAGCGATCGTCTCGATGTTAATTTGAACTTTATTGATCCGCTATGTAATTCCAAAAGATCTTCTTAATGGTTTACACCAGCTAAGTGATAAGGTCACACTAATTGGCAAATATGGTAGTTAAGATGTATAGCCTTCTACCATGATAGTTAAGGAAGATTATCCCTTCTATCCAGAGGTGGTGAACTATGTTCAAGCCTCCTAGTCTATGTAGTCACTGCGACCATGACTAGATCATTTAAGCCATTAAGACATTTATTCTAAGTTAACATTCAAGTGATGTTAACAATCCTGGCAGTGTGACTTGAGGAACCACACTAGCCGTCTAGGTGATGGACACTGTCCAAACCTTATAGCCTACGTAATCAAATTTGATTCCGGCTAGTATCATCAATGCGATGATCATAACGTCCTTTAGTGATGTAAAGCTTACGTGCTATTAATTAAAAACATCCATTAGTGATGTAGTGCCTAGGGGCCATGATTAAACATCTATTAGCGATGTAGTGCCTACGGGCCATGATTAAACATTCATTTGTGATGTCATGCCTATGGGCCATGATTAAACATCCATTAGTGATGTAATGCCTATGGGCTATGATATAACATCCATTAGTGATGAAATACCTACGGGTTATTAAACAACATCCATTAGAGATGTAGTGCTTACAAGCCATACTTTATGTCCATTAGTGACAATGACAGTTGTAGTCTACGACTCCCTGTCCAAATCTTTAAAAGTATCTCGATCAATTGATCTGGCTTATATATATAATTATATGTCCTTTAGTGACAAGGCCTTTTGTGCCATATCCATAAGTCCTTAGCGACAAGCCGTGTGCCACATTCCTATATCCTTTGGGATAGGCCTCTATGCTATAATTTTTATCATCTTTTATGACAAGGCCTTTAGTGCCACAATTCAAGTCCTTTGTGACAAGATTACGAGCAATCTTAAATAGTCATTATGACAATAACAGATGTGACTTTATGATCCACTGTCTAAAACTGAAGAACTGTGTCCAAATTCAGTTGCCCTTGATGGTCATTTGAAGACCTAGTCTAATTATTTATAACATCCATTTAAAGTGTTTTAAGCCTGACAAATTGTGGCATTATGACCACTAACCCTAAAAGGCAAAGGATTTATATTTCCGTTTTTAAAAAAGCCTATATGGTCCATTGATACCATGGCATATAAGTCACCTGCTACGACAACTAACAAATACAAATTTTTATATAGCATCAAGCAAATATTGCTAACTCAGATGGAGCCAGTAGCAAACACAATGCCAACTCAAATATTAATGTTGATAAAAATGAACTGCAAGCTATTATAGCCATAGAAGTTGGCAAAACCATGAATGCCTTTATAACAATACAATAGGAGTCGAGTGCTTCTCACTCCAAAGATACATCCAAACACACATCCAAACATACTTCTAAACTATTCTCGAAGCCTCCTCCCTCTGATCGAAAGGAAAACTCAGTACACTCCACAAATGTGAGGAGTGAGAGGCGAGAACATCAACACAAGACGTGTACCTACAAGGATGGATGTTCCTATAAATATTTCGTGTCTTGTAAGCCTCGGGATTTTAACGGGGAGAAAGGAGTTGTGGAAGCTCTTAGATGGTTGGATGAAATGGAAACCATAGTGGAAATCAGCGGCTGTGCTGACAAAGATGTTGTGAAATATGTATCACAATCGTTTAAGGGCGATGCCCTAATATGGTGGAAGGCTATGGTTCAATTAGCTGGAAAAGTACACCTGTACAATTTAAGCTGGTCCAAGTTTGTGGACCTAGTGAAGGATACTTACTGCCCACCTCACGAGGTGGCGAAGATCGAGTCAGATTTCTTGACCCTGTCTATGAATAATTTGGATTGTCGAAAATATGTCACCGACTACAACTCCTTGTCAAGGTTAGTACCATACCTCATCACTCCTGAACCCAAACGCATTGCGCGTTTCATAGGTGGCCTAGCACCGGAAATCAAGGGTATGGTCAGGGCTTCGAAGCCCAGCACATATAGGTTTGCTGTAGACCTATCTCTAACACTCACTCAGGATCTAGTGAGACATCGGTCAATCAAGTCAGAGAATGACGGAAAAAGAAAGCGGAAGGATGATAACTCCCAGAGGTTTAAGAAAAAGGATAAATCTGGATTCAACAAGAATCAAGGTGAATCAGTCAACAGACCGATTTGCAACAAGTGGCATGGTGGACAATGCTGATTTGACCCACAAGCCAAGCCTTGTGGTATTTGTAAGAAAATGGGACACAAGACCTTGGACTGTAAGGATTTGAAAGATGCAACTTGTTTCACTTGTGGCGAGAAGGGCCACATTAAAACTAATTGCCCCAAGAACAACAAAGATAACAACGCCAGAAATGGTGGGGCAAAGAAGACAGATGCCAGAGCTTTTCAGATGAACGCTCGAGAGGCGGTCAACGATAATAATGACATCACATGTACTTTCCTCATTAATGACATTTATGCTAGAGTTCTTTTCGATTCGGGCGCTGATAAGTCATTTACGGACCATAAGTTTAGCAAACTTTTGAACATGCCCATAAGAACTCTAGACATAACATACGAAGTAGAACTCGCCGATGGAATCACCGAAATTGCTTCATCCATTCTTGATGGATGCTTTATATCCGTCAAGGATCATTCTATCCCTATCTCTCTTCTACCGATGAAATTGGCAGGGTTCGATGTGGTTTTAGGCATAGATTGGTTATCCTTTAATCAAGCCCATATCGCCTGTGATAAGAAACTCATCGAGATAAAATCCCCATCTGGTGGTATACTCACCATTCATGGAGACATACAATATGGATTGCCTGAGAAAACATCTATGCTTAAGGCATCTACATGGCACAAGTAACCGTTAATGAGCTGAAGCCAAAGATTGAAGATATACATATCATCTCTGGGTATCCAAATGTGTTCACTGAAGAATTACCTGGTTTACCTCCTGATAGATAAGTGGAGTTCATAATAGATATCCTACCCGGTGCTGCACCCATTGCAAGAGCTCCTTTCCGCCTAGCACCGACCGAGATGAAAGAGTTGAGAACTCAATTAGATGAACTTCTGGAGGAAGGCTTCATACAACCTAGTTCATCGCCAGGGGATCTCCAATATTGTTCGTTAAGAAAAAGGACGGTTCAATGCGAATGTTCATTGACTACTGAGAACTGAACAAAATAACGATCAAGAATCGTTATCCATTACCCAGGATCGATGATTTGTTTGACCAACTTCAAGGGGCAAGCTACTTCTCAAAGATTGACTTAAGATCGGGCTATCATCAACTAAAGATCAGAACTGAAGATGTTCCGAAGACGTCTTTCAGGGCCAGATACGGCCACTACGAGTTCTTAGTGATGCCTTTTGGGCTCACTAATGCACCTGCAGCATTCATGGATCTCATGAATAGAGTCTGCCAACCATATTTGCATAAGTTTTCATTGTCTTCATTGATGATATTCTTATTTACTCTCGTAATCATTCTAATCATGAGAAACATCTTAGGTGCATTCTAGAATTGTTGCAACAAGAAAAGCTTTATGCTAAATTTTTGAAGTACGAATTTTGGCTTCGCGATGTCCAATTCCTTGGACAAGAAGTCAAATAGCGTGGTATTCAAGTTGATCCCGTCAAAATTGAAGCTATCATGAACTGGGAAGCACCTAAGACACCTTCAGAGATTTAAATCTTCCTAGGATTAGCTGGCTATTATAGAGGATTCATAGAGAACATTTCAAGAATAGCCACTCCTTTGACTACATTAACCCGTAAAAATGTTAAGTTTGACTGGGGTCCAAAACAACAAGAATCATTTGAGACTCTGAAGCAAAAGCTGAGCAATGCTCCAGTACTAACTCTGCCAGAAGGCATTGAAGAATTCGTCGTCTATTTTGATGCATCACACACGGGCATGGGCTGCAGGTTAATGCAAAGAGGCAAAGTGATTGCCTCACGACAACTAAAAGTGCATAAAAGAAATTACACCACCCACGACTTGGAACTGGGTACCGTTGTGTTTGAACTTAAATTGTGGAGGCATTATTTATATGGAACAAAGTGTATTATATACTGTCACACCCTGATTTCCACGTGTACCCGGTGGACCCGGTTGCAGAATATCGTGACGTAGTTGATAACATCATAACCAATTAAAATACAGCACAACGGAAGTCTTGGATTTAAATTACTGTTACAAACCGAGTGTTCAAAGTTCAAAAATAAATTACAAGGCTTGTAACGAAGATCCACAGGCGGATCGAAAGTATTTGTTTGACAGACTTTAAGCAACCTAAGGACTTGCAAATCCTCTATTGTCACTATAGCGCAGCTCCCGATCTATTGCGTGTTGCCACCTGTAACTTGATCTTTTGAAAATACGTCAGTTTTCACTGGTAAATACTAATAACCAACTCATTTTGAAAATATTTCTAAAAATGGTTTTAGGTGCACTTGGCACATATTTTTATAAATAACTTGGGATAGTTCAGAATGACCTTGTTTACAGTTTTACGTGTTTGTCAATACATATGGGGTCCGGTGCAGAAACCGAATAACCTGATTAACCGACATGCCACTTAAATAATCCACCAGTGGGATTCAATATTTTATTAGCATTAGCATCTGTCAGGTGTATTCCTACACCCCGCGCTTAAAGTCGTGGCCATTAGTAACTTAAATGAGCCAAGGATATCCCAAACATGGTCGAATTAACCCCCAATGTTTAAGTTATCAAACAATACAGAATAAAATGGGTTATAAGGATTTAGTAAATCACAATCCAATAACATGATCCCATACCCGACCAAGCGGTTTTTTATTATACCGTATCCCAAGCCCGTATAGGGAAAATAAGTTAAAAGTATTTACCTGAGCAATTCTTCAAATAAGATAGTAACTCAGTCGAGTATTCAAAAGTAAGCTTAGATGGCAATCTACCGGGAGGCTTTTAGTCTGGAAATGATGATGTTTATAACCAATTAGAATGCTAACGGGTCCTATCTACTTTGTAGACTCGAACCGGGTAGCTTAATAATAATGACGGTACTAAACGCTGGATTAAGTGATGACCGGAATAGAATGTAGTTTAAACTAGACAAGTATGGAGACTTGTTTAATATGGGTAAACATGTTACATTCTGGATTTTGAACTAAAATAATAAGGTTAAACCCGTTTTGGTTAAATTACGTAAACTAGTTACGTAGGCCGAACCGTACGCATCTAAGCGAAACCGGGTAACCGGGTGAGTCCTATACAAGTTCCATATGCCATTATACTTTAAACATGTTGTAACATCAGTAAGTTATCAACATTTTGGTCATTTACGGCTTATAAAAAGACTTTATGAGCAAACTGATGTAATGGTTATAAACTTATTGTAAAAATAGTTTAATTGTAATGTTATATCAGTAGGATATCAAGTATGTGTGTGGTTTTAGAGTTTAAGACCAAACTATGTCTCGAAAGGGCATTTTGGTCATTTCACACATCACTTGACGAATTATTTGGGAATCTGAGTTTAGACTGTGTACCTACTGTAAATATGTTTAAAATAAGTTTTGAAACTAGTAGGTACCAAGTATGTTTTAAATCATACTATGCACCGAAACGGCGATTAAGTCGCTAAATGGCGATTTAAATCGTATTTGAGTGAAACTGATGAACAGGTTTGTACGATGAAACTTATTTTAAATGGTATTTGAGCGACTTTTACGCCTTTTCGGCGCATAGTATGGTTTAAAACCATATCTATGAGCCAAAACTTGTTACCTACTGATTATTAAACTTATTTTAAATACTTTTACAGTAGGTACATGTTCTAAACTCAGAATCCCAAATAAGCCATCAAAACTATGTGTGAAATGACCAAAATGCCCCTACGGGGCATAGTTTTGTTTTAAATTATAAACCACACATATATTTGATATACTACTGATATAACATCACAAATTTAATATTTTCCAGAATGTTTATGACCATGACATTAGTTTAATTGTGAGCTCCTTTTATAAGTCGTAAAATGACCAAAACCCCCTTTTGAGGCTTAACTTGATTTTAAAACCTTAACGGGCATACATGATGATATCCTACTGATATTATAACATGTTTAAAGTACAATGGCAGATGGAACTTGTATATGACTCGTCCGGTTACCCGGTTTCGCTTATATGCGTATAGTTAAGTCTACGTGACTAGTTTACGTAATTTAACTGAAACGGGTGTAACCTTATCATTTTTAGATCAAAATCTAGAATGTTATATGTTTTCCCATTATAAACAAGTCTTAGTACTTGACGGGTTTAAACCACATTCTATTCTGGTCATCGCTTAATCTAGCGTATCGTATCGATTTCATTACTTAAGACTAGCCGGTTCGAGTCAATGACTCAACTAAGGACCCGTTTGCATTCTAATTGTTTAATAATACCATCATTCCAGACTAGAGGCATCCCGGTAGATTGTATTCTTTACTTATTTTCTTGATTAACGATTGAGTTATTGTTCATTTGAAGAACTAGCTCAGGTAAATACTTTTAACCTATTTTCCCTATATGGGCTTGGGATACGGTAAATTATCACTGCTTGGTCGGGTATTGGATCATGTTGTCAGATTGTGATTTAACTAAATCTCATAACCCGTTTTAATCTGTATTGTCTGATAACTTAAACATTGGGGGTTAACTCGACCGTGTCCTGGATATCCTCAGCTCATTTAAGTTACCAATGGCAACGTCCTAATGCACGGGGTGTAGGCATACACCTGTCAGATGCTAATGCTAAATTATTTTATATACTCCCTAGAGTTATTTAAGTGGTGTGTCGGTTAATCAGGTTATTCGGTTTCTGCACCGGACCCCATATGTATTGACAGACCTGTAAAACTGTATACGATATCATTTTTGAATTGTCCCAAGTTATTTATGATAATGTGCCATGTGCACTTAAGTCAAATTTTGAAAGATTTTCAAAATGTGTCGGCTGTTTGTAATTACCAGTGTAAACTGACGTATTTTCAAAAGACTAAGATACAGGTACAGCACGTAATAGATGTGGAGCTGCTTGGTAGTGCCGTAGAGAATCTTGCAAGTTCTTAGTCATGCCCAAAGTCTGTTGATCACTTTATGTATATTTTATGATCCGCCTGTGGATCTTTATTACAAGCCAATGTATCTATTATTTGAACATTTGCACTTTTACGGTTTGTAATAATATTTTAAAATCCAAGAGTTCTGTTGTGTTGCTCTGTGTTGTTTGGTTATGATGTTATAACTTATGTCACAATACTCCCCACGGGCCCACCGGGACATTCGTGGAAATCGGGGTGTGACATTACGGTACCAAGACCATATATCCGAGAGATGTTGCACACAAGTTACGCGGTTCGTTATCTTTATATACCAAAAACGGGTTTTATTTACGCGTAAAACCTTTCGTTACAACATGTAATGAAGCTGCCAAGAAGTTTAGGTTTTAATTTTGTAAGATACCCTGAAAACGATCCGACTGCTGATGTACTATCATTTCTTCTCACAATCAATGCGCTCTCGATTTTTCATTTTTTGATGTTTTTTATTATTTTTATAAAAATATCCTACAACTAAGTAAAATCTTTTTGGATTTTTTGAGTTTAACGAAAAGCAATAAACTGTACAAAGGAAAAGAAAAAACAAAGTTTCCATGTGGGCCTTTTAAAACTATCCTACTTGGAGTTTATCATGCTCATCATTCGGACTAGATCCTCAAATCGTATCCGATCGAATGTCTCGACTCTAACTACATCTATCAAACCCTTTTCAGCACATGCACGTATGAAATGATTCCTAACATCTATATGCTTTGTGCGTGAGTGATGTACTGTGTTATTTGTGATCGATATAGCTGAATTACTGTCTACCATGATGGGAGTTTGTGTATAATTCAAACCATAATCCCGCAATTGTTGTTGTATCCACAACACTTGAGCACAGCAGCTCGAAGCGGAAATGTATTCTGCTTCGCAAGTGGACAACGAAGCAGCAAGCTGCTTTTTGCATTGCCAGGATATCAGACGGCTTCCAAGAAGTTGAGCGCCACCAGAGGTTGATTTCCTGTTGATTGGGCACCCGCCAAAATCCGCATCCGCATATGCTATCAAGTCTAGGCCTCCCTCGACTGGATACCACAATCCAACTCTTGATTTGCCTTTTAGATAACGAAAAATCCGCTTAACGGCTTTCATATACGATTCTTTAGGATTAGCTTGGTACCTGGCACATAAACAGACAGAAAACATTATATCGGGACGAGATGCTGTAAGATACATTAACGAACCAATCATTGCGTGATAAACCGATGGATCCACTTAAGGATCTTTCTCCTTATCCTCTGAAAGCTAATGATTGGTGGGCAATGGAGTTTCGTAAGGCAGACTGTCTTCCATGTTGAATCGCTTTAGGATCTCGTGGACATACATCGTCTGATGAATATATGTGTCATTCTTTTCTTGATCCACTTGCAATTTGAGGAAAAACTTCAGCTCACCCATTGCACTCATCTCAAACTTCGATTTCATAACTTCTTCGAAGTCCCGACAAAGCTCTTCATTAGAAGAACCAAAAATAATGTCATCAACATATATCTCCAAGATCAGGAAATCTTCCCCTTTCTTCAAGATGAAAAGTGTGGAATCTATTGCACCACGAGTGAATTCGTGCGGAGGAGCCTGGTGGAGACCAAATAAAGCTTTGTCTAGCAAGTAAACTTTGTTCGACAAGTCTGGAGCTTCAAAGCCCGGCGGCTGGGAAACATACATAGTTTCTTTCAACTTTCTATAAAGGAACACACTTTTGACGTCTAACTGATAGACTTTGATGCGCATATGAGCTGCAAAGCTAGAAACAAACGAATTGCTTCAAGCTGAGCTACATGTGCATAAACCTCCTTGTAATATATCCCTTCTTCCTGATTGAACCGTTGCACCACCAAACGAGCCTTATTTCTGACGACTACGCCTTTATCGTCCTTTTTGCATTTAAAGACCCATTTAGTATTGATTGTGTGCTGTCTTTTCGGAAAATCTAGCAGGTTCCAAACCTTCAGCTTGTCAAACTGAGCCAACTCTTCCTGCATCGCCTCACACCACGAGTTGTCTTTCAGCGACATGTGGTAATTTTTTGGTTCGATTTGCGAAATAAAACATTCGTGCAGGCTTAAGCTGTAGATCTCTTGCTCTCTGATTTATATGAACAAACAACGCATATCATCAAGACTTCTGCTTCGAAGCAACATTCCTACACACGGATCTCCAATAACTCTATCGAGAGGATGATTCTGAGATGTCCGAGTGGAAGGAACAGTTGGAACGTGTAGATTAGAACCCAAATTAGACTGAATCTCCCCCTCAGCAGATGCACTACCAGATGCTTTAATATTCCCAAAGGAAGTATCGGCATTTGTAGCTTGAGCGACTTCAATATCAGTATCAAAATCACTTGAATCTACATTGTTGAGGTTTTAAGTGGCAACGACCTCATTGACATTTGACGTGCTGGCAACGTTAACTCCTGAATCACCAGTTGAAGAGACATTTGTTGGAATGCTGTGCATCCAGTTCGTCCTTGTCGATTAAGTGTATATACACCAATTATGTCTCATCATCTGTTAAATCAGGTAAAGCAAAAGAATCAAACAATTTGTCATATTGGTAACAGATTTGGGACCGTACTCAGATGGTGGCGGATCGTAAATCAAAGGAGTTATATCAAAGACGACCTCCACCATCCATTTCTTGACGTTGTATACTCATTTGTTTGGAGAGCCTAGATCGTAACTTAGGAAAAAACCAATTTCTCCGACCTCTCCAAACTTCAGAGTATCTCTTGTTCGTTTAATAACACACTTAATCCCAAAAGGCTGGAAACCTTGTAAATTTTGTTTCTTTTTCTCCAGAAGTTCATAACATGTTTTATCTTCCTGTTTAACTGTAAGCACACGATTTAGCACATAGCATGCGGTGTTTACAGCTTCGGCCCAAAAGAATATAGGCAATTTAGATTCTGAGAGAAGGGTACGTGCAGTCTCGATAAGGGTCCGATTCTTCCTTTCAGCAACTCCATTCTGTTGAGGAACGTAAGGAGCACTAAACTGATGAATAATACCCATATCATGACATAATTCATCCATAAGTTGATTTTTAAATTCAGCCCCGTTATCACTGTGAATTCATTTGATTGAAGTGCGTAATTTTTCTCTAATTGTTTGAATAAATCTTTCAAAGTGCCAAAAGTTTGATCTTTAGATTTTAAGAAAAATACCCACGAATATCGTGAAAAATCGTCAGTGACAACTAAACAGTAAAACATGCCACCAATGCTAGTTACATGGATCGGACCAAAGAAATTCATGTGAAGAAGTTCTAGTGGTTGTTGTATTGAGTTTGTGCGTTTAGGCTTATGAGGTTTTCGTTTAAGTTTCCCTTTCTCACAGAATTCACATTTACTGTGCATATTGAAACTACGTAAAGGAACACCCAGCACCAAGTTGTTCTTTATCAAGTGATTCATTTTTGTAGATGCACGTGGCCCATTCTTCGATGCCAAAGGAAATATTGATCTTTTGTTGCCCTGGAAAGCAGACACGTCTCTGGTCCTGAAAAGTTCACAACTGGACGCATATCCATTACATAAGTGTTGTTCACTATTGGTGCCCTCATCACAATCCAATCTTCTGGAACTACAAACCTCGGCTTAAGAATGAAGCAAGCCTCATCCGTGAAATGCATTGTATACATGTTATCACATGTCTGAGATACTGACAGCAAGTTGTCCTTCAGTTCTTCAACATAGTTCACCTTGTGCAAGGTGATCTTGCCGTTTGACATAGAACCTTCACCCGTGATGTAACCACCCTTTTCACCCGCGAAATTAACATAACCACCTCGAATAGATTTTACATTTGACAACAATTTCTTATTTCCCGTCATATGCCTAGAACAGCCACTATCAATATACCAAATATAGATAGCCCTCTTCAGCTGTTCCTGCATTGCCAAACAGGAAATTAGTTAGAGTAGGGGACCCAAGCCGTGATGGTCTTGGGTCTTCCAGATTCATTAATAAATGAAAATTCCTTGAAATAACCATTTACTTTGTTGTCGTTTCTAACATTTTCAGCACGGAAATTGTTAGAATGTCCATCTCAAAATCGAGGATTATACGGAGTTTAAGGACAGTTATTATATCCAGAATTTCCACCAAACGATTACCAGAATTTTGATATCCAATGTTCTGACTGTATTGTGGTCTAAAACTTCTATCAAACCTTGGTTATTCCTTATAATGAGAGACATGTCGTTGTTGATAACCTGAATGTTGTCTTTGACCATGGAATCTGGTTGGTGACACGTTTTGGTTTTCAACATAACGGTTTTGAGCATGAGGTCGAACATAGTGATTGTAAGAACCTCCCGTTTGATTATCTTGCTCTTGTGGTTGGAAAGTAACTTGAGTCGGTCGTCGAGCAGGAGTTTTCGTACGACCCTCACGTTTTCGGAAGAACTTTCTGAACCACGATCTGAACCACGATCACTACAATTGTCCGAACGGTCGTTTTCCTGATCCTTTGCTTGTTGATTTTTCTACATTTTGTGTATTACCACATTTCTTTTCATTTTTTTTGGATTCATTTTGTGGTTTAGTGACAAAAGGTTTATCTTGATCAATATTGACACGTCCCTTTTTCTTTTCGTTGTCATTCGGACAATCTAGTGCTAATGTCCTTTCAATCGACATTTATAGCATCGTTGTTTATCAGTCTTTTCAAATTTTGCTTGTTGCTCATCTTGACTGTTAGAGGACGAGGATGCTTCACTTGAGCCTTTTACGCTTTGTACAAAATCAGAGTTTGAACTCTTTTCGATCTTTTCAAGTTCATTGTTAAAGGACTCTTACAAAATTCGTTTTCTTGGTGTTTTTAGCAGTCCTTTTACCCTTTTTGTTGGGTTTTGAATTTTGTTAAACATTTTGAACTTGATTTAGAGCTTCTAAAATTTTTGAGGTAATTAAATCTTCAAGATTGTTCAGATTAACTTCTTTAGCTCTAGCATCACACGACCCCGTTTGTTCTGAATCGGAGTCAGTTTCAGATTCAGACTCTTCCTCACTAACAGGATCTACAGTCAGAGGTGCAACTAGAACAAAGTTTGCAATTTCGGGATCGATTGATGGTGTTGTGGTATAGTTGTTGTTAAAAGGTGGTGGAACCTGTCTATACCCAACTCCATACATCTCATCTTCTGAGTTGACGTTGACTGTTTATGCAAAAATTCATCACTTCTGGTGAATCTCAAATTTCTCAAGTTTTCGTTGTAAATCAAGAATTAAGTTATCTTTGTCTAAAATTGTTTTGTTTTTTTATCCAAGATCAAATTTTCACAAGTTTCAAGTTCAGATTTTATCTCTTGACTTTTCACTGTTGCTTGTGCCAAACGTCTTTCAAACTCAGAAATGTCCTTTTTCAAGGCAATCACCCTACTTCTATGTTCCTTGTCGGCACTAGAAAGTGCAACAACTAACTCTCTAGATTTTTCCAAATCAGTAATGAGACTACTGTTATGGAGAGTGTATCTGTCACATTTAGCAGCAAATTCAACGCATGTAGGACACCTTTTATCAGCAGGTTTAGTTTGTACCTCGATGTTAGCCATGAAAGCTTGATCTGAGCTACCTTCATTTCCTGCATCCTGCTTTTCCATTTCTTCATCGGCAAAACGTTGCATTTCTTCATTCATGATCGTGAATTCAAACCGATCATTTTCTTCTTTCTTTCTGCATTCCTCTTCTTCATTCTCTTTTCTCAAGCATTCTTCAGCTTCATTGATTTTATCCAATTCCAGATTCTCGCTTAGAACTTCTGCTACCACATTTAATTCTTCCGAATTTCCTTCTTCGAACATATCTCCAAACCCCTCTTCAATGATCTCTGCAATGAACGCTTGTGAAACTATAGCAGTAGTTGTATCTTCAATAACAATTCCCCAATCTTGTGGTTCGCTGATGGATTGAAGCGGTTGAACAACCAAAGCGTTGTGTGGAGTAGGAGTAAGGTTATCCGATGAAGTTGTTGTAGAAGTAACAGGAGTTGCATTTGATGAAGCTGGACTTTGATTATTGGATCTTGATTAACTTCCTAGACCATTGTTACCTTGTATTTCTCATTTTGGTTTGCGGCATTCTCTTGCATAATGACCATAGATACCACAGTTATAGCACTTTACTTTGGTCATATCAACACCCATACGAGTCTTATTGTTACCGCCAATGAAACTCTTTCCAGTTTGTTGAAGAAATTTCTTAGCTTTTTGAACTAACAATGTCATATTCAATTGCAAATCCAACTCGTCCATTTCTTCTTGGTCAATCTGGTCAGAATCTTCATCTAGACTCGAAGGTTCAACAAGCTTTCCCATTGCAAAATTTACGCATGCAGTCATAAATGATGCCAGAAGACTCATGTTTTCTTCAGTGAGTTTTATACATTTAGGATCAAGCTGAGACACATTTATGTTTTGAACGCTAGGTCTAGCATTAGCACTTGAAGATGATGTTCCATGAGAAGTATGAGTTCCACCTGTAACACCTCCACTATTATTGCAAACAAACGCACTTTGATTCACAAGTTCTCCTTGAGAAGTATTTTCTGATAGAAAAGCTGCACCTACACTATTTCCCTTTTCAACTTGTTTCGCTCGATACAATGTAGGGTCTTGAAGCTTCTCAAATTC
Organism: Scalesia atractyloides; assembly: GCA_947069175.1. Classification (NCBI taxonomy): domain Eukaryota; kingdom Viridiplantae; phylum Streptophyta; class Magnoliopsida; order Asterales; family Asteraceae; genus Scalesia; species Scalesia atractyloides. The sequence continues at coordinate 19,980,065 of CAMTDV010000015.1, read as the reverse complement.
AGAATCTTGATCTTCCATAGACCAAGCATAACCATTAATCTTTTGAATTGCCTGATCTAGCGTAATCACATCATACGTCGGACTTTCTTTGATTAAAACTGTAAACATGTTCCACTACTTAGGCAAACAGTTCAAAAACTTTTCAACCTTTTCAAATTTTTGTATAAGCCCAACTGACTTCTATGCAATTCACTTAAAAGATGATAAAATCCGTTGATAAGATCATATAATGATTCATTTTTCATTGCCTTAGACACGACAAACTATGTCTTCAGTCGTTCTAACCTTCTCTTCTTAAACAACTCATTACCTTCATACCTTTCACTCAAACTGTCCCACATCTCCTTTGAAGAGCTTTTATTGCTGAATGTGTGAAGTATAGATTGTGGTAGTTGTTTTGGTAAAAAATTACCGAATCCATTAAGTGATCAAACTAAGTATGTGAGGTAGCGTGCTATTGTGGATTTGTAAGAATATGCTAAGTTGGTTGATTATGAAAACAGTTTCAGGATATAGTCTCAGGATAATGAACTATATCAAAATAACAAGCAAATGCAATAAAAGTATAAATTAACACAGGATGTACGAAGAAAGCCCTTGATCAATCTAGATCGCCGGCATAAAACCTCGGGAGCTGACAATCGCCAGCTGCCTTGTTCTTCTTATTGATCAAACAGCAGGATACAACTTCGGGACACTGCTTGGATCAGCTCTAAGTGCTACAATGTCGAATAGTGTAAGTGTTCTGAGTGTTTGTGATTGCTGCTGCAACTAGAGAAAGTGTACGAAATTGTGTGTCTTACTGCTGATCCAGCCTCCCTATATATAGTAAACAAAAATAACTAACTATTCTACATTCTAGGGATGCTGCGAATATTTCCTTATGACCATTGTGGACTCCTTTTCCAGCTTCCAACGTTCACCTACTAACTGTCTTGAGCGAGTCTACAGGGAGACCAAGCCCTCATATCCGTTGCTACCTTGCAGCTAAAGAAAAACGTTAGTAGCGGATAGGATACTCCCACAGGATGTTACCAATATCCTGGAACAGTGTCCTGGTCGCAGCATATAATGTCAAGATATGTTTTCAGGATATAGGTCAGAATTTCCACCCATAACAATGATCCCCAAAAATATAACTATTGGGATCCTGAGGTCCAAACGGTTGTATTTTTCCTTGCGTCGATCGAGGCACTTATTGGGATGTAGATGTGATGTGACATGGTGCAACTTCCCACCCGATTTTTACTCATTGCTATCTATCTCTTGCCTATATCTTCCCTTCTTTCCCGAATACTTATCACAATAATCTCAGGAATTTAGGTAACTTCTTCTCTCCCTTCTCTCTTTTTTCTCTGTTCTGCTCTCGGTTCCCTCATGGCTACTCGAACACGATCGCACACCGGCGACTCCGTTCCAACCTTCGTCGAGCAAAACCTTCTGAAGGAGCCTACGAAAGAAGCTTGTTCTTTCAATAAGGCTGATATCGCCGCTCTTAGAGCCTCCGACGCCTTTCCCGCCGGAGCAATCATTCGACCGTTTGACCGGAACCTCCGGTCTGACGTGTCTTCTTCAGAGTGGATCTATTTCTTGTATTATCCCTTTTCCATCGGACTTCGATACCCTTTCTCAGACTTCATCATGCGCTTTTTTCACCTTACCGGTCTTAGGTTCGCCAAAACCATGCCCATGGTTTGGAGGGTGCTAGCGGTGCTGGACCAGATCAAAATTCATCACATTCCCGAGCTATGTGTTGAGGATATAGCCATCGCCTACCGTTTACGATCCCATGGTTCTAGCCGATTCCTTCTTTTCTCAACCTCCAAACACCCCCTCATTCTTAAGGCGACCAAAACTGAGGATGAGTGGAAACGGAAGTTCTTCTTTGTAAAAAGGAACTCCATTGACAAGGGTGTTGATCTTCCGATGAAATGGTTGACTGCTGGTAGGATTTAGGGTTTTGGGAATATGCCCAAATGTATCCTGAACTTACATTCCGAACGGACATACTTGTTTACTTCTTTTGCAGCGAATCTGAAAGAGCTAGCCCCTCCATCCGCAAAGTTGGAAGAAAGGATTAGTGCCATCTACCGGCTATCGGAAAGTGAAAGAAGCTTTTCTCCACTCCCCACAAGTTTAAGCCAACATTCAAGCTCCAACATGTCTGGTAAGAATACCTGTTCTTCATATCTTTGCATATATTTTGTTAGTTAAGATATCAGGATATTGAAAAGTTGAAATTTCTTCCCTTTCGTGCAGACCCAGCCAAGATCCCTAAAGTGTTTGACCTTGATGAACTCGACAGCTATTCTGGGCATGCTCCGGTAAAGATAGAGCCAAGTTCCAACCTTCCACCACGTCTAAGCTGCCTGTCAGTTCCAAGCCCACAGTCACCCCCAAGCCTTCCTCAGCAACTAGGGCTCGTGTCTCCAGCTCCCGTAAGAGGAAAGAGACCGACTCCCCGGCCACTTCTGCTGAAGCATTTTCTTATGAGAACCAGGGGTTCTTTGAGTCTAGTGTCTTGATGACTTCTTTCCTTAATCAGGTAAATATCCTTATCCTGTATCCTGCACATATATGCTGAGCAGATATCCTGATTATGTTATATATGTTGATACATGTGTTTCTAATTGCAGGGTCTTGGCCGTCTGACGCATCTTTACGAGGAAGCTTGTGGGGTCAACAAGATGCTAGAGGCCAAGCTAAAAAAGGCTGAAGCCACAATCGTGGACCAGGGAAAGATTGTTGCCGCCAAGTCTCAGCATTACAAAGACAATTTCAAGGCGATGACCTAGGAGTCTCAAGCTGCTATGAAGAAGGCTGCCCAAGAAGCTCAGGCTATGCTGGATGCTGCTCAGACTCAACATGAGCAGGATATGATCACCTACAGTGAGGGCCAAGAGTTCCATCGTCATTTCCCTCTTTCAGGCCAGGTTGAAAATGGCCTACGAAGCCAGAGCTATGGGCTTTGAATGCCAAACCTGGCCCATTGGAGCCTGGGAGGTGAAATTGAAGGATCTCGGTGGTAATCCCGTGGAGTATCCTGCTAAGCCAACGGTTGCAGAGTCATCTAAGGCAGTTGAGGTAGCAGCAGAGGCTAGTGGTGAAGCTGGTGAGGATTCTGGGGCTAAGGCTGGAGCGGATGCTAGTGGTGATGTTGGTCGGGATGCTGAGGAAGTCAAGAAGGTTGGTGAAGATGCTGTTGTGTGAGGGCATCGAAGTGGGCAATGATGGATATTATTGCTTAGGCCGGAGCCCACTTTTTTAATTTGAATGATCTGTAATCCCCTAAACAATTTTACTTTTCCTGCACTTGAACAATTTATATTTCCTGCACCTTAAACATTAGTATTTTGCGATGACCTGGGGTGGAGGGATCCTGAGTTTCAGGATGAAGCCTTCCGTTATCAATGTTTATATGCTTTAGAACTTATCACATTCTTGGTGGATGGGTTTTGGTTTAAGACGAAGCCAAGAATGTGACATTTTGGTTTGTTAATAATAAATAACCTTTCTATTTTATCTGTTGTTGTTATATTTTTATTTTAAAAGACATGTTTTTAAACATCCTGATCAAATATCCTGCTCAGGATACTGATAAGTTTTTGTCACCTTTAATGAAAAACTATTAGACAAAAACTTGGTTGAATATAATCTTTATAGAAAACTTAGGTTACCCAAATAAGATTTTCAAAACTCGATAAATAAGAAATCATACCAAGAATACTTAGGCAACACTTTCAATTCCAACCTTTGAATCCTTTGCAATGTCCCCAGCATGGATGTCCCCTGTCTGTGCAGGATATTGCATTAATGTACGGCATGCTCGAAGATTTCTTTACTTAGTGATTGAACTTCATAATACTTTATTCATAAAAGAATGTGTGTAAACACAATCACAATTTGGAAATTTTCAAAGATTTTAATTTTGCCGGGGATAAACCCATAGCACCCTGGGGATAATTCCTTAATATCCTGGGGATAATCCTTTAGTATCCTGGGGATAATCCCTTAGTATCCTGGGGATAAACCCTTGTTTTTCGTGCGCTATAGGTGGGAGTGTATAAACTCCAAGACTTAGAAAGGTGAAAACCTTTAAACCTTAGAGAATATGAAAATGCCATTTCGCGAGAGAGGGTGATCAATCCTCATATACCGTAAGGATCCGGGATATAGCTAACAATAACGAAATTGTCAGCCACTTTTACATGAACTGGTCCCGCCATCTTGAACTATACCCGGATACTTGCGCTCCAGGCGGGGTGTTTAAACCCAATTCGGAAGAAAGGTGAGAGAGGGGGCCAATCCTCTAATCTTTCGATCCATCTTGAGCAAATATCTTGAAGCATATCCTACAAAACACCTTTAAACTAAGGTGGGTGTTAGCTTGGCCAACACCCATCCGATGCTTAAGTCAGTATTGGGTTTCAAAGAATAATAACTTAAATTAAAAATATATATTTAAAAGATATAGAATTCATACCATCCTGAGTTAGAAATCAAATTCTAAACTCACTTGAATAAGCCTTAAGGTGTATAGCATTCCAGGATCTTGGTATCATATCTCCCTCCATGGTCTTGAGTTGGTATGCTCCTTTTCCTGATTCTGACTCAATCTCGTATGGCCCTTCCCATTTTGGAACTAACTTCCCATCAGCAGGGTTAGTCTTATTCTGAAACGCTTTTCTCAATACCCATCTCCAACTTGGAATCTTATGGTTCTTAAATTCTTGTTATACGACTTGGCTATCCTTTGTTGGTATGCTGCCATCCTAGCTTTGCCGCATCCGTTGTTTCATCAATAGTGTCCAACTCTTGACATAAGACTTGAGGATTCGCTTCAGGATCCCGTAGGCTTGACCTAGCTATGGGTATTACCATCTCTGTTGGAATCACTGCTTCTGACCCAAACACCAAAGAAAATGGGGTTTGCCTAGTAGTATTCTTCACAGTTGTTCTATCAGCCCATAGGAGAAATGGTAATTCTTCTGCTCATTTTCCTTTTTTAGCACCTAATCTCGTCTTCAGATTATTGACAATTATCTTGTTCGAGGATTCTGCCTGTCCATTATCTTGAGGATGCACCGATGTTGACGTGATCATCTTAATTCCCCAACTTTTACAAAAATCAGTAGTTCTTTTGCTGATAAATTGTGAACCATTATCACAAATTATCTCCGCCAGTATCCTGAATCTTGTTAGGATATTCCTCTTGATAAAAGATACCACTTCTTGATCCCTTTCTTGGATAAAGGCTTCTGCTTCAACCCACTTGGAGATATAATCTGTCATTGCTAGCATAAAAATCTTCCCTCCATGAGCCTTTGGGAGTTTTCCTACTATATCCATCCCCCATTTCATAAATGGCCAAGGAGATATGATAGGATATAATGGTTCTGCAGGCTGATGCAGTATACTGCTATGTCTTTGGCAAGCATCACATTTCTGAGCATACTCCATAGCATCCTTCTCATGGTTGGCCAGTAATACCCTGTTCTTAATACCTTCAAGAATAAAGACATGCCCCCAATATGGTTTCCACAATCTCCTTCGTGTATATCCTGAAGCACCTCTTTGGTTTCAGGATCCTCTAAGCATCTTAGGTATGGACCTGCAAGAGATTTCCTGTACAAGATATTATTTATTATTGTAAAACGAGATACCTTCATCCTGAAAGCTCTAGGATTCTCATCCTTTGGAACATCTCCTTCTTGTAGATACTTCATGATTGGAGCCATCCGGGATTCAGGATCCTTTTCATGACATCCATCATCAGGATCCTGGATACTCACTACTTCCTTATCCTGAGGCTTGAAAAGTTCCATCGCAGGATAGATGATATGTAGTATTGGTTTCTGAGTTCCCTCCGGTATCCTGACAGTAGACCCTAAATTTGCTAAAGCGTCGGCTTCAACATTTTCTTCTCTTGGTACCTGTTCAAGTGTAAAATTTTCGAAGTATCCTGCTAATTTTTTAACAATTTCAAGATATTCAGCTAACTTTTCACCTTTGACTACATAAGATCCATTGAAATGGTTAGTAATCAACAGGGAATCAACATACACTTGTAAACTTTCACATTCATATTCTTAGCCAATTCTAATCCTCCTATCAGGGCTTCATATTTAGCTTCATTATTAGTAGCAGGAAATTCACATCTAATAGCGTGGGGTAATATGTCCTCCTGTGGAGATTTTAGTAATATACCTAATCCTACACCTCTTATGTTAGATGCATCATCAGTATACAATATCCAAGATCCTGAGCTCTCACCTAGTTGTTGTACTTCTAAGTCAGCTTCATTTTGAATATCACTGCTAAAATCAGCCACAAAGTCTGCTAAGGCCTGAGACTTTATAGCATTTCTAGGTTCATATACTAAATCATATGCACTTAGTTTAACAGACCATTTAGCCATTCTACCAGAAATTTCGGGTTTCCTAAGAACGTTTTTCACAGGATAATTAGTTTTAACATAAATCCTATGTGTTTCAAAGTAATGTCTAAGCTTAGTTGACGCCATAACTAGAGCTAATATCAATTTTTCTAAGTGTGAGTATCTAGTTTCATCATCTAACAAACTTGTACTAACATAATAAACAGGATACTGCTGACCTTTGTGATCCTTTACCAAAACAGCACTTACTACATTCCCTGATACTTCAATATATAGGGATAAAGGTTCACCATCATCAGGTTTCATCAGGAGAGGTGCACTGGAAAGATATCACTTCAATTCTTGTAGGGCAGCTTCATGTCTTTCACCCCATTCAAACTTTTTGTTTTTCTTCAGGATATCATAGAATTCCTTGCATTTTTCTGAGGATCTTGATATGAACCTGTTTAATGCCGCTACTCTTCCTGTTAATCTCTGAACATCCTTCATGTTGGATGGTGATTTAAGATCCAGGATAGCTTTGATCTGTTCTGGACTTGCTTCTATCCCCCTCTTGGTCACCAAGTATCCTAAAAACTTTCCTGCCCCCACTCCAAAATGGCACTTAGCAGGATTCAGTTTCATATTATACTGGTCCAAGATATTGAAGGCACACTCTAAATCCTGGAGGTGATCCTCCGATTTCTTGGATTTCACCAACATATCATGAACATATACCTCCATGGTGTCCCCCAGTTTGTCTTTAAACATCATATTAACCAGCCTCTGGTATGTTGCACCTGCATTTTTTAAACCAAAGGGCATGGCAGTATAACAGTATATACCTGTGGGTGTCATGAATGTTGTATCCTCCTGGTCTAATGGTTCCATTTGGATTTGTTGAAATCCTGAGGATGCATCCATGAAAGTCAGCATTTCATGTCCAGCAGTTGCATCCACCATGGAGTCTATATGGGGCAGTGGAAATGGATCTTTTGGACAAGCCTTGTTGAGGTCTGTGTAGTCTACACAAACTCTCCACTTCCCATTCTTCTTTTGAAGCACCACCACGTGCGCTAACCATTTGGGAAACTTGACTTCCCTAATCATCTTGGACTTGAGCAACCTTTCAACCTCCTCTTGTATAATTGCATTTCTTTCAGGAGCGAATTTCCTTCTCTTTTGTTGAACGGGCCTGAAAGATTTATCAATTCCAAGTTTGTGAGTTATAACATCTTTTGATATACCTGTCATGTCTTCGTGTTTCCATGCAAACGCAGACATCCTGCATTTCAAAAAGTTAGAAAGTTGATTCTCAATATCCTGAGGGATATTGGCCCCTACAAGCACCGAGAAATCTGGATTATCCTGATCCAGAATAACTTTCTTAACATCCTGTTCCGAAGTTTCCAAGATATCCTGGGCTTGTATCTTTAATTGTTATCCTGCTTTAGATCTTGTTGAGCCTTCATCGAACAGGAATAACATTCCTTCGCCTCCTGTTGATCGCTTTCCACCTTGACCACGCCCCTAGGAGTAGGGATCTTGATACACTAATGATAGGTGGAAGGTACAGCCTTCATATCAGGAATCCATGGCCTGCCTAATATAATATTATAGCAGGATAACGAATCCATAACACAAAACCATTGCATTGAATTCACTCCTTCAACATATACAGGCAACTTTATCTCTCCAACAGTGTTCTTTTCTTCTCAGCTGAATCCTACGAGCACAGTGGATTTCGAGGTAATCTCCATTTCTGGAATGTTCATTCTCTTCAGGGTTTCCAACTGGATGATGTTGACCGAGCTCCCATTGTCTACCAGTATCCTACGTACAAAATGATTAGCAATATATAAAGTAATCACCAGACCATCATGATGAGGATCCTGAATGCTATCCCGGTCATCATTATCGAACGTTATCACTTTGTTAGTCGTAAGCGTTGTCATCCTTGTTGGCTTGTCTCCCATTTCTGCCTTAGCCTCCTTGGCATGCCTCTTAGCGGCAGAGTAGAGGTCCCCCATATATCGGATCCTCCGGATATGAAATTGATTATCTTGGCGTCTGGAGGAGGTGATGCTGCTTGTTTAGGATCCTTCTCAGTATCTTGGCCCTTATTCTTCTTTCTGCCAAGAAGATCTTTTAAGTAGCCTTTGCTCAGCAAGTAGCTTATCTCCTTCCTCAGGGCTATGCAATCTTCTGTTATATGTCCAAAATCTTCATGGAGGCACACCACTTGGACTTATCCTTCCAATCAGCCTTCTGTTGGTTCTTTCTTGGCCATCTTGCTTTATCCCCTAGTCCCTGCATGGCATATATTAGCTCGGGGATATTGACTGAAAAACAATATTGTGACAATTCAGGATATTCTTCAGCGTCTTCGTCCTCAACAGCATTCACTCTTTTGTTGTGATTTTTTGCATATGGCTTAGAGCGGTATGGTTTATATGAGGATTCTGACGTCCTATTCGTTGGTTCATATGTTGAGGATGCATTCATCCTCTCTTGCATTTTCTTGTCATCTTCAAGCCTGATATATCTCAGAGCTCTATTTCGAGCTTCATCCAGATTCCTGCAAGGATTCATCACAAGATCCTGATAAAATTGGGAATCCTTCTGTAATCCCATCTTGAACGCTTGCACTGCCGTAACAACATCAAGATTCGGGATATCCAGGGATTCCCTACTGAATTTGTTAACATAATCCCTTAGGGGTTCTTGTGGTCCCTGTGTGATCCTGTGAAGGTCACTTGTTAGTTTCTCAAAGCTCCTGCTACAAGAAAATTGACTATTAAATAAGTTAACTAAATGTGAAAAAGATGTAATGGAATAAGGTGGAACATTTAGAAGCCATTTCAAGGCTGATCCTGTCAAAGTGGAACCGAGGCCTTTGCATAGGTATGCTTCTTTAAGGTCCGGTGGGATGGGGTTTACTTCCATCCTCTCCCTATATTGAGCAATATGTTCTTCAGGATCCGTCATGCCATCGTAAAGCTTCATGTTAGGAGTTTGGAATCTCTTGGGGATTTCAGCATCACAAATATGGCGAGCAAAGCGGGATATGTTGTGACTATCCTGGGATACTTCTGGTATTGGTTGTACTACCCTAGGCACACTTGATATCATATCCTTTAATTTCTGGAGTTCTCTGGATAACGCCGATGTTGCACTTGTATTGTCACACCCTCAATTTCCACTTGTGGAGTTTTACCGCGAGGCGTGTGAACAAACCAGAATCTGAGACACTAGTAACGTCGAACGACTCTATATGATTTGTTAATACGTTTTCCAAAATCATTTGTTTAACCATTAATAGTTAATTTTAGATTGCCTTAGTTTGGTTTCAATGTTTAGCGGAAGCATTAGTTCTTAAAGTTGAGCGGAAGCATAAAGTAAAGGAACGTGCGCCAACATAAACGCCAAAACTAAAGAAAAACCCAAAACAATGTTTGTAAATGAGACTCGATAAAAAGATGTCTTGATCAATGCAAGTGAGTGCACCTAGAGCTCCTAGCGTCCCGAGAAACATGTAAAGAAACAAGTGTCAACATTAAAGAAGAGTGAGTTCACAGGTTTTCATAAATTCGTTTGTTCGGTTATAAGTTTGTTTCCCCCGTTATCCCTAACCCGGGATAACGATTTAGTCCCATTATTCCCAACCCGGAATAATACTGATACTTCCATTATTCCTTACCCGGAATAATAATGATGTTCCATTATTCCTAACCCGGAAAAATAATGATGTTCCATTATTCCTAACCCGGAATAATAACGTTGTTGGTTCCATTATCCCTAACCCGGGATAATATTGTTGATTCGTAATTAAGTTCAATGTTAATATATATAGGTAGCTAGCCTAAAGTTATGTCACGTAAGTGTTCGCGATCGAAGCTGACTGTTGTGCCTCCGTGTTGCCAGGCCTATCACTGACCATGGCGAAATTAGGCCAAATTATTCACCCGTTGACCATACCCGGTCGGCTAGCGCGACTAGCTCGGATGGGGCTTGTCGGGCCCAGTAGTACTACTTATAATTTCCCCGCTATTTAAACCCAATACTAACGATCCGGGAGATTGTCGAGGACTTGTGTGATATAGCTGCTTAGTGACCATAACGTACATTAACATTAACTTAGTTACCGAATAGTTAAGTGACGTTAATTTCGTATAACGTAAAGAGATAGAGTTGTAGAGTGTATACATGTTTCTCCCCCTGTTGTTTAAAACCGGATAAAATTAGGGGCCGTGAACTCACCTTTAGTTGCTCGGTTAGTGTAAGACAGAAGTTGCAAATGATGGGACCGCTAATTGCGTCCTAACAAGTCAATTGATTTAGAGTTAGTGTGCGATCACACTGATACAAGTCTTACACACAATGCGGTTCATACAATGACAATTCATAGCACTCAAACATGCATGCAAGTATCCTCATATGAACATAGTGATCAAAACAATTTATCATGAACACATTCCAATCCATGCAACACTTTGGTGCACACATTCGCAAGTTATCAAGTTTCAGCTTATATACTCATAATTCGGCTGTTTTTTAAGATTTTTATAAAATAGTTCCAACGTTCCAAAAATTCCAATTATTTTACAGGAGGTGACAACTATACTGTAGAATTTTATATAAATTTTTCAAGTCCTAACACTTTACCAATTATTCGTAAATATTAATATGCTAGGCTGCAGTCAGATTCATCGCTTTCTGCCTGCAGTCCACGGAAGAATTCATTTTAAAATCACCGTTCATCCAATTAACAAAATTCCAGTGGGAGTTTCCCAGAAATTTCCATATCTAGTTGCTGTACAAATTTCATGATTCGACTCCCTACAGATTATTAGATCCGACTCGATAAACAACTAACAGATTTTCAGGATTTTCACAGCTTTAGTTACTGAACTTAATTGGCCACTTAAAAATATCAAACGACTTCAGAAAAATATGAATCCAGCGCCATTAGAATCGTTTTTCAAAACTCTACGTTTTAGACTTCAGAAAATCCGTTTTTCGATAAATAATAACCAAGTTACAGCCAGTTGAAGTTGGCTGTAACCACCATTCAGCATTCTGATTCAGCACTTTATCACAATCTAACTCGCTTAAACCATCGATACATTGAACATATGCGATCAAAAACAGAATTTCCAATCATATACTATCATATATATCATACCCATGCAAACCCTAATCATAATCTATAGTTTTTATCAAACAAAACGCAGCCTATGTTTCTAGATTCCGAAAAACATCAAACTTGCAAACTAGCCAATTCAGCCGATTACCATCCTAATTACTTTCCATCATTACATACACACATGATCCATAATTCATGACCCAAGTATGATTAGCGAAATAACATAAAATTCTAACCTTAACAATAGGATTAATGAGCCGAGAACTAGATGGGACTGATTCGGATGTTGGCGAGACTTGCGACCGAGAAGAAGAAGAATGGTGAGGGGAGGGCTGCCGCGATCAAGAGAGATGTAGCCAAGCTGTTTGCGATCGAGGGAACAAGTGGAGGGCTGCCGTCGGCTGATTTCTCAACTAGGGTTTTTGTGTTTTGTTTTTTTTGTGAAGCAAAGCATGCATGTGTGTGTATATATAGCGCAAGAGTAAGGAGAAGAGGGAGGGGTTTACGGTTTGGGTACTCACGGCCGCAAGGGGTTCGGGTGGGTTGGTTTGGGTCTAGCACTTGGTCCTCAAGTTTAGATTAACTACTTGAGTCGCCAGGAAGTGAAGTTGGCTCGTGTCGCGGCTCGATCCGATTCATTTAACTATTTACTACATCTATGTTTTATAAGTAAAATAAAACACGAAATCGGAACATCACATAATAACGCACTAACTTATAAACGTTTAAGACTAGCATGTAATTCATTCGACAAGTACACAAAATTATCGAAATTATTCCGAGCGTGCAATTTAAGTCTCCGAATCAATTTAGCGTAGGAACGAATAACCGTGAAGTAGTGCGTTTAAGATATCTGAAAAACCGGGATGTCACATTATCCCCATGTTGAAAGAATTTTCGTCCCGAAAATTGAGTAAACGCAGTTTAGAATGCAGCGTACATGTTTAGAGTGCCACGCACAAAGATTTAGTTCGTTAACAATGGTACGCGAAATTATGAGAAATTCCCAGGTTGTCACATCATCCCCATGTTGAAAGAATTTTCGTCCCGAAAATTTAGTTGCTGGTATCGTTAGTTTGCTGCTCAGCTGCAAAGAGGTGTGGGTATTTGCTTTTCATTTGGTCCTCTCTTTCCCACGTGAACTCCGGTCCACGCTTAGAGTCCCAACGAACCTTAACGATCGGAATCTTGCTATGCCTTCGAGTCTTGATCTCACGATCCATGATCTCGATAGGTTGTTCCACAAAGTGCAGTTGTTCATCCACTTGGATCTCATCCAATGGAATGACTAGGGTTTCATCTGATAGACACTTCTTCAGATTTACACGTGAAAAACGTTGTGAACTCCACTGAGTTCGGCAGGAAGGTCTAATTGATAAGCTACGGGTCCAATACGTTTCAAGATTACAAACGGACCTACGTACCGTGGGTTTAGTTTGCCTCGTTTTCCAAAGCGGATTACACCCTTCCAGGGTGACACCTTCAGTAGGACGCGGTCGCCTACTTGAAATTCGAGCGGTTTGCGTCGTTGATCAGCATAGCTTTTCTGTCGATCTCGTGCCGCCGCCATGCGGTTTCTGATTTGTACAATCTTTTCAGTAGCCTCAAGTATCAACTCAGGGCCTGTGAGTTGACTGTCACCGACTTCTGCCCAACAGACCGATGATCTACATTTACGACCGTATAATGCCTCAAACGGTTGCTGTGATATACTCGTATGGTAACTGTTGTTATACGAGAATTCCACTAAAGGCAGGTGTATTTCCCAACTATTCCCGAAGTCTACTACGCATGCCCTAAGCATGTCGTCCAAGGTCTGTATGGTCCTTTCGCTTTGACCATCAGTTTGAGGGTGATAAGCTGTGCTCATATCTAAGCGTGTGCCCAACGCTTTCTGAAGTGACTGCCAAAAGTTGGACGTGAAGCGAGCATCTCTGTCTGAGATGATGGACGTTGGCACTCCGTGCCGAGAAACTACTTCCTTAATGTAGATGCGAGTCAATTTCTCAATCTTATATGTTTCTTTAATAGCTAGGAAGTGTGCGGACTTAGTTAAATGATCCACGATTACCCAGATGGTATCGCAACCACCCAAAGTTCACGGGAGTTTAGTGATGAAATCCATCGAGATCTGATCCCATTTCCACACTGGGATCTCAGGTTGTTGGAGTAGCCCCGATGGCTTTTGATACTCTACCTTGACTTTTGCACAAGTCAAACACTTACTCACGTAGGTGGCTATATCAGCTTTCATGTTGGGCCACCAATACGCAGCTTTAAGGTCTTGATACATCTTATCCGAACCAGGATGGACAGAGTATCGGGATTTGTGAGCTTCGTCCATGACTAGTTCTCTGAGGTTTCCGTAGAGAGGTACCCATATGCGATTCATGAAATACCGGGCTCCATTGGGTTTTACTTCCCAATCGCGTTCCATTTTTCCCACCGATTCGGCCTTGATGTTTTCTTCCTTAACCGCTTCTAACTGCGTGTCGCGTATCTGTTCGGGTAACCCCGAATGAATGGTGAGCTGTAATGCTCGTACCCGACGCGGTTTCAAGTGTTCCTTCCTACTGAGGGCATCAGCTACCACGTTAGCTTTACCCGGGTGATAACGAATGGCACATTCATAATAGTTCAAGAGTTCGACCCAGCGATGCTGTCGCATGTTCAACTCCTTCTGATCAAAGATGTGTTGGAGGCTCTTGTGGTCTGTAAAGATTGTGCACTTCGTTCCATAGAGGTAGTGTCTCCAAATCTTAAGTGCAAACACTACTGCTCCCAATTCCAGGTCATGTGTTGTGTAGTTTTTCTCGTGAACCTTCAATTGTCGGGACGCATACGCGATGACCTTGTCGCGTTGCATGAGTACGCATCCCAACCCCTGAATGGAAGCATCACAATATACTACAAAGTCATCTGTCCCTTCCGGCAAGGACAGAATGGGTGCACTGCAAAGTTTCTGTTTCAGCAATTGAAATGCCGCTTCCTGCTTGTCACCCCAAGCATACTTGATGCCTTTCTGGGTGAGGGTAGTAAGCGGTTGCGCGATCTTTGAAAATCCCTCGATGAAACGTCTGTAGTAACCAGCCAAACCCAAAAATTGGCGGATCTCCGTCGGTGTCCTGGGTGCTTCCCAGTTTTTGATAGCTTCAATCTTGGCAGGGTCGACGTGGATACCCTTTTCATTTACGATATGCCCGAGGAACTGAACTTCCCGAATCCAGAAATCACACTTTGAAAGCTTGGCATATAGTTTCTCGTGTTGAAGTAATCCCAGCAGTAATCGTAGATGTTCAGCATGTTTTTCTTCACCTTTAGAGTAGATGAGTATGTCATCGATGAACACAATGACAAACTTGTTGAGGTATGGTTTACACACACGGTTCATGAGGTCCATGAACACCGCGGGTGCGTTGGTGAGACCGAAGGGCATGACCAAGAACTCATAATGGCCATACCGAGTACGAAATTCCGTCTTAGCGATATCCTCCTCCCTGACGCGTAGCTGGTGGTAACCGGACCGTAGATCAATCTTGGAGTAGTAGCTTGACCCCTGAAGTTGGTCGAAGAGATCGTCGATGCGAGGTAACGGGTATCGGTTCTTGACAGTAACCTTGTTGAGTTCCCTGTAGTCGATGCACATGCGGAAGGTCCCGTCCTTCTTCTTGACAAAAAGGACTGGAGCTCCCCATGGCGAAGCGCTTGGACGGATAAATCCCTTTTCTAACAGCTCCTGAAGTTGGGTAGACAGCTCCTGCAGCTCGGCTGGAGTTAGGCGGTATGGGGCCTTGGCGATAGGAGTTGCATGGTTCGCCAATTCAATTTCAAACTCCAATTGTCGATGGGGTGGGAGACCAGGTAACTCCTCTGGGAATACATCAGAAAAATCACGGACGACGGGGATATCTTCTATACATTTCTCGTCCTCAGGCTGTTCGGTAACCAGTGCGAGTAAAGCGAAAGGGTTCTTCCTCCGAAGATACTTCTGCGCTTGCATGTAAGAGATGATGTTTGTGACGGCGCCTGCCTTCTCGCCTTGCACCATCAAGATTTCATCGTTAGAGAGCGGAATACGGATAGATTTTTCGAAACAGAGAACTTCAGCTCGGACGTCGGATAGCCAGTCCATTCCGACTACCACGTCAAAACTTCCCAGAGTAGTTGTCATCAGATCAATGGTAAAGGTGTGACCCGCGAGTTTGAGTTGACAGCGGATACTATATGGGTCACGTCTACAGATTTACCATCGGCTAGTTCTATGATATAAGGGGTCCCTAAGGGTTTAGGCGTGAGATTTAGGTTCTTCCTAAAAGACTCAGATATAAAACTCATATCCGCACCCGTATCAAAAAGCACAGTAGCAAAATGTTCATTAAGGGGAAACTTACCGGTGACCACGTTCGAGTCATTTCTGGCCTCTCCGCGGCCCAACGTAAATGCGCGACCTTTGGCACCTCCTGTGCCACCATTTCCATTATTGTTGTTGTTATTGTTGTTGTGGTTATTGTGGTTGTGGTTGTTCCTACCATTGTTGTTGTTGTTGTTGTTACGGAGCTGTGGGCAGTCTCTTTTGAAGTGGGCAGTGCTACCACACTGATAGCATCCCCGGTTAACACCCTGTTGCTGGCCCTGGGGTTGATTTTGGTTTTGTCGGGACATGATTTCCCCGCGACATTCCTTTGCCGCATGTCCCACCTTGCCACATCGTTGGCAACGATTCCCGGCACAAGGGCCGTGATGATGAAGATTACAGTGATTGCACTGCGGCTTTCGACCTACATAGCCGCTTGCGTTCTGGTTGTTGTTGGCGGGCTGATTTTGGTGACCCCGGTGGCTGTTGTAATTATTGAACCGTTTCTGGTTCCCCTGTTGTGGCTGGGATGACGAAGACTGTCGAACAGACGAGTCTTCAAACTTTCTTTTATTATCAGGGGCAACTTCAGTTGTACCCCGAGCTGGCAACTTCTTTTGTTCCACCGCCTTATCGGTGAGTTTGTGCGCCAACCTGATTGCTTGATGTTCAGTTGCAGGGTTGCTAGCCATTACCATACCCTGAATCTCCGGGACCAGACCCCCAAGGTAGAACTCGAGTCGTTTCTCCACAGTGTTGGCCAGATCGGGACATAGAAATACCAAATCGTGATGTTTTGCTGTGTATGCTTCGATTTCAGATCCCACAATCTTGTGGTTCCATAATGTTTGCTCCAACTGTTGAACTCTGTCTCGCGGACAGTACTCTTCTTTGATTAGGGCCTTAAACTCGGCCCAGGCCATTGCATTTGCAGCAATAAGTCCACGCGTTTGGACTTGCGCATTCCACCAAGTTAGTGCCCCATCTTCCAATGTTGAGGCTGCATACTTGACCTTGTTGGCCTCCAGACAGTTGCACATTTCAAATACTGATTCAGATTTTTCGATCCAGTGCACCAATCCTATGGGTCCTTCCGCCCCCGTGAATTTACTTGGCTTCGCGTCGAGGAACATCTTGTAGGGGTTAAGACCCCCTCCTGCTGACAGAGGACAGGTAGTCAGCGAGGAATTCTACTAGCCCAACTATTAGATTTTCCCATGAAAATTTAATAATGGTTACCTGCCGGTTGGTTCTGAACACCCGCTAGAGCTGCGTTCACGTGCTCTTGGATCATTGCAGCTAATTCTTCGGGCGTCATGTTAAGGTTTCCGCGACGTCCAGTTGCCATTTAGATCTTCGTAAGACAACATAAACACACCCCGATAAGTCTATATATCCAATATAGTTATCCTATTCCGTACTTAAATAATTCTTCAAGTTATGTCAACTCAAATAAATTAAATAGTCAAAAGAAATACTTGATTAAATAAAGTTTCAGCGTCTTACAAGGTGCCAACCAAACATATCAGTTTACTATAAAGTCTCAAGTTTAAAACAAGTAGGAAAATAAATAGACTGAAGGAAAGTAAATAAAATAAGCGAGACGTGTCAGTCTTCTACGTCTCCATCCCCCAAATCACTATCGTTGCCGTCATCCTGCGCGGCATTTCCAGCTTCTACAGCTGGGTCCTCCTCCGGATCCTCCTCTGGATCCTCCTCTGGGTCCTCTTCTGGATCCTCTTCTGGATCCTCTTCCGGATCCTCTTCTGGATCCTCTTCCGGATCCTCTTTTGGATCCTCTTCCGGATCCTCCTCTACCGGCACTGGAGGGGCCGGTGCTGGGGCAGGTACTGGTGCAGGTGCATGATTTTGTTCCAGTTCTTGAATTCTCCAGCTGGACTCAAGAACTCTGTCTTCTAGCCAGTCAGCCCTTAGCTGCTCAGCACGAAGATCTCTGGCTAAAGTGTTACGAGCTATCTTACTCGTATGTTGCTCTTCCTCGAGCGATCCAGTTTTACCTGTCAGTTGTCGTATCATCCATCCCTGTGCTAGGATGGTTTCATGCATTCTTTCTATTTGTTCTTGTTGTTTCCGTATCATATCTCTAAGTAGGTCGTTTCCTACTTCTACCGAGTTAACCGGTTCGACCGGCACAGCGATGGTTGGGCGTGATGACGACTCCTCCCCTAGAGCGAGCCTTTTTCTCGCAGCTGAGCGTGTCTCCACGCCATAAGATGGTAAGGGTTCCACCATAGGTGCCTTTCCTGGCGCCCTTGGTTGCGAAAGTTTGTCGGATGATGATGATGATGATGATGACATTGCCTGTTAGGTTGTGTAGTTAGTTACGAGTTGTATTCATTTCTTATTATGCATTCATATTCTACATAACACAGTTGTGGTACATCACATAATAAGATATAACAGTTCGGTGCCAAACTACGTCTAGTGTCGTGTAATCAGCTATAGTTTAGGTCTACTTTTAATGCAAACATGGTTCTCTATAGCTAGTGGCTCTGATACCAATCTGTCACACCCTAAATTTCCACTTGCGGAGTTTTACGGCAAGGCGTGTGAACAAACCAGAATCTGAGACACTAGTAACGTCGAACGACTCTATATGATTTGTTAATACGTTTTCCAAAATCATTTGTTTAACCATTAATAGTTAATTTTAGATTGCCTTAGTTTGGTTTCAATGTTTAGCGGAAGCATTAGTTCTTAAAGTTGAGCGGAAGCATAAAGTAAAGGAACGGGCGCCAACATAAACGCCAAAACTAAAGAAAAACCCAAAACAATGTTTGTAAATGAGACTCGATAAAAAGATGTCTTGATCAATGCAAGTGAGTGCACCTAGAGCTCCTAGCGTCCTGAGAAACATGTAAAGAAACAAGTGTCAACATTAAAGAAGAGTGAGTTCACAGGTTTTCATAAATTCGTTTGTTCGGTTATAAGTTTGTTTCCCCCGTTATCCCTAACCCGGGATAACGATTTAGTCCCATTATTCCCAACCCGGAATAATACTGATAGTTCCATTATTCCTTACCCGGAATAATAATGATGTTCCATTATTCCTAACCCGGAATAATAATGATGTTCCATTATTCCTAACCCGGAATAATAACGTTGTTGGTTCCATTATCCCTAACCCGGGATAATATTGTTGATTCGTAATTAAGTTCAATGTTAATATATATAGGTAGCTAGCCTAAAGTTATGTCACGTAAGTGTTCGCGATCGAAGCTGACTGTTGTGCCTCCGTGTTGCCAGGCCTATCACTGACCATGGCGAAGTTAGGCCAAATTATTCACCCGTTGACCATACCCGGTCGGCTAGCGCGACTAGCTCGGATGGGGCTTGTCGGGCCCAGTAGTACTACTTATAATTTCCCCGCTATTTAAACCCAATACTAACGATCCAAGAGATTGTCGAGGACTTGTGTGATATAGCTGCTTAGTGACCATAACGTACATTAACATTAACTTAGTTACCGAATAGTTAAGTGACGTTAATTTCGTATAACGTAAAGAGATAGAGTTGTAGAGTGTATACATGTTTCTCCCCCTGTTGTTTAAAACCGGATAAAATTAGGGGCCGTGAACTCACCTTTAGTTGCTCGGTTAGTGTAAGACAGAAGTTGCAAATGATGGGACCGCTAATTGCGTCCTAACAAGTCAATTGATTTAGAGTTAGTGTGCGATCACACTGATACAAGTCTTACACACAATGCGGTTCATACAATGACAATTCCTAGCACTCAAACATGCATGCAAGTATCCTCATATGAACATAGTGATCAAAACAATTTATCATGAACACATTCCAATCCATGCAACACTTTGGTGCACACATTCGCAAGTTATCAAGTTTCAGCTTATATACTCATAATTCGGCTGTTTTTGAGGATTTTTATAAAATAGTTCCAACGTTCCAAAAATTCCAATTATTTTACAAGAGGTGACAACCATACTGTAGAATTTTATATAAATTTTTCAAGTCCTAATACTTTACCAATTATTCGTAAATATTAATATGCTAGGCTGCAGTCAGATTCGTCGCTTTCTGCCTGCAGTCCACGGAAGAATTCATTTTAAAATCACCGTTCGTCCAATTAACAAAATTCCAGTGGGAGTTTCCCAGAAATTTCCATATCTAGTTGCTGTACAAATTTCATGATTCGAATCCCTACAGATTATTAGATCCGACTCGATAAACAACTAACAGATTTTCAGGATTTTCACAGCTTTAGTTACTGAACTTAATTGGCCACTTAAAAATATCAAACGACTTCAGAAAAATATGAATCCAGCGCCATTAGAATCGTTTTTCAAAACTCTACGTTTTAGACTTCAGAAAATCCGTTTTTCGATAAATAATAACCAAGTTACAGCCAGTTGAAGTTGGCTGTAACCACCATTCAGCATTCTGATTCAGCACTTTATCACAATCTAACTCGCTTAAACCATCGATACATTGAACATATGCGATCAAAAACAGAATTTCCAATCATATACTATCATATATATCATACCCATGCAAACCCTAATCATAATCTATAGTTTTTATCAAACAAAACGCAGCCTATGTTTCTAGATTCCGAAAAACATCAAACTTGCAAACTAGCCAATTCAGCCGATTACCATCCTAATTACTTTCCATCATTACATACACACACGATCCATAATTCATGACCCAAGTATGATTAGCGAAATAACATAAAATTCTAACCTTAACAATAGGATTAATGAGCCGAGAACTAGATGGGACTGATTCGGATGTTGGCGAGACTTGCGACCGAGAAGAAGAAGAATGGTGAGGGGAGGGCTGCCGCGATCAAGAGAGATGTAGCCAAGCTGTTTGCGATCGAGGGAACAAGTGGAGGGCTGCCGTCGGCTGATTTCTCAACTAGGGTTTTTGTGTTTTGTTTTTTTTGTGAAGCAAAGCATGCATGTGTGTGTATATATAGCGCAAGAGTAAGGAGAAGAGGGAGGGGTTTACGGTTTGGGTACTCACGGCCGCAAGGGGTTCGGGTGGGTTGGTTTGGGTCTAGCACTTGGTCCTCAAGTTTAGATTAACTACTTGAGTCGCCAGGAAGTGAAGTTGGCTCGTGTCGCGGCTCGATCCGATTCATTTAACTATTTACTACATCTATGTTTTATAACTAAAATAAAACACGAAATCGGAACATCACATAATAACGCACTAACTTATAAACGTTTAAGACTAGCATGTAATTCATTCGACAAGTACACAAAATTATCGTAATTATTCCGAGCGTGCAATTTAAGTCTCCGAATCAATTTAGCATAGGAACGAATAACCGTGAAGTAGTGCGTTTAAGATATCTGAAAAACCGGGATGTCACATGTATCCTGTGAAGATTCGAAGTTGTTAGCAGTCGGTATATTAGTATAAATGGACAAGTTACCAGCTTGGCGATTGTGGCCATATCCTGGAGCATATCCTGGCGGATAAGGGGACTTCTGGGATATTACTCCGGGAGTGACTTGGTACGACGTTGCCCTGCTTATCCTCAGTATATGTTGTTGAACTAAAGTTCAACATCCTGGGCTGCAAAGGGGTAACAATATCCTCAGCAGGTCTCTTGGAGTTGGACTTCAAGAGTTGTATTTCCTTCATCATGAACTGATTAGTTTCCTGTTGTTTCTTCATTTGATCCTGTATACTACCAAACAAAGATAAGATTTCATCATTAGAAGCAAAAATCGGAGTTCTTCCTGAAACTCCAGATCTAGAAGCATTTTGAGCAGCAGTGGTGTCTCGAGCTGTTTGGCTTTCACTCCTTCTCTGAGAAGTCTAGACTGGTAGAGGAGGAAGAGGTAATGAACCAGTTACAGCAGAGGTTGATGCGGGCACCGAAGAAGAGCTCAAACCTGACTGAGAAGCCATCAAAAATACTCTTTCAAAAAGGTTAGAGAATAAAGAACCGATTAGTGGTCTTAGAAAAGTTTTGATTAAAAATAGCACCACTTGCCCCACGGTGGGCGCCAAATTATTTTGGTAAAAAATTACCGAAGCAATTAAGTGATCAAACTTAGTATGTGAGGTAGCGTGCTATTGTGATTTGTAAGAATATGCTAAGTTGGTTCACCTACTAACTGTCTTGAGCGAGTCTTCAGGGAAACCAAGCCCTCATATCCGTTGCTACCTTGCAGCTAAAGAAAAACGTTAGAAGCAAATAGGATACCCCCACAGGATGTTACCAATATCCTGGATCAGTATCCTGGTCGCAACATATAATGTCAAGATATGTTTTCAGGATATAGGTCAGAATTTCCACCCATAACAGTAGTGACACTGTGATCAAAGACATGGCCTTTTCTTCACATTCGTAATACTTTCTTTGATCGTCAGTTAAGGCCAAATATCCTGCAATCGTTAACATTTGAAGAGGTCTTTCTCCATGACCCGTTATTATGCAAAACCACATCCTTAGTGTTAGGGCTAGGTTTTTATTTCTTACGAATCAGTGATCCTTCAGTATATCGAGGATATATTATCCATGTACTGAGTATTGAATACTGGAAGGATCAAGGATCCTTAGTGACTATAACGGTTTCTAACAATTGACTTCAATGTTTTACTTGAATGTAGTGCAGGAATCGATAGTGGACTTGGTCAAGCAAAATATTCGTGGAATATGCGGATGATTAAGCACATGCTGAAGGTTAAATGGACGTTATGCATGAACATGGAGGATCCCGGATATTTAGGATAGTTAGTTACAAGTTATAAACGCTAATATTTTAGGGGGTATTGAGCTCACTAGATACACGAATTCATTCGAAAACACTGATATCATAAGATCACTTGGAAACTCTCGATAAATACACACACATTACACTATAGATCGATTGTAAAAGCTCAATATCTTCCGAAGTTGTAATCTTACTTGTGAAATATACTTGGTGATCAATCGTTTCCATCACCCAAGGTTTTTTATGCCGGAGATCATACATTGATCAAGCGCTTTTTCCTCCTATAAATCTCGGTGTTCATTGTTCATTGCATTTCACGATTGTTCACATCATTGTTCAACACATAAGCACTCAACCTCACATATAAAGTTTGGTCAAATTATCCTTAGTGTGATTTTTGACCAAAACACTTAGATCTTTGGCCTTGATGTACCTCTCAAAATGTAATTTCCATTATGGATAATCAAGTTCATTTAAAAGCACCGGAGGTTTATCACTACTACCAACCTCATTGTTATGTTTTATATTTTGAACCACGGTGGTTAGATTGCTTGCCATGATTACATAATTTAGTAACATAAGATTTTGATATCAGAAACTGTTAACAGTGAGCGAGAAACTGGTAAACCACAAATTCTGATATATCAAACCCTTAAATTCGGACAAGGGATTGTAACTTCAATAAATTCAAACTTTCAAGGAAGCTTCTTCATTGGCTCCTTTTTCACGGCTTCGGAGATGATGATGTTGTTGATGTCATCAAGAGCGAAGTCTGAAGACTTGGAAGTAGATTTTTGAACACCTACCAACAGACATCAAAAAGATAAGTTTCTAGTTCAAATTAGAACTTTCTTTTAAAGATTTACTATGTCATACAATTACTTACTTGACATATTGTAGGAGGAAGATGCCTGTACTTCTTCGCTAGGATCCTGGATCCTCACTTTGAATGTGTTGTCTATTGGGTCTAGGCTCAAGAAGGCTTTCACTCGATCAACAGTTCCTGGATCCTCCGCTAAAGTTGCAAAGTTCTTCACTGCAAGAAAACAGAAAGATCAAAAGACAGTTACAACAAGGATATGACACATATGAGACTCTAAATCCTACCCTTGAGTATCCATTTATGAGGCAACGAATCCTCTTCTGGCAGAGAATCTCGTTTAACAAAGAAAAACTTATTTTTCCAAACAGAATCATTTTGGGTTGTTTTAAAGACATGAGCTTGTTGGTGGGCTTTTACTTTAAACAAAAATCGGTTAGAGCCATGGGTAGTCAAAGAGTACATGAAGGCTAGGTTTGAAAGGTTTAGTTGGAGCCCTTTCTTTTCAATGGTTTTTTCAATGATGAAAGTGTTCTCCACAACATCGGCATGACCTGACTAAAGCTAATGCCGGTTAGCTTAAAAAAGCTTTGGGTTAGGGTCGGAAAAGGATATGAGAACCCAAGGTGAAACGGTAAAGCATGAAAGCAAATCCAGGTGTCGGATACCGCATCGCTCTGAGCAGAAGGATCGAAGGGTCTGAAAATGGCCTCCGATGGAAAACAGGACTTTAGGTTCTCGATTTCTGGATCTGTAAACTTACAGATCTCAGAGGAGGGGTCCCTTAGTATGTTTTGTGATTGAAGGAGATCGCCGGATTTTTTGGAGGCGGGATTCGGAGAGATCGTGTATTCATGTTGTCGGAACTTAAGAATAATCGAGAAGGGAAGAGAGAAGAATACCTGGTTCACAATGCTTGGTGTGGATTTATGATGGATTTGTGCAGATTTTAAAGGGAGTTATCTCTTCCCCATAAATAGTGATGATGGTTGTGAAGGCTATGCGAGTCCCATCAGTCACCCTAACGGCTATATTTGAATTAAAGATAATATGACAGTTGTGATCTACCATCACAACCGCCATATTGGGGGCAATTGTTAGGGCTAGGTTTTTATTGCTTAAGAATCAGTGATCCTTCAATATATCAAGGATATATTATCCATATACTGAGTATTGAATACTGGAAAGATCAAGGATCCTTAGTGACTATAACGGTTTCTAACAATTGACTTCAATGTTTTACTTGAATGTAGTGCAGGTATCGATAGTGGACTTGGTCAAGCAAATATTCGTGGAATATGCGGATGATTAAGCACGTGCTGAAGGTTAAATGGACGTTATGCATGAACGTGGAGGATCCCGGATATTTCGGATAGTTAGTTACAAGTTATAAATGCTAATATTTTAGGGGGTATTGAGCTCACTAGATACACGAATTCATTCGAAAACACTGATATCACAAGATCACTTGGAAACTCTCGAGAAATACACACACATTACACTATAGATCGATTGTAAAAGCTCAATATCTTCCGAAGTTGTAATCCTACTTGTGAAATATACTTGGTGACCGGTAGTTTCCATCACCCGAGGTTTTTTATGCCGGAGATCATATATTGATCAAGGGCTTTTTCCTCCTATAAATCTCGGTGTTCATTGTTCATTACATTTCATGATTGTTCACATCATTGTTCAACACATAAGCACTCAACCTCACATACAAAGTTTGGTCACATTATCCTTAGTATGATTTTTGACAAAAACAGTTTGGCGCCCACCGTGGGGCAATCGGTGCTTCAATTCTAAAAATTTCATTCATTTCATTCATTTTCATCCATTCTTTTCAACTACATGGCTTCTCATGGAAAATCTGCTTCAAGTGCCATGCCGGCGGTTACCTCATCTCAGGCTTGTGCATCATTGCCTCCCATTCCCCCTGCACCGGCGAGGAGTGCTGATAAGGCTTAGAAGAAGCCAACACTAGTTTTCTCGAAGGCTTCCACTGTTTCATCTTCTACACCTACTAACAATGATCTGTCTACTTTGATTTTGCAGATGAAAGGATACATGGAACAGCAGGACAAAACTAACCACAGGATCCTTCGTGAAATTATTGAAATCAAGAAACAGAAGAGATCAGCGGAGGATCACTCTCCATTGATGCCCAGATCGTTGGATTTCGCCACTCTAGCAACAACCATTCAGCATTCCAAGGCTTCTGGTATTCAGCATCAAGGATCCTCAGGATTGCAGCATGGATCATTGGCAATGACGCAGCCGCAAGCATCTCATTACCAACCTTATGGATCCTCAAATCAACATCAAGGAGGCTATCTCAGCTCAGGAGGATATTTGGAGACAGTTGCACCAAAGGAATCCTATTTCCAGCATCAAGGATCTTTTTCTAAGGATCAAGGATCCTATGCTTGGGATAAGGTTCAAGGATCCTCCTCTCAGGTTCAAGGATCCATGCAGTATCCTTCAAGACCTTCAGCACCCATGTATCCTGGACCTAATGTCTTTCAGGATCAAGGATCTTCAGGAAGTAAGATATTCAAGGATTCTGAAGTTCACAAAGGGGACATCATCCTTATGCAGACTATTGCTTCATCTGGTCCAACTGTTACACCTGAAGTGTCCACCTTTGGATATACTTCTGGCATACCACTTCCAAACCAATCAGGAGGTAACAATGTCAATACATCTTTTGGCACTAACCGTGGTTTTATCCAGGATACAGGTATCAATCAGGCTATGGCACGGGAGCTCCAGAAGCTCAAGGATATGATATCCAGCGTCCCATGAGTGGTTAAGCCCATTCCTGAAATCCCAGATGGAAGTCACAGGGTGTCTCATTTTGCACCTCCTATATGTAATGCTGAGATACCAAAACGCTTTCAAACCCCCAACATGAAGCTGTACGATGGCACGACTGATCCAGAGGAGCATGTGGCACAGTACCGGGAAAGAATGGAGATCAATCCCATTCCAGAAAGATTAAAGGAAGCCTGTCTTTGTAAGGCTTCGGATCCACACTCACTGGATCAGCACTCAAATGTCTGCTAAGTCTTCCTCCTTACTCAATTAATTCGTTTTCTCACCTAGTTAATTTCTTCAATAACCAATTTTCATGTAGTAGAACTTTTGAACGATTAACTAGTGATCTATATAGGGTAAATCAGGGTCGTGATGAATCATTAAGAGATTACATCACTAAGTTTAGTAGAGAATCCTTAGAAATCCCTAATTTGGATATTGCCACTGCTGTAGAAGCGTCCTAAATGGGCTTGCTTAAGGATTCCTCATTCTATGGTGACCTTGTTATAACCCCTTGCAGTAATTTAGATGAAGTGAGGAACAGGGCATTGAGATTTATTCGTTTAGAGGATGACAAAAGGATCCAGGAGAGACTCTCAGGATCCTCAAAACAGGAAAAACAAGGATCATTCTTTAAGAATAATCGATCCAAGCCATATTCTAAACATGACAATCACAATGTGAATGCAGTTGAACAAGACGAAGACGATGAGGATTATCCTCCAATTTCTGAATATTGTTTTTCTGCTGATAATAATGAACTAATCCTTGCTATGCAGAATTTAGGTGACAAGGCTAGATGGCCAAGGAAAACTGATAAACCTGGAGCTACAAAGGATAAATCCAAATGGTGCGCTTATCATGAGGATTTTGACCACCTTACTGACGAGTGTATAGCTTTGAGGAAGGAAATTGGCTATCTTCTTTGCAAAGGGTATTTGAAGGAACTGTTAGGAAGGAAACGTTCAAGGTCTCAAGATACTGAGAAAGTGCCTGAGAGAGCTCCTCCACCGCCAGCAGATGCTCAGATCATTAACTTTATTTTTGGTGGTTCTAATATCTGTGGAACTTCGTTTTCAGCGGCTAAAAGTCATGCTAAGGAGACGAAGATGGAAAATGGGGAGAGACCAGTTCGGACGTCTACCCTAACACAGCAAAAAGTGATATCTTTTGATGAGGAGGATCGCGTAGACATTCAGGATCCTCATCATGATGGTCTTGTCATTACTTTGTTTATTTCTAATCATTTTGTTCGCATGATCCTTATCGATGGAGGCAGTTCAGTGAACATAATCCAGTTAGATGTCCTCAAAAAGATGAGCATCCCTGAATCTGAGATCATACCGAGATCATCGGTGCTCGTGGGATTCGGTGGCGAAACCAAGAATACATTGGGGGACATCAAGCTTCCAATTTACATGAGGGAGTGAATTCTATCCAGAAATTTTGTGTAATAGATAGCTTATCTTGCTGTAATGTTATCCTTGGCAGGCCATGGATACATGACATGAAGGCGGTCCCATCAACATACCACCAGTGTGTCAAGCTTCCAAGTCCATAGGGGATAGTCAAGATAGAAAGTGATCAGCAGGAGGCGAAGAATTGCTACACTTCCTCGATGGAACCTGCTTCCAAGTTTAGGGAAGCATAGCAATTAAAGCATCCTCCAAAAGACGTCATGGAGGCAAGAGAACAGGACGTAAAGGAAATACTCTTAGAGCTTGAGGATCCTGAATCCAAGGTGTATATAGGATCCGGGATCCAGGATAGCATAGAGCAGGATCTAGTATCCTTCCTTAAACAAAGAAAATCTACCTTCGCCTGGAAGCACGAAGATATGACAGGTATTTCGAAGGATATCATTACTCACAAGCTTGGCATTGACAGGTCTTTCAGGCTAATTCACCAAAAGAGAAGAAAGTTTGCTCCTGAAAGAAATGCAATTATCCAAGAGGAGGTAGATAAGTTGCTAAGAGCAGGTATGATTAGAGAAGTCAAGTATCCAAGATGGTTAGCCAATGTGGTTGTTGTTCAAAAGAAAAATGGAAAGTGGAGGGTATGTGTCGATTTTACTGATTTGAACAAGGCATGCCCCAAGGATCATTTCCCTTTACCCCACATTGACTCCATGGTGGATGCTACGGCGGGTCATGAATTGTTAACCTTTATGGATGCTTCATCTGGATTTCAGCAAATCCAGATGGAACCATCTGATCAAGAGGATACTGCATTCATGACACCCACCGGCATATATTGTTATATTGCTATGCCCTTTGGTTTAAGCAATGCAGGTGCTACATACCAAAGATTGGTGAATATGATATTCAAGGAGCAACTTGGACATACAATGGAAGTATACATAGATGATATGGTGGTCAAATCTAAAAGAGCCGAGGATCACCTAAAGGATCTTGAAGTAGCATTCAACATTCTTGATCAA
This sequence comes from Scalesia atractyloides, assembly GCA_947069175.1. Lineage (NCBI taxonomy): Eukaryota > Viridiplantae > Streptophyta > Magnoliopsida > Asterales > Asteraceae > Scalesia > Scalesia atractyloides. Next base: position 19,951,396 of record CAMTDV010000015.1, on the reverse strand, counting down.
TACAACATGAAGTTGAACCCGTCTAAATGTCATTTCAGGGTCAAAGCTGGAAAATTCTTAGGATACATGGTGACCAAGAGAGGGATCGAAGCAAGTCCGAAGCAGATAAAGGCTATAGTCAACATCAAGTCCCCTGCCAACGCCAAGGATGTGCAAAGATTGACAGGAAGAATCGCCACCCTGAATAGATTCATTTCAAAATCCTCAGAAAGATATAAGGATTTCTATGATATTCTTAGGAAGAATAAGAAGTTCGAGTGGATGGAGAAGCATGAAGCTGCTCTACAGGCTCTCAAGGATTACCTATCCTCAGCACCGGCTTTAATGAAACCTGAAAATGGGGAACAATTATCCTTATACCTAGCTGTTTCAGGTAAAGCAGTAAGTGCGGTCCTGGTTAAGGATCACGAAGGCCAACAACATCCGGTATACTATGTAAGTAAAAGTCTACTTGATGCTGAGGCCAGGTATTCTCATTTAGAGAAACTAATTCTTGCTCTAATCATGGCTTCTACTAAATTTAGACATTATTTTGAAACTCATACTATTGTTGTTAAAACTAACTTTCCTATTAAGAATGTTCTCAGGAAACCAGAGATGTCGGGAAGAATGGCAAAATGGGTTGTTAAACTTAGTGCATATGACATTAAGTATGAGCCCAGAACTGCTATTAAATCCCAAGCTTTGGCTGACTTTGTGGCTGATTTCAGTAGTGATCTACAAAGAGAAACTGAATTAGAAGTGCAACAACTTGAAGAGACCAAGGATCCTTGGACACTCTTCACAGATGGAGCTTCAAATGTCAAAAGAACTGGACTAGGCCTACTACTAAAATCGCCATAGGGGGACATTATACCCCAATCAATAGCATGTGAATTCCAAACCACTAATAACGAGGCAGAGTATGAGGCCTTGATAGCAGGTTTGCAATTAGCTAAGCATATGAGGATCAGGTATCTTCAAGTGTTCGTGGATTCTCTATTAATTACTAATCACTATAATGGTTCTTATGTTGTTAAAGGTGAGAAACTAATCAAATATTTGGAGATAGTCAAGAAATTGGCGGATTATTTTGCTTTTTTCAGTCTAACACATGTACCCAGGGAGGAAAATGCAGAAGCAGATGCCTTAGCTAATCTAGGATCCTCATTGAAGATGCCTGATGATGTGAAGATACCCATTATCCATGTTCTAACTCCCGCAATCGAGGGAAGAGTGAGACAATGGAAATAGTGGATGATGCCGCAATCGTACCTAGGGATGATGCACAATCAACTCCAGCATCATGGATCCTTCCAATCCTGAATTATATCCAAAATGGGGAAGCTCCCATTGGAGAAAATCCTAGAACCTTCAGGATAAAGGTATCCCAATTCACTATCATTAATGACATGTTATATAAGAGATCTCTTGCCGGATCCTATCTACGATGCATTGAGGATCCTGAGATCCAAGAAGTCTTGAAGGATTTTCATGAAGGAGATTGTGGAAATCATACTGGGGGCAGAGCACTATTTTCAAGGATCCTCAGAACATGATATTATTGGCCTACAATGAAGAAGGATTCTATGGAGTATGCAAGGAAATATGATGCTTGCCAAAGACACAGTAATATCCTTCATCAGCCCGCAGAACCTCTGCATCCTATATCCTCCTCTTGGCCATTTATGAGATGGGGAATGGATATAGTAGGCAAGCTTCCCAAGGCACCAGGAGGAAAAGTATTCATGCTAGCTATGACCGACTATTTCTCCAAGTGGATAGAAGCTGAAGCCTTTGTTCAAGTCAGCAAAAAGGAAGTTATATCCTTTATTAAAAGAAATATCATTACTAGATTTGGTATTCCTTCTGAGGTTGTTTGTGATAACGGATCCCAGTTTATTGGGAACCGTACTACTAACTTTTGTGACAGCTGGGGGATTAGGATGATAAGATCAACACCAGTCCACCCACAAGCTAATGGCCAGACAGAATCATCCAACAAGATCATCATCAACAATTTGAAGAAAAAGCTTGGATCAAAGAAAGGAAAGTGGGCAAAAGAACTACCATATGTCTTATGGGCAGATAGAACAACTCCCAAGAATGCTACTTTGTAACGACCCTATTTATATTTTATTAATAATATATATAATAATAATTAATATTTTCTTCTATCTTTAAATAACGGGTGCGAAAACGACCCTTTAAAACGAGACCGGGCCGTTCTAAACACAACAATCGGGCTTTAAGCCCAACCGACCAAACCCTACCTAATAACTAAACCTTAATTTTATTTATAACTCACTCAAACACACTACACACTCTATCACACAAACAACAAGCCAACCCACAGCCCCTTCAACCCCCCTTCTCCTTTCCTGCCTACAGACGCACACAACCCCTCTCATCCCCCTCACTCGCACCCACCACTCACCCTCTCCGTCTCACTCACCCGCGCTCTCACTCCTCCCTCTCGCAGACAAAAGCACGGCAGCAACACCACCACCATTGGTGGCAGCGTCGCCAGCCAACAACATCAACATCGGTGGCGGCGGCACAAGCCGCGACGACGATGGCGGCAGGAGCCGCAGCAGCAGCGGCGGCGGAGCCGTGCCGGTGGTGACGCTGGTGGTTACCTTTGGGCAGTTCGCGTTTCGTCTCAGTTTAGAGTTCGGGTCTTGATTCGGGTTCACGTTCAGGTTTGATTCTCTGTCAGAGTATCGATGTGAGTCGCCGGTTTCCCGCGGACTCGACGGCGACACAATCAGTTCCAGATTCAGGTTTGAGTTCTCGTTTGATTTGGTTTCCGATTTGGTCAATCTTTCATGTCTAAATTCATGTACCAAATGTTTTGTCGTTCCAGTTGGCGCGGTTCCCACAACGCGGGTAACTTGGTTCAAGTGCCAGACTCGGGTCAGCTTCGGTTCGGTCAACCAGGTTAGACCTGGTCAAAGCTCGGGTCTGGTCAAACAGTCAAACAGTCCACGGGTCAGCTCCGGGTCGAATTTCGGTTCAGTCAAGGTTAGTATCGGTTCGGGTCTTGGTTTTGCTTCTATTTCGAATCCCGTTAATTCTTTTCATTCGGCAGGTTACGATTCATTTCGGTTCAGTTCATAGCTCATGTTCAGCGGGTTCGGGTCTCGGTGCAGAGGTTCGGGTCAGCAATGAGTCAATGACAGTTTTGGCTTCGGTTCGGGTCTCGTTTGGTGTTCGGTCGAACCTGGTCAACTGTTGGTCAACGGGTCAGATTCAAGTTCGGTAAAACTCTAAGCCTCGTAGTTCATTTTACTTATATTAATGATCTTGTATTCGCGACCCGAACTTGTACAAATGGTAACACTTGAACATAGAAATATATATATATATATATATATATGTTTCATGATTTAATATTTCGTAACGTCTCTTACAAAATCATCGTTGTAGAATTGTTGCGTTTTGACAAATAATATCGACACTCGTGTGTCGGGATCGTCCAAAAACAAGGGGAAACTCTGGCCGTTTTTCGTCAAAACAAACGATTATATATTTATTACACCTTACGACAATATATATTTCTTTAACGACAAAATATATATAAACATATTACACTTTGACAAATATTTTTAAAAACTTTACGATGGAATATATTTATAATTATTGTACGTCTCGATAAAAAATATATGTTTATTTGTATTATACTTTTCGACGAAAATATACCTATTTCTTTATTATGATTTTCGACAAGAACATAAATTTATTTATTATTTATAATTTTCAACAAATACATTTATCTAAATGACCAATTATATATAGATATATTATTTTTTTACATATATGTTCAATGACACAATATTTGTACATTAAACCTTTCACCAAAATATATACATATTTATTTATCATACCTTCGACCAAAATATACTTATACATATTAAACCTTTTGTCGAGACATAGATGCCTAGCATGTTTTTCGTTAAAACATATAAACATATATACATGTTTTCATTTTGCTTTTCATCAAAAAGACTAAAGATAACGTATCAGATTCAAATAATTTTGATAATTATAAAGGTATATGTATCGTTTATTTTGACGGCACTCCTAGATCACTTTTGACGAAATTAAATTTAGAATTGTTACGCTAATTATGTTAAATATACACGTACATCCAAATTCCATCTCAAATCCTCCTACTTAATTCCGTTTACTCATACACCTTCGTTTGCCATATAAGGTGTCCTCGACGTCTCATTCTCCAACTCATTAACTCGTCACGAGTTTTCAAGAAGACTTAGCAAATTTTGTGAGTACACTCGACCCACTTTTGTTTATATCACTTTTTGGGTGTAACATGTTTCCATATACAAAAATCACAAACACTTAAACTTTATGAAACGCACAAACAATCCTATACACATGACTACTTGAATTGTATACTTGTTGCTTGTCTGGAATAAACGTTATGCTATGCTTTAGTCATTAACTATTTTTAGCCTTTGTTTGACATGCTTAGCGCTATAGGAATTCACGCATCCACCTCCATCGTGTTATTCGTGAGGTCATGTTAAAACATCGTGATTGCGTTAAGGGTTTGATTATTAGTATTATGCTCTTGTATAGATTTGGTTGCCATGAGGATTGTTAAAACTTTATTCGTATACGTATTGTGTACTCGCCTTTGCTTTTACATTGACTTTATTTTAAAACATGTTACAGGTTGAAGGAGATGATGCTATGAAATCAAAATAGCAAGGACTTAGATACACACATTTTAGACGTTAGATTTATAAATGTTGTACCAAATTTTGTTATGTTTTATGAACTTATTGTATTGCTTCCTGTTGTATTTGACAATGTTGCGAAATGAAATTTGGATTTAATTAAATATTGTCATTTATTAGCGTTGTGAGCAATGAGCAATCTCGCTTTCGTCTCATCCCGATGTTTCTGCTATCGGTTAGGGTGTTACAGATTGGTATCAGAGCCATAACTATAGGGAATTAGGCAAATTGCTACGCTTTTGACCTAGTCTATAGTTAAGTACCATACTTGAGCATACGTGATTCACATGCTAATTTCTTAAAACGTCCTTGATGTGCTAAATTCATGAAATGCTTTACGTGTTCATACTTGTTACATTATCTCGATCATACTCCTTTCCTAATGCATTTTACTCGATTATACTAATCTCTAAAACACTCGTATTACACAAGTGAGACGACTTCTCCAAAATAGGCGTGATATCCCCAATTTGGTGAACGACTCTCATTCCGCCAATTCTTTATTTATTTATTTATATATTTTCTCGAAGTTACACCATCAAGTTAGGAGTGACATCCACACCTTGACGGGAAACTCCTATTCAAACTCTAGTGGACTCTCGTCAAGTGTTGAAATTAAGTTTGACCCGACGAGTACCAACCACACTTAGGGTACGAAATCGTCGAGTTAGGGGTGAAACCCTCACCTTGTCGATTAAGTCCCATTCCTCGAGTTTCAATCTCGCCAAAGTTTCGATTTTCCAATCGATTAGAGACGTGTAATAACTGGAAGGGTAAAATGCCGTTAATCGCTTCTCGACGAGAGCGTTTTACCTATAGGCCAAAGCACGTTTCTCTAAATCGAAAGGATCTTCGATTCACTTTGGAATAGTCTACTTTTCTCTACCCGAAACAGTTTAATGTTTTCTGAGACTCCCTTTTATACCATTTCAATTTATACATGACTTTTTATATACTTGTTACCATTCCTTTCAAATTTCCAATTTATTATACGGTTTTTACGCAATTCATATTAAACCTTTTCATCCACTTATACATTATTTGCATACATGATTTCGAAACGTCATCAACTAGACTTATATTTCTCGAAAAGTCCGAAATTGAGACCGTCGTCGAGATAGGAGTGAATTCCTTACCTAGACGATCAAACTCCGATTCCTTCCTTCCTTAAAACGACCTCACCAACGGATTAAGGGTGATTCCCATACCTCGGTGATCGTTACCAACCCTCCTTCTTGGAGACTTTATTACACAAACCACATGTTTAAATTGTATACCTAAATCTTTTATCATGTTGTCAAAATTCTTACTTAGACGAATTTCAAAACGTACTATTTTATCAAACGTATTTCCCATCCTGTAATCTATTTCATATAAATCACATACGCATATACTTGGTCACCACATGAAACGTTTTGTTTTACGATTTTCAAAGCTCGACAGAATGCTACCTACCAACTTAATCGGTCCAAGGAATACCTTGCCCACAAGTCTTATGTTTAACTTAATCACTAAAACACGCTCACGCAATGACTTTATGTTAAAAAAAATTTCGTTTGTAAACAAAAAAATCAAACCAATATCTTATAGGCATTATGGGATCGTTGTACTAAAGGTGTGTTTGGGATTGTTTTTGCAACCTAATATTTTTATTTTTGTGTTTGAAAGCGCAAATATTAAATAAATAAATAAATAAAAATCTATTTTTAGTGTTTGGTAAATAATTAATAAAAAAATATATATATAATATATATATACATATATATAACTGATTTGTTTTACGTATTTTAGAGATCAAAGCTCATCTATTTATAACTTTATATATACATGTATATATATTTTTCAAACACTCAAATAGTTGATTACCTGATTATTGTGATATCAAATAACATAATCAAATCCAAACACTATCTTCCTATAGTATGTTTTGTTACAACTAATTATCTGATTTTGATTATTCAGAACGCATAATCTATTTTCAAAACTCAACCCCAAACACCCTCTAAATCTCTCATTGCGATTAAGAAAACATTTTGCTAAACGTTTTTCAACGGTCATTAAATCAATTAACACGGATTTCCTCTCAAGAGTCAACGTTTCACACGAACCACTGAATTTCAAATTTCTTATCTTGATGTAATATCCTTTGAAAACAATGTGAACCTACTAATTTAAGACCTTGTCATACACCACCCAAAATGTCACATCAATTTCAAAACACGTGGGCAAGAAAACATTACAAGGACCAACCACTTTCGACTTACTTAAATTCCCCTAAAACAGTGGTAGCACTGCCATCCATTACAAAATACGTAACGCATAATCAATAAGTACCTTATATTCTTTTATATTCACAAACTAGATCCTACATTCTAAGTGAAACTGAACCTATTTTAGAAACAATAACCTCAAAGTTTTGCAAAAAAAAAAATATACATGCATATCCTCATACATGGTTTGGTCAACTGTTGCATGACATTTTAATCGTATCATCCGCTTTACATACCCTGACTTCTCGACTATTTTATGTAAATAAATTCGTTGCATACAATTCATATCTTACGCACAATCATCGTCTTTTACACTTGTTGACGTTCATAATTATACACATATTCATGTTCATGAAAATACGTGTCATCTTTCATGCTTATACTTATCATCACATTCATGCATATACGTCTTATATCCATGCTTATACTTATTTCCATACTTATGCTTATACTCATACACATACCTATATTTTGTACTCGTATTCATATTCATGCCTATGCGCGAGCGGAACCCGAGGGATTCGCTTACGTGGGCCACAAGCTAATTACACGCAAACATGCCTACGCACTACATTCTTACACACACGCGAACTTATTTTCAGAATTCATGTACACCTTTATTCATGCGCTGCTAGTACAAGCTATGCGGATCATGTGATGATCGGTATAATCGCGGGTGCACACGGGATTATAGCGATAAGCGCATGAGAACCATAGAGTGTACTACCGCGTATGGTAAAACACGGAACGTAACATTGCATCGAGTAACGAAACAGTCGCAACGTGGTCAAAACATGGTGGATACGCCACTGGTACTCCCTATACATAAGTATTTTCACCATGCTACCAAACTTTCGTAATACGTGCCATGAGAAATTCGGTGATTTACAGACCATAATATGACCTAACACGCCAGCTTTACACAACTCACAACTGCATTGCTAAATGCACGCTACCCGATTATCCACGACGGGTCTTAATCCCTAACGTAACGTTTTCGTTTGTTCATATACATATGTCATCCTTACACGAGTATTCGTTGATCGAATCAATCGCCCGCTCTTATGCCTCCGTTACCCCCGTTAACCTTGTCTTTTTATACAACCTTGTTTACAATCAATCGTGTAAGCATTCAAACCCTAAATGCCTTCTTACTCTAAAGTTATCTCCCATTCTCGTAGATAGCAACACGCTTGATTGGCCGCTACCTCGATAACTAGCTTATTTTAAATACCTAACCTTCTCGTTTTCCATCATTAAGCAACTCTCTACAAAACCGAGAATTATTAACGCTCTTCAAAGTCGATATAACTTTCTAACAACCTACGGAGCAACCTCACTTCCTCTTAGATTGTATACTGTTTCATACGAAAACTTCCCTGCTTAGGTTAACTTATTCTTGAGTTAATCCACTCGTTTAAGCTGCATGCCTTTACACACACTTATACGTTTTACTTATACTTGATAACACGAGTCATTCTAGTCGAACAACCTCTTGTTGCAAACCTAACCCTCCGTTGCTCTAAACTTCATGCTTTCCCTCTCGTATCCAAAACTCCAAGTCTCGATCGTAAATCCTCACCCTTAGCCTGATTCCTTTCAAGTCTTCCTCTTGAATAAATTTCGGGACGAAATTTCTTAAAGGAGGGGAGACTGTAACGACCCGTATTTTATTATTTTTATTTAATAATATATATATAATAATGATAATAATTTTTCTTCTATCTTTAAATAACGGGTGCGAAAACGACCCTTTAAAACGAGACCGGGCCGTTCTAAACACAACAATCGGGCTTTAAGCCCAACCGACCAAACCCTACCTAATAACTAAACCTTAATTTTATTTATAACTCACTCAAACACACTACACACTCTATCACACAAACAACAAGCCAACCCACAGCCCCTTCAACCCCCCTTCTCCTTTCCTGCCTACAGACGCACACAACCCCTCTCATCCCCCTCACTCGCACACCACCACTCACCCTCTCCGTCTCACTCACCCGCGCTCTCATCCTCCCTCTCGCAGACAAAAGCACGGCAGCAACACCACCACCATTGGTGGCAGTGTCGCCAGCCAACAACATCAACATCGGTGGCGGCGGCACAAGCCGCGACGACGATGGCGGCAGGAGCCGCAGCAGCAGCGGCGGCGGAGCCGTGCCGGTGGTGACGCTGGTGGTTACCTTTGGGCAGTTCGCGTTTCGTCTCAGTTTAGAGTTCGGGTCTTGATTCGGGTTCACGTTCAGGTTTGAGTCTCTGTCAGAGTATCGGTGTGAGTCCCCGGTTTCCCGCGGACCCGACGGCGACACAATCAGTTCCAGATTCAGGTTTGAGTTCTCGTTTGATTTGGTTTCCGATTTGGTCAATCTTTCATGTCTAAATTCGTGTACCAAATGTTTTGTCGTTCCAGTTGACGCGGTTCCCACAACGCGGGTAACTTGGTTCAAGTGCCAGACTCGGGTCAGCTTCGGTTCGGTCAACCCGGTTAGACCTGGTCAAAGCTCGGGTCTGGTCAAACAGTCAAACAGTCCACGGGTCAGCTCCGGGTCGAATCTCGGTTCAGTCAAGGTTAGTCTCGGTTCGGGTCTTGGTTTTGCTTCTATTTCGAATCCCGTTAATTCTTTTCATTCGGCAGGTTACGATTCGTTTCGGTTCAGTTCATGGCTCATGTTCAGCGGGTTCGGGTCTCGGTGCAGAGGTTCGGGTCAGCAGTGAGTCAATGACAGTTTTGGCTTCGGTTCGGGTCTCGTTTGGTGTTCGGTCAAACCTGGTCAACTGTTGGTCAACGGGTCAGATTCAAGTTCGGTAAAACTCTAAGCCTCGTAGTTCATTTTACTTATATTAATGATCTTGTATTCGCGACCCGAACTTGTACAAATGGTAACACTTGAACATAGAAATATATATATATATATATATATATATATATATATATATATATATATATATATATATATATGTTTCATGATTTAATATTTCGTAACGTCTCTTATAAAATCATCGTTGTAGAATTCTTGCGTTTTGACAAATAATATCGACACTCGTGTGTCGGGATTGTCCAAAAACAAGGGGAAACTCTGGCCGTTTTTCGTCAAAACAAACGATTATATATTTATTACACCTTACGACAATATATATTTCTTTAACGACAAAATATATATAAACATATTACACTTTGACAAATATATTTAAAAACTTTACGATGGAATATATTTATAATTATTGTACGTCTCAATAAAAAATATATGTTTATTTGTATTATACTTTTCGACGAAAATATACCTATTTCTTTATTATGATTTTCGACAAGAACATAAATTTATTTATTATTTATAATTTTCAACAAATACATTTATCTAAATGACCAATTATATAACATATATGTTCAATGACACAATATTTGTACATTAAACCTGTCATCAAAATATATACATATTTATTTATCATACCTTCGACTAAAATATACTTATACATATTAAACCTTTTGTCGAGACATAGATGCCTAGCATGTTTTTCGTTAAAACATATAAACATATATACATGTTTCTATTTTGCTTTTCATCAAAAAGACTAAAGATAACGTATCAGATTCAAATAATTTTGATAATTATAAAGGTATATGTATCGTTTATTTTGACGGCACTCCTAGATCACTTTTGACGAAATTAAATTTAGAATTGTTACGCTAATTATGTTAAATATACACGTACATCCAAATTCCATCTCAAATCCTCCTACTTAATTCCGTTTACTCATACACCTTCGTTTGCCATATAAGGTGTCCTCGACGTCTCATTCTCCAACTCATTAACTCGTCGCGAGTTTTCAAGAAGACTTAGCAAATTTTGTGAGTACACTTTTTCGGTGTAACATGTTTCCATATACAAAAATCACAAACACTTAAACTTTATGAAACACACAAACAATCCTATACACATGACTACTTGAATCGTATACTTGTTGCTTGTCTGGGATAAACGTTATGCTATGCTTTAGTCATTAACTATTTTTAGCCTTTGTTTGAGATGCTTAGCGCTATAGGAATTCACGCATCCACCACCATCGTGTTATTCGTGAGGTCATGTTAAAACATCGTGATTGCGTTAAGGGTTTGATTATTAGTATTGCATGCCTTGATATTGCTCTTGTATAGATTTGGTTGCCATGAGGATTGTTAAAACTTTATTCGTATACGTATTGTGTACTCGCCTTTGCTTTTGCATTGACTTTATTTTAAAACATGTTACAGGTTGAAGGAGATGATGCTATGAAATCAAAATAGCAAGGACTTAGATACACACATTTTAGACGTTAGATTTATAAATGTTGTACCAACTTTTGTTATGTTTTATGAACTTATTGTATTGCTTCCTGTTGTATTTGACAATGTTGCGAAATGAAATTTGGATTTAATTAAATATTGTCATTTATTAGCGTTGTGAGCAATGAGCAATCTCGCTTTCGTCTCATCCCGATGTTTCTGCCATCGGTTGGGTGTTTACAGCTACGGGTCAAACTCCTTTTTCTTTAGTCTTTGGAGCTGAGGAAGTGATCCCTACAGAAATGGTAGTCCCTACAGCCAGAACAAGCATCCGTGATCCTAAAGCCAATGCTGAGACTCTGGCTCAAGACCTAGATACCGTGGAAGAATTAAGAAACTTGGCAAGGATAAGGCTGGCTAGTTATCAACAAAGGATGGCTGGTGCTTATAATAAGAATATCAGGATAAGAAGATTTCAAGTCGGTGACATGGTGCTGAGGAAAGCATTTCAGAATACCACGAATCCTACTGATGGCAAATTGGCACCAAAATGGGAAGGCCCCTATCTAATTGAAGCCGAGGCAGGAAAGGGGGCATATCGATTACTGACTATGGATGATGACCTTCTTCCAAGAGTTGGAATGCTATCCACCTAAAAAAGTATTTTATGTAAAGGATCAGGGATCCTTAAGTATCCTAATGATCAATTCAGATTGAAGGATCCTCAAAGGATATGAGATTCTTGATTCGGTAACGTTTTACTAATGCTTTCATTCTTATTGTACTTCTTATTATTTATTTTAAAGTAAGGATGTTGAATTTTCAACATTCAACCTTATCAAGTTTTGAGTTTTGCAGAAGTTATTACAAAGGATCAAGAGGTTGGCCACCTCTCCAAGACTTTGGGCATGTCCCCAGCTTAAGGTATCCAATACCTTCTACGGTTTAAAGGTTTTCACCTTTCACACGAATTGGGTTTTGACACCCCGCCAGTAGCGCACGCTATCCAAGTATAGTTCGAGGCAATGGGACCAGTACCCGCTTTAGGGGCTGACAATTTCATTGTTGTTGGCTATATTTATGATCTCAAGTATAATGGTAGATGTACCATACATCCGTTCCTAAGGTTTCTAACGTTTTCACGTTAGCTAAGGTTTTGGCATTTTCATGTCACTTATGATCGGTTAGTCGCCAGTTTGGACATACACCAGAATCCTAAGGTTTTGGCATTCTCATGTCGCTTACGTTGGGCTTGTCCCCAGTTTATTTGGGCTTGTCCCCAGTTTGTTGGGCTTGCCCCCAGTGGCTAATGATTCTTTCATTTGATATTTGGCTTAGTCCTAAGCTGTATACTGTTACAGGTCTATGAAATTGACCAGCTAAGGATCCTGAATCCTAAGATGGAATCAATTGTTATACTTTGACTGACACGACTGTAAGTGTTAAGGATATAGAATCCTAACTTGGATTCCCTGGTATGACTTATTCTTATTCTAATGATTCAACCCTTAACCATGGAATTAGAGATAAGTCGTTCAAGATCATATGGCGTTTTATGCCTAGCAGTTGTACGGTTGCAGACTTAAAAAAAAATTAAGTCGAAATTTTAAGAATTTTATACAATATGATTTTGCAAAACACAAACATGTAAAGGTAGTAATTTCAAAAGCAAAATTGTAACACCAAACATAATCAAAAGTCTAACATTATAAGGCCCGTCAATATTTATCAAAAGTATCCAGCCTGGATTTCACCAGCAAAATGTGGACCATCCATCCAGGCCGGATCGGGTTCATCTAACAGTTAATGTTTGTCCAGAAAATTAAAATGCAGGAAATTAAAAGCAAAGGGTGTCAAAGGCTTCATCCTCCACAAACAGAAGGATCCATCCACCTTTATCACCCCCTATAGTTCCAAGGATCCATGATCCTTAACCTACAGAAACTATTGTTCAAAATACAAACCACGAATTGTTCAAGTAAAACAACCAACCTAAGGACCTAAAAATATGGGCTCCGGCCGCGTCTAGAAATATCCATCATCGCCCACATAGGCAGCCTACATTGTGTCCGCCTCACCACCTTCACCTTAACTGGCTTTTCCTCCAGCACCTTCAACCGCCATGTCCTCTGCTTCCGTCTGCACTCCACTAGGACCTGCTTCATCCGCCGCTGCCGATTGCTCCAGCTCATCGCCGTTCAGGTTGCTCAATGCTACCTCCCAAGAGGCCAGGTCCCATGAAGATCTTTCAAATCCAGGATCGTTAGCTTCTTTGGCCATATTGATCATGGACTGCAGAACCGTCTTGGCAGCGCAGACCTTGGCCGTTTCAGTAGCATTCATGGCAGCCTCATGAACCCCCACTTCAGCATTCAGCAGCAGCTCCTTAAGGCTCTCCTTCTCCTTTTCCAGCACTTTGTTTTGCTTTTCAAGCCTTGAGAGATCCTTATCCTTAGCAGCAGCAATGGCCTGCATCCCAGCTACAGTCTCTTCGTGTTTAGCCAACTTCTTCTCATAAAAGATCCTCATGCGACTGAATTCCTAGTAATAAACAAGAAAAAGAAATATCATGATCAAGGATCCTAACAAACGGGTAAAGTAAAACCTAAGGATCAAGGATCCTTACCTCGGTCAGAACATCATGGAGTCGTTTCTCGATAGAGACAAGATTACTCTCAGGATCGTAAGGGAGGCTCAACGGGAGGAAGCTTCTTCATTGGCTCCTTTCTCACAGCTTCGGAGATGACGATGTTGTTGATGTCATCAAGAGCGAAGTCTGCAGACTTGGAAGTAGATTTTTGAACACCTACCAACAGACATCAAAAAGATAAGTTTCTAGTTCAAATTAGAACTTTCTTTTAAAGATTTACTATGTCATACAATTACTTACTTGACATGTTGTAGGAGGAAGACGCTTGTACTTCTTCGCTAGGATCCTGGATCCTCACTTTGAATGTTCTGCCTATTGGGTCAAGGCTCAAGAAGGCTTTCACTCGATCAACAGTTCCTAGATCCTCCGCTAAAGTTGCAAAGTTCTTCACTGCAAGAAAACAGAAAGATCAAAAGACAGTTACAACAAGGATATGACACATATGAGACCTCTAAATCCTACCCTTGAGTATCCATTTATGAGGCAACGGATCCCCTTCTGGCAGAGAATCTCGTTTAACAAAGAAAAACTGAGTTTTCCAAACAGAATCATTTTGGGTTGTTTTGAAGACATGAGCTGGTTGGTGGGCTTTTACTTTAAACAAAAATCGGTTAGAGATATGGGTAGTCAAAGAGTACATGAAGGCTAGGTCTGAAAGGTTTAGTTGGAGCCCTTTCTTTTCAATGATTTCTTCAATGATGAAAGTGTTCTCCACAACATCGGCATGACCTGACTAAAGCTAATGCCGGTTAGCTTAAAAAAGCTTTGGGTTAGGGTCGGAAAAGGATATGAGAACCCAAGGTGAAACGGTAAAGCATGAAAGCAAATCCAGGTGTCGGATACCGCATCGCTCCGAGCAGAAGGATCGAAGGGTCTGAAAATGGCCTCCGATGGAAAAGGGGACTGTAGGTTCTCAATTTCTGGATCTGTAAACTTACAGATCTCAGAGGAGGGGTCCTTTAGTATGTTTTGTGATTGAAGGAGATCGCCGGATTTTTTGGAGGCGGGATTCGGAGAGGATCGTGTATTCATGTTGTCGGAACTTAAGAATAATCGAGAAGGGAAGAGAGAAGAATACTTGGTTCACAATGCTTGGTATGGATTTATGATAGATTTGTGCAGATTTTAAAGGGAGTTATCTCTTCCCCATAAATAGTGATGATGGTTGTGAAGGCTATGCGAGTCCCATCAGTCACCCTAACGGCTATATTTGAATTAAAGATAATATGACAGTTGTGATCTACTATCACAACCGCCATATTGGGGGCAATTGTTAGGGCTAGGTTTTTATTGCTTAAGAATCGGTGATCCTTCAGTATATCGAGGATATATTATCCATGTACTGAGTATTGAATACTGGAAAGATCAAGGATCCTTAGTGACTATAACGGTTTCTAACAATTGACTTCAATGTTTTACTTGAATGTAGTGCAGGTATCCATAGTGGACTTGGTCAAGCAAAATATTCGTGGAATATGCGGATGATTAAGCACGTGCTGAAGGTTAAATGGACGTTATGCATGAACGTGGAGGATCCCGGATATTTCGGATAGTTAGTTACAAGTTATAAATGCTAATATTTTAGGGGGTATTGAGCTCACTAGATACACGAATTCATTCGAAAACACTGATATCACAAGATCACTTGGAAACTCTCGAGAAATACACACACATTACACTATAGATCGATTGTAAAAGCTCAATATCTTCCGAAGTTGTAATTCTACTTGTGAAATATACTTGGTGATCGGTAGTTTCCATCACCCGAGGTTTTTTATGCCGGAGATCATATATTGATCAAGGGCTTTTTCCTCCTATAAATCTCGGTGTTCATTGTTCATTACATTTCACGATTGTTCACATCATTGTTCAACACATAAGCACTCAACCTCACATATAAAGTTTGGTCAAATTATCCTTAGTGTGATTTTTGACCAAAACACTTAGATCTTTGGCCTTGATGTACTTCTCGAAACGTAATTTCCATTCTGGATAATCAAGTTCATTTAAAAGCACCGGAGGTTTATCACTACTACCAACCTCATTGTTATGTTTTATATTTTGAACCACGGTGGTTAGATTGCTTGCCATGATTACACAATTTAGTAACATAAGGTTTTGATATCAGAAACTGTTAACAGTGACCAAGAAACTGGTAAACCACAAATTATGATACATCAAACCCTTAAATTCGGACAAGGGATTGTAACTTCAATAAATTCGAACTTTCAAGGAAACTCACAACTTCAGATTAATAAACAATTTAACTTCGGACTAGAGGATCAACTCACAAGTTCGGATTTTTGACAACCTCACAAATTCTGACAAAGGACTCACAAATTCGGATTTTTGAAAACTCACAAGTTCTGACACTCACAAATTCGGATTTTTGAAAACTCACAAGTCTGACACTCACAAATTCGGATTTTTGAAAACTCACAAGTTCTGACACTCACAAATTTGGATTTTTGGAAACTCGTAAGTTCTGACACCCACAATTCAGATTTTTGAAAACTCACAAGTTCTGACACTCACAAATTTGGATTTTTGGAAACTCGTAAGTTCTGACACCCACAATTCAGATTTTTGAAAACTCACAAGTTTGGATTCTAAAACTCACAAGTTCTGATTCTATCCCAGCTTCCAGGTTTATTTCCTAAGCGTGATTTCACACTTGATTATCAATAAATTTGGGAGTAACAAATATGGACAGATGAATAAATTCGGAAAAAGCAAAAAAGAAAGATACTCAGCAGCCCTTATCACTTTTTCATAAAACAACAGAGAATTTTTAGATCTGACACTCTCTGAATCCTAATCTAAACAATCAAATCAAGAACAATCACTCAAGAATAGAAACCTAATCCAATCCATCATGAGAAATCAAGAAATAGATGAGGAATCCATGAAAAAACATGAGAAAAAGAAGTATGAAACCCTAGAAAGTAGAAAACCCACTAGATCTATCAAAAACCAAACTAAAAATCTAACCTTCAATCGAAACTCACAGCGGTAAGAGCCTCTCAATAAAGAGCTTGCTTTGATACCACTTGTAAGCCCACCTACGGATCTCGAACAACTGAAACACCAAGTCACGCGGTGTGCAGAATCCACAACGTGACGCAAACCACTGCGAGGACACAACGTAGAAGGAGTAGAGAACGATAGATGATGAACGACAATCTGTGAATCCACTTAGTCTTCACAGATTATCCACACACACAGTTAAAAAACAGTAGAATAGGGTTTTTCTTTCACACACAGAGAAAGCTTGCACAGAAAGATAATTCTCCTAAAGTTCTACTTTTTATATCATTCACTGAGAATATATACAAGATTAAGTTTGGACATGCAAGTCCTTACAATAAGTTCAACCAATAGCATTCTAGAATAAGTTCAACCAATCACATTCTAGAATAAGTTCTACCACCAAAATAAGTTCTACTATATATCCTACCATTAAGTTCAACCAATCATAATCAAGAATAAGTTCTACCAACAAGACCATCACAAATTTGGACAAGGTGAACACAAAGCATATCCGAATTTATCTAGTCAGAACTTAATGATAGAATTTACGCATTAGACCTTGAAGAATCTTCAAGTAGCAGCATCCAGCATTTATCATCCAAATGTGCACTTACAAACTATATTGTAGCTTGTTTGAAGTACTACAAAATACAACAAACTATAAGTTTTTCAAATAAAACTACAATCATCCTTGTTTGTATCTTTGTATTTACTCGAATCCCATATTAATTCTCAAAAGTTTCAGTACAGATCTTAATCGATGACCACGATTATGTACTCTGCCAATTTCAACAAAACCCGAACTCCTTTTTCCTCATATGACTGCATGGTCAACCGACCATTGAAAATGGAGAATCCAAAGCTATGTACAAAGTTTATAATTTTTCTTAACCGGGTGCTAACAATAATAGATAGTGAACCGGACTACTTTCACAATTGGCGAGGGAATTATTTCTTGTCTAATGTATTTTCAATTGAAAGGTGAGTGAGTTAGTGAATTTGAAGCGTTGCAGGAATGAAATATTCCGCAGGTTCTCCTCTTTCTTAATTAGTATTTTCTTCTAACTTCAATTAAGTTTTGGTTTTCCATTTGACACAATTTCTTTCCATTATATATGTTTTAATTTTGATTTTCATCAAAACTCGTAATATTTGAATGACAATCTATGTAAAAAATAAAAAATTTTTCACTAAATATAGTTTCGTAACTTCTATCAAGTATCAATAAACTACTAGTAAACAGAGGGCCCAATACGGCGGTGGTGATGACATTAATCATGAATAATAACATCCTAATGTTAACACAAACCCACACGTTGGGGGCAGAGTGTTCGAATCATTATAAAAAAAAACAAAAACTTGACATAAAATAATGTGATGCCCCGTAAGCCTTGACATCTTTAAAGCTTTTTATATATAAAAAAGGAAAAATCGTTAAAAAGCTTACTATAACTTTATTAAAGGTTAAGAATGGGAATTATAAGTGAAAATTTACATTAAAAGATAAAATATGATGTATTATAATAATTTTATTTAAGTTTAGGGTTAGAAATGTACATATGTTCAAAAAATAAAATAAAAATATATATGTTGATTGTAAATGAAAATTTTGATGAAATAATATGATCAATTTATAAAAAAAAAAAAACAAACCTTTTTCTAAACAAAGTGAACTTAGGAATTGTAAGTGGAAATTTGCATTAAAAAATAAAATATGATTTGTATTATAAAGATTTTATTTAAATTTAGGGTTAGAAATGTACATGTGTTCAAAAAAGAAAATAAAAATATATGTGTTGATTAAAGTGTAGGCTGTAAATGAAAATTTTGATGAAATAATATGATAATTTAAAAAAAGAAAAAAAATACTTTTTCTAAACAAAGTGAACTTAGGAAAAGTTAACTATAGGTTAATTACTAAGTTACTTTTTAAATAATAGGTTAATGTTCTGTTTTCATTAATATATATCTTCATAATCCTCACTAACTATTTAAATTATATAACATTTAGCTGAAAAAAAAATCACTTTTTAGTTTTTACAAGTAGTCTTTAATAAGAGTATGGGCTGGAATATTAATTGGCCTACAAGTTTTATGGGCCTGCCCTTGACGACCGTATAATTAAGGCTTACGTTTATTTTTAACAACAGTCAGAATCTTTTTAATAAACGATTTCAAAAAATGTCCCGTAACATATCACCTCTCAAAAGAATCGATTTTAACCAAAATTGATTTTTTATTATTTTCTAAATCGGGTTAATATATATAATATAATAAAATAAGAACATTGTGTATTTTAAAATATTTACCTTAATATTTGTCCTTACTTCAAATATGTATCTTTAATTTATAATTTTAAATATTTTTCATATTTAAATCATATTCTATGATCAACAGTTTAATTTTCTTATTTGAAAACATATAAGTTTATTAATATACTCCAACAATTTATTATTATAGCTCAACAGTTTTTTAAATTGTATAACAAAATACACACGAATAAATTTATGGTTTATCTAAGTATTTATTCAATGTTTAATGAACAAACTTGCACTAGAGCTTCTATACCATATTCAACTAGACTCGAAGGCCTAAACGAATCTATTATTTATACAAATATAAACCTTTATATAAATAAAATAATAAAATAATTACTAATCATTAGATAAGCCGAGTTCATGTTTAGACTAGTCGCAGAGCTTCCTTAGGGGGGGGGGGGGGGGGGGGCACCCCCAATGTTTTTTCGCTTTGTAGTAATAATTTCACCGAAAATTCCTAAAAACATTTGTAGTGTAAAATATTAGATTTTGAGAGTCCTGCCCCCTTGATTTTAAGTTCAAGATCCGCCAATGGTTTAGACGAGTTCGAGCACACCTTATAGCTCATTTGCACCCCTAGCAAGAGACACTGTACCAAAAAGAATAGGGAAAGCCGAATTACCAAGAAGCATAAGGCAAAAATCGTCTTCACAAGAGCAAAAACTTAAAGGCCCATGTGAATGTATAAAAGCATGCCCATCGTTCAAAGTCTCAAAAAAGTGGGTCGAGCGCCTGGGAAGTGGGCTTAAGCTGACGAGCAGCGGCTGCTAAAAGTAATAAACAGGTCGGATCTACACAGGACCTTACAAAACTGGATTTTATCAGGGCTCTAGAAAAAAAAACAAAAAAAAAACAATCAACGAATAGCATATATGAAAATTTACACAAATGAGGGTGTGTGTACAATGCAACACTTCAATTTAAATTAACAAAAAAAAACCAACAAGAACTAGAGGTGTACACATGTACTAACAAAAACACGAAACGCAACAAATGCATGTTCGTACGGAAGGTATCACACAACAAACGGTTCTAGAGATGAGGAAGGTTGCACAGCTCGGATTCTAACATCATATTTTCTGTAAGACGAGAACTCACCTGCTGAGGCCTCATCCGCTACAAGTGGAGCGTATGATTTGTCATCATACGCGTTTCCAATGTGGCTGTTACATTTGCGACAAAAAAGTTTGGTTTTCTTACGTGACAAGTGTTTTGAGATGAAATATGGCAATGGCAGACACTGGAACTGCTCTACTTGAGTGAATCGGGTCTCGTCTATGCTGAAGAATGATATCATTCCTGTCTTTATTGATTTTCCGTATTTGGAACCGATGGACGAGGTATTCCGTGCTGAAGAACTCAGGTTTAAGTCATATCCGCAACATCCACATCTGCAAAATTCAAGTTAACTATGTAATAATGGGTTATTTTGGGTTATGGTTTATCTAAGGTCAAACGGGTTAAAGCTAAAGCCTAAAGGATTTAACTAAAAGGAAATATATTTGGCAATTTTTATTATTGAAACAACTATAAAACACTTTATTCGTTCAGAGAGAAAAACAACCTTTTTGACCTAAAGTGAGTTGGTATTATACAATGTTACAAACCCTACTTACAACTAATAATGGTACAAGATTTATAATCATAAAAACTAATATTAAATTTGTTAACAACGTAAGTTGAGAAAAACTAGACGGAATTGCTTTACAAAAACAAACCTTAACATACGCATAGTGAATTTAGTATATTTCTGCCATTAAATAAGTTTGTTATAGCCTGTCAAAGAGAAATGGAACACTCAACTCTCAAGCATAAGTTTAAATCACTGGAAACTATGGGGTCTCTTTAGAACATTAAAGAAAAGTGGAAACTATGAGACTATTTAGTCATAAAACGTTTAAATCACTTTATTCACTGAAAAAATTTATTTTAGAGAAAAACGACCCGATCGTCCCCTGGTACCTGCGAGGTTACTACTCATCTCACAACAAGACTAAAAAAGGGCACAATTTGCTCTAGAAAATCTGCAGCACTAAAAATGTTCCCATTGGCTGATTTCCTCTAGACTGCAGACAAACAATCAAACAACAACTATCTAGAGTATTTGCCACTACATGCTACTTGCTCATATAATAAACCAAGAAGATCCAAAGACAGCAGTTTACCAACTGGTTTGCTATTTATATAGATGAGCAAGGAAACACACTCCATAAGGGTCTACGCAATAATATACACCACTTTGTTGCGTATAACCTTCATGTTTGAAAAAATTGTGATTTGTGAATGGACTCGATGCCCGGAACAAACGGAGGGAAGAAAATTTGATACCGGAATATACGGTTTGATAATTGGGAGAACCCAAGTACTCTCTTTCGTTGATACCGGAATGTTCGGTTTGATAATTGGGAGAACCCAAGTACTCTCTTCCGAATTCAGGATAATGCATTATATGCTTTCTATGTAAACGAAAATGGTTTTATGATTTCCTCCACATACTAATACTAGGTGGTTCTTCAACAGTTCAACTAGCAAGAATGATTACTTGACATTCAATAATCATATTCAGGTATCCAGTTACAACAAATGTGCTAGACAAATTCTAATTATTTAACTAATCTATAAAAAAACAATTTAATATCCAATGAAATTCGGATTTATTAAAAAAAACCCTATTCTATGATCCTGATTCCTGAATACTCAAATACTTACAACCATTAACCACTATAACCCTAATTATCGCCTTTTATAATCTTAATTAGCATATAATCAACTCAAAATGCTTAACCAAGACCTAATTCGACTCATCAACACTTGCAAAATTCACACTCAATCCTACCAAATCAATCAAAGCCACAACAATCAACGTTCCCTACACAAATTTCCGTCCACAAAAATAAGCTTCATAGCGAATTATTGCCTTTTAAAATCGCAATCAGCACATAATCAACTCGAAATGCATAATCTAAACCTAATTCAACTCATCAACACTCACAACTTTCACATTCAATCCTACCAAATCAATCAAAACACCAATGATCAACGTTAACTACATCGCCAACAACAAAAACAAGTTTCGTTGCGAATCCTAACAAACTCCCCTTACATATCAAACACAACAATTAAGTGATTAACCATTAACCACTAGAACCCTAATTATTACATCTTAAAATCACAATCATCACATAATCAACTCAAAATGCATAACCTAAACCTAATTCAATTCATCAACACTCACAACATTCCCACTCAATCCTTCCGAATCAATGAAAACCGCAACAATCAAATCTCACTAACTAAGCTTCATAGCAAATCCTAATAAACCGCACTTACAAATCGAACGCACCAATTAACCGATTAACCATTAACCACACTAGAACCCTAAGTATCGCCTCTTACAATCTCAATCAGCACATAATCAGCTCAAAGTACATAATATAAACGTAACATTCACACTCAACCAACTAAATCAATCAAAATCTCAACAATTCCAAAATAATCAACGATCAATACATAAATTCCAAATCCTAATAACTGCCGTTACAAATCAAATGCAATAAATTAAACAATTAAATGCAGTAAAAATAAACCTGTAAGTGACGTCACGCTGAGAAGTAGCAGCAAAAGAGTTGGATTTGTTGATGTAGCCATTAGAAGAGGTGTCCATATATTAATAGGATGAAACGTGGTTGTGAGTTGTTCACCGAGGATCGGAGGACGGTGGCGATCGGCTGTGGAGCGGTGGGTGATTGATTGACCTGGTTGTCAGTGTTAGTTTTGGAGAGTGTGTGTGACTGGTAAAAGGGGCAACGGAAAAGAGGGAGCGGCTATGGTGGGGCCGCCTGCCCCTTGCCAACACAACTTTCTTTTTCTATTTGTCTAGTACTCAAGATTCTAACTATTTATTTTTCATCGCTATTCTATTTTCACACCAAAATAAAAATCATGACACTAGTCTGTTAGTAATTAAGTAGTTTTTTGTTAATCGGTCTATTAATCGTTAATCGGTTCTAGTCAGATCTCGTCGGTCAGCCAAAAAATTTGGTGATTTCAACTAGATTCTGGCAAAAAATTGTATATTCCGGCTAAAACCTCTAAATTCAGGCAGTTTCCAACCAAACTATGTGAATTCTAACAATTAATCTTATATACTTAAAAAATGAGTTAAGTAAGAGTTAAAACATAGCTACTTAAAATATTTACCTATAAAATATGTATATGTATACATAAAACTGAAAATTACATATAAAAAACCCGATCCGATAAATCCCGAGTAGTCGCTAGTTCCCACCTCACCGCCCGACTAGCGAGTTCTCCAACCTTGCTTCTTACTCTATCTCTTTATATATAGAGAGAGATAGAGGGGATGGGTGTGTGGATATTAACACCAAAACAGTAAATTACAAAAATAAAAAATAAAAAAATCGTCCTTTATGTTTGCAGTATATTTCAAAGTATGTCATTTGTTTGAAAATTGACAGGATCCATATTTTATGTTTATAAAACCTTGCACGATATGTTCTTTAACTCTAACTTAATTAACTTTCAATGTTAAATCATCATGTTAAATCATCGTAGATTGGCAATATTACTCTTTTTTATAATATATTTAATAAATAAACAAAAAATAAATTTAAAAAATTCAAATATATAAAAAGGTACATAAATCATATCCTCCCTCTCAACTCTCTCTCTCTCTCTCCCTCTTTTTCTCTCTAACTTCATGTTCTCACCATAACCATAGACAACCCTCCCTTTTTCTCATCTCTTTCATTATTTATTCTTCACAACCACCACCCGACCACCATCACCGCCACTCGGCCACCACCACCCGACCACCGCCACTCGTCTTCTCTAATCTCAAATCTGTAAGATCTTGGTGTCCTGCAAGAAACGAAAATTCTAATCCTTTCATTTATCTCCACCTTATGCCTCCCTTTAAATACTTCAGCCACGACCTCCTACTGCCCCAGCATCTTAACCGGGGTTTCTTCCACAGCGACAGTCCATCTTTTTCCTCCACAACAATCAGTTTTCTAATCTCCTAGTTTCTTCAGCAACGATTGAGTGTGTTTGTTTGATTCTGGTGGGTCGGGTTCTAAGGTATAGGGGTTTGAGTTGAAGGGTGGAACCCACACCGACACGGATGTCGTCAGTGGTTGGGGATGGAGGGGCGATGTTGGGAGGTTGTGTAACATTTATGAAAAACGAGTTCAAAACCCGCTTCGTTTAATAATCAAGTATTCAGTTATAAGTTCGTTGCGTATTTATTGTTCAGATTATTTTAAATAATACATAATTAATAAATATTTTAAAATTTAAAAACCATAATTAATAAATAATAATAATAAGTAAATAAAAAATAAAACAGAGTCGCCGGGTCTCGAACCCGGGTCTCCCGCGAACACACACACACATCACACCACTCCGCCACACACATCATTTGTGTTATGTACTGAAACAAATAACACTTAAAGTAAAATCCGAAATTCAAACCGGTAATCAGCGCGCCCAGAACTCGCAATCGCCGAAAAACCGAAACTCCGCAAATGTTGCCATTTCCCTTAACTGAAACGCATAAACTGATTTCGACATCAGTTATAACCGTTGCCTGGCACTCAAATTCAGTCAAAGTCGGAAATCATTGACCGCGAATCTTGACCCTTAATTCGAACCCAATCGGCCTGTCCTCCTTATAAATACCCACTCAAACTCCTGGTAAACATTTCGCCCAGAACCGCACTCCCTTTCTGAAGTTTTAATTGTCACACCCCGACCCGCAACGGAAAAGGTGATCGGGGCATGATTGGGTTTTCATCAAAGCTCATGACATTTATTATAATGTTTCATATTTATTATTACAATTTAAAGGAGATCATACAATCAAATCATACAAATACAACATATTCTATACATCTATCTAAACTTCATTATTTTTCTTCTAAGGCACTTTCCTAGGTGTTCCTTCCTTCATCCTGTCCACCTGTATCATGTGTAAAAAATGGTTTTTTTTTTTATCAACAAAAGTTGGCGAGTGAACCTTGTTAGAAAACATTTATTATTTATTTCTTGTTGTATTTAATATGGAAAAATTGTGCAATGATCATATGTGAGCAAACGTAAATAATCATACAATAACAAACAACAACAAACAATAACATACAATAACAAACCATAACATACAATAACAAAACAACTTGCATGAATATATAACATGAATGAAACTGTATATGTTGGCAACGTCACGTTCACGCTCATAATGTAATGGGGAACGGACGGCCTATGATAAATGTCTGTGCGATCAAGGCTCAATCAAACGGAGCCGATCGTATGTTGGAAACGCCTGGTTCACGCTCATAATGTAATGGGGAACAGCTCAACGCTCATAATGTAATGGGGAGCGGCGGCCTATGATAATGTATGTGCGATCAAGGCTCAATCAAACGGAGCCGATCGTATGTTAGCAACGCCTGGTTCACGCTCATAATGTAATGGGGAACAGCTCAACGCTCATAATGTAATGGGGAGCGGCGGCCTATGATAATGTATGTACTGAAAATGATAAATTTAATCTAAACAATAACCACACAAACAGTTGATACATGTTGAACACACATTTGTTCATGGATATGATGGATGCACAATAGTTTAAATATAATAAATAATAAGACACATGATACACCCCAAAAACGTGATTAAAACGGGGAATTTGTAGAGATTCACTCACCTTGGGTGCGTTCGGTGAATGATGTTGAATGCGCACGAGTTAGAGGATTGATCGACGAGGAATAACTAACCTAATTAATAACGAAAAGGTACGGTAAGTAAGTGGATTTTATTAACAATTTTAATAGGGTTTTTGGATATATTTTTGTGAGATTAAGGCTATTTTCTAACTTTAAAAACGTTATTTTTAAATTGAATAAATAAATAAAAATAAAAAAAATGTTGACTTTTGACCGTTGACCGTTGACCGGTTCGGTTGTGAATATTATTGCACTATGTGAGACTCGAACCCGTGACCTCCCGTACGCGTGCACGCAGCTCTACCAACTGAGCTACGTGTCTAACCCGAAATATTTCTGTTTTTAATTATATTTATATACTATTTAATTTAATCCGAAAATCATTTATTTTTAAAAAGGATTTTAATTGCTTTGAACCGGTGCCGTCAACCAGTCTCGAACCCGGGACGTATGAGTTAGTGTTGCACACAGTCCACCGCTGGACTGTGTGTCTAACCTGGTTAATAATCCGGTTTTTATTATACTTAACATGATTCTGTGAGTTATCCCGGTTCGGTTAAAAAGAGCATTTTTATTTAAGAGAGTAAGGTTGTGATAGGAATCGAACTCGCGACGTGTATGTATTTGTTTGCACACAGTCCACCGCTGGACTGTGTGTCTAACCCGTTCATAATACTGATTTTAATTAATCTTATGACATAAACAAACTTCGTCTTCTTCGCTCAAGAACACAGATAATGATAATTCAACTGTTTCATGTCCAATTCGATTAACAAGCATTATAAGCAATTGAAAGGTAATGAACGGAGAGGGTTTGGGGAAAGGATGTACCGATCAGTGTCTTTCATAGAACTCCGGCAAGGATTCGTCGGCTCTGTTTTTATGGGCTTCGTCTGAACGGACCAATTAACAGTTTTGATTAGCTAGATGTGGAATTGAAGTACTGAACAAGAGTTATCAGAAGGTTTAAAGGTTTATACCGTTTCACAGCGAATTCTATAAATTCTCAGAAATTTTCCGGCGAATGATGATTATCCGATATCGTCGCCTGGAACTGATTCTGATTGAAGGGTTTGAGTTAGCAAAAGCTTAACAACTGATAGAAGATGGAAGAATTGAGAAACTTACTGTTTTGATGGAAGACACGGTTTTTCGGCGAAAGTCCGGCGAATTCAAAAAGCTTTTCCGACGAACAGAAAGTAGAGCGAAAGTGAAATTGGAGGTTCTGCGGATGATTTTGAGTCGCGAGAGGATGCTATTGTTGGAGTAATTCAGGAAGTGAAGATTTTCGGTTATTCAAACCAATCATCACATGAATTCAAGTCCATTCAAGACTGAATTGATTAAAATTGTCGGTTTATCGGTTATAATCAGAAATCCGTGATCACTCAAACGTCTTGGACGTTTGGAAGCCGATATCAGTTTCAGTTGGCGCAACAGGTTGATTCTCGGTTGTAGATATGATTTAATTGTTTCCTAGAACTCACAAAAACATCAAGTGGCGGAGTGGTTATGTGTGCGCGAGTTAAGACTTTGAGGTTACCCGGCTGACCCGGGTTCGAAATCCGGCATCAGCATTTAATTTTTATTTCACTATTTTTAATAAATTTTCAAATATAAATTTTATATTCTAATATACTTAATAATTATGTATCGTTTAAAATTAATTTGAGCATTAAATACGCAACGAAATTTTTAACTGGATGTTCGGTTAATAAACGAAGCGGGTTTGGTTAACCCGGTTTTTTACGGATGTTACAGTATCCCCTACTTTTAGAAATTTCGTCCCGAAATTTAAGTAGTGGCATGTTTGACTCAAAAAGATGGTGTTTTAATTTGACAATTACATACTTAGAAGGGAGTAAGAGTTAAAAAAAAATTGTTTGAGGCGGTAACGTTCCTTGTAAGGGTTGAATACCCTGCTACAGGAATCGCCTTTTGTTGCCTACGGTAAAGAATATTGATTAAACAGAGTTGATTCACTAAGTATGATTTCATGCGCAAGAGTTTTGATATGTTTGGAAAGATAAGGTTATACCCTAAAACAAAACTTCTACCACTAAAACCTACATGGAACTTCTCATAACCGCCTGACAATGCCTCTGATCCTTTGGCAAGAATACTTATATATAGGAAGTACCAGCGGCGTATCCACCATATTCTTGTCAAATTTTCATTGGTTTTATCAGTAAGTTATGATTAGTTCTATGATGTGACTCTAGAACATAAACAAACACAACAACCAAAGATTGAGTCTTAATTCTGATAGTATACATGCTTGAATAAAGACAGTACCTCTCTCGTTTGTTATGATGGAGAGGTTAGTCTATGTAGAAGTGAGACACAGCCCAACTTCTTTAAATGATGAGATTGAAATGATATGAATGCTAAATCAGTGAGTATAAAACAAACTTCAACCAAGACATTACTAAATCCTATATGGAACTTTTCATAACCGCCTGACAATGCCTCTGATCCTTTGGCAAGAATACTTATATATAGGAAGTACCAGCGGCGTATCCGCCATATTCTTGTCAAATTTTCATTGGTTTTGTCAGTAAATTATGATTAGTTCTATATGACTCTAAAACATAAGTAAACACAACAACCAAAGCTTGAGTCTCAATTCTGAAAGGATACATGACTAAATGATGACGGTACCTCTCTCGTTTGTTATGATGAAGGGGTTAGTCTATATAAAAGTGAGACACAACCCAACTTCTTTAAATGATGAGATCGAGGTACGTCGAGATGTCTGATGATATGAATGTTAAAACAATGAGTATAAAACAAAATTGAGATAGTAATTCGCATTAAGATTCTTGGATTCAATTTTCAATTTACAAATGAGATACGT
This sequence comes from Scalesia atractyloides, assembly GCA_947069175.1. Lineage (NCBI taxonomy): Eukaryota > Viridiplantae > Streptophyta > Magnoliopsida > Asterales > Asteraceae > Scalesia > Scalesia atractyloides. The sequence goes on along the minus strand of CAMTDV010000015.1, from coordinate 19,922,522 downwards.
GAAGATTGAGATAAACATAAATAAAACATAAACACTAAGCGGTTGGAGTTGAATTCTTGATTTTGGGTGAAGAAACTAGTTGGGTGGTTCGTTTGGGCCGTCATTATCTTCAATAGGATTGGAGTTGATGTTGAAAACTCTTCCTCTTGCTGGTGGCCTAATGGTTGGGTTTTCTTGATTTGATTGGTTAACTGGGTTTGCTTGAGCTTGGGCGTTTATGATGTTAACCAATCGAGGGCACGTGTTTCTAAAGTGGGTAGGGTCGCCACAATTAAAACAAGCTCGAACATAAGGAAACATGGGGTATTGGGGTTGTTGATATGTTTGGATCATGTTTTGAGTAGGGGGTGAGGTTTGGTTTTGAGAGGTGCGGCAAGCCTTGCTCAAATGACCATAGCGTCCACAATTCGCACATAGTCGACAAAGTAAGGTAGATGGATGGTGATAAAAACAGGTGTTACATTGAGGGTGAGGTCCTAGGTAAGGTTTCTTATTTGGGTATGTTGAGTTGGGTGCTACTTGAGTGATTGGGATAGCTTGGAGGGGTATGGCTTGTGAAATTGGTTGGTTGCGTTGGGTGACAGCGAAAAAGTTGCCCATCTCGTTTTCTCTTAGAAATGGATCGTGAAGGGGATTCGGTTTGGGTTTGTTGAACTTGAACTACAATGTTGGGTATTACGGCAGCCATTTGTTGAGCGATTTGGGCAGCCATGCGCTCGCGAGCTTTTCCTGCTCTCATCTTCCTACGAGTGGAATTAGAAGACATCTACAAGGAATACATATCAAGAGTATGAGTTGGATGTTTTTGGGATCATGTGTCGTATTTAGGAATGAACATTCATAAAATAAATATAGCATAATAAATCTACTACATCCATAGGATGTCTTAGGCTTTGCTCGTAATTGGGCTTTGCATGCCGCCATACTTCACCTTCGTAATCATGTGGGCCCCCATGATTACCGGGTTTTTCATATGGTTCGCATGTGTTAGCCTGGTTACGTACACTAAAACCCGGAGAAAATCGAGAAATAAGTATGTAACGTATGATATTCGGAATGTATCCAGGTGTGGACACAGTGACACCTCAAAGTGGGGTTAGTTCGAACGACGTTTGGTGTGGCATGCTTTGGCCTAATAGGTCCTTTGTACTCTCATCGTTAGTCCCCAGGTAGGCAAACTGGTCCGTTATATTGGATTTATACGAATGCCAACCTAGACAGGACGTTCCGACTACCGGTACTGGTACCCTTACAGTTACTACATGCCCGTCGCAGAACTCACTTTGATGAGATTTGAAAAATGAAAAATGCGACAAAATCTTGAATAACGGAAGTATGAAGATGATTTGAATATGTGAACATTAAAATATGTATGATGAATATGTATGTAAGTATGTATGTTTGACTGTAAGTATAATTCACTATGTATCACAAAATGTAATATTGGAAGTGTTTACATGCATTTGTATATGTAATAAATATGAAAGAAATAAACATCATGAGTTTGCATGTAACCACATAAACAATTAAAATCTAATCAACTATAGTATAGGCTCTAAGGGTCTAATAACCTATCCTATATCCCTATAGTCAAAAGCTCTGATACCAATCTACCCCGACCCGCAGCGGAAAAGGTGATCGGGGCATGATTGGGTTTTCATCAAAGCTCATGACATTTATTATAATGTTTCATATTTATTATCACAATTTAAAGGAGATCATACAATCAAATCATACAAATACAACATGTTCTATACATCTATCTAAACTTCATTATTTTTCTTCTAAGGCACTTTCCTAGGTGTTCCTTGCTTCATCCTGTCCACCTGTATCATGTGTAAAAAATGGTTTTTTTTTATCAACAAAAGTTGGCGAGTGAACCTTGTTAGAAAACATTTATTATTTATTTCTTGTTGTATTTAATATGGAAAAATTGTGCAATGATCATATGTGAGCAAACGTAAATAATCATACAATAACAAACAACAACAAACAATAACATCCAATAACAAACCATAACATATAATAACAAAACAACTTGCATGAATATATAACATGAATGAAACTGTATATGTTGGCAACGTCACGTTCACGCTCATAATGTAATGGGGAACGGACGGCCTATGATAAATGTCTGTGCGATCAAGGCTCAATCAAACGGAGCCGGTCGTATGTTGGCAACGCCTGGTTCACGCTCATAATGTAATGGGGAACAGCTCAACGCTCATAATGTAATGGGGAGCGGCGGCCTATGATAATGTATGTGCGATCAAGGCTCAATCAAACGGAGCCGATCGTATGTTGGCAACGCCTGGTTCACGCTCATAATGTAATGGGGAACAGCTCAACGCTCATAATGTAATGGGGAGCGGCGGCCTATGATAATGTATGTACTGAAAATGATAAATTTAATCTAAACAATAACCACACAAACAGTTGATACATGTTGAACACACATTTGTTCATGGATATGATGGATGCACAATAGTTTAAATATAATAAATAATAAGACACATGATACACCCCAAAAACGTGATTAAAACGGGGAATTTGAGATTCACTCACCTTGGGTGCGTTCGGTGAATGATGTTGAATGCGCACGAGTTAGAGGATTGATCGACGAGGAGTAACTAACCTAATTAATAACGAAAAGGTACGGTAAGTAAGTGGATTTTATTAACAATTTTAATAGGGTTTTTGGATATATTTTTGTGAGATTAAGGCTATTTTCTAACTTTAAAAACGTTATTTTTAAGTATTTTTAATTGATTTTTAAATTGAATAAATAAATAAAAATAAAAAAAATGTTGACTTTTGACCGTTGACCATGACCATTGATCGGTTCGGTTGTGAATATTATTGCACTAAGTGAGACTCGAACCCGTGACCTCCCGTACGCGTGCACGCAGCTCTACCAACTGAGCTACGTGTCTAACCCGAAATATTTCTGTTTTTAATTATATTTATATACTATTTAATTTAATCCGAAAATCATTTATTTTTAAAAAGGATTTTAATTGCTTTGAACCGGTGCCGTCAACCAGTCTCGAACCCGGGACGTATGAGTTAGTGTTGCACACAGTCCACCGCTGGACTGTGTGTCTAACCTGGTTAATAATCCGGTTTTTATTATACTTAACATGATTCTGTGAGTTATCCCGGTTCGGTTAAAAAGAGCATTTTTATTAAGAGAATAAGGTTGTGATAGGAATCGAACTCGCGACGTGTATGTATTTGTTTGCACACAGTCCACCGCTGGACTGTGTGTCTAACCCGTTCATAATACTGATTTTAATCAATCTTATAACATAAACAAACTTCGTCTTCTTCGCTCAAGAACACAGATAATGATAATTCAACTGTTTCATGTCCAATTCGATTAACAAGCATTATAAGCAATTGAAAGGTAATGAACGGAGAGGGTTTGGGGAAAGGATGTACCGATCAGTGTCTTTCATAGAACTCCGGCAAGGATTCGTCGGCTCTGTTTTTATGGGCTTCGTCTGAACGGACCAATTAACAGTTATGATTAGCTAGATGTGGAATTGAAGTACTGAACAAGAGTTATCAGAAGGTTTAAAGGTTTATACCGTTTCACAGCGAATTCTAGAAATTCTCAAAAATTTTCCGGCGAATGATGATTATCCGATATCGTCGCCTGGAACTGATTCTGATTGAAGGGTTTGAGTTAGCAAAAGCTTAACAACTGATAGAAGATGGAAGAATTGAGAAACTTACTGTTTTGATGGAAGACACGGTTTTCCGGCGAAAGTCCGGCGAATTCAAAAAGCTTTTCCGACGAACTGAAAGTAGAGCGAAAGTGAAATTGGAGGTTCTGCGGATGATTTTGAGTCGCGAGAGGATGCTATTGTTGGAGTAATTCAGGAAGTGAAGATTTTCGGTTATTCAAACCCATCATCACATGAATTCAAGTCCATTCAAGACTGAATTGATTAAAATTGTAGGTTTATCGGTTATAATTAGAAATCCGTGATCACTCAAACGTCTTGGACGTTTGGAAGCCGATATCGGTTTCAGTTGGCGCAACAGGTTGATTCTCGGTTGTAGATATGATTTAATTGTTTCCTAGAACTCACAAAAACATCAAGTGGTGGAGTGGTTATGTGTGCGCGAGTTAAGACTTTGAGGTTACCCGGCTGACCCGGGTTCGAAACCCGGCATCAGCATTTAATTTTTATTTCACTATTTTTAATAAATTTTCAAATATAAATTTTATATTCTATTATACTTAATAATTATGTATCGTTTAAAATTAATTTGAGCATTAAATACGCAACGAAATTTTTAACTGGATGTTCGGTTAATAAACGAAGCGGATTTGGTTAACCCGGTTTTTGACGGATGTTACATTAATTCTTCCAAAGCTCGTCACCGGAGATCTTCGCACTCGCCGGAATATCGTCGGAATCACTGATCGGAAAACCGCATTTGTTCTTCAGACGGTATAATTGTCTAAACCTTCTTGCTATCTCTTGATTGATAATCTAATTGCTCAACTCAATAATCAAAACTGTTGAATCAGTTCATTCAGCCGGAAATCGCAAATCAGGGTCGACGAAACTTGCCGGAAATCTGAAGAAAACTCTCTGTTTTGGTATATCATATTACTTAATCTTTATTTTCCTATTCCATTTCAATCGAGTATAAGTTTGTTGGTGGATTAAGCAAAACAGTCGGGTTCACTGTTCTGTGTTTTTCTTAATGAAGAAGACGAAGTTTAAGTTGTATATTAATGTAATTAAAATCGGGTATTTAACCGGGTTAGACACACAGTCCAGCGGTGGACTGTGTGCAAATATAAAACACACGTCCCGGGTTCGAATCACGCATGTTTCCGACTTTCTGAAATAAAACCAACATTTTTAAAACATATTCAGATCAATTCACAGTATGTATATAAGAGGAATATAATCCAGTAGTTAAGCAGATTAGACACACAGCCCAACTGGTTGGGCTGTGTGCACTCGAACCGAAGGTCCCGAGTTCGATTTCGGGTTTCTGTAACCGGTTCGGCCATATTAAAAATTTTTAATAAAAACTAAATAAGGTTAAAGTTAGTTAGTATATGTATATAATTAAAACAGAGAATATTTCGGGTTAGACACGTAGCTCAGTTGGTAGAGCTGCGTGCACGTATACGAGAGGTCCCGAGTTCGAACCTCACTCACCGCATAGAATACATACAGTCTGACCGGTCAGACCCGGTCAAACCTGACAAGTCAACCCAAATTTTTTATTTTCTGTTTCCTTTTTATTTATTTAATTTAATTGAAAAATTCTTTAAAAATACTTAAAAATAAGGTTTTTAAAGTTAAAAATTTGCATTAAACTCACAAGAATAAATCTAAAATCTCATTAAAGAACACTAATTAAAAATAATAATCTCAAATAAAATTTATTTATTTAATCAAATCTTGTCGTTATTATTTAGGTTAGTTTTCCTTCGTCGGTTGAATCATAATATTTGTGCGCATTCATCGCCATCAAGAAACGCATCCACTGTGAGTGAATCTCTACCAATTCCCCGTTTTAATCATATTTTGGGGTGTATCATGTGTCGTACTATTCTTTTATTTTATTTAAACACTTGTGCATACATCATATCCGTGATCAAATGTGTATCAATTATTGTGTGGAATTATATGTAAATTGAATTTCATCATTTCAGTGCACGCATTTCATTAGGCCCATCAGTTCCCCGTGGGATACGGGTTGAGCATCAGGAGCCTCATTAGATCGGCTCCGTTTGATTGAGCCTTGATCTCAAATACATCATCATTTCATGTCATATACTCATCCAAAGTGGTTTGTAACTGTTTACATATATGTTTGCTCACATGTGATTAATGCACGAATTTTCCTTATTAAATAAAACAAGAAATTAGTTAAAATGTTTTATCAAAGTTCACTCGCCAACTTTTGTTGACCCAAAATCTCCCCCGTTTTACACATGATACAGGTGATCCAGCTGAGACAGGAAACACTTAGGAAGGCCTAGAAGAATAAACAAGTTTATGCTTTTGAATAAATATATAGTTTCATTTTCTTTGTAATTGTATGAATTTTGTTTTGGATATTTAAGTTTGTAATTTGAATTTAATAAATATGAAACATCTTAGTAAATATCACGAGCTTTGTTGATAACCCAATTATGCCCCGACTTTTATTCCGCTGCGGGTCGGGGTGTGACAAGTTGTTAGTGGTTGCAGGCGAGGTGGTGGTGGTTTAAAAGTAGTTGAGGTAGGTGGTGATGGTCGATGGTTGCAGGAGAGGTGGTGGTGGTTCTAATAGTATGTGTTGTTGCTTGGGTTTCTATCCGACAGGCGGTTGTAGTGGGTGGGTGTAGGGGGAAGGTGATTGTGGAGAGAGAGAAAAAGTTCATGGACAAAGAGGATTTGTGTGTGTATATATATTTAAACATAATTATTTTATTTATTATTTTTTATGATTATTTATTTGAATATTTATGGTAAGATGATCAAAATACCCTCATGTGCGGTTCACTTAGTCAAAGTTAACCATGAAAATTAATTGAGTTAGGGGCATATGATGTAACGTGTTAGACTTTGCAAACATAAAGTAGGTTTTGATGTAATTATTGAAGGTAAAGAACATGCTTTGCAATCTGATAAAACATAAAGGACGACTTTTGTAATTTACTCTTTATAAAATAAACGGGTTAAGTAGGTTTGTATTTGGGTTAACTTGTATAATGTGTATAATTTAAGAAAAGTTGGAGTTTAATAATCTTGCCTTTAATTTATTCAGTGTTATTAGTCTCTAACTCATGAAATGTCTATAAACAGTTTCAACTTTGAACATATTTTCATTCAGTGATCTGATATAGGGGTGTTCAGAATAGGGCTGTTCAAAAAGCTCACGGCTCGGAGCTCGCTTGAAGCTCGCTCGGAATTAGCTCGGAAAAAGCTCGCTCGATATGGTTCGGTTTAAAAGTGAGCCGACCACGGTTAGAAAGTGAGCCTAGCTCGGCTCGGCTCGTAACGAGCCGAGTTGGCTTGGTTTGGCTCGCTTTGTAGTCGGCTCGGTTTAGCTCGGATTATTTTACTTATAATAAATTCTAATTCTATATACATTATAATATTTTACAAAAAACTGATTACTATTTACATGTATATAGGTTTGTAATTTGAAATCAATGGGATATTTGAAGGTTCATAACCATACTAATGAACTAATAGTATATTTCATTGAAATTAAAACTTATTTGCGTTGTTGAACTTGATTTTGGTTTGTAATGTATTAGATTGAACTTATTTTGAATATATTCTTTTAAAGTATTGAATAATATTTTAGGCTACTGAATTTTAAGAGGTATATATTAATTTTTCTTTATATGATCGAGCCAAACCAAGCCGAGCCCGAGCTTAGATTTCCAGCTCGGTTTCAAAAACGAGCCGAGCCGAGCCAACTCGGTTTATAATCGAGCCGAGCCCGAGCTTGGTCTGGCTCGGCTCATGAATAGTCCTAGTTCAGAATTCATTTCGAATTCGAAAAATTCAAAATTCGATTTAATTCGATTCGATTACCAAGAATTCGTTTCGATTATAAAGAATGTGAATTCGAATTCGTTCAATCCGAGTCCAGTAAATCGAATACGGATATATAATTTTAAATTCGATTCGAAATTAGAATTATAACTATACATGTTTATTTATTATTTTTATATATAATACATATATAACTTTTATTAGGCTATAACATAAATTAATCTCTAAATTTATTCTAAATGTAAAAATAGCCCATTACAAAACCCATAACTTAAAGGAATTTATTACATATTCTAACTAAATTTGAATCAAAACGAATTTATTCGAATTCAAAATTTTAATCGAATTAATTGGGATTTTAATTCGAATACGAATTCGAATAGAATAGGCAAGTTCTTAATCGAATTCGAATCAAATACGAATTTAAGCAAAAAAAAATTATTTGAAAAATTCGATTCGAGCAATTCGAAAATTCGATATTCGTTTCGATGAACACCCCTAATCTGATATCATACTAATTGAGAATTAATCAGTTAGTTTTTGCTGACGTGAAACTATTCATGTGGAAAAAAGTCAAAGTTTTGATGACTTAGACTACTTATTTGACAGTTAAGTTTTAATGATGTGGATTGCTCATATGACAAAAAATTTTAAATTATTTAAAAAAATTAAGAATAAAAAATGTTTAGCAAGGTCAACCTATAAACTTGTTATGATTGGTTTAACACATGTATTACAACCTGCAAATTTAATTATAACTTGTTTACAACTAGTCAAACATTTTGAATTCGTTTATATAAAGAGATTAACGTAACACAGTTTGGATCACAACGATTGTTGTATATATGTAATTGATGTTTGTATAAATATTAATTAACATGGTTATTGCATTTTAAAATTTAATATATTAAGATTTGTACTGGGATATGTTTTGTTTTTGGATGTTTGAAATATTCTGCGATAAAAATTATGCTTTCACAGAGTTTGATGAGGTATTTGTTCTCTCACAAATGTTGTTCGTTGATTGATTTTATTATACTAATCTTCTATAAAATAAAGCAAAGTATCATTTATATAACAACAGCTAGCAATTAGTATAGAAATGTTAGCAAACATTACGTGTAATAGGAAATATACTTTCTTTAAATTTCAGACCCGGTTTCTTTTAGACTATACAGAGTGAAGGGTTGAAAAGAAGACATTATGCAACATATGGACGTCACGTCTGTTGGATATTTATGTTCGGTTTGATAGGTCAATGCTGCTGGACCCGGGTCCTGACCCGTAAGAGTTACACCGTGGGCAACGAACTTAAATTCATTTAACTAGTTTAACTGGTAAATTACGAACAATATGCGAAACTGATCATAATTATGATCATGAGCGGGATTATGTCATTGTTGTGGGTACATGAACCGGGTGAGACGGGTATATTCGTCTCGCCATTTGTTGCACATATACTCGAGCTATGACACTTGTCACACATGCACTTTTGCATGTGTGCCTATTGGACATGCAAGGAATCTCGGACATTTGGCATGCATGCAAGAATCAACCAACGATCATGCATGCAAAGCATCTCCACGTGGCTATAAAAGGAGGGTATTGGGTCTTGTTGTGGGGTTGGAAGAACTTGGAGCATATAAGCAAAACTCTCCTAAAATACACACACTCACAACCGGTCAAGAGACGCCGCCGGCTAGCCCGCCACTGCCACCGACGCCGCCGTCGGCTCCCCCCGCTGCCGCAGCCGCCGTGTGCCGCCAGAACCGCCGGCCTCCTCCATCGCTTCCCGACTCGTTCCCGTGTTTCGCTAGTTCGGATAACTAGCACTTGTTCGTTGAACCTCGGTGTCTCAACCGGTTTATTACTAACCGAAGGTATATCTAAACCCCCTATGGTTTGCGCTTATATTTCGTGTTTGCATGTCGGTAACCTTATTCCATTACGGGTATTCCTTGGTATAAATCGTTCATGTTAATTTTGTTGAATACGTTTCCGTTGCTTAAATATGTACATATGCATATTGTTCACTAGTTAAAGATTTATTTTAACCAACACACATATACATATGCATATATATATTTGTCAAAAGTGTTTTGACTAATCCTTGTAACAAAATTAAATATGCACCTATATGAACCGGGTTCCTAAAACTAAAAGTAAAATTGTACCACGGATATCCTTCAGTGGTATGAGAGCCGATGCTCACCACATGCAAACCGAAACCGGTCTTTATTTTTCATCGGAATAATAAATCACAAACTTTAAAAGTCTAAAATTTTGATTTATTTTATTTAAGGCTATATATATATATTTTTGGTCATATTTAATTGATAATATTTGGTTGACCAAAACTTGCCTCCATAAACGTTTGGTTATGTTGAATATGTAAATCGGGCCCAACCTTGTGGTTGTGTTTATGTTTGGTTTTGTCTATGGTTTTGGCCCATTTTGCGGCTCAAAGTTGTAATAGATTAGTTTATGGTTTTGGCCCGTTTTGTGGCTCAAAGTTGTAATAGATAGGTTTTTGTATTTATTATGTTTACTTGTTAAATATTTTTATACGAAGACCCGTAAAGAACCCGAAGCAAAACCGAATGCCAAGAGGAGTCTTGGAGTTAGTGGGAGTCGCTCAAGACAACAAGATACCAAGTCTACCTTGTGGTTGTTTTGTGTTTTGTGACCGTGACCCATTTGATCTTGCTACTTGGCTCTAGCAACCATGCCCACATGATTTACATATTCATTTTCTATTATGGTTGCTTTTAATAAATGTTATTATAAATCAACCTAATACCAATACGCATTTTTAAAAAGAGGTTTTAAAAATGAAATCGAGAAAAGCAAGTTATAGCAACTTGTAAATTTTTATAACCACTAGAGTTTTGAAACCTTTTATCACATCTTTAAAACTCATGAACTTAATAGTCCCCACTATTAACTTTAATTGGTTATTTCAAGTCGCGACAAACTTAGTTTTATAGGTTATCTAAAAACTAATTGTCCCGAGAGGTGAAATGGGCCTTTTGGTATAGTCGCAAATTTAATATCTAAATTAAAACCGACTGTAACGACCCTATTTGGTAAAATTAAAATCAATTGTCTATGCCATCCTACTACTAGTAACACTTGGGGCATAATGCGAACCATCATTGTTGGAGCCACAGCACTACACTTGGTGTCTAGTTTATCCTTCCAAGGTGCAAGGGCTTCGTCGATACATCCGACCCTTCCACATGTGACAGTTTTAGGACGATTGTTACTTTTTTTCTCGTGTTACGTGCTACAACTGTCTCGAGAATAAAAGTGGCATAAATGAGGCCAAACGTATCAATGCAAGGACAAAAGTTGTCCTCACGGCCTCATAAACCCCGGGAGTTGTGCTTCTCTCACAATTGATAATCGTTGTCAGTCCGCTTGAACCTCTTGCTAATGTTGCGTGCTACAGCTGCCTTTAGAAAGAGCTTCTAGCGGATTCTCGTTCCTTATCGTCTCACCTCACTAAATAAGGAAAATACATTAAAAATACTAATTAAATAATTTTTTTCTTAACAGATGTCATCTGAAAACAACTCCTCTTTTGCTCTCAAATCCATACTTGAGAAAGATAAACTAAATAACACCAATTTTCTTGAGTGGCACCGCAACTTGAGAATTGTTCTCAAAATGGCAAAGAAGCTTTATGTTTTGGAAACCCCAATCCTAACCGCACCTAAAAATGGTACTGGTGCTGCGAAGAAGGCTTTCGATAAACATAAAGAAGATGCCATGGAAGTTGCTTGCCTCATGCAAGCCACCATGTCCCCAGATCTCCAGAAGAATATGGAAGACATGAGTGCCTTCGACATGATTGAGCAACTCAAGGGCATGTTTCGGAAACAAGCCCGTCAGGAACGCTATGACACCATGAAACAGCTCAAAAGCTGTGGAATGCAAGAGGGTACCTCAGTTAGTGCTCATGTCCTCAAGATGAAAGGCTACATCGACCAATTAAACAAACTTGGTCATCCTCTCCATGATGAGATGGCTGTTGACTTCATTCTCAACTCTCTTTCCAGTCACTATGATCAACTTGTTATGAACTTTAACATGAATGACTGGGTAAAGACAGTGTCGGAGCTACATGGGATGCTCAAAACGGCAGAGATGAACATTTCCAACAAACAAACCAAGTGTTAATGGTTGATCTGGTGGTGTTAGGAAGCCCAGAACAAAGAAAAGTCACAACAGCAAAAACAAAAGAAAGGCTCCTGTTGCTGCCAAACCTGCCACCAACAAGAGCAAACAAGTTGTGAAAGCCCCTCATTCAGAAGAGCGACAATGCTATGAGTGTAACAAGATGGGGCACTGGAAACATAACTGCCCCGAGTATCTTGCTAAGCTCAAAGCTAAGAAGGCCAATGGAGAAGGCACTTCTTCAGGTATTCTGATATATGTTATCGAGCTTTTCACTGTTTCCAGCAACACATGGGTATTTGATACTGAATGTGGTTATCACATCGTTAATGTCTTACAGGAGCCTGAGAAGTGGAAGAAACTGAAACCAGGGAACATGGAACTCATTGTTTGCGATGGGAAGAAAGTCCCAGTTCTAGCAACTGGCACATTTAATCTTACATGTCCTTCTGGTCTTGTTGTTGTTCTGAACAATTGTCTTTTTGCTCCTGGTTTGACCAGGAACATTATTTCAGTTTCATTGTTGTTTGAACAAGGATTTAGATATGTTTTCAATGATATTCTATTTATGCTTATCTAAATGGTACTTACTATTTTGAGGCTAAACCTCGAAACGATATTTAGGAAATTGATGTTCAACCTAACAATAACATATATCACCTTTCTAAACGTCAGAAAATTGGTACTAGTGATTCATTCCTATGGCATTGTAGACTTGGCCACATAAGCAAGGCATGCATAAAATGGCTCCAATCTGAGGGGATTCTTGAATCCGCCAGAGCGGACTCATTTGATGATTGTGAATCATGCTTAACTGGCAAACTCACCAAGGTCCCTTCACCCATGTTGGTGAACGAGCTAGTGATCTATTAGGACTCATACACTCTGATGTATATGGTCCTTTTAGAACCATGACTAGGAATCACGAGAGATACTTCGTTACGTTCATCAACGACTATAGTCGATATGCTTATTTCCATCTCATGAAGCATAAGCATGAAACCTTTGAAAGGTTCAAAGAGTTTCAGGACGAAGTTGAAAACCAGCTTAATAGAAAGATTGAGGCGGTGAAAACCTCAGCTTAGAATTTCTCGATCATATAAAGGAACGTGGAATAGTTTCACAACCCACTCCACCAGGCACACCCCAACTTAATGGCGTGTGTGAAAGGAGAAATCGAACCCTGCTGAATATGGTTCGATCGATGATGTGTAGAACAAATTTGCCTCACTCCTTTTGGGGTTTTTCTCTTATGACTGCTGCACGACTCGTAAATCTAGTGCCGACCAAAAAGGTGAACAAGACTCCATATGAGATACGGTATGGGCGTAAGCAAACTTGAGTTACCTTAGAATATGGGGGTGTGATGCGTACATCACAAGTGATTCTGATGATAAGCTCGACCCTCGAGGTGAAAAGGTTGTTTTCGTCGGATACTATAACCAAAGCGGTTATTACTTCTACCATCCTGATGCAAATACGATTTCCATCAAAAGGAAGGCTAAAAGATTCCTTGAAGATGAACTTCTTAGTCGAGGAACTGAGAGTAACCTAGTGGATCTTGAAGAAGTTCAAGGACCACAAACACCGTTGAGGAGGTCGGAATGTCTGAACCACAACAAATTGTTGACATTGATTCAGACTTGAACACAAGCCTTCGTAGGAGCATCAGGACTCGAAAAAGAACCCGATAGATACCTCTGGCATATAGAGGTTTCTGAAGTCCTGACAGTAGCCGAGTCTGATGACGAGCCTACTAGTTTTAAATCTGCTATTTCTAATCCAAATTCTGCGAAATGGCTAGAGGCCATGAAAGCCGAGATGCAATCCATGCGTGACAATCAAGTCTAGGACTTGGTTGAGCTACCCCCCGAATCTCGGGCAGTAGGGAGCAAATGGGTTTTCAAAATAAAAACTGACATGCATGGAAATATACAAACCTATAAGGCACGGCTGGTAGCGAAAGGTTTCACTCAAACTCAAGGTGTTGACTATGATGAAACCTTCTCGCCCGTTGCTATGATCAAATCGACCAGGATATTACTTGCCATAGCTGCGTACTATGATTATGAAATTTGGCAAATGGATGTTAAAACCGCCTTTCTTAATGGACATCTTTCTGAAGATGTTTATATGGTTCAACCCGACGGTTTTATCGATCCAAAATATCCCAATAGGGTATGTAAGCTAAACAAGTCCATTTATGGACTCAAGCAAGCGTCTCGGAGCTGGAATCTTCGTTTTGACCAGAAAGTCAAAGAGTTTGGTTTTGTCAAGAATGAAGATGAACCTTGTGTTTACAGAAAGGCTAGTGGGAGTGCTATATCATTTCTCATCTTGTATGTAGATGATATATTGATCATTGGAAACAACATCCCCATGTTTATGGAAGTTAAACATTGGTTGGAATCTTGTTTCGCAATGAAGGATCTTGGAGAAGCCGCTTACATTCTGGGAATCAAGATCTATAGAAATAGATCTAAGCGACTTCTTGGGCTAACCAAGAGCACATACATAGATCAAGTGATAAGACACTTCAAAATGGAAAACTCCAAGAAAGGAGGTGTTCCAATGACCAAAGGATCCGCCTTGAACAAATCACAAGCTCCCTCTGAGGACCGTGAGATAAAGCAAATGGAAGCAGTTCCATATGCTTCCGCGATTCGTTCTATCATGTATGCTATGGTATGTACTCGACCAGACGTCTCATATGCTTTGAGCATGACGAGCCGTTACCAGCAGAGCCCTGGGATTGCCCACTGGACTGCAGTTAAGAACATCCTTAAGTACTTGAGAAGGACAAAAGATATGTTCTTGATATTTGGAGGAGTCAATGAGGAGCTCACTGTAAAATGTTACACTGATGCTAGTTTTCAAACTGACCGAGATACTTCTCGCTCACAAACGGGTTTCGTGCTCACTCTCAATGGAGGAGATATCTCATGGAAAAACTCCAAGGCAGAGTGTTGTGGCTGATTCCACCACGGAATCTGAGTACATTGCCGCATTGGATGCCGCAAAGGAAGCTGCTTGGATGAAGAAGTTCATAAGCGATCTCGATGTGGTTCCAAGTATCATGAAACCCATCCAGATATTTTGTGATAACACAGGTGCTATTGCTCAAGCCAAGGAGCCTAGATCACATCACAAAGCCAAGAACATTTTGAGAAAGTTCCACTACATACGTGAGATTGTGGAATGTGGAGACATCATCATAAGCAAAATTGACACAGATCAAAACCTAGCTGACCCGTTTACTAAGCCAATGACTCAAGAAAAACATGATCGTCACATGGACTCTATTGGGCTTAGATTAGCTAGTGATATGTTTTAATTTAGTATTTGGATGTACGAACATCAAACAGTTGTACTCTTGCATTCGTTTTGATTTAGTAGTTAAATGCAATTCTTGAATCCTACAACTGTGCTCGAATTTGATACGTTTAATCCATGAATTTTGTATTCTAAATTATCCGTAGTCGGTCAGACTCGTGGGAACGATTCTGAATTAAGACTATTCTGACTTTGGACTCAAGGAGTTGACTTCCAAACTCACAGACCTCATTACGAATGACGTTGGATGTAACTCGCATCAAATCATCTTCATGGATCTTGGTCATAAGATGTATTTAATTTTGGTATACTCATTTAGTATCCTCTGAACTGAGTACTAAAGACTGTTCTTTGATAGTGTCAGCCGCTGTTGCGTAACTGTCAGTCATAAAGGCATTGGTTGGGAATAGCTTTGAAGTTCAGTAGGAGTTGTATGTAGTCAAGATGAGATTCTGTACTCTTACATTGTATGTAACAGTTAGACATCTGGGTGCCCTCGTTGATTCAAACTGGTGAAGTGTAAGGCCTTACCCAAACTTACTGTGTGTTTGATTGGACCACTTTGATTCTTAAACGAGAACGATAATGAATGAACACCATATGAGATTGAACATGATCCATGTCTCATTGTTTAATCGATGTCTTTTACAGAAAGGATGGATGACAACGATTACCATAAGTCTACTATCTTCAAGTAGCAAGTCGTTGCTAAAGGTAAGATACCTTGGTTAGTGACTTTAAAGTGTCATGACCTGTTGGGGGCAGCTATGTGTAGCTAGATCACCGCTGGCTGTCTACGTTGAGATCTTATCGGAAACCGTCCAAGTGGGAGCTGTTGGATATTTATGTCCGGTTCGATAGGACAACGATGTCGACCAGGTCCTGACCAGTAAGCGTTACACTGTGGGCAACGAATTTAAATCCACTTAACCAGTTTAACTGGTAAATTACGAACAATATGTGAAACGGATCATAATTATGATCATTAGCGGGATTATGTCATTGTTGCGGGTACATGGACCGGGTGAGACGGGTATATTCGTCTCGTCATTTGTTGCACATATACTCGAGCTATGACACTTGTCACACATGCACTTTTTCATGTGTACCTATTGGACGTGCAAGGAATCTCAGACATTTGGCATGCATGCAAGAATCAACCAATGATCATGCATGCAAAGCATCTCCATGTGGTTATAAAAGGAGGGTATTGGGTCTTGTTGTGGGGTTGGAAGAACTTGGAGCATATAAGCAAAACTCTCCTAAAATACACACACTCACAACCGGTCAAGAACCGCCGCCGGCTAGCCCGCCGCTACCACCGACGCCGCCGTCGGCTCCGCCCCGCTGCCGCAGCCGCCGTGCGCCGCCAGAACCGCCGACCTCCTCCACCACTTCCCGACTCGTTCCCGTGTTTCGCTAGTTCAGATAACTAGCACTTGTTCGTCGAACCTCGGTGTCTCAACCGGTTTATTACTAACCGAAGGTATATCTAAACCCCCTATGGTTTGCGCTTATATTTCATGTTTGCATGTCGGTGACCTTGTTCCATTACGGGTATTCCTTGGTATAAAAGTGTTCATGTTAATTTTGTTGAATACGCTTCCGTTGCTTAAATATGTACATATGCATATTGTTCACTAGTTAAAGATTTATTTTAACTAACATACATATACATATATATACTTTCCAACAATTTATTTTAAATATGCACCTATATGAACCGGGTTCATAAAACTAAAAGTAAAATTGTACCACGGATATCCTTCAACGTCAACACGTGTTAGAAAAGTGACGTGGTGCAAAAAAGGGAGGAGCGGGATGAGATGTGAAAGGGTAGCGTTATATGACACGTGACACACGCTTTTATTATCATTTTATATTCAAAATTTATATAAAATCTATTAAATATAATTAAACAAAAACATTAATACTAATTAAAGAAATAACATCAATAAAACACACATTACTTTGTTTAGTAAAATAAACATTATATTATAAAAAATAAAAAAAGAAACTAAAAAAACAAACACTAAATAAACTAAAAGAAACAATACATAATGAAAATTAAAAGTTAAACTTAAACATAATTAAACAAAAAATCTAACTATCTGCCACGCCGAAACATATTTGAAGTCACGGTTGAACGCGTGCGTGTAGTTGATGTGGGCGACTTGTATCACGTCGTCTTCTGAAAGGTCATGACGCTCATTTTGCACAACGTTGTGCACCGTCTCAAATCTTTCACTATCCAAATAGATAGTCCTAAAGCGCAAAGAAAGTGCATCCACTAATCGGGTAGTGTCACCTTAATGAATACAAAATTGTTGGAAAATACGTCTCCAAAACGGACCCAAGCGATTACGAGGTGTATAGTGGGTAAGCGTTTCGACCTAAGGTTCATATGACGCCTCTTCTTCGGTCCATGGAACCGTCGCCATTTTACTCAATTTTTGAAGTGAATACTTGAAAAGAGTTGAGAAAATGAAGAGAATATGTCAAGAAAATGAGATAAAGAAAGTTGAGATAATGAAGAGAATATGTCAAGAAAATGAGATAAAAATGGTAGAATTGGTTTATTATATAGGAGAAGTTATTTTTTAAAAAGTAATTTATTTTTAATTTAACCTTTGAGGGGCAACGGCTATAACCCACATCCAACCACAACGTGCCATGTCGTATTCCCAAGTGCACCAAGCCGGTGGAAATTACCCCGCCTCCAACCCCACGTCACCCTCCATGCCATCAGCGGACCGGTGTACACGGCGTGAAGAGACTACCATGCTATAATCTTACGCTCATTATGTATGGTCTTAGGGGAGGCTGATGACATGGGCGCACCATAGTGGGGGCGGGGAGAGCGCCCGACCCCTCGAACTTTCGTTCAGTAGTGCCCGGTATGTAGCTTTCGTATAGAATTTTTTAGGTATATACGTTTTCGACCCTCGATTGAAAATCTCAAACTTCGTCACTGGTTGATGAATCCATACTTTCGTATTAAATTATTAAACTGTATCACAAATCAATGCTCCAGATTCAGGCGATTGGTCATCGGAATCCTCCACCGCTGAGAGATTTTTAGTGGTGTTTTGGTTTTAGGTTTTCTTGATTTTGCTTCTGGTGTTCACCATTTTTTGGAAGTTATGTTGTGAGTGTTTGAGAAATAAATCTACTCGCATGCTCGTCTTGTACTTAATTACTTATTTTACATTGACTTCGTGTTTTGCCGATGTACATTTGGTGGTGACTTAATTTATATTTCGAATAAAGGGAATGAAAAGTATTCGTATACAAAAGTTGAATTGACTTTTGTGCAATTCTAATTGGGGAATTTACCAAAATAGCTAAGATTCTGGTTGACTTACGAAAATAGCTAGCTCATGCGTCTGTGGAGCAGCGCATCACAGGTTACGAGGATGTTCATGCGTCTTTAAATGTAGAGTTGACACGTGTCACAATGATTAGGAAATATTGAAAAGACGCATCGCAGGCGTCTTGTAGACGCATCAACTTTAGCTTGCGTCTGGCTTACTTTGATGCGTCTGGCTCGGACCACTCTCTAGCGTTGAAGCGTCAGGTGTCAGGGACCGAAGGCGTCTACAGAGAGGCTTCTGATGCATCAAGTGTCAGCCACTACAGGCGTCTAAAGACTTTTCAGATGCGTCTTCTGAGGCATCCAGTGTCAGCCATGGCAGGCGTCTAAAGACTTTTCAGATGCGTATTCCGAGGCATCAAGTGTAAGCGACGGAAGGCGTGTAAAGACTTTTCAGATGCGTCTTTCGAGGCATCAAGTGTCAGCCACGGCAGGCGTCTGCAGATGCTTCTAATGCTTCTGTGTCAGCATCTTTAAGCTTCTCCCTATGCGTCGACCGACGCATCTCGTGTTAGGTTGGAAGGCCTCTTAGACTCTTGTTATGCGTCAGGCGACTCCCCTTATGCCTCTATCGACGCTTTCGGCTCGGGAACAATAACCTTATATTTAGTTTATAAAATTACATCCTTTTTGGGTTGTAGGGACCAGTACCCTTTTGCAAAAACTTACTCCAACTTTTTAACTTCCTCATTTTTTTACCTCCAACTTTTAACATTTACCAAAAAATATGGCGGTTAGATTTGTGGTTTACTCGGGTGGCAATTGGGAGGTCGTTGACGGGAAGGTTGACTACGTGCTCCAATCAGATCCCGTTAGACGTGGCTTAGAAACTTCTACTACAATTTCTTATGACACATTTTTAAAAATTGTTAGTGACTCTACCGGTCTTCAAAACATCACACGTTTCTCTTACAAAATGTCAAGTTTTACCGATCCCATTGATATTAATGGAGATTCTGATCTTAGATTTTTTTTCACTCTTGCGGAAAAAAAAATCCTTACGAGTTGTTTAAATTATATGTGGTGCAAGAAGTTGATGTTGAATCATCTTCTTCTGGTATTTTCAAGGATTTTAAAATGTCCCGATATGAAGGTTTTTCTCACGATGAAATTAATGAATTAGAAAAAACGGATATTAACCATAACGATCTTTGTCCCCGTGACAATGGGCCGTTTTATATAGGTTATACATTCCGTAACAAACAATAAATGAAAATTGAACTAGGAAAAATGTGTTTGTCCGAAAGTTATTCTTATAAAGTAGACAGATCATCCAAAACTCGTTACGAAACGTCTTGTATTGCTGAGAATTGTCAGTGGAACTTCAGGGCTTGTAGTCGCGGATCCTGTGACATTTTTTACGTTAAACATTTTAACAACAAACACACATGTTCTAAGACGCAAACACATCTACACATGCGTCAAGCAACCCCGATGGTCGTCGGTAGCTTCTTAACTGAACAATTCAAGGATTCTGGCCAGATATACCGTTCCACAGAAATTGTAAAGGATTTTAGAATTAAATAAAAGTAAATTTAACATACATGCAAGCATGGCGAGGGAAATGCAACGCATTAGAAGTTTTGCAAGGAAGTTCAGCACGTTCTTTTGCCGAACTTCCTGTTTACTGTTATAACTTGGAAAAGGCTAATCCAGGAATAGTGACACACATACACACTGATTCTGAAAGTCGTTTTGAAATAGTATTTGTGGCAATTGGTGCGGTGGTAAGTCAAACTCTATACTAAATGATTAACTGTTACATTAAAAAAATTTACTTTGAAAATTTGAGAATATTTTTTTGCTTTCAGATTCGGAGCTTTCTAAAAAATTTAACACCGCTTATCATCATAGATGCGGCGCACTTGAAGGGTGACTTTAAAGGAACAATGTTTTTGGCTGTTGGGATGGACGGAAACAATCAGATTTTGCCTATTGGTTATGGCATTGGTAAATCTGAAGACGGTGACTCGTGGACGTGGTTCCTTTCGAAACTGAGAGAATGTATCGGCGAGCATCCAAAGTTGGCGATCATTTCTGACCGGGCAGCTTCTATTCATTTGGCGGTTCGCGTTGTTTTTCCACGAAGCTTCCACGGGTTGTGTTGCCGTCATTTGATGTTGAACCTTCGTTTACCGTCTAACAAAAAAAAGGAATACGAGGGTCTTTGGTGGAAGACTTGCAGATCTTACAGGATGTCCGATTTTCAAGAATCATTTGATGCGCTATGTGCGTTGGTTCCAAGACTACGGGACACTCTTACAGAAATTGGGTTCGACAATGTCTCACCCCGCCGAAGGCGGAAACGCAAGGTGTGACCATGAAAGGTTTTCAAGCATACGATAAGCAAACAACTAATATGATTAAGCATCAACGATACCGAAGGTTAAAGTTTACACAACATATTTAGTTTACACAACCCAAATATATTACACTAAGTTTCAAAACACATACGACCAAAAGTTATAACGTTTATAAAGTTCCTAGGATTTGTCAAGTATATTTCCGGTACGATGGAATATACAAGGCAAAGCCCACAAAAAGGTATCGTCCATGATGCATGCAACTTCCAAAAGCCATGAATCGACGTTCACTTACCTGAAAAACTTGCTTAAAAATATCAACAAAATGTTGGCGAGTTCACAGGTTTAAATGTCACAAATAAAACTTAAAACATTTGCTTAAATTGTAGTATGCGTAGTTTATGAAAATCACGAGAGTCTAATCATGGTCTTGTAAAACCGTGATACATGTGCCGACATAAGCCCGTAACCAACCCATAACGATGATGCCTCGCCACATCGTGCACCACGACGATGTCTAAGAATAATTGGACACAGTTGCACTCCCACAGGGTCACGACCGACCAGGAGCGGGGCTCGTTAAACCCAATAGATCTATTCGACTGTTCCGCGGTCATTACCACGACTGATGGTTACTAAACGAAACAATAACACGAGGACTTCCGAGCTCTAAAACCAACCAACTTATGCGCACAAAATAGACAAAAATGGATTTCATACCCCACTACCATACCCCGTAACCAAGCATGAATTTTCCCCGATTTAAATAAGTAAAAGGGGCCGTGAAGACTCACAAATTTGCGTTCCGTGCGTATGCTAGCAAAACCAAATGTCCAAAATAATTCCCGACCTACACGTGTCCTAATTCAATAAGACGCTAGGTTTATGTACGTGTCTACCCGACAAGTCGTTTACCAAACTTGTTTAGATAACGAGATGTTAACCTTTTTAAATAAAAGTGTTTAATTCTTACGACGCGTTGGTGGGTGGTTATCCGAGAACTCCCAACTATTTAAATATACTACAACAAATATATATATTTCACACATTGTCACACAATGTCGAGACCTAGTCCCGAACTTCAAATTCAACCCAATAAATATACATTCTACAACTAGATATCATATTTATTCACGTGGTTTCACCACCACAAAATCCGTGAGTCGAACTCGACCAAAAATGTACATATATTTATATTATTAAAATAAATATACGCTCCGATTACGATAAATAGTCGGAAAATAATATCTTAAATATTATTTATGTGTTTATTGAAACCCCTTCATTGACACGAATATTTAGCCCACATATCATATTCATTTCTACGCTTAAACATGTACGGTCGTATACTACGAGCATCTAGCAACTTAAGCACGTTTCAACATAATCATGGAATTACACAACCATCATATAAACCGTTGATCGTTAAGAACTCTACTTTTACCACTTATCGACCAATTCCAGAAAATACATTCCGCACATTTTTAAGGATCCGAAAATATATACTTGTATTTCGTGATATTTTTGGCGAAAATATATATTTTACAATATTGTCAAGACTTGGTCGTTGGTATTTAAGCCCGACTTATGCCATAATATATTTTATAGAAAAATAAGTCTTTTACATGTAAAACTATATTTATACTTAATTTTCTTTTTACAACCAACATAACTTCGTTCTAAGGTTTTTAACCAAAGAATATAACCATTTGAACTTCTACATATATTAAGTCATAAGGCTTATGACTTTAATTATTTTCTAAAAGTAACATGGCAAGTCATGAGAGTATATATATATATATGTAACTCATGTAAGGAACATTCTTGTAAGATTTTAAAAATCATGAAAGTGTGAGCATGAATATGATGTAGGTTCCAAGTTGACAAATACATGTTCATACTTGTACGTTCATTTTACAAAAGAGAACATGGATCGTTAATCATGGCAAGCATTTATAATATAACAAATCAAACACAACCTCTCATGAAAATACCCACACACTCATGACCATAAACCCACATACATAAACTTCCAAAAATCACATTTTTTATGAGTTTTACTTATTAAATCCAAACACTTATTAACATCTCTTTTGGTGATTATCCTTGTATAAGTAAACACTAAAACAAGATGTAAAGATAACAAGTCTAGAATCCATACCCAAGCTAAGAAAACTCTTTAAAATTTTAAATGGATGAAGCTTGTAAGTTGAGGTGTAGCTCCAATTTTCCTCCTAAAACTTCTAACACCTCAACTTTTAGGGGATTTTAGTGTGAATTTGCAAGTTTTAGTGAACTGATCAAAGGGCTTGGGTGGGTTGTTTGGTAACCGTATAAATATATATATAGAGAGAGAGAGAGAGAGTTGTTTTGAGAGTTTGAAATGTGCAAGTGAATATGTAAGTACGTATAGATGATTTTATTCACTGATGGGGACTTTTAGATGAATTATTATACCAAAAAAAATATCCACAAGTCCATGCCTTGCATCATCATAGTCAACAATCCAAATGAAGTGGGTAAGGGGTTGTTCGGCTGAAACTTTGGGTAGGGGAATGGTATTGTGCTACAAAGTCAAATATATCAAATCCATGTCCCCTAGATTAAGGTAAGTATATATTATCATGTTGTGTTAATTGTGTTTATCCCTAATACTTGTGATTAAGGGATATCAAACACTAGACAACAATTAATCATCTAACAACATATAGTTTGGGCAAAATTATTAGTGTATAAGTTATAATTTGTTAAAGAAACCAACTTATACGTATTAAAACAATAAATTACGATACTTAATATTCGTAGTATGTTTTTATATATTTTCATGCCGAACACAAAATAATGCCATAAATTTTAAAGTTCTAGGCATGTTTGAACCCTATTAGTATTTTTTTTATAGTGTACCGGATAATCCACCAACGCTCGTTTTTTATATATACTTTTATCGCTACACGATACGACGATAGCAAATGACATCAAATGCGAACCCATGCATTTATCCGGACATTGCTAGACTTTATGGACTCAATCAATCATATAATTAAGTCTAATTGCACGTAATTTAATAAATAAATAGTGATTAGTTCGTACAGTTTAACCTGAAAATTTGCCGGTTGTTATAGACAAATGGTCAAAGGCACATTGTCCAGGCAAAAGATATCATTACATGACATCTAATAGCGTTGAATCTATGAACTCTTTATCAAGACATCCGCGGAAAATGCCAATAACCCAACTTATAGAATTTTTCAGACAGTCTGTCCAAAAATGGTTTTATGATCGCCGGAACGACGGAATTCACCCAAACACTTGCCTACAGAGTGGGCTCAAAAAATAATTGAAGCCAAAGTTGAAAATTCTCGTTCGTGGGTGGTTGTTGGAATTGGTCTTAATAGCTTTGATGTTGAAGACGGTGGAAAGAGAGGTTTAGTTGACTTCTCTAATGGAACTTGCAGTTGTCGTGTATGGCAAGTTTCTGGGTTACCTTGCGGGCACGTTATTGCAGTATCCAGATTTTTAGGGGAACCCGATTACGGTCATTATGCGATGTCATGTTACAGTAACGAAGATTATAAATCCACGTATGAAGAACATATTAATCCACTCCCTCATAAATCAGAATGGGAAGTACCCGATGGACTGGTCAATTTGCAACCACCACATATTACGAAAAGACAACCTGGACGTCCTAAAGAAAACACACGAATCCTATCTGTGGGGGAGGAACCCACTCCCACATACTGTGGTAAGTGCAAAATATATGGGCATTCTCGGGATAGTTGTTTGGAACCACCCAAAACAAAGACTTCTTCCCGTCGCGTCTCTAAGACACAACTAACACCCGTCCTATTTGAAGCAGAAGAATTTCAGGATTATGTATTTCAACATACCTTCCCCTCGTACAATTTGGGTGATGATTAAAGAAGTTTCTGTAGTTAATCCAAATGTATACCGAAACTAGTTAATCCAAAGAAGTTTGTGTCGGGAATGATTATCTCCGTAAAGGGTTACATTTTTTTTGGTTAATGCAAGCTTTTTATATATATAGGTAAGTATTTGTAGGTGCTCTAAAAAGAAAAAAAATTAACTTTCATTCCCTAAACGAAAACATATTTGTACAAATCATGTTTGACCGGCGGGGAAAAGAATTAGCGGGGGAAGAATATTGCTCTCAACCGGCTAAGAAATCATCTAGTTCGATTCTTAATCGATGGAGGAAGCCATCGATTACAACAGAAAATGGATCATCATCAAACGAAAAGGTAAACCCACCAAATACTGAAGAAGGGGACTTCTTACGTAACAGACATAGCCTACACCAGCACAACCCCCGTAGATGGGCGATACCAGACGATGAAGCAGAAAATTGGTCAAAATATGTGGTTGAATTCTACAACAGAGGCGATGCACCTTTTTGTTATTCAGTTGTTTTTACCACATACGTACAGCTTGACAAAAACTTTTGGGGGACTTTGTTGGGATTTCGTTTCAACGGCTATCTCAACGAAACAGTAAATTACATGAACAACTTTTACGTAAAGTATTTTTACAGTAATAAAATATGTTATTAACTAATAAATATTTACAACATATCAAAGGATGGGTTGGAAGACTAATGAATTGGAGAAGTAGAAAGCTTCAAAATGACCCGTTGTTAAATCTACGTTGGACGATACTACCACCAAAGTTTTGTGACTGTTTATTGGAATCTGTTCCAAAAAATGTGGCTAATTTCTGTAACGGAAATTTTAGTTCGTTTCCTTCCTTTTTTGACATTGATTATGTTTTTTTTCCAATCCCCTAGAAAATAAGGAGTGGCTAATGCTACGACTAGAGCTGGGAACCCAACAGCTGGTAATGTTCCCCTGTCAAGACAATTCTGCAGGTGGAAAATACAGGTTGTCATTTCTAGGCTAACAAAAAATAAGCGTTTATCTCGGAGCAGTATTAGTTAATATGCGCTATTGGAAGAAGACAGGAAAACAGAAAAAATCATTTCATTCGAGATGAATGATGACTATGTGGTGGCCAACTGTTCGTTGTCTGGAAACGAAGCAGTGTATTTATGTATGCTGATGGAACATCTCGTTACTGATAAGCCCATAAATCTGGCCGGTGACATCAATCAAAAAATTAAGTCATATAGAAGGTTCATGGCAGATAAATTGTATTTCTGGCGTTGTTTACCACGCCCTAACGTTGTTTAATGTTGAATTTGTTTAATGTTGAATTTGTATTTTACATTCCTAATCAGTTTACTTGCTGTTTTTTATCTAATAATTCATTTATAATTGGATAAAAATAAATATAAAGATGGCAAAATTAATTACGCATTAAACAAAACAAATGTTACCATCCGCAATATTACAAAATTAAATTTAGACATTATAAAAAGTAACCGGCTAAATATGAATTAAAAAACATATAATTAATTTATTTATTAACCAAGCCTAGCACGGGTCACTTTCATTGGCCTCACCACAAGCCATGTAGTTTGACTGACTACCACCAAGTCGCAAAGAAGAAAACTTGAGTTCTGCCATGGCGTAGTCGTATGCAAAGTTTGCTTCATCGTCGGTGACACCATCCCAAGCAGCATAATCATTGGGAGGGGTCGGGTTAAATAAGTTAGGATTTAGACGGGGTGAGCGTCGTGGTCTGGTGACCGGTGTTTGGTAGGCTGCCGGCGGTGCACGAAAGGCCACTGGCGGTGCACTGTTCACTGCTGGTGGTGCACTGTTCCGTGGACGGTTCAAGCCTGAACCGGAAATGTTAACAACCGGATTTGGGACAATTTCATGGGTCGAATCACGTGGTCTATAACCTGATGGTACAAATTCACCACCACCCATATCATTCAATTGTTTGTGTAGTAGTCTGCTAGTTTGTTTGTGTTATATATATATATATATATATATGGAGACATGGATAGAAATGTATCATTTATTGAGTAAGTCAAAAATAGATATACAATACAACCTTTTTTTTTCTTTTAAACAAAATACAAAAAACAATAATAAAAAAAGACAGAATAATAAAACCTACTAAAACAAGAAAGAGAAAAGCTAACTTGTTAAACGATAACACGGTGTGATCTACAAAGCTCGGTCTCCAATTCCTCTTTATTTTTGAACAATTTGGTAACATAATAGGAAGTGGTAGAGCACGTGGACGGGGAAGTCCGATAACACGATGTGAGCCAACTTCCCTTTGTAGGTGAGTTCTTCGCATTTGTTCGTTAATGCACCACTCAACAAGGGAAAACCGGACCACATTCCGCGTTATCTGCCAGGCTCCGTCACCCACAGGCACCTCTGAAGCTCAAAAACACATCGTCTTCAACGGTTGTAAACTCCTTCACTTCTATTTCTATTTGGAGACTACGAAACTCAGATATATTGCCATTGTAAAAAATTTGATTGCATATAAATAACTGATTTTCAGTCCTATTTATAGGGGAAATGTTAATATTTTAAAAAATAATAAGTTTTGCAACAAAAAAAGAGAAAATAAAAACAGAATTTCAGTTATTATAAAATATTTTCCCATATTCCGAGGCGTCTAGTGGGTCCCATTCCCCTTCCAAACGAGCCAATCAACGAGCCATGAGCCAGCCGGCCAATATCCCTCGGATTCAGCGGAGCCGGACACATTCACCTTACTTTTGTCCCGGATGCGCTAACGGCGGACTCTTCCGCCAAAAAAAGACACGCGTCATTATTTCATTGGCGGACGCATAAGAAACGGGATGCGCTGCTCCACAGACGCATGAGCTGGCTATTTTCGTAAGTCAACCAAAATCTTTGCTATTTTTGTAAATTCCCCATTCTAATTTAGTCTCATCATATTTTTCAGTATCAACTTTCACATTAAAGGGGGTAGGGGTGGTCATTACCGATCACCCATCACTCATCCACAACTTCCAATCAAGTTCCGACATGTCATCAACCATTATTCCATCACTCACAACATTTTTTAGTGGAAATGCCCATCACTCATAACACCCAACAATAAACCCTCACACCTCCTCACATGCTTCCCTTTATCACGCGTGATATATATCACGCATTATCAAATTATTACGTTATAGAAATAGGTGGCGGTGCGTGTCTCCCAAGTTTCACGCGTGAAACTTGTTCTATCACGTGCAAACTTTGTCCACCCCGGGTGGCCTAACTATTCATAAATTAAAAGTTTTATTTTCTTTGGTATTGATCTAAGACTAAGTGGTGGCGATTCCCTTCTCCATCCTCACATTATCTCCACCTCACCACTAGGCTGGTCACAAGTAGAACCGAACCGATCAGACCTTTGCTCGTGCTCGGTTCGTTTACAAACCGATCTGAACCGAACCGAGCGTCTTTCCAACCGAGCCAAAGTCGAGCGAGCGTCTTTCGATCCGAGCATTTTTTGAACGAACGTCGAGCGAGTATCGAGCGTTGCGGAACAAACAAGGAAGGTGACGATGGGAGAGCTAGTTATTAGAATAAAGTGCCGTTTTCGTCCCGGATGTTTCGTCCAATAGAACACAAGTAAAAATTTAACAAATAACAAGGAATACAAAAATGCTCAACTAGTTCTATCGAGATTAACTAAGCGGGAAGATAAATCGTTGACCAATTGAAACATACCCTTGTTCTATCAGAAGTTTGAAATTGAATAAACTGATTGAAGTAAAACCCTAGCGAGTAGCCATGGAGAAATTGAATAATGATAGCCAATGGGGAATTTTGATTAGGGTCTTGTACTTCTAAATCAAATAGCGGGTTGAGACTTGAGTATTGATCGACGCTTCACATTTTAGTATTTAAAATTTTGACTCAATTACTCAAATAAACATTTAATTATTGGACAATGGACTATTGGTATTGGATTTTGATTCTAATTACTTAAATGAGATCTATTTGGATCTAGGACCAAATATTATTGATGTTGGGGTCTAGTCATTTCATTAAAAATGATACACACACAAATATATACATATATATATATATATCAAAAAATAAATCGAGCCAACCGAGCCGAACCGAACTAAGCGGACCTTTGCTCGTGCTCGGTTCGTTTACAAACCGAACCGAGCATTTTTTTCAATCGAGCTGAATCGAACGAGCAAATTTTGAGCATTTTTCGAGCGAGCATCGAACGAGCGTCGAGCGCCGAGCAATTTGAACAGCCCTACTCACCACCTTTC
The DNA here is from genome assembly GCA_947069175.1 of Scalesia atractyloides. Taxonomy (NCBI): domain Eukaryota; kingdom Viridiplantae; phylum Streptophyta; class Magnoliopsida; order Asterales; family Asteraceae; genus Scalesia; species Scalesia atractyloides. Next base: position 19,893,614 of record CAMTDV010000015.1, on the reverse strand, counting down.
TTTCTATCCCCATCAAGGGGTGGTGTACCCCTTTCTCCTTCCCATAAGATTACAAGCATCGAAAGCCTCAAATCACTTTTGGGGAGAAGGGGGGATTCACCAATTGCCCGGAATATGATGTGTGTGTAGGCTTCCCCGATCTCATCCCTTCTCACAACCCATAGCCTAATATTAGGTTCGACTTTAAGCGCAGGATGTGCAACCACACAGGCCTCGTTTTCAGACGGGCCTAAAATAAATCCACGTTTATGTACATTAGTAGTGGCAGACCCAATAATTACTTTTTGGGGGCGCAAACAAGTTATTTAACCAAAATTTTAAGGGGTGTGATCGAGATTTTAGCCTATAAAATACACTAATTTTTTTGAAGGGATACGCCCAGCCACCCGACCCGTCACTATATCCGCCCCTCTACTCTAGATCGCATCAGCGGAACCAAAGGGGGTCCGGGGTAGAGACAGAGAATGGTTGAGTTGTACAGAACAGGTGAAACTGAGAAAACCAAATCTTTTCTTAAAAAAAAGTGAGCAATGGGAAATTAAGTCTTGTAAGTGTGCAATACTTGTTTTTTAAGAGAAATGAGCAATGGAAATTAAGTCTTGCAAGTGTGCAATACTTGTTTTTAAGAGAAAATGATGAAGAAGATAACCTAAAAAGATGAATTGGACCCTTTTAAGAATGAAACCACGGCCCAAAGATGAATTGGACCCTTTTAGGTCTGCAAGTGTGACAAACTATTGATTTAAAAGCCGAACTATTCACATTTACATCTCATATTTGGTACATAAACTTTCAACCTGTGTTTATGTGTTATTGTTTGTATTCGACTATGGGGTGCTTTCGCATAACAAACTTATTTAAATGTTGATTTGTTTTCATTCAATTATGGTTTTCCTTTGCTTACACTTTGTTGTCTATTGGGATTATTATTTTGTTCGGAGTGCTAATATATACACTGGCGATGGATATGTACATGACAAAAATTTCGTACGAAGTGTACGTGACTAGGAGATGAGGACAAATGGTATTGGCTTGAAGGGTAATATAGTCTTTTCTCACTTGAAACAACTTCCCCATTAATTTTCAAATGGTTATAATTTTTTTATACGTTAATATTTTTTTAAAAAAAAACACCGTATTAACGAGCATTTCATTCTCTTTAATTCGAGTAGCATATTGTTGTAGTTTGCTTAAAATATTTTTACAGGATTTTAAATATACATTAGTCCATTACGTGATTACGTGATTTTGAATATCCAACAAACGACTACGTGATTTTGAATATCCATTACGTGATTACACATTCAGTATAAATCCATTACTTGATTACACATTCAATATGATTTGTTATAATTTGTTATACCAATTATTCTTATTAGGTGATTACACGTTCAATAACAAGAACTTGATTGCTTATGCTTTATTACGTGACTAAATCTGTAATACACAATATTATGTGATTATTATAGGTTGGGTTTAGCTAATGTTTTGTATATAATAATCCTTAATACGTGATTAGGCCTGAAATATTATGTATTACATGTTTTTTTACGTAACTACGTAACCACTCAGTTTGGTTTCACATAAAATCAGATGCACAACTCTTTAGGGGCGGGGAGCCCCCCCCCCCCCCCCCCCCCCCCCCCCCCGTTTAAGAAAAAAACGACCCCCAAGCTTCGCCACTACATAAAATACTATATGAAAACACTTAATCACGAAATGAGTATTTCAAAATCACGTAGTCACATAATAATATATAGTCAACTATTGATACGTAATTATGTAATCACTTAGTGTGGTTTCACATACTATAATGAAATTACGTAATCACGAAATATGTTTTTAAAATCACGTAAGTATTCAAAATCACGTAATGGGTATTCAAAATCCTGTATTTTTTTTAAGAAAACTATTGCAATAGGTTGCTTAAATTAAAGAGAATCAAGAGGGGGTAGTTTAAGTGACAAATGACGAGAATACCCTTTTCTATTTGTTTTTACAATTATTTAAACCTGATATTTACTAAAATATCACTGATTTATTTGTAGCCATTGATTTTAGGAGATCAATGTTTAAGAGAGTTTGCCTCTATATATATTTAGCAAAAATAATATAGCTATTTATTATTTAACATAGATCATATAGCATTTAATATTAGATATGTTCCAATATTTAATTGTTATGTTCTTGTTGTACTTTGTGTTTTGCTTTTTTTTTTTAAGCTGTGAGTTATTCGTGAATGTTGGGAGGTTTAGCATACATTATCACGTTGCCTTAATCGTGCCTGTGTTAGAGAGTCTCCTCGCATAATAGATCCCCAATTTAAACCTCTTAATGAGAAATATCTATCATCCATATTCGAATTTAGACCTGAAGAGAAAAACTCATCCAGACCTATCATAGGTGAAACTTAAATACCTGTGGTCACCTCTAACGATGACGATGGTTACTTTGTGTTTTGCTGAATTGGAAAATCAACCCCCAACTGCCTTACGAGTTACGTGTCTCTCTCTGAACTCCCCATTTCTTTCGTGAAAGGAGTATTTATAATTATATAGCGTTAGGAGATGCACATGTGTTTAAATAGACGAGAGATGGATATGACATACTTGTAACATATACGAATAATGAGTTTTTATATGTTAAGTGTTTGTGGTAGTTTGAGTGGAGAAAAGTCTATGACTTTATAGCGTACTGACATCTTAGGGATAGGATAATACTTTAGGACTAATAGATTTTGGGCTCGATTTCCATAAAGAGGTGTTTCCTATTTATTGGTTTTCCTTCTGAATTGGTGTGTATAAACATTATGTCTAGTGGAGATGGATATGATCGAGTGGCTACGCTAGTAACACGTTGATATACTAGTTGTCCGTCAGTGAGCGATCCAAAGTTATCATTCAAATAAAATAAAAAGTTTGAGGGGAGAAAATCGCAAATCTGAGTGGAGAAAAATATTAATTTAATTGTTTAAGTAATAATATACGGAAATTTTATTGGAAATGATGCATAACTTTTTGTCAAGATTCCCCAAGGCTATACAGCTTGTCGTGTTAAATCAAAACAATGATTACCACTAGAGTTGATTATATATTGGTCTAAATCTATACAATAATTACGCATACTTTTAAATTTTATTAATAATGAAAAACTAGTGTAGGTTTTTTTTTAACCGCGAAAATAGTGTACAAATCCTTTTAACATAATTCCCCACTTGTTAAATCACGTGTTATACCTAATTTTTTTGAACAACAATTGTATCCTTTAACATAAAATGCAAAGAGTTAGCAAACATACAACAACATTATAGAAAATTAAATTACACCGTTGATCCTATTCCAAGGATGGAAGCTTATATGTATTCTTTACCCAAAAGGAAGCCTAAATCTTTTACCTCTCCATTCATGCTTGTTGGGACTACCTTCTTGTTTCTTGTCTTTCCAAATTAGCTAACATGTAAGCAGTATGATGTATGGACCAAATATTTTCTTGTCGAGGAACTAGATGTTTGGTTGAGAATGAGAAGGAGATCTTTGGTCTCAAAGGCAATTATAGGGGGAATGGAACACCAACTTTCCGTTACCGAACAATACTAGTCACATAACACCCTTCCAGGAGATGCTTAAGGGATTCGTCCATAGTACCACAAAGTTTGCAAAGCGTTTAAGGGATAGTTATCGTACAGTGCTTAAGCAAGACGAGGGTAGGAAGCCAATCCAAGCTAGCTCTCCCAGCAAATATATTGACTTTCTTCGAAAGTCATGGATTCCATTCGAATACCTGGTCCCCTGGCCCAATTTCCTGCCAAGATGAGCGAATGAAAAAGATTTGAATGAGAAGCTACCATTTGGTTCACTTGCCCATTTCCAAACATCCATATTACTTGAGGGAGAACATTGATACAATAGATCATAAATTCACAACAACCAAAGAGCTTATTAATCTCCTAAACCGAGAACGAGTCATGTTCCCAACACCAATAGATCGTGGTACTAGAGCTTGGCTGAGCAATGCGATCCTTCACTGTCCAGCCTTTCTCCTTTTCTAAATTGAAAATGAAAGGAAACATCAATTGTAGAGGCGCATCCCCAATCGTAATCGAACCAAAAAATTATAAGAGCACCATCCCTAGTTTCACCTTTTTATTATTTTTCCGATGTGAATCTCGTCTTTGGCAAGGGCTTGTAAAGTTTTAACAATATTGCACCACGAACCAGACCATCTATTTTTTTAGAGGAAGGAGCCATGATTTGGGTTGGCATGAATGACGTCTACCATTTTCCTTCATAAAAGATTTTGTTCAGTTTTGTATCTCCAAGCCCACTTGACAATAAGCCTCATGTTTATATCATGTAAGAAGCCCAACCTCAACCCACCATATTTAATCGTGGAAATCACCTTATCCCAACAAACCCAACTCATTTTAGAGGTGGATTCACCCCCCCCCCCCCCCCCCCCCACCGAAGAAATTCCTACGCGGACCTTCTAGTTTCCTCAAAACTTGCTTGAGGGTTGTATATAACGAGAATTATTAGAGTGGGGACTATCTAGAACCGTTTTTAATTAAAGTAACTTGACCCCTAATAGGCAATTTTGTGGCATTCCATAGGGATAGCCGGGACTCCAAATTTTCAATAACAGGCACCCAATTGGAAAGTAAGTTCACGTTACCTCCCACATTTAGCCCTAAGTATACAAAGGTAAAAGCCCTAGAATTACATTTAGGGATGTTTTCCATATCGTGAACCACACCCGAGGAAACACGGACACCACAGAGACAAGATTTAGTAGTGTTGATCTTGAGACTGGACATAAAGAGGAAGCACCGCATCAGCTTCCCAGTGTTCCGAATATTATGTATTGATCGATCCCAACTATAACATCATCTACAAATATTAAGTGGGAAATGAGAGGCCTCATATTGGGCAACGAAATTCCTTTAAGAATGCCCAAAGAACATGACCTATGAATAAAACAAGAGAGCACTTTCATTGCAATTATGAATGTAAATGGGTATAAGGAATTCCATTGACGAACCCCACTAGAGTATTGGAATTGGGCAATGGGGGATCCATTAACCAAAACGGATGCCCGAAAGGAAGCAAAATACCTTGGATCGATGTCTCCATGTAACACCCCAAAAACGGGTTTGTTAATTAAACTAAGTTAATTGGGATGAGCGAGTAAAAATGAGTTTTTGGTGTAAAACTTGTTGACGTGAACCAAAACTGGTCAAACAAGTAAAAAGAAGTTTTTGGTGTAAACACTTGCTGACGCGAACCAAAATGGGTTAAACAAGTAAAAATGAGTTTTTGGTGTAAACACTTGTTGAAGCGAACCAAAATGGGTCAAGCGAGTTAAAATGAGTTTTTGGTGTAAAAACTTGTTGACACGAACCAAAATGGGTCAAACAAGTAAAATGAGTTTTTTGGTGTAAACTGTAACAACTCGAAATTCGTTGTTATCTTTTCTTTATTTTTCCATTGTATCTATCATTTGTAATCCCGGGATTCGTTTATAAGAAAGTTATGTTAATTAATTTTGTTTATTTATAATGATTATCGCATCTAATCGCTAATTAAACGCATCGCTAATTCAACGCAATCACAATAAATTTATGCTACTATACGAGCCAAGTGTGTTATTGTTTAATAAACACTTGTGTCATCGCCTCGCTTAACGCATCGCATCGCAAAACGCAGTTAATTATGTGGAATTATGTTTTAGGTGTGTTACGTTTATTTATGTTATGGTTTAATATCGCTAAATCGCTCGCACACTCACGCTAACTCGCTCTCTCTCAAATCAATGATAATACTATGCTTAATGCTTCGCTAAAATGTTTAATATCACTATCTAATACGAACCGAATCATCGAACGAACTCGTAACGTGAAATAATCGAACAAAACTTGGCCATTAGGTCAAGTTCGGCCGAACTTGTATAGCACAAGTTCGCCTGAACTTGTCTAAACCTCACAACACACCAAAACCAACAAGTCCGCCCGGACTTGTCTGAAACCCAAGAGAAACTACAAGTTCGCTCGAACTTGTAACAAGTTCGCCCGAACTTGCTGTCTGATCTCTCATTCCACCTCTACCTATAAATACTCAGCTCCATTCTCTCATTTGAACTTGCTGCAAATTCGCCTGAAGCTCCCCAAAACTGAAACCCTTTGTTTTCTAAGTAAGATCCAACCCGTTTTCAACTACAACAACGTTCAACAACTTTTTACAACGATTTTGTACAAGGCTTTGCCTTCGTTTTCATCAAATCTCTTCTGTTTATGAAAATCTTCATCTTTTTATGCAAAACTTCTGTTTTTCACTCAGATCTATGCTTAGATCTGAGTAAAACCTTTAAAAACATTGATTTTTATACAATATTCGGACTAATGACGTATGTTTCATTGACTTTTGAGTGGAACGAGGCATTGTCAAGCAAGATCTCAGATCTGGAAGCACAAGGACGAAATCGTCACTTTACACAAGCTGGACTAACCCGTACGAACCATCAAGTTCGCTCGGATTAGCCCGAGTTTCTGTAAAATGGCTAAACTCACTCCAAAAGACCTCTCCAGACTAAGGTTTACACAGTGGCTTAAGGTTAGAGGGATGAACACTCGATTTCCTCAGCAAACGACGCAAAAACACACGATTTGGATGCCAAAACCATCAAGTTCGCTCGGAATACACCAAGTTCGCTCGAACGTCACCAGTTTGGTGACTAAGTTCGCCCGAACTTGGTTTCCCACGTCAAATCTGCAAAAATGGCACAAGTTCGCCCGAACTCTGTCCAATTCTCAAGAGAATTAGACAAGTTGGCCCAAACTTGTCTTCCCCAGTTAGCAAACCTTACAAGTTCGCCCGAACTTGTATAATTTCTTTGGAAATTAGACGAGTTCGCCCGAACTTGTATAATTTCTTTGGAAATTAGACGAGTTCGCCCGAACTTGCCTCATAACTCAACAGGTTTTCACAAGTTCGCCCGAACTTGTATGGAAAGATACAAGTTCGCCCGAACTTGTCCTCTGCCCAATCCAAACTTAACCGTTTCAGCAATTCGGAAGACTGATTCACATCTGTTCGCTTATAGGCTGATCTGGCGCTCTCCCCGACTCAACTCAGATCCCGCACTTCTCCCAAAACGCACCCACAGTGAGTCTTGAACCCTTTTACGCTTAAACGTACTTTTGGGTGTCACATATGTTCGTATATCAAAACACATCACACAACTCAGATGCTTATTCGACATCCCGCTTATACATGACTTTACGTGAAATCTGCTGAATTGTATGTATTGCTTGATCGCTTATACGCCACCCTTAACATGATAATATACTAGAGGTTGACCCGCCACCCGGAGGCCCGGGGTTGTTTAGACTCACATTTTTATTTCGCCTTTATTTTCTCTTTTAGGATATGAACGCTTGTTCGCATGCCTCGATCAATCGCGATTTGTTGGTTTGCATGAATCTGAGTAGTTACATAATTCACAACTATTACGTATGTCATGCGGTGTATGCTAAACTCTTTTATATTTATATCGTATGCAAAACTCGTATGCTCACCTTTACTTAATTGTATTGACGTTTTATTTTAACATATGTGGCAGGTTGAGGACTTTAGCTTGGATGCTTAGTGTTAGGTTTTGCCTTAGAATATCTTGTAATAAATCTAGGGAAGATCGGATCGGATGTTATGTTTAAGAGATTATGTTGAATTATGTAATGATTGTTGAAGATTATATGAGTTTGATAGTATGGGATCTTGAATGTTGATTATTGTCTTTAAATAATTGTTATGGAATCTCTTGATCAATCTGATTCGCCTAGTGCCGCGCCCCGATGTTTCCGCCATCGGTTAGGGTGTGACATAAACACTTACTGATGCGAACCAAAATGGATCGAATGAGTAAAAATGAATCTTTGGTGGTAAACCAACGAATTTTATAAATATGTCCCTATGGTGTAAACCATAACGTGTCAAATGAGTAAGATGGTAAGCATGCATCTTTTGGCAATAAACAATAAATGGTTAGTTGAAGCCAGTAGGGTAAGCTATGAAATCACCATTTGAATATGATAGTTAATGTTTTATTTGTTAAGTTTCATGCTTACAGGCAAGCAAAAAGTATAGGTATGCATTGCAAATAATAATAATAATAATAATAATAATAATAATAATAATAATAATAATAATAATAACAATAACAATAATAATAATAATAAAGTAAGAATCGCAAGGTATTGATAACGGGTAAATGCTTTGACCCGCACTAGGTATGTGTAATGGGTCAAACTCTTGGTAAAAGCTTATGGTGTCACACCCTGACCGATGGCGGAATCATCAGGGCAGTGGCACTAGGCGAATCAGATCGATCAAGAGATCTCATAACAGCCATTTCAAAGATGATAATCAACATTCAATATCCCATACTATTAAACTCATATAACCTTCAAAACAACCATTACAATTCAACAAAATCTCTTAAACACAATCCAATTCGATCTCCCCTAGATTTTATTACAAACCGTTCGAAATCAATTAAATACAACAAACTAAACTACGCATGCAACATCCAAGGCATCCATGCTATAAATCCTCAACCTGTTACATACGTTAAAATACAAGTCAATACAATTAAGTAAAGGTGAGCATACGAGTTTGAATAGTACTAGCATAGTCGAGAAAGCGTTTGCGAAACAATCTAATTACATTGTACACCAAAACACTTAACATAACATAGGCTCATTTCTCATGCTAACAACCGTGAAAAGGCTTGCACGACCATCCTAACTAGACCCCATCGGGTGTTACCCAAACTATAGTACCATACTAGCTAAGGAGGCAAGTTAACGAAAATAAGTCCTAGTCACATGTTTCTAGTATCACGTATCGAGCATATACAATCAGATTATTCGCCTGTGATAAACAGTTTTGATTTGTGAGGTGATTTTGATATGGGAACGTATGTAACACCCAAAAAGTGCATTAAAGCGAAAATGGGTCAAGTATACTCACTGTGGGTGCGTTTAGGTAAGAGTTCGGAATCTGCGAGGAGTTGAGAAGAGCGCCGGATCAGCCTGCATACGCGGACCGAAGTGTATCCGTCTCCAAAAAGCTGAAACGGTTAAGTTTGAGTTGGGCAATAGCCAAGCTCGGGCGAACTTGTGTATAAACACACAAGTTCAAGCGGACTTGCATGATTTTGGTAAGTTTTGAGTCAAGTTCGATCGAACTTGATGAGTTTCCTGAGAAACTTGTCAAGTTCGGGCGAACTTGTAAGAAATTCTTACTGACAAGACAAGTTCGGGCGGACTTGTAAGAAATTTTGGAGAAATTGAACTAAGTTCGGTCAAACTTGACCCATATGGGTGCAAGTTCGGTCGAACTTGACCAGTGAGCTGGGGATTCTTCGAGCGAACTTGATGTTTTCGGGTCCAAAATCTTGCGTTTTCGCGTCGTTTGCTGAGTAAAATCGAGTGTTCATCAATCCAACCCTGTGCTACTAAGCAAACTTAGGTCGGAGAGGTCTTTTAGAGCTGTTTTAGCCGTTTTACAAAAGCGTGGGCTAATCCGGGCGAACACGGGGTTCGTTCGGGTTAGTCCGGCTTGTGTAAACCAACATAAACGTCCTTGTGCTTCCAGATCTGGGATCTTGAATGATAAATGCTTCGTTTCATATCAGAAAATGAACAAAACATCATCAAAAGTCCGTAATTTTGTGTAAAAATCAATGTCCAAAAGGTTTTGCACAGATCTAAGCATAGATCTGAGTGAAAAACAGAAGTTTTATGTAAAAAGATGGAAGATTTTCATAAACCCAGAGAAGATTTGTTGAAAACGAAGGCTATGTCTTGTGCCAAAATCGTTGTAAATCTTTGTAAATCGTTGACAAACGTTGTTGTTGAAATCAGGTTGATTCTTATTTAGAAATAAGAGGGTTTTGGGTTTCGGGAGCTCTGGTCGAAGTTGCAGCAAGCTCAAATGAGAGGAATGAGCTGAGTATTTACAGGAGAAGGCAAGAAAGTGAGCTGGTGGAGTCAAGTTCGGCCGAACTTGCATGTTTTCATGCAAGTTCGCGCGAACTTGTGAGATAATTAAAGGAGAAGTGCCAAGTTCGACCGAACTTGACCTCCCTGAGGTCATGTTCGAGCGAACCTGAGGTCTCTGATGGATTTCAATTGGCCAGTCAAGTTCGTCCGAACTTGGTATCACCAAGTTCGAGCGAACTTGACCCAATTATTGGGTTTTCTTTGTTTATTTCACGTTAAGGGTTCGTTTGATTATCCAGTTCGTATTAGTTTGTTATGTTAAGCGTTAACTTAAAGTGTTAAGTGTTATAATTGATATAATAATGCGATTTAGCGATTCGAGAGTGCGAGAGCGATGCGCTAGCGAGCGTAATCATTACCACAAACATACATAACACATAAATAATATAAAAATCATGTAATTAACTGCGAGCTGCGATGTGATGGGATTAGCTATGCGGTTTGATAAGCGATTAGATGCGATACAACATACATAAACTTAATTTAAATCAACTTTTCTTATAATTAGAATCTCGGATTTACAAGGAATAGATACAATCGATGACAAAGAAAAAGATAACAACGAATTTCCGAGTTGTTACAGTCTCCCCTACTTTAGGGAATTTCGTCCCGAAATTAAGCAGTGGCCGTAACAAAGAGACGTGGATATTTCGTTTTCATATCACTTTCGGGTTCCCAAGTGAACTTGGTGCCACGTTTGCCTTCCCATCAGACTTTCACGATAGGTATGCGAGAGCGTCGAAGTTTCTTGGTCTCCTGATCCATGATTTCAACGGGTTTTTCCACGAAATGGAGCGTTTCATTAATTTGCAGATCTTCGAGAGGGACATGCAGATTTTCTTCGGCTAGGCACTTTTTGAGATTAGACACGTGGAAAGTCGGATGTACATTATTAAGTTCCTCCGGTAATTCGAGACGATAGGCTACTTTACCGATCCTTTCCAGAATCTTAAAGGGACCAACGTATAGAGGCGCTAACTTTCCTTTCTTGCCGAAGCGGACCACTCCCTTCCAACGTGCAACCTTTAGGAGAACTTGATCTCCCACTTCGAACTACAGGGGCTTGCGGGGTTTATTGGCGTAACTCTTTTGACGACTCCGAGCTTTCAAGAGATTGTCTCTGATCTGGAGGATCTTGTCTGTCGTTTCTTGAATTAACTCGGGACCGGTGATTTACAATTCTCCAATCTCGTGCCATGCAATAGGCGATCGACATTTTCTTCCATACAGTGCCTCAAAAGGAGCCATTTGAATGCTGGTATGATAACTATTATTGTACGAGAATTCGATTAAAGGTAAATGCGTATCCCAGTTACCACCGAAATCTATGATGCACGCACGAAGCATGTCTTCGAGGGTGCGGATCGTGCGCTCAGTCTGACCGCCGGTTTGAGGGTGAAAAGCGGTACTTAGATTAAGCGTAGTACCGAGAGCGGATTGAAAGGTCTCCCAGAGACGCGAGGTAAAACGACTGTCGCGGTTAGAAATGATGTCACAAGGCGTCCCGTGTCGACAAATGACTTTGTCGGTATAGATTTGGGCTAACCGTTCGACCTTAAAGTCTTCTCGTATAGCAATATAATGCGCGGATTTAGTAAGATGATCAACGATAACCCAAATGTTATCGTGACCGGATGAAGTGCGGGGAAGTTTGGTAACGAAGTCCATAGCTATACTCTCCCACTTCCACATCGGGATTTCGGGTTGTTCGAGTAAGCCAGAGGGCCTTTGATGTTCGGCTTTAACTTTCGAACAAGTTAAGCATTTTGAGACGTACAAGGCGATATCCTTTTTCATGCCCGGCCACCAATACCTAGGACGAAGATCCTGGTACATCTTGTGGGCTCCGGGGTGAATGGAATATCGGGATTTATGGGTTTCGGTCATTAGCAAGTTACGAAGGTTATCGCGGGTAGGGATCCAAATACGATCGAGATAGTAATAAATACCATTAGACTTAGATAGAGTTGGCACCACATTTCATTTCTTCCTCCAAAGTATTCTCGTTAAAACAAGCAAACTGAGCGGAGCGAATCATGATTTCGAGATCATTCAAAGCTTGAGAGTCACGAACACTATACACAGAGCTTCGTCGACTTAGAGCATCGGCGATGACGTTTGCTTTGCTGGGATGGTAGCGTATCTCGCAATCGTAATCGTTGAGAAGTTCAACCCATCTGCGTTGGCGCATATTCAGTTCCTTTTGATTGAAGATATGTTGTAAGCTCTTATGGTCGGTGAAGACCGTACACTTGGTACCGTAAAGGTAGTGTCGCCATATCTTCAATGCAAAAACAACTGCACCGAGTTCGAGATCGTGGGTCGTGTAGTTCTTCTCGTGGATCTTGAGTTGACGAGACGCATACGCGATAACCTTGTCTCGTTGCATGAGAACACAAGTAAGACCAAGGTTTGAGGCATCGCAGTAAACAACGAAATCGTCGTTTCCGTCGGGTAAAGCGAGGATAGGAGCGTTGTATAGCATACGCTTGAGAGTTTGAAAGGCTTCCTCTTGCTTGGAATCCCAAACGTAAGGTTTATCTTTATGAGTTAAAGCGGTAAGCGGAACGGCGATTTTCGAGAAGTCGGCGATGAATCGACGGTAATAACCCGCCAATCCAAGAAATGAACGGATTTCGGAGGCATTCTTTGGTGTTATCCAACTCTTGACGGCTTCGATCTTTGCAGGGTCGACGTGAATTCCTTGGCTATTAACGATGTGGCCGAGAAATTGGACTTCTTCGAGCCAGAATTCACATTTTGAGAACTTAGCATAAATGCGATTTCCTTGAAGAAGTTCGAGGACTAAACGGAGATGGCGAGCGTGTTCATCTCTCGAATTCGAATAGATAACGATATCATCGATGAAAACAATGACGAAACGATCTAAGAAAGCTTTACACACACGGTTCATCAAATCCATGAAAACCGCGGGTGCATTGGTAAGACCAAAAGGCATGACCATGAATTTGAAATGGCCATAACGGGTACGAAAGACGGTTTTCAGAATGTCTTCTTCCAATACGCGTAACTGATGATAACTGGAACAAAGATCAATCTTGGAAAAACAAGTAGCACATTGAAGTTGATCAAATAAGCCGTCGATACGAGGAAGAGGGTAGCAGTTCTTTATCGTGAGTTTGTTAAGTTCACGATAATCGATGCACATTCGGAACGATCCATCCTTCTTTTTCACGAAAAGGACAGGTGCGCCCCATGGCGAAGTGCTCGGGCGTATGAAACCTTTATCAAGAAGCTCTTGAAGTTGGCTTGATAGCTCGCGCATTTCTGAGGGTGCGAGGCGATAAGGAGCTTTAGCAATGGGAGTAGCTCCGGGAACTAAATCGATACGGAATTCGACATCTCAAGTAGGGGTTAAACCGGGTAAATCATCGGGAAAGACCTTAGGAAATTCACAAACAACGGGAACATCTTTATAAGTCTTCTTTTCTTTCTCCGGGTTCATGATATGAGCGAGGAAAGCAACACATCGCTTTTGTAAGCATTTGTGTGCTCGAGTACATGACAAAAGCATCAACTTCTTTGAGGGAGTTTCACCGTATACATGAAGTTGATCACCGTTTGGGAGAGGGAATCGGATCATTTTATCAAAACAAAAAACTTCAGCATGATTCTCACGAATAAAAACCATGCCTACTATGATATCGAAGCTACCTAACTGCATAGGTATGAGATTGATCGAGAAGACATGGTTGTTGAGATCGAGATTACAACCACGTAAGACGGAATTAACGGTAACGGTTCTTCCGGTGGCGACTTCCACATCGAAAGTCTTTGGGAGTTTAGCGCGCTTACATTTTAAAACCTTTTCGAATTCTAACGATACAAAACAATTATCGGCACCAGTATCAAATAAACATGAAGCATAAATACCATTTACGAGAAACGTACCGTTGACAACATTGTTGTCATTCTGGGCCTGGCGGTGGTTGAGATTGAAGGCTCTGCCACGCGCAGCTTGTGGTTGTTGCTGCTGCTGCTGCGGCGGCTGAGCCTGCTGATGGGGCTGCGGTGCTGGCTGCTCTTGCTTGACAGGACGATTCGGACAGACATTGGCGAAATGATTCGGATCACCACACACATAGCACACACGTGCTTTTGGAGCTTGCTGCTGATTGGCTTGAGGAGGAGCGGGTAAAGCTGGAGCTGCTGGGGCCTGAGGAGCTGGCTGACGAGGACCTGATCGGCAACTCACAGTAAAATGGCCGTAGATATTGCAGTTTGCGCAAAAAAACGGCAGTTGCCACCAATGGCATGATGATAAGTGCACTTAGGGCACAGAGGGTGAGGTCCGGTATACGCACGCTTAGCTGGGGGTGCGTTCGGAGCGGCTGACTGAAGCTGCTGAGGGTTTGCTGGAGCGGCGAGGGCATAGTTCTTACTCGGGTTTCCTCTTTTGCGTCCCTGACGCTTTCCCTTTGGTTCACTTGATGATTCGGTAGCAGCGTTGGTTCGACGACGGCTTGATTGGCGACTTTAGCAGAGTTCTTGAAATAGCCATCCTGAACTCGCTGATCATTGATCTCAGCGGCGAGCATGTAGGTTTCCTCGATGGTTGTAGTACGAGCAACTTTCATGAAACTTGCAACACACTCGGGTAAACCACGGATGTACTTGTTGATAGCTTTCTCCATCGTATCAACCTAGCTGGGACAAATGATGCTCAAAATCTTAAACCGAGCAGTAAAACCAGCATTTTCGGGACCATCTTGTTTGATACCCCAAAACTCATTCTCGAGCTTTTGCATTTCATGCGGAGGACAAAACTCCTTCATCGTTACCTCCTTGAGTTCCTCCCAAGATAGATTGTAAGCTTCATCATTTCCACGCTTGTTTCTTTCAGCTGTCCACCAGTCGAGAGCACGGGACTGGAAGACTCTGGTAGCATTCACGGTACGGAGGTCATCGGGGTATCCACTTTGCCTAAAAGTGACCTCAATAGCATCGAACCAGTGAAACATAGAAGTCGGTCCGTCAGTGCCCGTGAAGGCGAGAGGTGCACAAGCCTTGAAGTTCTTGAAGCTGAATCGCGGCTTGGGGTTTTCGGCTTTCGAGTCAACTGATGAGTTACTGCTCACAGCATGAATTTCCGAGACGATTTGCGGAATGAATTTAGCTATCTCCTTGGCTACCATTGTAGTGATACGCTTGTCGGCGTTGCTGCGCTGGAGATTCCTTCAGGTGTGCGATCCCATTGAAGACATCTACACGAAGGATTTAGATTAGATGAGATTCGATTATAATAGAGTTATGTTTAAATATTTATAATTATTATCATTCATACAAGGCACACAACACACAAGCACATATTCACATAAGCACATAAACACGTAGGCACATAAGCACGTAAACACATAATCACATAGGCACGTAAGCACATATTTTGCACGTATTCACCTTTCATCATAACCATGCGTAGCGCGATATGAAATGCGAGATATAAGCGATATATATAAGTGATATATAAGCGAGATAAGCGAGATAATGCTACATACTTATCCATACGTATAAGAGGGATGAGCGTTTTAGTTTGGTTGGTGTATTAATTAGCGTTTTAGATTTACGAGAGATGTGCGAGTAGTGCATGCGTTTAGGGGGCGTAAAGCGATAAAGTGAGAAGTCGATAATGCGAGAAATAAATAAATAAAGCGAGAAATCGAATTAAGCAAAAATTTCTCAGAATTTTAAACACATAAATAGTAATAAACTCGATGATGCGTATATCGATGATATAGGCTTAAATCAATTGGGAGTGTCCGGGGTTTTGAGACGTTGACTACCCAAAGTGGTTCGATTACCCTTTGCATTCGGACCCACGCTTTGGCCTAATAGATAAACGCTCTCACCGCGAGCGGCTAACGGCATTTACCCTTTCTAGTTAATACATGTTCCAAATCATCGGCATAACCGAGACTTTGGTGAGATTGAAAATCGAAGCACGGAATTAGTTATTAGGATGCGGGTTTCACCCCTAACTTAACAACATCATTCCTAGTCGTGGCCACACTCACCGATCACATCGGGCGTTCCACTAGATAGAAAGGGAGATGTTCGCCGAGGTTTGGACATCACTCCTAACTCAATGAAGATATCTCGTGCGATAGAGGTTGCGCGGAGTGAGTGATCTTATCGAGAGTTCTCGGTTTTCACACCTAATCTCGACTTGATCACTCGGTTGTGTGGTATGAGCGTTTTCCAGCGTGTATATTGTGTTAGCCTTAGTAAAGGCACATTTAAGCATTTATGGCAAGTAGTTTAACATTTAAGTCAAAGATAGGTCAATCGGGTACTTAAATATGCTACTAGGTCGATCATGGAAATTCTACCTATTATCCTAAGGTTATGGGCTCTGATACCAATCTGTCACACCCCAATCGATGGCGGAATCATCGGGGTAGTGGCCCTAGGCGAATCAGATCGATCAAGAGATCCCATAACAGCCATTTCAAAGATGATAATCAACATTAAATATCCCATACTATTAAACTCATATAACCTTCAAAACGACCATTACAATTCAACAAAATCTTTTAAACACAATCCAATTCGATCTCCCTAGATTTTATTACAAACCATTCGAAATCAATTAAATAAAACAAACTAAACTACGCATGCAACATCCAAGGCATCCATGCTATAAATCCTCAACCTGTTACATACGTTAAATACAAGTCAATACAATTAAGTAAAGGTGAGCATATGAGTTTGAATAGTACTAGCATAGTCGAGAAAGCGTTTGCGAAACAATCTAATTACATATCATGATACACCAAAACACTTAACATAACATAGGCTCATTTCTCATGCTAACAACCGTGAAAAGGCTTGCGCGACCATCCTAACTAGACCCCGTCGGGTGTTAGCCAAACTATAGTACCATACTAGCTAAGGAGGCAAGTTAACGAAAATAAGTCCTAGTCACATGTTTCTAGTATCACGTATCGAGCATATACAATCAGATTATTTGCGTGTGATAAACAGTTTTGATTTGTGAGGTGATTTTGATATAGGAACGTATGTAACACCCAAAAAGTGCATTAAAGCGAAAATGGGTCAAGTATACTCACTGTGGGTGCGTTTAGGTAAGAGTTCGGGACTGCGAGGAGTTGAGAAGAGCGTCGGATCAGCCTGCATACGCGGACAGAAGTGCATCAGTCTCCGAAGGCTGAAACGGTTAAGTTTGAGTTGGGCAGTAGCCAAGTTCGGGCGAACTTGTGTGTAAACACACAAGTTCGAGCGGACTTGTATGATTTTGGTAAGTTTTGAGTCAAGTTCGGTCGAACTTGTAAGAAATTCTTACTCACAAGACAAGTTCGGGCGAACTTGTTTAGTTTCCTAAGAAACTAGACAAGTTCGGGCGAACTTGTAAGAAATTTAGGAGAAATTGACCTAAGTTCGGCCGAACTTGACCCATATGGGTGCAAGTTCGGTCGAACTTGACAAGTGAGCTGGGGATTCTTCGAGCGAACTTGATGTTTTCGGGTCCAAAATCTTGTGTTTTCGCGTCGTTTGCTGAGTAAAATTGAGTGTTCATCCCTCGAACCCAGTGCTACTGAGCAAACTTAGGTCGAAGAGGTCTTCAAGAGCTGTTTTAGCCGTTTTACAAAAGCGTGGGCTAATCCGGGCGAACTCGGGGTTCGTTCGGGTTAGTCCGGCTTGTGTAAACCAACATAAACGTCCTTGTGCTTCTAGATCTGGGATCTTGAATGATAAATGCTTCGTTTCATATCAGAAAATGAACAAAACATCATCAAAAGTCCGTAATTTTGTGTAAAAATCAATGTCCAAAAGGTTTTGCTCAGATCTAAGCATAGATCTGAGTGAAAAACAGAAGTTTTATGTAAAAAGATGAAGAGTTTCGTAAACAGAGAAGATTTGTTGAAAACGAAGGCTATGCCTTGTGCCAAAATCGTTGTAAATCTTTGTAAATCGTTGACAAACGTTGTTGTAGTTGAAATCGGGTTGATTCTTACTTAGAAATCAGAGGGTTTTGGGTTTCGGGAGCTTTGGGCGAAGTTGCAGCAAGTTCAAATGAGAGGAATGAGCTGAGTATTTATAGGAGAAGGCAAGAAAGTGAGCTGGTGGAGTCAAGTTTGGCCGAACTTGCATGTTTTCATGCAAGTTCGCGCGAACTTGTGAGATAATTGAAGGAGAAGTGCCAAGTTCGACCGAAGTTGACCTCCCCGAGGTCATGTTCGAGCGAACCTGAGGTCTCTGATGGATTTCAATTGGCCAGTCAAGTTCGGCCGAACTTGGTATCGTCAAGTTCGGCCGAACTTGGTATCACCAAGTTCGAGCGAACTTGACCCAATTATTGGGTTTCCTTTGTTTATTTCACGTTAAGGGTTCGTTTGATTATCCGGTTCGTATTAGTTAGTTATGTTAAGCGTTAACTTAAAGCGTTAAGCATTATAATTTATATAATAGTGCGATTTAGCGATTCGAGAGTGCGAGAGCGATGCGATAGCGAGCGTAATCATAACCACAAACATACATAACACATAAATAATATAAAAATCATGTAATTAACTGCGAGCTGCGATGTGATGGGATTAACGATGCGGTTTGATAAGCGATTAGATGCGATACAACATACATAAACTTAATTTAATTAACATTAACTTTTCTTATAATTCGAATCTCGGATTTACAAGGAATAGATACAATCGATGACAAAGAAAACAACGAATTTCCGACTTTTTACATATGGTCCGACTAGAGTTGGTTGAGTCGAAGCTAGACCACCTCAAGTGAGGTATATCTAGTATTTGGGTAAAACGGCCATTGGAGCCGAAGACATGCTCATAACGTGAAGAACGATTAAATTTAAAACACTAGACTATAGGAGAAACTTTTACGTTCTTAGGTACATAATAAATCTAGAGGGGGTTAACTAGTTAAAAGTACACACTAGTTTTTAAATAAGCTTTTAAAAGTCCTTGGGTCGTAAAAAAAAGACTAAAGTTAATAAGGAATGTGGGAGCTTAAGCTAGAATACTCAATGCCTCTTAACGGTCGGTTTGAATAAACGCCTAACCGAAAGAATGAATTGGAACTAACGAATCAGGGTCCGGATTGTGGATTTCACACTTAAAGTTTGAAATGAAAAGTCCTAAATATGACAACTTGAGTTTGGGCCAAATTGGGAAGACATGGTGAGAAACTAAAATTTTTGACTAATTGTTTAAATGGACTTTTAAGGTAGGAAAAGTCCTAATGTTGGCAACCTGCTGGAAAAGCGCCACTCGAGGGAGAGAGCTACTCCCCTTGCGACGCGTAGGGCACCCAGACTCGTGAAATACGTTTTTTAGCCTTTTTCGCCTGATCAATGGGATTACTAATCGTTTAAATGGACTTTTAAGGTAGGTGAATTATAAAAGAGGCACCGGATGGATGATCAAGCTATGTGAAGAACCGAACATCCCGCTTACAAATCCCGACTTTTGTTCATGTTTTTCTTAGGTTTTAAAATGACAAGTATTTTGCAATCAACATATGACGCTACCACATATAAACCTACCTTTTGTGAGTCATGTAGTTGGTTTTATCTTATGAATTAATACGAAATTTTAAATTTTATAAGAACGCTCTTAAAGTAATCTAAAAAGGCCGATTATTCCTCAGACACAACCAAACTAATCACCATCTTGATCCTAGTGGCGAAACTTTGGAAATTAATTTGCTTATACATCCGATGAGAATGCCATGTAGATGTCACTTATATAGGAAACTCACTTACCATGTTATACTTAATGAGTAATGAGTAATGAGTGGGTTTTTTAAGTTTTTGTTAATACAATTTAGTAATTATTTTAAACAGTTAATATTACTATTTAAGTTTAAAAGCATTACATAATAAAAAGCAGATAAATTATTGATATTACCGATTCTTGGGATACTATATAAACCCAAGCTTGATCTTAAGCAATTTCTTCTTTTCAGAGTCCATTTTGAAGTTTGGCGAATGATTTCGAACATTGGTTTTTTTGATGATTTCGGTTGTGTTTCAGGAACAATTTCAGAGTTGTGTAGTGATTCGAAAACTTTTTCGGTTTCGGTTTGTGGTTGTTGGACAATAGGAACTTATTGATTCCAACCGACGAATAACAAAAGTGGGTGATCTAGTTGTTGGAAACGACATTGTGATGGATCCATGCCAGAATGATATTTGTGTAGAAAAATTATTGTTTGTAGAATTGTAGAGATGGGAATGATATTTGTGTAGAAAAATTAATGTTTGTTTGACATTTTTAGTGATTTTTTAATATAATTTTGATATTACTACTACTATTATTATTAATAATTTCTAGCCGATGGCTTCCTTGGTTAAAGGGTGACTCTCACCCTAGTGAGCACACTCCTCATGCATAGACGGCTAAAGCTTAAACCACACTTTTATGATTGACTGAATTTAATTAGTAATTTTTTAACGTCCAACAAAGTCTGGCCAAACTGCAATTTATGATCGACTGAATTTAATAACTAACTTTTTAACGTCCAACAACATCTGGCACCCTGATAACCATTAACAAAAGATCACCCACTCCGACAATTGCAGACTAAATTGCAGATAGTGTTTGTTGGTAGCTTGGCTGGTGACCAAATTTTAAAAATAAATTTGATCAACAAGACTATTTTTTTCCCTTGTCTAAATATATGGATGGCAATGGGTTGAGTTCAGGTCAGGTGTTAGTAATCCTATACCCATACTTATACCCGGTTGTAAAATCATATCTCATACCCGGCTCAATACCCATCGGGTATTTGTCAAGTAATTACCCATCGGGTATCGGGTATACCCGCAAGTATCGGATATACCCATTGTTTTGTTAAAAGATATGCATTGGGATTTCCAAATACATTTCTTTACTATTATAATTATTATATAATTTTATTTATACAACTATTATAAACAAAAAAATATACATTACATATATATAAGTTATAACATAAATTAATAATAACTTTATAATACTTATACACTTATATGTATATACTTCACAACATATAAGATATAAATACTATTATCAAATACATATACAAAAAGAAAATTTATTTTTTCACATTATGAACATACTAAAATAAATCACTAATAGACAAACGTTAATGAAAAATAAAAATATAAATTAAAAAATTCGGGTATATGATCGGGTATATAGTTCGGGTAATGGGTATGTAGTTTCGGGTAATCGGGTCGGGTATCACTTAATCCCATATCCGCGAAAATTTTTAAAACTAATCCCATACCCGGCCCATGACCCGTTGGATATCGGGTATACCCGTCGGGCTCGAGTATTTTTGCCATCTCTATCTAAATCACCATTTGTTGAACGGTGACTTTCTTTTTGAGTGATCCAATGTCACATCGCCTAAATAGCGGCCGTAGTCAAGATCTGCTCAGACTACGTTGTCTTTAACCGGGCCCACGCTGGGTTGGTTAGACTTGGTTATGGCGTTCCCCGGAAACCGTACTGCCTCCACATGAGGTGCCTCGCTGACGTAACAGCCGGATGAAAACCAAGGTGCGGCTCAGGATCGAACCTCTCTCAGCTGGTTTATCACCATTATTACCTAATATCCACCCCAATATAACAAAAATGAGAATTGAACTTTAAGTGTTCAATAAAAAAAAACCCATTTTACCTTATATCATACATATTACTGAGCAAGAGAAAAGGCCACTTTGGTAATTTACCCTTTTTATCTTTTTGGCCAAGACGAGTGGCAGCCATGATTACTGAGGGACTCGTGATTGCTAGTCACCTCTGTAACTATTCTTGGAATTAATAATCATGCCACTGCCACCGGTCACTCTGAAAACATCTGATTTCGATTTATTATGCTGACTGTACTACTTTTATTTCTTTCCTTCACGAGCCTCACTTGTCTTCTGGTCCTTTAATTGGTGTCACCGTCACAGTACTATTCATTCAATTTATTTTTATTACGTCTAACTTGTACTTATTGCCTCATTTACTACTTATACAAAATCATTCAATAATGTTATTGACCAAATATATAATAACAACAAAATCCAATTTAATTCGCCTAAAATTACAGATGTAAAATCTTTTCATTTCTCTTTACTTTCGAGTTGTTTGTGCTTTCGTTCTGCGTCATGTTATTCAAATTCAAACTCGTCTGTTAACCAAACTGTTGTTCGTTTGTTTTTTAGTCGTAAACTGTATGGACCCTAACTAACATGTTACTATGATTTGAACAAACAAGCGATCTAGAGGGCTAAAAGGTTTCGGTTTGAGGAGTGAATTGTACAATAGAATAGTTAGTAGTTTTATTAAGAAATTCATGAACAACATAGACTTATAGATTATCAACCTTAACATAGTGCATACTAAGCCAAGAGCCAGAAGTCCTTGTGCCATCTCGTGCTGATCAGGTACCCGCCGATCCCTTTGCTTTGCTTCTTCACCCCAATCGTCAAGCATTCCACTGTGTTGATACACTGCTCGACAAATTTCTCCGTGCTGCTCATCCCTCCCAAGCTACAAAATCATCAAACGCCAGCGTTTTCATTAAATGGTCCATCAATAGTAGATGGGTCAAATGGTCAACACAAACAGGTACGGGTCAAATGGTCAACTTTAACTTGTATATCACATACCAAAGATGTAATTTTTTGTATGCAATCTTTAAAAAGGTACAAAACTTTCATCTATACAATGTGAAGCTAAAAAGTTAAAATCTTTAACATTTTCAACAAGATTTTGAAGTAAATTTTGACAAATGATCTGTCAGCATTCATGTGAAAGACAAGATTTTGTCAGGCTTCTTTCATTTCCTTCAATCATCTTACCAACACCAAGCAAACTATTTCCACAAGAATTTATTCCCCTAATATTCTTGGCCTACCAAACAATCATAACACCTAACTATTTGGCGGTCTACAACTAGTGTTTCGGAAAAAGTAACTTTTTTTACCGGCTAACTCACACACCCTCTGTAATCCAAACTCCTAAATCTACACATTTGTCCATAACGTAACATGAAATCGGTAACTACAAAGCAAGCTAATTGTCAAAAGGGCTTGGTAATTGGTATGACAGTTGAACCCGTTTCCTTTCAACAAAAACTAATTCGTATAAAAAAAATTAACATAGCAAAGATGTTCATATAAATAAAATACGATATACATAGCTGCATATCGAAAAATAAAACAATAAAAGTTAACATGCCAGTTCAGTTTACTCGATCGCTTTAAAGCTTTAAACCGTAAAACTACCAAAACCGAACTGTATAAATTTTGGTTTGCAATTTAGGTTCGATCGGTCTCAACATCAACACTTTATAAACACATAACCTACCAACAATTGGAAAATGGTCCAAGAATCACTAATTTTGTCTACATTCTTCTAACACCTTTTAATTCTTATTTTTTAACTAAAATTGATCATATTGATCAATTTCACTTTTCATCTAAAAAATAGGATGAAATTAAACCTTAAAGACCCACCAAACAAACCACCAAACCCTAAAACAGACCACACAGCTCCATTAACGCTTAACTAAGATCGAAAGAGACGAACCATCGTAGTATCGGCGACGAATTCTTCTGACCTAAAACCA
Organism: Scalesia atractyloides; assembly: GCA_947069175.1. Classification (NCBI taxonomy): domain Eukaryota; kingdom Viridiplantae; phylum Streptophyta; class Magnoliopsida; order Asterales; family Asteraceae; genus Scalesia; species Scalesia atractyloides. The sequence continues at coordinate 19,869,952 of CAMTDV010000015.1, read as the reverse complement.
AACCGACACCTCTAGCTTCTTCACTTGACTCACCACTGTCGCCAGCTTCGGTCCTCCTTGAATCACCAATGCTTCCACTTCCACCTGCTCACATTTTCAATTTCAATCTCACTTTCAAAACCCTAGATACCAATTTCTACATTCAATAACAGCCAAAATCAATATATTTAACTATACAGAAAGAAGCTCGAGAAAAACTAGCTAAAAAAACTCAATTCGAGATGATGTGAACCAAGCTGGCTCATTTTGTAACCGAGCCCAGCTCGAGCTAAGCTCAGCTCGGCCCATGGCTCGGCTCGTTGGCTCGTTCTTAGGCTCGTCTAACTCCAATTTAAAGCCCAAGCCGAGTTTAGCCGTCAGAATTAATTTCGAGCTTGAGCTCCACCCACTCTGGCTCGAATTGGCTCGACTCGTTTACAGCCCTAAAAGTACGTTTAACCAGATCCAACAATCTATCACCAATCAATTAAATTAAATTAAATTAAACCAGATCCAAATTACCTCTGGTTTACAGGCTTTACACAATGCGCCTAAAGATGTAACCAAAAGATTATCCGGAGGGGATGAAGATGAAGAGGATGAACTATTTGGGTCTTTGTGAAAATTAGGGCTAGTTTGAATCTGAAGAAGAGTGAGCATATCTCCTTGATTGGCAACATGTGTAAGGGCCCACAGCATGGCGTGTTTGGAATGAATGGATTGATCGACAACAACCATGACTCGTTTCCTCTTCTCCGGCATGATTCCGGTGAATGCTCCGGCATTGGTGGCGTACATGTCCATCTGGTTGAGGTGGGGGTCGGTATCAGTGCAGGTGGTGTATGGTTTGGTCCATCGCTTTGATTTTAAGTTCCAGCCTTCTTTTTCGCTGAGTTGCCTGAGGAACGATGATTCTGAAGTCGGCATTATAGTGAGAAATGAGGAGGTTGCAGGTGGTACTACAATGGAGTTATTAAGTCGATAGAAGACAATTTAGTAATGACTGGGGTGGGGTGGGGTGTCAGGAGAGGACAGGGATAGTGAAATATATTCAAGGATGGGGAAGATCCTAAATGAATATAGTGGGGTTGGATATTGGGGTGACTAGTTTTGTAATCAAACTAAAGGAAAAGTCTTTAAAAACATTTAGGTGAGAAAGAAAAAGTTTTGAGTTCAAGTCTCATAGACAAATGATTAAAGAAATTAGTCGTTAAAAAAATAGTGAATACATTATGGATACTTTGATTCTACATTACTTTATTGTTTATGATTGTTTAGACCTTCTATTCTGTATTGGAGCGTCATTTAAGGAGTGTGATTTATTGAGTCAATATTATGTAGCAATGCCAATGATATGTAGATTAAATGGTAGAAAATTTGCATTTTTTTGGTGTAGAGTGAGGTACTGGTGAATAATAATAGAAGACTCAGGGAAATCTGGGTTCAATCCTTGAGCCAAACAAGTTTTATTGATGATTTCACCGTCGTGCCTACAGGTGGGTGGTGGACTCGGATTACTCTTGGAGTACTCCGTTTGATCCAATGCGTACCCGAGAGTGCTCAAGATTGATTTTGTTGGTCGTTCAAAAAAAATATATGTTATGTAGCAATACGGTTACACCTACAAGAGGATTAATCAGAGTCGGTTGGGTGTTACATGGGCGCGGGAAGCTGGGCATTAGCCCGGTAATACGTGAAGGGACGGAGGGAGGGATAGTCGTGAAAGTGAGCTTACGGGTTTGATGGATGTGGCTTTGATGTGGATGATGGGTAACGCCTTGGGCTTTCTCCGCTATAAGGCCACCCGGGGTGGACAAGTTTTTGCACGTTATATAAAAGTTTCACTTGTGAAACTTGACAAAACACCACCGCCGGTCCCCAAAGTTCACGCGTGGATCTTTGTTTGATTCTTGCCTTCATGACCGTTGATTTGTAACCTTATTTTAATAATAAAAAAACCTAAAACAATCTATATACACTTTACAATTTTTAACCATTTCACCCACACCAAAACACAAACAAATATCACACATTTTATACAATTTTTATACCATTTCACAAACGGATTTTTCCACAGATTCGACGTTTCCGATGGACAACGATAGCCAATCGTCTTCTGACAATGAGACGCTTAAGTTTTTCGTGTCGGTGTATAACGATCTTGAAGGAAGTGCGAACCGCCCAAAGAAGAAAATGGTGGATCGTGATCGGGTACATGCCAACGAAGTTTTAATAAACGATTATTTTGTGGAGAATCCGGTCTACAATGCCGAAACGTTTAGAGATCGGTTTCATGTACCAAAAGAATTATTTTTAAAGATTGTTGGAGACATCAAAGCAACTGAAGAATGGTTTCAAGAAAGATACGACGCGAAGGGCAAACCAAGTTTCACACCGATACAAAAATGCACGTCCGCAATTCACCAACTAGCGACAGGTAACCCTCCCGATCAGTTTGATGAATACCTAGCTATGTCGGACAGAACTTCACGTGAATGTCTACAATTTTTTTGTAAATCTGTCATTAAATTGTATGGTAAAGATTTTTTACGTAAACCGACGAGACACGACATCTCACGTATTTACGCCGCACATGTGGCTAGATGGCATTTTCCTGGTATGCTCGGTAGCATCGATTGTACACATATCGAATGGAGAAATTGTCCAAGAGAGTTGCGAGGGGCGTATGTTAGGGGTGACATCAAAAGACCAACCATCATACTCGAAGCGGTGGCGTCAAATGATTTATGGTTATGGCATTCATATTTTGGTGTTCCAGGTTCAAACAACGACATCAATGTTTTGCACACGTCGCCGTTGTTCCAAACCGTAACGGATGGTACCGCACCCTTCTGTCCATTCTATGTTAATGGACGATATTACAGACGAGGCTTTCTTCTTGTGGATGGTATTTACCCAACATGGTCCGTTTTTGTGAAAGCTCCTTCCTTTCCTGCCGAGGCTAAAGAAAAAATGTTCAAAAAGTTGCAAGAATCGGCAAGAAAAGATGTTGAGATGGCTTTTGGTGTTTTAAAGGGTAGATGTGGCATTCTAAGCCGACTGGTTCGTGCGATGAATAAGAAATCAATACATAGCATTGTATATGCACGTATCATATTGCACAATATGTTAATCAAAGAAGACGAACGTGCAATATCTCCAGATTGGGTGCCGGATCCTCCTACTCAAGTTCACGTTCCCGAAAATATCCAACAACAGTTGCCTGATGAAGATACTCACTTTCGGCTGAAATACGATTTAATCGAACTAGTAGGTTCTTTAGGTTTGGAATTTCCTAATTCGGACGAGGATTAGAGATTCTTTATGTACTTTTTTTAATTGTAGTCTAAAATATTGAACTAGTATGTTTTAATTTAAATGAAATTTATAATTTATAATTTTAGTGTTTTATTGTTAATTTATAATTTAAAAATAAAAAATAAAAAAGGTGGTGAGTGATGGAATTCCATCTCAAGTGATGAACATTTCCACTAAAAACGATTGTGAGTGATGGAATAATGGTTGATGACATGATGAAACTTGATTGGATGTTGTGAGTGATGGAATTTTTACAAGTGATAACTGTCACACCCTAACCGATGACGGAAACATCGAGATGAGACGAAAACGAGATTTCAAGAGACTTCATAACACTAATTGTGATAAGTATTTTAATAATTGCTTTTTACGTTGCTTGAACTAGAAACATCACAAGTTTAAAATGAATAATGTATAATAAATATTCAAATGAATAATTTCATTTTATTAAAATGATTTTTATACAAGAACTGGAATCGAGATACAACATGATTGAAAATAAATTACAATACAACAAACATTAAAATTTAAATGCGTTTCTAGGCAATCCTACTAGATTCATCCGTCACAATCCTGAAACTTGTAATAAAAGCATGGATCAGTACAAAAGCACTGGCAAGCATACAAGTTTGAATATAAGTATACGTATAAAAGTTTGTCTCAAATCCACATGGCATTTTATATTTAAGATGAACGAGCATACATAAACAACTTACGGATAGCAAATAGTATATAATTAAAATCCTTAACTAGCATGCATAACAATCTAAGCATACAATATCATGAGATTACAAGTTGAAACTAACAAGCATAAACAACCTAAGCATAACAATGAACGTATTCGATGGTTTGAGTATTTAATTATAACCGATTGCGTAAAGTGGATTTTGTATACATGTTGCACCCAAAAATGCGTTAAAGCGTAAAAAGGGTCGAGTATGCTCACAGTTTTGCAAAGTTTCATTGTGATTCCGTGAAGAGTTGGAGGTTGGAGCTTCAAAGCTTCCTTTAAACACTTAGTGTTTTCTTTTAGAACTCTTAGAGTTCTCTTCATTGCTTGGAAGATTTGAGAGAAGTAGAGAGGTTGAGAGAAGAATGGTTGGAACATTTGGTGTCCTTTTAGAATTCTTAGAATTCTTGACTTAGAGAGATTGAGAGAATTAGAGAGATGGAGAGAAGATTTGAGAGAAGTAGAGAGGTTGAGAGAAGAATGGTTGGAACACTTAGTGTCCTTTTAGAATTCTTAGAATTCTTGACTTAGAGAGATTGAGAGAATTAGAGAGATGGAGAGAAGAATGGTGTGAAAAAAAATGGTAGAAGGAGGTTGGTATTTATAGGTAGAGAAGGTAGAAAAAGGTGAAATATGATTGGTTAAAGAATGTGGAAGAGAATTGAAAAGATGATTGGTGGATAACGGAGGTGGAAAATGTGAAATGTGATTGGTTAAAGAAGGTGGAAAATGATTGAAAAGATGATTGGTGGAGAAAAGAGGCGAAAAATGGTGAAATATGATTGGTTAAAGAAGGTGGAAAAGGATTGATGAGGTGGAAAGATGATTAGTATATTTTTTGGTATTTATTCAGTATATATTATGTAATTGAGTAAATAAAAAAATATAAAAGTATAATTCAGGTATTGAAGATGTGCGTATAAGTATTTATATGTATAATTGTGTCGGTTTGCGTATAAATACGTATTTAATGATCGATTATGTGAATAAAAAAATATGTATAAAATATGAATTTTATTATGATTAACGCCTCGAATTGTGAGATTAAAATATGAATGTAGTGTTTCTAAAATTAAAATAGAAATACGAAGATACGAGGCGTTACAATAACCACCCCTACCCCCTAAGCATTCGTTTAATTAAACAAACCAAACATTATTATATGCCTCATAAGTTGTTCATTTATATTAGTAAATAAATGTTTCGTGTTAATTTTATTTTTCATTCATTTTATGATTGTTTACTTATTCAATTATATTAGTGAACCCAATTGATGTCACGTGATGTTTGATATTGTTTGAATCTTTAAAGTCACTACATCATAACGTAGAATTCATTAATGGGACAAAATAACTCACAAACAATAGAAAAGAAATAAAATAAAAAGATGTGTATTTGTGTTTTAACTACTTATACATTATCACGACATTTGGACTTGAATAAAACCTACATCTGAACATATCTAAAAATGGGCACATTGTAAAGGTATGCTCGAAATTTTATAAAACTACATATTGTAAAAGTTATAAGAGGAAAAAAGAAAAGTTTTATAAGTACGACACATGTTATCTTATACTTGGTTCAAAATGTGGAACTAAAAAAAACATATCACAAGCTACAAGACTAAACGGTGTCGGGTGACGCTCCATGCCACTTAGACATGATGTTGCCTACACACCAGCCTCATTCAATTTAAAAAGAGGGCGCTATCGACTAACTCATGAGTAGGTTGGTGAGCGTCAATAGTACAATTTTGTGTTTAATGTTTATTTGGCCGTTAAAAACAGTAATAATAAAAAATATATATTTTTCAAAATTTACCCCCACAATCCTATATAAATCCTCAATCTTTACCATTTTTTACCACAACTCATCACCATTTTGACGCACTTTCGTCAACAAGTGGGTGCAAACAATCGTTACTTGAATCACATTGCTAGAAGGTTTGTTTTGATGCGAGCAACTTGTGGGCTTTTCGAGAGTACTTTATCATTTCCATGAACCGCGAAGAGGGCATAACTGAAGAGGAAGCGATCGATTCGGCCCGTGCTGAGTACCAACCCCATCAGGGCAGAACCTTCCGTTATCTTGCAGCTTGGAGAATTTTGCGTGCCCATTTTAACAACTAAGTTGTTTGTTTTATATAAATTTGTATGTATTGTTATTAATTAAGTTAGGTTGTAATCTTTTTTATTCTAGTTTTAGTAAAACATTTTATTTTTTATATTGCTTTGATACTTATTATATATATATATATATATAATGTTTATTAATTTAGTCAATGAGGTGGTGGTTGAGTGGTAAGGGAAAGACTTAGGGGCTGTTTGTTTACCTCTTAATGAGGCTCTGAATGGTTCAGACCTATTACTGGTTCAACACTTAATGGTTCAGATTGTTTGTTTCGCGAGCAAATGTCTGAATGGTTAAGACATTTGCCTCTGAATGGTTAAACATTATACTAAGTCTGAATGATTAAGACCTCTAATCTGAATTGGCCAGACATTTGCCTCTTAACGGTTAAACATTATATTGGCTCTTAATGGTTCAGACCTCTTACTGATTCAACACTTAGTGGTTCAGATCTCTTAATGGTTAAGCACTTAACCATTCAGAAGTTGCCAAACAGCACCTTAGTGTTCTAATGGACCCAAATTTGATTCCTACTCTCCCAATTATTTTCTGTGACACCTGGTGATGATGGGAGACTAGGTGAGTAGGCGGAGATCGCTAATTCGATCCTTAAACTAAACGAGTTTTACCTCACCGCATTGTCGTGCCTTCGGGCGAGTGTTCACGGACTTCACCCCTAGGTTAGGGTTTTCCCGGTTCAGAGGCGAGTGTATCCCGATGTGGTGAATTTCGCCAGTAACCCATTTAGAGAGTTCGTTGGCCGTTTAAAAGAAAATGTTTATTAAATTTTTAAAATCAATTGAGTTATGATGACAATGGTTTTATGGGTTTTATCCTACTGTAGACCAGTTAATAATGGAGCCCAATATCCGGTGGCGCTGACATAACTCACATGAAGCGATAAAACCCCTAGGGAATTTGTCCCACACTATATACCCTAAGGTTTAAGTGTCATACATAATTAAAGACAAGGAGCCAAACTGTAAGTGATGTATAATTATAAAAAAAATCATGCATCACACTTGTTTAAACAAATAGTATTTTCTCCTCACATGAAAAGTTTATAAATTAAGGTATTTATTTATTAGTGAAAAAATTAAATAGGAAGTTTAGCTGGGTAGGAATAGTAGGGTGCAATAATATGAGGACATGTAGCAAAGTTGAAAAAAACATAAAGAATGACATTTTAGTCAAAACTCACCATCTTCAAAAAAAAAACCAGCATCTTGGATTCATTTCTCTTCCCCGTATACTCAAATCCACCATTTTCAAAACCATAAACTACCACATCATAACCAACACCGCCACCACCATCTTGCCGGAAACTAGATCTGAAACCACCACCACCTTCAACCACCTGTTGGGTTTTTCAGATCTGAAACCATGATTCCACCATCCACCACCACCGCAACAAGTTTCCCCATGGTGTGTCGGAGTTCTTTCTCCGTCCACTGCCGTTTTATCGGAGTTTTTTTGTAAGTTGTGTTATTTTTTATTTTCATTGTGTTTTAGGTTATCAAACTTCAATTGTGTTTTTCACCTCATTATGTTTTAGTTAGAGTTCTTTTCTTTTTTGTTCTTCTGGATGTTAAAGAGAGGCATGACCATGCTAAACTAGAAACATGATCATGTTAGAACAAAGGCATGACCATGTAACCCATTGCGTTTTAGAACCTGCAGTGCAAAAAACATGATAATGCTTAGAAAAAGGCATGATCATGTTGGAACTAATGTTAAAACTACATTACTTTTTAGAACCTATGTTAAAACTCCAATATTTTTTAGAACATGCAGTGCATATTGATTTTGGGTTTCATTGTGTCTTACAATCTGAAGTGTAAAGAACATGATAATACTAAAATAGAAGCATTGTCATGTTGGAACAAAAGCATGACCATGTTAAAACATAAATATAGCCATGTTAATACTCCATTGTTTTTTAGAACATGCAATGCAAAATATTGATTTTGGGTGTCATTGCGTTTTACAAGCAAAGAACATGATTATGCTAAAATAGAAGCATGATCATGTTAAAACTTAAAAATGGCCATGTTAAAGCTCCATTTCTTTTTAGAACATCTAGTGCAAAAAGTTAATTTTGGGTTTCATTGCGTTTTACAACCTGAAGTGCAAGGAACATGATCATGCGAAAATAGAAGCATGGTCATGTTGGTAAAAAAACATGACCATGTTAAAACATAAACATGACCAGATTAAAACTCCATTACTTTTTAGAATCTGTAGTGCAAAATCTCAATTTTGAGTTTCATTGAATGTTAGAACTAGAGTTTAAAAGAACATGATCATGTTAAAATGGAAGCATGATCATGTTGGAACAAAGACATGACCATGCTAAAACATAAACATGACCTTGTTAAAATCCCATTGTATTTTAGAACCTGGAGTGAAATAACACATATCATGCTAAAACATAAGCATAATCATGTTGGAACAGAGACATGTGTAACATCCGTCGAAAAACGGGTTTCCAAAACCCGCTTCGTTTATTAATCGAATATCAAGTTATAAAATTTCGTTGCGTATTTATGATTAATTTTAATTTTAAACAATACATAATTAATAAACATTTTAGAATTTAGAAACTATAATTATTAAAAAGTAAAAATAAAGTAAATAAAAAAGAAAAGAGGCTGCCGGGTTTCGAACCCGGGTCAGCCGGAAGAAACAAGCAACACCCAACCACTCCGCCACTTGACTCATTTGTGTTATCTATTAAAACAAATAACATTTATAATAAAACTCGAAATCGAATTCAGTCATCAGCGCGCCCAATCCGCAGTCGCCGGAATTACCGACGATTTCGCCAATTATTGACGGTTTCCTTTGACTGAACGCGTGTATTAACCTCGACATCGGTTATAACCGATGTCTAATCCCGCGATCTCAGTCATAACCGCCGGAGAAAACCTTGACCATGAATCAAGACTAAATTCGGACTCAATTCATCATGATTCTTCCCTATAAATACACACCCAAGTCTCTGGTAATCTTTTCGCTCAAAATCGCACAATTTCTCGAAACAATTACACTCGCCGGAGATATTCTGTATTGCCAGACTTTCGCCGGAAAACCGTGACATACATCAAATCGGTAAATTTCTCGATTCTTTCATTTTCAATCCATTGTTAGACTTATACTAACTTCAATCCTTCAACCAGAATCGGTCCCAGACGACGTTGTCGGATAATCTGCACTCGCCGGAAAATCTCTGAAAATTTCCGAAATCACGCTGTGAATCGGTACAAACATCTAAGCCCTCTGATAATCCTTGTTTAGTAACTCAATTTCACAACTCATCGATCAAAACTGTTAATTGATTCAATCAGACGGAATTCACAAATCAGAGCCGACGACCATTGCCGGAATTCTGAGAAAAAACAGTCTGTCCGGTACATTCGATTCCTTAACTCTTTTTATCCATTACATTTCAACCACTTGTATGTCCGACGAATGATTTAAACCAGAACAGTCGGATATCGTTTGTCTGTGTTCATGAATGGGGAAGACGAAGTCAAATATTGTGTATAAGTATAATTAAAACAACTTATTAAACCGGGTTAGACACACAGTCCAGCGGTGGACTGTGTGCAAACACATAGCGCACGTCACGAGTTCGAACCTTACAAACGCACCGACTTTCCGAATTAAAACCAAATTTTTTAAAACTGAATCAGAACAGGTCCCAGTATGTTTATAAGATTAATATAAACCGTAAGTTAAACAGATAAGACACACAACCCAACTGGTTGGGCTGTACGCTTACAAACCAAAGGACCCGAGTTCGATCCGGTTTCCCTGCAACCGGTTCAAACATTTAAAATCCTTTAATATAAACCAAATAAATTAACACTTAATTAGTATATATATATATATATAACTAAAACATAGAATATTTCGGGTTAGACACGTAGCTCAATTGGTAGAGCTGGGTGCATGCGTACGAGAGGTCCCGGGTTCGAACCTCACTCAGTGCACACTCAGACCACAGTCCGACCGGTCAACGGTCCGGTCAACGGCCGGTCAACGGTCAACGGTCAACAAAAAGTCAAATTTTTTTATTTTATTTAATCTAAAAATCAATTAAAAATACTTAAAAATAATATTTTTTTTAAAGTAAGAAAATGACCTTAAACTCACAAAAATAGATCTAAAAATTCTACTAAGATTATTAATAAAATCCACTTATTTACCGAACCATTTCGTTATTATTTTAGGTTAGTTTATCCTTGTCGATCAAATCCCGAAACTCGTGCGCATTCAACATCATCAAAAGAACGCACCCAATGTGAGTGAATCTCTACCAATTCCCCGTTTTAATCACATTTTGGGGTGTATCATGTGTCGCTTAATTATTTATTATATTTAAACACTTGTGCATCCATCATATCCATGATCAAATGTGTATCCAATATGTAACAGTTGTTGTGTGGATTATGTTTAGTTTAAAGTTATCATTTTCAGTACATACATTTCATCAGGCCCAACAGCTCCCCGTGGGAGACGGGTTGAGTACAGGTGCCTCATTTCGATCGGCTCCGTTTGATTGAGCCTTGATCTCACATACATCATCATAGGGTCGTCCGTTCCCCATTACCTATGAGCGGAACGTGACGTTGCCAACATATACATTATCATTCATGTCATATACTCATTCAAGGTGGTTTGTGTTTGTTTGTTTATATACGTTTGCTCACATATGATTATTGCACAATTTTTCCATATTAAATACAACAAGAAATCAATAACAAATGTTTTTAACAAGGTTCACTCGCCAACTTTTGTTGACCCAAAATCCCCCATTTTTACACATGATACAGGTGATCCAGTTGAAGCAAGAAACATATAGGACGGCCTAGAAGAATAAATCAGTTTAGGCTTTGGATTGTTTTACTTAGTTTCTTTTTCCTTGTAATTATATGAACTTGTTTTGAATATTGAAGTTGTAATTCGAATTTAATAAATACGAAATATTTTAGTAAACATCATGAGCTTTGGTGATAACCCAATTATGCTCCGACTCTTATTCCGCTGCGGGTCGGGGTGTGACAACATGACCATGTTAAAACAAAGGCATGGCCATGTTAAAAGAGAAACATGACCATGTGAAACCCATTGCATTTTAAACCTGGAGTGTACGTTTTTAGAATTTGAGTGCGAAGAACATAATCATGCTAAAACATAAACATGATCATGTTAGGACAGAGGCATAACCATGTTAAAACATAAACACAACCATATGAAACCCGATTGCGTTTTAGAGCCTAGGTTATAGTGTGTTGTTCTATCCATTGCGTTTTACGCATCTAGGTTTTCGATTTTCCCCCAAAAGTATAGCAATAGTGTGCTCGTTTTAAATATAAAAAACGCTTGTTTTTGTGGTGCAATTTTTATAAAAAAATATTGTCGTATGAAAAAATTACTAACGTTTAAAAACGATAGGAAGTCGGAAAAAAATGGAAACTATTGACTTAGATGTAATAGAATACCCTCAAACTAACTCACACGCCTTTTTTGTTCAATATCACCATTTAATCTTAGTCATTAATTACTTAATAGATAATCAAGATTACTTCTAGCTTTTCTACCAAAATAAACTTTTTAATATATCTTGACCATAGTTATTATTAAAATATTTGATTATAATTATTTATAATAATGAAAAATATATCTTGACCATAGTTATTATTATTAAAATTATGATTATAATTATTTATAATAATGAAAGAGAGTTCTATAGATATGTTAAGTGAGAACTCACTAAAAAAAAGGAGTGAGAATGATTAATTTGGTGGTGGCGTGTGGGAAAGCCAAAAGTTTGACGGTCCGTGTTACCTCACTTGTTGTTTTCTTGTGAAACAAAGAAAGCTGCAGAGTGAACACAACTCCATTTTCCGATGGATTCGTTTATTTTATGTGAAATTCATTCAAAAACAAATAATCATGTTTTATACTATGTTAAATTCTTTCTTTTATCCTCATGTTTTATTCTTCATATAATAACATGATTTACAAATATATAAAAATATCTATACGATATTAGACACAATACTGATGGATTAAAATTACTTTCAGGATTTTTATCAAAGAATAAGTAAATATTCGGTGTGTGAGTTTGTAACACTGTAAAATTAATCAAGCTTAAATATAGAGTAAATTGCATAAAACATCCTTTATGTTTTCTCAAACTTGCAGGTTCCAGCCTTAATTTTTTAAAGTTGCTAAAAACAGCCTTTAAGTTTATTTTTGTTGCTGGTTCAATCCTTTACAGCTAACCATGTTATTTTCTTCAGTAAAGTTCCCTCACATGCATAACATGTGAGGGTATATTCGTCATTTTGGTTGATCTTCCACCCACGTCAATTATAAGAAAAAAAAATATTTAAGGTTTAACCTATTTTAAAAAAAATTCTAACCGCAGGGACTAATGTGCAATAAAACCAAACTTTTAAAAACCAAACACCTTCTTTCCCGGTCTTCTTCTCCGGCGACTTTGCCGGATTCCGGCGAACCCGGAATTAAGATAGGAATCTTGTTAAGCTAGCCCACTAAGCTGTAAAGATTAACACAGATTTTGATCATGCCAATCAAACTCTTCAGGATTATCATCAGTTGGAAGAATCGACGCCTTATTCGCATCAGACGGAAACGACAAACGACTCTTAAACCCTACATACCTCTCACGGAACTCCGATGCCATCAAATCAGAGAACTTCGTAACACCGTGTTCAGTAGTCGGATCCAGCAACTGGTGACGCTTAGGACGCCGCAAGTTAGACTTAAACACTATCAAACGGTAATCGTGCTCCTCTTTAGTCGCGTACGTTTTACCAAACTTTGTTTAAACTAGGTTAAAACTTAAATATTCTTTTTTTTTTATAATTGAAGTGGGTAGAGGATCAATCAAAATGACGAATATACCCTCACATGTTATGCATGTGAGGGAACTTAACTGAAGAAAATAACATGGTTAGCTGTAAAGGATTGAAGCCGCAACAAAAATAAACTTAAAGGCTGTTTTTAGCAACTTTTAAACATTAAGGCTGGAATCTACAAGTTTAAAGAAACATAAAGGATGTTTTGTGCAATTTACTCCTTAAATATATTAGGATTTAGTTATTGGAATTAAAATCAACAAAATAAATTTCCGTAAGTTACATAATCAAGAAACACTAAATGAAATTTAAAGAGTAAACTGCCATTTTGTTCCCTGAGGTTTGAGCATTTTTGTCACTTTAGTTCAAATCTCAAACTTTTTGGATCTGGGTCCTTATGGTTTCAGTTTTAATGCCATTTTGGTCCAAAAGTGATATTTGTCTTCTAAAATCCTGCTTTTGTCTTTTTCCTCAGGGACAAAATGGTCATTTTAAGCATTATATATATATATATATATATATATATATATATATTGTCTTGAGGAAAAGGACAAAATAGCAGGATTTTAGAAGACAAAAATTACTTTTGGATCAAAATGGCAATAAAACTGAAACCATAAAGACCCAGATGCAAAAAGTTTGAGATTTGTACTAAAATGACAAAACTCCCAAACCTCAGGGACCAAAATGACAGTTTACTCAAATTTAAAACATCCATGTGAAATAATTTTTGAAAAATAAAATAACTTTTGAAATAGAGGAAATTGTTGCTGCCAGGTTTAACCGACTGCCTAGACTCTCGTGTTGGACCAAGCTGCGATCCGTCATGTGTAACCCAATTAAAAATGTTAGCATCAATAATCTAATTACACTATTAAAAAAAACGTTTCAAATTTGTTGTGGTCGGTGAAAGGAAAAAGACTTAAAAGTGTTGTTGTATGGATGAACTTGATACCCACCGGTACTAGTATTGAAAATCTTTAAAAGTGGGTACCGGTACCGTCGTTACGGTACGGTTTGGTACTGATATTTGAGGGTAAAACCAGTATCGTAAATGTCAAAAGTCGGTACCGAATCAGTACTAAAAATGTACCCGATTTGAAAAATTCGATACCGGTACCTAATACCATTTACTCGTTACTAACGTAGACATCATGTGTGTAAGAGTGGTTTCATTGTCAACTTTCTTCTTTCACCTAGGATTTTATGGTAATGAGAAATATTTGTAAAGTGAGTAATAATAAAATTAAAAATGATATGGTGAAACTGAAATAAATGATTGGTTCATATTTAACAAACTCGCCTCTAATGCCCACAATGATCTCCACAACTAGAAGGGCAACAACACCCCGCGCCCATGAGGTTAAACCACAACACATGGTCTTAGTATAAACTCGTTTAATAGTAATTTAGTCATTGTTGATGATTAACATGTTAATGTTGATCGTCCGTTGTTGTTGATGCACAATTACTGCTAATAATAGTTGGTACTGCTCAAAATTATCACTGATGTATCAAGTTATTGTTGATCACAATTTCCACTCACGACCAGTGATACCACAGATGATCAGTTCCCATTAATAATCATTATTCATACAACTTTCCATTAATCATGCGGATCACATCGAGACCTCCATTAGGGGCTCTTTCTTTTGAACCCCTGGATGCCACCAAGAGGGTGTTACTCTCTTGAAACCCTATGGCTTAGGAGGTTTCACCATCTTGAACCATAGAGGTTCCTTGGTGCCATAAATTACAATTTCGAGACCTAACACGTACTCAACACCTCATAACTTGCATTGAAATTTATTATAATTTCACTTTGCTTTTGAATAAATCTAATTAGAGTAAAGTGACATGACACTAAAATCACTGACACAAATTGTATCAATTTTCAAAATGCATTAGTAAATTTACATACTTGGCATTATAAATTTCTTTATTTCACTAATATATATTGTTAGGGTTAGCGTGCAACTCAAACACTTAAACATAAAAGTAGTAAAGTGACAGGGGATATTTTATGTAGTTTCGTTGTGACGTGCAACCTATGTCCAATGGGCAACAAGGTTTTTCATATTATTGAGTGATGATGATTATAAGTACATGAAATTAAATTTATAAACTAGAATTAGCGTTAAACCCTTGCTAAACAAGAAACTACTAATTGGGCCTGTATTAGAGTTAGAGCCGACTGACTCCCTATTGCTCTTTCTCTCTCTAGTTCTCAGCTAGCCATATTTGGGTGGAAGCCTACATACCACAATAATCTCCCGCTTTTAGGCTTCAAAATACGTTCAGCTCCACTCTCATGTACTTCTGTAAATGAAAATCCCTTTGATCTTTAGTTCTTTCTGGGTCACCCCAACCTTAACATTATTCCTGGAGACTAGCTCAAACTATGCAAAGCTTAAGCTTATTCAACACCATAGATTTGGTAAACATGTTTAGTGGATTTTTAGTACCCGGGATATTCTTTAAACTGAGTGTTCCATCATTGATCAACCCTTTCACGAAGTGATATCTTATCCACTTGTGCTTTGTCTTCCCATGATAGACTGGATTATTTGGCAAGTTTTACCATACTTTCATTTTCATAAAACAATGAGTAATCAGACCGTTGTTTACCCAGTTCTTCATGCAAAATCTTCGACCATGCTAAACAACCATGTACACGGATTCGGTTATCGATAAAGCTACACTTTTCTGAAGTCTGGATATCCAACTCACCATTGTTCCTCCCACTGTAAAGATGTACCTGGTAGTTCTTTTCGATGTCCCTTTACAACCACCTAAAGCAGCATTTGTATAGCATTTGTATGGCACTAATAATAGCATATTTCCCTTTGAAACATAACTCCATTTTCAATGTACCCTTTAAGTATTTAAGCATACATTTAACCACTTCCTGGTGTTCTCTTCCCGGATACGACATAAACCAACTAATAACCCTGACGACATGGGCAATATTTGGTGAAGTGCAAATCATGGCATACATGAGACTGTTGACCGTTGATTCATATGGAACTTTAGCTATCTGTGTTCCTTTTTCTTCCAATTTAGAAGACTAGTCTTTGGGTAAGCTTTAATGAGTCCCCAACGGTGTGTTCCTAGGCTTGGTCTTTTCGTCATTCATCTTTAGCCTTTCCAACATGTGTTCCTCGTGTATTTTAAAGAATCACCCTTCTTAATTCTAACAATGTTCATCCTAATTATCTGTTTGGTTGGACCTAAATCTTTCATTTCAAATTCTTTGGAGATTTGCTTCTTTAACTTGTTGATTTCATTCATGTTGGAACCTGCAAACAACATATCATCTACATAGAGAAGTAGAATGATATAAAATTTACTGAACTTCTTTAAATGGCAACAATTATCCATTTGACATTTCATATACCCTTACCTTTCCATGAAGTTGTCAAACTTCAGGTACCATTGTTTGGGTGCTTATTTTAGACTACACAAGCTCTTCTTCAATTTGTAGGCCTAATTTTCCTTCCCAACAACCTGAAACTCCTTAGATTAAGCCATGTAGAAATCTTCATCTAGATCACCGTGTAGAAATGATGTTTCCATATCTTGCTACTCTAAATGTAAATCATTTGTAGCTGCAAGACTCGGTACCAATCTGATTGTTATCATCTTCAGCATTGGAGAGAAGATCTCATCACAATTAACCTTTTTTTCCTGTTTAAACTCCTTGACCACTAAGCGAGCTTTGTATCATTTAGACCCATCATGTTCTTACTTATCCCTAAAGACTCATTTGTTTTGTAAAGCTCTTTTATCTGGTTGAATCTTGGCTAAGACCCAGTTTTGTTTTTACCCAAAAAACTTATCTCTTCCTTCATTGCATGCTCCCACCAAAGAGAATCTTTCATTTTGATTGCCTCATATAACTCATTGGCTCAGCATTTTTCGTCAAAAGAATGTAGTTGGCTCAGCATTTTTCGTCAAAAGAATGTAGTTGACTGAAGGACTATATATTTGAGGTTGTTTAGTAACTCTGATGGACCTCGTGTCTCCTGGCCCAATTTTCAGGCGAATCAAGCTGTTTTGGATATCGTTCATCTTCAGATTATGATCTCCTACTGTCAAAATCTCCTATAGAATTTTCATTCCCACCACCTTCGAACTCAGGAATTGTTTCGACATTAGTATTGGTTTCAGGATTAAGAACTTGTTCGGGGGCCCATTGCTAGTTTTCAATCTTAACATATTTATTCTTAAGCTTAGAATTTGCATTTTTTTCTATCCTTGTACAGTTCAACCTATAGCCGATTTTGTCTGACCCATAGCCAATAAAAGTGTATTTCTTGTCTTCTGCATCCCATTTATCATCATTTTTTCCAGATCATAAGCATTGCACCCAAATACTTTCCAGTGATCATACTTGACAATTTCAGTGCTTCACTCTTCTATTCTTCTTCCATCACTTTGAAGCCCACGGTTGATAAGATATTTAGAAGTGTTAATTGCATTAGCACAAAACATCTTTGGAAGCCCTACATTTAATCTCATACTTTTGGCACCCTCATTTAGAGTATTGTTCATCCTTTCTGCGACTCCACTTTATTGACGGGAGATGTATTGCGAATACATCCATTTATCATGTATAGTTTGTATATATTTAATTTCGTTTGTGTCGTTTTTTAGTGTAGAATTAGCTACTATTGATAGTTTGGTTAATTGCAGGTTTCGATTGCTGAAAAGATGGAAAAACGCATAAAATATGTCAAGTGAGGAGAAGCAATGAGAACCGGACGAGACGCAGCTGAATTGAAATTGAAAAAACGAAGAACAACTGGAAAAGGTCACGTCGCGTGACCATGAAATAGATTTTCCTTCGCGTAAATAAAACTCAAACTTAGCGTCGCGCTACGCGATCAAGAAGAGAAGTCCCCTTCGCGTGACGCTAATGGGCTGTTTTTACAGAAAGTATTGGGGTTAGAGCTGGATTCTTCAAAGGAAACCTATATAAAATTCATTAACAACAACTCTAAACCCTAGTTACGAATTTGCAACATCTTGGTCGAAAACTTGGAAGATCTTGGAGTTTTTTGGGGATTTTGGAGCAACGATTGAAGGTTGAAAGCTCGAGGGAACATCCGGGTCGTAATTTAACCATCCGGTTCACTTGTTCTTTACTTCCATTTATCATTCATGCCTTATTTTTTTGAAAATACTCTTGTTTCATGTTTGATTTACAATATGTTAGGCTAAATGCTTTGTACTTCCTAGATTGGTTGAATGGATTTGTAAGGTTTTGAGTTTTATTATGGATGTTTGATATTCATGGATTATTTATGAAAGTAGTCAACTTGATTATCAGTTTGATGTGTATGCATGCTTAGAATTATTTAATTGTCATTTAATCCTTCGTATGATTCTTGGTGGATGTATTCCACATAATAGGTTTATGCTAGATTATAATACCGTATTGTGATATTTTGGGTTAATTGGCCAATATACCTTAGAAGCATTATTTGGTAATTGAGTAGGTCTAGGTGTTCTACTAATCTTAATAGTTGTGAGGTGCGAGGTTATTGTTAGGTCTAAGTTGATAAATTGCTAGGTAGGGTCTTCATGAGGAGTTTGAACTAGTTTCCCTATCGACCGTAGTTTATCAAGTTGAATCGAGAACCCAAGTTTACCCTAGGTTTATCACCCGTGAGGGAGTGGATCGAATTAGGGTACTTTCATAAACCACTTAGATAGCCCGTGAGGGAGTCTAGACCAACTGGTATAATTAACAACCTTTAGAGCTCCATAGTTGTCTTCCTGAGAAGGGTCGGGGGTCCTGTTCGGTGTCTTGGTATGTTTAGCATTAAAAGATCCCGGTTCCATAATAATCAACATCCTAATAAATCATTACTAGTACAATACAGGATTCAGTCTTGGTAGTCTCTTCCATCATCTAAGTAAACCCAAGTTAGTTCGTGTCTAGTTAATTTAGTTAACTTTTTTATAGACGACAAATTTGGATTACTACAGACCACTGGAGTATCATCGTGCAACCAACGGAACCACCCGATCATATCCATATCCACTAGGCATAATGCCTATACACCAATTCAGGAGGAAACCCAACATATATGAGAACCCCCCCTTATGGGAATCGAACCCAGGACCTATTGGTCCCACGTCACTGTTAGTCTAGATAGTCTAGTTAACATAATTAAATAGAGTCCTGTGGGTTCGATTTCCGGACTTACTTAGATTTACTAGAGTCGATAGGTTCGCTTGCCGGTTAGTAGTTTAGTCGATTTTAGAGAGTCTAGAGTATTACTTAGTGTCTAAATTAGGTTAATTTAGGTCGTTTTTATTAAACCATTTTTGCACATCAAGGAGTACCTAGAATTATCTTTATCATCCGAATGCCGCATTTAACACATTAATTAATGAACTATGTGCTAATGTATTCCCTCCATTATCCAACTTCAAACAGTTTACCTTTAAATCAATTTCAATTTTAAGAACATATTTCCATTTCTTAAAAACATCAAATACTTCAAATTTGTTTTTAAGAATGTAAACCCATACCTTGCATGTAGCATCGCCTATGAAGGTCAGATAATATCTTGAACCACCTAAAGATGAAAAAAGATGTTGTTCCGAATACGTCTGAATGGACAATCTCATGTTTATGAGCTTCACAAAATATATTTTCTTCTCCTTTTCATAAACACATGGTTCATAGAAGTTAGATTCAAATATTTTTAAATATGAAAGTTTTCCCTTGGCAACATGTATCTTCATAGCATTTTCACTCACTTGACCAAGTCATTGGTGCCATAAATTGGGTGGACTCAACAAGCTTACTGTAAAAAACCAATATCCTCTTCCTCGTATTGACGACCTCTTCGATCAATTACAAGGCGCAACATGTTTTTCCAAGATTGATCTTCCTTCTGGCTAGCACCAACTTCGAGTTCTCGAAGAAGATGTACCAAAAACCGCTTTTCGCACACGATATGGACACTATGAGTTCGTGGTCATGCCTTTTGGGTTGACTAACACACCTGCAATATTTATGTATCTAATGAACCACATGTGTAAACCTTTTCTCGATCGCTTCGTAATTGTATTCATCAACGATATCCTCATCTACTCCAAAACGAAAGAAGAGCACAAGTGACATTTGCATCTCATCCTAGCTTTGGTGAACGTCTTTACGCCAAATTCTCCAAGTTTGAATTTTGGCTAAAAGAGGTTCAACTCCTTGGTCACACCGTCAACGAACTCGGTATTCACGTTGACCCGACAAAGATAGAAGCTGTGAAGAATTGGATTGCACCTAAGTCTCCCTCTGAAATTCGTTCGTTTCTTGGTTTAGTTGGTTACTATCGTCGTTTTATCTCGAACTTTTCCAAAATCGCTGTCCCTCTTACGTCTTTGACTCAAAAGGATAAACCTTTTGTTCGGGGTCCTGAACAAGAGGAGTCTTTTCAAACCCTCAAGGACATGCTTTGTAACGCTCCCATCCTCACACTTCCCGATGGAAACGACGATTTCGTCGTGCATTATGATGCTTCCAACCAAGGTCTTGGTTGCGTTTCATGCAACGGGACAAGGTTTCGCTTACGCGTCGTGACAACTCAAAATTCATGAGAAAAACTATACTACGCACGATATTGAACTTGGTGTAGTTGTTTTTGCATTGAAGATTTGGCGACACTACCTTTATGGTACTAAGTGTACGGTCTTCACCGACCATAAGAGCCTTCAACATATCCTCAATCAAAAGGAACTCAACATGCGTCAACGTCGTTGGGTAGAATTGTTAAACGACTACGACTGTGATATTCGCTACCACCCTGGCAAGGCGAATTTTGTAGCCGATGCACTTAGTTGTAAAACTCATGTAAAGAGTATTTGTCATTACCAAACCGTGGGAAAACTACACAAGCTGATTCGCAATGCACAGTTCTCAATCGTTAATGAGGGTAACCTCGATAGCGAGTTGACATGTGGAGTCGAAAACCCACTCGAAGCTAAGTCCGATGGTATGCTTTACTACATCAATCGCATTTGGATCCCCGATCGTCTCAACCTTCGAACCACCTTTATGGATGAAGCCCACAAATCCCAATACTCCATTCATCCTGGCGCCGACAAGGTGTACCATGATCTTCGTACATCTTATTGGTGGCCTGGGATGAAGAAGGATATCGCTTTTTGCGTCTCAAAATGTCTTACGTGTTCCAAGGTCAAGGCCGAACATCAACGTCCCTCTGGTTTACTCGAACAACCAGAAATTCTTGTCTAGAAATGGGAGAGCATCGCTATGGATTTCATTACTAAGCTACCTCGTTCTCCTTCTGGTCATGCCAACATTTGGGTCATTATTGACCGTTTGACCAAATCCGCTCACTTCCTCGCCATTCGTGAAGATTACAAAGTCGAGAAATTAGCTCGTATTTACACGAGTGAAATCATTAGTCGTCATGGTACCCCCATTGACATCATTTCTGATCGTGATCCTCGTTTCACCTCTCGCGTTTGGCAAACGTTTCAATCCGCCCTTGGCACTCGTCTCAATCTTAATATCGCTTTTCACCCTCAATCCGATGGTCAAACCGAGCGTACTATCCAAAACTTGGAGGATATGCTTTGCTCATGCGTAATCGATTTTAGCGGCAACTGGGATTCGCACTTACCCTTGGTAGAATTCTCGTACAACAACAGTTATCATGCTAGTATTCAAATGATACCATTTGAAGCATTGTATGGTCGTAAGTGCCATTCGCTGATTTGTTGGCACGAGATCGGAGAAACTCAAATCACCGGTCCCGAGAGACAACGGAAAAGATCCTACAAATTCCTGATAATCTTCTCAAAGCCCGAAGCCGACAAAAGAGTTACGGTGACAAAAGACGCAAGCCTTTGGGATTCAACGTAGGTGATAACGTACTTCTCAAGGTGTTGTTCGATTTGGTAAGAAAGGCAAGCTCGCTCCTCGCTATGTAGGTCCCTTAGAGATTCTTGAAAGGATTGGCAAGGTAGCGTATCGACTGGATCTACCTCAAGAACTCAACAACGTTCATCCTGTCTTCCACGTTTCAAACTTGAAGAAATGTTTAGCTGAAGAAGGACTTCAAGTTCCGCTCGAAGACCTTCAAATCAACGAGACATTGCATTTTGTGGAGAAACCGGTCGAAATCATGGACCGAGGAGTCAAACAGTTAAGGCGTAGTTGAATTCCTATTGTTAAGGTTCGATGCGAAGGAAAATGCGGCACGAGTTTACTTGGGAACTCGAGAGTGATATGAAAACTAAGTATCCGCATCTCTTCGTTGCATCTTCCTAAATTTTGAGACGAAATTTCCTAAAGGAAGGGAGACTGTAACGCCCTGCTTTTTCGTTTTGTAATTCTATTTTGAAACTTTGTAATCTTATATTCTTCCTTTCATTATAATCGTTGTAATCGGAGACTTGAATCATAATGAATCTCGTATTTTATTTCAGTTCATGTTATATACATTCATACACATGATACATGATTCGTGATACTTGCAAACATGTGATACTTACCAATACGTAACAAACATGCTTCGAACGATACTTATACACTCAACTTATACTTAATCATACTCGTTTCATACTTGTGTAATCTTTAGTACATGCTACTTGTGCTTAAAAAATCCTAGAATAATCATAAAACAATTAATATATAACATTTGGACAAGGTCCTAATCAACAAAATCAAAAAAATAAAAAGTTGTGTTTCTTCCCGAGCCTTGCGGACCGTATGGTCCCCCTACGATCCGTAAGGGAGCATGGCGGGCAGAAACTTCAATCAGCCATGATTTTACATGAATCCCCACCTCCTAATCTCACCCAATGGCCTCAAAACCTCATTTAATCACCCTCCATCAACCCTAACTCCTTCCCTATAAATACAAAGCCTCTCCCAAGTTTTTTCCACTTTGCAAACACTCTCTAAACGCTCTCAAACACTCCTTATTCAACTGAAACTTGAAGAACTTGGCAGATTCGTCACATCTTTTCAAAGTGATCATAACTTCATCAATACTTGGTCTTTTTCTTTGATTCCTCTTTCAAAACACTTAGATGAACCTTAGGTATGATCCCACGGGTTTGCCATGGCAAATCCAGACTTAGGAATTCACCAAAAAGGCTCCAAAGTGGACTAAAACTTTCTGATTTACTTGAACTTTGTTTATACTACTTTAACTTGAGGTTTCTCATACACATTCCTATGTCCTAATGCTCATAATCATTTGTATGGTTAGTTGGGCTTAAAAACAAGTGTGTGATATTCAAAATCAGAGGATTTATCCTCACAAACTTTCTGTTTTGTATGAGTTCTAACTCACAAGTTGTGTCAAGTCTTGAACTTGAAGTTTTGTGTGACTATTTGGTTAGCTTGGGCTATCCTACATACAAGTCCACACACCACTTGATGTTTTGCTTAGATTATTTGTATTATTTTATTCCTTAGTACATGTTCATGACCCTCCTTGGTGTCTATGACAACTTGTGTAGTGGTGGATACCAAAGAGGTTCCTAAATGGAAGATTTATCTTCCTACCTCCGAAATGACTTCTATGACATCCTTGTTGGACTTATGATATAATATATATGTATATAGCCTATATATAATACTTAACCGAACCTTTGATGATGACCAAATGGTTGTTCGTCGAGTTACTAAGTTAAATCACCAAAGTGTTTAGTTCCTCGTTACGATTCTAATAGGTGTAAAACCTATGAAACCATACCAACCCTTATGGGTTTTCATAGTGTCAAAAACGAGTGCTAGACGTTAGTGATTACTTTCTTGTACATTATTTTGTCATGCTTTATTCTAAATTCCGAATCTTCCATTATCATCCAATACTCATACACTTCCGTTTCTTGGTGTAGAAGGACTCGGTGCTTCACCCTTCAACAACAACACCTCTCTCACGGATTAACAAGGAAAGCTTGCAAAACCGTGATTATACTTGAACCCCCTTTTTCGTTTACCACATTTTGGGGTGTAACATGTTTATCTATCCAAACTTACACTTAAACCTTATTCTTATTGCACAAACATTCCTTACACATGCTTGCATACTTGACTACTTGATACATTAAACTTGGGGTTATACGTTTTGTGCTAGACTTATTATTAACTTCGTACGAGACTATCCTTGACATATATAGCGCTATAGGATTAACGCACTACCCGTATGCTTGAGGTTATGTTAAGAGCTTATTGCGTTTCATCATTGGTTTGATTAGTTAAACACATGCCAACTTTATTGTTTATCTTGTTTCAATAGCTTGCCATGTGGAATTGTTTAAACTCATTTTATGCTATGTACGTATGAAAACTAGTATACTCTCCTTTGATTTTGCATTGAACTTTATTTTAAACATGTTACAGGTTGAGGAGGACGATGCTACGAAATTGAAGTAGCGATGATGCTAGATACACATATAGACGCCTTAGGTTTATTTATGTTGTATCAATTTTGTCTTTGTTGTTATGTTATATTCGTGTACCAAAGATGTTGTACTTATGTTTCCATGAATTGTAACTCTTTTATATGATGAAATGAAAACGGTTTTGATTTAATTAATGTCACAAATAAAGTTATGAGTAATGAGCAATCTATTTCGTCCTGCCTCGATGTTTCCGCCATCGGTTGGGGTGTGACATTATCAGTGATCATTATGACGTATCATAACTATACATATTTATAATACGAATTACCCACAATTATGAATACTTTTGAGACAATTTATAAAGGAAACACTACCTAAATCGTTCCTTTTTAGTTTTTACAGGATTTGAAGGTCCCGAATAAAAAAGAAGCAAAAAACGATAAAAAATCTGACGAAAATACAAAGTTTCCAAGAAGCACACCCGTGCTACCATACACAGCAAGGCACGACCGTGCCTTGCCTCAACCCACTGACGTGGTGCGAGCGTGGGTACATTTTTAGGTATATTTTAAGCACTATTTACTTCTTTATTCAAGCTTTACATTTATAAAACACGATATTTACTATCAGCCTCTACAACACGCTAGGGCAAGTGCACCCATCATTGGCGAAGTATAGTGATGGTAAGATATCGAGGTCGTCCAATGACATAAGAGCTTTTAATACTGGAATATCATCGGCATCTAATCTACCAAATTTTTAGGAATTTTTTTATAAATAAGAATAAACTTAAATAATAATAAAAGAAACAAATAGACAAGGTAGAATCACTTGGTTCTGACTTATTATTTACGTATCCTTTGATGATTTCCACGCTTTGGGCTTTTTAAGAGATTATCTTAGTTAAAGTGGCATGTCCCTCTTTTGGAGGCAGCGCTACCCTCAGCCATATGGGTCTGAGTCAGCAGGGATACAGTCCCGCAAGGACGGAATATTGGAAGATAATTAAGTAACTTACTAAAGCGAAATGTGGCATGTCTCTCTTTTGGAGGCAACCTTACCCTAGGCCATATTAGTCTGGGTCTACAGGGATACAGTCCCGCAAGGCCGGTTTAAAGTTTTAATAGTAGTTTACTTATAAGGGGCTCAAGCCGTTCTTACTTCCCCTAATTTGATGCTATTTGCCTCAAGGGAAGTCCTAATAAGCTTGAGCCAAGTCCTCATAGGATCTATACACTGAACGAGGCAAGAACTTTACTCATACCATCCTTCTAACCCCCTTCCAGGTAGTTAACCCGCTTTATATAGACCGTAAAGACACGAATGAGTGAATCAACGAAACATGAAGGATGATAGAATAAATTAACTTTCAATATAAAAAACTAGTTATTAAAGTCATAAATACATACCTAAAAAAGAAGTTTACCAAAGCTAGGAAATCACAAGTAATGCATAAATAACTTGTCTTCACTTAGTGATGTAAGAGATTAGCTAAACATGGCCTTTGATTGACAAAAACTCTTACAATCAATCTTGGATCCCGTGACTACTACACACTCTAAGGTGAAGCATGGATGAAAGTGGTGGATGATGGTGGTATTATGATGGTGGAGTGGTGGCTGGCGTGAGAGAAGTGGTTTGCTAAGGGATGAATTGGAATGAAACCAAGCACCCCTATTTATACCCAGAAACAGACCCTTCACACGGCCCCGTGCCAGCAGAGCACGGCCCCGTGTCTCCTTCCTTTTCTGTCTTCATTTAATGCAGATGTCAGATCAACCTGTTACACGGCTCCATGCGTCAACGGCACGGCCCCGTGGCCCTTGTACTTGTTGTACTTTCTGAGATTCGCAAATCTGAGAGTTGACCATGGCCCGTGCCCTGAGGGACACGGCCCTATGTCTCTTGTCTGCTTCTGTTTGTCTTCTTCTAATCTGAAATCTTGAGGGGGCACGGCCCCATGCCGACTAGGCACGGCCCCATGCCAGTCTTCTGACTTGTTGTTTTTGTCTTTGGGTTTGTTTAGTACGTTGCCTTATCGTCTTGCATACTTATGTTGTATTTTGTCGTTAATTTGTTCCATTTGTATATTTAAGCTTTTTTAATCATGAAAATCAAAAGTATACAATGAAATGCACTTTTTTCAACATTGGTATTAAAAAGGGTTGATTTTATACCGAATTTGATATAATTTATATGTTGCATTTGACCCATATCACCACCTTTTGGAAAAATCATAACAACATCGTAGGGCAATAAAGAAAGATGGCATCCATTCCCGGCCTCATTCACTCATTTGATCAGCCTACCGACCTCATTCACTCATTTGAGGCATGCCCTTCTTTGCTCTCTTGTTCCCTGGTATGCCATAGCTCCAAGGCTGATAGACTTGTGCCTCTAAGGCCTTGCTCTCTCACTCTTAAAGGCTCTAGTTTCTTGGAGAAAGTGTTGATGATCCATGGATCTTGACTAATCAATAGCCAAGTATTCAATTGTCATGATACTTCCTAAGCCCCCTTTGCTTGGAAGTGAGAGGTTGATCCTTAGGGAAGGCCTTCATGCTTACCGTGACCTCTCCAAAGCTAGGATCCTACATCCTACCTTTGATCATCCATGTTGAGGATAAGGCATCACTAGATTAGGTCACTAAATATATGTAGTAGATGAGAGTTGAGAGACACTTTGTTGCACACATACTTGCACTTGAGCTAGAGCTTGAAGATCACGTAGAGTGATAATAGCCTTTGGTAAAGTGTTTCATATGGTTGTAATCTCTATATATTCTCAAACTCTTGAATTAGTTACTCTTATTAATATAGTATTTTTATCTTATTTAATGTGTTTAACTTTTACTAATTCTTGGTTTATTATCTTTTGTGACAAGATTGCATGAGCCCTTTGAAGCTAAATTAACTTAACATCTTAATTTAACTGTATAAGTTTAACCTAACCTAAATTAACTTAACTAAGGTGCGCGTATGGCTTCTAGTACCCTTAGTTAGATCTGGTGTTCTTGATAACCTTGGGAGGTGAAGCTTATTAATACACTCATGGTGTGAACAACCCATATACTAATCAGGGAAATCTGAACTTAACCTATCAAAATTATTATTAATATGTAGACTTATGGTATTGAACGAGATCAGGTGACAACCTTCTAGTATCGAACCAGATATTGGGGTGATAAAAAGGCTTATGATATTACATCGAGATCCTTTGGGAAACCTTTTGGTAATGCACCAAATCCTATTGGGAGGTAAAAGTTAAGATAATAGATTTACGGGGGAATAAGACAATTAATTTGCTTAACCGGTGAAAGGGACATATTTTGCTTATTTGGTAACTTTATTAATTTGCTTCGGTAATTTAAAAGATACCTAAATGTGATCCCATTTGTTAAGCTTGAAATAAAGCACTACATAATTAAGTTATAATAATATAATATAACCAAGACGACTTTAAACCAATCTTGTTGTGGCATATCGTTTACTAGTTAAAAGGCTAGGAAGGTTCATTATGGACATATTTCCAGACCGGTCTATCGATATGTTGTGACAAGATTGAACGATGTTGGCGACCGGACCAAGGAAGCCACTTCTAAATTATATAAAAGATAAAATCGAAATCTTAAACATTTTCCTCATTTTATAAAATAAACTATATTAATTAAGAAAGATTTATCCAAGAGTCCTATATTACTATTTTAGTCTATTAAACTAACTACAAATAAGGATGGCCATACTAATAATACAACGGTTTAGTAGGAGAAGCATATTCCTTGGCCGATATTAGGTTCTTATCAAAAAATATACTATACGCGATGGGTTCTCTGTTCGTTGTGTGTATTTTGTTTAAATAAAAATCATTTGGTATAATTCAAAACTAGATGATCGTGCTTTGAATTTGTTAAGTCAACACAGTTAAGTGTGCTCAATATTATTAAATTAATATTCCTAATTCACACGACATCAAGCAACATTTACCGCTTTTTTTTTACTCTAGCAACTGTTGATTTAGTGCATTGATTTCTAAAGAGCCTATTTTCTTTGTAGTTCTAGCAATCGTTATTTTTCCTTAGCCTATAATTGTTTCTATGTATTAGTCCCAGATTCATCAAATGATGAATAAAGCGATTAATGATTTCAGTAAACAATTTAACATATGTTTTATGCGGAACTAGAAATCAATACTTAACAAATTTGGAGTTATAGAATTTTTATGTGTTATTCAAATTGTAAAATGTTTTACACAGATGAGCAATAAAGATGCTTACTAGTTAAATTACACAAAAATTCTACCCAGATGGAACAATTAAGTTCCGGATTTTGGTGATCGATAAGAGAAAAAACTTAAACTATTTGAATGCTTTTCTTCAAATCAGTTGCCTTCCTTCTTCAGTTATATTTCTATTATAAGGAAAGTTCACTGGATCACTAAAAAACAGTTTATTGATCCTGGTGACTAGTGGGTCAACTTGAACTTTATCCCTTTGATGTTTGTGCATAAATTGTCAACTTATGCTTACTTCATCAGCTTCTAGAAGGCATAAACTTGGGTCTTCCATTATTGGTGACACTCCACGTTACAGATATTATTCTCTCATTGAATCACATGTTTTTGTGTAGTGGTTATTTTCACATCTTTGGTTGTACGCTTTGTGCTTTAGTTAATTGCCGCTGATAATTACTTAAGTCGTATGAAGTTTACTTCAGTCGTCTGAAATTTAATTCAATTGTTTGTAGTTTCGTTGAAGTCCTTCATCTAAAGTTTTTAGTCACCAGTTGTAGGTTGTTGGTAACTTCAACAGTAGTTGTAGTTTCTTCGGCTGCAATCAAACGCTACATTACTAAGTTCAAGTGGACTCGTTCTTTTATTAGTTGTAAACAGTCTTCTTTGGGATTTCTTTGAACACTTAATATAAAACAGACTAAAATTGCCCCTAAGTGTTGTAAAGAATTAAAAACTAAATTTATAACATATAAAAATTAGAAATTAAAAGTATAGGATGTTTTAAGACTCAAGACCAAGTACAAGGTCAATTTTTAGTTGATTGTTCGAAGGTATGGTCTTGTTGCATTCTCTCCATAACTTCTTCATTTCATTTTTGTAGGTCATCCAAGCATCAGTGTACTCTATTGCTTTATCCCTTCAGGTGGTCAGGGTTTAGATTTTAAAATGTAATATTTCTTTTCTTGATGTAGGAGAGTGTTGAGCTTGAGTATTTCTTACCTCTTACTCTATGATTATTCTCATTTTCTTATCTTTTCCTTTGAATATTATTAAGTTGTTCTTTCCAAGCCTTTGCAGATCTATCAGGATCTAGCAAACTTCATATTTTCTAAAGGTTTGTATCCAAGCCTTTGAACATCTTCTTGCCTACTTCAGTGATCCTGTGAATAGCTCTTTTTGTTCTGGCCTACCTGTATGATTGCTTGAGGAAATACTCCCTCATAGAAATGAGATCGGTGCAGTGCAGTTCTAAATGTAATATTTCTTTTCTTGATGTAGGAGAGTGTTTAGCTTGAGTATTTTCTTACCTCTTACTATGTGATTATTCTCATTTTCTTATCTTTTCCTTTGAATATTATTAAGTTGTTCTTTCCAAGCCTTTGAAGATCTATCCGGATCTAGCAAACTTCATATTTTTCTAAAGGTTTGTATCCAAGCCGTTGGACATCATCTTGCCTGCTTCAGTGATCCTGTGAATAGCTCTTTTTGTTCTAGCCGACCTGTATGATTGCTTGAGGAAATACTCCCTTATAGAGATGAGATCACTGCAGTGCAGTTCTTCTAGATCACCATGAGTAAATTTGTCAACCTTGTCATCTTTTCTTAAAACCTCATACTTTTTGAACCTCTTTTCAACCAACGTACATGGGTATTTTCCTTCTGACATTCCAAGCATGGTTTTAATTGGACTTTTGCTTCACAATGGGGCTCTTTGACTTATCCAATAATCACCATTGATGTAGTAGGCTAGAGTTCTTTTAGTTTTAGGACTTGCTTGATACTCTAAACTATCTCTCAGATGAAGTATGCATACTTCTTTTCTGGAAATTCATCTGGTTGAGAAGAATTCAAGGTTTGTGTGAACTCTGACTCAGAAGGTTCTCTAGGCATAGGCTTCTTGAGCTAAATAGTAGAAGGACCAACATCTAATATGAATTTCTTTCTCGATTTTTCCTCTAATGATGTTTTGTCTACTTTCTTTGATAACTCTTTGTAATTACTCTGCTTCTCTTGCTGTTGTAGGAAGTGGAATTAAGGATGGAGGACCCATGGGAATTCTACTTCCAAATGCTTTTTCATGTGTTCTTTTGTTTATGTCTACACGTGGGTCTACAGGTTTCTTCCATATGTCCTTTTCACCAAGTCCTTTTCTTCTGTTTTCTTTTTCATCTACATATTGAGGAGTGATCTTTACCTGAGTTGGTTTCTTCATATGCGGATCTTTAGCTTTTGCAGACGGGTTCATGATAGTGTCTTTCGCTAGCTTTCTGAGATTAGGAACATCATGAACAATTTCTCGTTCATTATCTATTTTCTTCAATGTCTCCACTTGTTGCTTTGATGTACGTTCCCAAATGGACCAATTTTTTGTAATTCTTTCTTTGAGCCATAGGTACTTAGAGTTGATCCCTTCAACTGTTGTGACGTTTTGTAGCTTTTCATTTCAAGTCTTCCTATCAACTTCAACTTGTGAGGAATAGTTGTGTTCTTCCTTCTTTGTTGTTATCTTATCAAGAACCTTGGGAACTTTATTAATTTTTTTGAATCATGGTTCTCAAAAGTGTTGGTTTCAATAATTGGTTTTCGTTGTTGATGGTTTGCTTTCTGAGTTCTTCTTGATCTGGTTTATCACTTTATTTTGATCTTCGATTTTCTTCAGAAGCTTCTTGCTCCTTCTCTTTATCTTGTATGTCCTTTAGATTCTGATTGTCAATTGTCTGTTATATTCTCATTTGTTATTACTTTGTATCCCCCTTCAGTACTTAACAAAGAGCTTGATGATTCTCCGGTACTCCTCCTTCTAGAATCCTCTTTCATACTCAAGTCATGAACTTTGTTGAAAGTTAGAGCATCTGATCCAACTGAACTAGTGACTTTAGTGATTGTTCCTAATTAACTGCCATGTAATAAAGATTAAAGCAATAAAGCTTGTAGTTCATCATCATTTTGAAGTTTTATTGATGACAAATGTGTTAGATGTGAGTTAAAAGTATTTATGTGAGTGGTAACTGAATCTCCCTCTTTCATGCGTGTGTTTACTAAATCTCAAACTAGAAATGCCTTGTTTGTAGCTGATATTTTTGTACATATTTAACAACGCCTCGATAATTCCACGTTTTGTGGTTTCTTCTAGGACGTTGTACACAACAATTAGACATATCTGTTGTCACAACAGAGGTTACAACAAATGTTATCCACTGCCATGATCATTTATCAAACTTCCACTCAAACTCTACCAACGCCCACAAGAATTCCTCAACCACAATCACCCAACATCAGTTTCAAGAGAAGGAGAAACACAAATGTTGTACTTGATGACAAGATCTTACCTTTGTCAACCACTGACCACCACAACAGTGGTTAAACTTCCTTCTTCTCAAATTACCATATTGCCTCTTGCCAAGAAATTCCCACTAGACTTACATGCTGTCAGAGAAGAGATCAAATCCTTCTTTTCAGAAGAAGATCCAGACAAAAGGAATTTCTATCTCTGGAAGGATATCCCAAGCCAAGAAATTTGGATGAGTATTTGAAAGTTAAGGCCAAACAAGATATCTCTAAAAGGGATACCCAGGGAAAATCTAATAGAGAAATACAAAACTACTTGCAGTACCAGCTGAGCAAAGTCAGAAGTCTAGAAGATTTTGCAAGAGACTTAAGCAAACAACTATCAGAGAGAGAGGATAAAAGCCTTAAGAATGATTATATTGATCATATCATGAATAATAAGCAGTACAAGGCTACAAGGGCACAATTTAAAGACTGGACTATGAGTGAGTTGGAAGAAGAGGTACAAAGAATGCAAGAAATGTTGAAAGATCCCCTCAAAAAGCCCACTCCTCCAGATTGGAACAAATACAAGAAAAATATGTCTGAAAAGACTTTGAAGTTAAGAAGAATGAAGTAAGAGTTGATTGCTGCTAACTATGGGTCAAAGAACCAAATCATGAGGTGGCAAGAGGTTAAGGTGATTGACACATGTAGAAGGCTTGAATAAAGAAGAAAAACTGATCCAACACTGCCAAAGAAGCTTGTATATGCAACAAAGGATACAGCTCATCAGACCCAACCTTCTACAAAACCATCTGAAACATCTGCTCAATCCATTCTAGCCTTAAAACAAAGAAAAAAGCAGAGAGAGATGTCCAAAAAAGATGTAAGAAGGTATGAGCATGACCTCATCAAACAAGGAATCATGGATCAAATTCATTTCCACTCTGATGATGCAAGCAATGTGTTAAGAGAAACATTATCCAAGATTGCTCATCAACTACAACCACCACCCTCAACAATAAGCCATCCTAAAAAACCATCTGACCCAAAAATTCTAAAACGGAAAGTTGATAAAAACTCCCATGAATTGACATTGCTCAAGTCAGATGGTAAAGCTGTCAAGATAAGCATGAAGATGCATATGGGTTAAATGCAGAAGACCTTCAAGATATTTTAAATCTGGAGCTTGAAAAGGATGAGGAGGATGTGGAGTCTCTCAACTTTGAACTACAGTTCAAAGGGAAAATTAGAGAACTCCTGTTGAGGAATAAAGACCAAAAATAAATGTGTTTTGGCATCATCTGTTCCAGGGGGAGATTGTTGGGATTGAACCCTTTACAAAGGAACAGATGATACAGAGCCAAATACACTATCAACGTTTTGGTTCCACTATCAGAGTTTACAACCACTGTTAGTTAAACTCTGCCTTTTCAAAGATCTGTTGTCTATCATCTGTCTTCTATTATTAGATGCTACAAAATGACATTTTGCCAAAGGTCTAGCAGAAGATAAAGAGCAGAGGATAGTTATCAAAGTTTTTATTAGTATAATAATTAATGTAACAGTGCTTTGCACTATTAGTGTTTACTATCAGTGGTTAGGTTAGTTATGTGTTTGTTAGATGTCACTTTCAACCCTGACGTCATCAAAGATGCTCAGAGGTTAGAAGGTTAGTATAAATAGATGGTCGATGTAACAGTATCATTTTATCTATCAAAAGATCATTTATCAGTCTATCTTCTTTGCATTTCTGTACTTTCAAACGATCATCATTGGGCTAAGGGGGAGTTTGTAATTCACATGCAAATACTACAATTAGTTCAAAGCATGAAGATGAAAACAAATAACCATTGATTGTGATAAAAGTTTTCATTCATTCCGCTGCACTTAAACTTATTTTACATTCATATTTCCTTTCTTTAAACAAAAATCACAATTGGTTCAAAATTAGATCCTAACAATTGGTATCAGAGCTTGGTCAATCAAAATTTGATTCAATTCAATTTGATTTGAAAGATCCGCTCTCCTGCTAATTCGTTTGTTTGTTTTTGTTGAGAGACAAAGTTTTATTACGTATAAAGTTTTTAAAACACAAATCTGTTGAAAATTGTTGGTGCACGATGTCTATTGTCTAAGTCTTAGATCGAGTCTGTATGTATAGGGTTTGAATATGTTAGATTTTGTGATATTTAAGTTAGTGTTGAGGCAAGTTTGCACGAACTTGATTATTGAGTGGACAAGTTCGCACAAAGTCCACTTCGTGCGAAGTTGTGCCCAGCTCATTTGGTGCGAACTTGTAACTCTATATATAGTCGACTTGGTTTTTTCATTGTAACAGTTTTTGCAAAGTCGACGGCGGAGCTCTTGTGAGTTTGGAAATCGAATGTACACTTGAACTATTAATAAACTGACTATTAAACCGTTAATCTTGTGTATTTGTCACTATTTCATATTAATTCCGCAAATATGGACTAGATACAACTTAGGTACCGTTCCTATCAGAGGAATTCAATCCTACAAGTGGTATCAGAGCCATGGTTACCTGATTTGTTGATCATCTACACAAGATTTCTTCTACTTCTACTCATTTCTTTTCATTTTTGTTGGGATTGAACCTGTACAAAGGAACAGATGATATAAAGCCAAAATACTCTATCCGCGGATTGGTCCTTCTATCAGTGCTTAGAACTCTGATCGCCTAAACTCTACCTTCTAAAGTCTGATACTTGCACAATACCTGCTGCATCATTTACCAAAGGTCTTACAGAAGATTGGAAGCAGAGCTTAGCCATCAGAGTTTTTAGTTTATTAGTTTTATAATCAATGTATCAGTGCTTTTGCACTAACAGTGTTTAGGAGTCAGTGTTTAGAGTTAGTTATATTATTGTTAGATGTCACTATCAACCCTGACGTCATCAAAGATGCTCAGAGGTTAGATAGTTAGTATAAACAGTAGTGTCGATGTAACAGTTAAATTCGTCTTCTTAGAAAGATCTTTACACCAATCATCTTCTTCCATTTTCTGTACTATCAACATATTTGAAATAGGATGAGGGGGAGTTTGCGAATCATATGCAAAGTTTACATACTTGAAAGCATGATGATGATGAAAACAAACGACCTTTACTTGTAGTAAAAGTTTTCCATTCTATTCCGCTGCATTTACTTTAAAAACTTCAATCATTTTTCCATTCTTAAAAGAAAAACTACAAGTAAAATCAAACTCAGATCCTAACAATTGGCATCAGAGCTTGGTCAATCAAAATTTGATTAATAACGATTTGATTTGAAAGATCAGCTCTCCCTGCTAATTAGTTTGATAGTATTACTTGAATACAGAGTTTTATTACGTTCGAAGTTTTTAAAACACAAATCTGTTGTAACAAGCAGAAATGGCTCAAAACATACAGGATTCCAACATTGGATCCATGTTTTAACCACAAATGTTGAAACGAAATGAATATTTTATATGGCAACGTCGGATGGGTCACATCCTGGCTCAGCAAAACACCGGCTGTTGGCGATCTGTTGTGTATGGACCACATATTCCAATGGTTCCCAGCACAGAGGATCCCAATACTCAAGTACCAAAAAGTCTCGAAAATTACCCTGAGCAAGACTTCCAGAAAATTGAGTTGGATGCAAAAGCGTTTAGCTTTGCTGCTTCCGCGCTACCAAACGAAATCTATGCTGGATTCCTCCACTGCAACAGTGCAAAAGAGTTATGGAATGCACTGAAAGAACAGTTCGGTGGGACTGAGGAGGTGATAGAGAATAATAGAGAAGTTTTGAATCAACAGTATGAGACGTTTTGTCACGTAAAAGGTGAGTCGTTAACAGAACAGTTCGAACGTTTTAGCTGTCTCATTAGTGAATTGAAACTGGTTAACGTGGAATTTCCTAATTCGACTGTCAATAGTCGTTTCTTAAGATCGTTACCAGAAAAATAGGAGACTGTAGCTTACGTTACTCGAACATCTGTTGGTTTTTAAGAGATGACCCTCACTCAACTTCATGGTCGACTTCTCACTTATGAGAGAGAGTTGAATCAGAAAAAGAAGTTACAAGAGTCTGGGAAAACAACTGATGACTATATCTTGGGTAACACTGCTCTTTGTAGTCATGAAGAGAGTTCTGGTAGTGGAAAGGATCAAGGTTATGATCATTATATTGATATAACACCAGGAAACAATTTTACCTCTAATCCTTACACACCCAATTTTGCTTTTGCTGCAAATGGGGAAAGCCAAAACTCTGACAATATGTCTTTTGAAAATGAATGACTGACAACATCTTGAATCCACTGATTTGGAATAAATGGATATTTTATATCAGCTGGCACTGTTGAGTGTTAAAGCAAGTAAATTTTACAAAGGACTGGTAGGAAATTTCCAGGATTACACGGGGGGTTGAAAGTGGTGTTGGATAAATCCAAAATCAAATGTTATAAGTGTAATAGGTTAGGACACTTTTCCAGGGAATGCAGATCTCAAACTCATGGTCCAATTGTGACTCACCCAGGCCCTAGACCTAAAAGCACTGCTCATTATTCTCATCATACCCCTGCACCACAAATTCTACATACTGCTCATTTTGCACTTCCTGCTACTAATGTCCCTGTCCATTATATCCAAACACCTGTTCCACATATTCAGTATGTTTAAGCACCACCTCAAGTGCACGTGCAACAAGCACCATAAAGCACTCAAACTACTCAAACCACTGCTCAGACTGAGGTTAATCAACAAAGTTTCTTTACACAAGACTTTGTTGATTGGAGTAGTTTGCCTGAGGATTTATCTGATAAAAACTTTGCTCTAATGGCTAAAAATGATTTTGAAAATGAAAATTTTTGTTTAATGGTCGTAAAGACAATTGTTGAAGGTGATGAGTCTGTGGAACAAGGGTTAAAGACTGATGAAGTTCAAAGTTGTGATGAACCAGTGGTTACACCAGTAGTTGATCAAAACACTGTTGATGAAGAAAAGATATCTCTATCTGACCCATGGGATACTGATGTGTGTGAAGATGATTGTGATTGTGCTCTCATGGCTGCTTCTAAGGGAGCTTCTACTTGCCTTGATAGTTTATGGTATGTAGATAGTGGAGGCTCCAGGCACATGACAGGATGTAGAGCCTTTCTCAAAGACTTCTTGGCTCATGGAGGGGGTGATATATCCTTTCGTAAAAATTCAAAAGGGGAGGTGTTGGGTCAGGGTGTGTCCAGGCTGGGAATCTCAAATTTGAAAATGTTAACTTAATTGACAATCTAAAATTCAATCTTTTGAGTGTCTCACAAATGAGTGACAAAGGATATGGATCCTTCTTTACAAAGAAAACTTGTCAAATTGTAGGACCAAAGGTTATTAAAAAGATTGATCAAATCATTGCTGAGAGCAAAGCACAACTTGTTGCTCATAGGAGTGGCAATGTCTTTGTGGTTGATATGTTGAAAGATAACCCTATGTCTAATGCATTCCTATTCTCAGTTGCTTTAATCAAAGAGACAGATTTATGGCATAGAAGACTTGGGCACACAAATCTGAAAACAATCACCACATTCTCCAAAAATTGTCTTGTCAGAGGTTTACCACATAAACAATTTACTTGTGAAGAACATTGTGTTTCTTGTTTAAAAGGTAAACAACATAAAAGTTCTTACAAGTCAATTGAAGAGTCCAAAACAACCCAGTGTTTGCAATGACTGCACATGGATTTGTTTGGCCCTGTAAAAATCATGAGCTTAATGAAGAAAAGATTTTGTTTAGTCATTGTAGATGATTTTTCAAGGTTTACATGGACATTCTTTTTACACTCCAAAGATGAAACATCTGGTATATTGCAAAATTTTGTCAAACAAGTTGAAAAGCAATATGACCTTCCTGTAAAAATCTTTAGGAGTGACAATGGGACAGAGTTTAGAAATAAGGAGTTAGAGGCATTCTGTGAGTCAAAAGGGATTGCTAGGTAATTTAGTGTCCCAGGAACTCCTGAACATAATGGGGTCGTTGAAAGGAAAAATAGGATTCTAGTTGAATCTGCAAGAACCATGCTAGCAGACTCAAGTTTACCCTTGTCTTTTTGGGCAGAGGCTGTAAACACTGCTTGTTATGTTCAAAACAAAGTTTTGATTAACCCCAGGCATCAAAAGACTGCTTATGAATTGCTTTACAAAATCAAACCTCTAATCTCATATTTCAATTTTTTGGCTGTCCTTGTTTTATTTTGAACTTAAAAGATTCTATCTCAGAGTTTGCAGCCAAAGTTGACTGTGGTTATTTTCTGGGATACTCAACCACTGTCAAAGCCTATAAAGTATTTAACTCTAGGACCAAGTGTGTTGAAGAAACTCTGAATGTGAAGTTCAATGAACTCTCATATTTGAAAATTCCAGTAAATCCTGCTGAATTGTTTGATCTAGATAAATTTACATTTGAAGATGTGTCTGTCAAGACTAACACTGCAGGTACATCACAGTCATCACCATAAGAGCAAGGATATGATCGCATTCTTCCAAATTTCAAGATCTTTCCTTCAAGCAGAGCAGCAGATGTTAGTAACAATGGTGAAAGCTCTGCTGGTTCAACAGTGCTTAATTCTCAATCCTCTGCTTGCTCTCAAAACCAAAACATCGTTGATAAAAATCCATCAATTCTGGATAAAAATCAACAATCATCCACTACTATACCACCCATACCTCCACCTCCATTCCAATCAGAGGCTGGACCATCAAATTCACCATCGGAGGTTAGCTCAGATGATACACATTTGCAAGCTTCACCTCAAAATGCAATTGCCCGATATCAAGGTGATTTCATTTTCCTCAAAAGCCATCCATTGGATCAAGTTATTGGCAATATAAATGAGGGAGTGCTCACAAGAAGCCAATCCCAAAACATTTGCCTCTTAGCTGGTTTTCTATCACTCATCCAACCTGTCAAGTATCAATAAGCACTAAAAGATAACAGTTGGGTAGAAGCTATGCAAGAGGAGCTCCTTCAGTTTAGAAGAAAACAAGTTTGGGAACTTGTACCACTTCCTAAGGATGTAAGTCCCATTGGCACAAAGTGGGTCTTCAAGAACAAAACAGATGAAAGGGTATTGTTGTCAAGAACAAATCAAGGCTCGTGGTTCACGGCTACAGACAGGAAGAAGACATTGACTATGATGAAACCTTTGCCCCTGTAGCAAGGTTAGAAGCCATTAGACTGTTCCTAGCTTTTGCTGCTAACCACAACATCAAAGTGTTTCAAATGGACATCAAAAGTGCATTCATGTATGGAAAGATCAAGGAAGAAGTGTATGTATGCCAACCTCCTGGATTTGAAGATCCATTTCATCTTGATCATGAGTACAGGTTAAACAAAGCACTTTATGGTCTGAAAAAACACCAAGAGCCTGGTATGAAACTCTATCCACTTTTCTCTTACCCATAGGTTTTTTCAAGAGGTAAAATTGATAAAACCTTGATTTTAAAATGGAAAGGAAAAGATTTGATGCTTGTCCAAATTTATGTGGATGACATCATTTTTTGGATCCACATGCACTGCCATGTGTGAAGAGTTCAGAAAACTCATGGCAGCAAAGTTTGAAATGAGTGCAATGGGTGAGTTGCAATGTTTCCTTGGCTTAAAAGTCAAACAAATGCACAATGGCACTTTCATCCATCAAAACAAGTATGTCAAAGAACTGCTTAAAAAGTTTGATATGGATGATTGTAAACCTTGCAGCACACCCATGGCAACTTCAAAGCTGGTCACTATTGTTGATATAGATGACTTGGTTGATCAAACACTCTATAGAAGTATGATTGGGTCTTTATTGTACCTAACTGCTTCCAGGCCAGACATCATGTTTGCAACATGTGTTTGTGCCAGATCCTAGTCACAACCTAGAAAGTCTGATCTTATTGCTATCAAAAGGATATTCAGGTACATAAAGGTGCTCCCACACTTGGTATCTGGTATCCTGCTAATGGAAATATTGAGCTTTCAGGTTACTAAGATAGTGATTTTGCTGGATGCAAAACAACAAGGAAGTCCACATCAGGAGGTGTCCAATTCCTAGGTGATTGCCTAGTGTCTTGGCAAAGTAAAAAGCAAGTTGCAGTTTCCACAAGCACTGCTGAGGCAGAATACATTGCTGCTGCAAGTTGCACTGCATAAATCCTGTGGCTTCAAAACCAACTTTTAGATTTTGGTATCACTGCTTTAAAGACTCCTCTCAAAATTGACAGTCAAGCAGTAGAAAATATCATCAAAAATCCAGTTTCTCATTCCACAACAAAACACATTGACATCAGACATCACTTTGTGAGGGATTGCTATGAAAAAGGTTTGATTTCTTTACAACATGTCCATACTAAGGATCATCTAGCAGATGTGCTAACAAAAGCATTGGATACATCTACTTTTGAAAGCTTGATCTCTAGGATTGGAATGCTAAACATGGATTAAAAACAGTTTCTGGTGATCCATGTGTAAATAGCATATAAATGTTTTCAGAAAATCAAAATTCTTCCTTAAAAATAGTTTAAAAGTGAAATTTTCAATAAATCCTTAAAGTCTGTTTCAAACCACTGATAGCATCAAAACACTGGTCGTTTAGAAAAGTCTATCAACTGTTAAAGTGTATCCTCTAATAGTATCAAAACACTGTTCACATCCACTGCCCATATTCTCAATAGTGTTTGCCAAACAACTGTCTTCCATTTTCAATCAGAGGATACACGTGGTCAGACGTTATTCGTCAGTTGTTTGCATCCAGAACCCTATTAAAACCTTGTTTCCTTAACAGAGGTTCACTTTGCCGTATCAAACTCAAAATTCTCAAATCAATTTTTCTCTCAATCATGGCACCCAAGGCTAAATCAAAAGCGAAATCTCAACCATAACCACCTCCATTTAAGCTCATAATCAAAACGCCTCACAACTATACAACAATTCTTGAAGAAACTGATTCAAACACAAGGTATAATTCAATGATCAAAATCCTGAAAGAAGCAAAATTTTTGAACATGTTAACCATCAAAGCCCCTATCTATCAAGATTCTCAACGGCAGTTTTGGGCAAACGCAGAGGTTCATTCTCACAAGGATGTTCCTTATGCTATTTCATCAAAGGTGGGCAAAACTCTGATGAAAATTAGCCCTCAATCAATCTCTCAAGTTTTTCAATTGAATGATATGGCACATCCTGTGTCATTCTCTACTAATGAGATGCATGCCGAATTTGTGGAAAGAAGTTACATTGGGCACTTAAAGGTATGACCATCTTCAAACCCAATTTTCCTGTTGAGATGAGATTTTTCTTTCACACTCTTTTATCACGTCTCTCAGCAAAGACCACAGCTTTTAATGAAATTCCATTGAACATCCAGTATCTGGGCTATGCTATTTTAACTGGACCAGATTTCAATTTTTCTCGGATACTGTTCAATGATCTTGTGGCAAATTTTAATAACATTGTTAAAAGGAAAGCTTTTCTGATACATCCACGATTCATGAGTGTTTATCTTCAAAATCAGTTACATGATGCTAATGTTAAACAAGGCGCTGTTACAAATCCAAGCGGCCTAACTCATGAAAATTTTGCTAGAATAACAAGTCAAGATAAATTTTCCAAAACAAAAGTAGAGGAGGCTGAGCAAGCTTTACAGGAACAAAATGTTCAATCTCAACCTCTTGCAACTGAGCCCACTGCTCCTGGTGATCAGGGTTTTGCAACCACTACCCTGAAACCCACACCAGCAATCACCAAAAAGAAACCAAAGAAAATATCCAGAAAACCCACCAAGCCCAAAAAGGGCCCTCTGGTGATAACATAAAATCACATGAAAACATTGCTGCTACTTCTTCACAGCAGATGTGAGAATCTCATCCTGGCTTTGAAACTCCTCCTTCTTCCTCACAAAAGGAAAAGGCTGTAAACACAGGGACACCAAATTATGAAGCTATGGATCCACTTGGTTCCATCTTCCACAACCCCTCTCCCAGGGCAATGTCTCTTTCTGCACCTCAACTTTCACCAACAAAATCACTGCCACCTACCATACTGCCTTTGCTGAATGCAATTGAATTAGCACAGACATTAACCAGTTCTTCTCAACAACCCATCAATGAGAATATACTTCAACAAGTGACTGGGTCTGATTCTATATTCATTGCTAGCCCCTCAGCAACTGAAGAGGATACATCCCTTGGGTTACATGTAACCCTTGGTGATAGTTCAACAAGACCAGCTACTACAATTGCTAAACTACCAAGTTTTCAATTGGACAATGGTTACATCTATAAGACTCTGTTGAAGGCAACCACTGCTAAGGCTATCAAGGTAACCTCTGTTCCAGTGGGAAGTCCCCAGTACCAAGACAAAGGGGTATCTGTGTTTGAAATAGGGGTTGAGACTCTTGTTCATGATAACATAGATATAACTACCATTTCTGGTAGGAGTTCAGATGATCCTATTAAATTAGGTGATGACCTAAAATATCAGGATTTGACAGAGAGAATTACTAAAATTGAAAGCTCTATGGATGAAATCAAGGATTTACTGAAGCAGTTGTTAGCTACAAAGAGCCAATCCTCTGTCTTATCCACTGATGATCTACAACAAGCCTTAAACCCTCTGTTTCAACAATAAAATTAATCTTCAACACAAGCATTAGATGCAAGAACTGAGAAACATGGTTGATGCCAGGTATATAGATACAAC
Organism: Scalesia atractyloides; assembly: GCA_947069175.1. Taxonomy (NCBI): domain Eukaryota; kingdom Viridiplantae; phylum Streptophyta; class Magnoliopsida; order Asterales; family Asteraceae; genus Scalesia; species Scalesia atractyloides. The sequence goes on along the minus strand of CAMTDV010000015.1, from coordinate 19,827,290 downwards.
TGCAGATATAAAGGCAATCAAGGCTCATCTCCTTCAAACCACTAGTACTTCTCCTCCTACAGTAATCTTGGTCAACACTGATGATGCCAAAAAGGGGGAGGTACCTTTAAAGAAAGAAGTGCTAAAGCTCAATGACAAAGATGCACGACCAACAGTGGTTATCCCTAAGCCTGATGGTTCTAAAAAGATTGATGAAACAGCTAACATCTTTGCAAGGGAAAAGGAGAATACAAAGAAGAAGGAAATGGTTGAGAGCAGAGATTTTGTGGAGAAAAAGATAGCTCTGCAAAAAGAAAAAGAAAATGTTGGGTCCTCAACAAAGAAAATGCCTGTTAGAAAAACAAAGCAATCAACATCAACATCAACATCAATTCCTTCTAAGACTGTTGATATCCCATCCATATCTTCTGCTCCCTCAAAGACAATTACACTTTCTTCTTCAAAAGCAGTCGATAAACAAGATGCAACATATGTTACAACAGCTGTTGTGTCAACATCTGTTGATACATCAGAGGTTATAACAAATGTTAACCAAACCACTGCTATGGTCACAATTCCAACTTCCACCTTATCTCTACCCACACCCACAAGGATACCGCAACCACAATCACCTGATCTCAAGTTCAAAAGGAGAAAAACCACAAATGTTATACTTGATGACAAGATCATCCTTTCTCCTATACCTGTATCATCAAAACCAATGTCCACCACATTAGTTGTCAAATCACCTTCTTCTCAAATTTCTATATTGCCTCTTGCCACTCAATTCCGACTGGAGTTACAAGCTGTCAAGCCAGAAATCAAATCTCTCTTCTCAGAAGAAGATCTAGATAAAAAGGGACTTTCCATCTCTGAAAGGTTATCCCAAGCCTAGAAACTTAGAAGAATACAAGAAGCTTAAAGTCAAACAAGCTGAGGATATCACAAGAAGGGATACCCAGGGAAAGTCTGACAGAGTAATTCAAAATTACTGGCAATATCTTTTGAGCATAGTCAGAAGAATAGAAGACTATGCAAGAGACTTGTTCAAATATTTGTCAGAAAGAGAAGACAAAAGCCTTAAAGAAGACTACATTAATCACATCATGGAAACCAAGATGTATAAGGCTACAAGGGCACAATTCAAAGACTGGTCTGTGAGAGAGTTGGAAGAAGAAGTACAAAGAATGCAAGAAATGCTAAAGGATCCTCTCAAAAAGCCAACTCCTCCAGACTGGAACAAATATAAGAAGTTGCCTGAAAAGGACTTGAAGATAAGAAGAATGAAAGAAGAATTGATTGCTGCTAATTATGGGTCGAAGAACCAAATCATGAGGTGGACATAGGTTAAAGTGATTGATACATATAGAGCTCTTGAAAAGAAAAGAAAAACTGATCCATCCCTACCAAAGAAGCCAATATATGAAGTAGAGGATACAGCTCAACAGACCCAACACTCTTCAAAATCATATGAAACATCTGCTATATCTATTATGGCCTTGAATCAAAGAAAAAGGCAAATGGATATGGTAGAAGAAGACAAAAGAGTGTTTGAACATATAAAGGAAGGAATCAAGAACATGATTGACTTCCATACTGATGAGACCAGTCAAAAGCTTGTAGAAGATCCGTCTCAAATGGCACATCAAACAATGCTACCCACCTCAACAATAAATTTCCATCCTAGAAAGCAATCATACCCAAAAATTCTAAAGTGGAAAGTTGATAAAAACTCCCACGAATTGACTCTGCTCAAGTCTAGTGGTACAGCTACCAAGATGAATATGGAGGATGCATATGGGCTGTGTGCAGAAGACCTCCAAGAACTATTAGATCTGGTGCTGGAAAAGGATGATGATGATGAGGAGTCTCTGAATTTCGAATTGCAATTTAAAGGCCAAATAAGAGATCTCCTGTTGAGGAATAAAGACCAAGAATAAAAGGTATTTTTGGCATCATCTGTTCCAGGGGGAGATTGTTGGGATTGAACCTGTACAAAGGAACAGATGAGATAAAGCCAACATACTCTATCCACGGATTGGTCCTTCTATCAGTGCTTATAACCTCTGATCGCCTAAACTCTGCCTTCTAAATTTTGATACTTGCACAACATCTGTTGCATCATTTTCCAAACGTCTGACAGAAGATTGGAAGCAGAGCTTAGCCATTAGATTTTTTAGTTTATTAGTTTTATAATCAATGTAACAGTGCTTTTGCACTAACAGTGTTTAGGAGTCAGTGTTTAGAGTTAGTTATATTCTTGTTAGATGTCACTATCAACCCTGACGTCATCAAAGATGCCCAGAGGTTAGATAGTTAGTATAAACAGTATTGTCGATGTAAAAAATAAATTCGTCTTCTTAAAAAGATCTTTACACCAATCATCTTCTTCCATTTCTGTACTATCAACTTATTTGCAATAGGCTGAGGGGGAGTTTGTGAATCACATGCAAAGTTTAATACTTGAAAGCATGATGATGATGAAAACAAACGACCTTTACTTGTAGTAAAAGTTTTCCATTCTATTCCATTGCTTTACTTTAAAAACTTCAATCATTTTTCAATTCTTAAAACAGAAACTACAAGTACATCAAACTTAGATCCTAACAATTTTCACCTTTTTAATGAATTCACGATTAAAATGGGCTAAATTCTAGATATGTCATGTTAAATCACATAAGGATGAACCCCTGAGACTTTCAGATCTAAAAACAATAGAATTCATGTCAAAAATTGCTATAATTCAAGATTTTGGAACCAACATATCCGAAGTGAAATAGCTCAACTTCGCACGAAGTTGTACAAAAAAATGTTAAAAGTTTCTACAACTTCGCACGAAGTTACACCCAAAATGTTGAATTTGGTGTTTGATCACTTCGCACGAAGTTGCAACTGAAGGTTTTCAAATCTGTTGTTAATCACTTCGCACGAAGTGTGATTTAAAGTGTTAAAGTTTGTTTGTAACACTTTGTACAAAGTTGGTCATTCCAAGTTCGTACGAAGTTGTGTGTGAACTAATCAAATTTCCAAGTTTTCGAGCGTGTTTCAGGTAAAATTCTCAGTTTGTCAAAATGGATTCTGAATTTCACAATGCTTTTGCAACAACACCGGCTCAATCAGTAACGGTTAATCAAATAAATCTAGAAAACGAGATGGGTACTGCTGTGAAACCGCCAAAGTTACTAAATTTGGATGAATATGAGATCTGGAAAGAAAACTTTGAGAATTGGGTTCAGGCGAATCATTTCTTTTGCTGGTTATCAATCGGAACAAAGTACAAGTGGCCAGTGAATGAACATGGAGTAGAGATTCATATGGAAAAATTTTCTCCTGAAGAGAAGTATAAGTATGTGTATAAGAAGAAAATGATGAGCTTCTTGTTGCAGTCAATCAAAAAGGATATCTTGGTACTGCTTCAGCATGATAACCATTCACAGACTTTGTGGAATGCGTTACGAGCGAAATATCACTGAAGCACTGAAATGAGGAAAAGCAAGATGGCTTTACTCAAGAAGGAGTTCGAGATATTCACAATGATGAAAGGAGAAACTATAAAACAGTTGATTGAACGATATTGTCAGCTGTATGTTTAACTGAAGAGGCACAGAATTCACAAAACGAATGAAGAATGGGTTGATAAGTTAGCTGACGCACTACCAGAGGGGGAGTGGTCGACTTATCTTATGGTGCTCAAGAATGGAAGTAATTATAGTAATTACAGTTTGGCTGAGAAACTGGAAGGACACGAGATGGAATTACAGAAGACTGCAAGATCAAAAAGTGCTCAAGTTGCACAAGATGTCGGATTGTATTTCAAGAATGGAGTTCCTGATATCCAAAGTCCCAAGACACAAATCACATTTAGTGCAAATGCCAATGCTTCTGGAAATTCTTTCCAAAATCAATATAATACTCAATCATTTCCTAGTCCGAATACTTCAAACACATCTTATTCGAGTTCAAGCTCAAATTATCCGTTCCAAAATCAAGCAAATCAATCAACCCAACCAAGTTCCAAACCAAATGCTGTACAATGCAACATTGCGGTAAGCTTGAAGAACGTATTTTCTGAGCAGACTGCCAAACACATATGGCATTACTTGCTACAGTTCTAGAATCCTATGAAAGTTTGATCGCAGGTAGAATCGGAAACCCGGAGATGACCGCAGAGGATTATTATCAGATTGATGACAAAGAATTGGAGCTGATGGATATCAAGTGGTGCCTGGCATCAATAATTCGAAGAGCTACAAGGTTTATCGTGCTAATCGGTAGAAATATCGGAGATTCTGGAAACAAGTTGGGGTTCGATAAATCGAAGGTGACGTGCTTTAAATGCAGAGAGAAGGGTCACTTCAAACGAGAATGCACAAATAGAGAAACTAGCGGCAACTAAAGTCCGTTCGGAAATAACAACGAAGACTACATAAAGGCGATGCATTTCAAACCATCTTCTCAAACTAGAAGGGTGCAAATCGAGGATGGTTCTTCAAAAAAAAAAAAACAGGCAAAGCATTAGTAGTTTCACAAGAAGATGAGGGTTTTGATTGAAATAAATATATTTCAAGCAATGCAAGTGTAGCATTGTTGGCAGAGATCATGCAAGAGTCAGAACAAGCGGTTGATGAAGCGGCTCTGGAAGAAGCAATCTTGGGAGAATATTTGCAAAGATTAGAAGAAGAACATATTTATCATGAGTCAATGAAGAATATCCTTCCAACTAACTTGCAGACTAATTTTGCATATTGCTTTGAGTGTAAAGTGCAGGAACAACCAGTGGAAACCGAAAAAAGCTGAAGTCGAGGAGATTATTGATGTTACCCAAGAGATGAATGCCGAGAACCTTACCAAGATTGCAGACAAAGCATTGATGGAAAATTTAATAGAGGTAGGTTCCGAGGTAGAAGTCAAGGTAATTGAAAAGGAGGTAATCAAAGTGCAAATTGTGGAGGTTGAAAAACCTTGCACTACATGCACTAAACCACGTGAGCAATGTGATGAAAAATCGTTAATCATAAGTGACCTAAAAACACATAATGATCATTTTAAATTTGATTATCGAACAATGAAAGAAGCTTATGATAAAATGAAAGGTACTTATAGCATTTGTGAGCAAGCAAATTTGGAACAAGCTGATACAATCAGAATGTTAAAAGCAACATTGTTGGATAAACAATGTGCTATTAACATTTACATTAATAACATTGCTGAGTTCAGACATGAATTACAAGAAATGAAAACTGAAACTGAAAGGGTAAATCAATTGTTTCTCAGTTACACAACAAATGCTTATGTCATCGATCATATTCTTCCAACAATTCCATCGGAAGAAAATGATAAAAAGACAAAAGGTAAGAAAAGTGCATATTATAAAAATTTTCCACCTCCATTATGTTAAAGCTACTGTCGAAAGAAAGTAGAAGGAATGGAAAAGTTGCTCAATTTAAAACTTATAACCGAAATGAAAAACGAGCTGCCTGAGAACATTGATATAATCTACACTAAATCAAATGATGACAATGAAGCAATCGTTAATAATGTGGTTGAGAAGCTGTTGGAAAGTGAATCTGATGATGGCAGCTTTCAGAGCGCCAATTCGAGTTTGAATAGTTCAGAAAGTTCACAATCTGAAAATGAAGTAAGTACTCTTTCGGAGAATAGCCTGAGTGATGATCCAAACGTTGTACTATACAAGGTTAAGGATTCTGATAGACTATACGTTGATGAAAGTTTCCCGATTCAGAATGTGAAAAGATTCTATTGACGAACTATTCAAACTTGTTGAAGTTGCATCAGAAGATCTTGATAAAAATGAGAAGAAATTTTATTCAAAATCCAAGAAAGTTATAACAACTACCGAGGAAATGGTGGTGATTTTCCTGAGAACAGGAGAGGGGGTGTGGGTTTTGAACCGAAAGAGAATGAAAAGAAGAAGTCACCAAGTCACGAATATAAAAAGAAAAACATGAAATTTGTGTTTGGGACTAATACGGTTCGTGAAAAGGATTTTATCTATTAAAACAAACAAATGATGAGTTCAAAAAGGAACAAGAGCTTCGAGAACAGACAAAATCCACAAGTGGAGTAAAATCTACTAGTGAGAAATCGGTTGATGATCGTACCTGTTACAAATGCAATGAAGTAGGTCATATTGCAAGAAAATGCCCGATATCAAAGTCTGTTTATCGAACCAAGAACGTTTCAGACGATGAAAAATTAAAGAAACCAGAGATTGTTCCAACAAAAATTTTGAAAAGAAACAATGAATCTAAACATGAAGAGAAACCTAAAACTGTAAAGTTTTCTAACTTTGAAAAAGGTGAATCCTCGAAACAAGCTAAAAATAAAGATTCAATGTTTTATGTCAAAAAGGAAAGAATGAAACCACAATCCTGGATTCCGAGAAAGAATTCATCATCATCTGAAGTGGTTAAACCAAGTGGATTAGTAAAAACCAAAGACTATAACCAAACAAAGACTGATCAGTGGGTTCCAAAGAAACAAGAAAAAAATTCTAACTTTTGATATCCCAAATCCACCCAAGACCGACAAGGCTTGGGTTTCCCTTTTTAAGTAATCACTTTTACATGTGAAGGGGCTCTAGAGGTCTATCTTATCAAAGTGGATTATGGACAGCGGAGCTTCTGGCACATGACATGGATGCGAGCCTTATTATATGACATCAAAGCTATCAATGGAGGCTACGTTGGATTTTTCGGTAATCAAGGTGGAAGAATCATTGGCGAAGGAAAATTATCTAATGGCATGGTATCTTTTGATAAGGTCAACTACATTGCTGAACTGGAGAATAATCTTCTGAGTATTGTAACATTTGTGTAAATCAGGTTTCAAAAACCCGCCCCAAATTATCAATCAAAGTGTATTCATTTTATGTCGGTTGATTTTTTTTAACATTTTTGTTTATTGTTTAATATATTAGAATATATATATATATAATAACAAATGTTTAAAATAACCTTAATAAAATAAAATAAATAATCAATTAAATATTAAATATTTATAATAAATGATTTAACTTAAAATAGATAAAATAAATCAAAAACTCAAAAAGAGGGTAAACCGGGATCGAACCCGGGTTCCTCGGATGCACACGCATCACAACGACCACTACGACACACACATCTGTTGTGCTATTTTAGAATCTTATTTCTCTTATATTCAAGCTAAATGGAACCCTGCAACACCCGCAAATCTCCTTGCCGGAGATCTCGGCAATTCACGCATATAACCTCAAATCAACAACTGTCCAGTCACATTTTTGGTAAATTTTCCTGATTTTGATCGATCTGTCAATCAATCCGAACCAAACCATAGAAACCAAAACCTCCAATTTCCCTATAAATACTAGTTGATTTCCCTCAATCAAAACTCGCTCATTTCCTCTGTTCACTCTCAAATACCGCTGTCGTCGGAAAGCTCCGTTCCACCAGAGAATCACCGAAACCGTCGGAATTCACCCACCGGAATCGTGCCACGACCTCTGATATACGGTAGACCTCTGTGTCCTTCCTTTTAAGTTCAATTAAATTAAGCATTTTGTTCAGACAATTAGAGTAGGACGAATCAGTTTGATTCAGGCGGGAACAAGTTCGGGTTTAATGTCTAAACGAAAAAGACGATGGCAGTATGTTTTTATGTATAATAAAATACAGACTTTAATCGGGTAAGCATCCAGCCCAACTGGTTGGGCCGGGTGCAAACCAAACCTGGGATCACCGGGGCAAATCCAAGCACACACCGGCCTGACCACTTTAAATCCCTTTTTAAATCTATCATTTCCGTATAAACATAATTAGTATATAAATATAATTAAAACGCAAGTTCTGTCGGGTTAGACACCCAGCCCAGTTGGTTGGGCTGGGTGCGTAACATCACCAAGGTCGCCGGTTCGAATCCCCCGACTCACACTGGTCGGACCATTTAATTCTCTTTTTAAATTTAATTAAAATTGAATGAACCTAAAATGTGTATAAGAATAATTAAAATCATGTTTCTTTCGGGTTAGACACGTAGCTCAGTTGGAAGAGCTGCGTGCACGCAACCGAGAGGTCACGGGTTCGAGCCTCAATACACGCATGCCAATTATCCCAGCGAACCGGTCTGACAGTCAGCCTGTCAGACTGACAATTTTTTTTATTATTTTATTTATATATATATATATATATATATATATATATTTATTCTATAGTTATATTAAAAGAAAAATTTATTAAAAATACATAAATTGCAAGGGTTTAAAATATTAATAAAAAATCACAAAGATAACTTAAAAATTTAAACAAAGGTTTTTAATAAAAAAGTTAGCTTATTTATTTATCGAGTTATCGCGTTGTTATTTTAGGTTAGTACTCTTTCGTCGGTCAAATTCTCAACTCGTGCGCACTCATCATCAACCAAGAATACGCCCCGTTTTAATCACGTTTTAGGGTGTATCATGTGTCGTATCAGTTCTTTATTTTATTTAACACTTGTGCTTATATCATTTCGTGATCAAATGTGTATTGGTTGTAGTTGGTTTATATGTGGATACGTTTTATCATTTCAGTGCACTCATTTCATTAGGCCCATTAGTTCCTCGTGGGATACGGGTTGAACATCAGGTGCCTCATAAGATCGGCTCCGTTTGATAGAGCCTTGATCTCAGATACATCATCATTCATGTCATATATTCATTCAATGTGGTTTGTGATTGGTTACATTACTCACATGTGATTTATGCACAATTTTATTTAAATAAACAAAAAAAAATCAATTATTTAAATGTTTTATCAAGGTTCACTCGCCAACTTTTGTTGACCCAAAATTTCCTCTGTTTTACGCATGATACAGGTGATCAAGTTGAGGAAAGAAACACTTAGGATGGCCTAGAAGAATAAACAAGTTATTTCGTTGGAACAAGCATTTAGATTTTTATTTATGATTGTACGAAATGTTGTTGGATATTTAAATTTTAATTTGAATTTAATAAATATGAAACTTCTTAGTAAATATCATGAGCTTTGGTAATAACCCAATCATGTCCCGACTTTTATTCCGCTGCGGGTTGGGGTGTGACAGATTGGTATCAGAGCTTGTGACTATAGGGATATAGGATAGGTTATTAGACTTTTAGAGCCTATACTATAGTTGACTAGATTTAAATTATTTATGTGTTACATGCAAAATTCATGATGTTTATATGTTTCATGTTTATATTCACACACAACGTTATGCAAACATTCTCACAAGTACATGTTAATATGCAATGCTCATCATAGATCATACCCTCATATCATATCGTATCTATGAAAGCACACACCTCACAATTTCACAATTTCTGTTATTTCTTTTCGAAGATTTTTGCAATGTTTTCATATTTTTTAAATCACATCAAAGTGAGTTTTCACGACGGGCATGTAGTAACTGGAAGGGTACGAGTACCGGTTGTCGGAACGTCCTGTCTAGGCTTGGCATTCGTATAAATCCAAAATAAAGGACCAGTTTGCCTACCTGGGGACTAACGATGAGAGTACGAAGGACCTATTAGGCCAAAGCATGCTATACCAAACGTCGTGTGAACTAACCCCACTTTGAGCTGTCATTGTGTCCACACTTGGGCACCCTCCGACCATACATCTCGCAATCATGTTTTATGATTTTCATTCGGGTGGTGCGAGTGTTAACCCACCGAGACCAATGTGAATCCTACCAAGCCCAATAGTCATGGGGCCCACATGACTACACAGGCAATGGTATGGGGGACATTTGGAGGCCCAAACATGAGCAAACCCAAGACATCTTAGGATGTAGTTAAATTATTTTATGTTGTTTTCATTCTTTTTACGACACATGACACCTAGGAAATTCTTGAACTCACCATCTCTCTACATATATTCCTGTAGATGTCTGCTAGGCAATTACGTGGAGGTAGAAGGTCAGGAAAGTCAAACGAACGCTTGGCCACGCAAATTGCTAAACAAACGGCCGCAGTGTTTCCTGACATCGTACTACAAGTTCAGCAAGCTCTCACCGCTAATCCCATCAACTCTCCCAACGAAGAAGACCAAAGCGTCGCCAACCCTCCTCCCAAAACCCCCAAATGCACCTACAAACACTTCAAGTCCTGCGATCCCCCAAAATATGAAGGGACTGAAGGTGTCACCGCTCTCCTTCACTGGTTTGAGGAGATGGAAAACACCTTTCTCAATTGCGACTGTCCCGAGGACCGTAAGGTACGTTACGCGACTGGAAGATTGTTTGGGGTAGCCCTTACCTGGTGGAACATGGAAAAAGGAAAGCGAGGTGTAGACGATGCCATGGCCTTATCATGGGAGGAATTAAGAGAGATCATGACAAGACGCTTCTGCCCTAGAAGCGAGATCAAGAAGCTTGAAGATGAATTCCATTCTCTAAAGCAAAAGGAAGGAGATCACACCTCCTACAACAAGAGGTTTCTTGAGTTGAACCAAATGATTCCCAATCTGTTCACCCCATTATACCGCCTAATTGAACACTACATTCGAGGTCTCCCCTTGAAAATCCAAGATTCGGTTTTAAGCACTTCGCCTGCAACACTCGAAGCTGCAATGGAGTTAGATACGGAATTCACTGAAAATCGCATTCGAAATGGCAAATTTAAAGATGAAAGAAGAAAACACCCATTGAGACCCCAATTCCAAACCACTCAGGTTCATCCTCGAAGTTTACTGGTAAGAGGAAGCGAAATGGTAAGAACTTTGCTGTCACCCAAACAAACCCTCCCATCACTGCAGCTCCAATCACGCAAGTCGCCCCTCCAGCTGCACCATTCAAAAGGCCATACACTGGCCCACACCCAAGGTGTAACCATTGCCAATACCATCACCCTCCCGAAAACCCTTGCCAACATTGCACAATTGTGGCCGTGCGGGTCACACTATCCAAACCTGCCGTACCCTTCAGCGATTGAACCGCAGTCAACCTCCAACCCAAACCCAAAATCAAATGGTGGGCCAAGCCCAACAACCCTTACTTCTACCACCGGCGCAACTCGCAGCCCAACCTTACTACCAACCCAACTACCCCATGATGCAATCCATGCGAGCCTGTTTCAATTGTGGGGACCCAAACCACTTCAGGAATACTTGCCCACGCCTGGTGAACATCATCCATGCCCAAGCTCAAGCAAACCTGGTAAACCAAGCTAACCAAGCTCCTCCACTTGCTAGAGGAAGAGCTTTCAATATCAACACCAACCAAGCCAGGGCTGACAACAATGTGGTTAACGGTACGTTTCTCATAAATGGTAGTTATGCATCAATATTATTTGATACTGGTGCGGATAAGAGCTTTGTGTCTTTAGAATTCGAATCTATTCTCGACCAACCTCGTGATAATCTCGTTGAATCTCTGACGGTGGAAGTTGCTGACGGAAAACCCACTTCATTAAATTCTATTATACGCAATTGTACTCTCACCCTAAATGATCACGATTTTTTAGTTGATCTCATTCCTATGAACTTGGGAAGTTTCGATGTTATCATCGGCATGGACTGGCTCAGCCAGCATCACGCTGAAGTGGTGTGCCATGAAAAGTTCATTCGTATTCCTCTCGCCGACGGTCATACACTACGCATCTTTGGAGAAACTCCTTCGAAAGGGCTCAAATTGATGTCCTACCTTCAAGCCCGAAGTTATCTTCGCAAAAATTACGTCGCATTTCTAGCTCACGTCGTCAGGAAGGAAGGCAAGGAAAGGAAACTCGAAGATATTCCAATTGTGAAAGAATTCCCGCAAGTTTTTCCCGACGACGTTTCAGGACTTCCTCCAGTGAGGGAAGTCGAATTTCGAATCGACCTTGTGCCTGGCGCTACACCGGTCGAAAATCTCCCTATAGGTTAGCCCTATCCGAGATGCAAGAGTTGACCAGTCAACTGCAAGAGCTGACTGATAAAGGATTCATAAGTCCTAGCTCATCGCCTTGGGGTGCGCCCGTTCTTTTTGTGAGGAAGAAAGATGGAACGTTTCGTATGTGCATTGATTATATATGAACTCAACAAGTTGACGGTTAAGAATCGCTATCCACTGCCTCGTATTGATGATCTTCTAGACCAACTTCAAGGCGCCACCAGTTTTTTCCAAAATCGACCTTCGTTCTGGTTATCATCAGCTTAGAGTGCGCGAAGAAGATATTCCAAAAACTGTCTTCCGTACTCGTTATGGTCATTACGAGTTCATGGTTATGCCCTTCGGTTTAACCAACACCCCCGCTGTCTTCATGGATTTGATGAATAGGGTATGTAAACCCTATCTTGACCGTTTCGTCGTAGTCTTCATCGACGACATTCTTATCTACTCCAAGTCAATATCCGATCATGAGTGATACCTTCGACTCATTCTTACACTCTTAAGGACTAAAAAGCTTTACGCTAAGTTCTCAAAATGCGAATTCTGGTTAAGAGAAGTACAATTCCTTGGTCATGTCGTCAATGACAAAGGGATTCATGTCGATCTTTCGAAAATCAAGGCAGTACAAGAATGGCAAGCGCCACGTACCCCTACCGAAGTTAGGTCATTTCTTGGCTTGGCTGGATACTACCGACGCTTCATTGCCAATTTTTCCCGCATCACCGTTCCGCTCACGGCCTTGACTCACAAGGGGAAACCCTTCATTTGGGGACCTAAGCAAGAGGAGGCCTTCCAAACTTTAAAGCAAAAGCTTTGTGATGAACCTATCCTTACACTCCCTGAGGGTTGTGATGACTTTGTGGTTTATTGCGACGCATCAGGGCAAGGTCTAGGCTGTGTATTGATGCAAAGAGGAAAGGTGATAGCCTATGCCTCTAGGCAACCCAAAGTTCATGAGAAAAATTACACCACCCACGACCTGGAACTTGGAGCCGTTGTGTTCGCTCTCAAGATATGGAGACATTATCTTTACGGTACCAAGTGTGAAATATACACTGACCCCAAGAGTCTCCAGCATATCTTCAATCAAAAGGAGTTGAATATGAGGCAACGAAGATGGGTCGAACTGCTCAACGATTACGACTGTGAGATTAGGTATCATCCTGGCAAGGCAAATGTGGTGGCTGATGCGCTTAGTCGAAAGGGATATGCAAACTCTATTCGTCTTCTATGTTCGCAAATCATAACCAATATCAAGGATCGAATCCGGGTAGCTCAACATATCTATGTAACGGAAAAGGACGTACGCAATGAGCTATCATGTGGAGCTGAACTCAAAATCGAAACCAAATCCGACGGTATTCTTTACTATTTAAACCGCATATGGATTCCCGATCGCGACAACCTTCATTATTTCCTCATGAATGAGGCTCACAAAACACGATACTCTGTACACCCAGGAGCCGATAAGATGTATCAAGACCAACGATACACCTACTGGTGGCCTGGCATGAATCAAGATATTGCTGTTTTTGTTTCCAAGTGCCTTACATGTTCCAAAGTGAAAGCTGAACATCAAAGACCTTGAGGACTTCTAGTCCAACCCGAAATACATGTATGGAAGTGGGAAAACATAACCATGGACTTCATTACTGGGTTACCTCGCACCTCCAGTGGGTATGACACCATATGGGTAATCATTGACCGTCTTACAAAATCAGCTCACTTCATTCCGATCCGCGAGGACTTCAAGAACGAGAAGTTAGCTCGTATCTACATCAGTGAGATCGTAAGCCGTCATGGTGTACCATTAAGCATCATTTCAGACCGTGATGGTCGTTTCACTTCACGAACATGGCGAGCCATACAAACCGCTTTGGGTACACGGTTAGACCTTAGCACCGCCTTTCACCCTCAAACTGATGGTCAATCTGAACGCACCATCCAAACCCTTGAAGACATTCTTCGAGCATGTGTCATAGACTCCAAAGGAAATTGGGATGCTCATCTACCGTTAGCCGAGTTTTCGTACAACAACAGCTATCATTCAAGTATCGGCATGGCTCCTTTCGAAGCTTTATATGGTCGTAAATGCCGATCTCCAGTATGTTGGCACGAAATTGGTGAAGCGCAAATCACCGGACCTGAATTGATCCAAGAAACAACCGACAAAATCCTTCAAATTCAAAACAATCTTCTAGCGGCTCGGAGTCGTCAAAAGAGTTATGCTGACAAACGACGAAAGCCCTTGGAGTTTTGTGTTGGTGATCAAGTACTTTTGAAAGTGTCACCATGGAAAGGAGTGGTTCGTTTTGGCCAAAAGGGCAAGCTAGCACCATGCTACGTAGGACCTTTCAAGATACTCGAAAGAGTAGGTCCTGTAGCATACAAGCTTAACCTACCAGAAGAGCTTAACAGAATTCACCCCACATTCCACGTATCAAACTTGAAAAAGTGCCTCGCCGACGAAAATCTCCATATCCCTCTGGAAGATATACAAGTCAATGAATCATTGCACTTCGTTGAAAGACCAGTAGAGATCATGGATTTCGGTGAGAAGCGTTTAAGGCGAAGTCGAATTCCAATCGTTAGGGTACGTTGGGAGTCAAAACGAGGTCCCGAATTTACTTGGGAACGGGAAGACTCAATGCACCAAAAGTACCCGTATCTCTTTCCAGTTACAACTACTACCTAAATTTCGGGACGAAATTTCTAAAACTAGGGGATACAGTAACATTTGTGTAAATCGAGTTTCGAAAACCCGCCCCCAAATTATCAATCAAAGTGTATTCATTTTATGTCGGTTGATTTTTTTTTAAATTTTTGTTTATTGTTTTATATATTAGAATATATATATAATAACAAATGTTTAAAATAACCTTAATAAAATAAAATAAATAATCAATTAAATATTAAATATTTATAATAAATGATTTAAATTAAAATAGATAAAATAAATCAAAAACTCAAAAAGAGGGTAAACCGGGATCGAACCCGGGTTCCTCGGATGCACACACACTACAACCACCACTGCGACACACACATCTGTTGTGCTATTTTTAGAATCTTATTTCTCTTATATTCAATCTAAATGGAACCCTGCAACACCCACAAATCTCCTTGCCGGAGATCTTGACAATTCACGCGTATAATCTCAAATCAACAACTGTCCAGTCACATTTTTGGTAAATTTTCCTTATTTTGATAGATCTGTCAATCAATCCGAACCGAACCATAGAAACCGAACCCTCCAATTTCCCTATAAATACTAGTCGATTTCCCTCAATTAAAACTCGCTCATTTCCTCTGTTCACTCTTAAATACCGCAGTCGTCGGAAAGCTCTGTTCCACCGGAGAATCACCGAAACCGTCGGAATCCACCCACCGGAATCGTGCCACCACCTCTGATATACGGTAGACCTCTGTGTCCTTTCTTTTAAGTTCAATTCAATTAAGCATTTTGTTCAGACAATTAGAGTAGGACGAATCAGTTTGATTCAGGCGGAACAAGTTCGGGTTTAATGTCTAAACGAAGAAGACGATGGCGGTATGTTTTTATGTATAATAAAATACAGACTTTAATCGGGTTAAGCACCCAGCCCAACTGGTTGGGCCGGGTGCAAACCAAACCTGGGATCACCGAGGCGAATCCAAGCACACACCGGCCTGACCACTTTAAATCCCTTTCTAAATCTATCATTTCCGTATAAACATAATTAGTATATAAATATAATTAAAACGCAAGTTCTGTCGGGTTAGACACCCAGCCCAGTTGGTTGGGCTGGGTGCGTAACATCACCTAGGTCGCCGGTTAGAATCCCCCGACTCACACCGGTTGGACCATTTAATTCTCTTTTAAATTTAATTAAAATTGAATGAACCTAAAATATGTATAAGAATAATTAAAATCATGTTTCTTTCGGGTTAGACACGTAGCTCAGTTGGAAGAGCTGCGTGCACGCAACCAAGAGGTCACGAGTTCGAGCCTCAATACACGCATGCCAATTATCCCAGCGAACCGGTCTGACAGTCAGCCTGTCAGACTGACAATTTTTTATTATTATATATATATATATATATATATATATATAATCTATAGTTATATTAAAAGAAAAATTTATTAAAAATACCTAAAAATACATAAATTGCAAGGGTTTAAAATCTTAATAAAAAATCAAAAAATAACTTAAAAATCTAAACAAAGGTTTTTAATGAAAAAAGTTAGCTTATTTATTTATTGAGTTATTGGGTTGTTATTTTAGGTTAGTACTCTTTCGTCGGTCAAATTCTCAACTCGTGCGCACTCATCATCAACCAAGAATACGCCCCATTTTAATCACGTTTTAGGGTGTATCATGTGTCATATCATTTCTTTATTTTATTTAACACTTGTGCTTATATCATTTCGTGATCAAATGTGTATTGCTTGTAGTGTGGTTTATATGTGGATACGTTTTATCATTTCAGTGCACTCATTTCATTAGGCCCATCAGTTCCCTGGGGATACAGGTTGAGCATCAGGTGCCTCATAAGATCTGCTCCGTTTGATTGAGCCTTGATCTCAGATACATCATCATTCATGTCATATATTCATTCAATGTGGTTTGTGATTGGTTACATATATACATTTGCTCACATGTGATTTATGCACAATTTTATTTAAATAAACAAAAAAAATAAATTATTTAAATGTTTTATCAAGGTTCACTCGCCAACTTTTGTTGACCCAAAATTTCCTCTGTTTTACGCATGATACAGGTGATCAAGTTGAGGAAGAAACACTTAGGATGGCCTAGAAGAATAAACAAGTTATTTCGTTGGAACAAGCATTTAGATTTTTATTTATGATTGTATGAAATGTTGTTGGATATTTAAATTTTAATTTTAATTTAATAAATATGAAACTTCTTAGTAAATATCATGAGCTTTGGTGATAACCCAATCATGCCCCGACTTCTATTCCGCTGTGGGTCGGGGTGTGACAAGTATCTCCCAGATTTGTGACAAGAAGTTCACCACTCATTTCAACGATAAGGAGTGCATGATTTTGAAGCCGGGTTTCAAGATTCCATAAGAATGGATTCTTATGTGCGCCCCGCGAGAGAATGATTAGTACGTGCTTGATATGGGTATGCCACAACTACATCAAAGTCGGCAAAATGTTTTGTCACAAAGGCCACAGAAAAAGAGTCGATTTTATGGCATAGAAAGATGGGTCACATTCACTTACGAAAGATGAATTTCCTGGTTCACAACAATTTGGTGGAAGGAGTTAATCTAAAGAGCTTTCACATGAACGATAATTGCTTAAGCTGCAAGAAAGGAAAGCAGATCAAAAAGTCTCATCCAAAAAAGCTTCTGAACTCCATAAAGCTTCCACTAGAACGTCTTCATATGGATCTATTTGGTCCAGTAAATGTCAAGAGTATTTCTAGAGATCTATATTGTCTAGTTGTTACAGACGATTACTCGAGGTTTTCATGGGTTTTCTTTCAGGAAAGAAAAGACGAGACTTTTCAGAATCTGATGAAACTTTTCCGAAAGCTTGAAAATTTGTATCACTTACCAATCAGAAGAATTCAAAGTGACAATGGTACAAAATTTAAGAATAACCGCATGACCGAATTTTGCAATGAGAAAGGAATTTTACATGAATTCAGTGCTCCTTATACTCCACAACAAAACGGAGCAGCTGAGAGGAAGAACTGTACGCTTATTGAAACAACAAGGACCATGCTTGCTGATTCTAAACTTCATGTAAGTTTCTGGAAGGAAGCTGTTGTATCAGCTTGTTATACGTTGAACAAGGTCTTAACTGTTAAATTTACCAAGAAGACATGTTTCGAACTGCTAAACCAAAGGAAACCTAAGTTAGAATATCTGGAACCGTTTGGATCTCCCTGCACAGTTATTGATCCTGATGGGAAATTCGATGCACGATCATTAGAAGGTTTCTTTGTCGGTTACGCGAGCCACTCAGACGAGTCTATCTTCCTAGCATGAAGCAAGTGGTTCTTTTTCAGCATGTCGATTGCTGAAGATATACAATGCCAACACAAAACGCATGTGATGCTTGGATGTTCAACTATGACAGTTTATGGAAACTTTCGATCTTCCAGAAGAGCCGTCTGACGAAGATATTGCTATTCTATATTACTTGCATCAGTCTGCTAACCAAGAACAAGTTTCAAGACCAATAGTGGTTAATCAACCACCTGTTGGTACATCTTCTTCTGGTGAAGGTCAAAGTAACGTTTCAGATGAACCAGTGACACCTATCACAGAACCAGCGAATGTTCCAGAAGAACCCAGTTTTTCACAAGCGCATGATTCTGATTCTGATGAGGCTTTGACTTTTGATCTAGTTGGAGAATCCAGTTCTGATGAGGAATCTGAGCAGATCACTAGCATGTTAAATCAATCTGCTGGCCCAAGTACAAGAAATGAAGCATCTTCTAGCATTCCTGCTGTGGAAATAGTGGTTGATCTGAATGTTAACAATCTGGAGAGCACAGTTGATGTTTCTAGTGAAGTGATGCCGAGATCTTATTCTTACCATCCATCTGACACTATAATTGGAAATTACAAGCTAGAGTCAGAACAAGAAGTCAAATCAATAAAGCGCTTGGTTGTTTCTACACGAAGGTGGCTCTGATTAAAGAATTTTGTTCTTATCGCTGTTTTATATCACAAATTGAGCCAAAGTCTGTTACTGAGGCACTGGGTGATGAAAATTGGGTAATTGCGATGCAAGAGGAGTTACTACAATTTGAGAAATTGGGTGTATGGAAACTTGTTGACCTCCCGGCGAATCAAAAGGCGATTGACACTAAATGGGTCTTCAAGTGTTAGCATGATGATCGAGGAGTAATTGTGCGAAACAAAGCTCGACTGGTTGTCAAAGGATTCCATCAACAAGAAGGTATTGACTACATGGAGGTGTACGCACTAGTTGCAAGATTAGAGTCTATCTGCATTTTCTTGGCGTTCGCGTCTTGGAAAGGATTTAAAGTGTACCAACTTGATGTTAAATCAACGTTTCTCTATGGTAGACTGAGGGAACAAGTGTATGTCGGCCAACCACTAGGGTTTATCGATCCACTGAACAAGAAGAAAGCATTTCTCCTAGATAAGGCCTTGTATGGGTTGCTCAGGCCCCGAGAGCCTGGTACGAGACGTTATCTCAGCACCTAGTCGGCAAAGGTTTTATTAGAGGCACAGTGGATAGTACGCTTTTCACGAGAGAAGTTGGGAATCATTTGCTAATCGTACAAATCTACGAGGATGACATCATATTTGGTTCAACAAACGACGATCTTTTCAAGGAATTCGAATCTATCATGAAGAAGAAGTTCGAAATGAGCTCAATGGGCGAAATGAAATTCTTTCTGGGATTACAGGTTGATCAGCTGCTGGATGGTATCTTTATCCACCAAACCAAGTATATTCATGATATTCTGAAGAAGTTTGAGATGGATAGCACGAAGCCGTTATCAACACCACTGGCACTCAACTTTGGAATCTGCATCGATGAGCTTGGAACCAAAGTTGATGAGACTCTTTATAGGTCGATGATTGGATCGTTGATGTATCTAATGGCATCGCGTCCGGATATCATGTATCCTACCTGCCTCTGCGCTCGATATCAGTCTAGTCCAAGAATATCTCATATGCAGCTCGTGAAGAGGATTTTCAGATACTTGAAAGGATGTCCAAGCACCGGCTTGTGGTACCCGAAGAATGACAACTTCGATCTGACGGGATATGCTGATTCTGATTTTGGCGTAGACAAACTAAATGCTAAATCTACTGCAGCCGGTTGCCAATTTTTCAGAACGTGTTTGGTAAAATGGCAGTGTAAGAAACAAACCACGGTCGCCCTCTCGACATGTGAAGCTGAGTATATCTCAGCTTCCAGCTGTTGTTCACAACCTCTGTGGATCCAACAGCAGATGAGAGACTATGGATTGCAATTTCTTGACACACCGCTGTATGTAGATCACAAGGCAGCAATCAACATAACAAAAAATCCTGTTCATCGCTCTTGAACTAAACATATTGAGATTCGTTACCACTTTATTCGTGATTGCTACGAAAAAAGATTGGTACTAATTGAGAAAATCCACACCGATGAACAAAAAGCTGATTTTTATACCAAATCTTTTAGTCTAACACGGTTTAAATATTTAATGAGGCTTAGCGGTATAAAAATCTTTTAACAGGTGCGGAAGTAGAGGTTGAATATGGATCGGACGAGGAGTTCTCATGATCCTCATTGGTTTGTTATCTTTTTAGGATTAGATTTCTTTAAAAACCAAAATACAAAAATATTTTTTTGATTTTAGGGGGGGAAATGAAACAAGAAAATACGAAAATATGAAAAAGACAAAAAGAATTTTGTGTCAAAAAGGAAATGATAGTACATCAGTGGACTATCACAGTATGCTATCGAATTGTAAAGGTTAAAAGGGTTAAACAAGTCTTACTGTGGATGTGTCGATAGGCTTTACACGTTCAGTAGATTTTTCTGGGATATAAACTAAATTTTACAATTGCTTAGCTTGTGGATTAACATCCTCTCGGATATATGGACTTAGTACTCCGAAATTTCGTTTGAGAGACTGCCTGATTCTGAGATACGAGGTCTTTATAGATGATTGATATCTGGAGTATTGTTCAAGTTCTTCTGATTTTGCGTTAGCAATGGCCTAGAACTTCTATAATACTTTTGCGCATAAAACCCTAAACCACAACAAATTGAAAGAATCATAATATCTAATCAATTGCAGTCAAAAGATTCCATATTGGAACATCACCTTAAAGTCGAGCCTTCATCTCTCTGTCGATACGGTGGTATTAACCTGAGCTCTCAAGGCCTCGCACAACCCAAATACAGATATCAATTACGCTATACTCGCCTGTAAGATGAAATCTAGGGAATCTTGATACGGGAGTATATTATGAGATGGGAACCATAGTTAAGTCAAGTTTCTTAATTCAATATAACGTATCTTGGAATAATTGTGAAATGTGTTGAATTTTAAGTAGACAAACATATCGACAATCTAGGTAAATCTGTTTAAAACTTGAAACCATTTAAAAGGTCAACGGTACTGGTGATATGTCTCAATCAACTGATATGATCCTTAGACACGAATTAACAAAAATATGTCTGTAAATATGTTTGTACATAAATTCATGTCGTTTACAGAATTAAACCCAAAAAGATTTTCAGTGTGTTTAGCAGAACTTTCTAAAAATCAAAAAGATTTTATTTCTATCTTGTTTTCGACAGCCAATGGTGGAAAGCAGATCTTCAAAGTCTGGAAAGGTGCTAAAATCAAGAATGTTTTAAAACGATTAAAAGTTCATTAATTTGAAACTTTACAATGACAAAAACATCAGCTTGTTCATAACGGGTCGAACCGAGGTCATTAACTTGGACTCGGTAGACAAATCAGTTAACCAAGGTCATTAACTTGGACTTGGTCAACTGAGTGGACTTTCAAAACTGGTATAAGTGTTAAAATTCATGGTTTAAAATGTAAAATTTGAAAAAGTTTGAAAAAAATTGAAAAATAATGTACAAGTCCGTACGAAGTTTAACTTCATGTTTGTGTTTCGATTATAACACAAGTTCGTACGAAGTTAAACATTAAACTTGTTTGTTAACTAGTCAAGTTCGGACGAAGTCTCAACAGGGCTAAAGACAAGTTCATGCGAAGTTCAGATGTCATCGTATAAATAACAAACTTTGTGCGAAGTTGTTTATTATTTGTATTGTTTGAGAGAAGAAAGATTTTTGAGCGAACATGTTTTTGCAAAGAAGTTATACTGCCCAAATTTCTTGTTGGTTTAGATGATTTGAACACCTATCTCAATGGCCGAGGTAGATTTCTTGGACAAAACCTTTGGATTTGATACTTTCGGATTTAAAAGTGATAAATCAGTTAGATCTAGGGTTTGTTCATTGAAATTGTTTAAATAAAACTGATAATCGGGGTTTCTAAACACTAATTGATTCAACAATTTAATCTTTTGGACATAACAAGGTTTGCAAGTTTTTCAAAGGAAGAAGATGACCAAGTTCGTGCGAACTTGGTCATGGCCTACTCAGAAATGTTTTACTCCACTTCGTACGAAGTTGAATATGAATGTGTTAAAATTGTTTGTTTAACAAGTTCGTGCGAAGTTGATTCTTGATTGAATAATAAAAGTTGTTTAGGTATTATTGTACAGTTCATGCGAACTTGTGAATAATTGGTCAAAAATGTTGTGTAATGAACCAGTTCGTGCGAAGTTGTGCAATAAGTTATAAAAAGTTGTAAATATTTCTAAGTGTTTGGCACATTTGTGTTTCTGGTTGTGCAGCTTTCGTTTTCAAAGTTCCACAATACGTGTATATCATTGGATAAGAAGTTATATCGAAGTCTTGCACCGTTTTCTGAAGTCTTGGAGTTTATGGGGCGTGTACCAGTAACAAAGGCGATCACCGACAAACATATTGTATATCGATCCCACGTCAACTTCTTTTCGAACTCATCTGAATACAATGAAACAAAAAGGTGATTAAATATGTTGTTCGTGTCGGGAATGAAGATAAAGCTATCACAGTTAAAGAAACTGACATTCGAAGGGTTTTGGAGTTCAACGATGATGCAACTGATCCCACAGGTTTTAACGAACGCACGGTTAAGGGATGTTTCTACCAAATGGGTTATCATGGTCATGTTAACGCTTCGTCTTTCAAGAAGGGTGGTTTAGGGCTTCCATACAAGTTCTTCTTACATGCTTTGATTCACGCATTTAGTCATTGAAGAACGAGATTAGATGATATGCAAGACTATATGATGTGCATGGCTACTACTTTGGTGCTTAACAAGAAATCAACTATTCTAGAGTTGTATTTGATCACATGTCGAAGAACATGGGCAAAGATAAGATTCTCCTATATCCAAGATTCGTCCAAATGCGAATCAATGAGAAGTTCAAAGATATCAAGAAAGATTCAAATAATGTGTTTTACTTGCACCACATGGACGAAGACACCTTGAAGAAACTCAAAACATATCAGCGACAAGATATTGCTCCAGTTGCTAAACCTATGTTTGGTGCTATTGTCAAAGCTGATTATGTATCGCCACCAAATGGTAAATGGAGGAAAGATGGTAGTGGTGATGAAAGTGCAGAAGCGGATCAATTACGAGATTTTGTGGCTAAAAGAAGTATATGGTACATTAAAGATGAACCAAAGAAAACGAAGCGCAAAAGAGCTACAAAGAAGGTGGAGACTATGTTGGTTGATGAACCTGAGAAAGAATTCGAAAATGTTGAGAATGTTGCGGGTTCTAGTGCAGCTGTAAATGTGGAAAGTCAAGATGTTGAAATTCAAACTGCTGAAGGAGATGGTGATGTTGTTATTTATGCCGCTTCTGACAAAGAAGATTCTTTTGATTTGTTGAAAGAACGTCAAAAGAAATATGAGAAAGAAGTGAAGGAAGAAAGATTAAAGAAACGTGGTGAGGGTTTGTATGAGCCATCTGCTAATGAAGAGTCTGAAGAAGATAGGTCGAAAAAGAAATCCAAGCGTGTGAAGTCTAAAGCTGGTGAAGGAAAGAAGACGACTGGATCTCCAAGTATCAAAGGAAGAAAGTTGCCTAAACGGAGATAATTAAGTCAAACAAAGAAAGTAATCACACCACCACAGACATCACAAGTACAAGATCAACCTCCACGTTCGTCAGAAGTTCAAGAACCTCCAACGGTGTCTGTGCAAGAGACATAACAAATTCTTCAAGAATCTCATGCTACTACACAGTTGATATCTCCACAAAAACAAACAACACCAAAACAAGCAACACCAAAGGTTACATCCAAGCAGCACACTCCTCAAAGTCAAACTTCTGCTCAACGACAAGAACGTTATTTTAATAACGAATTTGGAGATTTTCCATTACCTCCGTGAAATATTGATACTGAAATTTATTCTGATGAATTGATTGACATGTTTAATGAGTCAAAGCTTCAGGAGTTAGAAAGGAGTATCAAGGCTCTTGAAAATCAAATTAAACAGAACGAGGCCGAGAAAGAAATAATGGAGAACAAAGTTAAATTTCCGGAAAACGATCGTGATTACATGAAAGCAGTCGTTGAAAGTCTTGGTTCAGATAATGATAGGCTGAGGAAGTTGATCGCAGAACTTGAAGCAGAAAAGGCTCTAAACAACAGAAGATTCAGTATGCTACAACGTGTTCTATCCAACAATCTTGGTATAGATTTCATTGCTGAATACAATCGCTTGGAAATTCAAGATGAGAAAGATCAAGCAGAAAAAGAGATGGCTACTCAGGGAAAGGGCAAAGGAATTGAGAAAGAAACAGTTGTAACCGAAAGCTCAAATACTGTTGAAGAACCTATGATTGAAGAAAATCTTGAAAGAGGGTTGGTTATAGTGGGTGAAGTGATTGATGTTGCTGACAATCCTATTCTTCAACGTATTGCTGATCTTAGATGTTCTCGAGCTGAAAGAGCAGAAATTGAAGTTGAAAATGATGAGGATGAAGAAATGAAAGATGATGATAAAGCCAATGACCCTGCAGATGATAAAGACGATGATTCTAATGATGATGATAATGATAATGATAATCAGGGTGGAATTGGTGTTAGAGTTGAATCTGTAAAGCTTCATGATGATTTTGATTACGATTCAGTGTTAAATGATGAAGTTAATGTTGAAGACACACAAAGTAAGGGGGAGCAGACAGGTCCAAACGAGTCAGAAGAATCAGGAATCCTCACAGCTTTACCAGATACAGCTGTTCCTGATTATCAGCCCCTAAAGTTGATGTTAGAACATAATATTGAAGAGGGAAAATTTGTGCATGACTACATGAAAGAGGAGTTAGCAAAGTGTTCGAGTTTGATGCTGATTCTTTTGAGTTCGATTTTGAAGAAGAGTTGGTGAACATAAGTACTTTCGAGCCAAAAGATTATGTTTATAAGAAGGTACCAGAAGCTGACGATTATGATCGTGTTATTGTTGAAGACGCTTCTGATGATGAAGTGGAGAAGTATTCTGGTATTAACACTGACAGTTTTCCCACGTTTGACGAGATTCTGAGTCAGATAAATGTTGATTTGTTAAGCAAAAGATTGATGAAGTGATCAAGGATGGAAGCATGCCGAAACGTTTACTAAAGAAGAGATTGCTGAAGCAAAGAAATCATGGTTCAAGGAAATGCCGAAAGAAAGGAAATTTAAACGTCCACTTGCATTCTTTACTCGAGATAAAGACAAATCGCTTTGAGATATTCTTAGTTGGGGATGGATCAGGGAGCTTGATGTGTATGCGATAAAGAGAGAATTTGACATACAATACTTCAGACATCTGAACAACATAAAGACGTTACCTTTCTAGGATGTTGAAGAATTAGTACATATGAAGAACATAAGCTACCAGATGAAGTTTAATGATCAAAGTCTATGGAAAGTTATAAAGTTTGAAGCTTCGCGTGGTTTTGAACTCTGGAAACCGTTTATTCCAAAGCGCAGAGTAAAGATTGATAAAGAGACTAAAGAAACGGATGTTACGTTGATAATGAAAAGGCCTAGGGCTATGAAAAACATGCCACTAAAACCGATTGAGCAAGATTTTCATCCATACTTCTTGTGGTGGCAAACGGATCCTGATACGTGTGAAGCTGTAATTGTGTTAAGAGTTGATGGTACTTGGGATATAACAAAAGAAGATACTCTTGAAATGATCGAAAGACGAAGGATATCGGGTTTCTGGAGAACGATAAGGATACTAGACCCGATGTGGCTAGTAAATTGCTCAAAAGAAGATGTGAAATGTTTGTTCTTCAACAAAATATGCTACGACAAGGGTGAAGAAGTTCAAGCAAAACAATACCAAGGTGTGATCAATGTTTGCTATGCATATGGTATTAACTCAGGGCATATGTGGGAATCAAGGTGGCGAGAACTTGAACGAGTTTCTTAAAGAAGAAAAGCGTTTGGAACAGATCTATGAGAAAGGCAGAGAGGCGAGACTTAGAAGAGTTCAATTCATGAAATGGGCGCCGCCTACAGATCAAACGCCAGTACCAAAACATGAACGTAGAAAGAAGCCGTACAAGAACTTCTTTGGTCGTTAAAGTCAGATTTTTGTAGATTGAAGATTTTGAAGACTGAACAAGACTACGATAACATCCAAGGGGGAGTCTGTTGGTGCACGATGTCTATTGTCTAAGTCTTAGATCGAGTCTGTATGTATAGGTTTGAATATGTTAGATTTTGTGATATTAAAGTTAGTGTTGAGTCAAGTTCGCACGAACTTGATTGTTGAGTGGACAAGTTCGCACGAAGTCCACTTCGTGCGAAGTTGTGCCCAGCTCATTTAGTGCGAACTTGGAACTCTATATATAGTCGACTCGGTTCTTTCATTGTAACAGTTTTTGCAAAGTCGACGACGAAGCTCTTGTCAGTTTGGAACTCGAGTGGACACTTGAACTATTAATAAACTGACTATTAAACCGTTAATCTTGTGTGTTTGTCACTATTTCATATTAATTCCGCAAATATGGACTAGACACAACTTAGGTACCATTGCTATCGGAGGAATTCGATCCTACAAATATCAATCAGAAATGTCTCAAAACACATCAGATTCCAACATTGGATCTATGTTTAAACCACTGTTGTTGAAACGAAATGAATATTTCATATGGAAACGTCGAATGGGTCACATTTTAGCTCAGCAAAACACCAGTTGTTGGCCATCCGTTGTGTTTAGACCACATATTCCATTGGTTCCAAGCACAGAGGATCCCAATACTCAAGTGCCAAAAAATCTGAGAACTACTCTAAGCAGGATTTCCAGAAAATATAGTTGGATGCAAAATCGTTTAGCATTGCTGCTTCCGCGCTACCCAACGGAATCTATGTTGGACTGCTCCACTGTAATAGTGCAAAAGTTGTGGGATGCACTAAAAGAGAAATTTGGTGGGACTGAGGATGTGATAGAAAATAATAGAGAAGTTCTGAATCAACAGTATGAAACGTTTTGTCACGTAAAAGGTGAGTCGTTAACACAACAATTCGAACATCTTACTGTCTCATCAGTGAATTGATACTTGTCAACGTGGAATTTCCTAATTCGACTGTCAATAGTCATTTCTGAAGATCGTTACCAGAAAAATGGGAGACTATAGCTTACGTTACTCGAACCTCTGTTGGGTTTAAAGAAATGACCCTCACGCAATTTCTTGGTTGACTCCTCGCATATGAGAGAGAATTGAACCAGAAAAAGAAGTTGCAAGAATCGGGGAAAGTGACAGACGACTATACTTTGAGTAACACTGCTCTTTATAGTCATGAAGAGGGTTCTGGCAGTGGAAAAGATCAGGGTTATGACCATTATATTGACATAACCTCTGGAAACAATTTCACCTCTGGTCCTTACACACCCAGTTTTGCTTTTGCAGCAAATGGGGAAAATCAAAACTCTGACAATATATCTTTTGAGATGAATGATTTACAATATTTTGAACCCACTGATCTAGAAGAAATGGATATTTTACATCAGCTGGCACTCTTGAGTGTTAGAGCAAGTAAATTTTACAAAAGGACTGGTAGGAAGTTTCCTGGATTGCATGGGGGGTTAAAAGTGGGGTTGGATAAATAAAAAATTATATGTTATAAGTGTAATAGGCTAGGACACTTTGTCAGGGAATGCAGATATCAAAATGCAGGTCCAATTGTGACTCACCCAGGCCCTAGACCTCAAAGAACTGCTCATTATTCCCATTATACCCTTGCACCACAAAAGCAAAACACTGCACACTTTGCACATCCTACTACTGCAGTTCCTGTCCATTATGTCCAAACACCTGCTCCACAGATTCAGTATGTCCAAGCACCACCTCAAGTGCATGTACAACAAGTTCCACATGTCACTCAAACTACTCAAACCATTGCTCCGACAGAGGTTAACCAACAGAGCTTCTTTACACTAGGCTTTGTTGACTGGAGTAGTTTGCCTGAGGATTTAACAGATGAAAACTTTGCTCTAATGGCTAAAAATGATTTTGAAAATGAAAATATTTGTCTATTGGCCTTAGAGAATATAGGTGAAGGTGATGAGTATGAGGAACAAGTGTCAAAATCTGATGAGGTTCAAAGTTGTGATGAAGCAGTGGTTACACCAATGGTTTCACAAAACATTGTTGATGAAGAAAAGACCTCTCTATCTGATCCATGGGATACAAAGGTGTGTGAAGAAGACTGTGATTGTGCTCTTATGGCTGCTTCTAAGGTATGACCTCAGATCCTTAAGGATCTCTGTTCAGAAAAATGTATAATAGCTTTTGTTAATATTAAACAGGTGAATGAAAACTTTAGGAACAAAATCTTAAAAGATGAACTCAATTTTGAAAAACTTATCAAAGAGTTAAAAACAAAATTGACTACAAAAGATTCTGAGATAAGTAGCCTAAAGCATGAAGCTAGCATAACCAAGGACCAACTCCAAACTATGGTAGACAAATACAAATTTGCAAAAAGGAGTTAGAAGCTACCCAGGTCACTTGTGAATAGTTGGTAGAGTCTTCCAAAAGTTTTGAAATTATTCTAAAGAAACAGATCAAGAGTAACATAAAATTTGGCATTGGTTTTGAAAATGAAGAACAAGCCACTGAAAATGTTACAAAACTTGATTCTGAAAAGGTTGAAGTGGTTCCTAAAAATTTGGCTGGAAATTAGATAAAAATCACTAATAAAAATGGTAACAAAGTTTTTCTGGAAAAACATGAGGGGTCCTCAACTTTTAAGGAAATTGAGAAATACCAATTCAAACCCACATGGTCAGATGAATGTGATATTCTGGAAAATTTCAAGCCTATGGACTTCTCAACCATTGAAGGTGTCAAAGCACCAAAGGCTAGAATCATTCCCATCAAAGATCTTCTAGCAGAGGTTACAACATCTGCTGAGAAGAAATCAGATAAAAAGAAAAGGAAAAAGATCAAACATCTGTTCTGTGAATTTTGCAACAAAAGAAACCATGTAACTGAAAACTATTTTCTCTTAAAAGGATATGACATAAACAGAACACATGTGATCCCAAATGATTCAAAATGCTTTATCTGTGGTAAAACAAATCATCTAACTCATGAGTGTGTTTATCTTCAAACCTATGATCAAAAGGTACAAGAGATCAAAGCAAAAGCTCTTGAGAGAGAAAGTTCAAGCTCTTCTAGAAATAAATTTAAGCAGACCTTAGAACTTGTTGAAAAATCTGTCACAAAAGCATTGAACAAAACCTCTGTTCCCAAAGAGATACAAGTGACAAATGCTCTACCTACCAACAGGTACCCAAGAGGACATGGACAACCAGTTTTCAAAAGGTTCATATCAGCCATGAAGGTTACAAAAAACCTTCAAAGCCCAAAGTGAACAGATATCCTCATGGTTACCAACATCTGACAGGAAATGGTTCACAACAGTTGATACAAAGCAAAACTCAAACCAGTGACCATGTTCCTAGATTTGAGAGTGGACACTCTGTGACCCCATCCAAAGCTATTATGGCTTTGGAATCTCATCTAAACTAGTTGTTTATTTATGTGCAAGGAGCTTCTACTTGCCTTGATAGTTTATGGTATGTAGATAGTGGAGGCTCCAGGCACATGACAGGATGAAGAGCCCTTCTCAAAGATTTCTTGGCTCATGGAGGGGGTGATATATCTTTTTGTAACAATTCAAAGGGGAAGGTGTTGGGGCCAGGGTGTGTTCAGGCTAGGAATCTCAAATTTGAAAATGTTAACTTAATTGATAATCTAAAATTCAATTGCACTTCGTTGAAAGACCAGTAGAGATCATGGATTTCGGTGAGAAGCGTTTAAGGCGAAGTCGAATTCCAATCGTTAGGGTACGTTGGGAGTCAAAACGAGGTCCCGAGTTTACTTGGGAACGGGAAGACTCAATGCACCAAAAGTACCCGTATCTCTTTCCAGTTACAACTACTACCTAAATTTCGGGACGAAATTTCTAAAACTAGGGGATACAGTAACATTTGTGTAAATCGAGTTTCGAAAACCCGCCCCAAATTATCAATCAAAGTGTATTCATTTTATGTCGGTTGATTTTTTTAAATTTTTGTTTATTGTTTTATATATTAGAATATATATATATATAATAACAAATGTTTAAAATAACCTTAATAAAATAAAATAAATAATCAATTAAATATTAAATATTTATAATAAATGATTTAAATTAAAATAGATAAAATAAATCAAAAACTCAAAAAGAGGGTAAACCGGGATCGAACCCGGGTTCCTCGGATGCACACACACTACAACCACCACTGCGACACACACATCTGTTGTGCTATTTTTAGAATCTTATTTCTCTTATATTCAATCTAAATGGAACCCTGCAACACCCACAAATCTCCTTGCCGGAGATCTTGACAATTCACGCGTATAATCTCAAATCAACAACTGTCCAGTCACATTTTTGGTAAATTTTCCTTATTTTGATAGATCTGTCAATCAATCCGAACCAAACCATAGAAACCGAACCCTCCAATTTCCCTATAAATACTAGTCGATTTCCCTCAATTAAAACTCGCTCATTTCCTCTGTTCACTCTTAAATACCGCTGTCGTCGGAAAGTTCTGTTCCACCGGAGAATCACCGAAACCGTCGGAATCCACCCACCGGAATCGTGCCACCACCTCTGATATACGGTAGACCTCTGTGTCCTTTCTTTTAAGTTCAATTCAATTAAGCATTTTGTTCAGACAATTAGAGTAGGACGAATCAGTTTGATTCAGGCGGGAACAAGTTCGGGTTTAATGTCTAAACGAAGAAGACGATGGCGGTATGTTTTTATGTATAATAAAATACAGACTTTAATCGGGTTAAGCACCCAGCCCAACTGGTTGGGCCGGGTGCAAACCAAACCTGGGATCACCGAGGCGAATCCAAGCACACACCGGCCTGACCACTTTAAATCCCTTTCTAAATCTATCATTTCCGTATAAACATAATTAGTATATAAATATAATTAAAACGCAAGTTCTGTCGGGTTAGACACCCAGCCCAGTTGGTTGGGCTGGGTGCGTAACATCACCTAGGTCGCCGGTTAGAATCCCCCGACTCACACCGGTTGGACCATTGAATTCTCTTTTTAAATTTAATTAAAATTGAATGAACCTAAAATATGTATAAGAATAATTAAAATCATGTTTCTTTCGGGTTAGACACGTAGCTCAGTTGGAAGAGCTGCGTGCACGCAACCAAGAGGTCACGAGTTCGAGCCTCAATACACGCATGCCAAATATCCCAGCGAACCGGTCTGACAGTCAGCCTGTCAGACTGACAATTTTTTATTATTATATATATATATATATATTTAATCTATAGTTATATTAAAAGAAAATTTTATTAAAAATACCTAAAAATACATAAATTGCAAGGGTTTAAAATCTTAATAAAAAATCAAAAAATAACTTAAAAATCTAAACAAAGGTTTTTAATAAAAAAAGTTAGCTTATTTATTTATTGAGTTATCGCGTTGTTATTTTAGGTTAGTACTCTTTCGTCGGTCAAATTCTCAACTCGTGCGCACTCATCATCAACCAAGAATACGCCCCATTTTAATCACGTTTTAGGGTGTATCATGTGTCATATCATTTCTTTATTTTATTTAACACTTGTGCTTATATAATTTCGTGATCAAATGTGTATTGCTTGTAGTGTGGTTTATATGTGGATACGTTTTATCATTTCAGTGCACTCATTTCATTAGGCCCATCAGTTCCTCGTGGGTTACAGGTTGAGCATCAGGTGCCTCATAAGATCTGCTCCGTTTGATTGAGCCTTGATCTCAGATACATCATCATTCATGTCATATATTCATTCAATGTGGTTTGTGATTGGTTACATATATACATTTGCTCACATGTGATTTATGCACAATTTTATTTAAATAAACAAAAAAAATCAATTATTTAAATGTTTTATCAAGGTTCACTCGCCAACTTTTGTTGACCCAAAATTTCCTCTGTTTTAGCATGATACAGGTGATCAAGTTGAGGAAGAAACACTTAGGATGGCCTAGAAGAATAAACAAGTTATTTCGTTGGAACAAGCATTTAGATTTTTATTTATGATTGTATGAAATGTTGTTGGATATTTAAATTTTAATTTTAATTTAATAAATATGAAACTTCTTAGTAAATATCATGAGCTTTGGTGATAACCCAATCATGCCCCGACTTCTATTCCGCTGTGGGTCAGGGTGTGACAAGTATCCCCCAGATTTGTGACAAGAAGTTCACCACTCATTTCAACGATAAGGAGTGCATGATTTTGAAGCCGGGTTTCAAGATTCCATAAGAATGGATTCTTATGTGCGCCCCGCGAGAGAATGATTAGTACGTGCTTGATATGGGTATGCCACAACTACATCAAAGTCGGCAAAATGTTTTGTCACAAAGGCCACAGAAAAAGA
Organism: Scalesia atractyloides; assembly: GCA_947069175.1. Taxonomy (NCBI): domain Eukaryota; kingdom Viridiplantae; phylum Streptophyta; class Magnoliopsida; order Asterales; family Asteraceae; genus Scalesia; species Scalesia atractyloides. The sequence continues at coordinate 19,794,905 of CAMTDV010000015.1, read as the reverse complement.
GTCGATTTTATGGCATAGAAAGATGGGTCACATTCACTTACGAAAGATGAATTTCCTGGTTCACAACAATTTGGTGGAAGGAGTTAATCTAAAGAGCTTTCACATGAACGATAATTGCTTAAGCTGCAAGAAAGGAAAGCAGATCAAAAAGTCTCATCCAAAAAAGCTTCTGAACTCCATAAAGCTTCCACTAGAACGTCTTCATATGGATCTATTTGGTCCAGTAAATGTCAAGAGTATTTCTAGAGATCTATATTGTCTAGTTGTTACAGACGATTACTCGAGGTTTTCATGGGTTTTCTTTCAGGAAAGAAAAGACGAGACTTTTCAGAATCTGATGAAACTTTTCCGAAAGCTTGAAAATTTGTATCACTTACCAATCAGAAGAATTCAAAGTGACAATGGTACAAAATTTAAGAATAACCGCATGACCGAATTTTGCAATGAGAAAGGAATTTTACATGAATTCAGTGCTCCTTATACTCCACAACAAAACGGAGCAGCTGAGAGGAAGAACTGTACGCTTATTGAAACAACAAGGACCATGCTTGCTGATTCTAAACTTCATGTAAGTTTCTGGAAGGAAGCTGTTGCATCAGCTTGTTATACGTTGAACAAGGTCTTAACTGTTAAATTTACCAAGAAGACATGTTTCGAACTGCTAAACCAAAGGAAACCTAAGTTAGAATATCTGGAACCGTTTGGATCTCCCTGCACAGTTATTGATCCTGATGGGAAATTCGATGCACGATCATTAGAAGGTTTCTTTGTCGGTTACGCGAGCCACTCAGACGAGTCTATCTTCCTAGCATGAAGCAAGTGGTTCTTTTTCAGCATGTCGATTGCTGAAGATATACAATGCCAACACAAAACGCATGTGATGCTTGGATGTTCAACTATGACAGTTTATGGAAACTTTCGATCTTCCAGAAGAGCCGTCTGACGAAGATATTGCTATTCTATATTACTTGCATCAGTCTGCTAACCAAGAACAAGTTTCAAGACCAATAGTGGTTAATCAACCACCTGTTGGTACATCTTCTTCTGGTGAAGGTCAAAGTAACGTTTCAGATGAACCAGTGACACCTATCACAGAACCAGCGAATGTTCCAGAAGAACCCAGTCTTTCACAAGCGCATGATTCTGATTCTGATGAGGCTTTGACTTTTGATCTAGTTGGAGAATCCAGTTCTGATGAGGAATCTGAGCAGATCACTAGCATGTTAAATCAATCTGCTGGCCCAAGTACAAGAAATGAAGCATCTTCTAGCATTCCTGCTGTGGAAATAGTGGTTGATCTGAATGTTAACAATCTGGAGAGCACAGTTGATGTTTCTAGTGAAGTGATGCCGAGATCTTATTCTTACCATCCATCTGACACTATAATTGGAAATTACAAGCTAGAGTCAGGACAAGAAGTCAAATCAATAAAGCGCTTGGTTGTTTCTACACGAAGGTGGCTCTGATTAAAGAATTTTGTTCTTATCGCTGTTTTATATCACAAATTGAGCCAAAGTCTGTTACTGAGGCACTGGGTGATGAAAATTGGGTAATTGCGATGCAAGAGGAGTTACTACAATTTGAGAAATTGGGTGTATGGAAACTTGTTGACCTCCCGGCGAATCAAAAGGCGATTGACACTAAATGGGTCTTCAAGTGTTAGCATGACGATCGAGGAGTAATTGTGCGAAACAAAGCTCGACTGGTTGTCAAAGGATTCCATCAACAAGAAGGTATTGACTACATGGAGGTGTACGCACTAGTTGCAAGATTAGAGTCTATCTGCATTTTCTTGGCGTTCGCGTCTTGGAAAGGATTTAAAGTGTACCAACTTGATGTTAAATCAACGTTTCTCTATGGTAGACTGAGGGAACAAGTGTATGTCGGCCAACCACTAGGGTTTATCGATCCACTGAACAAGAAGAAAGCATTTCTCCTAGATAAGGCCTTGTATGGGTTGCTCAGGCCCCGAGAGCCTGGTACGAGACGTTATCTCAGCACCTAGTCGGCAAAGGTTTTATTAGAGGCACAGTGGATAGTACGCTTTTCACGAGAGAAGTTGGGAATCATTTGCTAATCGTACAAATCTACGAGGATGACATCATATTTGGTTCAACGAACGACGATCTTTTCGAGGAATTCGAATCTATCATGAAGAAGAAGTTCGAAATGAGCTCAATGGGCGAAATGAAATTCTTTCTGGGATTACAGGTTGATCAGCTGCTGGATGGTATCTTTATCCACCAAACCAAGTATATTCATGATATTCTGAAGAAGTTTGAGATGGATAGCACGAAGCCGTTATCAACACCACTGGCACTCAACTTTGGAATCTGCATCGATGAGCTTGGAACCAAAGTTGATGAGACTCTTTATAGGTCGATGATTGGATCGTTAATGTATCTAATGGCATCGCGTCCGGATATCATGTATCCTACCTGCCTCTGCGCTCGATATCAGTCTAGTCCAAGAATATCTCATATGCAGCTCGTGAAGAGGATTTTCAGATACTTGAAAGGATGTCCAAGCACCGGCTTGTGGTACCCGAAGAATGACAACTTCGATCTGACGGGATATGCTGATTCTGATTTTGGCGTAGACAAACTAAATGCTAAATCTACTGCAGCCGGTTGCCAATTTTTCAGAACGTGTTTGGTAAAATGGCAGTGTAAGAAACAAACCACGGTCGCCCTCTCGACATGTGAAGCTGAGTATATCTCAGCTTCCAGCTGTTGTTCACAACCTCTGTGGATCCAACAGTAGATGAGAGACTATGGATTGCAATTTCTTGACACACCGCTGTATGTAGATCACAAGGCAGCAATCAACATAACAAAAAATCTTGTTCATCGCTCTTGAACTAAACATATTGAGATTCGTTACCACTTTATTCGTGATTGCTACGAAAAAAGATTGGTACTAATTGAGAAAATCCACACCGATGAACAAAAAGCTGATTTTTATACCAAATCTTTTAGTCTAACACGGTTTAAATATTTAATGAGGCTTAGCGGTATAAAAATCTTTTAACAGGTGCGGAAGTAGAGGTTGAATATGGATCGGACGAGGAGTTCTCATGATCCTCATTGGTTTGTTATCTTTTTAGGATTAGATTTCTTTAAAAACCAAAATACAAAAATATTTTTTTGATTTTAGGGGGGGAAATGAAACAAGAAAATACGAAATTATGAAAAAGACAAAAAGAATTTTGTGTCAAAAAGGAAATGATAGTACATCAGTGGACTATCACAGTATGCTATCGAATTGTAAAGGTTAAAAGGGTTAAACAAGTCTTACTGTGGATGTGTCGATAGGCTTTACACGTTCAGTAGATTTTTCTGGGATATAAACTAAATTTTACAACTGCTTAGCTTGTGGATTAACATCCTCTCGGATATATGGACTTAGTACTCCGAAATTTCGTTTGAGAGACTGCCTGATTCTGAGATACGAGGTCTTTATAGATGATTGATATCTGGAGTATTGTTCAAGTTCTTCTGATTTTGCGTTAGCAATGGCCTAGAACTTCTATAATACTTTTGCGCATAAAACCCTAAACCACAACAAATTGAAAGAATCATAATATCTAATCAATTGCAGTCAAAAGATTCCATATTGGAACATCACCTTAAAGTCGAGCCTTCATCTCTCTGTCGATACGGTGGTATTAACCTGAGCTCTCAAGGCCTCGCACAACCCAAATACAGATATCAATTACGCTATACTCGCCTGTAAGATGAAATCTAGGGAATCTTGATACGGGAGTATATTATGAGATGGGAACCATAGTTAAGTCAAGTTTCTTAATTCAATATAACGTATCTTGGAATAATTGTGAAATGTGTTGAATTTTAAGTGGACAAACATATCGACAATCTAGGTAAATCTGTTTAAAACTTGAAACCATTTAAAAGGTCAACGGTACTGGTGATATGTCTCAATCAACTGATATGATCCTTAGACACGAATTAACAAAAATATGTCTGTAAATATGTTTGTACATAAATTCATGTCGTTTACAGAATTAAACCCAAAAAGATTTTCAGTGTGTTTAGCAGAACTTTCTAAAAATCAAAAAGATTTTATTTCTATCTTGTTTTCGACAGTCAATGGTGGAAAGCAGATCTTCAAAGTCTGGAAAGGTGCTAAAATCAAGAATGTTTTAAAACGATTAAAAGTTCATTAATTTGAAACTTTACATTGACAAAAACATCAGCTTGTTCATAACGGGTCGAACCGGGGTCATTAACTTGGACTCGGTAGACAAATCAGTTAACCAAGGTCATTAACTTGGACTTGGTCAACTGAGTGGACTTTCAAAACTGGTATAAGTGTTAAAATTCATGGTTTAAAATGTAAAATTTGAAAAAGTTTGAAAAAAATTGAAAAATAATGTACAAGTCCGTACGAAGTTTAACTTCATGTTTGTGTTTCGATTATAACACAAGTTCGTACGAAGTTAAACATTAAACTTGTTTGTTAACTAGTCAAGTTCGGACGAAGTCTCAACAGGGCTAAAGACAAGTTCATGCGAAGTTCAGATGTCATCGTATAAATAACAAACTTTGTGCGAAGTTGTTTATTATTTGTATTGTTTGAGAGAAGAAAGATTTTTGAGCGAACATGTTTTTGCAAAGAAGTTATACTGCCCAAATTTCTTGTTGGTTTAGATGATTTGAACACCTATCTCAATGGCCGAGGTAGATTTCTTGGACAAAACCTTTGGATTTGATACTTTCGGATTTAAAAGTGATAAATCAGTTAGATCTAGGGTTTGTTCATTGAAATTGTTTAAATAAAACTGATAATCGGGGTTTCTAAACACTAATTGATTCAACAATTTAATCTTTTGGACATAACAAGGTTTGCAAGTTTTTCAAAGGAAGAAGATGACCAAGTTCGTGCGAACTTGGTCATGGCCTACTCAGAAATGTTTTACTCCACTTCGTACGAAGTTGAATATGAATGTGTTAAAATTGTTTGTTTAACAAGTTCGTGCGAAGTTGATTCTTGATTGAATAATAAAAGTTGTTTAGGTATTATTGTACAGTTCATGCGAACTTGTGAATAATTGGTCAAAAATGTTGTGTAATGAACCAGTTCGTGCGAAGTTGTGCAATAAGTTATAAAAAGTTGTAAATATTTCTAAGTGTTTGGCACATTTGTGTTTCTGGTTGTGCAGCTTTCGTTTTCAAAGTTCCACAATACGTGTATATCATTGGATAAGAAGTTATATCGAAGTCTTGCACCGTTTTCTGAAGTCTTGGAGTTTATGGGGCGTGTACCAGTAACAAAGGCGATCACCGACAAACATATTGTATATCGATCCCACGTCAACTTCTTTTCGAACTCATCTGAATACAATGAAACAAAAAGGTGATTAAATATGTTGTTCGTGTCGGGAATGAAGATAAAGCTATCACAGTGAAAGAAACTGACATTCGAATGGTTTTGGAGTTCAACGATGATGCAACTGATCCCACAGGTTTTAACGAACGCACGGTTAAGGGATGTTTCTACCAAATGGGTTATCATGGTCATGTTAACGCTTCGTCTTTCAAGAAGGGTGGTTTAGGGCTTCCATACAAGTTCTTCTTACATGCTTTGATTCACGCATTTAGTCATTGAAGAACGAGATTAGATGATATGCAAGACTATATGATGTGCATGGCTACTACTTTGGTGCTTAACAAGAAATCAACTATTCTAGAGTTGTATTTGATCACATGTCGAAGAACATGGGCAAAGATAAGATTCTCCTATATCCAAGATTCGTCCAAATGCGAATCAATGAGAAGTTCAAAGATATCAAGAAAGATTCAAATAATGTGTTCTACTTGCACCACATGGACGAAGACACCTTGAAGAAACTCAAAACATATCAGCGACAAGATATTGCTCCAGTTGCTAAACCTATGTTTGGTGCTATTGTCAAAGCTGATTATGTATCGCCACCAAATGGTAAATGGAGGAAAGATGGTAGTGGTGATGAAAGTGCAGAAGCGGATCAATTACGAGATTTTGTGGCTAAAAGAAGTATATGGTACATTAAAGATGAACCAAAGAAAACGAAGCGCAAAAGAGCTACAAAGAAGGTGGAGACTATGTTGGTTGATGAACCTGAGAAAGAATTCGAAAATGTTGAGAATGTTGCGGGTTCTAGTGCAGCTGTAAATGTGGAAAGTCAAGATGTTGAAATTCAAACTGCTGAAGGAGATGGTGATGTTGTTATTTATGCCGCTTCTGACAAAGAAGATTCTTTTGATTTGTTGAAAGAACGTCAAAAGAAATATGAGAAAGAAGTGAAGGAAGAAAGATTAAAGAAACGTGGTGAGGGTTTGTATGAGCCATCTGCTAATGAAGAGTCTGAAGAAGATAGGTCGAAAAAGAAATCCAAGCGTGTGAAGTCTAAAGCTGGTGAAGGAAAGAAGACGACTGGATCTCCAAGTATCAAAGGAAGAAAGTTGCCTAAACGGAGATAATTAAGTCAAACAAAGAAAGTAATCACACCACCACAGACATCACAAGTACAAGATCAACCTCCACGTTCGTCAGAAGTTCAAGAACCTCCAACGGTGTCTGTGCAAGAGCCATAACAAATTCTTCAAGAATCTCATGCTACTACACAGTTGATATCTCCACAAAAACAAACAACACCAAAACAAGCAACACCAAAGGTTACATCCAAGCAGCACACTCCTCAAAGTCAAACTTCTGCTCAACGACAAGAACGTTATTTTAATAACGAATTTGGAGATTTTCCATTACCTCCGTGAAATATTGATACTGAAATTTATTCTGATGAATTGATTGACATGTTTAATGAGTCAAAGCTTCAGGAGTTAGAAAGGAGTATCAAGGCTCTTGAAAATCAAATTAAACAGAACGAGGCCGAGAAAGAAATAATGGAGAACAAAGTTAAATTTCCGGAAAACGATCGAGATTACATGAAAGCAGTCGTTGAAAGTCTTGGTTCAGATAATGATAGGCTGAGGAAGTTGATCGCAGAACTTGAAGCAGAAAAGGCTCTAAACAACAGAAGATTCAGTATGCTACAACGTGTTCTATCCAACAATCTTGGTATAGATTTCATTGCTGAATACAATCGCTTGGAAATTCAAGATGAGAAAGATCAAGCAGAAAAAGAGATGGCTACTCAGGGAAAGGGCAAAGGAATTGAGAAAGAAACAGTTGTAACCGAAAGCTCAAATACTGTTGAAGAACCTATGATTGAAGAAAATCTTGAAAGAGGGTTGGTTATAGTGGGTGAAGTGATTGATGTTGCTGACAATCCTATTCTTCAACGTATTGCTGATCTTAGACGTTCTCGAGCTGAAAGAGCAGAAATTGAAGTTGAAAATGATGAGGATGAAGAAATGAAAGATGATGATAAAGCCAATGACCCTGCAGATGATAAAGACGATGATTCTAATGATGATGATGATGATAATGATAATCAGGGTGGAATTGGTGTTAGAGTTGAATCTGTAAAGCTTCATGATGATTTTGATTACGATTCAGTGTTAAATGATGAAGTTAATGTTGAAGATGCACAAAGTAAGGGGGAGCAGACAGGTCCAAACGAGTCAGAAGAATCAGGAATCCTCACAGCTTTACCAGATACAGCTGTTCCTGATTATCAGCCCCTAAAGTTGATGTTAGAACATAATATTGAAGAGGGAAAATTTGTGCATGACTACATGAAAGAGGAGTTAGCAAAGTGTTCGAGTTTGATGCTGATTCTTTTGAGTTCGATTTTGAAGAAGAGTTGGTGAACATAAGTACTTTCGAGCCAAAAGATTATGTTTATAAGAAGGTACCAGAAGCTGACGATTATGATCGTGTTATTGTTGAAGACGCTTCTGATGATGAAGTGGAGAAGTATTCTGGTATTAACACTGACAGTTTTCCCACGTTTGACGAGATTCTGAGTCAGATAAATGTTGATTTGTTAAGCAAAAGATTGATGAAGTGATCAAGGATGGAAGCATGCCGAAACGTTTATCTAAAGAAGAGATTGCTGAAGCAAAGAAATCATGGTTCAAGGAAATGCCGAAAGAAAGGAAATTTAAACGTCCACTTGCATTCTTTACTCGAGATAAAGACAAATCGCTTTGAGATATTCTTAGTTGGGGATGGATCAGGAGCTTGATGTGTATGCGATAAAGAGAGAATTTGGCATACAATACTTCAGACATCTGAACAACATAAAGACGTTACCTTTCTAGGATGTTGAAGAATTAGTACATATGAAGAACATAAGCTACCAGATGAAGTTTAATGATCAAAGTCTATGGAAAGTTATAAAGTTTGAAGCTTCGCGTGGTTTTGAACTCTGGAAACCGTTTATTCCAAAGCGCAGAGTAAAGATTGATAAAGAGACTAAAGAAACGGATGTTACGTTGATAATGAAAAGGCCTAGGGCTATGAAAAACATGCCACTAAAACTGATTGAGCAAGATTTTCATCCATACTTCTTGTGGTGGCAAACGGATCCTGATACGTGTGAAGCTGTAATTGTGTTAAGAGTTGATGGTACTTGGGATATAACAAAAGAAGATACTCTTGAAATGATCGAAAGACGAAGGATATGGGGTTTCTGGAGAACGATAAGGATACTAGACCCGATGTGGCTAGTAAATTGCTCAAAAGAAGATGTGAAATGTTTGTTCTTCAACAAAATATGCAACGACAAGGGTGAAGAAGTTCAAGCAAAACAATACCAAGGTGTGATCAATGTTTGCTATGCATATGGTATTAACTCAGGGCATATGTGGGAATCAAGGTGGCGAGAACTTGAACGAGTTTCTTAAAGAAGAAAAGCGTTTGGAACAGATCTATGAGAAAGGCAGAGAGGCGAGACTTAGAAGAGTTCAATTCATGAAATGGGCGCCGCCTACAGATCAAACGCCAGTACCAAAACATGAACGTAGAAAGAAGCCGTACAAGAACTTCTTTGGTCGTTAAAGTCAGATTTTTGTAGATTGAAGATTTTGAAGACTGAACAAGACTACGATAACATCCAAGGGGAGTCTGTTGGTGCACGATGTCTATTGTCTAAGTCTTAGATCGAGTCTGTATGTATAGGGTTTGAATATGTTAGATTTTGTGATATTAAAGTTAGTGTTGAGTCAAGTTCGCACGAACTTGATTGTTGAGTGGACAAGTTCGCACGAAGTCCACTTCGTGCGAAGTTGTGCCCAGCTCATTTAGTGCGAACTTGGAACTCTATATATAGTCGACTCGGTTCTTTCATTGTAACAGTTTTTGCAAAGTCGACGACGAAGCTCTTGTCAGTTTGGAACTCGAGTGGACACTTGAACTATTAATAAACTGACTATTAAACCGTTAATCTTGTGTGTTTGTCACTATTTCATATTAATTCCGCAAATATGGACTAGACACAACTTAGGTACCATTGCTATCGGAGGAATTCGATCCTACAAATATCAATCAGAAATGTCTCAAAACACATCAGATTCCAACATTGGATCTATGTTTAAACCACTGTTGTTGAAACGAAATGAATATTTCATATGGAAACGTCGAATGGGTCACATTTTAGCTCAGCAAAACACCAGTTGTTGGCCATCCGTTGTGTTTAGACCACATATTCCATTGGTTCCAAGCACAGAGGATCCCAATACTCAAGTGCCAAAAAATCTGAGAACTACTCTAAGCAGGATTTCCAGAAAATATAGTTGGATGCAAAATCGTTTAGCATTGCTGCTTCCGCGCTACCCAACGGAATCTATGTTGGACTGCTCCACTGTAATAGTGCAAAAGTTGTGGGATGCACTAAAAGAGAAATTTGGTGGGACTGAGGATGTGATAGAAAATAATAGAGAAGTTCTGAATCAACAGTATGAAACGTTTTGTCACGTAAAAGGTGAGTCGTTAACACAACAATTCGAACATCTTACTGTCTCATCAGTGAATTGATACTTGTCAACGTGGAATTTCCTAATTCGACTGTCAATAGTCATTTCTGAAGATCGTTACCAGAAAAATGGGAGACTATAGCTTACGTTACTCGAACCTCTGTTGGGTTTAAAGAAATGACCCTCACGCAATTTCTTGGTTGACTCCTCGCATATGAGAGAGAATTGAACCAGAAAAAGAAGTTGCAAGAATCGGGGAAAGTGACAGACGACTATACTTTGAGTAACACTGCTCTTTATAGTCATGAAGAGGGTTCTGGCAGTGGAAAAGATCAGGGTTATGACCATTATATTGACATAACCTCTGGAAACAATTTCACCTCTGGTCCTTACACACCCAGTTTTGCTTTTGCAGCAAATGGGGAAAATCAAAACTCTGACAATATATCTTTTGAGATGAATGATTTACAATATTTTGAACCCACTGATCTAGAAGAAATGGATATTTTACATCAGCTGGCACTCTTGAGTGTTAGAGCAAGTAAATTTTACAAAAGGACTGGTAGGAAGTTTCCTGGATTGCATGGGGGGTTAAAAGTGGGGTTGGATAAATAAAAAATTATATGTTATAAGTGTAATAGGCTAGGACACTTTGTCAGGGAATGCAGATATCAAAATGCAGGTCCAATTGTGACTCACCCAGGCCCTAGACCTCAAAGAACTGCTCATTATTCCCATTATACCCTTGCACCACAAAAGCAAAACACTGCACACTTTGCACATCCTACTACTGCAGTTCCTGTCCATTATGTCCAAACACCTGCTCCACAGATTCAGTATGTCCAAGCACCACCTCAAGTGCATGTACAACAAGTTCCACATGTCACTCAAACTACTCAAACCATTGCTCCGACAGAGGTTAACCAACAGAGCTTCTTTACACTAGGCTTTGTTGACTGGAGTAGTTTGCCTGAGGATTTAACAGATGAAAACTTTGCTCTAATGGCTAAAAATGATTTTGAAAATGAAAATATTTGTCTATTGGCCTTAGAGAATATAGGTGAAGGTGATGAGTATGAGGAACAAGTGTCAAAATCTGATGAGGTTCAAAGTTGTGATGAAGCAGTGGTTACACCAATGGTTTCACAAAACATTGTTGATGAAGAAAAGACCTCTCTATCTGATCCATGGGATACAAAGGTGTGTGAAGAAGACTGTGATTGTGCTCTTATGGCTGCTTCTAAGGTATGACCTCAGATCCTTAAGGATCTCTGTTCAGAAAAATGTATAATAGCTTTTGTTAATATTAAACAGGTGAATGAAAACTTTAGGAACAAAATCTTAAAAGATGAACTCAATTTTGAAAAACTTATCAAAGAGTTAAAAACAAAATTGACTACAAAAGATTCTGAGATAAGTAGCCTAAAGCATGAAGCTAGCATAACCAAGGACCAACTCCAAACTATGGTAGACAAATACAAATTTGCAAAAAGGAGTTAGAAGCTACCCAGGTCACTTGTGAATAATTGGTAGAGTCTTCCAAAAGTTTTGAAATTATTCTAAAGAAACAGATCAAGAGTAACATAAAATTTGGCATTGGTTTTGAAAATGAAGAACAAGCCACTGAAAATGTTACAAAACTTGATTCTGAAAAGGTTGAAGTGGTTCCTAAAAATTTGGCTGGAAATTAGATAAAAATCACTAATAAAAATGGTAACAAAGTTTTTCTGGAAAAACATGAGGGGTCCTCAACTTTTAAGGAAATTGAGAAATACCAATTCAAACCCACATGGTCAGATGAATGTGATATTCTGGAAAATTTCAAGTCTATGGACTTCTCAACCATTGAAGGTGTCAAAGCACCAAAGGCTAGAATCATTCCCATCAAAGATCTTCTAGCAAAGGTTACAACATCTGCTGAGAAGAAATCAGATAAAAAGAAAAGGAAAAAGATCAAACATCTGTTCTGTGAATTTTGCAACAAAAGAAACCATGTAACTAAAAACTATTTTCTCTTAAAAGGATATGACATAAACAGAACACATGTGATCCCAAATGATTCAAAATGCTTTATCTGTGGTAAAACAAATCATCTAACTCATGAGTGTGTTTATCTTCAAACCTATGATCAAAAGGTACAAGAGATCAAAGCAAAAGCTCTTGAGAGAGAAAGTTCAAGCTCTTCTAGAAATAAATTTAAGCAGACCTTAGAACTTGTTGAAAAATCTGTCACAAAAGCATTGAACAAAACCTCTGTTCCCAAAGAGATACAAGTGACAAATGCTCTACCTACCAACAGGTACCCAAGAGGACATGGACAACCAGTTTTCAAAAGGTTCATATCAGCCATGAAGGTTACAAAAAACCTTCAAAGCCCAAAGTGAACAGATATCCTCATGGTTACCAACATCTGACAGGAAATGGTTCACAACAGTTGATACAAAGCAAAACTCAAACCAGTGACCATGTTCCTAGATTTGAGAGTGGACACTCTGTGACCCCATCCAAAGCTATTATGGCTTTGGAATCTCATCTAAACTAGTTGTTTATTTATGTGCAAGGAGCTTCTACTTGCCTTGATAGTTTATGGTATGTAGATAGTGGAGGCTCCAGGCACATGACAGGATGAAGAGCCCTTCTCAAAGATTTCTTGGCTCATGGAGGGGGTGATATATCTTTTTGTAACAATTCAAAGGGGAAGGTGTTGGGGCCAGGGTGTGTTCAGGCTAGGAATCTCAAATTTGAAAATGTTAACTTAATTGATAATCTAAAATTCAATCTTCTGAGTGTCTCACAAATGAGTGACAAAGGGTATGGATCCTTCTTTACTAAGAAAACATGTCAAATTATAGGACCAGAGGTTGTTAGAAAGATTGATCAAATCATTGCTGAGAGCAAAGCACAACTTGTTGCTCATAGGAGTGGCAATGTGTATGTGGTTGATATGTTGAAAGATAACCCTATGTCTAATGCATGCCTGTTCTCAGTTGCTTCCAGCAAAGAGACAGAGTTATGGCACAGGAGACTTGGGCACACAAATCTAAAAACAATCACCACACTCTCTAAACAATGTCTTGTCAGAGGTTTACCACAAAAGCATTTTACTTGTGAAGAACATTGTGTTTCCTGTTTAATAGGTAAACAACATAAAAGTTCTTACAAGTCAATTGAAGAGTCCAAAACAACCTAGTGTTTGCAATTGCTGCACAAGGATTTGTTTGGTCCTGTCAAAATCATGAGCTTAATGAAGAAAAGATTCTGTTTAGTCATTGTTGATGACTTTTCAAGGTTTACATGGACATTCTTCTTACACTCCAAAGATGAAACTGTTGGTATATTGCAAAATTTTGTTAAACAAGTTGAAAAGCAATATGACCTTCTGGTAAAAATCTTTAGGAGTGATAATGGGACCGAGTTTAGAAATAAGGAGTTGGATGCCTTCTGTGAGTCAAAAGGGATTGCTAGGCAATTTAGTGTCCCAAGAACTCCAGAACAAAATGGGGTGGTTGAAAGGAAAAATAGGACTTTGGTTGAATCAGCAAGAACTATGCTAGCAGATTCTGGTTTACCCTTGTCTTTTTTGTAACGCTTCGCGTTTTCCATACTTTCTATTTATAGCAAGCTCTTGTTGTAATTCTATTTTTGGAAATCATTGTATTCGTATTCTTCATTTCGTTGTAATCGTTGTAATCGAGACTTGAATCATAATGGAAATTCACATTTTGTCCATATACTTGTTATACATACTCATATGCCCTTATACATGATGCTTATACTCGAAAACGTGACATACTTGCGAATACGCGACGTTTATACTTGATGCATACTTAATACGTGATGTTTATACTCAATCTCGATCATTCTATACATACGTATGCTTTATGACATGTTACATATGTTTATAATACCTTAGTTATCCATAAAATGTCATAAAACAACTTATAAACCCGTAACCATGCAACAAAACAACAAAAATAAAAACCCTTGCCCGGACCAGGTCCTCACGGTCCGCAAGGGGTCTAGCAGGTAGCAGGTTTTGAAACCTCGCGGGTTTGCACGAAATCCGACTTCCTTTTCTCCCCAAATGGCCTTAAACCTTCATTTAATCATCTCCTATCAACCCTAACTCATCCCTTATAAATACCAAGCATCCTCCAAGCCATTTTCCACTTTCACAACTCTCAAAGTTCTTGCAAACATCAAATTCGGGCAGATTCATACACCTTTACAAAAGTGAGCATAACTCACTCAATACTTAATGAAATTGCCCCATTCTTTTTCCTACATACTTGGATTAACCTTAGGTTTGAGTCCAAGGATTCTCCATGGAGAATCCAGACCTGGATATTCACCTATAAGGCTCCAAAGTTTTTGTTTTGCTCAAATCTTTATAGAACTTATGATTTACCTCTAACAAACTTGTGTTCTAGTGCTTCTAATCAAACTTATGATTATTAAAGCCTAACCAAGCTTGTTAACATGAACTAAAGGCTGTTTTAACACCCTAAACTTTTTGTTTTTGAAGAGCTTTAAGCTCACAAGTGATGGAAGTCCATGGACTTGTTCATGTGTGTCCATCTTGGTTAGCTTAGGCTATCATAACTTTGAGACCACACATCACTTGATGATTTTTACCATTATCCCAAGTTAGTTTGCTAGTTGTAAAGTGACAACCCCGCCTAGCCTTCGACTTGTGTCGACGTCGGCTCCCCGGGTTGTAGCTCACTTGGCTACTTGGTATTGTGGTGACACACTTTACATTCTTGTTATATTATTGTTCTAAGACCCTCCTTGTTACCTATGGTGACTTGTGTAGTGGTGAACATCATACGAGGTTCCAAAGTGGATGGTTAATCCTCTCGCCTCCTACTTGACTTACATGACACCAAGAGGTTCTAAAGTGGATGGTTCATCCTCCCACCTCCTACATGACTATATAACTATATATGTATCTATGGACTATAATATAATCCCAAAAACCGAACCCTTGATAAAGACTAAATAATCATCAACCGAGCTATTAAGTTTTATCACTAAAGTATGTAGTTCCTTGTCACGATTCTCGTAGGTCTCGAACCTATGAAACCATATCAAACCCATTCGGGTTATCATAGTGTCAAGAACAAGTGCTATATCTTAGTGATTATTTTCATACCATAATACTTTATTCTTAAATTCGTAATCATGCTCGATAATCCAAATCCTCTGTTAGAACTCATACTCATACCTATGTTCTTCTTGTAGAAGGACAAGGCGCCAACCCCTACTCTACAAATAAGCTCGCGGATTTTTTCTAAGTGGAACACTTTAGCAAAACCGTGAGTACACTCGACCCATTTACCTTTTATCACTTTTGGGTTGTAACATGTTTCCGTATCAAAATACACTATCACAAACTTATGCTTTTACATGCTCAATCCTTGTACACAATACTTGTTATGCTTAGATACATGCTCGATGATACGTGCTTGAGCATTAACTTAGCTAGCCCAAACTTGATATGTATAGCGCTAAAGGAGTAGCACACCGCCCGTCGGGGTTATATTAAGATTATCATACTCATTTTAGTCTTGTCGCTTTTGTGACAAGGGAAGCTCCATCTCGTAAAACTTTTGTGGAAACTCGGGGTTTGATCTAGTATTGCATGATTAGTATATACTTTGCTTACAATTACCATGTGGATTCGAGTTATACCTTTTATACTTATGCTGTGTATTCACCAAACTTGTGTACTCGTCTTTGCTTTTACATTGAACTCGTATTTTAAACATGTTACAGGTTGAAGAAGATGATGCCCTGAAATCAAAGTAGTGATGATGACTAGATACACACATAGATGTTAAGTTTATTATTATTGTATCAATTTTGTCCTTGTTATCATTGTATTTGAATTTTCCCGTGTAATGTATGACAATTTACTTATGAAATGAAATCCGATTTAATTAATTGTTGTCACATTTAGTTTTATGAGCAATGAGCAATCTATTTCATCCCGCCTTGATGTTTCCGCCATCGGTTGGGGTGTGACTTTTTTGGGCAGAGGCTGTAAACACTGATTGCTATGTTCAAACTAGAGTTTTGATTAACCCCAGGAATCAAAAGACTGCCTATGAATTGCTTTACAAAATCATACCTCTGATCTCATATTTCAAAGTCTTTGGCTATCCATGCTTCATTTTGAACTTAAAAGATTCTATTTCTAAGTTTGCAGCCAAAGTTGACTGTGGTTATTTTCTGGGATACTCAACCACTGCCAAAGCCTACAGAGTTTTTAACTCTAGGACCAAGTGTGTTGAAGAGACTCTAAATGTGAAGTTCAATGAACTTTGATCTTTGAAACTCCCAGCAAATCCTGCTGAATTGTTTGATTTAGATAAATTTACATTTGAAGATGTGTATGTCAAGGCTAACTATGCAGGTATACCACATTCATCAATACAAGAGCAAGGATATGACTGCATACTTCCAAATTTCAAGATCAGTCCTTCATGCGGAGGAGCAGATGTTAGTAACAATGGTGAAAGCTCTGCTGGGTCAACAGTGGTCAATCCAAACCTCTGCCTGCTCACAAAATCAAAACACTGTTGATAAAAATCCACCAAATATCGATAAAAAATCAACAGCCATTCAAACCCATACCACCCATAAATTCACCAGTAGATGATAGCTCAGATAATCTACATCTGAAGTATTCACCTCAGAATGCAATTGTTCCATATCAAGGTGATTTGATTTTCCTCAAAAGCCATCCACTAGATCAAGTAATTGGCAACATAAATGAGGGAGTGCTCACAAGAAGCCAATCCCAAAACATTTGTCTTTTTGCTGGCTTTCTATCACTCACACAACCTGTCAAGTACCAAGAGGCACTAAAAGATAATAGTTGGGTAGAAGCTATGCAAGAGGATCTCCTTCAGTTTAAAAGACAACAAGTTTGGGAACTTGTACCATTGCCAAAGGATGTCAATCCAATTGGTACAAAGTGGGTCTTTAAGAACAAAACAGATGAAAGGGATATTGTTGCCAAGAACAAAGCAAGGCTCGTGGTACAAGGCTACAGACAGGAAGAAGGTATTGACTATGATGAAACCTTTACTCCTGTAGCAAGGTTAGAAGCCACCCGACTGTTCTTAGCTTTTGCTGCTAACCACAACATCAAAGTGTTTCAAATGGACATCAAAAGTGCATTCCTGTATGGAAAGATCAAGGAAGAAGTGTATGTGTGTCAACCTCCTGGATTTGAAGATGCATTTCATCCTAATCATGTTTACAGGTTAAACAAAGTGATGTATGGTTTTAAACAAGCAGACAGTGAATTTTCAGGTTGTAAAACCACAAGGAAGTCCACATCAGGAGGAGTCCAATTCCTAGGAGATTGCCTAGTGTCTTGGAAAAGCAAAAAAGCAAGTTGCAGTCTCTACATCCACTGCTGAAGCTGAATACATTGCTGCTGCAAGTTGCACTGCTCAACTCTTGTGGCTTCAAAATCAACTTTTAGATTTTGGTGTAACTACTTTAAAGACTCCACTCAAGATTGATAGTCAAGCCGCTGAAAACATCATTAAAAATCATGTGTCTCATTCCACCACCAAACACATTGACATCAGACATCACTTTGTGAGGGATTGCTATGAAAAAGGTTTGATTTCTTTACAACATGTCCATACTAAGGATCAGCTGGCAGATGTTCTAATAAAAGCTTTGGACACATCTACCTTTGAAAGCTTGATCTCTAGGATTGGAATGCTAAACATGGATTAAAAACAGTTTTTTGGTAATCCATGTGTAAATAGCATTAAAATGTTTTCAGAAATTCAAAATTCCATCCTTAAAAATAGTTTAAAATTGAATTTTTCAATAAATCTTCAAAGTCAGCTCAAACCACTGATAGCATTACAACACTGTTCATTTAGTAAAGTCTATCCACTGTCAAAAGTGTATCCTCTGATAGTGTTAAAACACTATTCACAATCCACTGCCCATACTCTTAAATAGTGTTTTCAAAACAATTGTCTTCCATTTTCAAACAGAGGATACACGTGGTCAGACGTTATTCGTCAGTCAATTGCATCAGATGCCACATCATCATCACCTTTTCAAAAACCTTATAAAACCCTGTTCTATCCATAACAGAGGTTCCACTTTATCGTGTCAAATTCAAAATTCTCAACGATTATCTCTCAATCATGGCACCCAAAACCAAAACCAAATCCAAAGCAAAATCCAAACCAGCACCACCTCCATTCACCCTCATAATCAAGACTCCTCACAACTACACAACAATCTTTGAAGAAACCGATTCTGATACCAGATACCATCCGATGATTGACATCTTAAAAGAATCGAAATTCAAGCATATGTTGACCGTCAAAGCCCCAATCTATCAAGAAGCACAACGACAATTTTGGGCAAACGCAGAGGTTCATTCTCAAAAAGATGTTCCCTATGCCATCATATCTAGAGTAGGCAAAACACTAATGCAAATTAGCCCTCAATTGATCTCACAAGTGTTCGAACTAAATGTAACAACTCGAAAATTCGTTGTTAACCTTCCATTTGTCTTCCCGATGTATCCATCTTTTGTAATCCCGATATTTGGTTTATAATAAAGTTTTATGTTAATTAATTATGGTGTTGTACGTTATTATCACATGTAATCGCTTATTGAATCACACCGCAATCTCATCGCATCGCAAACTCAGTTAATTATGTGCTTTATGTTATTTATGTGTTATGTGTGTTATAGTTATGAATACGCAATAAATCACGCTATTATATCAATTATAACGCTTAATGTAACTATCTAATACGAACCGAATCGCCAAACGAACACTTAACGCGAAATCAGCAGACGAAACTTGGTCACCAGGCCTAGTTCGGCCAAACTTGACTACCCCATGTTCGCCCGAACTTGCCTGAGACACAAGAATCCCTCATAACCCTCAAGTTCGCTCGAACTTGTACATATATATACAAGTTCGGTCGAACTTAGCTGAATTCTCTTGAAAACCTAGCAAGTTCGCCCGAAGTTGCATGAATTTCATGCCAGTTCGACCAAACTTGACTCCACCAGCTCTCAATTTTGCCTTCACCTATAAATACACAGCTCCATTCTCTCATTTGAACTTGCTGCAACTTCGCTCTGAGCTCCTAAAACCCTTTGTTTTCTAAGTAAGAATCAACCCGATTTCAACTACAATGATGTTCAACAACGTTCTACAATGATTTTGCATAAGGCATTGCCTTCGTTTTTCATCAAATCTCTTCTGTTTACGAAAATCTTCATCTTTTTCCATCAAAACTTCTGTTTTCACTCAGATCTATACTAGATATGAGCAAAACCTTTTAAATCCTTGATTTTTACACCATTTTCGGACTAATGATGTATGTTTCATTCACTTCTGAGTGGAACGAGGCGTTGTCAAAGCTAGATCTCAGATCCAGAAGCACAAGGACGAAATCGTCACTTTGCACAAGCTGGACTAACCCATACGAACCGTCAAGTTTGCCAAGATTAGCCCGAGTTTCTGTAAAATGGCTAAGTTCGCTCCGAAAGACCTCTCTGGCCTAAGCTTTACTCAGTGGCTTAAAGTTGGAGGGATGGACACTCGATTTCGTCAGCAAACGACGCGAAAACGCAAGATTTTGGACCTGAAAACATCAAGTTCGCTCGAGATTTAACTGATTTTATGCAGCTCAAGAGTCAAGTTCGCTCGAACTTGCCCATTTGGGTCAAGTTCGGCCGAACTTGAGCCAAACCTTCACCATAATTCAACAACTTCGCTCGAACTTGTCTCTCTCACTCATCAATACACACAAGTTCGACCGAACTTGTTAAGTTTCCTAAGAAACTTACCAAGTTCGACCGAACTTGTCTCAAAATCGTAACAGGTTATGCAAGTTCGCCCGAACTTGTCTACTGCTCAACACAAACTTAACCGTTTCAGCTTTTCAGAGACTGATGCACTTCCGTTCACGTATGCAGACTGATCCGGCGCTCCTCTTCACCTCTCGACAGTCGTCTACTCTCTCCTAAACGCACCGACTGTGAGTATACTTGAACCCTTTTACGCTTAAACGCACTTTTGGGTGTTACATATGTTCCTCTATCAAAATCACTTCACAACTCAAACTGTTTATCACTCGCGAATAATCTGATTATGTATGCTCTATACGTGATACTAGAAACATGTGACTAGGACTTATTTTCGTTAACTTGCTTCCTTAGCTAGTATGGTACTACAGTTTGGCTAACACCCGACGGGGTCTAGTTAGGATGGACGCGCAAGCCTTCTCACGGTAGTTAGCATGAGAAATAAGCCTATGTTTATCTGCGTGATATGTTTTGGTGTATCATGATATGTAGTTGGACTATTTCGCGAACGGTTTCTCTATTACGCTAGTATTACTAAACCTGTATGCTCACCTTTACTTAATTGTATTGACTCGTATTTTAACGTATGTAACAGGTTGAGAACTTTTAGCTTGGATGCATTGGATTATGTTTAGCTTAGTCGTTTAGTTGTTAATGTTTTGGAACTTTTGTTCTATGGGAGATCGACTTGGATTTATGTTTAAGAGATTATGTTAAATTGTAATGGTTGTTTTGAAGATTGTATGAGTTTGATAGTATGGGATATTAAATGTTGATTATTATCTTTGAAATGATTGTTATGGAATCTCTTGATCAATCTGATTCGCCTAGTGCAACTACCCCGATGATTCCGCCATCGGTTAGGGTGTGACAGATTGGTATCAGAGCCCATAACCTTAAAAATAGGTAGAATTGCCATGTTTGACCTAGTAGCATGTTTAAGTACCCGATTGACCAATCTTTGACTTAAATGTTAAACTACTTGCCATAAATGCTTAAATGTGCCTTTCCTAAGGCTAATACAATATACACGCTTGGAAACGCTCATATCACAAACCCGAGTGATCAAGTCGAGATTAGGTGTGAAAATAGAGAACTCTCGATAAGATCATTCACTTCGTGCAATCTCTATCGCACGAGATACCTTCATTGAGTTAGGAGTGATATCCAAACCTCGACGAAAATCTCCATTTCTATCTAGTGGAATGCCCGATGTGATCGGTGCGCGTAGCCACAACTAGGAACGACGTTGCTAAGCTAGGGGTGAAACCCGCATCTTAGTAACAAATTCCGCCTTTCGATTTTCAATCTCACCAAAGTCTCTATTACTCTGATGGTTTGGAACACGTAGTAACCGGAAGGATAATGCCATTAGCCGCTTGCGATGAGAGCATCTATCTATTAGGCCAAAACATGGGTCCAAGTTCATAGGATAGTCGAACCACTTTGGATAGTCAATGTCTCAAAACCCGGACTCTCCCAATTGATTTAAGCCTATATCGTCGATTTACGCATCATCGAATTTATTATTATTTATGTGTTTAAAATTTTGAGAATTTTCGGTTTATTCGATTTCTCGCTTTATCAATTTCACGATTTATCGCGTTTACGCTCCATCGAATATATGCACAACTCGCACAACTCTCGTAATCTAAAATGCTAATTAATACACCAACCAAACTAAAAACTCTTAACTCGCTTACGCCTATGAGTACATGTGTGTCTCATACGCGGTATTATCTCGCTTATCTCGCTATTATGTTTCGCTTATATCTCGCATTCTCAAATCGCGCTATGCATGATGGTTAATTAGAAGTGAATACATGCAAAATATGTGCTTACGTGTCTATGTTCTTACGTGTTTATGTGCCTACGTGTTTATTGCTTACGTGGCTACATGCTTATGTGCTGTGCTTGTATGAATAATAATAATAAATATTTAAACATAACTCTATTATAATCAAATCTCATCTAATCTAAATCCCTTATGTAGATGTCTTCAATCGGATCTCATACTCGCGCTCTGCTCAGCGCCACAACGACAACAAGCGCATCGCTTCACTAGTAGCCAAGCAAGTGGCAAAAGTCATCCCTCAAATCGTCTCGGAAATTCGTGCTGTGAGCAGTAACCCCTCGGTCGACTCGGAAACTGAGAACCCCAAGCCACGGTTCAACTTCAAAAATTTCAAGGCTTGTGCACCTCTCGCCTTCACGGGCAACGATGGACTGACTTCTATGTTCCATTGGTTTGACGCCATTGAGGTCACCTTTAGGCAAAGTGGATGCCCCGATGACCACCGCACGGTGAACGCTACAGGAGTCTTTCAGTCCCGTGCTCTCGACTGGTGGACCGCCGAAAGAAATAGGCGCGGTAATGATGAAGCCTATAATATGTCTTGGGAGGAACTCAAGGAAGTGATGATGAAGGATTTCTGTCCTCCGCATGAGATGCAAAAGCTCGAGAACGAGTTTTAGGGAATCAAACAAGATGGTCCCGACAATGCTGGATTTACCGCTCGATTCAATATTTTGAGCATCATCTGTCCCAGCCAAGTTGATACCACTGAGAAAGCTATCAACAAGTATATCCGTGGTCTACCTGAATGTGTCACGAATTTTGCGAAAGTTGCTCATACTACAACCATCGAGGAAACCTACATGCTCGCCGCTGAGATCAATGATCAGCGAGTTCAAGATGGTTATTCAAGAACATCCGAAAGTTGCCAACCAAGTTGTCGCCGAACCAACTGCTGCTATCGAACCATCCATTGACCTGAAGGGAAAGCGTCAAGGACGCAAAAGAGGAAACCCTAGCAAGAACTACGCCGCTGCTACACCGCTCAACTCTCAGCCTTATCAGGCTCCTGCTCAAAACGCACCCCCAGCTAAACGTGCGTACACTGGTCCTTACCCACTGTGCCCTAAATGCACATATCATCACGTGGTGGGTGGAAATTGCCGCTTTTGCACAAACTGCAACATCTACGGCCACTTTACTGTTAGTTTCCGTATCAGCCCTCGTCAGCCGGCTCCTCAAGCTCCAGCACTGCCAGCTCCTCAGCATGCTCCCCAGAATAACCAGTAACAAGCAGCAGCTCCAAAGGCACGTGTGTGGTGATCCAAACCACTTTTTAAATGCCTGCCCAAACCGTACCGTGAAAAAAGAGCCGCAACAACCGCAGCCCCAACAGCAGCCACCACCGCAGCCACAGCAGCAACAACAAGCTGCGCGTGGAAGAGCTTTCAACCTGAATCACCGCCAGGCCCAGAATGACAATAATGTTGTCAATGGTACGTTCCTTGTTAATGGTATTTATGCTTCATGTTTATTTGATACTGGTGCTGACAATTGTTTTGTATCGTTACAATTCGAAAAGGTTTTAAAATGTAAGCGCGCTAAACTCCCAAAGACTTTCGATGTAGAAGTCGCCACCGGAAGAACCGTTACCATTAATTCCGTCCTACGTGGTTGTAATCTTGATCTCAATAACCATGTCTTCTCGATTAATCTCATACCTATGCAGTTAGGTAGCTTCGATATCATAGTAGGTATGGATTTTCTTCGTGAAAACCATGCTGAAGTTGTATGCTTTGATAAAATGATTCACTTCCCTCTCCCTAACAGTGATCAACTCCATGTCTATGGTGAAACTCCCTCAACGAAGTTGATGCTTTTGTCATGTACTCGAGCACACAAATGCTTGCAAAAGCGATGTGTTGCCTTCCTCGCCCATATCGTGAACCAGGAGAAAGAAAAGAAGACTTATAAAGATGTTCCCGTTGTTTGTGAATTTCCTAGTCTTTCCCGACGATTTACTTGGTTTACCCCTACTCGAGATGTTGAATTCCGTATCGACTTAGTTCCCGGTGCTACTCCAGTTGCTAAAGCTCCCTATCGCCTCACACCATCCGAAATGCGCGAGCTATCAAGCCAACTTCACCATGGGGCGCACCTGTCCTTTTCGTGAAAAAGAAGGACGGATTGTTCCGAATGAGCATCGATTATCGTGAACTTAACAAACTCACGATAAACAACCGTTATCCTCTTCCTCGTATCAACGACCTATTTGATCAGCTTCAAGGTGCTACTTGTTTTTCTAAGATCGATTTACGTTCCGGCTATCATCAGTTTCGCGTATTGGAAGAAGATATTTTGAAAACTGCCTTTCGTACCCGTTATGGCCATTTCGAATTCGTGGTCATTCCTTTTGGTCTAACAAATGCACCCGCGGTCTTCATGGATTTGATGAACCCTGTGTGCAAAGCCTTCTTGGATCTTTTCGTTATCGTTTTCATCGATGATATTCTTATCTACTCGAATCGAGAGCCGAACAAGCGCGTCATCTTCGTTTAGTTCTCGAATTAGTTCAGGGTAATCGTCTTTATGCTAAGTTCTCTAAATGTGAATTCTGGCTCGAAGAAGTCCAATTTCTTAGCCACATTGTTAATAGTCAAGGAATTCACGTCGACCCTGCAAAGATCGAAGCCGTCAAGAGTTGGATTACGCCGAAGAATGCGTCCGAAATCCGTTCATTTCTTGGATTTGCGGGTTACTACCGTCGATTCATCCCCGATTTTTCAAAAATCGTCGTTCCGCTTACCGCTTTAACTCATAAACACCAACCTTTTGTTTGGGATTCGAAACAAGAGGAAGCTTTTCAAACTCTCAAGCGTATGCCATGCAACGCCCCCATTCTCGCGTTACCCGATGGAAATGACGATTTCGTTGTTTATTGTGATGCCTCTAATCTTGGTCTTGGTTGTGTTCTTATGCAACGAGACAAGGTTATTGCGTATGCGTCTCGACAACTCAAGATCCACGAGAAGAACTACACTACCCACGATCTCGAACTCGGTACAGTTATTTTTGCATTAAAGATATGGCGACACTACCTTTACGGCACCAAGTGTACAGTCTTCACCGACCATAAGAGCTTACAACATATCTTTAATAAAAAAGAACTAAACATGCGACAACGTCGATGGGTTGAACTTCTCAACGATTACGATTGCGAGATCCGCTACCATCCCGGAAAAGCAAACGTCGTCGCCGATGCTCTAAGTCGACGAAGCTATGTATATAGTGTTCGTGACTCTCAAGCTTTGAATGACCTTGAAATCATGATTCGCTCCGCTCAATTCGCTTGTTTTAACTAGAATACTTTGAAGAAGAAATGAAATGTGGTGCTGAAACTCAGCTTGTATATAAGCCTAATGGTATTTATTACTATCTCAGTCGCATTTGGATTCCCAGTCGTGATAATATTCGAAAGTTGCTAATGACCGAAGCTCATAAATCTCGATATTCCATTCATCCTGGTGCCGACAAGATGTACCAGGACCTTCGTCCTAAGTATTGGTGGCCGGGCATGAAAAAGGATATCGCCTTGTATGTCTCAAAATGCTTAACTTGTTCGAAAGTTAAAGCTGAACATCAAAGGCCCTCTGGTTTACTCGAACAACCCGAAATCACGATGTGGAAGTGGGAGAGTCTCGCCATGGACTTCGTTACTAAACTCCCATGTACTTCCTCTGGTCACGATAGCATTTGGGTTATCGTTGATCGTCTTACTAAATCCGCGCACTTCATTGCTATACGAGAAGACTTTAAGGTCGAACGGTTAGCCCGAATCTATACCGACGAAGTTATATGCCGAAACGGGACGCCTCGTGACATCATCTCTGATCGCGACGGTCGCTTTACTTCGCATCTCTAGGAGACCTTTCAATCCGCTCTCGGTACTACTCTCAATCTCAGTACCGCTTTTCACCCTCAAACCGACGGTCAGACTGAGTGCACGATCCGCACCCTCGAAGACATGCTTCGTGTGTGCATCATAGAAGAAAATGTCGTACAATAATAGTTATCATACCAGCATTCAAATGGCTCCTTTTGAGGCACTGTATGGAAGAAAATGTCGATCGCCTATTGCATGGCACGAGATTGGAGAAGCACAAATCACCGGTCCCGAGCTAATTCAAGAAACGACGGACAAGATCCTCCAGATCAGGGACAATCTCTTGAAAGCTCGGAGTCGTCAAAAGAGTTATGCCGATAAACGCCGCAAGCCCCTACAGTTCGAAGTGGGAGATCACGTTCTCCTAAAGGTTGCACCTAAGAAGGGAGTGGTCCGCTTCGGCAAGAAAGGAAAGCTAGAGCCTCGATACGTTGGTCCCTTTAAGATTCTGGAAAGGATCGGTAAAGTAGCCTATCGTCTCAAGAAATGCCTATCTGAAGAGAATCTCCATGTACCTCCCGAAGATATGCAAATCAACGAGACTCTCCATTTCATGGAAAAGCCTGTGGAAATCATGGACCGAGAGACCAAGAAACTCCGACGCTCTCGCATCCCTATCGTGAAGGTCCGATGGGAAGGAAAATGCACCGCCGAGTTCACTTGGGAATTGGAAAGTGACATGAAGGCCAAGTACCCGCACCTCTTTGTTACAACTATTACTTAATTTTGGGACGAAATTCCCTAAAGTAGGGGAGACTGTAACAACTCGAAAATTCATTGTTAACTTTCCATTTGTCTTCCCGATGTATCCATCTTTTTTAATCCCGAGATTTGGTTTATAAAAAAGTTTTATGTTAATTAATTATGGTGTTGTACATTATTATCACATCTAATCGCTTATTAAATCTCACCGCAATCTCATCGCATCGCAAACGCAGTTAATTATATGCTTTATGTTATTTATGTGTTATATGTGTTATGGTTATGAATACGCTGGCTATCGCATCGCTCTCGCACGCTCGAATCGCTAAATCACGCTATTATATCAATTATAACGCTTAATATAACTATCTAATACGAACCGAATCGCCAAACGAACACTTAACGTGAAATCAGCAGACGAAACTTGGTCACCAGGCCTAGTTCGGCCGAACTTGACTACCCCAAGTTCGCCCGAACTTTCCTGAGACACAAGAATCCCTCATAACCCTCAAGTTCGCTCGAACCTGTACACATATGTACAAGTTCGACCGAACTTAGCTGAATTCTCTTGAAAACCTAGCAAGTTCGCTCGAGCTTGCATGAATTTCATGCAAGTTCGACCGAACTTGACTCCACCAGCTCTCAATTTTGCCTTCACCTATAAATACTCAGCTCCATTCTCTCATTTGAACTTGCTGCAACTTCGCTCTGAGCTCCTGAAACCCTTTGTTTTCTAAGTAAGAATCAACCCGATTTCAACTACAATGATGTTCAACAACGTTCTACAACGATTTTGCATAAGGCATTGCCTTCGTTTTTCGTCAAATCTCTTATGTTTACGAAAATCTTCATCTTTTTCCATCAAAACTTCTGTTTTCACTCAGATCTATACTAGATCTGAGCAAAACCTTTTAAATCCTTGATTTTTACACCATTTTCGGACTAATGAAGTATGTTTCGTTCACTTCTGAGTGAAGGAGGCGTTCAAGTTCGCCCGGATTAGCCCGAGTTTCTGTAAAATGGCTAAGTTCGCTCCGAAAGACCTCCCCGGCCTAAGCTTTACTCAGTGGCTTAAAGTTGGAGGGATGGACACTCGATTTCCTCAGCAAACGACGCGAAAACGCAAGATTTTGGACCCGAAAACATCAAGTTCGCTCGAGATTTAACTGATTTTATGCAGCTCAAGAGTCAAGTTCGCTCGAACTTGCCCCATTTGGGTCAAGTTCGGCCGAACTTGAGCTAAACCTTCACCATAATTCAACAAGTTCGCTCGAACTTGACAAGTTTCTTAGGAAACTTACCAAGTTCGCTCGAACTTCTCTCTCACTCATCAATACACACAAGTTCGACCGAACTTGTCTCAAAATATCAACAGGTTATGCAAGTTCGCCCGAACTTGTCTACTGCTCAACCCAAACTTAATCGTTTCAGCTTTTCAGAGACTGATGCACTTCCGTTCGCGTATGAAGGCTGATCCGGCGCTCCTCTTCACCTCCCGACAGTCGTCTACTCTCTCCTAAACGCAACGACTGTGAGTGTACTTGAACCCTTTTACGCTTAAACGCACTTTTGGGTGTTACATACGTTCCTCTATCAAAATCACTTCACAACTCAAACTGTTTATCACACGCGAATAATCTGATTATGTATGCTCTATACGTGATACTAGAAACATGTGACTAGGACTTATTTCGTTAACTTGCCTCCTTAGCTAGTTTGGTTCTATAGTTTGGCTAACACCCGACAGGGTCTAGTTAGGATGGACGCGCAAGCCTTCTCACGGTAGTTAGCATGAGAAATAAGCCTATGTTTATCTGCGTGATATGTTTTGGTGTATCATGATATGTAGTTGGACTATTTCGCGAACGGTTTCTCTATTTCGCTAGTATTACTAAACCTGTATGCTCACCTTTACTTAATTGTATTGACTCGTATTTTAACGTATGTAACAGGTTGAGGACTTTTAGCTTGGATGCATTGGATTATGTTTAGCTTAGTCGTTTAGTTGTTAATGTTTTGGAACTTTTGTTCTAGGGAGATCGACTTGGATTTATGTTTAAGTGGTTGTTTTGAAGATTGTATGAGTTTGATAGTATGGGATATTAAATGTTGATTATTATCTTTGAAATGATTGTTATGGAATCTCTTGATCAATCTGATTCGCCTAGTGCAACTACCCCGATGATTCCGCCATCAATTAGGGTGTGACACTAAATGATATGGCACATCCTGTGTTGTTTCCTATCAACGAGATGCATCCGGAGTTTCTAGAAAGAGGTTATATTGGGCAACTTAAAGGTATGTGAAGGGGTATAGTCCCAAAAACCTTGCGCCAAGCAAGGGAACCATACCCAATCTTAACTATCAAAGAAACCTTGCGCAGACTTCCCTGCCAAAGAAGCAACACAGCAAACGTTGCGCCAAGTACTAAAATAAGGAAAGACTCATTTAGCTACCTTGTGCGCGCCCGCGCAAGGAAATAGTTAACCTTGGAGCTTTTCCTTCAATATGTGATTGATCAAAACCCTTGCGCAAGATACAACATAACAGTAAGATCCTGCAAACACTTGATAAACAAGCACAGAGGATCAATTAATAACCTTGCACAGCTCGCGCAAGGAAACATTTACACTAGGGTACTTGTCCTTGAGCAAGTGTTGCCAGTTTACAAGAAAATGTTCAGAAGCAAAAGGAATCTTTTCTGTTGTAACAGAATGCATACGTGGCAATGGTCCTGCATGTCACAGTTGTGTAAATGTTCTAGAAGCATTTATTTCCAATCGTGCAAAGACACTATTCGGTTATAACCGAATGACACGTGGCAGCATCCAAGGATATCACGGTGATAGCATGCTCACACCAATAGATAAAGTGATCCCATGGCGACACATGGCGTCTCCCTAGCCTTAGATGAACTCACTATCCGTGTTCACTAACCGATAGTCAAGACTTAACGGAGCAATGAAAGATTCCGTTAGGCTTCCATCTCTCATTTTGGCACCCAAATTCTGGCTATAAATAAGTAACTTGGGGTTCAAGGAAAAGATATTCACTCTCAACTGCTCTCTCTCTTACTTCACTTTACTTCCGACTACTTGTACTTATTCTCACATCGGAGGGTGGTCACGGAGAGAACCCCCTTCTCCCCGTGGCGACGCTGACGGTGTTTTGTTTTGAAGGATCAGTCGAAGTATATTCTCTGAAACCAAATGTTGTTTTGCAGGATCAGTCGAAGTATATTCTCTGAAACCAAACGAAGGATTAACCTCTTATGCAGAGCCCGATTCATAGATCTGAACAGATTCCGATCTGGTTGATCTAGGGTTTCTTCATTGGCGCCCACCGACTTTCATTTCTCTTCTCATCTTTCGTTTTGTTTCACCTAGATCTGCAGCTTCATGGCTGATGGATCATCATTTCCAGGTCCTTGATCGTAGATTCGTTGCGTCACCGACGCTCCTCAGGTCGACGAACAGATTGTTGAAGATTCGTCCGATGAAGCTGATGTTCCGTATGATCCAGATCATGCGAGCATTCCAGTAACACCGGCGGCTCCTCACGTTGACGTTGCATCAATTCTCCCACCTGGAGAAACTCCATTATCATGGTTGATTAAATCTCAAACTGCTTTGAATGCTATGTATGCTCAGTTGTGTGCTCAAACCGGAACTCCAGCTTTTCAAGCTCCGGTTGGTACACCTCAGGCCGTGCTTCGCCGACGCCTCGAGCATTGAGTTACGACACTCAGAATCAAGTTCGTGCGCCTTCGCATGTGTCTGTAGATGGAACTGAAATGTATTCTAAAACCAGGAATGATTCTGTTCATTCTGGTAACAGAAACCAAGAAGAAAACATTCAACAACCGCCATCAGTTCACTCACGTTTGGGCCCACGATCATCACAGAAGCGGGACACCCAACACGATGAGTATGATAGGACCTATGAAGAAGGAGATAGTGCAAGTGTTTTTAATCGTTTATCCGTAGATCATGCTGGTTATAAGCCTAAGATCCGAGCATTATATAATCCTGAGGCTGAACATGATTATAACTTGACTCATCGACCGGCTGAAGCTGCTGAACAATCAAAATTTATGAAGGAAATCGCTCTAGCCCCGCTAGAACGAGAAAAATTGCCATCAAACGTTGGTAAGTTTAATGGATTGTCAGATCCAGATGATCACATGCGTCAGTTCACTGGCGCAGGACTTATTGGAGGATGGACTCTACCTATGTGGTGCCATCTATTTGTACAAACGTTAACTGGGGCTGCGCGACTCTGGTTCGATAACTTACCAACAGGTAAACTGGAATGATCTTAAGGAAAAGTTCCTTACTCATTTCAGTTAGCAGCGTTGTTATGTTAGAGATTCGTCAGATGTGATGTACATCTGGCGAAGAGACAACGAGAGTTTGGAAGACTTCATTATGCGTTACAACAAGGAGGTGTTAGAGATCGGTGATATACATGAAGATCTTATCCACGCACAGTTTTCAAGTATGCGGTAAGATGTGACGAAATGATTAAAGTGCTTTCTGGTACTACTGGTTTGCCAAAAAGCTGGGATAAGCTCATGGCAGCAGCCAAGGTTTATGCCAAACTGAGCGAAACCTCAATTCAAACAGACCTCCTCTACCTCAGCATCGTCCTGAGGATCTGAGCAGAGGATGTCGGAAGTTTAAGAAGAGTTGGAAAGACTCGAATCAGAGTTCTTATTCACCATACTCTCCAATGGATGCTCGTGCAACGATTAACAAGATCACAACTCAAAAAGCCATTAAAAAAGAGAATCGAGAGCGACAGTGGACTCCTCTCACCAAATCTCTAGCAGAGGTTCTCAGCACAGAGAACTATCAATTCAAGCAACCACAACCTATGAAGAATAAGAAAACGCAAGATCCGAATCTCTTCTGTGATTATCACAAGGATACTGGGCATACAACTGATAAATATATCAGTTTGCGCACAGAAATTGAAAAGGCTTTGAAGAGTGGTAAGTTAACACACTTGGTGCAATCAGTTCGAAAAGAGGTCAGGCAACTCACGCGCGACGATGAGGGCCAAGTAACAAAAAGATGAAACAAGTTGCCACGATTCAAGGAAGCTCGTCGCGCAAGCGCAGCTTCCAACGATTCCGAGGAGTGAAATGGCGCGAACATCAAGTGATATTTCTTGTTGTTCCTGGTGGACCTCAGGAAGAAAGACCAGTTGTAATCACAGGTATCTTCGGCCATTACCAGACTGACTACATGTTCATAGACCCGAGAAGTTCTAGGGATATCATATACGAGCAATGTTTCAAGCAATTAGATCTAGAAGATAAGGCACGCCTAGAACCGGTTGACTTCCCGTTGACCGGATTCTGCAACGAGGCTGTCTTTCCTCTTGGACAAATCGCTTTTCCCGTAATTATTTCAGACGGTAAACACTCGCGCACCATTCAAGTGAACTTTATGGTAATGCCGACAACATCCCATCACGACGTTTTGTTAGGGCGTCGAGCATAACGAGATTTTAGCATGGTCACGTCTACGCCTCACGCTGCATGTGGTTTCCCAACGCCAACTGGCGTAGCTATCCTATTCGCTCGAAAAGAGATTATGTCTATCAAAGAACCAGTGGTTAAGGCTGCTAAGCCAATTTCAGCAAATGAACCTGAGAAATGGGTTCTGACCAACAAGCATCCAATGCAACCAATCATTCTTGGTCCGGCAATTTCTGCGACAATCCGCGCAAAACTCAAAACCTTGTTGTTTCAAAATATGGATATTTTTGCCTGGACACCAGCAGACATGGTAGGGGTTCTGCGCAACATTGCAGAGCATTGTTTAAATGTTTTCCCATCGGCGGAACTAGTAGTTCAGAAAAAGCGCAGCTTGGGAAGTGAAAAAACGGAAGCTATGAATGAACAAGTTACCGAATTGCTTAAAGCTGGTATTATGCACGAGGTCAAGTATCAAACCTGGGTGATGAACCCCGTTATGGTCAAAAAACATAACGGCGGATGGCGCATGTGTGTCGATTTTAAGGATTTAAACAAAGCTTGTCCCAAAGATTGTTACTCGCTTCCAGAAATTGACAAAAAAGTTGACTCATTAGCACCGTTTCGTTGGAAATGTTTTCTCGACTGTTACAAAGGGTACCATCAAGTGCTGATGAAACAAGAGGACGAAGACAAGACGACTTTTCGCACAGAAAAAGGTATTTCTGTTATACAAAAATGCCTTTTGGGCTCCGCAATGCGGGAGCCACGTATCAGCGACTTATGGATATAGTTTTCGGAAATGACATCGGGAAAAACGTTGAAGTGTATATTGATGACCTAGTCATCATGAGCCATACAGAAGAAACGATGTTAGAAAACATTCAGAAAACTTTTGATTCTTTGCGAAGTGTAAATCTGAAATTAAACCCAAGCAAGTGTTCTTTTGACATGGAAGAGGGCAAGTTCCTCGGATTCATCGTCACAAAGAATGGGTTTAAAGTCAATCCAGAAAAAGTTGAAGCAATTAAAAGTATGACATCTCCGGCGTGTGAAGGAGATGCAGAGATTGGCGGGGCGATTTGCTGCTCTTAATCGCTTTCTCGCGAACCATGCAGCAAAATCTTATCGCACAACTGCGTGAAGAAGGATAAATTTCAATGGACGCCAGAGGTAGAAGAAGCTTTCCAAGACATGAAGGATTGCTTGATTCAATTACCAAGTTGGACAGCCCAGCGCAACAAAGAACCTATGATTCTATACCTTGCTGCGTCTGAGTTGGCAGTAGGAGCAGTTTTGCTTGTTGAACGAGAGGGTGTTCAAACACCTATTTATTACATCAGCAAAATGCTGAATCACCCAGAATCTCGATACTCAATGATGGAAAAACTGGTACTTGCGCTGGTTCACGCGTCGCGCAGGCTTCGCAGGTACTTCTCAGGGCATGTCATCAATGTCTTGACAAATTATCATCTAGGGCAAATTCTTTCTAAACCAGACGTCTCAAGACC
The DNA here is from genome assembly GCA_947069175.1 of Scalesia atractyloides. NCBI lineage: Eukaryota > Viridiplantae > Streptophyta > Magnoliopsida > Asterales > Asteraceae > Scalesia > Scalesia atractyloides. The sequence continues at coordinate 19,761,717 of CAMTDV010000015.1, read as the reverse complement.
ATAGCCAAATGGGCTATCGAACTGGCGGTCACAACATTATCTACAAGCCAAGACCAGCAATTAAAGGGAAAATCCTTGCCGATTTTATAGCCGAAGTTCCAGCAGATAAAGCGCAAGAATGCGAAGAAATTCAAAATCCGGTCCCAATTATGGATGATAAATAATGGTTATTACACACAGATGGCGCATCTAATAGTGATGGAGCAGGCGCATGCCTCCGACTAGTTAATCCAGATAGCCAAGAGTTCACTTATGCTATACGTCTGGATTTCAAAAGCACAAACAATGAGGCCGAGTATGAAGCATTTCTGGCAGGGTTGCGCCTTGCTATAAAAATGGGTGCGGCAAATTTAACAGCACGTGTCGATTCTCGACTAGTAGCGGAACAAATTAACAGTACTTATGACGCGCGTGGCGATGTTATGGCATTATACCTACAACAAGCCAAATCTTTAATCAGTCAATTCCGACAGTTTAAAGTAGTGCATGTCAACAGAAGTGAAAACAAACACGCTGACGCTTTAAGCAAACTTGCAGCCACGAGCTTTCAGCATCTAGCAAAGGAAGTCAGGATTGAAGTTCTACAAAATCCATCTGTTGTGCTAAAGCAAGTTACCATGGTCGAATTGGGGAACCCATCCTGGATGTCTCCGATTATCTTGTTTTTACAACATGGCCAACTTCCTGACAACAAGGCGCAAGCTCGAAAGATCCGATGCAAAGCTTTAAACTATGAAATGGCAGATGGCAATGCGCAGCTATTACAACAAAGTGTGCAAAGAAATAGACATACCAGGAGAAAACTTCTTCGCAAGAGCATCCAGATTGCTCTTCTTGCCGATGCGCGGCCGCGCAATCTTTTTCGGCGGAGAAGGTGTTACAGTCTCAGATTCTTTCCTCTTCTTGGAGGTATGCTTTAATGCCTCTTCAGGGCTTGAGGGTATTTCCAAGGGATCATCAGGATTAGAAGCAGGGAGAGATGATGCATCTATGGGCTCTTCCTTGGGCTTCCTCAAACCTACAGGCGCAAGACCCTCTAATGAGTCTGACACCACCACGTAATCACACTAAGAATCAGATACGAGACGCGTACCTTTCTTGCCCTTAATTTTCACAGCTTTAGATGGCTTAGTTTTTTGACCATTTGGTTTGGATGAGGGGGGCGCAGCAGTAGCAGTTGGTTTCTTTTTCTTCTTAGAATCAGCGCCTACGCCCAAGTTTAGCAAATCACCTACATAATCAATAATGAAGGGGAAAACGTTGCGCTATAAGTTACATTGCAATATTACTTAGAATTATTATCTAACAAGTAATATTGCAATTCTAACTCAGGCTTCACAATGTATGACGTACCAGTAGTGGAGGAAGGCTAGGCATTGAGACTTTCCTTGTTGGGAAGTTCGAAATTTCCCAAAACCTGATCAAACCATGGTTCCTCATTCTCCTCAAGAGGAACAACAGCCATTTTTCCATTGTCCTCTTGAAAGAGACCAAGTATAATGGGGCAACTGTTTCACAACACAAAGGAAGGAGCATCATCAAATATGCACTTATACCAGATGATCATAACAAGTTACAAAAAGGAACTTACCAACTCCATCTTCAGTATAAACTGGTTTTTCCTGGCGTTCCTTCTTCCACGGGATGCTCATCCCAGCAGCAATTAACGCCCTTTCCGGCAAGACAATATTGGGCACATCTTTTATGTTTTGGTACCACACTTCGTTTACTGGAATAGCCAACGTTTCCAGTTCTATCTCTTCCCAGGCCCGGAACGTCATCGCCGTCGGGATCACCGCCGCCTTAACATAAAAACTTTTTTTGTTTAATCGTGATAGGATTTGGGTAGCACTAACAACAGCCGTTTTGCCGGCAAACTTTGTTGAAAAGAGTAGAAGCCTAAGGAGCATTGGAGTTGATAAAAACTCGAAATTTCTCTACCGTCGGAAATAACCTTTATCGATCGGCACACAAACTCAAAGTGCCTGATCCTGACCATGCCCATGGGGTTCAATTGAGAAATATGGAATTTGTAGAAATCAAGAATCTCGAGCATGAAATGGGTCACCGGAAGCCTAAAATTGCCCTCGGCAAAATAATCGTAGAACAATATAATGTAGCCGGCCAGAGCATCTGCCGCCGTGGCACCATCCTTAAGGTAAAATGCTCCCCAGGATTTGGCGAACAAGAAATTGTTGACCAGCGAGTCAAATTCTTCTTTCTTCCACTTCAACGGTGGAAGTATCGATGTTGCCTGCATATCGACTCTCCCGGAACTGGCAGCCAAAAGTATCGAAAGTTCAGAAAGACAGTAAACTCAACAAAGAAGATGATCGGAGTATCGAAGATCGCCGAAAAATATGAAGGATATGTGCTCTCTCTCTCTAGAACATTAACTGGTAAAGAAGCAAATGAAGAGTCGATCCCTTTTATATACCAATCGCGATTAATGCTCGATGTGATAGCAGCGACTTTTGCGACCATTACACCCTCCCAGGTAACTGAAAGAGCGAGTGGAGAACGGTGATTACCCTCACGCGCGCGTGTGTTGCTGAATTACCATTAATATAGTGGGACACATACTATTGACAGCCTGTTAACAGTACCACCACATCTAAGAAACGTGCGTTTACACTAACTACATTATCTGGATGAGCGACACGTGTCCTCCAAAATATTTGAAATTCAAATAGTCTTCGAAGTTCACATATGATACGTCATTAGGAAGCAAAAAACACTCAAGGACTAGCACCCATACAGCGCAGCATACTTATCTTAAGTCCAGTGCTCCACCTACTCTTTACTTTTACATAGGTGCAACACTGGACTAGGGGGACTTGAAGGGGTATAGTCCCAAAAACCTTGCACCAAGCAAGGGAACCATACCCAATCTTAACTACCAAAGAAACCTTTCGCAGACTTTCCTGCCAAAGAAGCAACTCAGCAAACGTTGCGCCAAGTACTAAAATTAGGAAAGACTCACTTAGCTACCTTGCGCGGGCCCACGCAAGGAAATAGTTAACCTTGGAGCTTTTCCTTCAATATGTGATTGACCAAAACCCTTGCGCAAGATACAACATAACAGTGAGATCCTACAAAAACTTGATAAACAAGCACAGAGGATCAATTAATAACCTTGCACAGCTCGCGCAAGGAAACATTTACACTAGGGTACTTGTACTTGAGCAAGTGTTTCCAGTTTACAAGAAAATGTTCAGAAGCAAAAGGAATCTTTTCTATTGTAACAGAATGCATACGTGGCAGTGGTCCTGCAGGTCACAACTGTGTAAATGTTCTAGAAGCATTTATTGCCAATCGTGCAAAGCCACTATTCGGTTATAACCGAATGACACGTGGCAGCATCCAAGGAGATCACGGTGATAGCATGCTCACACCAATAGATAAAGTGATCCCATGGCGACACATGGCGTCTCCCTAGCCTTAGATGAACTCACTATCCGTGTTCACTAACGGATAGTCAAGACTTAACGGAGCAATGAAAGATTCCGTTAGGCTTCCATCTCTCATTTTGGCACCCAAACTCTGGCTATAAATAAGTAACTTGGGGTTCAAGGAAAAGATATTCACTCTCAACTGCTCTCTCTCTTACTTCACTTTACTTCCGACTACTTGTACTTATTCTCACGTCGGAGGGTGGTCACGGAGAGAACCCCCTTCTCCCCGTGGCGAGGCTGACGGTGTTTTGTTTTGAAGGATCAGTCGAAGTATATTCTCTGAAACCAAACGAAGGATCAACCTCTTATGCAGAGCCCGATTCATAGATCTGAACAGATTCCGGTCTGGTTGATCTAGGGTTTCTTCAGTATGACAATCTTCAAACTTAATTTTCCTGCTGAGATGAGATTTTTCTTTCATATATTTCTAACTTGTCTCTCAGCAAAGACCACAACTTTTAATGAAATTCCATTGAACATTCAGTATCTGGGCTATGCTATTTTAACTGGATCAGATTTTAACTTTTCCCAGATATTGTTCAATGACCTTGCGGCATATTTTAATAATATTACAAAAGAAAAAGCTTTTATGATGCATCCATGGTTCTTGAGTGTTTATCTTCATATTCAGTTACCTGATAATGATGTTAAACAAGGCGCTGTTACAAAACTAGGCGGCCTAACTCCTGAAATTTTTAAAATAATTACAAATCAAGATAAATTTTCCAAAACACAAGTAGAGGAGGAAGAGCAAGCTTTACAAGAACAAAATGTTCAATCTCAACCTCCTGCTACTGAGCCCACTGCTCCTGGTAATCAGGGCACTACAACCACTGCCATAAAACCCACACCAACCATTTCCAAAAGAAAACCAAAGAAGATTACCAAAAAGCCCACCAAACCCAAAAGGGCCCTCTGGAAGATGAGATCCCAGAGGTTAACCATGTGATATCACAAAAATCACAAGAAAACACTGCTGCTACTTCTTCACAGCAGATGCTAGAATCTCAACCCGGCTTTGAAACTCCTCCTTCTTCCTCGCAAAAGGAAAAGGTTGTAAACACAGGGACACCAAATTATGAAGCTCTAGGATCACTTGTTTCTATCTTCCACAGCCCCTTTCCCAGGGCAATGTCTCTTTCTACACCACACCCATCACCAATCAAAAGAAGAGGTTGGTACTTCAACAAAGAAGATGCCTGTGAGAAATACAAGGCAACCAACATCCATACCTTCTAAGTCTAAGCCAGTTGCTAATCCAACCACAAGCCCTGCTCCCACAAAATCCATTACACCTCCTCCTACAAAATCTAAACCTATTATCACATCAACAGATGTTACAACATCTGTTGTCACAACAGAGGTTATAACAAATGTTAACCCATCCACTGCCATGATCATTTTTCCAACTTCCACTTAATCTCTACCAACACCCACAAGAATTCCTCAACCACAATCACCCAACATTAGTTTCAAGAGAAGGAGAATCACAAATGTTGTACTTGATGACAAGATCATCCCTTCTCCATTACCTTTGTCATCACAACCACTGACCACCACAACAGCGGTTAAACTTCCTTCTTCTCAAATACCATATAGCCTCTTGCCAAGAAAGTACCACTAGAATTACAGGCTGTCAGAGAAAAGATCAAATCCTTCTTTTCAGAAGAAGATCCCGACAAAAGGGAATTTCTATATCTGGAAGGATATCCCAAGCCAAGAAATTTGGATGAATATTTGAACGTTAAGGCTAAACAAGCAGAGGAGATCTCTAAAAGGGATGCCCAGGGAAAATCTGATTGAGAAATACAAAACTACTTGCAGTACCAGCTGAGCAAATTCAGAAGTCTAGCAGATTTTGCAAGAGACTTAAGCAAACAGCTATCAGAGAGAGAGAGAGAGGGATAAAAGCGTAAAGAATGATTATATGGATCATACCATGAATAATAGCACAAGGCTACAATTGCAAAATTTAAAGACTGGACTGTGAGTGAGTTGGAAGAAGAGGTACAAAGAATGCAAGAAATGTTGAAAGATCCCCTTAAAAAGCCCACTCCTCCAAATTGGAACAAATACAAGAAAAATGTGACTGAAAAAGACTTTGAAGTTAAGAAGAATGAAGGAAGAGTTGATTGTTGCTAACTATGGGTCAAATAACCAAATTATGAGGTGGCCATAGGTTAAGGTGATTGACACATATAGAAGGCTTGAACAAAGAAGAAAAACTGATCCAACACTGCTAAAGAAGCCTGTATATGCAACAAAGGATGCAGCTCATCAGACCCAACCTTCTATAAAACCATCTGAAACATCTGCTCAATCCATTCTGGCCTTAAAACAAAGAAAAAGGCAGAGAGAAATGTCCAAAGAAGATGTAAGAAGGTATGAGCATGACCTCATCAAACAAGGAATCATGGATCAGATTCATTTCCACTCTGATGATGCAAGCAATGTGTTAAGAGAAACATTATCCAAGATTTCTCATCAACTACAACCACCACCCTCAACAATAAGCCATCCTAAAAAACCATCTGACCCAAAAATTCTAAAACGGAAAGTTGATAAAAACTCCCATGAATTGACATTGCTCAAGTCAGATGGTAAAGCTGTCAAGATAAGCATGGAAGATGCATATGGGTTAAATGCAGAAGACCTTCAAGATATTTTAAATCTGGAGCTTGAAAAGGATGAGGAGGATGTGGAGTCTCTCAACTTTGAACTACAGTTCAAAGGGCAAATTAGAGAACTCCTGTTGAGGAATAAAGACCAAAAATAAATGTGTTTTGGCATCATCTGTTCCAGGGGAGATTGTTGGGAATGAACCCTTTAAAAAGGAACAGATGATACAGAGCCAAATACACTATCAGAGTTTACAACCACTGTTAGTTAAACTCTGTCTTTTCAAAGATCTGTTGTCTATCATCTGTCTTCTATTATCTAATGCTACAAAATGACAATTTGCCAAAGGTCTGCCAGAATAGAAAGAGCAGAGGGTAGTTATCATACTTTTACTTTTATTAGTATAATAATCAATGTAACAGTGCTTTGCACTATTAGTGTTTACGATCAGTGGTTAGGTTAGTTATGTGTTTGTTAGATGTCACTTTCAACCCTGACGTCATCAAAGATGCTCAGAGGTTAGAAGGTTAGTATAAATAGATGGTCGACGTAACAGTATCATTTTATCTATCAAAAGTTCATTTATCAGTCTACCTTCTTTGCATTTCTGTACTTTCAAACGATCATCATTGGGCTAAGGGGGAGTTTGTAATTCACATGTAAATACTACAATTAGTTCAAAGTATGAAGATGAAAACAAACAACCATCAATTGTGATAAAAGTTTTCATTCATTCCGCTACACTTAAACTTATTTTACATTCATATTTTCATTCTTTAAACAAAAATCACAATCGGTTCAAACTTAGATCCTAACATCCATTTTGAATTTATAAATCCAATTTTATAGTAAGATAATAATAATAATAATAATAATAATAATAATAATAATAATAATAATAGTAATAATAATAATAATAATAATAATAATAATAATAATAACAATACTTTATTATTAATCAGACGCGGAAGCGTGAATAAACACAAAAACAGATAACGTTATTCCCGTTAACGATCTAGTCGCAACCTACTCAGAAAGTTATAAAACAAAACCATAGCAGGTTTAGGATTATACCTTGACAAAAACAAAAAACTTGCACGATATATGCAACGAATGGCTCCGCCTAGTAAGCCTGATCATAATCTCCAAAACACCACGAGATTCTGCGCACGAAACAAATCTGATCTAAAACCCTGAGAACGCGATCTGGGGTGGTGGCGGTGGCGGCAATGGTCAGACGGTGGCCAAACGGCGGGTGGCCCACGATGTTATGGTCGCCGGTTGCGCAAAAGGAAGGAGAGAAGAGAGAGGTGGCTAGGGTTCTTGCCTAATTTCCTGTTATGTGTATCTGATACAATTCGGGTTTCAGGTTAAGGTTCTATTTATAGATCCTTATCTTACACTTTAGCCCACTAACTATTAGTTTTCTATCCAAATAATTAATCGATTATAAATCAATAATTATCAGTCAACCCCTTGACTTTAATTTATTATCAAATAATAAAACAATTCTCTTTAATTATTATCCAATAATAACTAATCCTCATTTATGTTGAATAACTATTGTTCATCGCTGACTAGTAAAAACCTCTTAATTTATTATCTAATAATAAATTATCTCCTGTGTAACTCTTTAAACGCCATCGATTATTTCCACTAAATTAATTGTTTTGCAAACAATTAACGTCTCCAATATTTCACCAAATACTTGTTCTCCATGATTAGTTATACGCTATCATTATCTATAATATTTAATAATTAAATATTATTCTTTGTCCGTTGTCCAAAGTGTAACTCTTTGAATCTACCTTAGTGCAATGTTAAATAATCGATAATTAGACACCTAAATCCAACAGTCTCTCACTTGGACTATTTTCGATTATCCTTTTAACGTAGACAAAGTTAAACGCCTAGCTGCATCGCACTGCCCTTAGCAAGGTATGATGTATTACATTCGTCAACTATTCCTTTGTGATTAAGTAACTCTTTACTTTATCAACTATATAGTCATGGTAACCTTATCAATTTATCCTTTCTATATAGAACACTTATTGAACATGAGACATGGAACTTATTTCAATCTCATATATTGCTCAACTATTATTAAACTATATCCAATTCAAAATGGTCGACAAACCACCTATAGTTTGAGTATGGTCGTATTATATACTAGTTTGAGCCTACGAGGGCGCCAGAATGTTCAACTTAGTTTTAGTTCATTTCTAATCAAATGTCCTTATTACTACCCTTTCATGTTGTAACGTTAGATAAGACTAAAGAACAGACTTACACTAATGTTAGTTCCAATATGATTCTTAGGTTTAAGGATACAAAGATCATACCATTTCAAAACTTCTTATGATATTGATCCGTAAAGACGGTTTTGAAGCGAATCATGTCCGATATTATTCTCTAATTAATATATGTGAATCTTGATCCTCAACACCTTGAGCTTTCATCCCAAGAACAATCAAGCATCCACAATCGTCCTAATTCTGATTGATTCCCATGAATTTAAGACTACAGACATTTAGAGTACTATACTCATGGATGCTTAAATATACAAATATTCCAACATAGGAACATTGTTTAAATGGAATTTAACCATTAAATCTAAATAAATTCATAATGTAGCCTTACCGTTCAAAAACACTAAATACCAATCTATAGATTAAAACTCCTTTTAGCAATATTAACCATATATTCACTACATGCATATTATATCTCTATGAGGACACATTCAATGGCTTTGCTAAAATCAATCTACTCCATTTTGTCTTATCAAAATGTTATCCAAAATATTCCATATTTGGAAGTATTGTCTCCAAGCCTCCTGTGACAAAAATCTTCGTTGTCACATAACGCCTTGGTTGGCCACCAAACACTTGGTGCCTTTCCTTGATGTTATACATGAACTTTTTATATTACTATTATGTTTCAAATGAACCTTTCATTTCCATTATTATCCTTTTATTGAATAACACTTTCAATAATGTCATTGTCTTACATAGATCCTTTCTATTTTGACTTATTCCAGTGAATCAGTTTTACAACAAAACCTTGATAAGCGCATGAACTCTTTCTTGACTTGTCAAAACTAATTATCCATTAACTATTTCATGTATCTTAAAATTTGTATCATCAACAATTTAATGTATCATAGAAACACCTTTCTTAAGTTCAACCCAATATTTCTTGTGGAATCTTTCACCAAAGGTTCCACTATACACTACTGATCTCTATATGTAGATTTAATTATGGTCTAATATATATTCATGTTTTGTATGTTGGAACAAAATTAGATACAAAATAGAATCATTTAATAGAGCCATCAAGTGAGTATTTCAATTTCTGAAATTAGATTTGCTCCGCATACTCAAACAATGATCCTCTCTAGGAATCATTTATTAGAGCCATCAAATGACTCTTTTATTATATACATACTTCATCAACGATTGTACAACACATGTTACTTATTATCCTAGCCAAGATCCTCATTATGGAAAAACCTTTATTAATGATTAGCTTAATATCCTGAAATATCTCACAACTACGACTTGGCTTTGAGACAATGTCTATACTAGTGTTGTCTCAAAGTTAACTTACTTATTCTAAAATGTTTGTATAAAACCACATATGAATTTATCTTATAGATTCATGTTCATCTAATTCTCAGAAGTGAGATTATCCAATTCTGGACTTGGCTATCCATGTGGTTCACATTTCAATATCCATAACCATATAAGAGATTCCCAAATCTTCAATTGAGTTCATCAAAGTCTCCACTTGATAACCTTGTTATTGAACATATTGTATCACATTTGTTTCTTATAAAGCTCTCAGGTTAATATTCAACATTTTTGTTGATCAAACTATGATATCAGTTTAGGCAATTTTAAAGACTCTTTTAGATCTCATGAATTACGTCTAATCATCACTTTGGAATCACATTCTCAACAAGATTGATTTGACTGTTAATTTCAAGAGTTCTAAACAAAACACTTTGTCTTTTGAAGATCCAATCCTCAAAGAGATTTCGTTCGGTTTTAGAATCTCAAATCTTTAAGGTAAGACAATCATTATATCCTATACAATATTTCATAAATTTTATGTCCACCTAGTTTGGAGCTCATCAATAATATCATTTGATATTAAAGAAATCACATTTGTTGTCTGGTACTAGATTGCACCTTTCATCATTAATTGAAATCTCATTCAATGTACTTCAACTTTCCCTTTCAAATCCTCTACCATAGTATATTGACTTAGAAGCCTGTAATGATTTTTGCTTAGAAAATTTGATTAAGGCTTTTACCCTTTAATCCATTCAAAATTTCTTTAGTTAGTCTACTGAGCTGTTTAGTTTTAATCTTTAGAAGAATCCAACTTCTATGTTTTATCTTCACAAGAAAAACATGATTAATTTGTTGAATTTGTCTCCCTTGTCTCGAAAGACTTGATGTATCACTATATTTACTTACTCTTTCTGTTTATAAGTTGATTCCTAATATCCTTAGTCAATTTATCACTTAAACCTATCTCACATATCCTTAGGGATTTCTATCACATATTGAGGAGACAATGTATAATACATTAATTTAGATGATATCTGTCTCATAGATATAGTTAGAGTGCTATTGTACCATAATGGACATTTTTATCAAATGCAAGAAACCAGAAATATTCATTAAATGTTCAAATGCATAATGAAAATTTGTCTAAAACCCAAAAGTGTAAAATGGAACAATGTTTTAAGATAGTAATTTCATGACTCGAAAGCATAATAAACTATTAATTTGCTTCCACTGCAATCGCTCAGACCACATTACTATACCTCCTTAATGTATTCCTCGTCCTCTAAATCATAAATGTGAAAAACACATTTTAGCGTCAACACCCTAACTGAATTGATGAAGAAGAAACAACCACAATAACATATATACCTCAAACATTAGCTTAAAGAATCAACCTTTACAAGCTTTCAATATTCTTTGTGCAATTCTAGTGCCCTTCCTTGCCAAAATAGTAACAGATGTCATCATTGTAGCTTAACTCCCTTTTCTTGCGTTGGCTCAAGGATTTCGATTTTGATAAATTCTTGGGATTCAACTTTCCTTCAGCAGATACCAACATAACTCACAGCTCAGCTCTAACCCCTCCATAAACATGCTTGTTGTAGCCTTTGACGAACTCTCAAGCGACAATGACAGTAAGATCATATCTATAGCCGTGTCTATATGCATTGAGTATCCAAGCTTCTCAAACCTGTTGATGTACATCTCCATCTTATCACCATGTTATTTCACATCATACTCAGATTTCTTGGACGTTTAATTTCCTTGAGTATAGAGCGATGTAACTTTCGTATGGCTTGATACCTCTCTTGTAATGTTATGATCATACCACAAGCATGGCTATACTCGATTCCTATCGGAAATTCGTCAGATAGACTTGATCCGATCAAGTATTACACCTTTGAGAGTCCTTGACATGCTGAATCCATTCATCCTTTGAATCATTATGAGGAACCATAGGAAGGGGACGATCCAAGACATACAACCTCTTTTCAGTTTCAAGAACTCTTCTCAAATTCCAAAACCATTCAGGGAAGTTATTTTCATTGAGTTTGTTTTGATACATGATGAAATGGTCGGAGTTACAAGAAAAATAGTTATGGAACGTCTACAAAGTAAACACAAAATATTTAGTATTTTCATGCTTGATATCCTAATTAATTTTATTACCCAATTGCAAAAATTGTTATTTGGATGCGAGATCCCGTATCATAAATACAAAGTGAATGGCTAAGCTTTATCCACTCGATATCTACTACGTGGGTAGGTAACGATTACCAATTGCGTCACACACAACTATCATGTCACACCCCGACCGCGTAAAACAACAAACCACGGCGGAAACGTCGGGGAGTCAGGTAACATAACTATTGTTTCGCAACCATGGTACTTAAAGTTTTGGTATTATTAAATTAAATTTTTTACATTGTCTTAGATTAAATGGAAAACATGACATAAATTTAACTGTCTTTCATGATTTTAAGTCACTAAGGCCCAAGCCCGCCCTAAGTGTAGCATGCTCAACATCAAACATTCGCTCCTGAAACATATGTGAAAATAAAACGTCAGCATAAAAATGCCTGTGAGTAACATAGGTTTTGTGTTGAAGATTCATGGCTTTAAATATTAAAAGAAATGTTTAACTAAAAAGTAGCCATGAACCTTTACAAAGATGTTTTCTTTTTTATAAAATCACATGAAAGTCAAATGATTTGAAAGAAATGATGCATGGTTAAGTAAATAACCAAATGAGATTAACTTGTATAAAATATGATATGTCATATATAAAAGATGTTGTGTTTTGTGTAAAAGATGTCATGTCTTGTTTTTGTTTGAAGTGATTTAGATAACGCTACGATGTGTAAGATAATAAAAACACTTATATATAGGAAGTACATATGTGAAAATAAACGTCAGCTTAAAAATGCATGTGAGTAACATAGGTTTTGTGTTGAAGATTCATGGCTTTAAATATTAAAAGAAATGTTTAACTAAAAAGTAGCCATGAACCTTTACAAAGAGGTTTTTTTTTATAAAATCACATGAAAGTCAAATGATTTGAAAAAAAAATGATGCATGGTTAAGTAAATAACCAAATGAGATTAACTTGTATAAGATATGATATGTCATATATAAAAGATGTCGTGTTTTGTGTAAAAGATGTCATGTCTTGTTTTTGTTCGAAGTAACGCTACGATGTGTAACATAATAGAAACACTTATATATAGGAAGTACAAGCGGTGTATCCACCATGCTTTTATCATATTACACACGCCTCGTTATCTAAGTCACTTACTAAAACTAATGTCTTGTATAAACAAATGCAATGTGTAAACAGTGTCTTGTGCAAGAAAATGTCATGTATAAACAATGTCTTGTGTAAATCAAATGTCATGTATAAACCAATGTCTTGTATGGTAAACAAAAAGGTCTTTGCTTAAACCATAGGAAATAATGACTTGAATAGCCAAAATGTCTTGTGTGAAACAATGTCTTTGAATAAACAAAGGTTTTGTTTAAATCAAAAGTTATGTCTTATAAACCATTGCTTTTATTGTAAAAACATATATTCGGATTGTTGGTTAATACATTAATGCCTTGTTGACTATTGGATAGACCCTTATAAAGGAAAAGGTCTATCAATGTTCATCGGATTCTGTCGTTCCCTAGGGTTTACTTCCAAACAAACCTAGTAAGCGGGAACGGGATTGTAAATCCTATGGTACCGTCACATACTACCACTATGTATCATTGTATATTCAACGCACCACTATGTCATGAACAATGTAAGTGTGTTATGAAAAATGTATGTGAAATCAATGTGCTAGGCATGCTAGGTAAACATACGAAGCAAAAATGTATTTGAAATCAATGTGCTAGACATGTAAGGTAAACATACGAAGCAAAAGTGTATTTGAAGTCAATATGCTAGGTATGCTAGGTAAACATACGAAGCAAAAGTGTAACTGAAATCATGTACTATATGTACTATGTAATCAAAGCATGTATAATGTCATGAAAATAAGAAAGTAGTGATAGGCACATATGAATCACCCCAATACATTTGAAAATGTAAAAGAAGGGGCTATGTACTCACTTGGGATTGCGTATAAGTCTTGTATAAAATTTCAAACAAAGCTTGGAGGATCAAGGATTCAAGTGGCTCCTAATATCGGATAACTATGTTAATAAGTCGGGACTTTAATCGGCTGATCGGATAGAATGAAGTTTTATAAATCAAATGAGTGTTGGAATTCATATGGCATGATTTAATAAACTTAACATTCTTATTTGAAAGTGATTCTAAGTGCTTTTAACCCGTTATGACTCGTTAAGGTAGTTTACACTACTTTAACATGTCATTTGCATACACGCGTGATCGGATGGTTAAACATGTCCTATGATTAGTCTTAAATGCTTAAACATGTTTGAATCTGTTATAACATTAGTTTATATGTCAAAAATTTGATTACATATGCCTAAAATGAATTTATACGCAAAAAGGGCATTTTGCATTTTTAAAGAACATAAGAACGACGTATCATAACATTAACCAAACAACGTGACCATAAGGTATAACCTCAGTAGGTTATTCCCTATGGAACTATGGTCACATACATGTGTTTGGTAGGATCCTAAGATCGACCAAACGGGTCGGATTCGAAAGTTAAAGCGGTGGTCAAGACTGCTCGACCTACGACCCTAAATAAGCACTAAACGAGAAGTGACGAGTTAGACATGTCAAAACATGTCTAACTAAGTTGCAAAACTGATTTGGTATCAAAACTTAGTGTTTTGATACCCGAAAATAGTTCCGTCGTAAAAACACACATAATGTGTATTTTTGACCGAAACTTTGACTCGTCACTTCGACTAGTAAACGTCGAAATCAGAAGGTGCAATCGCAAGGGATTATAACCTTCGTGATTATGATCACGTTGCAAAGTTCAATTGAACTTTAACTTGCCCAAAAATAGTCAAAACCGAATGTCAAACAGAAAGTCACATGTTTGATTTTTAGCTCAAAATAAGCTCAAATAATGAACAAGACTAAGGAAGAGTACTTACTTGTGTTGGGAACACTATAAGAACTCAGAGTTGGAGGCCTCCAAAAGCTAGAAGCAAGCACCAAGAGAGTAGGAGAAAGAAGATGGAAATGAACAAGGAATTTTGGTGAAAATGACTTGCTATTTATAGTGTTTAGGAGCTCATAGGATCAATACAAGTGTCCCATGTGTTGGCATGATCTTAGGAGGGTGTTAACACATGTCAATTGAAGGTACAAAGCTGGAATTTGCGTGAACTTGGAGCCCAAGGCTTTGAAGGAGAAGCTGCCAAGTTGCAGCCATGATTCTGCTGAGCTAGGGACCCCTTATGGACTGTATGGACTATGGTCTTACGGTCCGTAAGGCCCTAGCAGGGGCAGAAGCTTAAAAAAGGCAGATTTGTCCCATGGACTTGTTTCGTCGCGTTTTGTCACTTCTAACACTCATTAACCTAATTTTTAAGCTCTATGACGATGTTAAAGAATATGTGACTTGAATTTTGTCCAAAAATATCGTGGATGTCAGTTCGTCGGTTGTACGGTTGCATTTTTTGCTAAATTAGGACGAACGCCATAACGAACACGAAAATGACCGAAATTGCAAATCGTTGCGAAATTTTTCATTCTCATCAATAAAATACAAGATTTTATTTATAACAAGAATTTTTGGATGTCTACACAAGGTTCGTATTCAAAAATACAAGAATTGGCAGACTTTCGCAGTTTGTCGCAAATAGTCCCTAAGCTCGAATAAGCATGTTTTTGCCATACCGAACCCTTCAAAACTTATTTCTAAGTTATGTAGATGTTATTTAGGGTATGTTTAGCTTATATCCTTGTCCCAGAGTGTATGTCGTGTTAAACAGATTACGTTTGCATACCGATTTACGATTTCACTTCCAAAAAAGGTTTGAAGATCGAAATTGAACAATGATTGAAAATGCACGAATGTCATAAATTTATACAATTCTTGGAAATAAAACACAAGGTTTCATTGATTATGAAATTGTTTAGAGTTGTACAATGATTGAAAGACACAATGTCACAGTCTCCCACACTTTAGGAAATTTCGTCCTGAAATTTAACTAGAGGAAACTTGTGAGAATAGATATGGATATTTCGCCTTCATTTGTTCCTCTCGTTCTCAAGTAAATTTTGGGCCACGTTTGGATTCCCAGCGAACTTTATCAATCAGTATGCGTTTGTGTTTGAGCTTATTGACTTCAAGGTCAAATATTTCCACAGGTTTCTCGACAAAGTGCATCATGCTATTAACACGAATTTCATCAAGAGGGATGTGGAGGTTTTCATCAGCCAAACACTTTTTCAAATTGGACACGTGGAAAGTCGGATGAACTTTTCCAAGTTCAGGAGGCAGCTCAAGTTTGTAGGCTACCTTTTCGATCCTCTCAACGATCTTAAATGTTCCCACATATCAAGGTGCAAGTTTTCCTTTCTTTCCAAATCTAACCATGCCTTTCCAAGGGGATACCTTGAGAAGGACGCGATCACCAACTTGGAATTCCAAGGGCTTACGTCGTTTGTCCGCATAACTCTTTTGACGACTTTTAGCTATCAGAAGGTTATCGCGAATTTTCTTGACTTTGTCTGTGGTTTCTAGAATGCGTTCAGGTCCGGTGAGCTAGGCTTCACCAACCTCATTCCAGCAGACAGGCGAACGGCATTTTCGACCGTATAGAGCTTTGAAAGATGCCGTGTTGATGCTGGAGTGATAACTGTTGTTGCAGGATAATTCGATCAATGGTAGATGTGAATCCCAACTACCACCAAAGTCGATTACACAAGCTCTAAGCATATCCTCCAGTGTTGGATTGTCCTTTCGGATCGTCCATTCGTTTGAGGATGATAAGCAGTGCTCAAGTTAAGTTTGGTTCCAATGGCAGATTGCATGTTCTTCCAAAAATGCGATGTGAATCGAGCATCTCGGTCAGATATGATGTTCAAAGGAACACCATGTCGAGATACTATTTCATCAACATAGATCTTGGTAAGTTTGTCAGCAGATAGATCCTCATGGATCGGCAAAAAGTTGCTGACTTTGTTAGACAATCAACGACTACCCAAATGGCATCATAACCTCTAGATGTACGTGGTAGTTTGGTGATGAGATCCATGGCAATGTTTTCCCACTTCCAAACTAAGATTTTTGGTTGCTCAAGCAAACTAGAGGGATGTTGATGCTCTGCCTTGACTTTGATACAAGTAAGGCATTTGGATATGTACAAGGCACTGTCTTTCTTCATACTCGGCCACCATCACTGGGTACAGAGATGCTTACACAATTTTGTCTGCACCAGGATGGATTGAATAACGAGACTTGTGAGCTTCGTCCATCAATAAGGTGCGGAGATTGTTCTGACTTGGAACCCATAAATGGTTCATATAGTAGAGTAACCCATTGTCTATTGTTTCAAGCTGAAACTCGAGATGATGGGGTAGCACATTACCCATCGTGCCTTATGTAGCACAAGTACGTTGAGCTTGGAAGATGTGGGTTTGAATATCAAATCGAACTTGAACACAATGTAGCTTGACACGTTCTTTACAACTAAGAGCATCAGCTATGACATTCGCCTTACCAGGATGGTAGGGAATCTCGCAGTCATAGTCATTCAGAAGTTCGACCTAACAACGTTGTCTCATGTTTTGTTTTTTCTGATTGAAAATGTGTTAGAGACTTTTGTAGTTTGTGAAAACCACACATTTCGTACCGTAGAGGTAGTGTCTCCAAATTTTGAGAGCAAAAACTAGAGCACCTAACACAATATCATGAGCTGTGTAGTTTTTCTCGTGGATTTTCAATTGTCTTGATGCATAAGCTATGACTTTGTCTCTTCGCATGAGAACAGAGCCAAGGCCTAAGTTCGATGCGTCACAATATACGAAAAAGTCGTCATTGCCCTCAGGTAAGGACAGAATAGGAGCATCGCAGAGCTTTTGTTTCAGGGTTTGAAAAGTTCTTCTTGTTTGGGTCCCCACTCAAAAGGTTTATTCTTTTGAGTCAAAGTAGTGAGGGAAACCGCAATCTTAGAGAAGTTTGCAATGAAGCGGCGGTAATAGCCGGCAAGACCAAGAAATGAACGAACTTTGGTAGGAGTAGTAGGTGTATCCCATTCCTTAATCGCACTAATTTTGGCGGGATCTACATGTATACCTTGTTCGTTGACAATATGTCCCAAAAATTGAACTTCCCTAAGCCAAAATTCACACTTGGAGAATTTGGCATAGAGTTGTTCCTTCTTTAGGAGTTCCATCGTTAGACGAAGATGTTATTCATGGACAGCTCGAGACTTTGAATAGATCAAGATGTCATCAATGAATACAATGATGAATTTGTCCAAATAAGGCTTACAAACCCTATTTATCAAGTCCATGATAACAGCAGGAGCATTTGTTAAACCGAAGGGCATAACAATGAACTCATAGTGACCGTATCGTGTGCGGAAAGCAGTCTTGGGAATATCTTCTTCGGGTACACGAAGTTGATGATACCCAGAACGTAGATCGATCTTTGAAAAGCAGTTAGCACCTTGTGGCTGATCAAAGAGATCATCAATGCCAGGTAGGGGATATCGATTTTTGATTGTGAGTTTGTTGAGCTCACGATACACATACGGAAGGCTCCGTCTTTCTTTTTCATGAATAGGACAGGAGCGCCCCAAGGTGAAAAGCTTGGACGAATAAATCTTTTGTCTGAAAGCTCCTGAAGCTGTTTTGATAACTCTGGCATCTCAGACGCTGCAAGATGGTATGGGGATTTGGCTATAGGGTTAGCACCAGGTACGAGGTCTATACGAAACTCAACTTGACGTGCTAGGGTAAACCAGGTAGCTCTTCAGGAAACACCCCAGGATAATCCCGAACAACGGGGATGTCCTGAGTAGTTTTGCCCTTGCCTTTCTACTATACAATATGTGCCAAGAATGCCACATAATTATTTCTTAGGTATTTCCGGGCTTGGGTACTGGTCATGAGTTTAAGGCTACTAATGGGTTTTTCTCCATGAACTTCTAAGATTTCACCAGACGAGAGAGGTATACAAACGATCTTATCAAAACAGATCACCTCACCATGGTATTTAGTTAAACAGTCCATTCCTACTGTGATGTCAAAGCTCCCGAGTTGCATTGGCGTGAGGTCAATGGGAAAAAGATGGTTATTAAGGTTCAACTGGCAACTACGAATTACAGAATCGAGTACAAGGGGCTCGCCACTAGTATCTCTACTGTCAAGGGCTTTCCTAGTTTGGTTATAGGTATTGAAAGCAAAGGTTCAAAAGCTAGGGATACGAAACTTCTATCGGCACCCGAATCAAACAGAATAAAAGAAGGATGGTTGTTAACGAAGAACGTACCATATACCACTTCATTGTCGGCACGAGCCTCGTTAGCATTGATGTTAAATGATCGTCCACGAGATGGGTTTGCGTTTGCTAACTTTGGGCAGTTATTTCTATAGTGAGTAAGATCACCACAGTTGTAGCAAGACCCAGGTGGATAGTGAGGTCGTACAGGATTTGCTTGCTGTTGAGCAGGGTTTTGAACCACATGATTCGGGGCAGGAGTAGATCGACAAGTGTTGGCCAAATGGCCAAACCATCCACAGTTGGTGCAATGACGACACTACTGATGGGTTTTATGGTGACAATTGCACTTGTTACACAGAAGTGCAGTACCAACATATTGTCTTCTGGCGGGAGGTTGTGCAGGCCGATTAAGTGCAACTTGGTTTGGTTGGGTAACAATAGTGAAGTTCTTGGAAGCCTTACGCTTCCTAGACTTCTTTGAGGTTTCAGCCTTGTTTCCATTATGTTTCTCAGTCTTGGTAGATGGTTTCTTGTCACCTTTTGTGGTGGAGTTTACCTTTCTTAACTTGTGAGTCAGTAAAGGTAGCTGCTAGTTCAATGGCTTGTTGGATGGTAGTGGGGTTGCTGCCAGTGAGGATATCCTGAACAGGATCTGGCAAACCGTCGATGTATTTTTCCATCGCCTTATCCAAAGGCGTGACCATTGTTGGACAAAGCAGGCTTAACTCCTCATACCGGTCAGTATAGGCACGATGTTCTCCACTGTCCTGTTTCAGGTCGTGGAACTCATTTTCAAGCGCCCTCTACCCGTGATAAGGGCAGATTCTTTCATCATAAGAGCTCTGAGTTCTTCCCATGTCTGACCCATGGCAACATCTGCACCCCGATCTATAACCACTTCGTTCCACCATGTGAGCACCCTCTTTTGGAACACGCTTGAAGCAAACTCGACATTGCGCTCATTCAGACATTGGACATGGCGGAATGTACTCTCAAGACTCTCGAACCGTTGTAGGAGCTCAGTTGCTCCCTCAGTACCACTAACCTTGAGTGGTTTAGCCGAATTAAACTGTTTATAGTTGCACGGAGCAGGTGCATTATTGTTGTTATTGTTGGCTTGGTTTATTTGAGTTATGAGATTGGGTAGCACAGCTGCAATCTGGTGAGCTATCATGGCTGCCATTTCGGCGTCTGGATCGCGTTTCGACGAGGAGGCATTCTAAAAGAGAGGAAAATCATGAGAGAAAATGAGTGAGATGAATGTTGGATAATCAAAATGAGATGCTATAAATATCGACGAAATGTAAGGATGCTTGTCATTCGTTCGTTACTTAAAACAAACGAACGACACATAGTGACTAATAAAAGTAAATGGGTCTTTATAATGTATCGCGAAGTCATGCTTTAGCCTATAGGTGGACACTCACCCCAAGAGTTCCCAGGTAAGAGTGACTGGTTCGATAATGCGGATTTGTACGAACACTCTAGCCTTAGACAGAAAACTCAGGGTACAGGCATTCACTCTTCCAGATTGCATGTGGTCACATTATTAAAACCCAAACTTTGACGAGATTTTGAAAATTTTAAAGGAATAAAGCCTAAAACAAATCATTTAAGGATAGATGATTGATTTTAAAACGAATTTGAAACTTGTGTGTTTGTTTTGGTAATCACCTAAGGATAGGTGATGGTATTGTTTTAAGAATCTAAACGCAAGATAATTCACGTTAGGATCCTAGGAAGGTTATAGTATAGGTCAAAGTATTACTAATAACCTAATTCCCTATAACCATGAGCTCTGATACCAATCTTTCTGTCACACCCCAACCGCATAAAACAACAAATCGCGACGGAAACGTCGGGGAGTCATGTAACAGAACTATTGTTTCAAAACCATGGTACTTAAAGTTTTGTATTATTAAATTAAATTGTTTACATTTTCTTAGATTAAACAGAAAATATAACATAAATTTAACTGTATTTCATGATTTTAAGTCACGAAGGCCCAAGTCCGACGTAAGTGTATCATGCTCAACATCAAACATTTGCTCCTGAAACATATGTGAAAATAAAACGTCAGCATAAAAATGCCTGTGAGTAACATAGGTTTTGTGTTGAAGATTCATGGCTTTAAATATAAAAAGAAATGTTTAACTAAAAAGTAGCCACGAACCTTTACAAAAAAGTTTTCTTTTTATAAAATCATACGAAAGTCAAATGCTTTGAAAGAAATGATGCATGGTTAAGTAAATAACCAAATGATATTAACTTGTATAAAATATGATATGTCACATATAAAAGATGTCGTGTTTTGTGTAAAAAATGTCATGTCTTGTTTTTGTTCGAAGTGATTTAGAAAACGCTATGATGTGTAATTTAATAAAAGCACTTACATATAGGAAGTACCAGCGGTGTATCCACCATGCTTTTATCATATTACACACGCCTCGTTATCTAAGTCACTTACTAAAACTAATGTCTTGTATAAACAAATGCTACGTGTAAACAATGTCTTGTGTAAATCAAATGTCGTATATAAACCAATCTCTTGTATGGTAAACAAAAAGGTCTTTGCTTAAACCATAGGAAATGTCTTAAATAGCCAAAATGTCTTGTATAAAACAATGTCTTTGAATAAACAAAGGTTTTGTTTAAATCAAAGTTATGTCTTATAAACCATTGCTTTTATTGTAAAAACATATATTAGGATTGTTAGCGAATACATTCAAGCCTTGTTGACTGTCGGATAGACCCTTATAAAGACAAAGGTCTATCAATGTTCATCGGATACTGTCGTTCCCTAGGGTTCACTTCCAAACAAACCTAGGAAGAGGGAACGGGATTGTAAATCCTATGGTACCTTTACATACTACCGGTCGGCGTGATCAATGTTAATGAATGTATCATTGTATATTCAACGCACCAGTATGTCATGAACAATGTAAGCGTGTTATGAAAAATGTATTTGAAATCAATGTGCTAGGCATGCTAGGTAAACATATGAAGCAAAAGTGTATTTGAAATCAATGTACTAGGCATGCCAGGTAAACATACGAAGCAAAAGTGTATTTGAAATCAATGTGCTAGGCATGCTAGGTAAACATACAAAGCAAAATTGTATTTGAAATCAATGTGCTAGGCATGCCAGGTAAACATAAGAAGCAAAAGTGCAATTGAAATCATGTACTATATGTACTATGTAATCAAAGCATGTATAATGTCATGAAAACAAGAAAGTAGTGAATGGCACATATGAAGCACCACAAAACATTTGAAAATGTAAAAGAGGGGGCTATGTACTCACTTGGGATTGCGTATAAGTCTTTTATAAAAGATCAAACAAAGCTTGGAGGATCAAGGATTCAAGTGGCTCCTAATATCGGATAACTATGTGAATAAGTCGGGACTTTAATCAGCGGATCGGATAGAATGAAGTTTATTAAATCAAATGAGTGTTTGAACTCATATGGCATGATTTAACAAACTTAACATTCTGATTTGAAAGTGATCCTAAGTGCTTTTGACCCGTTATGACTCGTTTAGGTAGTTTACGCTACTTTAACATGTCATTTGCGTAAACGCGTGATCGGATGGTTAAACATGTCCTATGATAAGTCTTAAATGCTGAAACATGTTTGAAAATGTTATAACATTAGTTTATATGTCAAAAATTTGATTACATATGCCTAAAATGAATTTATACTCAAAAAGGGCATTTTGGTCATTTTTAAGAACGTAACAACGACTTATCATAACGCTAACCAAACAACGTGACCATAAGGTATAACCTCAGTAGGTTATTCTTTATGGAACTATGGTCACATACATGTGTTTGGTCGGATCCTAAGATCGACCAAACGGATCGGATTCGAAAGTCAAAGCGGTGGTCAAGACCGCTTGACTTACGACCCTAAATAAGCACAAAACTAGAAGTGACGAGTTAGACATGTCAAAACATGTCTAACTAAGTTGCAAAACTGATTTGGTATCAAAACTTAGTGTTTTGATACCCAAAAATAGTCCCATAGTAAAACGCACATAATGTGTATTTTTTACCGAAACTTTGACTCGTCACTTCCACTAGTAAACGTTGAAATCAGAAGGTGAAATTGCACGGGAATATAACCTTCGTGATTAAGATCACGTTGCAAAGTTCAATTGAACTTTGACTTGACCAAAAATGGTCAGAACCGAAAGTCAAACAGAATGTCAACTATTTGACTTTTAGATCAAAATAAGCTAAAATAATGAACATATATGGACTATGGTCTTACGGTCCGTAAGGCCCTAGCAATGGCAGAAGTTTCAAAAAATGGCAAATTTGGCCCCTGGACTTGTTTCGTCGCATTTTGTCACTTCTAACACCCGTTAACCTAATTTTTAAGCTCTATGACGACGTTAAAGAATATGTGACTTGAATTTTGTCCAAAAATATAGTGGATGTCAGTTCGTCGGTTGTACGGTTGCGTTTTTTGCTTAATTACGACGAACGCTATAACGAACGCGAAAATGACCGAAATTGCAAATCGTCGCGAAATTTTTCATTCTTATCAATAAAGTACAAGATTTTATTGATAACAAGAAGTTTTGGATCTCTACACGAGGTCCGTATTCAAAAATACGAGAACTGGCAGACTTTCGCAGTTTGTCACAAATAGTCCCTAAGCTCGAATAAGCATGTTTTTGCCATACCGAACCATTCGAAACTAATTCTAAGTGATGTAGAGGGTATTTAAGGTATGTGTAGCTTATGTCCTTGTCCCGGAGTGTATGTCGCATTAAACTGATTACGTTTGCGTAACGGTTTATGATTTCACTTCCAGAAAAGGTTTGAAGATTGAAATTGAACAATGATTAAAAATGCACGAATGTCATAAATTTATACAATTCTTGGAAATAAAACAAAGGTTTCATTGATTATGAAATTGTTCAGAGTTGTACAATGATTGAAAGACACAAATGTCACATATTAGGCTTCGGGTGGCATGACACGACGTGTCAAGACATGTTATGTTTAACCCCAACTAGACCCACTCGAAGAAAGTTCAAGTGATATTGGTCCTTTAATGGAAATGTGTGGAACCGACGATGTGGCATGGGAATCACGATTCAACCTCTCCCAAAAAATGTAGGCCCATTGTAGGGTAATCACTAACAAAGAGGGTTTGGATAAATTGGTTCGAGTATTTTCACTTTAGGATGGCATAGCATTATCGATTTAGGTTGGTATTTAGCTTTTATATTTTAATTACCAAATGAGGTCAAAATATAGTAGACGACTTGTAGCATGAGGCAAGTCATGAAACATTAGTAAAAATCTGATTTGATGTTATGTTTTTACTTAAATTGAAACTCCTTTTGACTCTTGACACGGCCAAATTTTAAATATCCTATTTAAAACTATATTGGTCGTTAATCGCGAACTTGATTTTAAATTAATAAACATTTTTCTATTTTATGGTTTTGTCAAATTAACAACTTTAATTTAAAACCCAAAGGTTTTATCTTATAATAAAACTGCTTTTATTATTTACATTTCTAAGTTAAATTAAAACTCCTTTTAATCTATCCAGTCATTTTATGGTTGCGAAAAATAGTTTTGTCGATAAAAGATTATCTACGCTAAACAATCACAATCACACAAAACAAAATATAGAGTTGAGTCACTAGTGGTAATTTGTTCAGTTTTGTTTGAGCCTGTATACGTCAAACTGAACCGGTCTAAAAAGGACAAACAATCACAACGCTGACATTGCTCCACTTAGTCTAAGATCTCCATCTTCAAGGTCTCGTTCATTTCCATCCTCGGTCTTCAATATTTTGTCTCGTCCGGTTTTACAGTTTTATAATAAAACACTTTTACATAAACTAAAGCCAAACTATAACAAAGGGTTCCAAATAACCCAATAAATACAAACATTGAATATAGCCAAAACAATAAACAAAGCAACACAACCACAAGTCTCTAGGGCTCGATTCATGCAATCAAAATCACATCAAAATGATAAAAGGCTTGATCTTTTTGTCAAACAAATGTCTTGACAAATGTCTTGACAAAATAAAACTAATGATCAGTTTAAAATAATAGCTGTAAAAGTGGCTCTAATACCATTGTAGGGAATCCTAGGTATCCATTTTAATTTATAAAATATTAAGACAATAATAATAACACTTTATTATTAATTAGATGCGGAAGCGTGAATAAACACAAAAACAGATAAAGTTATTCCCGCCAGCGATCCAGGTACAACATACTTTGATAAATATATAAACCACAACCCTAGTGGGTTTAGGATTATAAAATAAAAAAACCAAAAACTCGCATGATGAATGCAACGAACGGCTCGGCCAATAAGCCTTATTATAATCACCAAAACACCACGAGATTCTACGCGCGAAAAGGATTTGTTCCAAACCACTAAGAACGTAAGTCGGTGGCAGCGTGCGGCGGAGATGGTGGCGGCGGCGCGGCGATGGCCGCTCGCACAAGGGTGGGGGATAGAGGAGAGAGGCGGCTAGGGTTCTTGCATTATCTCCTGTAATTTGTATCTGATACAACTCGGGTTTCAGGTTAAGGTTCTATTTATAGATCCTTAACTTACAATTTAGCACACTAACTATTAGCTTTCTCTCTAAATAATTAATCCCTTTTTAATTACTAATTACCGGTTAACCCTCTGACCTTGTTTTATTATTTGATAATAAAACAATTCTCTTTAATCATTATCTAGTAATAATTGATCCTCGTTTATGTTGAATAACTATAATTCACCGCTCACTAGTCAAAACGCTTTTGACTTTATTTTAATCTTAACAAATAACCTCTTAATTTATTATCTAAATAATTATTTCTCGTTTAACTCTTTAAATGTCACCGCTTATTTTCACTAAATTAATTGTTTCACAAACAATCATCGTTTCCAGTGTTTCACCAAATACTCGTTCTCCATGATTAATTATCTGCTATCGTGATATATAATATTTAGCAATTAAATATTATTCTTTGTCCGTCGTCCATAGTGTAACTCTTTAGATAGTACATTAATAGCAGTGTTAAATAATCGATAATTGGACACCTATATCCAACAATATCAGGCCTAATTGTTGACTTAGCCTTTTTGTCAAGAGCTAACCATTCAGATTTATATGTGTTTAGTCCGACAAGGAGGTAGGTGGCGATTGTGAGAAACCTTAGAGGGATTAGGCGGTAACAATGATACCTTGTTACTCGAAAAGGGGCGACTCTCGGTGGTTTGGGCTTCTACGCAGACCCTAACAGTCAGCTAGGGTTGGCGACGGGGAGATCCTGGTGGATAGGGACGACTGTGTGTTCTCAATCAAGAACCAAAGGTTTTATACCCGTTGTTAGAGGCAAAACACAAACAATTAATTAGAAAAGCGGTAAAGTGACATGAGGGATTACACATTGTTCGATCGTGGTGTGCAACCTTCATC
Organism: Scalesia atractyloides; assembly: GCA_947069175.1. Classification (NCBI taxonomy): domain Eukaryota; kingdom Viridiplantae; phylum Streptophyta; class Magnoliopsida; order Asterales; family Asteraceae; genus Scalesia; species Scalesia atractyloides. Next base: position 19,735,242 of record CAMTDV010000015.1, on the reverse strand, counting down.
CACAGAGCAAATAGGATTTTCGTATTATTGAGCGGTGATAATTACAAGTAAAGGAGATTATACTTATAGACGAGAATTAAGGTTGAATCCTTACTTATGGTTGTCCAAAAAGCTCGTGGCTCGGAGCTCGCTCGGATTTAGCTCAGAAAAATCTCGCTGGATATAGCTCAATTTAAAACTGATCCAAACTAGCTTGGCTCGATTCGTAACAAGCCGGATTGGCTCGATTTTGCTCACTTGTTAGTTCAGTTCACATCATGTTACCATCAATATATATTATTTTATATACATATAATATATTATAAAAGTGGTTATTATTTGTAGGTATTTAAGTGTGTACGCAGTTGGATATCAATAGCATATTTGAGAGTTTATTAGGGATGCTAATGAACTTATATTTTGTTTTGTTGAAATTTAAAACTTATTTTATATCTGGTTGAACATAATTTTGGCTTGTTAAACTTATTTCGAATATCTTCTTCTAAACAACTGAATGATATTTTAGATTATTGACTTTTGAAAGCTATGTATTTAATATATTTTTTTTAAATTCGAGCCTAACCAAACCAGCTCGGTTAAAAATCAAGACGAGCTCGAACTTTGATTTTTAGCTCGATTTCAAATCTAAGACGAGCCAGCTCGGTTCTCTCTATCACAATGTCAGCTGGCCATATGTGGGCCGAAGCCTACATACTGGAACATATACATGAAGTTTTTATAAGTTAATAATTGCAGCTGGATGTAGTAGTTGGGTTGTCCCACTAATTTCATTTGGCTTGGGCGACTGAATGTTTTACGTTATTTGATGTGATCAGTAAATTTTATGTATACGTTATTGCATATTAATTATCAATTAATATGTGATGATTGTATCTAAAATATTAACTTTTACTTGCATTTATATTCTTAGGTTTAAAATGGAAAATATAACTATTACAAGGCTAGATCAGGTGTAATCATTCCTAGGTGAAGGGTTAGTGTTAGTAATAATTATGTTCAACCTCAGTTTTACCAGGTATCTGTTGGTTAAACAATTTGGTTTTATAACATCAATTGGTTTCATATCATTAACAAATACGAATGATTGATTATACAGAAGAATCTGCACCGGTAGTGGTGCAAACGAGTCGAGCTACTCGCAAGTTACTCGAGCTCGGATCAGAAAAGAGATCAAAATGAGCCGGGCTTAAACGAGCTCGAGCCTAAAAACAAGCTTTTTTAGTAAACGAGCCCAAGCTTCGCTTATCCAGCTCGAGGTGGCTTGCGATCCTAAACAAGCCCACTATTTGTATAATTTTTAATTTATATATTTAAATTATACTAATTACTATTTATAAAATTATGAAAAATAACTAAATTATATAAAATAATATTTATAACTAATATAAATTAATTAAAAAATATTAAACGAGCCAAACTCGAGCTTGAAAAAGTACCTACGATCTGAGCTCGATCTTTAGAAACAAAGCTCGAATCAATCCGAACTCAATCTCGGGCTTTTATAACTTCAACGAACTCGAGCCTAGTCGAGCTCGGGCTCGGCTCATTTGCATCCCTATGCCCGGTAATTAATTATATAAACATTTAAGTGTGAGTTGTGACATTATTCGGTATAGGATCGCTAATCATAAGAATCAAGTAATTCGTCTTCTCCTTATCTATGAAAATCAAATAACTACGAGCGGATCATGTCTGTGATTTTTCAAAGTGGTAAAAGGTTGATCGATCTAATTCACATACCTAAAACACGGGTGTAGTCTTTCTTTTAATCATCGTTTTTAATCAATTGAAGTTACATTTTCGTTATTGCAAATAATCAAACCAATCAACAAAAATCAAGTTTATTAGTTTAATCAATTATTTGAAAAATTACACTTTACACTTCAACATTGTACTTGCACTACTAGCTAAGGCATTTATAAAACACATATTACTCTCTATTTTTATTGGCACCTAGAAATTTCTTCTTCCTTAGGCTCATGCTTAATCTTGTAGAATAGTTTTTTTTACTTTTATTTATAAGCATTGAAGTTTAACAAAATGGGTTGACACCCGTAAATTAGAGGACTTTCACCCACAGATTGATATGTCGGTTAAAATAGGGGACCACTAGGTAAATCTCGTAAGAGACACTTGACGTGGGTAAAAACTTTACAAAAAATCATATAGCCCACATATATTACTACTTACTTATCAGAATGACAACCTCTTCGACATGTCTTTCATTGAAGGAGTTTTAGAAAACCAAATGCTCTCACGGTGGCACGGTGCTATAAAGTGTTTTTTGAGCATTATTTACAAAATAACGTATTACACGGATAGTCTTTGTGGTATGTTTTAATTTTGGTTTTGTTCTTCAAGTTCACTAAAATACTTGCTTGGACAAATATTATGCACGAAGCTTAGACTAGGTGGCTGCTGTCTTACGATTTCTGGCCGGTGAAGTTGTTGGTTGCCAACGTTTATTTCGGTCAAACTTCAAAGGGGGCTGACCCACTATTCAAAAGGGGGCATGTGCCATGTGGGTTAAGATTTGGTAGTGTTGTGTGGGGCCAATATTCTATTATATCGCTCTATTTTTTTGTTTTAAACCACTAACATTCTCCGTGTGTCGCTGCGGGTTTAAAATGTAAAGTAACTCGAATTATTACCGTCTAGTGAAAACCTATTATATTTGATCAAACTTGTTTTTGAACAAAATTTACTTTAAAACGTAGACAAACTAAAAATGTACATAAAAATAAGCACGAACACGTATTAAATTTGATCCGGCTTACTTGCGGAAGAAATTAAGTTGAAATGTTAGCTCACTTGAACCTATACCCACACATACATAAAAATAAGTACGCAAGAAAATTAAGTTTTTTTTAAGTTAAAGAATAATATGCCGCGTTGCGGCAGCATCGAAATGTAAAGTAACTCGAATTTTTATCATCTAATGAATTTATTTTAAAATTTACACCAGCTAAAAGGTACATAAAATAACACAAAAATGTAAGAAAATGAAGTTTTTTTAAGTTAAGTAATAGTATGCCTCATTGCGGCAATATCGAAATGTAAACCAACTAAAAACGTACATAAATAACACAAAAACATATTATATCCGAGGCTACCTATTTCCAAAAAAGAAATTACATTGAAACGTAAATCAACCTAAATTTATACCGATACGTAAAAAAAAAGAAGCACGTAAAATTGATTACAAAATTAAGAGGAGGATGTAATTGTTAATACTAAATATTAAAGTGTGAAAATAGAAAAAGAAAATAAAAACAAAATAACACTAAAAGACAAAAGAAAAAAAACGTGAACTCACGTGCATCTACTGTAAACGAAACTTGATTTTGTAGGTTTTATATATTATAGGTCTTTTACTTTAAGATTTTGTTTTTTATTGTATTATTTTTTAAATTTATTGTATTGTTTTTAAACCAAGCGTATTTTATTCAATTCACAAGTATTTAATAGAGAAAAGTTTAATTGACATTCACTTTCGGAACTATTGATATTCTTATGTTTGTGTGTCCTTTTGGTCCGATCACACTTCTTAAACTTGAGCAAAACAAAAATTTACACATGCCAGTTGCAACATGTATATTCATATAATTTTCTTTATAAAAAGCAATGTTTTTAAAACCGGACCGGACGTTGAATCGGTCTTTTTACTGGTCCACTGGTCGGACCGGATCGACCGGATGTGAGAACTGGATGACATTTTAACTAATATAAAGATAAATAAGGTAAAATGAGAATTTTTTTAATCAAAATCCGGTTCGACCCTTTAAAATCCTTGTCCGACTTCCCAGTTCTCGTCCATACAGTTCGATAGCCAAGGTCCCGGTTCCCGATCCAACCGGCCGATCCAGTCTGGGTTTAAAAACATTATATAATACAGAGGGATGATTTTTATAACTAACCCTTTATAAAATTATCTCACTTTTGATCAAACCTTACGCTTTGATGTGTATTTGCGCATAAATCTATATCAGTAAATATTCGAAGATTAAATTATATGGATGGTCTGTGTGATATATGCAGTTGCAATTTTGGTCCCTAATTTTTAGAAGTTACAAGTTTATACTAATAATTTGTGTTTAGCATTAGGTTGGATTCGAAAAATCAAAATTTGACGTGATTCGTGTTCAGTTTCAAATATTCGAGTTTGATTCGATTCAAATTCGAGTCAAGTAATAGAATTCTAATCTTCAATTCTATTTGATTCGAAATTCGAATTCAATATATACACATATATTTTTTTTTATTTGGAGTGAATTTGAATTAAATTGGACTCGAATTTGAGTTTCATAAACGAATCAAATCAAATTTCGAATTGGGCATAAAACTCGAATACGAATAAATCAAATCTAAACTAAATTCGAATCGAATACGAATCCGCGTAAAAAAAATCAAAAAATTCAATTCGATTAATTCACAATTCGTTATTCGATTCGTTAAACACCCCCAAATAACCTTTAGGCTTAAGTGCATATGAAATGACCAAATTACCTTTAATTAAAAAAAATCTAAATATCACATGAACCCCACCCCACCATTAGGAAAAGGAACATCATCATCATACCCAGTAAATCCCACCAATAGTAAAGCTAAGGTAGGGTCTGAGGAGGACAATATGTAGACAACCTTACCTCTAACCCCGTAGGAATAGAGAGGCTGCTTCCAGTGAGACCCCTGGCTCGATAGTAGTTTTGCATCAAGCCTTGGACATAAGGCACGTAACACTCAGCAATTAAGACAAAGGCCAATTAGTATGTACTCCCTTGTCTTTCGGTTATTAACGCCACCACATGATGCATAATTAACCACCCTCTCTTTAACATTATTTTCACGAAATTAGTAAAATAACGTTAAAATTAGTACACTTTTACTTTTGCCCCCGAGCACCCACATATTTGTACATTATATGCGTATACCGCAAGCGTGATTTGAAAAAATAACAAAAAACCTATAAATGGTGGATACAATATAAAGATTCGTTTTGCAGCTACGTTGGGTTTTAAGAGTAGTTTAGGTTAGATTCAGACCTGGTAAATTGACCCACCTGCTTGAATGTGTGCTGATTTGGATTTAAAAAAAGAAAAAAAAAAGTCATCGGATGTTTTGGATTAAAATCTTTATTTGAAGGGGTTAGAACATAAAAAAATGAATAAAAAAAAGTAATCGTTTGAAGGGGTTAGAACATAAAAAATTTAATAAAAAAAAAAGTAATCGGATGTTTTGGATTGAAATCTTTATTTGAAGAGGTTAGAATATAAAAAATTGAATGGGCCATGAGAGCCAAAATAAAAACAACCGTGGGTCAAGATGGGTAACCCAAAAGAACATAACAAGTCTTCCAAAGTCCAAACAATGTAACGAAGACCATAAGACGTGAAATTTGTATTATTGGGGTTTCAAAATTTTGGGTTCTTGATTTGTCATCAAGAGTTACGATCGATCGCTTGAATTTCAACGGGAGAACATACCGATTAGGCCTAGCAAAGTGGGAAGGCTTAGGTTATGGGTTAATGTGGGTTTGGGTTAGGATGAGTTTGTGTCAAGATTGATATATTAAAAAAAAAAAGAATTTTACATATCTCCTCCTCCTAAGCTAGCTTATTACATATTTCCCCCAATAAAAAAACAATTACATATTTTCCTTCCGTAACATATATATTACATATTTCCCCTTTTCATTAAAAACTCTTATTAAATGACTATTTTACCCTTAATGAACTATTAAATGAATATTCATATATTTCTAATTCCTAATATCATCAATCAATTACATATCTCCTCAATTCATGTAGTATTTTACCAATTCTTTTACATACTACTCTTCTCAAATAATACCATACAATCCTTCAAAAATGTAATCCTTCTTCATAATCAAAATTATCACAGGAATACACTTAGCAATAAGGTAAAATGCATTGAAGTTCATACATATTTATTTTACCGTTATAGGGATTTTTACATATTATTGGTAAGATCAAGTGCTCCTCCTATAATTGTTGTTTCATGAAGTGACAATATTCCACCTTTCCCAGCCTTCATCAAGTATATAATTTTATAAATCTAATTATTTGAAAATTTTTATAAAGGTTTGATTAAGGGGTTAACATTTAACAAGGTTTATACCGTACCTTATTACCATGAAAATCAAATAATGTCTTCAACTCATCTTGGCAAAAAAGACTAACATGCTCTTTCCGCAATATGCAATCTAGCACCTGATGGCAGTTGGTTCAAGAATCAGACACTATAAAAGTTTATTTATGTTTTCTAAAAGTTTAAAATAAAAGTATAAAGCTCACCTTGCTTATTGGGTAAGCTACAGGAAACCAAATCCAGACGAGAACACAAACATGAATTGGGTAAGCTGTAGTAACTAGAAGAATTCGTAAAATATTACATGGGAAGATATGTAATTGATTGATGATATTAGAAATGGAAAATATGTAAATATTCGTTTAATAGTTCATTAAGGATAAAATAGTCATTTAATAAGAGTTTTTAATGAAAAGGGGAAATATGTAATATATATAGGTTAGTGAGGGGAAATATGTAATTGTTTTTTTTTATTTGTGGAAATACGTAATAAGCCAGCTTAGGAGGGAGAAATATGTAAAAATTCCTTAAAAAAGTCAGGATGGGTTAAGGTTAGAGTGAGTTTGGGTTCGGATGGATTCGGATTAGGATAAGCTTAAAATTAAAAAAAAATGCCATAATAGTAAATACAATTAAAAAAAATTAGAAAAAATAAAATAAGAAAAAATATAATAAGAAAAAATAAAAAAAGAAGAAATAAAAAAAACTAAAAAACCAATAAATTAAAAAATGTATATAATAAAAATACAAAAAAAAATCATTAAAAAAACAATCGCAATTAGTCTAACAACTTTTATGTTGTACTTGACACATTGTTTAAAAAAAGTTTAAAACTTCAATAAAAAGTGTTTCTCGTCACGTTCGACCTGTACCAAAAGATTACAATTTTTACTCGTTACTCCAACCATCCATATTGTACATGAAAAAACTTTTCTGTGTATCTCGTTGTCTTTCAAACAAAATTGCAGTTTCAGATTTAGCATGTTAAATTCATGAAGAAATTATATAATGTCATTTTTTTGTTGACGACTTCCAATGGCCTGATTACATGAGATTGGTTCCCATTTAATCAGGCTATTGGAAGCGTTAAAAAATATTAATTAATTTCTTCTTTAACTTAACATGCTAAACATGAAACTGCAATTTGTTGAAAAACGACGAGGTATATAGAAAAGTTTTTTTACATGCAAAATGGTGGGTGAAGTAACGGGTCAAAGTAGTAATCTTTTGGTAAGGGTTGAATCGGGCTAGGTTAACAAGAAACACTTTTGGTTGAAGTTTTTAAGTTTTTTTAAACAATGTGTCAAATACAACATAAAAAGGCATTAGACTAATTGTTATTGTTATTTTTAATTTTTCGTTATTATATATATTTTAATTCTATTAGTTTTTATTTTTTACTTTTTGTTTTTCTTTCTTCTTCTTTATATTTTTTTCGTTTTATATTTTAATAAAAAATATTTATATTATTATGGGTTTTTGTTTGTTTATTTTTAATATTAATTTATTTTTAGCCTATCCTAACTCGAATCCATCCAGACCCAAACTCATTTTAACCTTAACCCATCCCAACCTTTTCTTAATATACCCATTTTGACACAACCCAAGTCCATCTTGACCCATGACCCAAACATGCCCACTTTGCCAGGCCTAGTTAGATTAAACTCGTCTTTGGCTCGTTTCAGTGTGTTAATTCAAACCTCGAGCTCAGATAACTAATAATATTAGAAGCTTAAGCTCCACTTAAGACTAGTGGTTTATAATTTGTTGTATTATTCAACTATCTTTATGCACAATTCCTTTTTAAAATATTTTTATTCAGAATTATAAATCCTTAACATAAAAAACTTAACTGTTTTATTATGATTGTATATATATAGAAGTAACGTATCCAGTGTTGCCACCATAATCATTTCGATGTATGAAGTTTATGCTTGAACTTGTTTATTATATGACAACTCACCAAGCCGAACTTAGTAATTTATAACATGGAAACTTTAGAATTTGGAGTGTTTTGCAATACAATCAATGTTAAGAAACTCCATAGCTTAGAATGAGCACCAAGTCTATTGATTCTTCCAAGTAATAATCTCCTGATCCTCATATACTACAAATAAGGACACCTCAACCCTTTCTTACATAACAATACAATACAATGGCTTCTCCTCTTGCTCAATCTTTGTTCCCTCATTTTCCACCACCATCTCCCACCACAACACCACCACCCGCTCCCACTACACCGTCAAAACCGCCCCCTCATTTCATCCCACCACCATCACCTCCTCATTCCGTCCCCACACCACCACATACGCTCCCACCACCATCACCTCCTCATTTCGTCCCCACACCACCACATACTGTCCCACCACCTTCGCCACATGCGGTCCCTCCACCATCTCCCCCTCATTCTGTCCCCACACCACCACATACTGTCCCACCACCATCGCCTCCTCATACTGTCCCCACACCACCACATGCAATCCCACCACCATCGCCTCCTCATTCTGTCCCCACACCAGTCCCACCACCATCGCCTCCTCATTCGGTTCCACCACCACCTCATACGGTCCCACCACCATCGCCCCCTCATTTTGTCCCCCCACCACCACATACGGTCCCACCACCATCTCCTCCTCATATCGTCCACCCACCGCCACCACCACCACCACATAGCTTCCCGCCACCTCCACCGCATACCCCCCCACCACCTCCAAGCAACCATTCCACAATAATCGTGGTGGTGCTCATCTCATGCGGTGGTGTTTTCTTCTTGGCATTCATGATGGTAGCATTGTGGTGCTTCCTCGAGAAGAAGAAGAAAATGGTTAGAAAAGCCGAAAACATCCATTTCGATGAACACCGAAAGGTGACAGAAAGAATTGTACAAGGGCCACACGGGACCGAAACTTTAATTCTTTCGGAGGAAGATGATATTCACATTGAAGAAGATATCAGGAAAAGCGAGCTTGAAAACTTCCGGCAAGGGTTGCACTTGAATTATGGGGACACCTACAACTTTGGTGGTCCGACTGATCCCGGAAAACCGTCGTCTAGTTCCGGTCATCACTACCTGCATGGCTAGAAGTACGTCGCTACAGCGGCAAAACCTTCAATTCTACTTGAGAATCAATTGGTGAAATAAATAACAATATATTGTTGTGTTGTGAAATTTGGTTTATTCTTGCTTCATGTGTATTAATTTAATGGACAACAAAATGGCCCTTGTTTTCAAATTTTCTTTTGTTTTTACGTCAACTTTTATTATGTTTTTATATATTTGGAAAGTTTTTAATGGCTTAATATATAAAAATGAAAATAACTTTTCCATCATCGGATGATATACACTAGCATTATTTCAAATAAACATATAAAGAGTTACTTTTGAAAAAGTTTTATAAATTCATTCTGTTTTAATGACGGTTGAGGTTGGTGGGTTTCCAGGCTTACCGAAAAGGTTGAATCGATGAAACCGACTTGTATATTTATTCGTTTCAAAGACATTAACTTTATCAAAGATGCCATAACCCGTAACCAAACACAGCCCTTCACAGTTAGAAAACTGAGTATTGCCGACGTAATATCACGACGCTGTTAATTTGTCAGTAGTTTTTTGACGGATGAGCGATGGATCACACAAAAAAACTAAAAGAAACGAATAGTGAAAGTATAACCATCCGTCGATCAGAAATCCCTTTATAACTACCCAGTGGCGGAGATAGAAATTTTTTCCTATGGCATTGAATATTTTTGGTAGTCAAATTTATAACAACCTGCCAACAAAGTTTTCGGGTCGGTCAGGTCACATAATAAAAAGTCAAAATCATAATAAAAATACATTGTCCTTGGAAACAAAATTGACAATCCTATAAGATATTCCTGATAAAGTCTAAAAATCAAAGATTGAAGGTGAGGAATCAAATGTTGCTTACTTTCTCTTTAGATTTCGTTCAAAAACCTCTAAACAAAGTAAAAATAATAATAATAATAATAATAATAATAATAATAATAATAATAATAATAATAATAATAATAATAATAATAATAATAATAATAATAATAATAATAATATAAGGTATCATTAACAGCAATAATCAAACTATATAAGTTTAATATCACATAAACATATTACACATCCAAATATCTAATTCCAAGTCTAATCAAGTTTATAATCACATAATAGTGTGATCCGCAGCTCATCCGTCAAAACTAGTGAGAGACAGCGTTAGTTAATCATCCTTAATTTCAACTTTAATCATTATTAATTTCAAATTTAAAGCTTTTAAAAAATAAAATAAAAAATAACCTTTACTCGTGTTTAATTGTCTATGACTTCTATTTACGGCTTACCAACTCTTCAGTTTACCATCATAATATTCAAAGTATTCCTTAGTATTATATTTCTTATTCTTATTTCTCATTTTACAACCCAGCGTTCCTTCCATGTTTTAGCTTTTTTTACTTTTGTGCTCTTGGCGATTTAAGAAAGTGACTGGACTGGATAGAAGAATTAATTTGAATAGCGAAACCAGATTTTTCTTTTCAAGTCAACAAGTTCATTGTTTATACTTACTCTTTCATTCACTTATAAAGTAACTTTATGTTATTAATGATTTTGTTACAATCTAAATACACCTCACACATGATTGAATGACATATGAATATTGTCATGTTTATATAACAATAAACTCAATCTCTATACCATTATAATGTTTGACGCATGAAGTTCAAGACCGAGCTCGTTTATTTAACGAGCTCTAGTCTAAACCAGAGCTCAAGTTCTCGACTCCATCCAAGTTTTATCGAGTTGATCCCATGTTTATAAAATATTAATACTTTGAAGCTTTAGACTTTAAAGAAGTGTCTTGGAATACAAGTATGCAACCAATCTTAATAAACTCCCATAGCTTAAAATGAGCACCAAGTCTAGTGATACTTGTAAGTAATAATCTTCTCATCCTGATCATGTACTACAAATAAGGGCACCTCAACCCTTTCTTACATACAATGGCTTCCATTTCTACTCAATACTTGTTCCCTCATTTTCCTCCACCATCTCCCACCTCAACACCACCTTCTCCTACCGCAAAACCACCACGATCACCACCAAATTTCGTCCCACCACCATTGCCTCCTCATTTCGTTCCACCCCCATCGCCTCCACATTTGAGTCCCCCACCACCATCGCCACCACATTTTAGCCCCCCACCACCACATGAGGTACCATCACCCTCACCCCCTCATTTTGTCCCTCCACCACCACATGCGGGCCCACCACCCTCGCCCCCTCATTTTGTCCCTCCACCACCACATGCGGTCACACCACAATCGCCTCCTCATTTCGTCCCCTCACCACCACCCCCTCCAAGCAACAATTCCACAATAATCGTGGTGGTATTCGTCTCATGCGGTGGTGTCTTCTTCTTGGCATTCGCTATGGCGGCATTATGGTGCTTCCTCAAGAAGAGGAAGAGCATGGTTCGAAAAGCCGAAAATGTTCACTTCGATGAACACCGAAAGGTGTCTGAAAAGATTGTACAAGGGCCAAATGGGACTGACACTGTGATTCTTTCAGTAGAAGATGATATTCACATTGAAGAAGATATCAGGAAGAGCGAGCTTGAAAACTTCCGAAAAGGATTGCATTTGAATTCCGGAGACACCTACATTACTGGTGGTCCGGCAGATCCTGGAAAACCGTCGTCTAGTTCCGGTCATCACCACCTGCATGGCTAGAAGTACGTTGCTATGAGGTGCAAGCTAGCTTCTACTTGAGAATAAATTGGGGAAATAAGTTAACAATTACTATTGTGGTGTGCATTTTCTTTTATTCATGATTGATGCATATGAATTTGTGTTGAACCGGTTAACAAATACTAATCAAGTTATAAACATGTTGGCAAGTTATAATAAATGAGTTAAACAGGTTGACCGGGTGACTTTATAATTCTTTTTAGTTTAAACGAATCAACTAACCAACCTGTTTATTTAAACCGGTTGTTTAGTTACCAGGGGTTAAACTAGGGCTGTCCAAACCGCTCTCCACCCGTTGCCGGTTCGTGCACAACGCTAGGTTAAACCACTAAACGCATGAACCCCATTTTATTAAATGTGTTAAACATTTTAAACCAAATATGGCATTTTTACGAAACAAGTTAAACATAACTAGTGACCGGTGAAGGAAAAAAATCAGTGAAGGCAAAAAATAATTACCTCAGATCGCATAAAAATATTAAAATGTAAATTTTAGTACATATTAAATTGCATTGCGTTGGCAATAGACCTAACCTTAATCATAACTTGTTACATTGGCCATACTTGCTCTTTGGTTAAGTTGTGTTGATTGTTTATGAAGCAGATGTATCAAACATTGCTCAAAAACAACTAGAACACAATAATTAATAAATTGTAAACTCACCAATTGATATTAATTGTAAAGATCATCAATAGTTTAACTACAACAAGATAGGGTATTTGCCCGCACATTGTGGTGGTACGTTACGACGGGGATTCGATGTGTATTAGTTTGATTCATTACAATACCGGTACTATACATGCACTCGGCATAGAAATTAACATGTGTTTTACATTGACCAAGAACGATAAAAACTAACACTGGTGTCGGCACCGATGTTGTTCAAACGATATTGATCGATTTAGACTGTCACGGTATTGGTATCGATCTTCGTTTATCGTCACAGACAGCGCTGCATAAATGAAAATTACCAAAACCTGAAGTCATAGAAAAGGTACCAGTACTAATGTTGTTCGGTATGGTAGCGATACGGTGTCAATTTATCAAGAAAAAAAAAACTATAATATATAAGGGGTTCATTGGGAACAGTGAGGAACCGACTCAAAAGAACTCTGATTTGACTCATTCCAACGGCATTGGAACCGGCTCGTCGAACCTTAACTAGGATCTCTTAATCGTAAACCCTAAACTCTAAACCTAATCCCTAAAGCTAAACAATAAGGCTAAACCTAAGCTAAACCGTAAAATCTAAACTATAACCCTAAAGGCTAAACCCTATATACTAATGATTAACCAAAAAGCTAAACCCTAACATAAGACCCTAAATACTAATGATTAACCCTAAAGTTAAACTCCAACATACGACCCTAAAACTCAAACCCTAATGTATTTAGGGTTTAGGGTTAAGAGATTTTAGTTAGGGTTCTACGAGCCGATTCCAACGATGCTGGAATGAGTCCAAACAGAATTCGTTTGATTCGGTTCCCCACTTTCCCCCTCCTTTTTAGTGTTCTCCAATGAACCTCACACTATATATATATTGGTAACGATACAGATGTTTGTTCGGTCTCGGTTCAATGTGGTACGCTAGCAGCACAATATCCTTTTCAATAAAATTTATGTCGATGTGTTGAAACAAATAAACATGAAACACGAGTTATTAGAAAAAATCAAATTAAAAGATGAACATAATAATACTAGAAAAGCTAAATACTATTTATTATCGGTTTCGGTTTGATACAACCACTCCACATTTGATAAAACTTATATTGGAATGATATAAAAATTTATATTCGAGACTCAAAAAAGTAGAAACAGAAAATATTTCAACTTAATCATCAATCAAGTTTGAGTTACACTACCACATCAAACATTAATATCAGATGTAACGCAGAAACAGAAAATATTTCAACTTAATCATCAGTCAAGTTTGAATTACATTACCACATCATACTTGCTACACAAAAACTAAGAGCATTCATATTCCTTTCAATCTTTTTTTACTCTATAATTTCACTAAAAACAAATATATTTTCTTTCGTCTTTCAATTAAATAATATTTTCTATTATTTCATTATTACTTTTTCTCTTCTTAATTCACAACCACTTATTAAAAATTTATAGAGGGTGTGAACAATGTTTCCCCAAATTTACAGATGAACAGTAATAATTTCTCTCTCCTCTACTCGCAACCACTTCCAACCACCTACAATCACTTTTTACAATATAAAAACTCTCTGGATTTAGGTGACGGATTGTGAAAACTCTAACCATAAAAGAAAGCTCCTAACAAGCCATTAACCACCAAAACCGTAAAGCGTACGACCCTGCCTCTTCAACGCATACCCAACATCCATAGCAGTAACTGTCTTCCTCCTGGCATGCTCCGTGTAGGTAACCGCATCTCTTACGACATTCTCCAAGAATATCTTCAACACGCCACGTGTCTCCTCAACCCCACCACGCCTCGCAAGACGACAGATAGCGGGTTTCGTGATCCCCTGGATGTTGTCACGGAGAACTTTAAGGTGTCGTTTTGCTCCACCCTTTCCTAACCCCTTGCCTCCTTTTCCTCTTTCTGACATTTTGGTTTTTGTTGAAACTATAGCATTAGGATTTGTGTACTCGATTACTTTCTAGGTAATTAACATTTAGCACTAATTTCTTGGAAAATATAATGTTGCAAATTTATCGTTTTTACCATCAAATAAATATTTTTAAGTATGCAAAAAATAATACAAACACAAAGATAAATTTATGGCAAAACTTTATTCGGCTCATTGCGGTGATGTGAACGAAGGAAGAAAATGTTCGTCAGCTCATTGCGGTCAAGATAAATTAATGATTATCGATAACTTCAAAAAGAAAACTAATAATTTAATAGCATACCGTCAGAATTGAGATAAGGGTATACGGGGTGGAGTGGAGTGCGGGGTACCGTGGCGATGACCGCTCACCGCGCGGTGACATCCCAACTCCTTAAACGGAGCGGTGAACTGAAATTCCCGGGGACTACTCACCACATGTTATTCAACCCATTTGTTGACCGCTGGTGTGTCAAATGGGGAGTGAAGAGGGAAAGGGGAGCACCTGTTACACCCTAAAGAGTGCATCAGATGAACAAGGAAGGTAGCTAGCAGGTCCACAGCCGTAGGTTAAAGAGGATAAATGAATAAAAATAGTAGTGTTTTTAACATCTTACAGTGGGTTTTTTGAATAAATTGAGATGGGTTTAAAGAAAAGATTGTAAACCATTGAATGGTCAAATCAAAACACTTAATGACAAATGTATTTCTCTTTCTTCTTGGTTTTATTTATGCATACAATTTTGCTGGAGCGTTACAGCATTTACAATGAAACCCTTAAAAACATACGAGAGAGTTTAGTTATATTATAAGGAATTGTTAGTAGTGTTGTTGAGTGGTTATGAGTAGAGGAGAGAGAAAATGTATGACAAACTTACTGTTTATCTGTAAATATATAGGAAAAAATATTTTGTAGAGCGAAAACTGTATAAATTTTTTAATATTTTTAGAAATGGTTGTGAGTGGATGAGAGAGAAAAAGTAATGATAAAGGTGTAAAAATATTATTTAATTAAAAAGGAGAGAGAAAAAGTAGTTATTTTTATTGGAAATATATAGATATATATGTATAAATATAGGGATTTCATTGTGAATGCTCTTACTATAGTACTTGTCGAAAAATCGCAAATATGTTCTCTTAGGGTGATGAGGGCGTATTCTTTATTATATTAATATATTTATTATTGTGTTATATTATATATATATATAGAGAGAGAGAGAGAGAGAGTTAGGTTAACGTACGATTGCGCTTAACGTACGATGGTACGCGATTGTATTTTCAACATGCGATTTTGGTGATTTAAAAAATACAACATGTGATTTTGCTGCCTGAAATTAACATGCGAAATTGATTGTTTTGTACAACATGCGATTTCATCAATGCTGTTTTATAACATGCGAAATGGTATCGCGTACAGTTTGTACGTTAAGCTATTTTGTACGATACACTTTATATATATATATATATGACAATGATCCGTTAGGAACCACCCTTTATTTCGAGAACCGCGAGAACCAGTGTGAACACAAACAGTAATACCTAAAAAAATAAAAAAAATACCAAAATTTATTTTTGTTTTTTTAATATTTTTTTTTTGAAAAAGTCGTTATATTTACTCAACAATAAAAAAGAAAATTTCAAAAAAAAAATTGAGTACCAACTATCCATGCACATGTGCATTTTCATCATTTCTTTGACAAATTTCATAATACATTACAAACATTAGACAATTGTACTTTCATTTACACTACCATGTGTAACACACTACTTTTTACGTTACCAATATTAGCAATGCACATATGTATCTATATATATCAACATGAAATAAGGTGTTTTGGTACACTAATTTGAATACATTTTCTCTTTCATTTATCATACCATCCATATTACACTATCATGCATATGTGCATTTTCATCATTTCTTTGACAAATTCCGTAATACCTTACAAACATTAGACAATTGTACTTTCATTTACACTAGCATGTGTAATACACTACTTTTTACGTTACGGATATAAGAAATGCACATGTGCATCTATATGTATCAACATGAAATAAGGTGTTTTGGTACACTACTTTGAATTCACTTTCTCTTTCATCTATTATACCATTCATAATGCACTTCTATTACCTCCTACCATCCATAATACAATACAATTACCTCCTACCATTTATAATACAATACCAATACCAATATTTTCACTTTATTACATGTATATCAACACCTTTTATATCATCCAATCAACATATTACATTATAAAGTGACAACTATAATGAACCCATCAACCACTAAATATAAGTAACCAAAAAACATATATATGAGCTTACTTCATTATTTAAAATCACAAAATTTTTTGTACCAAAACACTGTATATAATTGTTATACATAATAATGCACATGTGCATTTAATGTAAAATTGAGTGTATAATGGATGGTATTGTAAATTAAAGTGCAATTGTCTACTAGTGATAACGTATTACTGAATTTGTCGAAGTTATGATACATATGAACATGTGCATGGATAACTGTTACTCAAAAAAAAAAATTGGTAACGAAATATAACGATTTTTATTAAAAAATAAAAAAAATTGAGTGTTTTTTTTTATTGTTTTAGATTTTATTTTGCAATAAAGGTGGTTCTCGCGGTTCTCACAATAAAGATGGTTCTCGCATGAACCTTACCCTATATATATATATATATATATATATATATATATATATATATAGTTTAAGTATAGAGAGAAAACTCACTTGAGTTGAGAAAACTTAAGAAAACCCTATGTAACATTTTTATTTTTTCTAAAAAAAATAGAGAATGTAAGTTACATGTTAATGAACATTTTCTAACAAAAAAAAAGTAAAAAGCGTCGAATGAGTTTTTTATAATTTTTTTTAAAAAAATTTAGTGTTTACAAAAGAAAAATACTAAAAAAACTGAATTTTTTATTTTTTATAAAAAACCCACTCAGCGCTTTTTTATATTACAAAATGTTCATTAACATGTAACTTACATACCCTATTCTTTTAGAAAAATATAAAAATGTTACATAGGGTTTTCTTGAGTTTTCTCAACTCAAGTGGGTTTTCATTTTATCCTTATATATATATATATATATATATATATATATAGCTGAAAAGTGAATATGATATATATAGCTGAAAAGTGAATATGAAGAGTAACTTTATTTTTATAGAAAAATTACGCCGTTAGTCCTTGTTGTTTCCATAAAATTTCAATGTTGGGTACTAATAATTTTTTGTTGCACAATCAGGTATTAACATTCTAATTTGTAACAATCCTAGGCTTTAAGCCTTAACACCGTCACTGACTAACATCCAAGACTCTCACATGCAGAAAACATGATGGTATTTTCGTCTTTTTCCACTTTTGTTTGAAAAACCCTTATAAAACCCCATGCCCCTTTATTTTCACACCTGGTTCATCATCTTCAACATCAAAGCATTCACCCAAAAGCTATGGTCTGGTGCAAATGTGGAAGCCAAGCAACAATGAAAACTTCATGGACTGAAAGTAATCCTGGGCGATGGTTTTACACTTGCCCTCAGCTGGTATGTATTTATAGCCCTAATTTTAACAACTTTATTCAATCCCTAATTTTTACATTTGCATTCAGTGGTCTAGGTGCAAATTCTCCGCATGGCATGATCCTCCATTGTGTAATCGTGCTAGCCAAGTCATCACAAACCTACTAAATTCCAAGAATGTGCTTGAACTCGAAGTTACGGATCTAAAAGATCAAGTGCAGATGTACAAGTTGCAAGTCACAGAAATGGAAATGAAGCATTCCAGGGCTATTCGTAAGAGGGATGCATGTCTGATAATCTGTTGGATTATGTTTATCTTAGTTGTATTTGTCTTTACAAGTTAATGTGCCTTGTATTGTAGGATATGGTACTAATGCTACTTATGGTTTTTTGGACTTTCTTGTTGTCTGGTTTGTAATGTATGGGAAATTCTCTTTTTTGGAATTGTATGGTAGTTTGACATGTTTAATTTGACAATGAGTTGGTATAACAAGTTAAAAGTTATATAAACTGAAGTTTGACTTTAAAAGTCAAACTGCACAATCAGGTTAACAAACTAGACCTTTTCACATATTTGTTCTTTCCAATCCCAACCCTACTATCCCCCTCTTCAATGTACACATTTAATTCCCTATGAACAGGGGTATGTTTCAACAAACTAATCACATCTTCAAACTTACATAAAGGTCTCAAACCATAATCTAGGTCATGATAGGGCAATAGGTAATGGTAGTTCAGAACTGAGCCATCTTTATAACTTAACTTTTGTGCAATATCATGCAACTGCATAAGTGTAAAATGGTCCATGTTTAGCAAATCAATGTAGTCAAACTTACCTCCCTTATAAACCCTATTAGAAAAATCAGTAAGCTTTCCACAATGAAAAAGCTTGAAGCAGAACAGCTCTTCATATATGCCTGAAAAACGCAATGAATTTTTTAGGAACATTCAAATTTTGCTCTATTTTTTATCACAAGCTGTGCTTACCGTAAATGTCCTTGTGATACCCGTCATCATCCGCTCTCATGTGCCAATCGGCAAGCATTTTTGCCCTAATCGTCGAGTTCTTTGATGATCGTTGTGTGTGTGATTCAATTTGATCAGGAAGTTTGAGAATGTGAAAGGGTTTTGCAGTTTTGAACTTTTTGGATGGACTTTATGAGGTTTTTAAAGAAAAGACGAAAATACCCTCACTTTTTCTGCACGTGAGGGTCTTGGACGTTAGTTAGTGACGGTGTTAAGGCTTAAAGCCTAGGATTGTTACAAATTAGAATGTTAATACCTGATTGTGCAACAAAAAATTATTAGTACCCAACATTGAAATTTTGTGAAAACCACAAGGACTAACGTCGTAATAGATTCTATGTATAATAGAATCTGTTGTTGTAGTATTAAAAAATATGAAGATAAAAATATTATTATATATTAATATAAAAATAAAGTTACTATTCATACTCTCTTTTCAGTTTTATATATATATATATATATATATATATATATATATATATATATATATATAATATAAAAATATATAATATATGATAATAATATATAATATATAATAATATAATAAAGAATAATAATAATAATAATAATAATAATAATAATAATAATTAACTATTCTATATATTAGAGATAGTTACAATTTTAGGGATGTTAAATGGGTCGTGTTTACGGGTTGGCGGGTTTAACTCGAATCGAACCCAAAAGTTTAAGATTAACCCGAACATGACCCGAACCCGAAAGTCTTGTCATACATATGAACCCGAACACAAACTGAATATTTGCGAGTTGACCCGAACACGTCCCGTTTGACATGATTTTTTATATTTCTTCGCAAATCAATATATTAAAATTAATATCTACTAAAAAAATACAAATGTATATAATACAATTAAGTTTTTATTATAAAATCTTATGTCGATTTCTCTTTTTAAGTTATACTTATGACATAAAATGTGCACCAAATATAATTTATGTTATGAAACATATAGTAAAAAATTATAATACATAGGTCAACTCATCAACCCGACTAGGTTGACCCGAACTTGACCCATTCTGGGGCTAGCCCACTTGTTGGAGACTCTTGTCTCTTAAAGGGAGGTCTTGGGTTCAATCCCAAGTAAGGAGTAGTTTAGAATTAAATTTGGTGTAAATAGGAGTGAGTAAGCATTGTCATTAAAAAAATTAACTAAACCCAACCCGATATCGTTTAGACTAAATCTAAACCCGTAATTTTCATATTATGTTCGAATCGTGTTTTCAGGTCATGCCAAAAGTACCACCAAAAACTTCCACCTTACCATATTACGTCATCTTTTAAACCTTCCTAAAAAACTTACTTTCGTCCGACACCAAAAAAAATCAGATTTCCATCTTAGCATCCACGTTATCACATACTTTTATCCTTATTTAATTTATATCTAATTTCTTTCTTTGATAATAATTATTTTTCTTATATTTTGTATATATTAGATCAATTGAAAACTTTTTTAAAATTACATTACATAACATTAAATTCAGATATAAATAACAAAAAATCCAAATAAAATTAAACATTGATAATAAAATTACAACGAATAATATAAGAAAACATGCCTAATCATAAAAATTAAAAAAACACAAAAACCTAAATAATAACATACAAAAAATAGTATTATAGTAAAATAGAGTAGAATACCTAAATCTAAACATAAAAGATTGAGACAAACGAGCAAGACGAGTCTGTTGACCGCTCGTTTTCCCAAGGGTCATGGAAATCCTCCGGTGAATATTGAGAATTTGGTTTGTGGTTTAGGTCCATGGTTCTGGTCAGGTCATAAACAAATGATGACGTCAGTGGGTGCACCTGCTAACATCATCGACTGTTGCTGAGCTTAACGCAATGATTTTAGTCGAAGCAACTGCTTGTCGAGACAACGGTTGTTTGGAATTAACAGTGGTTCCACTGTTCAAATGTTTGAGCAAGTTGACTGAACAATTATTTATGATTAGCACTTTAGCTTATCAGCTACATTTAAGCAACACTTTAGCTTACCAGTTTTTCGACCCATCAACAATTTTCACAATAGTCGTTTCTGATCAACACTTAGCTAATCAATTGTTTCCACTTCTCAGATCAATTGTTTCACTGGTAAGTTGTTTAGCACAACAACAGTTTTCAAAAACCGTTGTTTCTTAGAACGATTATCTCGCATTGCTGAAACAACAGACAATTTTCAGTTTCTGGTCAAATCATTTAAATAGTATAATATGCATAGAAGATGTTCAATAGCATTTAATTTCCGTTTAAACTATCATACATGTTTCAACTCAACTCAAATATATGTACTAAGGGCTCCTTAGTTTCAAACACGCTTGAGAAACAGATGAAAAACACACATAGACATTCAACAAATCTATTCAACTTTTGTGTTTTTCATTTAGAAGGTATACCTTTGGATTTTTAGGTCTTCTCTAGCAAATCAACTACTTAGATTGTTGTACCTAAAAACAAACGAGATCTCTTAGGAGACTTGAAATTTTGTTTAAAAACTTGTTGTAACACCCTAGTTTGAAAACAAGACTTAGCTGTTTAATTAGTAGAGGAAAGACGATACCAAAAATTTGTGATTACTAATACACAAAAACAATATTTTTTCCAACTAAAATCTTCTAAAGAATATATAGGTGTTACGGTTCTTTCATTTTAGGTGGTAATTGTAAACTACTTTATAAGTCATTCGTCTATACCGCTCACGTACAATCCAATCTTCAGACCCGATCCTCTATCTCCAAATCAATTTCAGGACCCGCGAACCAGATTACATCATCCAACATAAATTAAATTAGCAAAGCTAAGTAAGGGTTTCTACTTGCACTACAAGTACATTTAGTAATACACCATAACAACCATAAAAAAATAATTCAAAGGTTTATACCTGTACTAAAATTTAATGTTAAATACTTACTGCCATGGTTAAAAAACGAACTCATGACTAGTTCTTCAACTGCATTCAAATCTTCTTGAATATCATCTCCCCCCATATACCTACGCTTGTAAATCCCTCTTAGCAATCCAAAAGTCAGAAATCATAACTATATTCATTATAAACACTAACCGTGCATTACTTATGCTCATACTTTAATAAGTTAAATAGCCATATTCTTAATGACATACGCTAAAAAATTTATGCTAAACTCTTACTCTAGCACCCAAGTACTAATACAAACAACTTACACAATCGTGCCAATCAAGAATGATTCTACTAAGCTATCCAATGATGTCCGTAAATAATCATTTAACATTTCGACGTTTCATGAGTATTTGATCCATAAGACCAATAAAATACTACACAGGTATATAATACTTTCAGTATTGAGAAATGACCTACGCGATCTTTAAAATCAATGAACAACATGGACTTTCTACATATATAATCGGATAAGCAATATTATGTGCTCGTAACCTCAAATAAATCAAAACTAACAATATATACCAAAGTAGATATAAACCACTCACCTTTGCCCGTAGGAAATCTTTATATTATTATTGTCAATCTTGTCCCGTCGACTCCCAAGCTTTAGCATACCATCTCGGTACGAGTTTGCGTATATGAATTTCCTCATAACCGACATGCAACAAGTTCCCATCATGTTTTTGCGTTCGTTTTTGCATCACAAGTGTTTCTCCGGTCACGGATTGCACATGCATTGCCATTAAACCATCCATGCAACACAATCAACTTCCTGATTTTTGTACAAATAAATTTTTATAAACTGTTCAATGGAAAAACTATAGTTCCCAACCTCTGATTGAAATTTCCTTTGGAGGGATTAATTATACATATATCAGGAAGTTACAGTCAAAATTTCGGCTCATTCCAATGATCGGATCTGCGGGAAAATTGATTATACTAGGCTGTGCTTTTAACAAAACGGAAATACAAACAACTTTGCAAACAGGTTTAAAACTCTATTTTAAACAACTCCATTTCTAATTTCCGCCATTCAAAATGACCATCTATTTCTTACGGACGTCATATACAAAAATCAAGATGTATTAATGGTAAGATTTCCTGGATCGTTAAGATATTTTCAACTGTGTAATTGAAATACATTTTGGACAGATTCTTGTTCAACAATTTTAACAACTTTAACCATAAATTTGGAGAAATCGGAGCTTACCATTGCGTTTGTAGCATCCATAAATGGTTCCAGGGTGAAACCCGCAACTTTGACCCCCATGAAACACCATCGGATCGCCACCACCGGCCACCACTTTCTCTCTCTAGCCTTATCTCTCTTCTTTCTCTCTCTACCTATACAAATTCTACTACAAATGAGCATAAAGATCCTATTTATACATTGAACTTTGAACTTATTACAATTTACTCCCTTCAAGTTTGATTTTTACAACAATGGCCTTTCAAGTTTGGATGAGTCGTAAGATGAGGTAGCGCTATTGCCTTGAACCAAACAAGTCGTATTTCTCGACGTATATTACTAAAGTATACCTTATTAATATATATTACTACTCATCTAATTCTTTTCCTCCATAAATAAACCCCTACGAATAGTAATAATAATAATAATAATAACATTTTATAAATACACCCGAAAAAGGGATGTTACAAGTCTATCCTCCTTATCAGAGGTTTCGTCCTCGAAACCTCATTCTTTCAAACGTAATTTTAATATTACCTTCCGGTTACCAGTTCCTCTAAGGCTCAAATAAAACACATACCCATGTAACTGTATTGAAAAGGCTCATCATATTCCATAGACGTACATTCCAAGTCCTTTCACCTTCCTATCTCCTACATTTATTCCATCCTATCAACTTTTCAATTTATTTTACCACATAAGCCATGTTAGTGGCATGGCATACTCATGCTTATAAGTACAAGATGCTTTGAGCTAACTTGTATTATTTTCTTCTTTGTTCGTCATCAAATTCTGAATTGAACTTGCGTAAACATCACATCTTGCAATTCATACACATTTTTTAATAATATACAAATTCTATATGTCATTCTTGTATCTCAGTCAATTCATTCATTCCACGCGTACTAAACTATGAACTTTAGGATTACAGGTTCATGCATTATGAATCATAATGCATCGGTTTAGTGCCACTTTTTAACTTATAAACCATACCTAATCTTTCGTTCTTGCATTATTTACAAATGCGCTCATTACAAGCTTACTACAGTATTCCACTATCAACATTCTTTCAAGTACTTTTCTCTACACAAAAGAAGTCAGAATATGAACATATGCATATCTTAAACATTGAATTATAGTTTTGTTACCATAACATAACTGCTACCTCATTTATATTCATTCATAGGTACTCAAGGGTTAGACATCAACTATATAGTCAATAATCATTCAATCTTCTATGTACAACCACTAGAGGTAAATCGTAAGCAATTTCATCCATGTCAAATTACTTGCTAGCTTATTTCATACCTCACTTGCCATGCCTGTATATGCGTATAACACAAATTATTCATACTAAAACTTTAATCAAACCCCACGATCTCCATAAAGAAAAGATGAGATTACTCTCAATGAGAACAACAAGTCTAAGTTGAAATCATTCTCCTGTTGATTGTTAAAACTCAATCTACCAATTTAGGCTACCTTTCATTCATGGGAGGGTACTATTCAACCTACCAATTTCTATATAAGAATCATAAGCTAAGAAATTAGTAACCTCATTTTCATGGCAAAACATTCCGTAAGTTGGGTCGACCCTCTTCAACCCGAGCCCATGCCACGTCTGGATTGGTTTCAATCATCTACATGACTAGTTTCGAATCAGGGTCTTCATATAATCAATTCTATTGGTTTCATCACATCAAGAATTCTATCATTCATATATACAAAATCAACTGTCAGGCATATACTTGCATTCCATAACAATAGACCTTTAGTAGTTCATTCAAGGTTCCTTTCACATTCAAAGTTAACTATCTACAGTTCTTTCATAAAATTTCCCATTTACATACAAAACCACGTTACATGTTCAACATTTTTACATAAGATCCTTACATTTCATTAGTTAATTTTATAGACTTTTTAGCAGTTTGACCTTGAAAGGTCAAACTGCCACTTCTTACTAATTTATGACCATTGGTCATAAACTCTTTTTATTATTTCTAATTACAGTTCGAAATATGTGTTTTACCCATTTTTTTCTTAACCCGATAGTCATGCCGCTCCGTTTAATAACCGAACAATCAGTTAAAAATTTCGTTGCGTATTTAATTCCCAAAATAATTTTAAACGATACATAATTAATAAGTATATAGGGATATATAATTCGTTTTTGAAAACTGTTAAAAATAAGAAAATAAAAATAAAATGCTGCTGCCGGGTTTCGAACCCGGGTCAGCCAGCAATTTCAGCAGCGCCTTAACACTCAACTCTCCAACCACTGCGCCACTTATGTTTCTTGTTAAATATTGGAAACAATTAATACATAAAATAAATCTCAAATTCAAAATCGGCGCGCCCAATCGCAGTCGTCGGAAATCCCGGCTATCTCGCGAGATTGGACGGTTTCTTCAAGTCTTAACGTAAACATTAAACCTACATCGATTATAACCGACGCCTGAGTCCGCGACACAAGCTATAACCGCCGGAAAGTTTCTAACCGACGAATCAAGTTGGAAAACGAGCCAAATACGTCGATGTCCCGACCTATAAATACCTCCTCGAACCTCTGCTAGTTTTTTCGCTCACAATCACACCTTTACCGGACGTAATTCTACTCGCCGGAAAATACCTGCAACTCGCCAGAAAACCGAACCTTTCACCTCTGTGCCTTACTGAACCCCCAGAGCTTATACCGAAGCCACCCACATTTATCTCAAGCTCGTTGAAGACTCTCTGCCGCAAGAAATACGTCGCCGGAAGTTTCTGCTGTCACCGGAGTTTCGCCGGAGAAACAGAGGAGTCCAGTTCGGTATATCTTACGCTTAATTTTTCATTCTTTTTACTTATCTCACCTGTAATTAACTGAAACACACTAACGAATTTGATTAAAACTTCGAACCAGTCGGACTTCCGATTCTGGTTAAGATTAACGAAGAAGACGAAGACTCAGTAATATATAAGTTTAATTTAAATCAAGATATAACTCGGGTTAGACACACAGTCCAGTGGTGGACTGTGTGCAAATAAAACACGCAAACGTCTCAAGTTCGAAACATGTACCACGCACACTCGCCTTAATAAAAATGTTCTTTTTTTACCGAACCGGATTCACTGCTGATATATGTTAAGTTTAATAAAAACCAAAATAATAACCAAGATAGACACACAGTCCAGTGGTGGACTGTGTGAATGTTTAAGCTCAGGTCACGAGTTCGAATCCGGACTACCGCACCGGTCCGGACAATTATCCAACTTTTTAAATAAGGCAGAAATGAAATTATTTAATTGTATATAAGTATAATAAAAATCAGATTATATAACAAGTTAAACACACAGTCCAGCGGTGGACTGTGTGTTAACTCAACCCACAGGTCCCGGGTTCGAGATCTGTGGAGCGCACCGGTCCGACGCATTAAATTGTTTTAAAAATAAATGATTTTCAGTTTAATCTAATTAGTATATAAATATAATTAAAAACAGAAATATTTCGGGTTAGACACGTAGCTCAGTTGGTAGAGCTGCGTGCACGCGTACGGGAGGTCTCGGGTTCGAGCCTCACCCAGCGCACACATACACGCATACGAACCGGTCAACAGTCAAAGTCAACGGTCAATGGTCAACGGTCAACGGTCAAAAAGTCAACATTTTTATTATTTTTATTTATTTATTTTATTTAAAAATCAATTAAAAATACTTAAAAATAACATTTTTAAGGTTAGAAAATAGCCTTAAACTCACAAAAATACCCCCAACAATCCTACTAAAATGGATAAATAAAATCCGTTTACTTACCGAACCATTATGCCATTATCTAGGTTAATTTCACTCGTGGTTAAAACCACTTCGTGCGCATTCAACATCATCAACCGAACGCACCCACTGTGAGTGAATCTTACAACTCCCCTTTTTAATTACACGTTTTGGGGTGTGTCATGTGTCACCAAAAATTAACTCGTTTATTTAAACTTGTGCCATACCATATTGTGATCTAAACTTAGATTGTTTATATTGTTTGGGATTATGTATTTCATTTTGTCAACTTATATGAAATTCATTCATTAAGCCCATCAGTTCCTCGTGGGAGACGAGTTGAGCAACGCGTGCCTCAAAACAAATCCATTATTGTTCATGTGTGTATTATTTAGTTGATATTGTTTGTAGTTATGTATTTCATATTGTTAAGTATATGCAAATCATTCATTAGGCCCATCAGTTCCTCGTGAGAGACGAGTTGAGCAACGCGTGCCTCAAAACGATCCATTATTTTTCATGTGTGCATTATTTAATATTAATTGGTTGGTGAATAAGTTTACATCTATTTTTACTCATGTGTGGTTGTGCACTTTATTTTATAATCAATTAAATAAACTTGTTCAAATGTTTTCCATAGGATTCACTCGCCAACTTTTTGTTGATCCAAAAACCATTTTTACACATGATACAGGTGAACAGGATGAAGTAAGGAAAACATAGGAAATGCCTTAGAAGAAAACAATGAAGCCTAGATTGATGTTTAGGTCATGATGTAATTATGATTGTAAATTTCCCATTAAATTGTATTAATGAATATGAAACGTTATAATAAATGTCATGAGCTTTGATGATAACCCAATCATGCCCCGGTCACCTTTTCCGCTGCGGGTCGGGGTGTGACAGATTGGTATCAGAGCCATGACTATAGGGATATAGGATAGGTTATTAGACCCTTAGAGCCTATACTATAGTTTGCCTAAATTTTAATTGTTTAGGTGGTTACATACAAACTTATGATATTTATTTGTTTTATATTTGTTTATACTTACAGTCAAACATACATACTTATATACACATTCATTATACATATTTCAATGTTCATATACCAAATCATTTTCATACTCTCGTTATTCAAAGATTTTGTTGCAATTTTCAAATCTCATCAAAGTAAGTTCTGCGACGGGCATGTAGTAACTGGAAGGGTACAAGTACTGGTAGTCGGAACGTCCTGTCTAGGTTGGCATTCGTATAAATCCAATATAACGGACCAGTTTGCCTACCTGGGAACTAACAATGAGAGTACGAAGGACCTATTAGGCCAAAGCATGCCACACCAAACGTCGTTCGAACTAACCCCACTTTGAGGTGTCACCGTGTCTACACCTGGACACATTCCGAATCTCATACGTTATATACATATTTCTCGATTTTCTCCGGGTTTTAGTGTACGTAACCAGGCTAACACATGCGAACCATATGAAAAACCCGGTATTCATGGGGGCCCACATGATTACGAAGGTGAAGTTTGGCAGCATGTAGGGCCTAATGACGAGCAAAGCCCAAGACATCCTATGGATGTAGTAGATTTATTTTTCTATAATTATTTTATGAATGTTCATTCCTAAATGCGACCCATGATCCCAAAAGCATCCAACTCATACTCTTGACATGTATTCCTTGTAGATGTCTTCTAGCCTCGCCCGTAGGAAGATGAGAGCAGGAAAAGCCCGCGAGCGTATGGCTGCCCTAATCGCTCAACAAATGGCTGCCGTAATACCCAACATTGTAATCCAAGTCCAACAAGCACTTACCGCGAATCCTGTCAATCAAGAAGATCAACACGTTATCAACCCTCCCCCAAATACCACTAAATGCATGTACAAGCATTTCAAATCATGCGACCCTCCAAAATACGAAGGGACTGAAGGTGTCACCACTCTCCTCCATTGGTTTGAAGAAATGGAGAACACTTTTCTAAATTGCGATTGCCCCGATGACCGCAAAGTACGATATGCTACCGGTCGTTTATATGGAATAGCACTTACTTGGTGGAATACAGAGAAGGCCAAACGAGGTGTTGAAGATGCTATGAGTTTAACTTGGAATGAGTTGAAGGAAATCATGACAAGACGATTTTGCCCAAGGAGTGAAATCAAGAAATTAGAAGATGAGTTCTAATCGTTGAAGCAAAAGGAAGGCGACCACACCACGTACAACAAAAGATTCCTCGAGTTACATCAGATGGTTCCCAACTTGTTCACTCCCCTCTACCGTTTGATCGAGCACTACATTCGTGGTCTTCCGTCAAAGATTCAAGACTCTGTAATAAGTACCACGCCTGCAACTTTGGAAGCAGCAATGGAGCTAGCAACAGCGCTCACCGAGAACCGAATCCGGAACAAAGACTTCAAGGAGGAGAAGAAGAAGGATAAAGCATCGACTGAAACCTCCGACTACACCCAAACCGAATCCCCTTCTCAACCCAATTCTAAGAGAAAAAAAGACGGGCAACTTTTCGCTACTATCCAACGAAACCAACCAATTTCACACGCCATACCCATCCAAGCTATCCCAATCACTCAAGTGGCACCCAACTCAACTTACCCAAATAAGAAACCATACCTTGGACCTCACCCTTGATGTAACACCTGTTTTTATCACCATCCCCTTACCTTACCTTGTCGACTATGTGCAACTTGTGGACGCTATGGTCATTTGAGCAAGGTTTGCCGCACCCCTCAAAACCAAATCTCTTCCCCTACCCAAAACATGATCCAAACCTATCAACAACCCCAATACCCCATATTCCCATATGTTCGAGCTTATTTCAATTGTGGCGACCCTACCCACTTTAGAAACACGTGCCCACGATTGGTTAACATCATAAACGCTCAAGCCCAATCAAACCCAGTTAACCAAGTAAATCAAGAAAACCCAATCACTAGGCCACCAGCAAGAGGAAGAGTTTTCAACATCAACGCCAATCCTGTCAAAGATAATGACGGCTCAAACGAAACCATCCAACTAGTCCTCTTCACCGGAAATCAAGATTCAACTCCAATCGTTTAGTTTTATGTTTTTCTTTATGTTTTAGAATTACATAGAATCAATCATAACTTAAGGATAAAGCCAATGAGAATTTGACAAGAATATGGTGGATACGCCGCTGGTACTTCCTATATATAAGTATTCTTGTCAAAGGATCGGAGGCATTATCAGGCGGTTATGAGAGGTTCCATGTATAAGCTGTTTGTGTGATTATTGTTTAGATTAAATTTATTATTTTCAGTACATGCAATACGATCGGCTCCGTTTGATTGAGCCTTGATCGCACAGACATTTTTCATTTTCAGTACATGCAATACGATCGGCTCCGTTTGATTGAGCCTTGATCGCACAGACATTATTTATTATCAGTATCTTGTGGTTGTTGTGTTTGTTGAAGAGTCACATAGAACTAATCATAACTTGTGGATAAAGTCAATGAAAATTTGACAAGAATATGGTGGATACGCCGCTGGTACTTCCTATATATAAGTATTCTTGTCAAAGGATCGGAGGCATTATCAGGCGGTTATGAGAGGTTCCATGTATAAGTTGTTTGTGTGATTATTGTTTAGATTAAATTTATTATTTTCAGTACATGCAATACGATCAGCTCCGTTTGATTGAGCCTTGATCGCACAGACATTTTCATTTTCAGTACATGCAATACGATCGGCCCCGTTTGATTGAGCCTTTATCGCACAGACATTTTTCCATTTTCAGTATCTTGTGTTTG
Source organism: Scalesia atractyloides (assembly GCA_947069175.1). Taxonomy (NCBI): domain Eukaryota; kingdom Viridiplantae; phylum Streptophyta; class Magnoliopsida; order Asterales; family Asteraceae; genus Scalesia; species Scalesia atractyloides. Next base: position 19,704,571 of record CAMTDV010000015.1, on the reverse strand, counting down.
TTGTTTTGGTTGTAGAGTCACATAGGACTAATCATAATTCACTGATAAAACCAATGAAAATTTGACGAGAATATGGTGAATACGCCGCTGGTACTTCCTATATATAAGTATTCTTGTCAAAGGATCAGAGGCATTGTCAGACGGTTATGAGAAGTTCTATGTAGGATTTAGTAGTTTCTTGGTAACAAATCATAACTTGCGGATAAAACCAACGAAAATTTGACAAGAATATGGTGGATACGCCGCTGGTACTTAACGAAAATTTGACAAGAATATGGTGGATACGCCGCTGGTACTTCCTATATATAAGTATTCTTGCCAAAGGATCAGAGGCATTATCAGGCGGTTATGAGAAGTTCCATGTAGGATTTAGTATTGCCTTGGTTGAAATTTGTGTTACATTCATATCATCTCGCCATTTAAAGAAATTGGATTGTGTTCTATTTCTACATAAACTAACCTCTCCATTATAACAAACAAGAGAGGAACTGTCACCATTCAAACATATATGCTATCAGAATGTGGATTCAAATATTGGTTGTTGTGTTATTTATGTTCTAGAGTTACATCATAGGACCAATCATAACTTACTGATAAAACCAATGAAAATTTGACAAGAATATGGTGGATACGCCGCTGGTACTTCCTATATATAAGTATTCTTGTCAAAGGATCAGAGGCATTGCCAGACGGTTATGAGAAAGTTCTATGTAGGATTTAGTAATTCCTTGGTACATTAGTTGTTGTGTTTATTTATGTTCTATAGTCATATCATAGAACCAATCATAACTTACTGATAAAACCAATGAAAATTTGACAAGAATATGGTGGATACGCCGCTGGTACTTCCTATATATAAGTATTCTTGTCAAAGGATCAGAGGTATTGTTAGACGGTTATGAGAAGTTCCATGTAGGTTGTAGTATTAGAAGTTTTGCTTTAGGATATAACAATATCCTTCCAAACATATCAAAACTCTTACGCATGATATCATATTTAGCGAATCGACTCTGCTTATCAATATTTTCACCGAAGGCAACAAAAAGCGATTCCTGTAACAGGGTACTTAACCCTTACAAGGAACGTTACCGCCTCAAACAAAAAACTTAAACCCTTACTTTTCTAAGCATGTAACTGCCAGACTAAACACCATCATTTTTTTAGTCAAATATATCACTACTTAAATTTCGGGACGAAATTTCTAAAAAGCAGGGGATACTGTAACATCCGTCAAAAACTGGATTTACCAAACCCGCTCCGTTTAATAACCGAACAATCAGTTAAAAAATTTCGTTGCGTATTTAATGCCCAAAATAATTTTAAACGATACATAATTAATAAGTATATAGGGATATATAATTCGTTTTTGAAAAACTGTTAAAAATAAGAAAATAAAAATAAAATGCTGCTGTCGGGTTTCGAATCCGGGTCAGCCAACAATTTCAGCAGCGCCTTAACACTCAACTCTCCAACCACTGCGCCACTTATGTTTCTTGTTAAATATTGGAAACAATTAATACATAAAATAAATCTCAAATTCAAAATCGGCGCGCCCAATCGCAGTCGTCGGAAATCCCGGCTATCTCGCGAGATTGGACGGTTTCTTCAAGTCTTAACGTAAACATTAAACCTACATCGGTTATAACCGACGCCTGAGTCCGCGACACAAGCTATAACCGCCGGAAAGTTTCTAACCGACGAATCAAGTCGGAAAAAGAGCCAAATACGTCGATGTCCCGACCTATAAATACCTCCTCGAACCTCTGCTAGTTTTTTCGCTCACAATCACACCTTTACCGGACGTAATTCCACTCGCCGGAAAATACCTGCAACTCGCCGGAAAACCGAACCTTTCACCTCTGTGCCTTACTGAAACCCCAGAGCTTATACCGAAGCCACCCACATTTATCTCAAGCTCGTTGAAGACTCTCTGCCGCAAGACATACGTCGCCGGAAGTTTCTGCTGTCACCGGAGTTTCGCCGGAGAAACAGAGGAGTCCAATTCGGTATATCTTACGCTTAATTTTTCATCTCTTTTACTTATCTCACCTGTAATTAACTGAAACACACTAACGAATTTGATTAAAACTTCAAACCAGTCGGGCTTCCGATTCTGGTTAAGATTAACGAAGAAGACGAAGACTCAGTAGTATATAAGTTTAATTTAAATCAAGATATAACTCGGGTTAGACACACAGTCCAGTGGTGGACTTGTGTGCAAATAAAACACGCAAACGTCTCAAGTTCGAAACATGTCCCACGCACACTCGCCTTAATAAAAATGTTCTTTTTTTACCGAACCGGATTCACAGCTGATATATGTTAAGTTTAATAAAAACCAAGATAGACACACAGTCCAGTGGTGGACTGTGTGAATGTTTAAGCTCAGGTCACGAGTTCGAATCCGGACTACCGCACCGGTCCGGACAATTATCCAACTTTTTAAATAAGGCAGAAATGAAATTATTTAATTGTATATAAGTATAATAAAAATCAGATTATATAACAAGTTAAACACACAGTCCAGCGGTGGACTGTGTGTTAACTCAACCCACAGGTCCCGGGTTCGAGACCTGTGGAGCGCACCGGTCCGACGCATTAAATTGTTTTTAAAAATAAATGATTTTCAGTTTAATCTAATTAGTATATAAATATAATTAAAAACAGAAATATTTCGGGTTAGACACGTAGCTCAGTTGGTAGAGCTGCGTGCACGCGTACGGGAGGTCTCGGGTTCGAGCCTCACCCAGCGCACACATACACGCATACGAACCGGTCAATAGTCAAAGTCAATGGTCAACGGTCAACGGTCAAAAAGTCAACATTTTTTTTATTTTTATTTATTTATTTTATTTAAAAATCAATTAAAAATACTTAAAAATAACATTTTTAAGGTTAGAAAAAAGCCTTAAACTCATAAAAATACCCCCAACAATCCTACTAAAATGGATAAATAAAATCCGTTTACTTACCGAACTATTATGCCATTATCTAGGTTAATTTCACTCGTGGTTAAAACCACTTCGTGCGCATTCAACATCATCAACCGAACGCACCCACTGTGAGTGAATCTTACAACTCCCCTTTTTAATTACACGTTTTGGGGTGTGTCATGTGTCACCAAAAATTAACTCGTTTATTTAAACTTGTGCCATACCATATTGTGATCTAAACTTAGATTGTTTATATTGTTTGGGATTATGTATTTCATTTTGTCAACTTATATGAAATTCATTCATTAAGCCCATCAGTTCCTCGTGGGAGACGAGTTGAGCAACGCGTGTCTCAAAACAAATCCATTATTGTTCATGTGTGTATTATTTAGTTGATATTGTTTGTAGTTATGTATTTCATATTGTCAAGTATATGCGAATCATTCATTAGGCCCATCAGTTCCTCGTGAGAGACGAGTTGAGCAACGCGTGCCTCAAAACGATCCATTATGTTTCATGTGTGCATTATTTAATATTAATTGGTTGGTGAATAAGTTTACATCTATTTTTACTCATGTGTGGTTGTGCACTTTATTTTATAATCAATTAAATAAACTTATTCAAATGTTTTCCATAGGATTCACTCGCCAACTTTTTGTTGATCCAAAAACCATTTTTACACATGATACAGGTGAACAGGATGAAGCAAGGAAAACATAGGAAATGCCTTAGAAGAAAACAATGAAGCCTAGATTGATGTTTAGGTCATGATGTAATTATGATTGTAAATTTCCCATTAAATTGTATTAATGAATATGAAACGTTATAATAAATGTCATGAGCTTTGATGATAACACAATCATGCCCCGGTCACCTTTTCCGCTGCGGGTCGGGGTGTGACAATGCCAACTCTCATAAGTCAATTACTAACATGCTCAACATGTGACTACACTTACTTGCCACAATAATAGTTCTCAATTGGTTGTGTTTATTTCATGCAATCTTGTTAATACTTGCATTACCAATTCGCCCGTTTGACTTTTCATAAAGTCAAATAGTTAGTACATACTTAACTAGCTTTCCACAATTAGCTACATTCCATTCGTACTAATTTTAATATCTGTAATATGCATGTATGTATTCTGTTGATCAAATAACATGTGTATCAAAACTACATTATTAACATATGTACTTAAAAATTTCAAATCTACCATTGTTAGAGAGGGATATATCTTCCCTCCTTCATTCATGTTTGATCTATACTTGATTATGGATTTGACCTTTCATTCATACTCGTTTAATTTGTACTTACCTTCAGATTCAAATCTTTCATTCATATATACGGATTCAAACCTTTCATTCATATATGTTTGATCAGCACTCACTTCATACCTTTCATTCATACATATTTGATCCGTACTCATCTACGGATTTCAAAACTTTTATTCATAACTTTCATTCATATATGTTTGATCCGTACTCTCCTACGGATTCAAAACTTTCATTCATACCTTTCATTCATATAAGTTTGATCCGTACTCACCTACGGATTCAAACTTGCATTCATACCTTTCATTCATATATGTTTGATCTGTACTCACCTATGGATTCAAAACTTTCATTCATACTTTCGTTCATATAAGTTTGATCCGTACTCACCTACGGATTCAAAAATTGCATTCATACATTTCATTCATATGTGTTTGATCTGTACTGACCTACAGAGTCAAACTTCATTTCATTCTTGTCTACGTTACAAATTTCTTTCAATTTTTGAAAACATTCTTGCTTCACATCCTTACATTTTGCAATAGTTTATGCGATAATTCATTTATCCCCTACTTTATTATATATATATATATATATATATATATATATATATATATATATATATATATTCAATCTAATACTTATTGCAAAACATCATAGTTATTTGTATTCAACCAAAAATCATTCTTTACTACCTGTCCTATGGGTCTTGATCGGGTCTTGGATTATACGTTTTCTCTTACCAAGAGCACACTGATTTGAGTTCAAGTAATGTTCATTTGTACTTGAATCCCTCAAATCCGGGCTCTGATACCAACTTGTAACACCCTAGTTTGAAAACAAGACTTAGTTGTTTAATTAGTAGCGGAAAGACGGTCCCAAGAATTTGTGATTACTAATACACAAAACAATATATTTCTAACTAAAATCTTCTAAAGAATATATAGGTGTTACGTGACATGTGCGTGTATATACATATTTTTACAATGAATTTTACACACGATTCGGTTTTAAATTTATAAAAATGATTTATACTTCAACATTAAAACACACACGAAAGGGCAAGTGTACCCCGTCATATATGTAGTAAAGTATCGGTAAGAACCAAGTATCGATCCATGGATGCGGGCAGAAGCAAAAGTACAAAACATTTGTCGTTAAATTACCGGTAAAAATGAGATGTGGATAATTTGTTTGGAAAAATATATTTTTTGAAAAAAAATAATAAATCATGAACATAATAAATAAAAGATATAACCTCGCTTTACGAACAACCGAAACATGTTAACTAAGTCGGTTTTGGCACTATAACACTCGGTCAATTTTCTATTTTTAAAAAGACAATTAGTTTCCCTTTCGAGAATCCTAACATGACAACCATTCGGAAAGTTAAAACGATAAACACACTTTAACCACCTGAGATTGTACTTTGATGCCCTTATTGATAAATGTTTAGAAAATCCCTTAAAAATAGGTTAGTCATCCGTTAAGAGTTTTCTAACCGCACTTTATCGAGGAAAGTAACACCGATAAACACAATGTGACCACCAAGAAAAGCATAACCTAGATTAAATCATAACCGAGCCCATTTTACAAACCTTGAACACAACCTTATTTAGAAAAGTAATTGTGGCCGAAACTACTAACTAAACTTAAATTATGACAAGAATTCATAACAACAACATCCACCCGTTAAGGTTTTTCCGTGAAGGAAAACATTCTTGATTAACATTAATTACCTCTTATAAAACCAATTCTCATTTCTAAGCTCATGGTGTAAACATTTTAACTAATTAGTAGTTTACTAATAAGTGATTAATTAAGCTTCTTTTTGCAAATATCTTAACTAACCAAATACTAATCTTCCAAGACAATTAACTATAATCAAGAATCCATTATCAACAAACAAGGTTGCAAACTAATCATCAAGGATTAACATAAAAAGTGCTAAGTGTCATTACAACATAATTAACATACTAATGGTTGTTCATGAAGCAAGTAAACAATGTGTTTTTGCCCTTAGGCTACAATAATCATAATAACATCATCTCAATGCTTGTATCTAAGATCAAAATACATGTTAAGAACAAGAATCAAACCATAAACAAGCAAGGATTGGATGCTAGATAGGCTCCTTGCAACTTTGAGGCTTCAAACCGTCATCTTCAGACTGCTCTCGGACCTCAGAAATCGCCCAAAAGTTAGGAAAATTGCCCAATGTTTCGATCAGTAGCTTCTGCTCTGTTTTATAGCGTTTTTTAATTTGGCACGATCGTGCAAGATCAGCACGGCCGTGCACTATTCCCGCAATCTAGTGACGTCAACTTATCCATAACAGTAATTTGAATTTGGCATGGTCGTGCCACAAGTGGCACGGTCATGCATATCCGATGACCAGGCAGTTGTTCTCGGTGAAATGGCTTGGCACGGTCGTGCCAAGTGATGCACGGTCGTGCCAAGTGATGCACGGTCGTGCATCTCCGGCGAAATGATTGGCACGGTTGGCTGCATTGCTCGTGCGGCCTTCTTTCTCGAACATGCACGGTCGTGCCATATTTGGCACGGCCGTGCCAATTGATCTGTAGCTCCACAGAATCTTCGTAGCTTCGCCATTTCGCTCGGAAGATCCATTTTTTCTTCATCCTTCGTTCCAATACGCTGTTTAGGGCCTGTAAACCAAAACACACCTAATTAAGTACCAAAACCGAGGTTTTATGACCGAAAATGCGTAAAACGAGGGTAAAACGGGGGACTAAAACGTGTATATTTTAACATATATCAGACCTCCCCACACTTGAACTTTGCCTGTCCTCAAGCAAACTAAGATAAAAACATAGTTTTTGACGAAATAAAATAATTTACAATTATGTAACTACTATACATGCAAAATGGTTAGCCGGCTTCTTTCGAAAGGTGTCTTCAAATAATTTAAACCAAACAAGCACATGTAAATATATGTAAAGATAAACCAAAAACCGCGATTCCACTTCCGATCGACTTAGCATGCTAATCTTCGCACACCTCACAAGGTTCACACACACTCGGTTATATTTTTGAAACATACATAGAATGTGTATGTGCAAATACTCAATGCCTAGACAATGAAACGTGTAATAACATAAGCTTGTCAAAAGATCTCATCTCCACCATCTATCATGCGCAAAGTGTAAATCAAGAGGTCTTCACGGGTTGTAACGAAAGGCTAGGGTGAAGGGTGTGGAATGGATATTTACAAGTGACTAAATGGTTAAAACTCGGTAGTCCCCTTTTAACAAGCGTAAATAAAAGGGAACTCTACATATATAGCGCATAATTACAATCTACGTAATTTTGAGCTAATCGTCGATATTTACTCTTTTGGTGCTCAAAATCGCTCAAATTTCGTTTCGTCTTCCCAATTTTGGGGTATTTTATTTTCTGCGTTTTTTTTGTTGCAAACTGATTAGAGACTATTTACAACAAATGCTAGTTAAATGGTGACCTTAACCGAGTTTTAACACTAAGGTTAAAAAGAAAAAAAAAAGCTAATTTGGCTAAGTGGTTTACTTGGTGTGGTTAAAGAAAGAAAAACACAGGAAGGCTCAGCATGGTTAGTCCTAATGGATGATATGGGGTTTGGGGGATAACACATAAATGAAAAAGGCTACAACAAATGATTCTCTAGGTGCCTCTATCATTTCTACAAATTCTTACATGTTTATGGTCTCGACAAGCATGCTTAAGACAAGTTCTAAATTACACGAGACATCCGGCTCACTCCTAATCCGAAACAAACAATTATATAAAGAATATAAGGCTCAAAATAATGCTCACATAATGGAGGGAATGGGTAAAAGTGCGAAAATGAACATGTAAGTTTTTCTTTGTTTGTCGCGTTTTTTATTATCTTTTTCAAAGTTGATTCGGCTTGTTAATTTTATTATATCTAATCCTTTCTAAAAAATGCAGCCAACCGGTTTATTTTAAATAAAATAGTTTTTTTTCTTTAAGGACAAACAAAGTTACACTATCAAAAGCCCTCCCCACACTTGAACTTCGCATTGTCCCCAATGCGAGACCCAAAGTAAAGAGAAAGGAATGTAACACTCCCTTATGAAGGATGAATATGGATGTCGAGCTCCCGAATTCGCCTTAATCACTGCTCCTTGTTATGTGTTTATACCTGCATAAACGTCACTATACGACACAACACAAAGCAGTACAACTGATCTCGACAATGAAAAAATATCATAGATAATAACACCAAGCATCCATAAATTACAAAACTAAAATGTCTGAAAATTAAACAATAATATCCGAGGGTTTTTAAGTACTATCAAAATGACACCTAAAACAAACATAACTAATAAAAACAATAAAACCACCAAGTATGCCAACCCCCGAACTACACGTCATCGTCGTCATCATGGCGAGTTCCAGATGAACCCGCTCCCCACCCGGCTGGTTCCCAAAGGGGAACTGCGGTGGATCACCGAAGTAGTTCGGGTACGCCTCATGAAGACCACTGAAAATGTAGGAGAATCCCGCTTGCATCTCCTGACGCATAAAATCCTGGTTGACCTGCATCTGCGGAAACTGACGATAAAACTCAAGATAAGGCGGGATGTCATGTGGCTAATCATGTGGCTGATACTGGTGGTGGTGGTGCTGTTGCTGCTGTTGTGGTGGCGGCTGACCGTGACCCTCATCCTCATCATGCACCGGCATTGTCATGCATGACGGCATCATCTCCCTCATCATCAGGTATGGGTGGCAATGGGTCCCAAATCTCGTTATTTAACCCCTTGAGTCTCGGACCATTTTCAGTGTCCACCGCTATACCTACAGCCTTCAACGAACGGACATCTATCGCGTACCCCTCATCAACCAGTGTAAGCCCGGCAACCACATCAGGTGTCATAATCCCTAGCGCGTGGGCGAGTTGGGTGACGTATTCACCCCCGTGAATCTCACTGCTCGGGGTTGTCCCCGAGCTCTTGATGAAGAACTCTGCCAAATGGGCTGCGAGGTTAATATTAACCCCTTCCGCGAGCGCATATAAATAAATAACATCCGGTGTTGGACAGTTTCCTCCACTGTCCATGCGTCCCGTGGCGGTATGACTAATGATGTGATGAACGGCACGTAGAAGTGGGTCTCTAATCCATGAGGCTTTCTCTGAGCGTGGTACGTAGGCTGGGCCATCAGCTATCCTAGCCCAGAATGCAGCCCTCTGCTGATTACTTGGTAACGTGAAGATGTCAGAGAAGAGGTGAGAGTCTATCTCGGCTCTGGTGTAAATTCCGAGCTTTCGACCAAGTCGTGCTACTGTCCAATTATGCCACTGCCCACCCAACCGAAAGGTAATTCTCTTCCTTGTTTTGAACTCCGGGTTCAGACTCGCCTTGGGTTTTTCGTAACTATAGGTGGCGAAAAACTCCAAAGTGAGCTCCCGATAGACCGATTGGTTGATGTTAAGTTGACGGGAGAAGGGCATCGAAAGCATGTTTAGCAACCTCTCCGATTGATTTAACTCTTCCATCACGTCCCAACTCAGACGTTTAGACGTTCCAAATTGTTCTTTCGCTGCCACATTTCGTTTAATCTGGCAATGTACGGGTGATGCGCGGGATTGTTTTGGTCAAATTCGAGGAACGGGTGATCCATCTGCATGAGGATATATGTTAGAAGTATGCCAAATGGAAAAAATCTCGAATCGAGCAGCCTAGAACATTCTGTGAATCTGGTCTGGGCAATCGGCGCGGTCGTGCCAAGTTTGGCACGGTCGTGCATCTTGATGGCCCTGGCAGTGCCAATGGTGGTGCAGCCCAGTGTCTCGCAACTATTCGGGTTGGCACGGTCGCGCATAGCTTGGCACGGTCGTGCGTCACCGAGAAATCAGCAACTGAATCTTGAACAACCGAATCGGCACTACCGTGCCAAATCTGCAACAGTGACTGACAGTCCCCAATCACTAAATTAAACCAATTTCTTTCAAATCTAACAAGTTTTCGGGTGATTGGGGAGTAGTAAACCGACTATTGTTCAAGATTTATGCGATTTTCCTCAAGGGTTAGGGTTTCATTTGTATTTATGAAGAGAACCCAAGATAACTTGAAGAAATCAAAAACCCTAGGTACAAAATCGAAAGGAAAACATGAAATCTAAGAATTAATCATACCTTGACTGAAGATTCGAGTAGATCTTGCGAAGAGTGGAAGGTTTTTTGAGGGAAAACCGGTTTTGGAACGGGGGTGCGTCTAGGGTTGGAAGTTATGAAGGTTTAAGTGCAGAAAACTGCCTTAAATACCCCTGCCAAGATACTGTTACTGCGATTTGGCACGGTAGTGCGGATTCGCGCACGGTTGTGCGTCTCCGAGTAACCAGACTGACCTGCCCAACTTCTCGGGTGGCATGGTAGTGCCAACCCAGAACTGATTTGGTTTGGCACGGTCGTGCAGAATGATCTGCAGATCAGATTTTTTTCACATAATGCATTTTCGAAGGTTGTCTCGGCTGGTTTCCGCAACTTTTGCAAAATACATGTTAGGACATTGGAGTGACTAAGAATCTTCGCTCGGTATGATTAAAAACGCTACTAACAAACGGGAAACCACAAATCTACGCTAAAATGGCAAAAATGCAAGAACATAAAAATATGCCTAAATTACCCCTAGGCGCGAAATAACGTGCCGGCTACAATTTTTATCATCGAGTCGATAGTTGGACTCTCCTCCCCACACTTATTTCATGTGCGGGGCGTAGAGATCGATCATCTCTACCGCCGAGTCAATCGGTGCGCTAATGTAAATTTTCAAACAATGACCGTTGACTTTGAAAACTACCCCGTTAGCATCCTCAATCTCCACAGTACCGTACGGAAACACCTCCTTCACCGTATAAGGTCTCGTCCACCGCGACTTCAACTTCCCGGGGAATAAACACAATCTAGAGTTATACAACAGCACAAGGTCCCCAACTTGGAAATCTTTCTGCTCCTTCAACCTTTTGTATGCCCTGGGCGACACACGTGCTATAATGGCCGGGCGTGCAACTTCTTCATGCGCTCCCTATACAAGGTGGAACTCTCATACGCATGGTTTCTCAACTCCTCAAGCTCATGAATCTGTAGAAAGCGGGTCTCACCGCCGCTTTTCAAGTCCAAATTTGTCATCTTCAACTCCCATAATGCCTTGTGCTCGAGCTCCACCATAGTTTACTAATAAGTGATTAATTAAGCTTCTTTTTGCAAATATCTTTACTAACCAAATACTAATCTTCCAAGACAATTAACTATAATCAAGAATCCAATATCAACAAACAAGGTTGCAGACTAATCATCAAGGATTAACATAAAAAGTGCTAAGTGTCATTACAACATAATTAAAATACTAATGGTTGTTCATGAAGCAAGTAAACAATGTGTTTTTGCCCTTAGGCTACAATAATCATAATAACATCATCTCAATGCTTGTATCTAAGATCAAAATACATGTTAAGAACAAGAATCAAACCATAAACAAGCAAGGATTGGATGCTAGATAGGCTCCTTACAACTATGAGACTTCAAACCGTCATCTTCAGACTGCTCTCGGACTACAGAAATCACCCAGAAGTTAGGAAAATTGCCCAATGTTTCGATCAGTAGCTTCTGCTCTGTTTTATAGTGTTTTTTAATTTGGCACGGTCGTGCACTATTCCCGCAATCTAGTGACGTCAGCTTATCCATAACAGTAATTTGAATTTGGCATGGTCGTGCCACAAGTGGCACGGTCGTTCATATCCGATCACAGTTGTTCTCGGTGAAATAGCTTGGCACGATCGTGCCAAGTGATGCACGGTCGTGCATCTCCGGCGAAATGATTGGCACGGTTAGCTGCACTGCTCGTGCGGCCTTCTTTCTCGAACATGCACGGTCGTGCCATATTTGGCACGGTCGTGCCATATTTGGCACGGCCGTGCCAATTGATCTGTAGCTCCACATAATCTTCGTAACTTCGCAGTTTCGCTCGGAAAATCCATTTTTTCTTCATCCTTCGTTCCAATACGCTGTTTAGGGCCTGTAAACCAAAACACACCTGATTAAGTACCAAAACCGAGGTTTTATGACCAAAAATGCGTAAAAAGAGGGTAAAACGGGGGACTAAAACGTGTATATTTTAACATATATCATTATGGTTCTTTCAGTTTAGGTGGTATTTGTTAACTACTTTATAAGTCATTCGTCTATACCGCTCACGTACAATCCAATCTTCTGACCCGATACTCTATCTACAAATCAATTCAAGACCTGCGAACCTGATGACATCATCCAACATAAATTAAATTAGCAAAGCTTAGTGAGGTTTCTACTTGTACCACAAGTACATTTAGTAATACACCATAACAACCATAAAAAAGTAATTCAAAGGTTTATACCTGTACTAAAATTTAATGTTAGATACTTACTGCCATGGTTAAAACTCGAACTCATGACTAGTTCGTCAACTGCATTCAAATCTTCTTGAATATCATCTCCTCCCGCATACCTACGCTTGTAAATCCCTCTTAGCAACCCAAAAGTCAGAAATCATAACTATATTCATTATAAACACAAATCGTGCATTACTCATGCTCATACTTTAATAAGTTAAATAGCCATATTCTTAACGACATATGCTAAACAATTTATGCTAAACTCTTACTCTAGCACCCAACTACTAATACAAACAACTTATACAATCGTGCCAATCAAGAATGATTCTTCTAAGCTATCCAATGATGTCCGTAAATAATCATTTAACATTTTGATGTTTCATGAGTATATCATACTTTCGGTATTGAGAAATGACCTACGCGATCTTTAAAATCAATGAACAACATGGACTTTCTACATATATAATCGGATAAACAATATTATGTGCTCGTAACCTTAAAGAAATCAAAACTAACAATACATACCAAAGTAGATCTAAACCACTCACCTTTGCCCGTAGGAAATCTTTATGTTAAGATTGTCAATCTTGTCCCGTCGACTCCCAAGCTTTAACTTACCATCTCGGTGCGGGTTTGCGTATATGAATTTCCTCATAACCGACATGCAACAAGATCCCATTATGTTTTTGCATTTGTTTTTGCATCACAAGTGTTTCTCCGGTCACGGATTGCACATGCATTGCCATTAAACCATCCATGCAACATAATCAACTTCCTGATTTTTGTACAAATAAATTGTTATAAACTGTTCAATGGAAAAACTATAGTTACCAACCTCTGATTGAAATTTCCTTTGGAGGGATTAATTATACATATATCAGGAAGCTACAGTCAAAATTTCGGCTCATTCCAACGGTCGGATCTGCGAGAAAATTGATTATACTAGGCTGTGCTTTTAACAAAACGGAAATACGAACAGCTTTGCAAACAGGTTTAAAACTCTATCTTAAACACCTCCATTTCTAATTTATACCGTTCAAAATGACCATCTATCTCTTACGGACGTCATATACAAAAATCAATATGTTTTAACGGTTAGATTTCCTGGATCGTTAAGATACTTTCAACTGTGTAATTGAAATACATTTGGACAGATTCTTGTTCAACAATTTTATCAACTTTAACCATATATTTGGAGAAATCGGAGCTTACCATTGCGTTCGTAGCATCGATAAATGGTTCCAGGGTGAAACCCGCAACTTCGGCCGCCTCCGGCCATGGCGGACCACCACGAAACACCACCGGACCGCCGCCACCGGCCAGCACTTTCTCTCTCTAGCCTTATCTCTCTTCTTTCTCTCTAACTATATAATTCTGCTGCAAATGAGCATAAAGATCCTATTTATACATTGAACTTTGAACTTATTACAATTTACTCCCTTCAAGTTCGATTTTTACAAACTGATGAAATTTGGTGTTAAAACGAAAAGGGCTGCAGATAGGGTTACTGATGGGCCGCGAGCGGTGGAGAGATCCTAGTCGCGCCCTGCCAGCGTGTTTTAAAAATTTTGCCCGATACTCGCTCGCGGGTCGCGGGCGGTGGATCCATGGCTAAAAATAGTTTTGTAAAAACAACTAAATTAACCTAATTCTAGACTCTAAGTAATACGCTAGAGTCACTAAAACGAACTAAACTACTATCCGGCAAGTGTACCGATCAACTCTAGTATAGCTAAAGTAAGTCCGGATATCAAACCCACGAGACTCTACTGATTACGTTAATTACTCTATTTAGACTCTGACATACACGGACTAAAATGTTTGTTTATTTGATGGGGGGTTTCTAACAATTCCTAAGAAAACAATTAAAACAAACTAAATAATTACTTAAGTTAACTAAACGAATTACTCTGGACTTTAACTCTGATGGTGAGGAAACCCTACCTAGACTGGAATCCTGATTGCTTCAAGTAATGATTTTTATTAGAAGTTGTCAACTATGGAACCGGGATCGTGAATTATTCGCCTGTCGGGTTATCTAAAGGACCCCTGACCCTTCTCAAGAGCACACAGTGACACCCTAAAGGTTGTTTAGACTACCAGTTATTAGATTCTCTCACAAGACCTCTAATGGGTTTATGGAAGTTCCTTACAAGATCCACTCCCTCACAAGATCTGAATCAAAGGTAAACTTGGACTTTCGGTTAGACTTGCTAGACAACAGCCAACGGGTCAACTTCTTAAGAAAGCTCCTACCTTGCGGCTTAATGACTTAGACCTAGCAATAATCTCGCACCTCACAGCTATTGATGATTAGTAGAAAACTTGATTTTATAAGATTACCGAATATTATTTCTAAGGTTAATTGTGCACTACAACCCTAAAGACTCTAGCTTTGTTACGTGATAGACAGTCACCGAAAACTTTACCCTAACTCGACTCTATTACGTGATAAAGACCGTCACCAAGAATCAAATGAAACAACAAACAACATTCAAGCACTATCAAGCATGCATATTAAAAGAACAAGTCGCCTACAAACTCATAAACAATCCATAGCATCCATATATCAATTAAAAATCAAAACTTTAACACAATCATTCATCCAATCTAGGTAGTCTATGAAAATTAGCCAAACATAGTCATTGAATACATCAAACACAAGTCAAGTTCAAGAGTTTTAAACATTGTATAAAGACAAGACGAAAGTAAGAACACCCGAATGACAAATTAGGCACACCGAATGATTCTCACGCTTCCAATCCTCAACGTGCAGCTCTGAATACTCGAAAGTCTATGTAAAAGCTCCAATTTTTCGCCCAAAGCCTCTTCAATTCGTAAGTTAGGGTTTCTAATGATGAAGTTAAGTTTATATATGATTCTACACAAAAACCCATCGAATTTTCGAGCATAGCTGCAGATAACACCCTCTCGTTGGGCGCGAGAGGGTTCAGCCAAAGGACTCGCGGCCCGCCACCGCCATTCTGACGTCAGCATACTCATAAGTCTCTCGCTGGCCGCGAGAGACAACACTCTTTCTAGTCGCGGCCCGCCAGGTGCATGTAAACTGGCATTTTCGCTCCGTCTCAACTCCCGAGCACTCCAACTCGTTCCAGGACTTAGCTTCTTCGTCTTTCGACTCGTTTTCTTCACTTTTCTGCTATTCTAAGGTTCCAAGACCTGCAAAACGCAACTGGATCAAAAGTCTAAATATTCTACAGAAAACGAAACTAAAAACTAACAAAACCAGACAAACTCTACAAGATAAACTAATGTATTTTGCAATACATCAAATATCCCCACACTTACTCTTTTTCGTCCTCGAAAAAGAATCTATGCAAACGGAATCAGAGACAAGTAACTACTCGGGTCAAAAGCTATTCATACTTGTTAAAGTCAACACTTGTGTTAGCCGCGATTGCAAATATATTGGTCCTCTTAAACCCGAACTCGGTTCCAAGCCCTTATCATGCAAATTTAGTTCAAGTGCGGTCAGGGTCTCACACTAGAAGCCACAGTCTATCTAATCCCGCCTCAAACTTATAGAACAAAAGGAATTATCACTAGACCAATTCCTAACCGTTTTATATCAAAATCAAGAGAATTTAAAATCAACATTTTCTTTTTCTTTCTTTTTTTCTTTCTTTTGAGCTTAGACGTTGCTTTACCTAACCCAGAGGCTGTCTCAACCAGAGTCACCATCCCCGAGAGCGACAACGTGAGCGTCGGTAAATTTTTTGCAATTTTGATTTCACACATCCCAGAGGCATTCTACGTCAGAGTCACTATCCCCAACGAAGATTACGCAGGCCTGTGCTACTTTTCTTAGTTTCTAGCTCAGTTTATTCACTTTTATTTTTTTCGTGATTAAAAATTCAAACGATTTTGACTTATAGCGGCATTCCTTATACTCTTATTGGTGGTTTCAATTTCCCAATTTTCCTAGATGAGCACCCACTAGCAAACCGACAATTAAGATATATATAAGATCAAAGGAACCTAGAACCAAACCGGGCCTATTCACATATCCCAAACTAGACACAAGCTCGATTATTTCTATCTCATATTATCATTATTTGAACCCGAATAACAACCCATCTTTCTATCATTTTTTGTTTTATTTTGCAAACTTCTTTATTCAAAAGACATTTTCCTATTTTTTTCAATTTTTTTTAAGACTCAAGCTAAATTAAAAACTATGTATTAAAGATTGCATTGTCCCTAATGCAAAGACGAGACACGACTCAACTACCTAACAAAACAAACAAAACTAAGAACTAAATAAACAAAATAAATAAATATTTACAAGTGGAAACGACTTAGCTGAATATATGCAAGACTGTCAAAGTGCCTTTCTATTCCACAACCACCCTCCACTCCGAACACGCTCAGCAAACAATTCCGAACTCTCGGACACGCGAACGAAGCAGCAAAAATAAACACCACACCTATCAAATATCCATAACATACCAACATAACATAGCATAGATAAAAGTGTTCAAAAACAACCCAAACACCAACTAACCTATTCAACCAACCCCTCCTAACCTACCAACTATCCAAAGTATTAAAGGTAAAGTACAGACCAGATTAAGATTAAAAAAACAGCAATAAGAGAAAAATAAAGATACTAGACAAGCTCCTGCTGCTATCTGCCATCACTCATCGCCTTCCTCCTATGCCTGCCCACAAACCTGAAATTCCAGTGTAGGGTCCACATATCCAGCCTGTCTAGAACCTGAACCACCCTGACCGGAACTACCTGCCTGACCAGGATCGTAATACCGCGGCATCGGAAACTGCGTTGGATCAATAGTAGGCTGAAAGAAATCTGGGACATGCATACTCATCCGTCCCATCATATATCGAAGAGCCCATCTTGCCTATCATGCCGGTAGTCGATCCTACCAAAACCCAAGTCCATCCTCTCATAAAGCGATGCCAAAGTAAGTGGGTTTGGCGGTGGTTGCCTCCTGGGGTACTGAGGAGTTGGTAACTGCTGGCGAGTCCTCTGCTGATAACGTTGTAGAATGGCTCCCTGTAGCGATGCAGCTGCAGCTGACCCTAGAGGTGGTGGGACCTGTAGTCCTTGACTCACGTGGTCCCACTCTGGCAGGTTGGAATAAGTCAGAATACCCGTAGACTGTAGATCTTTAACCTTCATATATCCCGGTTTCGGCCCCTCTCTCATCTTATCGGCCGGATACCTCTCAAACACACCTAGACTCTCCGCTAACAGAAGATCCAACCAAACAAGTGCCAAAAAATCCTAAAAACTTTTCGGAGCAGGATTTCCAGAAAATTGAATTGGATGCTAAGGCATTTAGCATAGTTGTTTCGGCCTTACCCAATGAAATTTATGCTGGTCTACTCCATTGCAATAGTGCAAAGGAGTTATGGGATGCACTTAAGGAGCAATTCGGTGGGACTGAGGAAGTGATAGAAAGTAATAGAGAAGTTCAAAATCAGCAGTATGAAACGTTTTGTCACTTGAAAGGAGAGTCTCTAACACAACAATTTGAACGTTACAGCTGTCTCATCAGTGAACTTAGACTGGTTAACGTGGTTTTTCCTAATTCGACTGTCAATAGTCGTTTCCTTAGATCATTACCAGATAAGTGGGAGACGGTAGCTTATGTAACACGAAAATCTGTTGGGTTTAAAGAAATGTCGTTGACACAACTTCATGGGATACTCCTCACTTATGAGAGAGAGCTAAACCAGAAAAAGAAGTTGCAAGATTCTGGCAAAATGACTGATGATTACTCATTGGGTAATACAGCTCTTTTTGGCCAAGAAGAGGGTTCTGGCGGCAGTAAGGACCAAAGTTATGATCACTATATAGATATTACATCTGGTGGGAACTTTGGATCTGAAACATATGCACCCAACTATGCTTTTGCTGCTAGTGGGGAAAGCCAAACCTCTGACAATCTATCCTTTGAGCTGAATGTTTTGCAACACATTGAACCTTCTGATCTTGAAGAAATGGATATTTTGCACCAACTGGCCTTATTGAGTGTTAGGGCTAGTAAGTTTTACAAGAGAACTGGTAGTAAATTCCCAGGTTTGCATGGGGAGTTGAAGGTTGGGCTGGATAAATCAAAAGTCAAGTGTTATAAGTGTAATAGGCTAGGACACTTTGCCAGAGAATGCAGGTCTCAAAGTTCTGGACCAATAGTGACTCATCCTGGCCCTAGACCTCAGCACACACAAAACAGTACTCATTATTCACAATATGCCCCTGCTCAACATGTTCAAAACACTGCCCACTTTGCACGTCCTGCTACCATTGTTCCAGTGCATTATGTTCAATCCACTGCTCCACAAATGCAATATGTTCAGGCACCATCTCATCCTCAAGTGCTTGTTCAACAAGCACCCATTGTTACACAACCTACTCAAACCACTGCTAGTCAAGCAGAAGTTGGTCAACAAAGCTTTTTCACACAAAGTTATGTTGACTGGAGCAGTTTGCCTGAGGATTTGACTGATGAAAACTTTGCTTTAATGGCCAAAAATGATGTTGAACAAGAATTTTGTTTAATGGCCTTAGAGACAATTGCTGAAGGTGTTGAATCTGTGGAGATAGTGTCAAAATCTGATGAAGTTCAAGTTTGTGATGAAACGGTGGTTTCAAGTGAAGAAAGAGAAAATGTTGTTGATAAGGAAAAGAACTCTCCTACTGACCCATGGAACATTGATATGTGTGAAGATGAGTGTGATTGTGCTCTTATGGCTGCTACAAAGGTATCACCTCAGATCCTTAAAGATCTATGTTCTGACAAATGCATCATTGCTTTTGCAAACATCAAAAAGGTGGATGAAAACCTGAGAAACAAAATTTTAGAAGATGAACTTAATTTTGAAAAACTGATTAAAGAGTTAAAATCAAAGTTAAGTGAAAAAGATTCTGAAATGAGTAGCCTAAGACATGAATCAAGCATAACCAAGGACCAACCCCAAACTATGGTAGAAAAATACCAAGTTTGTAAAAAGGAGTTAGAAGAAACCCAAATCACTTGTGAAAAATGGGTTGAGTCCTGCAAAGGTTATGAAATTATGCTTGATGCTCAGATCAAGAGCATCAAGTTTGGTGTAGGTTTTAGAGCCTATGACCAAAATGAGAAAAATGTTGCTAAAATTGATTCTGAGTTGGTTGAAGTTGTCCCTACAAATTTGGCTGGAGAAGAGATAAAAGTCACAGATAAAGCTGGAAACAAAATTGTTTTGGAAAAACCAGAGGTTTCAACAAAAGATAAAGAAATTAAAAAATATCAGTTTAAACCAAGCTGGTCAGATGAATGTGATATCTTAGAAAACACTAAGCCAATGGACTTCACAACCACTGATGGTATTAAAGCCCCAAAAGCACTGGTGATCCCTATCAAAGATGTGCCAGCAGAGGTTACAACCACGGTTGAGAAAAGGTCTTATAGGAAAAAAACGAGTAAAGATTAAAAACTTGTTTTGTGAATTTTGTGAAAAAAGAAATCATGTGGCTGCAGATTGTTTTCTTTTAAAAGCCTATGATATTAACAAAACTTGTGTTATAAAAAACTCTTCAAAATGCACCATCTGCAGCAAAACAAATCAATCAACTCAACAGTGTGCCTATCTCAAAAACTATGAACAAACGGTAAAAGAGATCAAGGCAAAAGCACTTGAAAGAGAAAGTTCAAGTTCTGTTGGAAATAAATCCAAGCAGAGTTTTGAACCAATTGAAACATCTGTTACAAAAGCCTTAACCAAAACCTCTGTTCAAAGAGAGGTGCAAGTGACAAATGCCCCACCTCCAAACTCATTTCCAAGAGGGTATGGCCAACCTACTTATAAAAAGGTTCCTCATGCTTATGAAGGCTACAAAAAGCCTTCAAAGCAAAGAGTAAACAGGCACCTTTATGGATACAATCATCTGATAGGTAATGGTCAAGAGAAGATGTTACAAGAAAATTTCAAAACCACTGACCATTGTCCTAGACTTGAGGCTGGACCATCTGTGACCCCATCCAAAGCCATTTTGGCTTTGGAGACCAATCTTAACTGATCTATTTACTTAAATGTGCAGGAACCCTCTACTTGTCTTGATAGCTTATGGTATGTAGATAGTGGAGGTTCCAGGCACATAACAGGATATAGAGCCCTTCTCAAGGACTTCATGGCTCATGGGGGGTGATATATCTTTTGGTAATAACTCAAAGGGAAAGGTTTAGGGTCTGGATCGGTTCTGGCTGGCAAACTCAAGTTTGAAAATGTGAATTTGATTGACAATCTGAAATTTAACCTGCTGAGTGTCTCACAAATGAGTGACAGAGGATATGGATCCTTCTTCACTAAGAAAACTTGTCAAATTGTGGGACCAGAGGTTGTTAAAAGGATTGATCAAATCATTGCTCAGAGCAAAGCACAACTCACTGCACACAGAAGTAGGAATGTGTATGTGGTAGATATGCTAAAAGATAATCCTATGTCTGGGACATGTCTATTCTCAGTTGCTTCTAGCAAAGAGACTGAGTTATGGCATAGAAGACTTAGACACACAAATCTTAAAACTATCACCATACTCTCAAAACAAAGTCTTGTAAGAGGCTTGCCTCACAAGCAATTTTCCTGTGATGAACATTGTGTTTCCTGTTTAAAAGGCAAACAACATAAAAGTTCTTTCTAATCAATTGAAGAGTCCAAAACAAGCCAGTATTTACAACTGTTGCACATGGACTTGTATGGCCCAGTGCAAATCATGAGGTTAAAACACAAAAGGTATTGTTTAGTGATAGTTGATGATTTCTCTAGGTTTACATGGACCTTCTTTCTTCATTCTAAGGATGAAACTGCAAGCATTTTGAAAAACTTTGTAAAACAAGTAGAAAAGCAATTTGATCTTCCAGTAAAAATCTTTAGAAGTGACAATGGAACAAAGTTTAAAAATAGGGAGTTGGATGCTTTTTGTGAGTCAAAAGGAATTGTTAGACAATATAGCATTCCAAGAACTCCAGAACAAAATGGGGTGGTTGAAAGGAAAAATAGAACCTTAATTGAATCAGCAAGAACTATGCTAGCAAATTCTGGTTTACCCCTGTCCTTTTGGGCAGAGGCTGTAAACACTGCTTGCTATGTTCAAAACAGAGTTTTGATTAACCCCAGCCATCAAAAGACTGCCTATGAGATTTTGTATAAAATCAAACCTCTGATTTCATATTTTAAAATTTTTGGCTGTCCATGTTTCATTTTGAACTTAAAAGATTCTATATCTAAGTTTGCAGCCAAAATTGATTGTGGTTATTTTCTGGGATACTCAACCACTGCCAAAGCCTACAGAGTTTTTAACTCTAGGACAAAGCGTGTTGAAGAAACTTAGAATGTGAAGTTCAATGAACTATCATCACTGAAAATCCCAGCAAATCCTGCAGAGCTTTTTGATTTAGATAAATTCACATTTGCTGATGTTTCTATCAAGCTAGACAATGCAGGTACACCACAATCATCTGAAGACGATCACGATCAAGGATATGACCGTGTGCTTCCACAAACAAAAGTCTATTCTTCAAACAGAGGATAAAGTGCTACAAGCTCATGTGTAAACTCTGCCACTTCTGGGTCAATAGTGGTTGATCCTCAAACCTCTGCCAGTTCACAAAATAAAAAATCTGTTGATAAAAGTCCTACATTTGGGCACCAAAATCATCAGAATGTTACCTCTATACCCCCAATACCACCACCACCATTCTCATCAGTGGCTAATACTTGAATTTAACCAGCAGAGGTTAGCTCAGATGATACACATTTGCAGCCATCACCTCAAAATGCTATTGTTCCATACCAAGGTGATTTGATTTATCTCAAAAGCCATCCAGCAGATCAAGTTATTGGCAACATCAAATCTGGGGTGCTCACACGAAGCCAATCCCAAAATATTTGTCTTTTTGCTGGTTTTCTATCAGTCATACAGCCAGTCAAGTACCAAGAGGCACTGAAAGACAACAGCTGGGTAGAGGCCATGCAAGAAGAACTCCTTCAGTTCAAAAGACAACAAGTTTGGGAGCTTGTGCCACTGCCAAAAGCTGTAAGTCCAATTGGCACAAAGTGGGTCTTCAAGAACAAAACTGATGAAAGGGGTATTGTTGTCAAAAACAAAGCAAGGCTCGTGGTTCACGGCTACAGTCTGGAAGAAGGTATAGACTATGATGAGACTTTTGCTCCTGTAGCAAAATGGAAGCTATTCGCCTGTTCTTAGCCTTTGCTACTAACCACAACATAAAGGTGTTTCAAATGGATATAAAGTGTGCATTTTTGTATGGAAAAATCAAAGAAGATGTGTATGTCTGTCAACCTCAAGGTTTTGAAGATGCATTCAATCCTGATCATGTCTACAAGCTCAACAAAGCATTGTATGGCTTGAAACAAGCACCAAGAGCCTGGTATGAAACTCTATCCACTTTTCTCTTATCAATAGGGTTTACTAGAGGTAAAATAGATAAAACCCTGTTTTTAAAATGGAAAGAAAAAGATTTGATGCTTGTCCAAATTTATGTGGATGACATCATTTTTGGATCCACAAGCACTGCTATGTGTGAAGAGTTTCGAAAACTCATGGCAGAGTTTGAGATGAGTGCAATGGGTGAACTCCAATGTTTTCTTGGTCTTCAAGTTAAACAATTGCACAATGGTACATTTATCCATCAAAACAAGTATGTGAAAGAACTGCTTAAAAAGTTTGATATGGATGATTGTAAACCTTGTAGCACACCTATGGCAACCTCCAAGCTAGTCACTATTGATGGTAAAGATGGCCTTGTTGATCAAACTCTTTATAGAAGCATGATTGGGTCTTTATTGTACCTAACTGCATCAAGGCCAGACATCATGTTTGCAACATGTGTTTGTGCCAGATCACAGGCATTACCTAGAAAGTCTGACCTTATTGTTGTAAAAAGGATATTCAGATACATAAAAGGTGCTCCCACACTTGGTATCTGGTATCCATCTAATGAGAATATTGAGCTTTCGGGTTTTTCAGATAGTGATTTTGCTGGGTGTAAAACTACAAGGAAGTCCACATCAGGAGGTTATCAATTCCTAGGTTATTGTCTAGTGTCTTGGCAAAGCAAAAAGCAGGTTGCAGTTTCAACATCCACTGCTGAGGCAGAGTATATTGCTGCTGCTAGCTGCACTGCTCAACTCTTGTGGCTTTAAAACCAGTTGTTGGATTTTGGTATCATTGCACTAAAGACTCCACTCAAATTGGACAGTCAAGCTGCTGAAAATATCATCAAAAATCCAGTTTCTCATTCAACTACAAAGCACATTGATATCAGACATCACTTTGTGAGAGATTGCAATGAAAAAGGTTTGATTTCTTTACATCATGTCCATACTTCAGATCAATGGGCAGATGTTTTAACCAAGGCATTGGATACATCTACCTTTGAAAAATTGATCTCAAGGCTTGGTATGCTAAACATGGATTAAAAACAAGTTTTCTTGTAAATCCATGTGTACATAGCATCAAAATGTTTTCAGAAATTCACAAATTCCTTAAAAATAGTTAAAATTGAAATTTTTCAATAAATCTTTAAAAGTCTGTTCATAACATTTGTTTGCTCAAAACCTCTGATAGGCTTTAAAATCTTATCCACTGATCCAGTGTATCCTCTGACTTCTATTTTTCACCTTTTCAAAACCACTGATGGCTATCCTCTAATAGTATTGTCCAAACCGTTGTCCTAAAACAGTGTTTTGCCACATCAACGGTTACTTTTCTCATCAGAGGTTACACGTGGCCAGATGTTAGCCATCCGATCTTGCAACAGATGCCACGTCATGTTCACTTTTTCAAAACCCTTATAAAACCCCTGTTTTATCTCACTAGTGGTTACCCTAAACTGTGTCGATTTTAAAATCTCAAAACGGTTTTTCTCTCAAACACCATGGCTCCCAAATCAAAATCTTCAAAATCCAAAGCTAAATCGCAAGAAGAACCTCCACCTTTCACTCTCATAATCAAAACCTCACACAAGTACACTGCCATACCTGAAGAAAACGACGCAAATACTCGCTATCATCCAATGATTCGAATTTTGCAAAAGTCTAAATTCTTGCACATGTTAACCGTCAAAGCACCCATATACATTGATGCTCTTCGTGATTTCTGGAAAAATGCAAAGGTTCACTCATCTGCTGATGGTGTTCCTTATACAATAATTTCAAGAGTAGGGGGAGTGTTGATGCAAATTAGCCCCCAATCGATCTCTCAAGTTTTCAAGTTAAATGACATACAACACCCTATGTTATTTCCAATTAATGAGATCCAAGCAGAGTTTTTGGAAAGAGGTTATATCGGCCAGATGAAAGGTATGACCATTTTTAAACCTAACTTTCCTGCTGAGATGAGATTTTTCTTTCACACCATTCTTACTTGCCTCTCAGCAAAATCCATTGCGTTCAATGAAA
The DNA here is from genome assembly GCA_947069175.1 of Scalesia atractyloides. Taxonomy (NCBI): domain Eukaryota; kingdom Viridiplantae; phylum Streptophyta; class Magnoliopsida; order Asterales; family Asteraceae; genus Scalesia; species Scalesia atractyloides. The sequence goes on along the minus strand of CAMTDV010000015.1, from coordinate 19,679,525 downwards.
TCCCATTGAACATGCAATATCTGGGGTATGCAATTTTAACTGACACCGATTTAAACTACTCCCAGATACTGTTCAATGATCTTGTGAATAACTTTAAAAATATTGAAAAAAGAAAAGCTTTTTTGATGCATCCACATTTCTTGAGTGTTTACTTACAGGATCAAATTAAAGGTCCTGCAAGTAAAATTGGCGTTGTGGTTAATCCAGGCAGCCTTAATCATGAAACTTCACCAGAATAATAAACCAAGATAAAGTTGAGAAAACACAAGTAGAGGAGGATGAGCAAGTTTTACCAGAACAAAATGTTCAATCTCAACCTCCTGCTACTGAGCCCACTACTCTTGGTGATCAGGGCAACACAACCGCTGCCTGAAACCCACACCAAAATTTTCCAAAAAGAAAACCAAAACAATCTCCAAAAAGCCCACCAAACCCAAAAAGGGTCCTCTGGAAGATGAGATCCCAGAGGTTAACCCTGTGACAGCACCAAAGTCACAAACCACTGCTGCTACTTCTTCACAAAAGATGGTTCAAAGATCTCCCGCCGTCTTTGAAACTCCTCCTTCTTCCTCACAAAAGGAAAAGGTTGTAGACATAGGGACACCACTATATGAAGCTCTAGATCTACTTGGGTCTATCTTCCACAGCCCCTCTCCCCGGGCAATGTCGCTTTCTACTCAACCACCTTCACCGATACCTCCACTTCCACCCACAATTGTACCATTGCTGAATGCAATTGAATTAGTTTAGACACAAACCAGCACTTCTCATCAACCTATTACTGAGAATATACTTCATCCAATGGTTAGGTCTGATTCTTATTCATTGCTAGCCCATCAGCAAATGAAGAGGCTACATCCCTTGGGTTACATGTAACCCTTGGTGATATTTCAACACAAGCAGCCACTACAATTGCTGAACTCCCTAGTTCTCAGTTGGACAGTGGTTTCATTAATAAGACTTGATTGAAGGCAACCACTGCTGAGGCAACAACTGTTACCTCTATTGTGGGAAGTCCCCAGTACCAAGACAAAGGGGCATCTATGGTTGAAGCTGGTCCTAAAACCACTGCTCATGATAACATACATATAACTACCACCACTGGTAGGAGTTCAGATGATCCTATTAAAATAGGTGATGATCTAAAATACAAGGATTTGACGGAGAGAGTGACCAGAATAGAAAACTCTGTTGGTGAAATTAAGGATTTACTAAAGCAGATGATAGCTACAAAAAGTCAACCCTCTATTCTATCCACTGCTGATCTCAAAGAAGCTCTTAACCCTCTGTTTCAACATCAACAACATTATTTGGATTTACAACACAAGCATCATGTTAATAATGTTCGAAACTTGTTTGAATCAAGGTATCAATACACTGCAGCAGACATTAAAGCCATCAAAGCACATCTACTCACAACCACTGGCCATGCACCTCCAACGGTTATATTTGTTACAACAGATGAAGCCAAAAAGAAGGAGAAACCTTTGGGTCCAAAGAAGCTAACAATAGATGATGACAAGGCCAGACCTACATTGAACATTCCAAAGCCTGATGGTTCAAAGAAAATTGATTTGACTGATGAAATTGTGGCCAAGGCAAGGGCTAGTCACAAGAAGAATGTGATTGAGGAGAGCAGAGTGTTGGTTGAGAAAAAGATTGATCAGCAAAAAGAAAAAGGAGAGGTTGGTACTTCTTCAAAAAGAGCTCCTGCTAGAAAAGCCAGGCAACCAACATCCACACCTCCTAAAACTAAGCCTGAAACCAGTCCAACCATTAAAACCTCTGCCTCTCAAAAACCTATCACATCTTCAATATCACAACCCACATCCACACAAGCAGATGTTACAGCAACATGTTGTGTCAACGTCTGTTGATACAGTAGAGGTTCCAACAGATGCATCTCTATCCACTGCCATAATCACATTTCCCACATCAACTTAACCATTATCTACACCACCAAAAATCCCACAACCACCATCACCCACCTTTAGGTTTAAAAGGAGAAAAATCACAAAAGTGATAAATGATGATGATATCTCTGCACCTCTTCCACTATCATCAACACCAGTGATCGCCACATCAGTGCTTACAACTTCTTCAACTCCTAAAGTCATTCATGCATCAAAGTTGTATCCTCTTGATTTACCAGCAGTCAGGGAAGAGATCCTAAGTTTCTTTTTAGAGGATAACCCTGACAAAAGAACAATTCTATCCCTTGATGGCTATCCAAGACCAGCAAATGTTGATGGCTATCTAGAATTGAAAAAGAAGCAAGCAGAGGATATTGCCAAAGGAGAATCAACTGGTAAAATTGATAGAGAGATACAGGTTATCATGTCCTTTAAACTGAGTAAAGTCACTATTCTACAAAATTTTGTCAAGGATCTGAGCAACCAGTTGTCAGTAAGTGAAGATAAGTTGCTTAAGAGTGAACTCATTGAGTATATCATGGAAAAGAAGATGCATAAGGCAACAAGGCCTCAGTTCAGGGATTGGAGCATAGATGAGCTGAGAGAAGAAATCAATAGAATGCAAGAAATGTTGAAAGACCCTCTCAAAAAGCTAACTCCTCCAAATTGGGATTTATACAAGAAAGATATCTCTGAAAATGTCTTGAAGTTGAAGAGAATGAAGCAAGAACTGATCCAAAATCATTATGGTTCCAAAAACCAAGTGATGAGATGGGGTGAGGTGAGAGTGATAGATACCTACAAAAGCTTGGAAGAGAGAAGGAAAAAGGATCCATCCATGCCTCCCAAGCCTGATTACTCAAAAGAAGATTATCCTCAGAGCTCAACTCTCCAAAAGGTCCAGCTCAACATCTGCCCATTCCACACTTGCCCTGCAACACAGGAAAAAGCAAGGGGAGATGAATGAAAAGACTGACAAAGAGTTTGAGGATACATTTATCAAAGAAGAGATTCAGAATATGATTAATTATCACACAGATGATACAAGTGCCAAGCTGGCTAAAGACTTATCAATGTTAGCTCATTCACAAACCTCAGCAATAAAAGCTCCTTCAAGAAAACCATCAGACCCAAAAATTCTAAAATGGAAGGTCGCTAAAGACACCCATGAATTGACATTGCTCAATTCTAATGGTTCAGCCACTAAACTATACATGGAAGCTGCTTATGAGCTTACAGTAGAAGACTTCCAAAAACTACTATGTTTAGAGCTGGTGAAGGATGCTGATGACATGGAATCTCTTAACTTTGAACTTCAATTTAAAGGTCAAATAAGAGAATTCCTTCTGAGGAATAAAAACTAAGAATAAAGTGTTTTTGGCATCATCTGTTCCAGGGGAGATTGTTGGGATTGAACCCTTTGAAAGGAACAGATGATATAAAGCCAAACAACACTATCCGAGCTTTGGTTCAACTATCAGAGGTTACATCCTCTGATGTACTTACACAGCTTTCCATAAAGACTGCTCATCCTATCATCTGCCTTCACAAAGCTTCAAGGTCTGCCAGAGTTAACAAGGACAGAAGATAGGAATCAGAGTTTAGTCATTAGCTTAGTTAATCAATGTAACAGTGCCAAGCACTGATAGTTAGTATAAGCAGTGTTTAGAGTTAGTTACATATTGTTTCCTGTCACTATCAACCCTGGCATCATCAAAGATGCTCAGAGGTTAGATAGTTAGTATAAATAGGAAAATCTTGTAACCTTTAAACTTGTCTCTTAAAAGATCAAATTTCGCATATCATCTTCTCTGCATTTTCTCATTACCAAACTGTAATTGCAAAGGCTGAGGAGTAGTTTGTGAATCACATGCAAGTTAATTAACTTGAAAGCATGATGATGATGAAAACAAACGACCATTGCTTGTAGTAAAAGTTTTCCATCTTATTCCGCTGCAAATCTCTTTTAATTCAATCATTTTCCATTTTTGAAACAAAAACTACAAGTAATTCAAACTCAGATCCTAACACTCAACCATACACATCAAACAGAATAAACTGACCTGGTTGACCTTGTTATCACCCTGCCCCCTGCCAACTAAGGTAACCGCTAGAATCTTATGTATAAACCTCAAAACTGGATCAGTGATGTCACTTGCAACAATGTTGTTTGAGTAAGCAACCCTCGAGATAGTACCCCAAAACCTAGCCAACTCGTTCGACCGAACACTGTAATCATGATCTTTCTTGAAAACCCCCTGAAGACTCGTAATAAAACCAACCATCTGAACCTCCTCTTTCGTATAGAACTGCAGTGCCACAGCAAATTGTGGGATCGTCATCTCATAAGATTTCCTCCCTAAAGCAAAGAATACTGCATCTTTTTCATAGAAATTCCCTTGTTTGTAATCGAAAGTGGAGTGAAACTCTAGGGTAATTTCCTTGTACTGTCTAGCATCATAATCCAGGACCCTCCTAAACTTCGGCCGTAACAACTGTTCAACCCGGGCTCTTGCTCCCAAACGATCCAACAACTCCCAATCGATCCTTCTAAACTTAAGCAAATCGACTAAAATCAGAGTATTCAGCCTTTCATATTCCCCCGAGTTTAAGTCAAATTGAAACAACGGGTTGTCCACAATTCTTGTACTCTGACCATGTAGGACCCCCGGGCCACTGTAATCCACCTCCCTGTAGTGGACAATGTCCTCCTGAAAGACTGGCTCATTTGGAGGTCCTTGAGGCCGCTGCTGTGGTCCTCTCGTTCTCCCTCGTTTGCTCGAAGATCCTTCACCTGACATCTACAAAACAACCATATATATGAAACAATGCATGCAGAATAATTAGCAAAGGATTAAGATCCACAAACTATTTTTGGTATTTTTAATTAATTTTCTAATTTTAATTTTTTTAAGTGGTAATAACCGTATAGCATTCCATTCGCGGTTAAAACCAAAAACCGGGTTACGTTTACAAAATGCATAAGTTATAAACAACATTCGCCCGAATGGAGATTGAGTACGGGTGAAGTGTTTTGTACTTGTACATGCACATAAGTAAACCCATGACCAACTAGAACTAAGACTACTAGACCAAGATATACGACTCAATGTACACTACCCCCTTCCGGTACTTTAATTGTCCTCAATTAAATCCCAAGTGCCAAAACAAACCAACATTGAGTGTTAAACCAAGTAAAGTTTAAAAAACTTTATAGTGTAAACAGTCAAACGGGTCACGATTATGATGAAAAATCACATCTTTAGCATGAACATTACCAACCCGAATCCCCACACTCAATGTTACTACACCCCAAAGCTATGATAGCCGCAAAACACCACCCATTCGAACCAAACCAACCCAACCGCAACCTGTACCATACCAAACTACCCAAACCAAACTATCCGCAACCTCATCCTTGCACAAACATGCTCAAAACACAAACCTTGACCTAGACCCGACACAAAAACTAACTCTAATCTAACTAAACACTGAAATAACGGACTCATAGTACAAGAATTACAAGAAAACATACCTTGGAATTGGATTAGACAAGAAGAACTAAGGTGTATACGATGAAAGCTTGAAACCCTTGTGGGATACGCGAAATCTTGGTGAAAGATGGAAGATTTGTGGTGGAAAATGATGGTGTAATGGTCGGGGTGAATGGAAATGGTGAAATGGGTGAAATTTGAAGAAAATCTGAGATGTATGGAGGTTGGTAGCGAGTTGCAGCGAGTGTATAAGTGAAATTAGTGTAAAACCTGATGAAATTTGGTGTTAAAACGAAACGGGTTGTTTATAGGGTTACTGGCGGGCCGCGAGCGGTGGAGAGATCCTAGTCGCGCGCCGCCAGCGTGTTTTAAAATTTTTGCCCGATGCTCGCTGGTCGCGAGCGGTGGAGCCATGGCTAAAAATAGTTTAGTAAAAAACAACTAAATTAACCTAATTCTAGACTCTAAGTAATACTCTAGGCTCACTAAAACGAACTAAACTACTAACCGGCAAGTGTACCAATTGACTCTAGTATAGCTAAAGTAAGTCCGGATATCGAACCCAGGAGACTCTACTGATTACGTTAATTACTCTATTTAGACTCTGACGGACACGGACTAAAATGTTTGTTTATTTAATGGGGGGTTTCTAACAATTCCTAAGAAAACAATTAAAACAAACAAAATTAATTAATTAAATTAACTAAACGAATTACTCTAGACTTTAACTCTGATGGTGAGGAAACACTACCTAGACTGGAATCCTGATTGCTTCAAGTAATGATTTTTATTAGAAGTTGTCAACTATGGAATCGGGATCATGAATAATTCACATGTCGGGTTATCTAAAGGACCCTTGACCCTTCTCAAGAGCACACAGTGACACCCTAAAGGTTGTTTACACTACCGGTTATTAGATTCTCTCACAAGACCTCTAATGGGTTTATGGAAGTACCTTACAAGATCCACTCCCTCACAAGATCTGAATCAAAGGTAAACTTGGACTTTCGGTTAGACTTGCTAGACAACAGCCAACGGGTCAACTTCTTAAGAAAGCTTCTACCTTGCGGCTTAATGACTTAGACCTAGCAATAATCTCGCACCTCACAGCTATTGATGATTAGTAGAAAACTTGATTTTATAAGATTACCGAATATTATTTCTAAGGTTAATTGTGCACTATAACCCTAAAGACTCTAGCTTTGTTACGTGATAGACAGTCACCGAAAACTAGACCCTAACTCGACTCTATTACGTGATAAAGACCATCACACAAGAATCAAATGAAACAACAAACAACATTCAAGCACTATCAAGCATGCATACACATCTAGTTAAAAGAACAAGTCGCCTACAAACTCATAAAATCCATAGCATCCATATATCAATTAAAAATCAAAACTTTAACACAATCATTCATCCAATCTAGGTAGTCTATGAAAATTAGCCAAACATAGTCATTGAAAACATCAAACACAAGTCAAGTTCAAGAGTTTTAAACATTGTATAAAGACAAGACAAAAGTAAGAACACCCGAATGACAAATTAGGCACACCGAATGATTCTCACGCTTCCAATCCTCAACGTGCAGCTCTGAATACTCGAAAGTCTATGTAAAAGCTCCAATTTTTCGCCCAAAGCCTCTTCAATTCGTAAGTTAGGGTTTCTAATGATGAAGTTAAGTTTATATATGATTCTACACAAAAACCCATCGAATTTTCGAGCATAGCTGCAGATAACACCCTCTCGTTGGGCGCGAGAGGGTTCAGCCAAGGGACTCGCGGCCCGCCACCGCCATTCTGACGTCAGCATACTCATAAGTCTCTCGCTGGCCATGAGAGACAACACTCTTTCCAATCGCGGCCCGCCAGGTGCATGTAAACTGGCATTTTCGCTCCGTCTCAACTCCCGAGCACTCCAACTCGTTCCAGGACTTAGCTTCTTCGTCTTTCGACTTGTTTTCTTCACTTTTCTGATATTCTAAGGTTCCAAGACCTGCAAAACACAACTGGATCAAAAGTCTAAATATTCTACGGAAAACGAAACTAAAAACTAACAAAACCCGACAAACTCTACAAGATAAACTAATGTATTTTGCAATACATCATGTTTGCATCTAGGGTTCAGAATATTTGAAGTTTTATTATAAACGTTTTGATGAAATTTATTATCTTGTTATACGACCAAATGGGTTTATTTTGTGAGATTTTATCCAGAGTTTGTTGAGTTGTTTGCAGCTAGGGTTCAGAATGCTTGAAGTTTTATTATAAACTTTTTGATGCAATTTATTATCTTGTTATACGACCAAATGGGTTTATTTTGTGAGGTTTATCCGGAGTGTCAGGATCTAAGTTTGAATTGATTGCTGTTTTTGTTTCAAGTAATGGAATATGATTCAAACCAGAAAATAAATGCAGCGGATTAATGAAAAACTTTTACAACAATCAATCGGTCGTTTGTTTTCATCATCATCATGCATTCAAGTAATTAAACTATTGCATGTGATTCACAAACTCCCCCTTAGCCCAATAACGATCATTTGATAGTAAGAAATGAAGAAGATATGCGAAATTGATCTTTTTAAGAAGACAAGTGTTAACTGTTACATTGAGCGCCTATTTGTATTAATTATCTAACCACTGATCGTCTTTCAATGACGTCAGGGTTGATAGTGATAGCTAACAAAAAGTAACTAACTACAAACACTGCTTAGACTAAACTATCAGTGCATAGCACTGTTACATTGGTTAATCTAATACTAAACTAAGCACTGGTGGCTATCCTCTGTTCTTGTAATTTTCTATCAGCGGTTGAGAGTTTCTTCTGTCAGAGGATAGGAAGCAATGTGTTTATTGAAAGTAGTAAATACTCATCATCGGTTAGAACCTCTGATGGTTGGATCAAAGCTCGGATGGTGTGTTTTGACTATGTATCATTTGTTCCTTTCCAAAGGTTCAATCCCAACAATCTCCCCTAGAACAGATGATGCCAAAACACCTTATTCTTGATCTTTATTCCTCAGAAAGAATTCTATTATTTGACCCTTGAATTGTAGTTCAAAATTAAGAGATTCTAAATCATCATCATCCTTCTCAAGCTCTAAACTTAGTAGTTCGTGGAAGTATTCTACTATAAGCCCATAAGCAGTCCATGGATAGTTTAGTGGCTTTACCATCAGACTTGAGCAGAGTCAATCTGTGGGTGTCTTTATTGACCTTCCACTTTAGAATTTTTGGGTCAGAAGGCTTTCTTGAAGGAGCCTTTATTGCTGAGGTTAGAAAAGGAGCTATTCTTGTCAGATCTTCTGCCAACTTGGCACTTGTATCATCTGTTGGATAGTTCATCATATTTTTGATGCCTTCTTTGATGAATGCTTCTTCAAACTCTCTGTCAACCTTCTCTGACATTTCCCCTTGCCTTTTTCGCTTTAGCAAGGCAAGTGTGGATTGGGCAGATATTGAGCTGGGCTTTTAGAAAGTTGGGCTTTGAGAGCAGCATCTTCTTTGGTATAATCAGGTTTAGGAGGCATTGATGGATCCTTTTTCCTTCTGGCTTCCAGCTTCTTCTAGGTATCCGACACTCTTAACTCCCCCCATCTCATTACCTGGTTCTTTGACCCATAATGATTTTGAATTAGCTCTTCTTTCATTCTTCTGAGCTTTGGGGTCTTTTCATGTACATTCTTTTTGTATTTGTTCCAATCTAGGCATGTAGGTTTGTTGTGAGGAGCTTTTAGTTGTTCTTGTATTCTTGCAATTTCTTCTTGAAGCTCACTCACATACCAATCTTTGAAATGTGCACTAGTTGCAACATATTTCTTGTTTTCCATGATGTGAGAGATGTACTTTTCTTTCAAAAAATTATCATATGCTTCAGAAATCTGATTTGATAGATTCTTTGAAAATCTTCCAGTGATTGGACTTTGCTCAGCTGAAACTGGAATTGGTTCTGCACTTCTCTATCACATTTGCCTTCAGACAACTTCTTAGCAATATCCTCTGCCTGCCTATCTTTGAGTTCCAGATACTTATCAATATTTGCAGGCTTTGGATAACCTTGAAGAGATGGAAAATATCTTTTTTCTGGATCTTCTTCAGCGTAGAAAGACTTAATTTCTTTCCTAACCGCAGGAAAATCAAGAGGAAACTTCATAGCTGCAGGAACCACTTCTTTTGAAGGAACAGATGTTGTAGTTGGGGAAGCAGAGGTTAGATTTAACATTGGTGCAGATGTAAGAGGCATAGGAGCAGGGATCTCTTCTTCATTTATGACCTCTGTTATCTTCCTTCTCTTAAAACTGATTGATGGTGACGATGGATGGCTTGGAATTCTGGGTGGTGTTGGTAGTATTTGTGTTGAAGTGGGAAAGGTGATGATGGCAGTGGTTGTGATAACATCTGCTACAACCTCTGCTGTGTCAACAAATGTTGGCACAACAGTTGTTATAACATCTGTTGGAGTGGATATGGGAGTTGTGTGAGAAGATGTGGTTGATTTTGTGATGACAGAGGTTTTTGTGGTTGGATTGGTAGCAACTTTAGTTTTGAGAGGTGTGGATTCTGGTTGTCTTGCTTTTGTAGAAGATCTCCTCTTTATTGAGTACCAGTCTCTCCCTAGTCTAACTGCTGATCAATCTTCATCAGACACATTCTTCTTGTGAGACATCTTTGCCCTTGCCAGGGTATCTTCAGTTGAGTCTGGTTTCTTTGAGCCATCTGGCTTAGGGATATTTACTATAGGACTTGCCTTTGTATCATCCATCTTCAACTTTTCTTTTCCCAAAGGTTTCTCCCCCTTTTTGGCTTCATCTAGACTCACAAAAATGACAGTAGGAGGAGATTTACCAGTGGTGGTGAGCAAGTGGGCTTTAATTGCCTTGATATCTGCAACAGTATCATTGTATCTTGCATCAACCATATTCCTGAGTTCCATCATCTGATGTTTATGTTTTTGCTCCAGGAAATGTTTTTCTTGTTGAAAGATTGGATTTATTGCAGATTTGAGCTCAGCAGTGGTTGGAACAGGGGGTTGACTCTGAATAGTGATCAACTGTTTCAAAAGATCTTTAATTTCATCAACAAAGGTTTCAACATTGGTAACCCTCTCCGTCAATTTCTGGTATTTTAGCTCATCACCTAACTTAATATGATCATCTGAACTCCTACCAGATGTGGTAGTTTTATCTAAGATATCATGAGCATGTGTTTTGCCACTTGCTTCAATCTTAGATGCCCTTTTTTCTTGGTTCTGGGGACTTCCCACTGGAACAGAGGTTACCGTAGTAGCCCAGCAGTGGTTGCCTTCAACAAGGACTTAGCTATGTAACCACTGTCCAATTGAGAACTTGGGAGTTCAGCAACTGTAGTGGCTGTCGTTGTTGAACTATCACCAAGGGTTACATGTAACCTAAGGGATGTAGCCACTTCATTTGCTGATGGGCTAGCAATTAGAAATGAGTCAGACCCAGCTTCTTGTTGGAGTATATTCTCATTGATGAGTTGAGGAGAAGTGCTGGATAATGTCTGCTTAATATCTATTGCATTCAGCAAGGGTAACATTGTTGGTGGAAGTGATGTCAATGGTGAGAGTGGCTGTGTAGAAAGCGACATTGCCCTGGGAGAGGGGCTGTGAAAGATAGAACCAAGTGGTCCTAGAGCTTCATAATTCGGTGTCCCTGTGCCTACAACCTGATCCTTTTGTGAGGATGCAGGAGGAGTTTCATAGCCTGGTTGAGATCTTTGAACCGTCTGCTGTGAAGAAGTAGCAGCAGTGGTTTGTGACTTTGGTGCGGTCACAGGGTTAACCTCTGGGATCTCATCTTCTAGAGGACCCTTTTTGGGTTTGGTGGGTTTACTGGATGTTTTTGTGGTTTCTTCTTGGTGATTTTAGGTGTGGGTTTCAGAACAATGGTTGTGTTGCCCTGATCACCTAGAGCAGTGGGCTCAGCATCAGAAGGTTGAGCTTGAACATTTTGTTCTTTGGAAATTTGCTCAGCCTCCTCTACTTTTGTTTTTGAAACTTTGTCTTGATTAGTTATTCGTGTAAATGTTTCATGAGTTAGGCTGCCAGATTCGGTAACTGCGCCTTGTTTACTTGCGTTTGATTTTATCGTATCTTGCAAGTAAACACTCAAGAATCTTGGATGTATCAAGAAAGCTTTTCTTTTTTGAAATATTATTAAAATTATTTACGAGATCATTGAACAGCACTTGGGAGAGGAAATCAGAATCATTTAGAATTGCAAATCCCAGATACTGCATGTTCATGGAATCTCGTTGAAAGAAGTTGTTTTGGCAGAGACACATGTAAGTAATGTATGGAAAAAGAATTTCATCTCTGCTGGAAAATGGGGTTTGTAAATTGTCATACCTTTGAGTTGTCCTGTATAACCCCTTTCCACAAATTCATGCTGCATCTCCCTCAACGAAAATGATACTGGATGTGACATATCATTTAACATAAAGACCTGGGAGATAGATTGCGGACTGGTTTGTATATGTGTGCCCCCAACCTTGGAAATGATAGAGTAGAGAACACCATCAGCGGATGAGCTGACCCTAGCATTTGCCCAAAATTTTCTTAACGAGTCGATGTATATTGGGGCCTTCACTTCCAGCATATGCTTAAATTTTGATTCTTTCAGAATCCGGATCATTGAATGGTATCGAGTATTTGATTCGGTTTCTTCAAGAATTGTGATGTAATTGTGTGGTTTTTTGATGATTAAGATGAACGGAGGTGGTTCTTGGGTCGATTTCTTCTTCGATTTTGTTTTAGGAGCCATGATTTGTTGAAAACATTTGACGAATTTTGAGATAAGGGCTTTGAAATTTTGAAATTGCTCAAGCAAAGTGAAACCTCTGTTTGAGGGTATAACGTAGTTTTATAGGGTTTTTCAAAAAAAATGCAAATGACGTGGCGTCTGATGCAACATCTGTCGAGTAACATCCGTCCACGTGTAACCTCTGTTTGACAATAGAAAACAGTTGTTTGACTAACCACTGTTAGAGCAATCTATCAGTGGTTGTGACCAAAGTTTAACACTATCAGAGGTTCACATGAGTGGATAGATTTTTCTAAACGACAATGTTTTTGTGCTATCAGAGCTTTGAATAGACTTTAAGGATTAATTGAAAAACTGTAATTTTAACTATTTTTAAGGATGGATTTTTTATTTTCTAAAAACATTTTATTGCTATTTACACATGAAACACAAGGAGAACTTGTTTTAATCCATGTTTAGCATTCCAAACCTAGATATCAAACTTTCAAATGTGGAAGCATCTAGTGCCTTTGTCAACACATCTACTAGTTGATCCTTGGTATGGACATGTTGTAAAGAAATCAAACCTTTTTCATAGCAATCCCTCACAAAGTGATGTCTGATGTCAATGTGCTTGGTGGTGGAATGTGAAACTGGATTTTTAATGATGTTTTCTACTGCTTGACTATCAATTTTGAGAGGAGAACTCAAGGCAGTCACACCAAAATCCAAGAGTTGATTTTGAAGCCACAAAATTTGAGCAGTGCAACTTGCAGTAGCTATATATTCTGCTTCAGCAATGGATGTGGATACTGCAACTTGCTTTTTGCTTTGCCAAGACACTAAGCAATCTCCTAGGAATTGGGCTCCCCCAGATGTAGACTTCCTTGTTGTTTTACATCCAACAAAGTCACTATCAGAATATCCTGCAGGCTCAATGTTACCATTAGCAGGATACCAGATACCAAGTGTGGGAGCACCTTTTATGTATCTGAATATCCTTTTTACAGCAATAAGGTCTGATTTTCTTGGTAATGACTGTGATCTGGCACAAACACAAGTAGCAAACATAATGTCTGGCCTTGAGGCAGTTAGGTACAATAAAGACCAATCATGCTTCTGTATAAAGTTTGATCAACAAGGTCATCTTTGCCATCTATAGTGACTAGCTTGGATGTTGCCATGGGTGTGCTGCAAGGTTTACAATCATCCATATCAAATTTCTTAAGTAGTTCTTTCACATACTTATTTTGATGAATGAAAGTGCCTTTTTCCATTTGTTTGACGTGTAAACCAAGAAAACATTGCAACTCATCCATTGCACTCATCTCAAACTCTGCTGCCATGAGTTTTCTAAACTCTTCACACATGGCGGGGCATGTGGATCCAAAAATGATGTCATCCACATAAATTTGGACAAGCATCAAATCTTTTCCTTTCCATTTTAAAAATAGGGTTTTGTCAATCCTACCTTTGGTGAAACCAATGGATAAGAGAAAAGTGGATAGAATTTCATACCAGGCTCTTGGTGCTTGTTTTAGACCATACAGTGCTTTGTTTAACCTGTAAACATGATCAGGATGAAAGTGATCCTCAAATCCAGGAGGTTGACAAACACATACTCTTCCTTGATCTTTCCATACAGGAATGCACTTTTGATGTCCATTTGATACACCTTGATGTTGTGGTTAGCAGCAAAAGCTAAGAACAGGCGAATGGCTTCTAACCTTACTACTGGAGAAATATTTTCATCGTAGTTAATCTCTGCTTCATGTCTGTAGCCTTGAACCACGAGCCTTGCTTTGTTCTTGACAACAATACCCCTTTCATCAGTTTTGTTCTTGAAGACCCACTTTGTGCCGATGGGACTCACCTCTTTTGGCAGTGGTACAAGTTCCCATACTTGTTGTCTCTTGAATTGTAGGAGCTCTTCTTGCATGGCCTCTACCCAGCTGTTGTCTTTCAATGCCTCTTGGTACTTGACAGGCTGTGTGAGTGATAGAAAACCAGCAAAAAGACAGATGTTTTTGGCTTGGCTTCTTGTAAGCACACCCGCATTGATGTTGCCAATAACTTGATCCAATGGATGGCTTTTGAGAAAGATCAAATCACCTTGAGATGGGACAATGGCATTTTGAGGTGAAGCTTGCAAATGTGTATCATCTGAGCTAACCTCTGCTGGTGAATTTGATGGTCCAGCCTCTGATTGGAATGGTGGAGGAGGGATTGGTGGAATGGTAGTGAAAGTGGGTTGACTTTTATCCATTTGTTGTGGACTTTTATAAACAGATGTTTGGTTTGAAGAGCTGGCAGAGGTTTGAGTACTAATCACTGTTGGACTGGCAGAGTTTTCACCATTGCTACTAACATCTGCTCCTCTGCCTGTAGGATTGATTTTCAAACTTGGAATAATGCAATCATATCCTTGCTCTTGAAATGATGATTGTGGGGTACCTGCAGGGTTAGTCTTGACATACACATCTTCAAATGTAAATTTAGATAAATCAAACAATTCAGCACGTCCATTTGCTGGGATTTTCAAAGATGAGAGTTCATTGAACTTCACATTTAGAGTTTCCTCGACACACTTGGTCCTAGAGTTAAAAACTCTGTATGCTTTGGCAGTGGTTGAGTATCCCAGAAAATAACCACAATCAACTTTGGCTGCAAACTTGGATATTGAATCCTTGATGTTTAAAATGAAGCATGGGCAGCCAAAGACTTTGAAATAAGAGATCAGAGGTTTGATTTTGTAAAGCAATTTATAGGCACTCTTTTGATGCCTAGGGTTTATCAAAACTCTGTTCTGGACATAGCAGACAGTGTTTACAGCCTCTGCCCAAAAAGACAAGGGTAAACCTGAGTCTACTGCAAGCATGGTCCTTGCTTATTCAATTAAAGTTCTGTTTTTCCTTTCAACAACCGCATTTTGTTCTGGAGTTCTAGGGATGTTGTATTGTCTAACAATCCCTTTTGACTCACAGAAGGCATCCAACTCCTTGTTCCTAAACTCTGTCCCATTATCACTCCTAAATATTTTTACAGGAAGATCAAATTGCTTTTCAACTTGTTTGACAAGTTTTGCAAAATGTTTGTTGTTTCATCCTTAGAATGTAAAAAGAAAGTCCATGTGAACCTGGAAAAATCATCAACTACCACCAGACAATATCTTTTGTGTTTTAAGCTCATGATTTTTACAGGTCCAAACAAGTCCATATGAAGCAACTATAGACACTGACTTGTTTTGGACTCCTCAATTGACTTATAAGAGCTTTTATGTTGTTTACCTTTTAAACAGGAAACAAAAGGCTCTTTACAAGTAAATTGTTTTTTGGGCAAACCTCTAACCAGACTTTGTTTTGAGAGAGTGGAGATGGTTTTTAGATTTGTGTGCCCTAGACTTTTATGCCATAGCTCTGTCTCTTTGCTTGAGGCAACTGAGAACAAGCATGCATATGACATAGGATTATCCTTTACCATATCAATCACATACACATTTCCTACTCTATAAGCAATCAACTGTGCTTTGCTCTCTGCAATGATTTGATCAATTTTTTTGAAAACCTCTAGCACTACTATTTGGCAAGTTTTCTTTGTGAAGAAGGAACCATAACCCTTATCACTCATCTGTGAGACACTTAAGAGGTTGAATTTTAGATTGTCAATGAGATTCACATTTTCAAACTTGACTTTTCCTGCTGAGACACAACCTGATCCTAACACCTTCCCTTTTGAATTATTTCCAAAAGATATATCACCCCCTCCATGAGCTTTAAAATCTCTGAGCATGGCTTTACATCCTGTCATGTGCCTGGAGCCTCCACTATCTACATACCAAAGACTGTCAAGGCAAGTAGAAGCTCCCTACACATGTTTTGAAATAATTAGTTCAGGTAGGTCTCCAAAGCCAAAAGGCTTTGGATGGGGTATCAGATGATCCAGACTCAAGTTCAGATTGATGAGCAGTGGTTAGATCAGGCTTTTATAACCACTGCTGTGAGCTACCTCCTATCAACTGTTGGTAACCATGAGGATGCCTATTTACCCTTGGCTTAGAAGGCTTTTTGTAAGTCTCATAAGTCATAGGCACCTTTTGGTAATTAGGCTGGCTTTTACCTCTTGGAAACTGGTTTGATGGAGGTGCGTCTGTTACTTGAATTTCTCTGCGAACAGAGGTTTGATTTAAAGCTTTGGTGACAGATGTTTCACATGATTTAAATTTCTGTTTGGCAGAATTTGAATTTTCTCTCTCTAGAGCTTTTTCTCTAATCTCTTTTACCTTTTGATGATAGGTTTTGAGATAGACACACTCTTGAGTTGAATGATTTGTTTTGTTGCAGGTGGTGCATCTAGGAGATTTAGGTATAACACAGGTTTTGTTTATATCATTAGCTTTCAAAAGAAAACAGTCTGCCGTATCATGATTTCCTTTTCACAAAATTCACAAAACAAGTGTTTAACCTTTTCTTTCCTTTTCCAATCAGATTTTTTGAGAGTAGATGGTGTAACCTCTACTGGCAAGTCTTTGATAGGGATCACCAATGCTTTTGGTGCTTTTATACCATCAAGAGTTGAAAAGTCAATTGGCTTGAAGTTTTCCAAAATATCACATTCATCTGACCAGGTTGGTTTAAACTGATATTTTTCAATTTCTTTTTCTTTTGGTGAAACCTATGGTTTTTCAAGAACAATTTTGTTTCCTTCTTTATCAGTGATTTTAATTTCTTCACCAGCCAAGTTTGTTGGTACTATTTCAACCAGCTCAGAGTCAATTTTTGCAGCATTTTCACAAGTATGGTCATATTCCCTAAAGCCTATACCAAACTTTATATTGCCCTTGACATGAGCATCAAGCATAAGCTCATAACCTTTGCAAGACTCTACCCATTTTTCACAAGTGATCTGGGTAGATTCTAGCTCCTGTTTGCAAACTTGGTATTTTTCTACCATAGTTTGGAGCTGATCTTTGGTTATGCTTGATTCATGCCTTAGGCTACTCATTTCAGAATCTTTTTCACTTAACTTTGTTTTCAACTCTTTAACGAGTTTTTCAAAATTAAGTTCATCTTCTAAAATTTTATTTCTCAGGTTTTCATTCACCTGTTTTATGTTTGTAAAAGCAATAATGCATTTTTCAGAACATAGATCTTTAAGGATCTGAGGTGATACCTTCGAAGCAGCCATAAGAGCACAATCACACTCTTCTTCACACACATTTGTGTCCCATGGGTCAGATAGATTGTCTTTTTCAACATCAACAGCATTCGTTTCAACCACAGGTGTAACTTCTGGTGTAACCACTGCTTCACAACATTCAACCACATCAGATTTTGACTCCTGTTCCACGGACTCATCACCTTAAACTATGGTCTCAAGAGCCATTAAACACAAGTTTTCATTTTCAAAATCATTTTTGGCTATAAGAGCAAAGTTTTCATCAGTTAAATCCTCAGGCAAACTACTCCAGTCAACAAAACCTTGGGTAAAGAAGCTTTGTTGTGTAATCTTTGCTGGTGTAGCAGTGGTTTGAGTAGTTTGAATGACATGTGGAACTTGTTGCACATGCACTTGAGGTGGTGCTTAAACCTATTGAATCTGTGGAGCAGAGGTTTGGACATAATGAATAGGGACAGTTGTTACAGGTGTTGCAAGATGAGCAGTGTTTTGCATTTGTTGTGCAGGGGCAAACTGGGAATATTGAACAGTGATTTGAGGATTGGGGCCATGATGTGTAATAATTGGTCCTGTAGTTTGAGTTCTGCATTCCTTAGCAAAATGTCCCATCATATTGCACTTGAAACATTTTATCTTTGATTTATCTAACCCAACTTTAACCCCCCATGCAAACCTGTAAACCTCCTACCAGTTCTTTTGTAAAACTTACTAGCCCTGACACTCAAAAGTGCCAACTGGTGTAGGATGTCCATTTCTTCCAAATCCGTGGGTTCAAAGTGTTGTAAGTCATTCATCTCAAAACTCAGATTGTCAGAGGTTTGGCTTTCACAATTTGCAGCAAAAGCAAAATTGGGTGTACAGGGATCAGAGTTGAAATTGTTTCCAGAAGTTATGTCAATGTAATGATCAAAACTCTGATCCTTTCCACTGCCAAACCCCTCCTCATGAATATAGAGATCAGTGTTTCCCAGAGTATAGTCATTGGTCATTTTCCCTGACTCTTGTAACTTCTTTTTCTTGTTCAACTCTCTCTCATTGTGAGGAACCATGAAGTTGTGTCAAGGTCATTTCTTTGTAACCAACAACTGTTCGAGTGACATAAGCTACAGTCTCCCATTTCTCAGGTAAAGATCTCAAGAAACGACTATTAACAGTCGAATTTGGAAATTCCACATTCACCAATTTGAGCTCACTGATGAGACAGCTATATCGTTCGAACTGTTGGGTTAATGACTCACCCTTAACGTGGCAAAATGTTTCATACTGTTGATTTAAAAAATTCTCTATTATTCTCGATCACCTCTTCAGTACCACCGAATTGCTCTTTAAGAGCATCCCATAACTCTTTAGCACTATTACAATGAAGTAATCCCGCATAAATCTCACTGGGCAAAGCTGAAGCAACGATGCTAAAAGCCTTAGCATCCAATTCGATTTTGAGGAAATCCTGGTCAGGGTAATTTTCGAGTTTTTTAGGAACTTGAGTGTGGGGATCCTATGTACTTGGAACCATGGGGACATGTGGCCCAAATACAACGGATCTCCAACATCCGGTGTTCTTTTGGGCGAAAATATGACCCATCCTACGTTGCCAACTAAAATACTCATTTCGTTTCAACATAGGTGGTTTGAACATGATCCAATATTGGATTCCGGTGTGTTTTGTGCCATTTCTCTGGTTTACAACAGATTTGTGTTTTAAAAACTTTTGTAGTAATAAAACTCTGTATTCAAGCAAAACTTATCAAACAAAATTAGCAACAAAGAGCTGATCTATTCAAATCAATTTGACTTTTAAATCAAAATCGATTGACCAAGCTCTGATACCAATTGTCAGGATCTAAGTTTGAATTGATTGTTGTTTTTGTTTCAAGTAATGGAAAATGATTGAAAACAGAAAATAAATGCAGCGGATTAATGGAAAACTTTTACAACAATCAATCGGTCGTTTGTTTTCATCATCATCATGCTTTCAAGTAATTAAACTATCGCATGTGATTCACAAACTCCCCCTTAGCCCAATAATGATCGTTTGAGAGTAAGAAATGAAGAAGATATGCGAAATTGATCTTTTTAAGAAGACAAGTGTTAACTGTTACATTGAGCGCCTATTTATACTAATTATCTAACCACTGATCGTCTTTCAATGACGTCAGGGTTGATAGTGACAGCTAAATAAAAAAGTAACTAACTACAAACACTGCTTAGACTAAACTATCAGTGCATAGCACTATTACATTGATTATTCTAATACTAAACTAAGCATTGTTGGCTATCCTCTGTTCTTGTAATCTTCTATCAGCGGTTGAGAGTTTCTTCAGTCAGAGGATAGGAAGCAATGTGTTTATTGAAAGCAGTAAATACTCATCATCGGTTAGAACCTCTGATGGTTGGATCAAAGCTCAGATGTTGTGTTTTGACTATGTATCATCTGTTCCTTTCCAAAGGTTCAATCCCAACACGGAGTTTGTTGGGTTGTTTGTAGCTAGGGTTCATAATGCTTGAAGTTTTATTATAAACGTTTTGATGAAATTTTTTATCTTGTTATACAACCAAATGGGTTTATTTTGTGAGGTTTTATCCGGAGTTTGTTGGGTTGTTTGCAGCTAGGGTTCAGAATGTTTGAAGTTTTATTATAAATTTTTTGATGAAATTTATTATCTTGTTATACAATCAAATAGGTTTGTTTTATGAATAACAATTTTTACAAATCATCACAAGCACCTGAATTCTTGCACGACTGACGTCAGCAATCTTTTTACTTTAAAACAAATCCCATTTTTCCTTTTACAGACACATGAAACCTCGAAGCTGCTTCTGAAATAGTGAAAGCTCCTACATTCAGCTCCGCAGTCGCCGGCTCGTCAAGCCGACTCCCCCAAAACGACGACGTGTTCAACCGAAATCGAATAAGAGTTCTTACAAAGGAGCTGGTTCATATAAAGGGGATAATTTATCTGGGGTTAGGGTTCGTTCTGCAAGCTCTTCTGGGTCTATTAAGAATTTGGGAGAAGCGTTGGGATTCAAGGGTTTTGACGCCATGGTTTGAGTAGCTATGGAAACGACGGCATTGCAGATGTGGATTCTGTTGAAGATGCCATTGAGTTCAGTAAGAACAATTTTCTTCAATTCGAGTTCATGAAGAAGTAATGACTGCTGACTAGTTGCATAACTGTATGTCGGGCTTTCAATGCTCACAAAGGGTGATAAACAACGTTGATCTAGAATTGGGTGGTAGTTACCAAGTCCCTTGCCGCCTTGGTAGTTGTTACCATATCCATTATCCCCATGCTCGTATACAATTATACACGTGATATTTCATGTTCTGGCAATTTGTAAATGATGTGAGTGAATTAACTGCATGTATGGGCATATTCGCTCTGAACACATACTGACTGCTTTATCTTGAGTCCATACATGCATCTCATTCCCTCACATCATTACAAATTATTAAAAGACAAAACAAACGAACAGTTAATAAACATAAAGCAAAAGCAAATTCATTTCTTAACAATTTGTAATAATGTGAAGGAATTAAATGCATGTATGGACTTAAGATAAAGTAGTTCGTTATTAATTTAACGTGACAATTGATGTGATTTGTAACCGTAAGGATGATTCAAATTTGTATGTGAATCTTAAACAGTAGGAAATCGAAACCCTAATTTGTGAATATTAACTCCAAAAAAATATAGGAAATCCGATGTATACGGGTGATATAACCTTATACGGCACGTATAACACTATCGTATACATTGTATACGACCAAGTAATGTTATTTTCAAATGGTGTATACGGGCCGTATAACATTACATGGTGTATATGGCTCGTATAATGTTATACAACTCGTATACACTATCTGAAAAAAGCTTTTAACATGTATGATTATTAACTCCCAAATAAGTACCTAATCAATGAGAAATAAAAAAAGAATATTAGTGTCTGCAGTAATGATTTGCTTGAGTGTACTATTTTTCACAATATTAAAATGAAAAATTAATACTGTATCAGTTTGACTTTTGACAACTTTTGAAGAATGTTACAGAAATTGGGGCCACTTAAGAGCATTCACAATGAAACCCTTAAAAGCATGTGAGGAAGTTTAGTTATATTATAAGGAATGGTTGTTAGTGTTTTTGAATGGTTGTGAGTGGAGGAGAGAGAAAATATATGGGAAAGTTACTGTACATCTGTAAATATATTGGAAAAAATCTGGAGAGAGAAAACTGTATAAATTTTTTAATGTTTTTAGAAATGGATGTGAGTGAAGGGAGGAGAAAATGTAATAATAAAGGTATAAAAAATATTATTTAATTAAAAATGATAGAAAAAAAATATTATTTTTAATGAAAATATATGAATATGAATAGGGAATTCATTCACAATACTCTAAGTTTATATAACAATTTTACTAATAAATTCTCTCTCTTCTACTAGCTATACTCCCCTTCTCTTATTACAGGTGGGCCTTACATTTTTTTTCTCTCAGAGAGAAATACCACTAACGAGAGAAATGCATTTAAAACAAGCCTATAAAACCTATCTAGCCTTAAATATTTAGTTATTTTATATATTTCAAGTCTTTCATCTTCTTCACTTCAAAACATTACAGAAACAAGAGCTTCATCGCAAATTGGGAAACCTTCAATGATGTTATCTTTCTTCACTTTCTCTCTTCAGTTTTTACTTTACCAACATTTTGAAGTGTCAATCTCAAATATTACTCTCATTCGGTAACTAATAACCATTTTTTGGCCGGCCAAAGGGTCAACATCATTGTGATTCCGCCACCGAATAAATAAACAAAATGATTGTTCTTGATTCACAAGTTCTAAAAAAATTGTAATCTGCTTCCCGAATCTGAATCTGAAAAGTTAACTTTGACATACCGATGTTGCCGCGGAATTTGAAAAACTGAAAAACAAATCAATCCAGATTTTCTTCCGGAATCTGAATCGGAAATTCAACTTTGACATACCGATGTAGACGTGGAATTTGAAAAACTGAAGAACCCGATCTTTGTTTTCAGGGTATTCTATCTCTTAAAACTCACTAGCAGAAGAACCCGACATGTCTTCTATGATGATTCGAAACATTCCGAATCCAAAACGAAACATAATCCCAGATTGTCTAAAGAAGCGTTTTTTTTTCATGTGATGATGTGAATTAAACGTATGTATTGATATGATTGATAAAACTTCAAAAATTCTGAACCCTATATGTAAACAACCCAACAAACTCCGGATACTGAAAAACATCACCAATCACACTCTCTGAACTTTCACCATGGCGATGTACATATGCTAACACAAACAACCTACCACAATGTCAAATTCTGATATTAACTGAAAAACATCACCAAGGGGGTTTTTTATTCAGATTCAGGGAGTAGATGTGGGTTTAGACGCCAAACCATTTATTTGTACTAACTCACTCCCACAAATATATCTTAAAAATCTAAGCATTAAATGCAAATATGTGATTACCTTTCACCATGTGTAACATTGCGGTCGGTATGTGTTCAGTCATATGACACATGATAAAAGCGCTTCTTTAGACAATTTCCATAACATTCTCCGTAACAGAAGAACCCGATCTTTGTTTTCAGGGGATTCTATGTAATATTCTGAAGATATATATATATATATATATATATATATATATATATATAGGGATCGGTTCAAATGAAAACCATCCCCAGTTGCGAGAACCACTCTCCACCAATCAGATCATGTCACCTATACACTATTATTTTAAATCTCAAATGTTATTTTGGTAATTTACTCAAAATGTCATGTCTTCTCTCTCCTCCCTCTCTCTCTCTCTCTCTCTCTCTCTCTCTCTCTTTAAAGTCTTATTAGACTTTTCCATCCATCAAAATGTCATATCTACTCTATCTCTCTCTCTTAAAATCTAAAAAAATTTTGTTTTTTGGTAAAAAAAATCTATTATACATAATATTAATATGCTATGTCGGTGCTTCTTTCTGATTGTTCAATTTGACTTTCTTTTTCCAGAATTTTTTTTTGTTAAATTGCAACTTTTAATTAGTCATTATTGTGTATTGTGCAATAAAAATGTAGATTAGTTTGATATGGTTGGTTTTGGGGCGAAGAAAAATAAATAAATAAATTTATTCTTTTACTTTTCATTTTTATACCCCACACTATATATGTGATACACGTTTTTAATGATTTTACTAATTTGTTTTTTTTAATAAGTTTGTTAGCTTTCTTAAAAAAACTAATACGTAGTTTGCTTAATTTTTCGGTATTGTAAACATACGAGAGTCGGGCCAATACCGTGACAAATCGAATTCCCGCCACGGAGCACGGGTGATCCCACCAGTTTTTTTGTAAAAAAGTTTAAAACCGTAAAAAAATTGGCGTAAAAAAATGTTTTAAAACCGGGTAATAAAAAAGTTTAAACCCGCGCATAAAAAAAGTTTAAACCGGCGCGTAAAAAGACTTTTATACCGGCCCGTAAAAAAAATTTAAACCCGCTTGTAAAAAAAATTTTAACCGATGCGTAAAAAGACTTTTATACCGGAGCATAAAAAAGTTGAAAAACGCGCGTAAAAAAAGTTTAAAACCAGGGCGTAAAAAAAGTAAAAAACCGGCGTGCAAAAAAAGTTTAAAACCGGCGTGTAAAAAAAGTTTAAAAACGGGGCGCAAAAAGAGTTTAAAACCGGAGCGTAAAAAAAATTAAAACTGGCGCGTATAAAAAGTTTAAAACCGTGCGTAAAAAAATTTAATACCGCGCGTAAAAAAAGTTTTATACCAGCGCATAAAAAATTTTTAAAACCGCGCGTAAAAAAAGTTCTATGCCGGTGCGTAAAAAAAGTTCTAAACCGGCGCGTAAAAAAAGTTTAAAACCGCATGTAAAAAAAATTTTAAACCGCGCGCAAATAGAACTTAAAACCGGCGCGTAAAAAAAGGTTAAAACTGGCGCGTATAAAAAGTTTAAAATCGTGCGTAAAAAAGTTTAAAACCGCGCGTAAAAAATGTTTTATACCGGCGCGTGAAAAAGTTTAAAACGCGCGTAAAAAAAGTTCTATATCGATGCTTAATAAAAGCTCTAAAACGGCGCATAAAAAAGTTTAAAACCGTGCACAAAAAAAACTTAAAACCGGCGCGCAAATTTTTTTTTAAACCTGCGTGTTAAAAAGTTTAAAACCGGCGCGTAAAAAAAGTTTAAAAAGAGGCGCGAAAAAAGTACAAACCGTGCGTAAAAAAAGCTAAAAACCGCGCGTAAAAATTTAACTAAAAATTAAAATTCATGTTTAAAAAATTAACTGAGAATTAAAATAGAAAATTAACTGAGAATTAAAAGAAAATCAATAATGCATGTTTAATTTTTTTAAAAAACCTCTTATTAATTAAAACAAAATCAACAATCATACTAATCATTAAAGCTATAGTAAAAAGACCAATATGTCCCTTTGTCAAAAAAAAACAAAATGTCATTAATAAAAACACAATCATTACATTGCTTTATTGTCTTTTAATCACATTCATCAAAACCAACTTGATCAATAGCTAATATTGATTCCTACGGTTCTCACAACTTAAGATGGTTCTCATTTTACCCATCCCATATATATATATTTAACATCCCCAAACATGGCAACATAAATCTCAGGGATTATGTATTACCACCCAAATAACTAATCGATCCATGGTAGCCTATTCAAATTACACAAAAACTCCCCTTGCCGCACATCCCGTAGTGCCACCATTGGCCGCCACAAAAGAGTTGTGACCACCTGGCACCACCGCTTTCTATATCACCGTTGGGTCCTCCATTCGTATTCCGTTTGAGTCAATCTGATTCACAACCTGCCGTAAGTAAACCATGAATCACCATTGATGCTAGCCTGTCTTTATTCGGTTTGATCATCCGTAGCGTTAAGCGTTGGTCTCCGATCGGCTCCGATAACATTTAAGGTATTAAATCAACCTCTTGTCTGATTCGTTTAGGGATGTTCCGCATTCTAGATCGTTAGATTTTTTCCGGCGACTAAAGAATAATTTGTTAAAAGTGGATTATAAAAAAAAACGAACACAGTATACAGTAATAAAGCTTCGTTCGTTGTTCTTTCGTTCATGTTCGTTGATTCGACTTCCGGTTAGTTTAAAAATCAAATTATTATAACCTTTATTAATCTGGCGTATGAGTTATTTGAAGAAGAAAGCTTGTATGAGTTAGTTGAAGAAGAAAGCTTGTGTGTATTAATGTATATATACAGATGTGTGAGTGTGTATGTGTTTCGGATGTGTGTGCCTATTGTGTATGTGCGTGCCTTGCGTGAGTTTACTAGGTGTGTGTTTTGATTTGTATTTGATGTATGTATGTTGTGCTTGAATTATGATTGTGTATGCGTTGTGTGTGCTGCATGTGCGTTGGATGTATATGTACCCTTTGTGTATGTTAAAAAAAATGAAACTAATGCATGCAACGTCCATACATGTTTGTGTTGTGAATGTGTGGGTTCATGTGTGCATGTGTGCATGTGTGTGTATTATGTTATGTGGATGAGATGCTCATATATATACTATATTACATTTCTTTTATTCACCCTTTTCCATAAAACCAACCAATATAATAAGTCATTTAGACTAAATAAATAATATTACTAAATGGTTACGAAAGTCTATTAAAATTCACTTATTTAATTAAATAAAGAAAACAATTGACAATCTTAAATGATGTCAATTTTGGTGAGTCCAGCCATTCAAAGATTGGAATATATATGTTAGTAGTGAGTGGATTAAAATCACTTCTTTTTAATCATAAATTTAGCCCCCATATATATATATATATATATATATATATATATATTCTTTTATATATTGGATAGGGAGGTAATAAGTTGTTTTCTATATTTATTTTATTTGTAACACTAAACAGATTTTATTATTTTCTTTTGTTAATCGTTAAAATAAATCGATTGGATTCGAATCTTGGTCGCCGGGGAAATCTACGATTGGGTAGATTGGACAAGTAATTCATCATAAAATTAATCTAAGAAGATTCGGAATTTAGGTTTGCATTTTTTTATGGACGGTTGGGTTTTTGGATTGTTGCTTTGCTTGCTAAACTAAGGTACGGATTCCGTTTCTTTTACATCATAGTATAAATTTATTTTTCGCTACTCGGTACGTATTCCTTTTTCTTTTTATCGTAGTATAATTTCCAATTCCTTCTACGGGTACGAATTCTCGGGTCTTGGTATCATAGTATAATCTTTTTTTTCATTACTCTTTAGTACGGATCTTTGTCCTTGTTTTAAAGTCTGATTGTCAGGATTTGATACCTTTATCCGTTGATATGTGATATGTTATCTGAGTCAGTATTGTCTGTCTGCTTGTTTATTAGTGTATTGTAGCATGCCATACCTCAGACTTGTACTCATGGTCGCATGTTCTTGTTAGTAATTAGTTTTAGTTATCTGTAAATTATATATATGGCCTTAGTATTTGTACTCTGTCACCCAAGCATGTCTGGCTTGTCGTTTGGGCGTCAACGGTATGGCATTTATTGTGACAGTGCATAATAAAAGTTCACGGCGTCTCTAGCACGTGCTTGTGTAGCACCTTAGCCACTAGAGGCGTATAGATTGATCTTAGCTCTGAGTCTAAGTTTGTTTGTCTGGAGATTGGAATAATGGGTGCACGTCACACTCACCATCTCATAGGTGCATGGACTAGCTAGCTGTGTACCAGTCTGTTTCTGGCTTTGGGTGCTTCCGTACACGATTTATTTTGTTGATATATACATCTGTCGTGTAAGTCAATATATGTTTTTGTATCTGCATATGTTCAGTATCTATTTGGATATGCCTAGTATGTTTTGTATGCATTCGGTTATGTTTCCAATCATGCATCGGGTTATTCTTCTGATTATGTTTAGTATCTGTTCCGATATGTTTGATATGTTTGTAAGTAACTGGTTATATTCTGATCATGTATCAGGTTAATTATGCTTCTGATTCCGTTTAGTATCTGATTCTGTTATGTATTAGCTATGTCTGTTTTGACTCATTTTTGTATCGGTTTATATCAGTTAGATTCCGTGTTATACATTTAGTTTGTGTCCGATAGTATCTGTATTTTCAGCATTTTATTCAGTGTCTGTTCGATTTTTTCGTTGAGTCTGTCTTTGTTTCATGTCAATTTTTCCGATCGGTTTATGAAATCTCGTAAGGATTTTATTATTTATAAACTCAGTATATCTAAATTATTTAGTTTACTAAATATAAATCTTTAAAGTGATAAAGATACTTATGAATATTGATTGATTGATAGACATGGATTTGAAAGTTAATATTTTTGTTTAAAGATGATAGTTTCGACAATCCTTCCTTTTAAAGATCATGAGATTTTAAATGGTATTTAAAATGTTTCGGCTTACGTATTTGGTTTTTGTTTTCTTATCTGCTCCCCATGTCAGTTTAGGAAACTTTTATAAGTATTTCATTTTGAAATTCAGGTTATTTAAATTATTTTATTTCTTAAAAATATAGTTCTTCAAAATTATCAAATTTATATTTTTATCTAATAATGAGCAGCTATGAAATTGCAAATTATTTCGCTTTAATAAATCTAAACGTTCACTATAAGAAAATATCTTTTCTAAGTAACTTGTTTTAAAAATATTAGCACTATTAAACGATGTTTGAAATATTCGATAGTTAATAGTTTTTTTTTATTCCTTCAAATATTTTATTAAAGACGATAGGTATGAAAATTTTCTTAGTATACAAATGGTAGATGACTTAACGACGTTTAAATGAGTCCAGTTTTGCAAGAAAGATGGTCTTAGTCAACATGGTCAATGATATATCAGTCTCTACATTGGTTTATGTGTTAAGTTCTGTATTAGTAAAGTATTTGAATGACTTTTGTTACCGTATCAGATTCCGTTACAGTTTCAGATCAGTTTTTGTATCAGCCCCACGTTTGCATCTGTTTTCAGTACTCGTGTCAGTAACTGTTTCAGTTCAGTCTCAGTTGTGTTATGTTGTGTTTTGCTTCCGCTAATATGAGTTTACTTGTACTATTGATTTCTCCGTTACTGACCAATTTTTGGCTCAGCCGTATTTTTCTTTTTATGTTTGGCTTATTTGTTTTACAGGTAATATGGGTTCTGTGAGGAGCGTTTGGAAGTTACTGACCAAGATTCCTTATTACTGTAATATAATAAAATGTAAATTAGGTCTCTTTTTATTTAAATGTTACGGATTGGTTTTGGTTTTGATATATGTAAGGGTGACACGTGATTCGGTCGGGTGTTACATTCTATCTCTTAAAACCCACTAGCAGAAGAACCTGACATGTCTTCTATGATGATTTGAAACATTCTGAATAACTACACGTATGGAGGCATCATTTGAATACCTTGGATATGCATTTGTAAATTTGAATGTTGGATATGCATTTGTAAACAATCTCTTAGTGCCTTTTCTCTTTAATCTATTAGAATGATCCTTGTTTTGTCACGTACATGCGTTTATATCACAACATCATTAGATGATCTTATTCGCTCGTACTGGTAGTTCTGGAATTTGAAGGAAAAGGAAGGTTGTACCAATTTAATAACAATTTCCTGAATTCGAGTTAATTAAGAAGTAATTGTAAGGCTGTTTTGTCGGGCTTCCAATGCTCACACGGGGTGATAAACAACGTGTCGTTAGACAATCTGTGATTATATACGCATTACCTTGTACGCATTACCTTCCATTAGTCCGTTTGCAAGACTGTAATCTCTAAAACCACGTCCAAGACAATCTGTGGTCACCTTCTTTATCTTCGAACTAGTCTTCTTCTTTACTTGAATATGGTTCATGACAGACGTCTTTTTCATGTAGGTTAAGTATGTTTATTAGAAAATTAACTTTGACCAACCGAAAGTGTGTTTGTGATTGTTATTGCTTAGAATGATGTAGGTTAAGTATGTTTGTGACCTACCAAATGTCACCGACATGAACCGTACGACCAAAATACGCGATAGCACGCAAAAAATATTGATAATAAACATAATAATACAACCTTTAATGACAAAATACGTCAAGTACTGATCTGGTAGGACGTCTATACATGCAACACGGCACGTTGGACTACAAGTGAAATCAAAAGGGAAACACGAAATCATGGAAAACAGCAACACACGTGACTGAACTTATCCGGAACATGTCGTATAGACCATAAACTTCCTAAAATGACGTGCGATGGCAAAATACGTCACGTTGCGACATGTATAGGCGTGTTTTTCATTTAAAATCAAATAAAAAAATTAAAAAACCCCAAAATGGCCCGCTTTGGTCAAAATGGGACGCTTCGGGATATAAAATTTAACATTTTTAAATTCGAAGCGTCGCGCTTTGGCCAAAGCTCCCCGCTATGGGTTAAGGGCAACAGATATGGACCGAGCCTGTCAGTCCTTATCTGTTGACTTAACCCCAAAGCGCCGCGCTTTGAAAGCGCGGCATTTTGAGGTGTGTGAATAGCCAACAGGCATATGTGAATAGCCTGAGCTTATTAAAAATAAATATTAATCGTGTATAAGTTTGACTTTTGACAACTTTTAAAGAATGTTTGGGGCCACTAAGTTTATATAGCTAATTTTACTAAATACACCCCCTCTCTTCTACTAGTTAGACTCCCCTTTTTTTATTACAGGTGAGTCTTACATTTTTTTCTCTCACAAAGAGATACCACTAGCAAGAGAAATGCATTCAGAACAAGCCTATAAAACCTATCCAGCCTTAAATATTTAGTTATTTTATATATTTCAAGTCTTCCATCTTCACTTCAAAACATTACAGGAACAAGAGCTTCATCGCAGATTGGGAAACCTTCAATGATGTTATCTTTCTTCACTTTCTCTCTTCAGTTTTTACTTTACCTACATTTTGAAGTGTCAATCTCAAATATTACTTTCATTCGGTAACTAATAACCATTTTTGGCCGGCCAAAGGGTCAACATCATTGTGATTCCACCACTGAATAAATAAACAAAATGATTGTTCTTGATTCACAAGTTCTAAAATATTTTTTGAATGGCATGATCCGTATCTACATTATATTCATGCGTCATTTTGATCATTCTATAACTACTAAAACAATTATACAAACTGACAATTTGAAAAAGAATAACAGTGATCGGTACAAACCACTAAAACAATCAGTCAACCTGATAACTTTGGTTTGTCTTTGTGAACACCCCGTTGAACAAAAAAACCGTCTTGGTAATGCTTCTAAATACACCGCAACTGAAATAATATTAATATACCTATCTTATACATACCAAAATTACCATCCATTCCCAGAAAAAAAAACGACAAACCGATATCAAAGTATATACTTGGAGGGTTAAGAAAATCACGATAAATGTGCTAACTTTGCTAGAATGACCATATCTAATATCTTAACATCAAGTGATTCATCCACCTTAACAATCCCGTCAGTACCATCAACACCAATCAGCTTCCCTGTAGCACCACGCTGGGCCCCACCCATTATTTTTATTTTGTCAGACTTCCGTGGCACAACCACCTCTATCTCGTTAGGGTTGGCGGTGATGATCTCACCATTTCCACTTGCACCAAGAGCTATACGGCATGCACCGTCCTAAAACACAACATAAATTATTTACAAGAAAAACTAAAAAATGAAAAATGATAAAAACGGGTTTGCGTGTAAAAGTACATACCAGAAGCACTTCTCGGATGACACCAAGGGACGCATCTTCACCCGCTCGGCGTACATTTACCAATATATCAGGCAAGAACCACGGTCCATCATTATCCCCACCTGCAATGCAAAGCCGTATCAATCATCCACATTGTCAGTCAAAATCAACACCCCTAGTCAAAACTAATTCATCTAATAAACTTTCTTTGGCATCTCATAAACAAGTAAATCTTTGTAAACAGGTGAAACCCACCTACTGCAGGTGACATCATATCCAATCCACCACCTCCAGGAGTCATCGGTTGACCGCCAGGAGTACCAGGTAAATACGCTGAGCTTGGTGTCATGGGAGGCGGTCCACCAGGTGTTGATGGCAAGTAAGGGCTTGGAGCGTTGCCTGTAGTAGCATAAACATATATAAAAATATACAATATATGTCTCAGTTGAATATAATTTGTGGGGGTGTTAATGGTTACCATAGGTAGGGGTGGTATCGCGTGGTGTGCCAGCGTCACTGTAACTCCCACCAGGAGTGTTGGCCCATCCTGAACCAGGAGTTGGTGCTTCATATGCTCTTGAACGAGGACTTCCCGGCTGCATCATACAACATAATAATTATATTAACATTATTAATAATGTACAGAGTTCGATTTAGCTATAGCCTGTAGCAACTCTCACCTGATACTGAGGACTTGATCCCCAAGAACCGGGGTTTCCATCTTCCCAAGAGTCCCTTTAATAAATAATACATTCAAAATATTATTAGTATTTACACAAACATTATTATCTCAAATCTCGGGTTCAACATAATCATAAGTATTACCTTGGAGGACTCATTGGTGCATATGGATTCCATGCCCTGTCACGCATAGGCGTCCTCATGCCATCATGAATAGGCGTTGCTGAATGAACATTTGAATACATCAAGTCATTAAACATTAAAACATAAACATCAAACGCACACATATATACAATCCATATGTAATCATTAAGTAGTAAGCTATGACATAACCAACCTCCAGCATCTCGCATAGGTGTCTGGTATGGATGGAGTGGGGTTCTTGAAGGATGCATAGGTGTCTCACTTCCAGAGCCGTACCTATGTGTGTCACTGATAAACAATAAAAAAATTAAGTTTACAAGGTGTATTCATTTCCTTTTTTGTGATTTAAACAGGAAAATTACAAAAGATGTGTTTAAACTTACCGGTACGGGGTCGTGACATTCACACTATCTGATATGTGGGTGCGATCGACTGATAGAAGAATAGGGAGTTATGATACATAAATAAAAATGGTAAGTAATAGAAAGCACGGGAGGCAGAAATAACTTGCCTGTAACAACCTTCATTTGTGACTCCAATTCAATCCGAACTGATGTTCCATGGACATCAACAACCCGCCCCTTGTATCCTTTAAAGGGACCCATCCGGATTTTAATGACGGTTCCAACTAAAGAATCTTTCCCTCCTCTTCCACCTCTGTACCTCCCACCAGCTACATTTAAAAAGAACAGTTTGTTAGGGTACCCCTTCCTTAACTTCCAAGGGTCAAAAACTTTTCAGAAAATAAAACGTAATATGACTGGAAACCATACGTAGTGGCGGGCCCCCTCTACCCGGAGAATTAGGAAATCGAGTGGGAGGCCTAAGCTGGGCAACTCTTGATGCCAATGGATTACCCTGCACAAGTTCATAGATTATATTCGTCAAGACGGTTGATGATGTAATCAATTGTATAGAGACAAGATAATATGCGAGTAACAGGTGACGAGATCTTCGCGAATGGGTCGATTCAGATTGTGTTGCATCTACCCGATCAAATCAAGTAAGATCGAAAGTAGCCCCAAGTGTTTCAAATGCATAATACATCATATACCATCATTCTTATTCGAATAATTAATGTATTATCAACACAGCCCAACTTGCCCCGTTCCAACTCATACAAAACATTTCCAGTTTTGAGCAGACCATTTTTGCCATACACGCACAACTTGCAAACTCGATAATTAAGTGATGTGGGAATTAAAAGGAAGCCAAAAAATATTTTATAAATCAGATACATACATTTCTATCACCATTTGCACGGGAACCACCAACCAACACACATGACTGAGCTTTAGCACAGATAAACCCTGCATGCTCCAGATGGTGACGATCATATACAAACAGGATCCCTCTATTAATATGTTCAACAGGACCTTGTCGCCCCTATATTATAAGAAAAAGAATACCATAATTAGACTTAAGAGAACATAAAACACCTTATTTCAAAAGAGAGAGAGAGAGGGAAAGAGAGAGAGAGACTCGCCTTGCATGGACCCTCAAGGACTTTAACCACATCTTTCACTGATACAGTGTTCTTATAACGATCCTGAGCAGATACCTTCCTATCAATTTTGTATTTAATATCTCTTAACCTAACAAGTTCAACCACTGCTTTATCTGCAACACCCTTCAAAACCTACAGAGAAAAAGAACAAGAACGTAAAATAATCATTCAGTTTTAGATGACTAGTGGAGGTTGCAAAATCAGCACGTTGTGTAGCCGATCAAATAGGTCTTGGTCAAAACGTGCAATTTTTGGTACGGCTCGTTGGGTTGTCCAGAAAAATGCTTTTTAATTGAAAATTTCACTTATTTATGATAATAAGCTAGCGACAAGCATAACAGAACTTAAAAATTTAAAGCATTTCAATAATAATCAAACTTTTCAAATAATACGTTTAGGAGATTTTATACATCAAACACACAACATTAGACTGGACGATGTGGTTTCGCGCCCCCTGCCACCTCACCCATTTGGCACCCCTACACCACCCTGCCTCCGCCAAAGGGGGCCCTATCCTTGGCCTCCGCCAAACCATAGCGGGCGTGAAGAGAAAGAAGAAGATGGGGCCCGCTGCTTGAACCAATCAGATTGAGTTTATCTTTTTTTCTTTTTTTAATATAGTTAGAAGGGGCTTTATAGGGAGCGTTATTCCACACTGTGCAAGTTAACGATAAAGCCCCCCGCTTATGTGTCGCCTACGTGGTGTGATAAAGCACCTAGGGGCGTGAGACCATACCACCCTGCCTTAGTGATTTTCAACCCATTTAACCAGCTTTCTATTTAGCAAATCATTTATGTTATACCCTTTAAAGCCCAGGCTAACAACACCAACCTGAAAGGCTTCACTGTCTAGGCGTATGATTACACCGAAGTTGGAATTACTGCCAAAAATAGAATAACATATAAGTAACTGAGCCTAGCAAAGCAATAGAAGAAATGTGTATAGTTAACGCTTACTCCAGTTGGACAAGATCATGAAGCTCATAATCCCCAATTTTGGTAATGCCAGACGTCACTTCAGAACTCTCCACAACATTGTCAGAAAACACACGTAGCTGGAATAGAATAAAACAGTAATTAATGAAAAAAAATCGAAACTGAGAACGATATATTATTATCCAGATGTCACTTACAACTTCCTTGGTGGTGTCTGACACTATGTTAACTAGATGCCCCTTAACTGTTACAACCATTCCAGTCACGCCTTCTTGTGCACCAGACACAACTTTCACATGATTTCCTGGCTCAAAATACTTGCACAGCTCTTTTTCATTTACAGCAAGAGTCGTCTGGAAACCACAAAAGACTATATGAATAAATTGTAGCGATCACGTAGCAACTTATCGATCCGTTAACTTAAATGAAACTAATGAAACAAGTAAAAGTATAAACTAAATAGCTAAAAAAAGTTGTGAATAAGATGAGTCTAAAGACACTTAAAGTGTTATCGTGCATAGCCTTATTCGTAGAAAACAATAGCATTTATGTTAACAATAACTATCTCAAAAGTGGACGTAACAACTTTAGAAGCATTCACTTACTAGAAGTCCTTCTGCATTCGGTTTTATATGAACCGTCCCTTCTTCGACTTTCTCAACCCATCCCTTTAGATTTTTAAGATCTCCCTTGATCACGATAATTCTATCACCCTTCATAAAGTGTCCTTTCTTTCTGTTAGCAAAAAGCGTCGACATAGTAGATGCAAGTTCACCATCCCCGTTCTCAGTAGGATGGTTGAACTTTTCAAGTTCATCAAAGCTCGGCTGTATATTATGAGTACTTATTGACTTCATAGATACGGTCTTATACAAGAAACCTTCCTTGAACATCATGCCATTTATATTATCATAGTAATCACCCGTCATTGGCTCACGTCTACGCTCAACACGAATATGCATTTCTCTAGACGCGCGGCAATTAGAAAAAAAAAGGGGGTCAATAAAGCAGAATAGATGTTAAAAAAGCAAAAAAAAACAATAGTAAACACACCTAGCCTCCTCAACATTCATAAATCGTGGTGGAGGGGTGAAAGCCTTCTTCTTTTGAACCTCCCTACCTTCCTGCAATGAGAGCAACAACACAGTTAGCTTAAAGGCCATAAAATAACATATGCAGAGGCAGCCATTTCGCCACTTATATCTAACAAGTTAAAGTTTAAAGCAAAATTAGTTCAAAAGCTGTCTGATTGGAAATAGTCCAAAGTATATTTTTAACTACATACAACTTCCTAGATCTGATCTCTCTCTCTCTCTATCCATATATATGGCTGGTTAACATAAAATACCACCTTATCATGCGATGCGTGCGCGAGCATCTCAACCGCACATCTGATTTAATCTAGATTTTCAATTGAACGTGGTGGCACAATAGTAATTAACTTTGCATAATTACGCACGTTAAAATACATAATTACGCACCTTACGCATGGGTTGGGTACTTGGGTTAAACCTTAATTTTACGCACGTTATTTGCATAACTACGCATGGGTTGGGTTAACCCTAATTATGCATGTTATTTGCATATTTACTCACGTTATATTGGTGGTCGCGTACCGTCGCACGTTAAGCGCCTTTTATTTTTAAACCTTTCACTATATATATACATATATATCTAACATAATTTCTTATCGTAATTTTTCACGCCAACCAGACCCATACCAAGCAATTTGCAGAATATAGAGAGGAGATTTGATGATAACTGATCTGAGAAAAGAAAAGATTTGTATACTAGCATGGCAAAGCTACAGTATAATAATCTTTACGTGGTAAATACAGCAATACAGCTGCAGGTACTAATTAGATATACCAATTTGTTTGCCAAGGCTTGTAGGTCAATTCTTGGAATCAACTTAACCGTGACTCTCTGCCTCACGTTATCCACATCCACAACCTAAAAGAGAAAAAAAAAACTTCAAATTAATATGCTGACTGTACTACTGTGAATAAAAGGGCGTGTTGATGTTACCTTTGCAAGATCTCCTTTGTATGTTCCGATTTTCATTCTGACCCAAGTGTCCCTGGAAATATCAATTGCTTTGCTCTCAACTGATAGAACATCAGTCATTTCCTTTATAGGGACTAGTAAAATATTGCTGCCAGTATATATGTTACGCATGCCCTTGCAAGCCTGACAACTCAGAAAAAAATACAAAACAATCATTACAGGTTCTCATATCTTGTTGGAACCTAAACCCCGCACACACAGTTAACTGACCTTCCCAGTAATACGATTAACCAATTAACCAATTTCTAGGTCCCAAAATAAAAAAAAACAAACCTACAAATTCATAAATGATTAAAAAAATGTGACTATCAATTTCATTTGTATGTTCACTTAAAATATATATTTCAAAATTTTGATTTAGTGATTTACAACCTTCTGTTGCAACTCGCAATCATATGAACAGGCAACAAAACCAAAAACAGAAATTTCTTTCAACTTGGTCAACCTAAAGGCTAAAAGACATACCTCTTTCACATGGGCCTCTTTATCTGCTTCAATATAGATATAGTTCTTCAAATGGTCAAGAGCAATGGCCGATCTAATCTGCAACTCACTACTTCTATCAATGCACTTCTGCATTAAGCAAACAGCCACCTCTCTCTCATGGCCGATCTAGCATATAAAAGAAAGAAGAGAATCAAAAAACTACCCATTTGTAATAGATCACATTTCAAATGATCACATTCATAAGTAAATGGGTCAAAACTGGCACCATAAAAGATGACATTGTAAAAAGAAAAAAGAAAAGCTATATGGCATACCGCACATTTCACCATCCACAACTTTGGATCACGAACAGATGGCAAGAGAGCTTGCTGTTCCACCTCAGTGGCATCGTCATCGTCATATTCTGAACGATTTCTAGAAAACCTCTCCTGAATTCTTCTCTCGAGAGCTTCTACATCTTCTTGCTCATCTTCGGGTGCAATCAAAGGGCGGCGATGCATCCTTCTTGCATCCTCTTCATCACGGGGATCCAGTCTTTCATTCACTATAAAGTCTGTGTTCCAAAAACCCCATCCAACAGCAACCTAGTTAGAAATAATTAATACATGATTTGCAATAAATAAGCAAAATGAGCTTTGTAACATATGAGATTTTGAAGGTTCTAATAACATGATGAAACAACCAACTAGACTCAAATTTACACTAAGCATTACATATACGTGGCAAAACTGACACAGGTCTGGGAAACTGTTAATAGCAACCAAAAAGAAAATATAATGTTCAAGACACAAGGGTCCCTAGTTAGGCAAGGCACAAACTAGATGCTTGACAAAGAGAAGTGTAAGCTACACATTAGTTACATAATATGCATCAAGTGACCATATCATTGAGAACCACAGGGGAAATTAAATATTTACAGCAGCTAATGATGAGCTATTTTTAACTTATATAATGTGGCCTTCGCCATCATTTTGATGACATACAACTAGAGGACTAACGTATGAGAGCAAATAACTTAAATGTCAAGACTACGTGTCAAAAAAAAAAAAGAATAAGAAATCAACTTTATGCATGAAGAATCAACAATGGAGCTTATTTTCTAGATTAGAAAACCAGTTAATGAACAAAATGGCTTAATTGGACTTCATATCTGTGTTAATGGATATAAGACCTGAACGATTGTTATGTGGGCTATTCAGAAACATAATCATGTCTATATATGATACAAATTGTCCTATACAAGCATGAGAAATAAATGTTTCCATCTTCTCGCTTTAGTTATCTCGATTCTCAATTATCTGTGAAATTTTTCTTAACTTTTGTTATTTGATATTGAACAATATCTGCAAGCTAGGGTTCGCAATGTGATTTGGACCCCTGAACTTATAGGTCCTATAGTTCGAGCACCTCATTGTTAACAACGAGAGAGAAAGAAACATACAGCGACTTACATATATAAAGCTATAGACAAAGCAAGAAATCCACTGCACAAACAAACAAAAAATCTCATAACAAAACCAGGGATTTCTAGCGATGATGTTACAATTATTATAAAGTATAAACTAATCTATTATCTATCACGCTCAGAGCACAAAACTTATAGTTTCAAGCATTCTGGATTTCCCTAATCAGTTAAAACTCAAGCAATAAAATGAATCAACAAATCCATCCTTGCAACTCCAAAACCTCCAACATCAAAACAATCTCATACTAAATAATCAAACCACATCTGTACGTAACCACATCAACATATAATCAGCCCTAAGTTCATATTAAGTTCCATATCTTGCCAATTAACCAAATGTTCTATCGCACAAACAAAAGAATGACAAGCAGAGATTTCTAATGATAATACTGCAATTATAACGAAGCTAATCTATCATCTATCACGCTCAAAGCACAAAACTTATAGTTTCAACCATTCTGGATTTTTCTAATCAGGTAAAAAACGAACAATAAGGATCAACAAAAATGCATCCTTTCAGCTACAAAACTTCCAACATCGATACAATCTCATACTGCATAACCAAACCACAACTAAATGTAACCATATCATCACATAATAAGCCATGACTTCAATATTAAGGTCCATATCCTATCAATCAAACAAGCAGCAAGCAATAATCAATACGCAACCAAAACACAACCAACTGCAAGCCCTAATTCATACAACAACAATAACAATCTCATACTGGATAACCTAACCACAACTAAACGCAACCATCTCACCACATAACAATCCCTAACTTCCATATTAAAGTCCATATCCTATCAATTAAACAAGCAGCAAGAAATAATCAATAAGCAATCAAAATGCAAGACCTAATTCTTACAATAACAATAACAAAAGAGGCGGCGAAATAATAAGAAAACCCTAACCGTCTTCGCCGTCTTCTTCATCCTCATCTTCCGCATCTGAATCAACATCCGCTTCAAGCTCAAAAAAATCCGCACCAGACGCCTTCTTCGACGCCTTACCACCTCTCCGCTTACTCGCACCACGTCCGCCTCCGCCGCCGCCACCGTAATCCTCATCATCCTCATCATAATCCTCCTCTTCATCCTCATCTTCCTCCGCAACATCATCAATAAAGTCAGATCTCCGCCTCTTACCGCCACCCCGTCCTCTGCCGCCGCGGCTGCTGCCGTAATCATCGTCGTCGTCATCCTCTTCCAACGCGTCATCCTGATCTTCGTCCTCTAAGTCGTCGTCGTAATCATCTCTCCGGCGAGACATCGTTTGTTGGAAGGTTCTGGATTGTGACTGAAGGTTGTGGTGATTGAATTGAATCGATTGATCGTGATGAATTTGGGGTGTAAATTATGAAACCCTAGAAACAGAGTTTTGGGAGTTTGTATGGATTAGTGTGTGAGAACTGACATTTTATTGTGTTCGGTTGATGGTAATGTTTCTGATTACTACCCTTTTCTTTTATTGTTGTTATATCTAGCCCCCGTAGTTGCCAAATACGATTTTTTTCGATAATAATTATACCAACAATTAACAAGTAACATCTCAGCATTCATTTTCGTTGTTAATTGTAATTTCAGTCGCATTATTCATCATAGATTTACTAGTAAATTGTGTTTTCATCATTTAGGTATCAATTTGTAGGTTGTGTTTTTAAACACAGCTAAACTTTTATTAATTTGAGTAAATCATATAAATAGTCCTTTTTTAGGGTAGAAAGATGTTACGAT
Organism: Scalesia atractyloides; assembly: GCA_947069175.1. Taxonomy (NCBI): domain Eukaryota; kingdom Viridiplantae; phylum Streptophyta; class Magnoliopsida; order Asterales; family Asteraceae; genus Scalesia; species Scalesia atractyloides. The sequence continues at coordinate 19,639,505 of CAMTDV010000015.1, read as the reverse complement.
CCAGCAAGACCAAGCCCAAGAAGAAGATGCAAAAGCTACTAATCCAGCTGGAATGTGCCGGCCCAAAAGAGACAAAAAGAACCATGTTCATTTGCAAGAGTAACATGTAAGAAATTAATCAACAACTTCCATTTTGATTAGTATTAGTTTTTGCCCAGTATCTTCCCATGATCTCCTATGGGGATTATGGTAGTAGTTTCTTTTCTTTCAAGTAACTAGGTATTTTCATAATCGCCGCGTTGCGGCGAACTTCTTTTGTTATTTAATATGTCTTTACATGTGTTTTGAAATCACTAAGAATGCGTTGCGCACGGAACCGTTGACAAGAATAAAAAGAAAATATAGAAAAAGCACTAAAAGATAACCGAAAGATAAATCAACCAAAAAAGTTATATGGTAATGATGTTGTTCGTATGAACCCATGGTCAGAGATGAGCAAATGGTACTGGGTAACGGTACCGAATTTCGCGAACTGAAAGATCTTAAGTACCAATTCGGTACCGACTTTTGGCGCCTACCGTTTTTTACCTTCATATACCGTAACCAGTATTTTCAGTACCAATACCAATTCGGTATCGGTTGGCACCAAGCTCTCCCTACCCCTAAAACTAAAAAAAATCATTAAAAGTTGAAGAAAATCAACAAAAAAAATTGCATGATAGCCTTTTTGTTCGTAGGGTACCCGTGATCAACGATGAGCAAATGGTATTGGGTAGGAGTACCGAATTTCCCGAACTATAAGATTTTCAAAATCATTTCGATACTGACTTTTGGCGTTTTCTACACCAAGATGGTGCCGGTTTTTACCTTTATGTACCGATAACGAACCGGACCGTACCAGTATTTTCAATACCAATACCGGTTGACACCAAGCTTATCCAACTTAAAATGTAAAGAAAATAATTATTATTATAATATTAAAATAATAATAAAAGTATTAAAAAACTCTATATATTATTATAATATATTCATTGACTTCTCTTTTTAATATATATAATATATAATATAATTCCTTGTTTTAAATACTTGTTTTTGCTTAATGATGAGAAAATTGTCCCAAGCATATCCTTTCCCTTCCTTCGTTCTTGAGTTTGATCCACTGACGGATCGCAACATTTGGTGTTTTCATTCATGTTTTCATGTCTCATCTTGGTGTTTTCATTCATGTTTTCATGCCTCATCGCAAAGACGTTCTGCCATGGTTGAATCCATTGCCTCCATGTTTGAACGGTCGGACCGAGTACTTCTCAATCATGACGTCACCACCGCTCAAAACACTGCACAATTCGAATCCCTGCAACAAAACCTTACCACCCTTGTTTCCACCCTCGTTGAAACCCTTAAAGCCCTTCCTAAAACAACCAAACCTATCAAATCTTTAGCTTCATTCGTCGAACCATCCTCTCACAACAACCTTCGCCCACCGAAGCTTATTCTTTCTATTTTTGACGATGCCACCAATCCGCTGGACTGGATTTTTCAGGCGGATAGTTTTTCGGTTATCATTCGATTCCACCGGAAGAACGGATCCAACTCGCTAGCTTCTACTTCGCCAGTGAAGCGATCAGTTGGTATAAACAACTTCATAACAATTATTTGTTGGGTACTGGGCAACGTTTACCCAAGCCCTTGAATTATGCTTTGGTCCGTCTGACTATGAAAACCACGAGGTCCACCACGTGACATTGTTTAAGCTCTACCAAACCACATTCGTTTAAGCTAACCAAGCTGAGTTCGAATGACTCGGCAACTTTGTCACCAACTTACCAATCAAGGCTCTCATGAATTGATTTATTTCTAGCCTGAAACCTCCTATTAAATTGGAAATTGCCATCCATAAACCAACCACCCTCCATCAAACATTTGATCTAGCTCGAACCATAAAAGATAAACTGGTCGTAACACCAACTGTCTTCGCTACTTACAACCCACGATAATACAACTTCAATTCTACTCCACCTTTTAAAAGTTACCCTCCATCGCTTCCTGTATCCAAACCACCCCTGCTACCATCACCCACAAAACCTGCCATCCAAAACAACACCCAACCCCTACCCATGACCAAACTGTCACCTGAAGCCCTTCAAAAAACAGAGAGTCGAAAGTTTGTGTTTTCAATGTCCCGAACGCTACTACCCGGGACATAAATGCAATCCCCCTCAAATTTTGTCAATCGCCAATAATGAGGAACCCGTCGACGCCTCACTTCCGGACGACACCTTTACATCACCCACCAATCCTACATCTCAGGCCGCCAACGATTTCTTTGCTCTTTCGGTGGCCGCTTTCTATGGTTTGACATCGCCTAAGACCTAACGTCTTACCCGCTTTATCAACGGTCACAAAGTTACGGTTCTAGCCGACTCCGGTAGCACCAATAATATCCTTCAACCTCGTTGTGCTTCCCTTTTAGCCTTACCTACGAACCCATCACACCATTTTCCGTTATGGTCGGTAACGGTGATCACCTAAATGTACAAGTTTCTTCCCCATTGTTCCATTAACACTTGCTAAACGCCTGTTTCATATACCCTTTTATTTACTTCCAATTGAAGGTGTCAACTTAGTATTAGGCATGGATTTGCTTGCGTCACTTGGACTCGTCACTGCTGATTTTTCCATTTTGTCGCTTGCAAAAAGACAGCGACCACTCTATTCTTAAAGGTGAATCATTTAACTCACTTGTTTCCCCTAGTTCATTATCCTCACTTGTGAAGCATACATCTATTGCATCCTTACATACTATGGCCTTTCATCACCAACCACCTATTGTTTCCCCACGTCTCCTGTTACACACCCCGACCCCACCATCCAACATATCCTCACTAAATTCCAACCTTTATTCGACCGACCACACGAGTTGCAACTACCCCGACCGCATGACCATTTTACCCCTGCTATCCCATAACCAGTTAATGTTCCCCCATACCGGCATCCACACTATCAAAAACAAGTTATGACAGACTTAATTAAAGAGAATATAGAGAAGGGTATTATCCAACCAAGCCACAGCCCATACTTTTCTCCAATGTTACTTGTTCAAAAGAAAGATAGGTTGTGGCGCTTATGTGTTGTCTATCGCGCCTTTAATTCAATTACTATGCGCGATCGTTTTGTAATTCCAACTGTTGTTGAACTCTTGGACGAGTTATATGAAGCATTGGTTTTTCTAAAATAGACTTACGCGCTAGCTATCATCGAATTCGTGTTGCGCCCAAGTGGCCGCTCGTCCAACAAGTGAAAATGAGAACAAAAGGAAAATGACATCATCATTGGCACCTTGCAGTTTGAAGGTGTCGCAGATGCGGGTAAGGCGAGCAGTATGACCGGGTGCATCCTCATCATCACGACCATGGAATTGGCACAAAGTAGTGATCACGCTCATGATGTATGAGAGGATTTTCCAAGAGTTGTCATTAGCGATGGGTGGACAGGTGATGGGAGAATTAACTCTGGTGAAGCCCTCGGTGGATTGCTAGTGGATGGTACAACGGTTGGCCATTAGTGTCACACCCCAACCGATGGCGGAATCATCGGGGCGCGACACTAAGCGAACATATTGCTCAAGAATTTCCACAACGACTATTAATATGACAATATTTAATAACATCCAATTTCCCATACAATCGAACTAAACATTCATATCAAAAGTCATACGGATTACATCATTCTCAAATAATACGGTTCGACAACTAGGTTTTTATTACAAGTTTCTAAAGATAATCCTAAGTCCAATTGCAGCGTAATCCATCAACCTGTTACATACGTTAAAATTGTCACACCCCGACCTGCAGCGTAAAAGGTGATCGGCGCATGATTGGGTTATCATCAAAGCTCATGACATTTATTATGCGTTTCATATTCATTAAATACAATTTAATGGAACTTTACAATAAATATTACAATATGTTCTAACTATCAATCTAAGCTTCTTTGTTTTCTTCTAAGGCATTTCCTATGTTTTCCTTGCTTCAACCTGTTCACCTGTATCATGTGTAAAAGGGTTTTTGGATCAACATAATGTTGGCGAGTGAATCCTATGGAAAACATTTGAACAAGTTTATTTGATTGATTATGAAATGAGTGCACAACCAAACATGAGTAAAAATAGATGTAAACTTATTCAACAATCATAAGATATTAAATAAAACAAACATGAACAATAAATGAACGTTTAGAGGCACGCGTTGCTCTACTCGTCTCTCACGAGGAACTGATGGGCCTAATGAATGAATTGCATGAACATGATAATATTAAAGTCATAACTACAAACAATATAAACTCAATGATATACACATGAATAATAATGAATTGGTTTTGAGGCACGCTTTGTTCAACTCGTCTCCCACGAGGAACTGATGGCTTAATGAATGAATTTCATATAATTTGACAAATGAAATAAGTAATCACAACAATATAAACAATCTAAGTTTAGATCATGACATGGTATGGCACAAGTTTAAATAAACAAGTTAATTATTTTGTGACACATGACACACCCCAAAACGTGTAATTAAAAGGGGGAGTTGTAAGATTCACTCACAGTGGGTGCGTTCGGTTGATGATGTTGAATGCACGCGAAGTGGTTTTAACCACGAGTGAGATTAACCTAGATAAATCGCATTATGGTTTGGTAAGTAAACGGATTTTATTAATCTATTTTAGTAGGATTGTTGGGTGTATTTTTGTGAGTTTAAGGCTATTTTCTAACCTTAAAAATGTTATTTTTAAGTATTTTTAATTGATTTTTAAATAAAATAATTAAATAAAAATAATAAAAAAATTTGACTTTTTTTGACCGTTGACTTTGACTTTGACCGTTGACCGGTTCGTATGCGTATAGTTGTGCGCTGAGTGAGGCTCGAACCCGAGACCTCCCGTACGCGTGCACGCAGCTCTACCAACTGAGCTACGTGTCTAACCCGTCATATATCTGTTTTTAATTATATTTATATATTAATTATGTTAAACAGAAAATCCTTTATTTTTAAAAACGATTTTAAATCAAAGAATCGGTGCGCTCCACAGATCTCGAACCCGGGACCTGTGGCTTATGCAAACACACAGTCCACCGCTGGACTGTGTGTCCAACTTGTTAACTTAACTGATTTTTATTATACTTAAACACAAACTAATTATTTTTATTTCTGACTTATTTAAAAAGGTAAATAATTGTCCGGGTCGATGCAGAAGACCGGACTCGAACTCGTGCACTTTGATTAAACATACACACAGTCCACCACTGGACTGTGTGTCTAACTTGGTTATTTTTCCGGTTATTAATATACTTAACATATAACAGTGTGACTCCGGTTCGGTTAACAAAAAAAAAATCATTTTTATTAAGGCAGCGTGTGTGGAACAGGATTCGAACTCGAGACCTTTGTGTGTTTAATGTGCACACAGTCCACCGCTGGACTGTGTGTCTAACCCGAGTTATTTCTTGATTTAAATTATACTTATGAGTTACCGTAGCATCGTCTTCTTCGTTGAGTTTTATCCAGAAATGATGACTGACTGGTTCGAAGTTTCAGTCAGGTTTCTTTAGCGTTTTTAGGTTAATTACAGATGAGATATAAGTAAAAAAGAAAGGAAATTAGGCGTGAAGTATACCGACTAGCTTCCTCTGTTTTCCGGCAGAACTCCGGCGACAGCAATCCCTTCCGGCGACGTGTGTCTTGCAGCAGCGAGCCTTCAGAAAGTTTGAAAAGGTATGGGTGACTTCGGTATAAGCTTAAGGGGTTCAGTAAGGCTCAGAAATGGAGAACCCGGTTTTCCGGCGACAAACAGAAGAATTCCGGCGAGTGAGTTTTCGCCGAGAAATGGTGCGGTTTTGAGCGAAAATGTTTGCAGAGGTTCGAGGGGGTATTTATAGGGCAAGTTATCGATGAACTTGGTCCGATTTCCGACTTGATTCGTTGGTTTGAATTTCTCCGGCGGTTTATAGATGGTGTCGCGGAGTCAAACGTCGGTTATAACCGATATAGGTTTAAAGTTTACGTTATAACGGAAGGATTCGTTAAATACTCGCGAGATTGCCGGGATTTCCGACGACTGAACTTTGGGCGCCGGTTTTGAATTCGGAAAGTTATGATATGAATTAAATGATCTTAATAATTAACAAATAGCATCCGTGGCGCAGTGGTTTGTGTGTTGAGTGTTAAGACTTGCTGACCGGTACTGACCCGGGTTCGAAACCCGGCAGAACCAAAGTATTTTTATTTTCTTATTTTTGACAGTTTTTCAAAAACTAATTATATATTCCCGTATAATAATTGATTATGTATCGTTTAAAATTATTTTGGGCATTAAATTCGCAACGAAAATTTTAACTGATTGTTCCGTTGATAAACGGAGCGGGTTTGGTAAATCCGTTTTTGACGGATGTTACAGTATCCCCTGCTTTTTAGAAATTTCGTCCCGAAATTTAAATAGTGATATATTTGACATTTAAAGAATGATGCTGTTTAGTTTGACAGTTACTTGCTTAGAAAAGTAAGGGTTTTAGTTTTTTGTTCGAGGCGGTAACGTTCCTTGTAAGGGTTAAGTACCCTATTACAGGAATCGCTTTTTGTTGCCTACTGTAAGAGAATTGATAAGCAGAATTTATTCGTTAACTAAGATATCATGCATAAAAGTTTGAATATGTTTGGAAGGGTATGGTTATATCCTAAGGCAAAACTTCTGATACTACAACCTACATGGAACATAAATAAACATAACGGCTATTATTTGAACATAAATAAACACAACAGCTAATATCTGAACATAAATAAACACATCAGCTAATATTTGAATCCACATTCTGATAGCATATATGTTTGAATGGTGGAAGTTCCTCTCTCGTTTGTTATGATGGAGAGGTTAGTTTATGTAGAAATGGAACACAATCCAATCTCTTTAAATAGCAAGATGATATAAATGTAACACAAATTTCAACCAAGGCAATACTAAATCCTACATGGAACTTCTCATAATCGCCTGATAATGCCTCTGATCCTTTGGCAAGAATACTTATATATAGGAAGTACCAGCGGCGTATCCACCATATTCTTGCCAAATTTTCATTGGTTTTATCCACAAGTTATGATTAGTTACCAAGAAACTAATAAATCCTACATAGAACTTCTCATAACCGTCCGACAATGCCTCTGATCCTTTGACAAGAATACTTATATATAGGAAGTACCAGCGGCGTATCCACCATATTCTTGTCAAATTTTCATTGGTTTTATCAGTGAATTATGATTAGTCCTATATAACTCTACAACCAATACAACAAACATAAAATACTGAAATGAAATATATCTGTGCGATCAAGGCTCAATCAAACGGAGCCGATCGTATTGCATGTACTGAAAATGAAATTGTCTGTGCGCTCAAGGCTCAATCAAACGGAGCCGAACATATTGCATGTACTGAAAATGAAATTGTCTGTGCGCTCAAGGCTCAATCAAACGGAGCCGAACGTATTGCATGTACTGAAAATGAATAACTTAATCTAAACATCAATCACACGAACAGCCTATGCATGGAACCTCTCATAACCGCCTGATAATGCCTCCGATCATTTGACAAGAATACTTATATATAGGAAGTACCAGCGGCGTATCCACCATATCCTTGTCAAATTCTCATTGACTTTATCCGCAAGTTATGATTAGTTCTATGCGACTCTACAACAAACACAACAACCATAAGATACTGATAATGAAATTGTCCGTGCGATCAAGGCTCAATCAAACGGAGCCGATCGTATTACATGTACTGAAAATGAAAATTGAACTGTGCGCTCAAGGCTCAATCAAACGGAGCCGAGCGTATTGCATGTAATGGAAATGTAAAATGAACTGTGCGATCAAGGCTCAATCAAACGGAGCCGATCGTATTGCATGTAATGAAAATGTAAAATGAACTATGCGATCAAGGCTCAATCAAACGGAGCCGATCGTATTGCATGTAATGAAAATGTAAAATGAACTGTGCGATCAAGGCTCAATCAAACGGAGCCGATCGTTGCGGGCACGCCAAGTTCAACCGCATAATAAAATGGGGAACAAGCTCAAAACCTCATAAATGGGGAGCTGCGGCCTCGGCAAATGCATATACTGAAAACAATAAACAATAATTACTCTAACAGTCTACACATGGAACCTCTCATAACCGCCAGATAATGCTTCTGATCCTTTGACAAGAATACTTATATATAGGAAGTACCAGCGGCGTATCCACCGTATTCTCGTCAAAGTTTCATTGGCTTTATCCTTAAGTTATGTTTGGTTCTATGTGATAAAGAAAAACATAAAACTAAACGATAGGAGTTGAATCTGGATCTTCGGCGAAGAGGACTAGTTGGGTATCTTCGTTTGGGCCGTCATTATCTTCGACAGGATTGGCGTTGATATTGAAGACTCTTCCTCTTGCTGGTGGCATAGTGGTTGGGTTTTCTTGGTTTACTTGGTTAACTGGGTTTGATTGGGCTTGAGTGTTGATGACGTTAACCAATTGAGGGCATGTGTTTCTAAAGTGGGTAGGGTCGCCACAATTGAAACAAGCTCGAGCATATGGGAACACGGGGTATTGGGGTTGATGATAAGTTTGGGCCATGTTTTGAGTAGGGGAAGAGGTTTGGTTTTGAAAGGTGCGACAAACCTTGCTCAAATGACCATAGCGTCCACAAGTTGTACATAGTCGACAAGGTAAAGTAAGGGGATGGTGATAAAAACAGTTGTTGCATCGAGGGTGAGGTCCAAGATATGGCTTCTTATTTGGGTAAATTGAGTTGGGTGCCACTTGGGTGATTGGGATAGCTTGGATGGGTATGGCGTGTGAAATTGGTTGATTTCGTTGGATAGCAGCGAAAAGTTGCCCGTCTCTTTTTCTCTTAGGATTGGGTTGAGAAGGGGATTCGGTTTGGGTGTAGTCGGAGGTTTCAGTCGATCCTTTATCCTTCTTCTTCTCCTCCTTGAAGTCTTTGTTCCGGATTCGGTTCTCGGTGAGCTCTGTTGCTAACTCCATTGCTGCTTCCAAAGTTGCAGGCTTGGTACTTATTACAGGGTCTTGAATCTTTGACGGAAGACCACGAATGTAGTGCTCGATCAAACGGTAAAGGGGAGTGAACATGTTGGGAACCATTTGATATAACTCGAGGAATCTTTTGTTTTATGTGGTGTGGTCTCCTTCCTTTTGCTTCAACAAATAAAATTCATCTTCTAATTTCTTGATTTCGCTCCTTGGGCAAAATCGTCTGGTCATGATTTCCTTCAATTCGTTCCAAGTTAAGGTCATAGCATCTTCAACACCTCGTTTGGACTTCTCTGTATTCCACCAAGTAAGTGCTATCCCATATAGTCGACCGGTAGCATAACGCACTTTGCGATCATCAGGGCAATCGCAATTTAGAAAAGTGTTCTCCATCTCTTCAAACTAATGGAGGAGTGCGGTGACACCTTCAGTCCCTTTGTATTTCGGAGGGTCGCATGATTTGAAATGCTTGTAGGTGCATTTAGTGATATTTGAGGGAGAGTTGAAAATGTTTTGGTTTTCTTGATTGACAGGATTAGCGGTAAGTGCTTGTTGAACTTGGATTACAATGTTGGGTATTACGACAGCCATTTGTTGAGCGATTAGGTCATCCATGCGTTCACGGGCTTTTCCTGCTCTCATCTTCCTACGGGCGAGGTTCGAAGACATCTACAAGGAATACATGTCAAGAGTATGAGTTGGATGTTTTGGGTTCATGGGTCGCACTAGGAATGAACATTCATAAAATAATTATAGAAAAATAAATCTACTACATCCATAGGATGTCTTGGGTTTTGCTCGCCATTAGGCCCTACATGCCGCCATACTTTACCTGTGTAATCATGTGGGCCCCCATGAATACCGGTTTTTCATATGGTTCGCACGGGTTTGCCAGGTTGCGTACACTAAAACCCGGAGAAAATCGAGAAATATGTATACAACGTGTGATATTCGGAATGTGTCCAGGTGTAGACACGGTGACACCTCAAAGTAGGTTAGTTCGAACGACGTTTGGTGTGGCATGCTTTGGCCTAATAGGTCCTTCGTACTCTCATCGTTGGTCCCCAGGTAGGCAAACTGGTCCGTTATATTGGATTTATACGAATGCCAACCTAGACAGGACGTTCCGACTACCGGTACTTGTACCCTTCCAGTTACTACATGCCCGTCGCAGAACTTACTTTGATGAGATTTGAAAATTGCACAAAATCTTTGAATAATGAGAGTATGAAAATAAATTGAATACATGAACATTGATATATGTATAATGAATATGTATATAAGCATGTATGTTTGACTGTAAATGTAAACAAATATGAAACAAATAAATAACACAAGTTTGTATGTAACCACCTAATCAATTAAAATTTAGGCAGACTATAGTATAGGCTCTAAGGGTCTAATAACCTATCCTATATCCCTATAGTCATGGCTCTGATACCAATCTATCACACCCCGACCCGCAGCGGAAAAGGTGATCGGGGCATGATTGGGTTATCATCAAAGCTCATGACATTTATTATGCGTTTCATATTCATTAAATACAATTTAATGGAACTTTACAATAAATATTACAACATGTTCTAACTATCAATCTAAGCTTCTTTGTTCTCTTCTAAGGCATTTCCTATGTTTTCCTTGCTTCAACCTGTTCACCTGTATCATGTGTAAAAGGGTTTTTGGATCAACATAATGTTGGCGAGTGAATCCTATGGAAAACATTTGAACAAGTTTATTTGATTGATTATGAAATGAGTGCACAACCAAACATGAGTAAAAATAGATGTAAACTTATTCAACAATCATAAGATATTAAATAAAACAAACATGAACAATAAATGAACGTTTAGAGGCACGCGTTGCTCTACTCGTCTCTCACGAGGAACTGATGGGCCTAATGAATGAATTGCATGAACATGATAATATGAAAGTCATAACTACAAACAATATAAACTCAATGATATACACATGAATAATAATGAATTGGTTTTGAGGCACGCGTTGTTCAACTCGTCTCCCACGAGGAACTGATGGTCTTAATGAATGAATTTCATATAATTTGACAAATGAAATAAGTAATCACAACAATATAAACAATCTAAGTTTAGATCGTGACATGGTATGGCACAAGTTTAAATAAACAAGTTAATTATTTTGTGACACATGACACACCCCAAAACGTGTAATTAAAAGGGGGAGTTGTAAGATTCACTCACAGTGGGTGCGTTCGGTTGATGATGTTGAATGCACGCGAAGTGGTTTTAACCACGAGTGAGATTAACCTAGATAAATCGCATTATGGTTTGGTAAGTAAACGGATTTTATTAATCTATTTTAGTAGGATTGTTGGGTGTATTTTTGTGAGTTTAAGGCTATTTTCTAACCTTAAAAATGTTATTTTTAAGTATTTTTAATTGATTTTTAAATAAAATAATTAAATAAAAATAATAAAAAAATTTGACTTTTTTTGACCGTTGACTTTGACTTTGACCGTTGACCGGTTCGTATGCGTATAGTTGTGCGCTGAGTGAGGCTCGAACCCGAGACCTCCCGTACGCGTGCACGCAGCTCTACCAACTGAGCTACGTGTCTAACCCGTCATATATCTGTTTTTAATTATATTTATATATTAATTATGTTAAACAGAAAATCCTTTATTTTTAAAAACGATTTTAAATCAAAGAATCGGTGCGCTCCACAGATTTCGAACCCGGGACCTGTGGCTTATGCAAACACACAGTCCACCGCTGGACTGTGTGTCCAACTTGTTAACTTAACTGATTTTTATTATACTTAAACACAAACTAATTATTTTTATTTCTGACTTATTTAAAAAGGTAAATAATTGTCCGGGTCGATGCAGAAGACCGGACTCGAACTCGTGCACTTTGATTAAACATACACACAGTCCACCACTGGACTGTGTGTCTAACTTGGTTATTTTTCCGGTTATTAATATACTTAACATATAACAGTGTGACTCCGGTTCGGTTAACAAAAAAAAATCATTTTTATTAAGGCAGCGTGTGTGGAACAGGATTCGAACTCGAGACCTTTGTGTGTTTAATGTGCACACAGTCCACCGCTGGACTGTGTGTCTAACCCGAGTTATTTCTTGATTTAAATTATACTTATGAGTTACCGTAGCATCGTCTTCTTCGTTGAGTTTTATCCAGAAATGATGACTGACTGGTTCGAAGTTTCAGTCAGGTTTCTTTAGCGTTTTTAGGTTAATTACAGATGAGATATAAGTAAAAAGAAAGGAAATTAGGCGTGAAGTATACCGACTAGCTTCCTCTGTTTTCCGGCAGAACTCCGGCGACGTGTGTCTTGCAGCAGCGAGCCTTCAGAAAGTTTGAAAAGGTATGGGTGACTTCGGTATAAGCTTAAGGGGTTCAGTAAGGCTCAGAAATGGAGAACGGTTTTCCGGCGACAAACAGAAGAATTCCGGCGAGTGAGTTTTCGCCGAGAAAGGGTGCGGTTTTGAGCGAAAAGGTTTGCAGAGGTTCGAGGGGTATTTATAGGGCAAGTTATCGATGAACTTGGTCCGATTTCCGACTTGATTCGTTGGTTTGAATTTCTCCGGCGGTTATAGATGGTGTCGCGGAGTCAAACGTCGGTTATAACCGATATAGGTTTAAAGTTTACGTTATAACGGAAGGATTCGTTAAATACTCGCGAGATTGCCGGGATTTCCGACGACTGAACTTTGGGCGCCGGTTTTGAATTCGGAAAGTTATGATATGAATTAAATGATCTTAATAATTAACAAATAGCATCCATGGCGCAGTGGTTTGTGCGTTGAGTGTTAAGACTTGCTGACCGGTACTGACCCGGGTTCGAAACCCGGCAGAACCAAAGTATTTTTATTTTCTTATTTTTGACAGTTTTTCAAAAACTAATTATATATTCCCGTATAATAATTGATTATGTATCGTTTAAAATTATTTTGGCATTAAATTCGCAACGAAAATTTTAACTGATTGTTCGGTTGATAAACGGAGCGGGTTTGGTAAATCCGTTTTTGACGGATGTTACAAAAATACAAGTCAATACAATAAGTAAAGGTGAGCATACATGTTTAATAGCATATAAATAGAGATACAGCGTTTACGCATAACCAACATGTGACACGTAGAGAGGCGAATCTAAGTATGCTACCAACAATGATACAAGCTAACCAACACGACTGCGAGGTGGAATATGTGCGATACGTGTTCACAATAGCGAACACGCACGTAAAGTTAATATGCGAGCCTTAACAACCCCTGAATCAATCGTGTGCTGAGTCCAAACTATAGTACTATTGTTGCTAAGGGTGGTCTGCGAGTCCTCACTATTTACACATAGCAAACAAACATTCAGTGATTCACGTATAACATACGAGAACGATTAGCGTTAAAAGAGTTTAGCGTTGTGTGTAGCGTGTTTTGATATAGAGAACGTATGTAACACCCAAAAGTGCGTTTTAAGCGAAAAGGTGTTCAAGTATACTCACAGTTCGTGCTTAGCAAGTAAACACAATCTGCTATGGATTGAAGGGAGCGCCGGAACAGCCTGTAAGCGAGAACAGAAGTGCATCAGTCTTCCGAAGTGCTGAAACTGTCAAAGCGAAGTGCAGGAGGGGAACAGGCTACTTCGTGCGAACTTGTGCTAGTTCGCACGAAGTAGTACTTCGTGCGAAGTAGCACCAAGTTCTCACCAGGGTGCACTTCATGCGAAGTTGTACCTGGTGTTCACTGGTGCACTTCGTGCGAACTAGGTGCCTAGTTCGTGCGAAGTTGCGCTTTTTGGTGCGAAGTTGGGTGTCTTGGTGCCAAAATTGTGTGTTTTCGCGTCGTTTGTCGGGGAAATCGAGTGTCCATCCTTCCAACCTTGAGCTACTGAGCAAACCAAAAGCTGGGGAGGTCTTTTTGAGCAGTTTAGTCACTTTTAAGAACTTTGATTGATTCGTACGAACTAGGACTAATTCGTGCGAAGCAGTCCAGTTCGCAAAGTTGACTGTTTTGCGTCCTTGTGCTTCCGGAACTGAGTTTCCACTTGGAATAGACGTATTTTCGAATCCATTTCAAGTATGTTGTCTGACCATGCTTCGTTCCACTATCTAGTGAACGAAACACACGTCAGTTTGTCCGTTTTGGTGTAAAAATCAATGTTTTAAGCAGTTTTCTCAAATCTAACACTTGGTGAGTTGAAACCATCAAGATTCCTAGCTTGGGAAGTCAAGGCTAAGCCCAATATACTCATTTAAGTGTAGACCTAAGTTTGAAATAAGAAGTTTTATGGAAAAAATATGAAGATTTTCGTAAAAGAAGAAGTTTTAATGAAATCGAAGGTAGCCTTGTGCAAAATCATAGTGGAAAACGTTGTCGTTTGCATAAAACGAGTTGTTTCTTACTTGAAAATAAGAGAAATGCGGGTTGGAGAGTTCTGGTGCGAAGTGGCAGTAAGAGGAGTGTGTGTGGAGGTGCTGGGTATTTATAGGTGAGGGAGAAATGGTGGCAAGGGTGCAAGTTCGCACGAAGTAGGCCACTACTTCACACAAACTTGGACAACCCATTGTTTGGTCAAGTTTGTGCGAAGTAGGGGTGTACTTCGTGCAAACTTGCCCATTTTGCTAGGAACTGTTTCCAAATTCGCTCGTTGGCTATTTGTTCAGTGATTTATTCGTATTAGATGGTTATGTTAAGCGTTTTGGAGAAGTGTTAAGTGTAACACCTGACTTTTTCATACTTCCCATATTTAGAAAGCTCGTGTTGTATTTCTATTTTTGGAAACTTTGTAACCTTGTATTCATTCTTCGTTGTAATCATTGTAATCCAAGACTTGAATCATAATGAAAACTCGTGTTTTATTCCTATTCATGTTATACATATTCATACATTTATACATATGATACCTAAATCGTGATACTTGTAAACGTGTGACTAACTTGCAAATACTTGACAATCCTACTTCATACGAGACTTAAACGTGATTCTTATACTTATTCATATTCGTTATATACTTGTAACCTTTAACATGTTATTCTTGCTTATAAAACCTTAGGTTATAATTACCAAACATTAGGAATATCATGTCACACCTTATTACAAGTTCATAACCCATTAAAAGGTAACAAATTAACCAATTAATAACCTTTAATTAGCAAAAAAAAATGACAGCCCACTTTTAAGGGTGTGTTTGGGCTTATTTCAAGCCTTAATGTCCACTAACCTTGTCCAAATCCTAACCCATTGAAACCCTAATCCCTTTCCTATATAATAAACACTTCCCCAATCCTTATCCCACTTTTGCAAGCCTCCAAACACTTCAAAAACCCTACCAAACTCAGCTGAGTTTCAGCCACGTTTTTTAGAGTTTCAGCCATAAAAAGTGAGTTTTAACTCACTTCCACTTCAATTTTCTTCTTGTTTCTTCTTCTACAACACTTGGATAACCTCTAGGAAGGTTCTCACAAGTTTGCTTGGGCAAACTAAGGTGAAACCTCACCATTTTTGAGGTCCAAAGTGCACCTATAGTTCTGCTCATTTTTATCTTTTTGATTCTTCATATTTTGAAAGAAAACTCATGTTTTACTTATACAAACCTATGTCCTTATACCACTAATCAAGTCTATGATTAGTGTGCTTAAAACCAAGGTTGCTACATACAAATATAAGGTGTTTAACCCCTCTAAACTTTCTGTTTTACATGAGCTTTAAGCTTACAAGTGTTGCCAAGTCTTGAACTTGAAGCTAGTGTGACTACAAGGTTAGCTTGGGCTACCCTACTTCCAAGTCCACACAACACTTGATGTTTTCTTATTCCATCCTAAGTAGTTTGCTAGTTGAAAGTGACACAACCCCGTCTAGCCTTCGACGTGTGTTGACGCCGGCTCACCGGGTTGTAGCTTACTTGGCTACTTAGTGAATGATAGTATGTAGTTCATTTCTTATTATTCTTGTACTTGTTCTTGACCCTCCTTGTTGTCTATGACAACTGGTGTAGTGGTGAACTCTTATGAGGTTCCTAAATGGATGGCTATGCCACCTACCTTCTACATGACTTCTATGATATTCATGAATGGACTTATATGTATAACTATTATAACTTATATGTAACATATATTTATAACCGAAACCTTGATAATGACACATAATCATATGTCGAGTTAGTAAGTTTAATCACTAAAGAGCATGGTTCCTCGTTTAGATTCTAATAGGTGTTACAACCTATGAAATTACATAAACCCTAATGGGTTCCCATAGTGTCAAAACAAGTGCTATGCCTTAGTGAGTATTTTCGTATACTTTACTTTGTGTGCAATGTTCTAAATCCCGAATCTTCCATTATCATTCCAACACTCAACCTACGTTTTCCTCTTGTAGGATAACTCGGTGTTCATCCCGCAACTTAACAACTCTTCACGGAATTTGCTAATCGGAACGCTTGCAAAACCGTGAGTATACTCGAACCCCCTTTTTACGTTTACCACTTTTGGGGTGTAACATGTTTACATATCTTAAACAACACTAAACTTATGCTTTATTGCCGAACAGTCCATTATACATGAACGCTTTGATACGTATGTTATGCTTATACTAGGACCGAATGTATGTGATACCATAGTCATTAGCTTGTTTTGAGCCTCCATTTGACATGTATAGGGCTATAGGAGTAACGCACCGCCCGTGAACGTGTGGTCATGTTGAATTATTGATACTACTTGCGTAAACAGAGGGTTGACTAGAAATATCGCATGCCTTGTATTTGCTCGTATGTAAAACTTAGTCGCCATGTGGATTAGTTTAAACTTATGCTATAAGTATGCTATGCTCAAACTTGTATACTCGCCTTTACTTTTGCAATGAACTCGTATTTTAAACATGTTACAGGTTGAGAAGGTTGATGCCATGAAAACGAAGTAGCGATGACGCTAGATACACATTTAGACGTTTAGGTTTAATATTGTTGTATCAAATTTTGTCATATTAATGTTATTATTTGAAATTCCCTTGTATTGTAATGACATTTTTGCTATGAAATGAAATTCAGATCTAAGTAATTATTGTCGCAATTAGTATTATGAGCAATGAGCAATCTTTTTCGTCCCGCCTCGATGTTTCTGCCATCGGTTGGGGTGTGACAGATTGGTGTCAGAGCCATAACTATGGGGAATTAGGTAGAATTGCCATGTTCGACCTAGTCTATAGTTAAGAGTCCATTTTTGACCATTCTTATATCATGCTTAAAACTCTATTCTTCTTCATTGCTTCTTCCTTATCTTTTGGTCTTAAAAATTTACATGACGTCTTTCCTAAGATGTTTACACAATACACTTGAAGACTTGAAGACACTTACGATGCAACCGAGACGATTTGCACCAAAATAGGTCCAATGACTTACAATTTTTGGTGAAGTTATACCATCAAGTTAGGAGTGATATCCACACCTTGATGGAAACTTCCATTTCATACTCTAGTGGATCTTACAAACGAGTCGAAATATGCTCCTCGTTTAGTAAGAAACAACCACACCTAGGGTACGAAATCATCAAGTTAGGGGTGAAACCCGCACCTTGTCGATTAAGTCCTGTTCCTCGATTTTCAATCTCGCCAAAGTCTCAAATTTTCGATCAACTAGGGACATGTAGTAACTGGAAGGGTAAAATGCCGTTAATCGTTTCTCAATGAGAGCATTTTATCTATTAGGCCAAAGCATGTTCCCTAACTCGAAAGATCTTAAGAATCACTTTGGAATAGTCGACGTTTCTCTACCCGAAACAATCCCATGTTTTATTGAGCCAATCTTTTATGTTATCTCAAATTTTATGTGATTCTATACTTGTTACCTTATTCGTTTCAAACCATTACACAATTCGCACGTCTCTCGCAATCAAAAACAATAATAACCCTCGTGAACAAACTGTAACACCCCAAATCGCGTATAACAACAACACGCAGCGGAAACACTCGGGAAGTCACGTTACAAATTGTTTCACAACACCTGGTATTTCATGTTTTGTTTTATTAAATTAGCGAATTACATTGACTTGGAATAATGAAAATGAAATACAATAAAATTGTCTTTCAAGCTTTAAAGTCACTAAGGCCCGAGTCCATCCTAGGTGTAGCACGCAGCAACAAATCATCACATAAATTAACCTTAAACATATGTGAAAATAAAGTCAGCAAAGAAATGCCGGCGAGTACATAGGATTTTGTGTTGATGCTTCATGGCTTTGTTTATTGAAATAAAAGTTTAAAGTAGTACAATAGTCGCCATGAACCATAAAAAGTTTCTTTTATAACAAAACCATATGAAAATCAATATGATATAAAAGAAATAAAGCTTGGTTAAATAGATAACCAAAAGTAAGTTTTGTCTCGTATAAAAATGTCGTGTTTTGTATAAGATATGTCATGTCTTGTATTTTGTTTAAAATAATTTAGATAACGCCACAAAATGTAAGATATTAAAAGCACTTAGATATAGGAAGTACCATCAGCGTATCCACCATGCTTTTATCATATTACACACGTCACGGTATTTAAGTCATTCACCATAAGCCAGTCGAGGAAACCAATGTCATGTAAATCAATGTCAAGTAACAAATGTCATGTAAGCCAATGTCGAGTAAACCAATGTCGAGTAACAAAAGTCGAGTAAACCAATGTCATGTAACAAATGTCATGTAAACCATGTCGAGTAAACCAAAGTCGAGTAAACCAATGTCGAGTATAGTCAAAATGTCTTGTATAAAACAACGTCTCTGAATGAACAAAGGTTTTGTTCAAATCAAAGTTATGTTTTATAAACCGTTGCTTTTTATTGTTAAAACATATCTTATGGTTTGTTGGCGAATACATTCAAACCTTGTTAATTGTCGGATAAACCTTTATAATGACAGAGGTTTACCAATGTTCATCGGATTCTATCATTCCCCCATGGATACTTCCAAAACTAGGAAGCGGGAATGAGGTGTCAAACCTATGGTACCATTACATACTACCGGTCGGTCATAAAAATGTTAATGAATGTATCATTGTCGAGTTCAATGCACCAATATGTCAATAACAATACAAGCATGTATGAAAATGTTTTGAAACCATGTACTAGTATGCTCAGTCAACATACATACCAAGAAAAGTCTTTGAAAATCAAGGTGCTAAATATGCTAAGTCAACATATGAAGCAAATGCAATTGAAATCATGTACTATATGTACTACGTAATCAAAGCATGTATTGTGTCATGAAAACACGAAAGTAGATATAGGCACAATATGTTTCACCCCAAAACATTTGAAAATTTAAAAATAGGGGACTATGTACTCACTTGGGATTTCAAAAGTATCCTTGTTCAAGAAGATAAACCAAAGTTCAAGAGTCCCGAGTCACGCGTGTCCTAATATCGGATAGTTATGTTAATATCGGAACATAATCGGTGGATGGGATAGAATGATGCCTCATAAACCAAATGAGTGTTGGAACTCATATGAAATGGTTTAATAAGGTTTACATTCTGAATTGAAATGATTCCTAAGTGTTTTAGACCCGTAATGGCTCGTTAAGGTAGTTTATGCCATTTTAACGAGTCATTTGTGTAAACGCGTGATCGGATGTGTTATGATAGGTTCTATATGTCAAAACATGTTTAATAATGTTATAACATTAGTTTATATGCCAAAACTTTGGTTATATAGCTTAAAATCGATTTATGCGCAAAAAGGGCATTTTAGTCATTATTGAAGAACATAATAACTAATTATCATAACACTAACCGAATGACATGACCATAAGTATAACCTCAGAGGGTTATTCCCTTTATAATTATGGTCATAATATGTATTTGGTTGGGTCCAAATATCAACCAAACGGGTCATATTTGAAAGTCAAAGCGGTGGTCAAACCGTTCAACTTACGACTCTAAACAAGCATTAAAATTTGACAATTTAGACATGTTTTGACATGTCTAATTAAGTTTATAAAAGAGTTTTGGCACCAAAACAAACTGTTTTGACACCTAAAATTAGTTTCGGCATAAAATGCGTATTTATCGCATTTTTAACCAAACTTTGAATTGTCAAAATGACTAGAAATGGTGGAAATCAGTAAGCATGATCACTAAGGATCATAACCACCTTGATTACCATCATATTGCAAGATTCAATTGGACTTTATGTTGATCAATTCATGATCAAATCTGGAAGTCAACAGAAAGTCAAACTGTTGAGTTTTAGCCCAATTAAAGTAAGAAACTTGAATCAAAACATGAATGAATTACTTACAAACACTAGAGATGATCAAGGAATTACAGAGGAAACTCCAAAGTGGTTGCCAATTTCGGATTTGAGCAGAAAGGAGCAAAGAAGATGGTTGCAAAAGTTCAAGGATGAAGAAGAGCATGGTATTTATAGTTTAATTGGATTAATATGGTCAACATAAGTGTTAGGAGGTGCTCTAGGATGTTAACAAGTGTTGTACATGTGTTAGAACAGGTTAAGTGTGGCATTTCTTGAGCTAGGTGTCAAAAATTGCGAATTAGTGGAAAGGAAATGAGCTGGGAAGCTGCCAGCTAAGTTTCTATCAAACCAGGGGCCTCGCCATATGCTACGATACCCCCTAGGGTGTCGCGTAGCGCCACGGCCCCCTGACTGAAGTTTTGAAAAATTGCAAACAGGTCCCTGCACATGTTTTCGTCGCATTTTGGCATTTCTAACATCCGTTAACCCCATCTTTAAGTTCCATAAGGACGTTAAAGTATAGGGAACTTGAAATGTGCTCAAAAATATCTCAGAGGTCGGTTCGTTGGTCGTACGATTGCGGTTTTTGGTTAATTACGACGAAAATCGTAACGAACGCGTAAATGACCGTAACTGCGTAACGAATGATATTTTTGCATTCCAATCATTAATATACTAGATTTTAATGATTACAAATTTTTTTGGATGTATGTACATGTTCCGGATAGCGAAATACGCGAAAAGGCATAGTTTCACAGAATTTGCAAAATAGCCCTTGAAGTTGCAAAAGCATGTTTCTGCCATACGGGAGCCCTTAAAACTTATTTATAATTATGTAAAGGGTATTTAGGGTATATTTAGCTTATGTCAATGTTCAGGAACGTACGTTGCTACGAGAATCGGCAGACTTTCGTAGTTTGTAATAAATAGTCCCTGTGATCGAATAGGCTTGTTTTTGACATACCAAACCCTTCAAAACTTAATTCTAAGTTATGTAAAGGTTATTTAATGTATGATAAGCTTGTGTCATTGTTTCGGAGTGTATGTCGCGTTAAAACGATTACGTTTGCGTAACAATTTGCGATTTCACTTCTAGAAGCTGTTCGAGAGTTTGTTATCGTGTAATAATCGAATATGTGCAATTGTTATGGATAAGTTCCATAATTCAATGAATAAACACAAGGTTTTATTGCTTATGAAATTGTTCGAGATATGATAATGACAACTGGAGGCATAGTTGTCACACAAACTAAATTTATACTCTTTATAACGCATTCGTACGTGATTATGCTTATTGAATACATGTTGAATACTTGTCAAATACATGCAACATACGTGAAATATCCATGCTTATACATGCAAAACTTATTTTTACATTATGATAAAGTCTCATTCTTTTTCCTTTCTATTTCAACCCTAGATGTCTTCCCAAACTCATCCGATGACCACAAGAAGGCCAAGAAAAGTTCCCATTCCATCTCCAAGCAGGAACTCGTAAATCTCGTTGCTGAACAAATGGCCGACCAAATGGCCAGGGTCATACCCAACATAGTTAGTAAGATCCAATCCAATACCAAATCACTACATGGTTCCATGGACTCCAAGGTTGAAAAGCCTAAGTCGCAATTCCTTCAATCAATTCGTTGCCTGGAAACCCCTAGAGTTTACAGGTAACCAAGTGCGACCGCGTTGTTGACTTGGTTCGAAGCCATGGAGATTACCTTCCGCCAAAGTGGCTGCCCCGATGACTTGCGCACAACGCCACTAGGGTGTTCCGCTCGAGAGCTCTCGAGTGGTGGACCTCTGAACGTAGCACAAGAGGGAATGATGCCGCCCACCCGTTGCCATGGGTCGAACTAAAGAAGATCATGAGGGACGAATTTTGCCCCCTCACGAGCTTAGGAAGCTGGAACACGAGTTCTGGTACCTTAAGCAAAATGGGGATGATAATGATGGTTTAACCCAACGCTTCAAGCAGCTTAGTATCCTTTGCCCTAGCCAAGTTGATACCACTGAAAAGGCTATCAACAAATACATCCATTGCCTACCCGACTCCTTCATGAACCTTGTGGAAGCTGCCTGTAACAACTCAAAATTTTCTCGTTGTTATCTTTATCCTTGTAGTTTCATTTATACCGAGATTCGAATTATAAGAAAAGTTTATGTTAATTAGATTAACCTTATGTATGTTGTAACGCTTCTAAACGCTTATTAAAATCGCATCGCTTACCTTATAGTATCGCAAAGTGCAGTTAATTATGTGGTTTTTATGTTATTTATGTGTTATGTGTGTTTGTGATTATGATTACGGTCGCTAACGCATCGCTCTTGCACTCTCGAATCACTAAATCATACTATTATATCAAGTATAACGCTTAACGCTTTACTAAAACGCTTAATATAACTAATTAATATTAACCGAATCGCCAAACGAACACTTAACGCAAATAAACGAAGAAAACCCAACTTTTGGGTCAAGTTCGCTCGAACTTGGTGTTACCAAGTTTGGCCGAACTTGACTGGCCCAGACAATCTTTCCTAAACCTCAAGTTCGCTTGAACTTCACCTTAGGGTGGTCAAGTTTGGTCGAACTTGGCTCTTTTCCTCTCAAATTCCTACAAGTTCGCGCGAACTTGTACCATTTTGTACAAGTTCGGCCGAACTTGACTCCCAGCAGCTCAAATCTTGCCTTCACCTATAAATACTCAGCTCCATTCTCTCATTTGAACTTGCTGCAACTTCGCCCAGAGCTCTCAAACCTGAAACTTTGGTGTTCTAAGTAAGAATCAACCCGATTTCAGCTACAACAACGTTTATCAACGATTTACAAAGGTTTACAATGATTTTGGCACAAGCATAGCCTTCGTTTTCATCAAAACTCTTCTATTTATGAAAATCTTCATCTTTTTCCATAAAACCTCTGTTTTCACTTAGATCTATGCTTAGATCTGAGTAAAACCTTTTAAAGACTTGATTTCTACACAAAATTACGGACTTTTAATGATGTTTTGTTCATTTCTGATATGAAACGAAGCATTTGTCATTCAAGATCCCAGATCTGGAAGCACAAGGACGTTTATGTTGGTTTACACAAGCCGGACTAACCCGAACGAACCCCGAGTTTGTCCGGATTAGCCCACACTTTTGTAAAACGGCTAAAACCGCTCTAAAAGACCTCTCCTACTTAAGTTTGCTCAGTAGCACAGGGTTGTAGAGATGAACACTCGATTTACTCAGCAAACGACGCGAAAACGCAAGATTTTGGACCTGAAAACATCAAGTTCGCTCAAGAATCACCAGCTCACCAGGTCAAGTTCGACCGAACTTGTACCCATATTGGCTCAAGTTCGACCGAACTTGGGTATTCATCACCAAAAGTCTTACAAGTTCGCCCGAACTTGCCTAGTTTCTTAGGAAACTATATAAGTTCGCCCGAACTTACCTTCTTAGTAAGGTTTTCTCACAAGTTCGCCCGAACTTGACAAGTTTCTCAAAGAAACTCTTCAAGTTCGACCGAACTTGACACTAAACCACCCAAAACCATACAAGTTCGCTCGAACTTATGTGTTTACACACAAGTTCGCCCGAACTTTGCTACTGCTCAACTCAAACTTCACCGTTTCAGCTTATCGGAAGACTAATGCACTTCTGTTCGTTTACACGCTGATTCGGCGCACTCTGCAACTCTCCGCAGAATCTTAAGTCTTACCAAAACGCACCCACAGTGAGTATACTTGACCCATTTTCGCTTTAATGCACTTTTGGGTGTTACATACGTTCCTATATCAAAATCACTTCACAAAGCAAAACTGTTTATCACACGCGAATAATCTGGTTGTATATGCTCGATACGTGATACTAGAAACATGTGACTAGGACTTATTTTCGTTAACTTGCCTCCTTAGCTAGTATGGTACTATAGTTTAGCTGACACCCGACGGGGTCTAGTTAGGATGGTCGCGCCAGCCTTTTCACGGTAGTTAGCATGAGAAATGAGCCTATGTTATGTTAAGTGTTTTGGTGTATCATGATATGTAATTAGATTGTTTCGCAAACGCTTTCTCGACTATGCTAGTATTATTCAAACTCGTATGCTCACCTTTACTTAATTGTATTGACTTGTATTTTAACGTATGTAACAGGTTGAGGATTTAGCTTGGATTGCTTTGGAGTAGTTTTATTTAGTACTTTGCTTATCTTGTTCAGTACGGTTGTAATAAAAATCTAGGGGATATCGAACCATGTTGTTTTTATGAGAAAATCAGAATTTCTGTAATGGTTGTTTGAAATATTATGTTTAATAGTATGGGATTTTAAACGTTAGATAATGTTGTTGGATAATTGTTACGGAATTTCTCGTGAGACAATCTGGTCGCCGAGTGCCACTAACCCTGATGTTTCCGCCATCGGTTGGGGTGTGACAGATTGGTATCAGAGCGAATTCCTTAAGATAATAGGTAAAATTTCCATGTTTCACCTAGTAGCATGTTTAAGTACCCGATTGACAAATCTTTGAATTAAATGCTAATATACTTGCCATAAATGCTCAAACATGCCTTTCCTAAGGTTAATACAATATACACGATTATGAAACGCTCATATCCTAGAAACGAGCGTTTTACTGTGAGTTGCCGATCAGGTCCTCGTCAGCCAGCTCCTCAGGCTCCAGCAGCTCCAGCTTTACCCGCTCCTCCTCAAGCCAATCAGCACCAAGCTCCAAAAGCACGTGTGTGCTATGTGTGTGGTGATCCGAATCATTTCGCCAATGTCTTTCTGAATCGTCCTGTCAAGCAAGAGCAGCCAGCACCGCAGCCTCAGCAGCAGCAGCAACCACAAGCTGCGCGTGGCAGAGCCTTCAATCTCAACCACCGCCAGGACCAGAATGACAACAATGTTGTCAATGGTACGTTTCTCGTTAATGGTATTTATGCTTCATGTTTATTTGATACTCGTGCCGATAACTATTTTGTATCGTTAGAATTCGAAAAGGTTTTAAATTGTAAGCGTGCTAAACTCCTAAAGACTTTCGATGTGGAAGTCGCCATGGGAAAATCCGATACCGTCAATTCCGTCTTATGTGGTTGTTCTCTCGATCTCAACAGTCACATCTTCTCGATCAACCTCATACCTATGCAGTTAGGTAGCTTCGATATCATAGTAGGCATGGATTTTCTTCGCGAGAATCATGCTGAAGTTGTTTGTTTCGATAAAATGATTCGTTTTCCTCTCCCGAACGGTGATCAACTTCTCAAAAATCGTCGTTCCGCTTATCGCTTTAACTCATAAAGACAAACATTTTATTTGGGATTCTAAGCAAGAGGAAGCTTTTCAAATGCTCAAGCGTATGCTATGCAACGCTCCTGTACTCGCTTTACCTGACGGAAACGACAATTTCGTTGTTTACTGTGATGCCTCAAACCTTGGTCTTGGTTGTGTCCTCATGCAACGAGACAAAGTTATCGCGTATGCGTCTCGACAACTCAAGATCCACGAGAAGAACTACACGACCCACGACCTCGAACTCGGTGCAGTTGTTTTTGCATTGAAGATATGGCGACACTACCTTTACGGTACTAAGTGTACGGTCTTCACCGACCATAAGAGCTTACAACATATCTTCCATCAAAAGGAACTAAATATGCGCCAACGCAGGTGGGTTGAACTTCTCATCGATTACGAATGCAAGATACGCTACCATCCCGGCAAAGCAAACTTCGTCGCCGATGCTCTGAGTCGACGAAGCTACGTGTATCGTGTTCGTGACTCTCAAGCTTTGAATGATCTCGAAATCATGATTCGCTCCGCTCAATTTGCTTGTTTTAACGAGAATAATTTGGATGAAGAAATGAAATGTGGTGCTGAAACTCAGCTCATATCTAAGCCTAATGGTATTTATTATTATCTCGATCGTATTTGGATTCCCAGCCGTGACAATCTTCGCGAATTGCTAATGACCGAAGCTCATAAATCTCGATACTCCATTCACCCCGGTGCCGACAAAATGTAGCAGGACCTTCGTCCTAAGTATTGGTGGCCGGGCATGAAAAAGGATATTGCCTTGTACGTCTCCAAATGCTTAACTTGTTCGAAAGTTAAAGCCGAACATCAAAGGCCCTCTGGCTTACCCGAACAACCCGAAATCCCGATGTGGAAGTGGGAGAGTACAGCTATGGACTTCATTACTAAACTCCTGCGTACTTCATCCAGACACGATAGCATTTGGGTTATCGTTGATCGTCTTACTAAATCAGCGCACTTTATTGCTATACGAGAAGACTTTAAGGTCGAACGGTTAGCCCGAATCTATACCGACGAAGTTATAAGTCGACACGGTACGCCTCGTGACATTATCTGACCGAGACGGTCGTTTTACGTCGCGCCTCTGGGAGACTTTTCAATCCGCTCTCGGTACTACTCTCAATCTCAGTACCGTTTTTCACCCTTAAACCGACGGTCAGAATAAACAAAAGATCCGCACCATCGAAGACATGCTTCGTGCGTGCATCATAGATTTCGGTGGTAACTGGGATACGCATTTACCTTTAATCGAATTCTCGTACAATAATAGTTATTATACCAGCATTCAAATGGCTCCTTTTAAGGCACTGTATGGAAGAAAATGTCGATCGCCTATTGCATGGCACGAGATCAGAGAAGCACAAATCACCGGTCCTGAGCTAATTCAATAAACGACGGACAAGATCCTCCAGATCAGAGACAATCTCTTGAAAGCTTGGAGTCGTCGAAAGAGTTACACTGATAAACACCGCAAGCCCCTACAGTTCGAAGTGGGAGATCACGTTCTCCTAAAGGTTGCACCTTGGAAGGGAGTGGTCCGCTTCGGGAAGAAAGGAAAGCTAGCGCCTCGATATGTAGGACCCTTTAAGATTCTGGAAAGGATCGGTAAAGTAGCCTATCATCTCGAACTACCGGCGGAACTTAATAATGTACATCCGACTTTCCAAGTGTCTAATCTCAAAATGTGCTTAGCCGAAGAAAATCTGCATGTCCCTCTCGAAGATCTGCAAATCAACAAGACACTCCATTTCGTTGAAAACCCGTTGAAATCCTGGATCGGGAAACCAAGAAACTCCGACGCTCTCGCATACCAATCGTGAAAGTCCGATGGGAAGGCAAACGAGGCGCCGAGTTCACTTGGGAACTCGAAAGTGATATGAAAACGAAATATCCGCATCTCTTTGTTATGGCCACTGCCTAATTTCGGGATGAAATTCCCTAAAGTTGGGGAGACTGTAACAACTCATTTTTTTCTCGTTGTTATCTTTATCCTTGTAGTTTCATTTATTCCGAGATCCGAGACTCGAACTTGGCTACTGCTCAACTCAAACTTCACCGTTTCGGCTTATCGGAAGACTGATGCACTTATGTTCGTTTACAGGCTGATCCGACGCACTCCGCAACTCTCCTCAGAATCTTAAGTCTTACCAAAACGCACCCACAGTGAGTATACTTGACCCATTTTCGCTTTAATGCACTTTTTGGGTGTTACATACGTTCCTATATCAAAATCACTTCACAAATCAAAACTGTTTATCACACGCGAATAATCTGATTGTATATGCTCGATAGGTGATACTAGAAACATGTAACTAGGACTTATTTTCGTTAACTTGCCTCCTTAGCTAGTATGGTAATATAGTTTGGCTAACACCCGACAGGGTCTAGTTAGGATGGTCGCGCCAGCCTTTTCACGGTAGTTAGCATGAGAAATGAGCCTATGTTTTGTTAAGTGTTTTGGTGTATCATGATATATAATTAGATTATTTCGCAAACACTTTCTCGACTATGCTAGTATTATTCAAACTCGTATGCTCACCTTTACTTAATGGTATTGACTTGTATTTTAACGCATGTAACAGGTTGAGGATTTAGCTTGGATTGCTTTAGAGTAGTTTTATTTAGTACTTTGCGTATCTTGTTCAGAACGGTTGTAATAAAAATTAGGGGATATCGAACCATGTTGTTTTTATGAGAAAATCAGAATTTCTGTAATGGTTGTTTGAAATATTATGTTTAATAGTATGGGATGTTAAACGTTAGGTAATGTTGTTGGATAATTGTTACAGAATTTCTCGTGAGACAATCTGGTCGCCTAGTGCCCCTAACCCCGATGTTTCCGCCATTGGTTGGGGTATGACACTGCCTTCCCAGCAACCATTGAGGAAACCTACCACTTGGCCGCTCGCCTTAACAGCAACCAGGTCGAGCGCAAGAATGCCGCAAAGACCTCGCTGAAAGGCGCGCACCAAGCCACCACCGAAACTGCCAATTGAACCCTCACCCAAAACCCCTAGAAACAACAACCCCAAGAACAAGAAGCGGAAGGCTTCTAGTCAAAATTGCGGGGTCGTTACTCCGCCAAACCCTCAACCCATCCAAACTGTTGCAGCCATCACCCCAGCCAACCCTGAGCAGCTAAGACAGGGCTACGCTGGGTCTCATCCCCAGTGTACTACCTGTTTACACCAACATCCCATAGGTACCCCATGCCGCAAGTGTGCTCAATGTCACAAGTTTGGGCACTTTGAAAACCGTTGTTGTAGTTTCCCTCAACCCAAAAACACTCAACCTCAAGCCCTCATGCCTAACCCTGCTCAACCCCAAACCCAACCTCAAAATGCTCCTATGCGAGCATGTTTAAAATGCGGTGACCCGAACCATCTTGCCAACACCTGCCCCCAACGCAACGTCAACAAGCAGCCTCAGCAGCAACAACAGCCTCAACAAGCAAGAGGAAGAGCGTTTGCCCTCACCTCTGCCCAGGCTCAAAGTTCAAACGACGTTATCACTGGTACGTTCCTTGTTAACCGTGTTTATGCTTCATGTCTATTTGATACTGGCGCCGATAAGAGTTTTGTGTCGAATGAATTTGAACCTTTACTTAAGTGCGTATGTTCCAAATTGCCTAATCCTTTCGCTGTCGAAGTCGCTAATGGTAAAACTGTCTCTGTTAATTCTATTCTGTCTAACTGTTCCTTGAATCTTAACGATCATACATTTTCAATTGACCTCATTCCCATGCAAATGGGAAGCTTCGATATCATAGTAGGCATAGATTGGCTTAAGCGAGTTCGTGCCGAAGTTGTTTGTTCTGAAAAATTCATTCGACTTCCTCTTCCGAACGGTGATTCATTGCACGTCTATGGCGAGAAACCTTCTAAAGGTCTTAAGCTTATGTCGTGTATCCAATCAAACAAATACTTGCGCAAGGAGTACTTTGCCTTTCTGGCCCATGTTGTGGAAAAGAATGAAAAGGGCCCGAGCGTGAGTGACGTTCCTGTTGTTTGCAAATTCCCAGATGTATTCCAAGAGGATCTTCCTGGTCCTCTTCCTCCTCGTTCCGTTGACTTTCGTATTGATCTTATCCCTGGCACAACTCCTGTTGTGAAAGCTCCTTATCGTTTAGCACCTTCGGAGATGCAAGAGCTATCAAGCCAACTTCAAGAGCTTCTTGATAAAGGCTTTATACGCCCTAGTACTTCTCCTTGGGGCGCTCCCGTTTTGTTCGTCAAGAAGAAAGATGGGTCTTTTCGGATGTGCATTGACTATCGTGAACTCAATAAACTTACAATCAAGAATTGATACCCACTTCCTCTCTTGACGGTCTCTTTGATCAACTTCAAGGTACGGCTTGTTTCTCGAAAATCGATCTTCATTCTGGCTACCATCAACTTCGAGGGAGATGTACCTAAGACCGCCTTTCGCACACGTTATGGACATTACAACTTCGTGGTCATGCCCTTCGGTTTGACTAACGCACCTGCAGTGTTTATGGACTTAATGAACCGCGTGTGTAAGCCTTTTCTCGATCGTTTCGTAATCGTATTCATCGACGATATTCTCATCTATTCCAAAACGAAAGACGAACATGGACGACATTTGCAACTTATCTTTCATCTTTTGCGTACCGAATGTCTTTATGCCAAATTCTCCAAATGTGAATTTTGGCTAAAAGAGGTTCAATTTCTTGGTCACACCGTCAATGAACTCGGTATTCACGTTGACCCCACAAAGATAGAAGCTGTGAAGAATTGGATTGCACCTAAATCGCCTTCGGAAATTCGTTCTTTTCTTGGCCTAGCTGGGTATTATCGTCGCTTCATCTTGAACTTCTCCAAGATTGTCGTTCCTTTAACGTCGTTGACTCAAACAGATAAACCTTTTGTTTGGGGTCCCGAACAAGAGGAGTCTTTTCAAACCCTCAAGGACATGCTCTGTAATGCTCCTATCCTTGCACTTCCCGATGGAAACGACGATTTCCTCGTGTATTGCGATGCCTCAAACCAAGGTCTTGGTTGCGTTCTTATGCAATGGGACAAGGTTATCGCATACACATCGAGGCAACTCAAGATTCATGAGAAGAACTATACTACTCACGACCTTGAACTTGGTGCAGTTGTTTTTGCATTAAAGATTTGGTGACACTACTTTTATGGTACAAAGTGTACGGTCTTCACCGACCATAAGAGCCTTCAACATATCTTTGATCAAAGGAACTCAACATGCGTCAACGTCGTTGGGTAGAATTGTTAAACGATTACGACTGTGACATTCACTACCATCCTGGTAAGGCGAATGTTGTGGCCGATGCACTTAGTCGTAAGACTCATGTCAAGAGTATTCGTTGTCACCAAATCGTGGGAAAACTTCATGAGCTAATTCGCCAAGCACAATTTGTCGTCATTAACGAGGGTAACCTCGATAATGAGTGGAATTGTGGAGTCGAAAACCCACTCGCAGCTAAACCCGATGGTATTCTTTATTACCATGATCGCATTTGGATTCCCAATCGCCTTAACCTTTGAACAACCTTGATGAATGAAGCCCACAAATCCCGATACTCCATTCATCCTGGCGCTGACAAGATATACCATGATCTTCGTACATCCTATTGGTGGCCTGGAATGAAGAAATATATCGCTCTTTATGTCTCCAAGTGCCATACATGTTCTAAGGTGAAAGATGAACATCAACGCCCCTCTGGCTTACTCGAACAACTAGAATTCATGTCTGGAAATGGGAGAGTATTGCTATGGATTTCATTACCAAGCTTCCTCGTACACCGTCTGGTCACGACAGCATCTGGGTTATCATTGATCGACTGACCAAGTATGCTCATTTCCTTGCGATTCGTGAAGATTACAAAGTCGAGAAATTGGCTCGTATCTACACGGATGAAATCATTAGTCGTCATGGTACTCCCATTGACATCATTTCCGATCGCGATGCTCGTTTCACCTCCCGCCTTTGGCAAACATTTCAATCTGCCCTTGGCACCCGTCTTAACCTTAGCACCGCCTTCCATCCTCAATCCGACGGTCAAACCGAGCGCACTATCCAAACTTTGGAAGATATGCTTCGGTCATGCGTAATTGATTTTGGCGGCAATTGGGATTCGCACTTACCATTGGTAGAATTCTCGTACAATAACAGTTATCACACTAGCATTCAAATGGCTCCATTTGAAGCATTGTATGGTCGTAAGTGCCGTTCACCTACTTGTTAGCACGAGATCGGAGATTCTCAAATTACCGGTCCCGAACTGATACAAGAAACAACGGACAAGATCTTACAAATCCGTGATAACCTCCTCAAAGCTCGAAGCCGACAAAAGAGTTATGCTAATAGAAGATGTAAACCCCTGGAATTTAATGTTGGTGATCATGTACTTCTCAAGGTATCCCCTTGGAAGGGAATTGTCTGTTTTGGTAAGAAAGGCAAGCTCGCTCCTCGCTACGTAGGTCCTTTCAAGATTCTCGAGAGGATTCGCAAGGTAGCGTATCGTCTAGATCAACCTCAAGTGCTCAACAACGTTCATCCTGTTTTTCATGTTTCAAATCTCAAGAAATGTCTAGCTGAAGAAGGACTTCAAGTCCCACTCGAAGATCTTCAAATCAACGAGACATTGCATTTTGTGGAAAAACTAGTCGAAATCATGGACCGAGGAATCAAACAATTAAGGCGCAGTCGAATTTCTATCGTCAAGGTTCGATGGGAAGGAAAACGTGGCGCTGAATTTACTTGGGAACTCGAGAGTGATATGAAGGCAAAGTATCCGCATCTTCCTAAATTTCGAGACGAAATTTCCT
This sequence comes from Scalesia atractyloides, assembly GCA_947069175.1. Lineage (NCBI taxonomy): Eukaryota > Viridiplantae > Streptophyta > Magnoliopsida > Asterales > Asteraceae > Scalesia > Scalesia atractyloides. Next base: position 19,607,145 of record CAMTDV010000015.1, on the reverse strand, counting down.
AAAGGATGGGAGACTGTAACGCCCGGCTTTTTCATACTTCCCATATTTAGAAAGCTCGTGTTGTATTTCTATTTTTGGAAACTTTGTAACAATGTATTCATTCTTCATTGTAATCATTGTAATCCGAGACTCGAATCATAATGAAAACTCGTGTTTTATTCCTATTCATGTTATACATATTCATACATTTATACATATGATACCTGAATCGTGATTCTTGTAAACGTGTGACTAACTTACAAATACATGACATTCCTACTTCATACGAGACTTAAACGTGATTCTTATACTTATTCATATTCGTTATATACTTGTAACCTTTAGTACATGTTATTCTTGCTTATAAAACCTTAGATTATAATAACCAAACATTAGGAATATCATGTCACACCTTATTACAAGTTCATAACCCATTAAAAGGTAACAAATTAACCAATTAATAACCTTTAATTAGCAAAATAAAAAAATGACAGCCCACTTTTAAGGGTGTGTTTGGACTTATTTCAAGCCTTAATGCCCACTAACCTTGTCCAAAGCCCAAATCATTGAAACCCTAATCCCTTCCCTGTATAATAAACACTTTCCCCCTTATTCCACTTTTGCAAGCCTCCAAACACTTCAAAAACCCTCCCAAACTCAGCTGAGTTTCAGCCACGTTTTTTAGAGTTCCAGCCATAAAAAGTGAGTTTTAACTCACTTCCACTTCAATTTTCTTCTTGTTTCTTCTTCTACAACACTTAGGTAACCTCTAGGAAGGTTCTCACAAGTTTTCTTGGGCAAACTAAGGTGAAACCTCACCATTTTTGAGGTCCAAAGTGCACCTATAATTCTGCTCGATTTTATCTTTTTGATTCTTCATATTTTAAAAGAAAACTCATGTTTTACTTATACAAACCTATGTCCTTATGCCACTAATCAAGTCTATGATTAGTGTGCTTAAAAACAAGGTTGTTACATACAAATCGAAGGTGTTTAACCCCTCTAAACTTTCTGTTTTACATGAGCTTTAAGCTCACAAGTGTTGCCAAGTCTTGAACTTGAAGCTAGTGTGACTACAAGGTTAGCTTGGGCTACCCTACTTCCAAGTCCACACAACACTTGATGTTTTCTTATTCCATCCTAAGTAGTTTGCTAGTTGAAAGTGACACAACCCCGTCTAGCCTTCAACGTGTGTCGACGCCGGCTCACCGGGTTGTAGCTTACTTTGCTACTTAGTGAATAATAGTATGTAGTTCATTTCTTATTATTCTTGTACTTGTTCTTGACCCTCCTTGTTGTCTATGACGACTTGTGTAGTGGTGAACTCTTATGAGGTTCCTAAATGGATGGCTATGCCATCTACCTCCTACATGACTTCTATGATATCCATGAATGGACTTATATGTATAACTATTATAACTTATATGTAACATATATTTATAACCGAAACCTTGATAATGACACATAATCATATGTCGAGTTAGTAAGTTTAATCACTAAAGAGCATGGTTCCTCGTTTAGATTCTAATAGGTGTTACAACCTATGAAATTACATAAACCCTAATGGGTTCCCATAGTGTCAAAACGAGTGCTATGCCTTAATGATATTTTCGTATACTTTACTTTGTGTGCAATGTTCCAAATGCCGAATCTTCCATTATCATTCCAACACTCACACCTACGTTTTCCTCTTGTAGGATAACTCGGTGTTCATCCCGCAACTTAAAACTCTTCACGGAATTTGCTAATCGGAACGCTTGCAAAACCGTGAGTATACTCGAACCCCCTTTTTACGTTTACCACTTTTGGGGTGTAACATGTTTACATATCTTAAACAACACTAAACTTATGCTTTATTACTTGCACGAACAGTCCATTATACGTGAACGCTTTGATACGTATGTTATGTTTATACTAGGACCGAACTTATGTGATACCATAGTCATTAGCTTGTTTTGAGCCTTCATTTGACATGTATAGTGCTATAGGAGTAACGCACCGCCCGTGAACGTGTGGTCATGTTGAATTATTGATACTAGTTGCGTAAACAGAGGGTTGACTAGAAATCTCGCATGCCTTGTATTTGCTCGTATGTAAAACTTAGTCGCCATGTGGATTAGTTTAAACTTATGCTATACGTATGCTATGCTCAAACTTGTATACTCGCCTTTGCTTTTGCATTGAACTCGTATTTTAAACATGTTACAGGTTGAGAAGCTTGATGCCATGAAAACGAAGTAGCGATGACGCTAGATACACATTTAGACGTTTAGGTTTAATGTCGTTGTATCAAATTTTGTCATATTAATGTTGTTATTTGAAATTCCCTTGTATTGTAATGACATTTTTGCTATGAAATGAAATTCGGATCCAAGTAATTATTGTCGCAATTAGTATTATGAGCAATGAGCAATCTTTTTCGTCCCACCTCGATGTTTCCGCCATCGGTTGGGGTGTGACATTAAGCGTTACGTCAATAAAATAGTGTGATGTAGCGATTCGTGTGAGCGAGAGCGTTGCGATGGCGAGCACCACCATAAAACACATAAAGCACACATAACATATAAGTAACATAAAGTAGCATAATTAACTGCGATTTGAGTTTGCGTTGAGAGTTGCGAGTATTAAGCGATTTAAATGCGATAATTAGGCGATATAAAATGTGTTTCAAAACAGTTTTTAACCATTACAGTAAATCTCAGAGTACAAAACGGGTTCGAAATAGAAATAAAGGGAAATAACGGGATTCGGATAACAATCCGAGAGATCGGGTTGTTACAATTAGGTTTCGAACGGGTTTTGGGCTGGGTGGTGGGAAAGAATGGGGTGAAAAACGTGGAGTAAAGTCAAAGAAGGGTGGTTAGATTGGGGAGTAGAGTTAGAAAGGATTGAGCTCAAAAAAGAAACACTAACCATTGGTTCGAAACCGTGAGCGCAAGATTATCCGACGGTGGTGGTCTTAGCGGCGGTCCCTGCGAGTGGAGATGTGACATATACAACAAACAAACACAAGAATGGTGAGAGAATGGACTAAACAGACTAAAAAATAAAAAAAGACACGTGGCACAAATTTTAAGATAAGCGTAATCAAAGCTAATAAACGCAATCGCCTAAGAGTCCCCGACAACGACGCAAAAAAATCTTGATGTGCTCAAAGTGGTTTAACTAATATTAACAAATTAATCATAAGCTAGACACTCTAAGTTTTAAATTTATAATCTAAGACTCTCTAAACCTAGACCACACAACCAGCAAGTGTACCAGTCAATGTAGTACAACCTAAGAAGCCTGAGTATCGAACCCACGGGACTCTGTTGAAAACGCAAACTAGACTCGATTACCTATCTATACTAATCTATACTGACCCGACTTAATTGTTTTTATGTTTTGATTTGGGGGGGGGGGGGGTTCTAACAACCCAATGCAATTAATTTAAAGTTGACCTAAAACTGACTAAGACACAAACTTCACTAGAGACAAGATCAGATGATGGAAAAGAACTACTTAGGTTTGGAGTCCTATTCGTTAGTCATGGTTTTCTAAAGGTATTGGTAACTAGATGGAATTGGGATATATGATACTAATTTAATAGAAAATATTAGAGTACCATTAACCCTTCTCAAGGATATCAACTAGAGAACCATAAAAGTTGTTAAACTCACCGGTTAATCGAATAACTTCATAGCGAATTCAACAATACTAAAGTATCAAAAAGACAGTCTACCTCAAAGCGCGACAATCATTGTTAGAAAACATAAAAATACATTATGTTTTTTTATGAAATAAATTCCATAGTTTATGTAGTTTTTAGAATGAGACCTATATAAGAACACAGATTTAGTTAAAGTATTATCATTAATATTTATCTATAAGTAAATAAAATAAAATGTAGTTTGTAAAATTATAAAGTAATAAAACTATTAATAAAAAATCAAATTTATAAGCACTATATGAATATATTAAAAACCAATATTTAGTTAAAATATTACTATTAATATCTATTTGTAAGTAAATAAAATAAAACGCAGTGTAAAAAGTTATAAATGATTTAAAATATAGCTTATAAAGTTATAAACTTATAACACTATTAATTAAAAATTAAAATCAAGTTTATTAGCTAAGCAATATATGAATTTCTATATTGACGAAGATTCAATTAAAATATTATTATTAATAACAACATGTAAGTAAACAAAACAAAATAAAAAATCGTTTACAAAGTTATAAACTTATAAAACTAATAATTAAAAATCAAGTTTATAAGCAATTTAACCAAACAATTTATGAACTATTCTATATTATATTTATAAAAAGATAATAATCACAAATTATATGAAAAAATAACAAACACAAAAGACTTAGTTAAAATAGGATCATTAAATCTGTACTTTTAAATTTAACTAGTAAAATACCTCGCGCGTTGCAGCGTTACGTTACGTTGTAAATTAAACTCGAGTAAAGTCATTGAGATATAAATAAAAACACATGCGACGTTACGTTGTATATTCTCCAATCACGAAGAAGTTACGTCATGAATTAAACTCGAGTAAAGTCGTGCCTATCCAAGTTCATTACAATTGATATATAAATAAAATAATAAGTAGATAAAACTATAACTATTATAAAACTAAAAGAAGTACAGAATAAATTAAACACAAATTATTTAACATATCTAATAAAAACAATGGAAAAAACATTTGAGTATAAAATAAAATAAAAAATCTCTAGATTTCATGTGGCTAAATTGAGAAAATGAAAGCTTTTGTTAACCAAAACAAAAAACAAACAAATTTGCTATAGCTATCATAATGTAATTTAATATATATTATAATATAATATAATATAATAATTTTCACATTTAATATCAAGATATTTATTGTAATTTATTAACTATGGACAAATTAGGAAGTATTGTATAAATCTGTTGCTATACATTGTTGTAACTTATTCATTGGGCGTTTTTCAAAAAAGTTTTTGTATTTTTTATTTTTAACCCAAAGGTTTTTGTCTTTTGCATATAACCCCTTTGACTTTTTTTTTTACCCAAAGTTTTTCATCTTTTAAAATTTAACCCCCACACTTTTTGTTTTTAACTTTCACCTCCCATACTTTTCATATTTCGCAAGTTTTTCGTTTTACGTTTCGTTATAAATTTTGCGAGTCAACACGTCGCAACGTGTATGTGAGGTTCAACCGTTTTTCGTATGTTTTTTCCCATTTGACAGACCAATCATAACTCGTCTATTTTTCTTCGTTTAACAAGTTCTTCGCAACGCGCGGGTCCTAGATCGACTTAGTTATTATTTTCACGTTCTTCGCATTAACACGTCGCAACGGACGTTTGTGGTTCAACGATTTTATGTCTGATTTTCATTCGATGTAACTTTTTTTACTTTTTATTTTTACGAGCTCTTCTAATGTTGGTAGTCGTTGTCAGTGATGTGGCATTAGTGCTACTTGTCATGATTTTAAGAACATATTTAACATATTAAGTTATTACTAATAATTTGTTTCGAGTTTACCACTATACCCCCTTTATTTAAGAAAAACTATTTTTATGCGCATATTTTTGTGTATGTGTCAGTATAAATTCGATTTGCTCTACATTTCGGCATAAACTTTTCCTGGAAACGATTCAGGTAAAATTTAATACGTTTTTATTTAAAAAAAACATTTTTTTTCATGCACATTTTTATGTATGTTTTGGTATAAATTCGAGTTGGTGTATGTTTCGACTTAAACTTTTTTTGGGGAACGAGTCAGGTCAAATATAATATGTTTTCATGATTATTTTATGAATGTTTTGTAAATTTTGTTTCGATCGGAGTGGGGTCAAATTGTGGTTTCTTTGTTTCCCTTTTTTAGAAGCTCTAATTAATCTCTTTTGATTATATGTGTCAACTTTTTCGTTATATCTGTTATATTTTTTATGTATGACCAGGGTCACATGTAATACGTTATGATTATACGGTATAAATTTGATTTACTTTATGTTTTGATCCAATCACATATGTTATCTATTATATATAATAAATGAAAGAAATTTGGGCTTGCGTGTCACCTTGATATTGCTCCTCAGTTTTGTTTTGGCGCTCAAATACTCGGGTCCTTATTTTCATTAATGGATACACCATACGTTTCAAACATTCAGAAACCCTAATCTCCTTCTCCCCTGCCTCCATGGTTGTTCTTCCATCATTCAAGCAAATCAAATGGTAACTCTTCTATCTGCATCTTCTAACAAATAGATTGTATATTTCTTCTTTCTCACACAACGACAAATCCGACCTTACTTCTCTTAAACCCTAATTCCCACCATCGCAGATTTGCTTCATCCGTTCTTCATCAATTTATCTTTGATAATCGAAGGTATGTTATTAATTTCATCCCATCTATGATTTTTATTGTTAATCCTGTATGTTCTTGGTGAATCAATGTCATTTTCTTGGTGAATCAGGGTTAGGGTTAGCCAATTGATTTTGTTTCTATGATGTTCATGTTTTAGGCATTTTCGAAGTGGTTTCTTCTCAATATTTGGACAACAGACATATGTTTATGCTTCTATTGATCTTTTTTATTTGATATGTGATTTATTGATGATGTTTGTCTTCTATTGATCTTTCTATGCTTTGGATATTTGGACATACGTATATCTGATTTTGGACAACATACGTATGTTTATGCATCTCTTGATCTCTCTATGTTGTTCACGTTTTAGGCATTTTGGAAGAACCTGTAAGTTTTAATCACCTTTCTTAGGTGATTGTTTATAATTCTATTTATTTCATCTCCTTTTTAAATATATGATTAGCTTGAGTTTGACCCATACCGTGTTTAACTAAGTTCTTTTATTTAGAAAAGATTGCCCGTCGAGCCAATTAGATATAATATATTTACCCAACACATTCTTCTTTGTGAGTAATGTGCATCTAAACCATATAATTTATTGTCATTGCATATTACTGAACCAGGCCCTTCATTCCCCACAGTTCTGTGTTTAGAGAGTTGAGAAATCACCAAACAGATTTTGTAAGATGGCATGGAGAATGCCAACGGGAAATGAGAGAACGTGTTCATCAGGCTGTTACAGCAAAAAGAGTGATACTGTTTGTCTTCTTGATCATTCTTCAATGCCCTTTAGATATTTTCTCTAAAAACAAGAGAAGGGATTTATTACTGAATTTTCTATAATTTTCTATAGACAAAAGTTTTTAATATGCAGGATTCTAGCATTGCGATTTAAGCCAGCTCAGGGTTGGAGTTTATAGCTATCGATATATTAATGCAGGAAATGAGTCGAGGCAAGCATCTAATACAGAAGGTACAATATACATAGCATTTCTATTGATGGTTGATATTTTGAATGAAGGGCCATTAGAAACCAAGATATATTGTGTAAAACTGATGGAGGTTTTGTTTACGGGCATAAAGAAAGAACTAAGAATAAAGTTGTCTAAAGTGTATTTTTCTTATACACAAAGCCTCTTAAATCATTTTGTTTTGAAAATGTGATGATTATCAAGATATACAACTTCTGTAATCAAATTTAACACACTTACTATCAGTAAGACATTTAGATATGTTTTAAGCCAAGCCATCATGGCCCATTTCAGTTTGTACAAATAAACTACCCGTTTTGACTCGTACTCAACATGTTGGAACCGCTTTATCACACCTATACTTTACTATTAACATAATTTTTTCAGGGATTTATTACTGAAATTTGTAGAAATGGGCCTTTTCCCATCAGTTGAAGGCTCTAAGAAAAAACATAAGAAAATTGTGTCAAAATTGTTATTGTTATTTATTCTTTTAACCTTTAATTTATAAGGATGTTTAGTTATGATTGTAGGGTTCAAAAAGGTATGTATATTCTCCAGAAAATCCTTAGAGGTGAGTCGTTGCATATATATTTATATAAAAGACAGTCATTTTTGTATTGCTGCAACTTGCCATACATAATTCCTTACTTTTATTCTTTTTTTAGTTGCTATGCTACTATTTATCTGTTTCGGGCTTTCGGCGGTTTTATGCTTTCATTTTATGAGTTCCGCGTGTCATAAATTTTGTCATAAATTGTTTTTTGGTTGTCTTAGAGAGCATTTATCTTCCGCAAAGGCTGATTCAGAACTGACTTAGCTGTTAGTAAGCTCCAATGAACTCCTATAGATGTTTATGTTCTGTTTTTCGTGTAGATCGGCAAACACAGAGGTAAGTTCCGATGATATTGTATGCCCCAATCTTTTAGCTTTGTTTTTTTCGCTAAATGATGAACATTTTTTGGTGGCTTAGAGCGTGATTGGTGGTGACGGATTCCTAGCCGGCAACAATTGTGGTGGTTGCTTCAAGTCTTCAAATATTATGTAATTATAGGATTGGTGATGTTTGTGTTCGATTTCGTAGAACAAGTGAGTTTTCCGATGACATCGGTATTTTCCGGTGACTCCTAAGTCCTGACCCGTTATTCAAGTGAGTTTGGTTTATATATTATGTTTTCCGATCAGATTCGGTATTCATTTTTGTTTTGTTCAAGCTTGACAATGGTGGTTTAAAGTGTGGGTTGGCGGTTTAGAGACTATGGTGGTGTTTGGTAAAAGTAGTTCTTCGTTTGAAGCTATCGGAGACTCTAGAGTCGAATTTGGGATTGTTTCGGGCATAGTTACCAAATTCGCTCCCAGAGCCGCAAATTTCGAATTGGTACGAACTGTACCATACGGAATCCGATTTCGATCCAATTCGCCCCCAATTCGGGAATTCAATGATTCTGATTGGCGCTCCAGGTAAGAAATCCAATCGTTCTAATTTAATTTTAAAACCCTGGTAATGTTAGAAAGATGTGGATGGTGTAATAGAAATATTAGGGTTTTTCACTTTTTTTGTGTTGTTTACTGAAGAAGAAAGAAATAAAAAGAGAATAGATTGTGTGTGCGGCTGTTAAAACATTTTTAGGGGTTTAGGTTTTGTTTTGCTTATTCGTGAAAAAAACATTTTAGGGGTTTAGGTTTTTTTCGCTTATTCGTGGAAAAAGTGATAAGGTTGGCTTATATTGATAGCTAAGGGGTTTCAATAAAATCATATAAAAAAATTAATGTGTGTGTGTGTTTTTTTTGAAAGGTTTAGATAAAAAAAGTTACAGAGGGATGATGACAGTTTCAAGAAATGTCAAAGAATATATAACATATCATCATCTTCTACTTCAGGATATTATATCATCATCTTCTACTTCTACTTCTACTTTAGAATTTAGAACTTTATATATATGTTTATGTTTTCTATTTGGTAATATGAATAATGGATTTTGGTTAGTTGAATTTTTGAATTTAGTAATTTCTGTTTTAATTTGTGTACACCGTACCGGATCGTACCGAAATGAACCTACCCCCTCCGTACCGAATTCGTCGCATCTAGCGAACTGCGAACTCGAACCGGAGCGAACCACGAATTAGGTGACTATGGTTTCGGGTCTTGGCCATGCTCGGGCAAAACTGGTCAAATCGTTCAACACCAATTAGAAGTCGTCAATGGGAGCATATGAGTTCGTTATCAGTGGGAAGGTATAGACGCCTACATTTATATAACTCTAATTATCAACACCTCCTGGCTTTCTCATGTTGTACATCTCGCATTATCGTGTATAATGCTATTTGATTGTACGTTCTGCTTTAAGGTTTCTTATGTTCAGTAAATGCAATGCATTTGACGTCTGAAATGTTTAGGACATCAAATTCAACTCGTCAGAAGGGTTGTTAAGTTTTTATCCTCATACAATTAATATTTACATATATGCAGATTGTTAAAATGCTACTAGCATATTACTCATATTCCTCTATATGTATATGTCAACCAGATTTCATTCCAAAATCTTATCTCCAGGTAATTTACGTTGAAGCATGTGACTCTGGAAGTGCATTTGAGCGTCTTCTTTAAAAGGTTTAAATATTTATGCAACCAAAGCCTCTGGCCCAGACGAGAACCAATCTATTAATATAATAATTATTCCGCATATCTTTAAAGCCATAATAAGTTTTATGTATGTTTCTTTTAAATCAACTAACATAGTAATGTTTAGATTTTCCAAATATCTTTGTATGTGTTTCCGTTTGTGATTTTGGATATTGAGATAAATGCACTCTTTTGTATGTTGGTTGTCTTCGGTAGTTCGCAACCTGATGTTTTTGTTCCTCCGGTAACATATCAATTTGTTTGTATATTAGTCATTAAAAGCTAATATAAATACCTTGCTCGAGTCCAATTATATATTAGTCAATAAAAATTAATATAAATAACTTGCTCGAGCCCGGGAAGCAATCCTGGATGATAACCTAGTTTTTTATATAGGTTACATTGAATTCAATTGATTACGTCAAAACATGTATTTTTATATGGTTAACACATCATATAACGTTTGGACTAATTCATTTGATGTTTGCGATGTACCCACGCTGCAACGTGCGTGGGTTTATTGCTAGTTTTTTTTTAAAAATAAATCCATATCCCAATAAGATGCTTTATATATATATATATATATATATATATATATATATATATATATATATATATATATATATATATATAGTATAATAGAGATATATCTATAATATATTATAATACATGAAGGAGAGGTATTTTAAGATACCAAAAAATAAGAACTTCTTGCCTCTTTATTTATAAAAACACTCCTAAAATGAGGGTAAATTGGTCTTTTAAACACTAAGTATATTTTAGGCTCTCATATTATTCCACTTAAATCCCTTTATTTTAACAAAATTATGGATAATTAGTTACATTTTCCCCATCCACAACAAACTTATAATTATTTTACGTATTGTTGCCATATCTTATAAACTATAATGTTTTAAAAAATTCAAAGGTACCGTGACGACCTACTCATTTTTATCGACGTTTCGATGGTTGTCTTGGTTAGTATTGTCATGCGGATTAAAATGTACAACTAGATGATGTATTAGTGTACAAGTGATTAAAGCAATGTGTCCTATCACTTTTCAAATGCTCAAGACTCTCTACAATGTTGTAATTATTATCAATTTAATAATATTCCAACTATTTTCACTTCGATTTTCGTTTGATTAAGATTGTTCACCAATTTTCCCGGCGACTAGATAAAATTTGGAAACCTTGTACATACGGGTTTGATGTGAGCTTGGTTCGTATTCTGTATGTTTGTATATTTACTTGGTTGGGTGCACACACTTACATGGGTTAGCAGGTAGTAAACTGATATCAAACAAGCACACTTTTTTTTTATCTAATTTGGTATATTAAAATAATGTTTTATTAGTAAAAACTAAATTAAATTAAACCCAACAAAAATAGCTTTATATTTCGTTGTGCTCGATGGCTGAAATATCTAATTAAATCTACGTTCAACGAAGCTTCTCCAAACCTTTTAATAAACATATCGTAGAAACCTTTTATCCGTCTTAAATATCTAATTAAAAAAAAACTTATATAAAAGCTATTCTATTCGTCCTAAAATATAATTCAAAAAGAAACTTTATATATAAAATACCATATTCAACGTTTTATATATAAAACGGAAATTTTAGTTTTCGTAAAAACATTTTTATAATAACGTTTTAGAAGCAGTTTCGTTTTCATAAAACCTGTTTTATTAAAAAACGTTTTTTAGAAGTTTGATAAATAAGTTTTCCACCAACAAATTTTAGGAGAAAACTCCATAATCTACATCTTCAAAACACAACAAACTTTCTAACTAATAGGATGCCAAATCTCATAGAAAACCAAGCGGGAAATACAAACTTTTTTAAAATTAAACCCTAATGCACTACTAAAGTTATTCTATAATACATAATAATAATAATGCCCATCCATCTCTATTGCCAAACAAAGTAAAAAAAAATAGATCAAACCCGAATTCAACTTTTTGGGAAGCCAAGCATGTGAGATTGAAGCTTCTAAGGTCAGTTTGATAAATCAAAGCAATGCATATACGATTTTTTTTAAACTTTTATGTGAATGTTTGATTTTTCAGATATAGTTGCACGATGAACATACCAATTTAAACAAGACCGATTGATTAAGAATTTGTTATCGATAAGACATGGAGCAAAATGGAATATGTGTCAGGTATCTACCTTTCTATCCTATATTATATATAATGATAACATGATAAAAGTACGTAACTAAAAAACTTAACTTTTTTTCAGTTCTCCAAACTGCTCCAGCTACATTATACTATTATTATATCAGTTAAAAAGGAGAACAAAGAAGAAACTCATCCTCCAAAGGATGTAACAAGAAGAGATACAATAAATTCTGGAGGACGCTGATCTCAATGATGACAAATGGTGGCATGACAATATAGATGACATCCTTGAGATGTTTAAGTCGTATGATTACTAAATTGATCTCATCATGATGCAAAGTACTTGACAGTTGAGCTTTTAGTTATCAACTTTTATGTTTAAGAGTTATATTTTCTTATTTATGTGCTACTTTATATAACTTTTATATATGTTTAGGACTTATTTTTTCTTATTCGTGTGTTACTTTATTGCATCAATGGTTTCTGGAGTACTTGATAATTTAAATTCGAAATTTAATAATTACTAGACATGTGTAACACTGATGACATATATCCACCCCAATAATGGTACAGTAGAATATTATACGAATAAGAAAACTACCAGAAACGAGTACCGCAATGCAAAGTGTCGCCCCCGCCGCATCGCGCGGGCACCCTACTAGTTGTAATTATAATGTAGTATGATGTATCGTTGTAATGTTTTGTTTTGTGTTTCCTATCGTGCATTTTTATCAAAATTCAGATATGTTCATTGTTGTTACAACATATATGAGACCAAGGATAGTGAGTGGGCTGGTTAGGCTAAAAGGCTTCGAGGGTTCCGGTTAGCCTAACGCATGTCGTGGGGTCCCCCTACGTTTGCAAGACGTAGAGAGAGGTTCACTAGTGTTTGTTGTTGTTATTCACTTAGGATCCGAGACCGAAGTGAATTCGGTTCTGAGATGTTGATACTAAGTGAAGTTGTGTTATTTGAAGTGAAGAGAAGGAACATGCATAGAGCAAGTTCTCAAGGAAGAAGAGAAGATCAGAGAGTATGGTCTAGTCTCCACTGATCTGGTATATCCTTGCATGGCTGTGTGTTGCCTCCTTATATAGGAAAAAGATCTTCCCAAAGGGGAAACCTTTGACTGGTGAACCTTTGCTGCAGTGGGGGGTTTACCCATTTTGAGGGTTGAAGGCTTTTGACCTGCGGTTAATAGGATGCTCTCTGTGCACATGTTCTCTTTTCGGCTGTGAGAGACCTGGACAATCAATCAGTGAGTTGATGGCTTCACTGTTCACATGCTTTTTGCTATTCTCCCGAGTTGGCGGGAAACAAACCCTTTAACCTTTTAACCTTTGAAGCGTTAATGTGTAAAATCCATTTTATTAAAGCTTGAGCTACCCCCGTCATCAGCCCCCCAAGTCAGAGGTTTTTGGGAAGTAAGCTCAACACTTCTGACTTTTGCACATTTTTTATTTTGCTTAAAGGCTTCAAGGTTTGAAGGATTGAAGGGTTTATTGCAGTTGAGATTTTGAAATTTGAATTTTGACAAGACGGTTGACATGACAGGAGCAGTTTTTGCAGGAGGGCGGTTCCCGAATAACTGCTGGGTAATTATGACACTTATTATTCATTTATTTATCTTTTTATTTTAGAGATAAACGTCAGATTCACTCATTTCCATCCAAGTTTTTCTCCATATCCTTCCTTCCTCTTACCAGGTTAGTTTTTCATCTTTGTTTTCTTTTTTCGGTTATTTCCGATGGGTGCTCGTAAAGATATGACTGTGAGTTTTTCACGTTTGTCCCAAGAGGAAGTTGAGTCCTTTTGCCTTGAATGGGGTATAGGTTTAAATTTTAAACCGACTGCTCTGGCGATGGATGTTTCAATCGACCGGTGTCCTGCCGGTTCGATTGCTTTATACTGTCGCCATTTTGAGTTTTCCAACCTTCGTTATCCTTTTTCATCGTTTGTATTGAATGTTTTGGAGTATTGGCGCGTTTCTTTTGGCCAAATACATCCGCAAGGTTTGGCTAGGGTTTTACACTTCGAGGTTTTATGTCAAGCATCTGGTTATGATCCGACTTTATTGTCGTTTTGCCGCTTCTTTCGTTTGGCAAAAAATGGGGATTGGTTTACGTTTGAAGCGTCCAAAACCGATGCTTGCTTGGTTTCATCTATGGTGACTACTCTTTGTTCATGGAAAGATCGTTTTTCTGGGTTTCGGATGAGATTGTCCCCTTCAAAATGGTTTGGAGGCAACCTGAAGCCGTTCTCATGAGCCAGAACCTCTTGAGTCTGATTTGAATAGTTGTTTTCTTAAAGCCATTAGGGCCTGCCCTTCGAGGATTCGTCCGTTCCCTGAACATTTATTAGTTTTGTTGGGTCTTAGCAAATTGTGGGAAAAAGGATCGAGATCCTGTTTTAATGAGGGATGGGCAGGGTATGCATTTTTGTTTGAGAGTTTTTGGATTTTGCTTTATTGTTACTTGTTTACTTATATTTTTTCGTTTTGCTTTGTAGTTATGTCTGCACTAGACTTTGTGAAGAGTGATGACACTTCAGATGTTGTATTTGGGGACACCGCAGCCACGCCTGGTGAAGATGCTGTTGCTAGGGGATCAAAGAACCGGTTCGAGGGTTCCGGTTATGTGAATGTGCCAAATGTCAAGGGTTTACCAAAACTGCTGCTCCCAAGGTGTTCACTCGTCGTTCAAATTGGCGTTTGTTGAAACCTTCCGGACCATCTTCTTCCCTAGAGCATGTGGATCTTAGTGATGACCTTGAGACTGTTGTGGATCAGAGTCTTAGTGAGAATGTGGAGCATGAGCAAGAGTTGACGATTGCTAAGAAGAAGAAGTCTGCTGGCAAGAAGGCTATGGTACCCTCGATCCAAGGGTCGTCAGGGAGGGTTACTGAAGGTTCAAATGATGATGAGGTTTATGTCCCCAATTGGAGTGTCAGGGTTGGAGACAGTTTCAAGGATCCTGATGTCTGTGCTGATGCCTTAGCCAATTTTGCCCCTCCTGGAGTTCGTGGCTCCATTTCTAAGATGGAGGGTGATGCCATGCTTTCCAGGTTGATCCTTAGCTCCTGCAACCTTACTGCCCTTTTGGCTGAGGGTGTTACTCGTTTTAGGAAAGGGATGCAGGAGTATGCTGATTTTTCCAAGAAGAAGGATCAAATGAAATATTCAATGGCTGCTATGAGGAAGGATATTGATGAGTTTGGGAAGAAAGAGGAGGCTTGGGTGAAAAAGGTTGGTGAAATCACTCGCAGGCATGAAGTTGAGATTGGGGATCTAAAGAAGAGGATGGAAGCAGATAAGCTTCAGTTGAAGGCTGATAGGGAAGCTTTGGACGTTCAGAAGAAAGCTTTTGCTCAGGAGAAGGAAAGGTTGAAAGCTTCGGTGAGTCAAGCTACTAGTGACAACCAGTGGCTTATTGAACATGGTTTCCAACAGGTTGTCACTTATCTTCTTCATTCGACCGAGTTTAATTCGGCCCTTGGTGGTGTTTATACAAAATTGTTGAATTATGGGAAGCACTTGGGCTTGGTTGCTGGCTTTAAACTTCATGAATCGGGTCAGGCTTTGGAACAATCTCCTCTGTTTCATCCTGAAGCTTCGAAAGTTTTTGAGGAGTGTGTGCATGCGATGGAGCGGATGTCCTACCCTTATGTAGGTGAAGTTTCTTCCTGTTTTGGTAAACCTATTTCCGTTTTACAGGGATTGAAACCAGCTGGGCTCAATGAGAAGGTTTGTTGAGGTGATCGAATCCTTATCCAAGAAGCGTTCCCGTTCAGGAGATAACGAGGAAACCTTATCTGGCGATGCTGGTGAGTCAAAAGCTGTAAGCCTTGAAGGTTCGGCCGTTGCTAGTGGTGATGACCCAAAAGCAAAGAAGGTGAAGAAGGCGAAGGAAGGTAAGGGTGATGGATCCGGGGTTTCCAAACCTTCTTATGATGTTTGAACAATTTATTCGTAGCTATCTTAGTACTTTAAACAATGTTATGTTACTTATGTCTTTTGAACAGTTTAGGTTTTACGGGAACCCTTAAGGTTTCTGTTTTATTGTTGTGGTTGGCCTTGATGTCCCTTTGAACAATCTAGGTTTTGAAACCCTTATGGTTTCTTATGTTGGTCAGCCTTGATGGCTGTGTGGACAATGTTTTTGGCCCCTTAGGCCTTTATGTTTATCCATCCTTGTGCCTTAATGTTTTATGTTTTTGTTGGTTATGTGTTGATAATTGTTTGTCTTGTTTGTTTTATGTGTCTGTTTGCCTAATTTTCCTTAAGAAGATTTAGTGCTGCAGTCACTTTGGCTTGAAGACTTCATTAGGTAAAAAGCACATGTTGTCTATCCTTTATGTTACTACTTAGTGTATTTTTGCTTCGTAAACTTTTTCAAGAGTTCAAGGAACGATTTGATGTAGGTTGTTCAGACCCGTCTATGAGACAAGTTTGTTGAAAAAATTTTCTAAGTCTCATGGAGTTGAATTGATATAGGAACTCACCCCTTATATAGGTTCATTTAACCCTTGAACCTATTGAGCGATGTGGCCTGGGAGCTCCCTTACATGGCCCTTGCCATGGAGTTTTTTGCAAGGTTCTCAACCTGATTATAGGATAGTTAAGACAAGTTATGATAAAAGCTTCATCATTCATTCAAGAGGTTTTTCGTTTACAAAAGGGGGAATTATACAACTCTTGAAATACATTCTAAATTTTTGTCTAGACATGGAACCTTTTAAGGGTTTGGCCATTCCAGTGCCTGAGAAGCTTTTTGCCTTCTGCGTCGGCCAACTTGTAGGATCCTCCTTTGTGGGCCTCAAGGATTGTGTATGGCCCCTCCCATTTCGGCCCAAGTTTTCCTTGGTTTTCTTTTCTGCTAGCCTCATTGTTTCGAAGCACGAGATCCCCTGGTTTGAAAAGTTCATGTTTTACCCTTGCATTGTAGTAGGCTTCCATTTTTTGTTTGTATTTGGCTTCCTGAATGGCGGCCTGATCACGAATTTCTTCGAGGAGTTGTAAGTTCAACATGGTCTCTTTGTTGTTTGTTTCGAGGTCCATGTTGAGTGTTCTTTGAGTCACAACTCCAATCTCTGCTGGAGTTACAGCTTCTGAGCCAAATACCAAGCTGTATGGTGTTCTTTTATGGCTTGTTTTTTCCGTTGTTCTTATCGCCCATAGAACGTTTGGGAGTTCTTCGATCCAATTGCTTTCATGTTTTCCTAGTCGGTTTTTGATACCTTCAACTATGCTGCGATTCGTTCTTTCGACTTGACCATTGGATTGCGGGTATGCGACCGAGCTGAAAACTTGGGTTATTCTGAATTCCTTGCAGCATGTGCTGAAAGGCTTTTCAGCGAATTGCTTCCCGTTATCCGTTACCAAAACTCCTGGCAACCCAAAGCGACATATGATGTTTTCGCAAACAAAGTCGATAACTTGCTTCCCTGTTATCTTTGCAAGTGGCTTAACTTCGGGCCACTTGGTAAAGTAGTCCACAGCTACTAATAAAAACTTCACTCCAGCCTTGGCCTGTGGGAATGGCCCAACGATATCCATTCCCCATTTGTGGAATGGCCAGGCTGAAGTGATGAGAAGGAGATCATGTTTGGGACTTTTGGGAATCGGTGCATGTATTTGACAAGCTTCACACTTTCTTAGTTGCTCGGTGGCATCTCGATGCATGGAGGGCCAAAAATACCGAGATTCATCAATTTAGAAACCACTGATCTTGGTCCAAAATGAGCTCCATGTATTCCCTCGTGAACCTCTTTGACTAGATATTGGCTTTGCTCAGGACCAACACATCTCAGCAATGGTGCAAGGTATTGTCTGGATTTTACTCGAACCCTTCGGCCTCTATCGGATCAATGGGTAATTCACCATTTCTCAGGACATTTTCAATAGGAGTCTCCAATTAGGGCCTTCTTCAGTGATCACATCCTGAACCTCCAATTCTTGGATGGAGGGGGTTTTTAATACTTCAACCAGCACTTTTTTTGGTAAGGTGGGCAAACGTGAGGGATGCGAGTTTGCTTAAAGCGTCAGCTCTTTTGTTTTGGGATCTGGGGACTTGCTTGATGGTACATGCTTGAAATGTGTTCATCAACTCTTTTGACTTTTCCTGATACTTTTTCATGTTGGATTCTTTTGCTACATAGCTATCATTGACTTGACTTAAAACGAGCAACGAGTCCGTGAAGACTTGAAGCCTTTGAACCTTCATTTCTTTGGCTATCTTCAGACCAGCGATTAGCGCCTCGTATTCAGCTTCGTTGTTAGTCGTCTGAAATTCAAGTCGAAGGGAATATGTAAACTCTAACCCTTTAGGGTTGATTAAAATGAGCCCAGCCCCTGACCCTCCAATGCTGGAAGCCCCATCGGTAAAAAGCTTCCCGGCTTCCGGGTCATAGGGTTCAGTGGCTGTTACATTAACTTCAATGGTATCTTGCTTTGGTATTTCAACGATAAAATCTGCCAGGACCCTTGGGCTTTAATAGCTTTTTTGGGGACATAGGTGATGTTATGTTCACCTAGTTCCACCGCCCATTTGGCTAATCGTCCTGAATTTTCTGGTTTTTCAAGCACACTTTTGATGGGTTGGTCGGTGACCACTTGCATTGGTGTGCTTGAAAGTACCTTCTAAGCCTTCTAGCCGTTTGGACTAGGGCTAAAGCAAGTTTTTCCAAAGGAGGATATTTGATCTCAGCCGGTTTTAATGTTTTACTGAAGAAATAAACGGGTACCTGAATTTCGTCCCGTTCGAGTTAAGACCGCGCTTATGGCTTCTTCAGCAGCTGAGAGGTAGACAGAGATCGTTTTCTCCCGTTTCTGGGGCTGCTATGGTCGGGAGTGAAGCTAAGTGTTGCTTCATCTGGTTAAAAGCTTCTTCTGCCTCTTCCGTCCATCTAAAATCTTTTTTGTTTGCACACCCCTTGAGTGTTTTAAAAAAGGGGAGTAACTTCTCAGCGAGTTTGGAGGTAAAACGCTTCAAGGCTGCAAGCCTTCCGTTTAGACTCTCAACTTCTTTTTTCCTTTGTGGGGATTTTGTTTCCAAAACAGCTCTAACCTTGTTTGGATTGGCTTTTATACTTTGTTTCCCCACAATATGCCCAGAAATTTGCCTTCCTCAAACCCGAATGAACATTTTACCGGGTTGAGCTTCATGTTGATTTTTCTCAGATTTTGGAAGGTCTCTTGAACGTCGTCGAGCATTTGATACTCGGTTTTGCTTTTATCACTAAATCATCGACGTAAGCTTCCATGTTTTTTTCCAATTTGACTGGCGAATGCTTTGTCAATTAGGCGTTGGTAGGTTGCACCGGAATTTCTTAGGCCAAAAGGCATCTTTTGATAACAAAAAATACCCTTGTCTGTGTGAAACGCGGTTTTTTCTTCATTTTCTTCTTTCATGAGGATTTGGTGATATCCTTTGTAAGCATCGAGGAAACACTTAAAAGGATAACCGGTAAGGGAGTCGACTTTGAGGTTGATTTCTGGCAAAGGATAACAATCCTTTGGACATGCTTTATTCAAATCTTTGAAGTCCATACACATCCTCCAAGACTTGTCGGGCTTTCGAACCATAACAGGGTTAGCAATCCATGACTGGTATTTTACTTCTCGAAGAATTCCGGCAAGAACAAGATTTTCAACTTCTTGGCATGCTGCCAGGCTTCTTTCAGGAGCTAGACTCCGTTTCTTTTGGACCACAGGCTTGACATCTGGTGGTATTCTTAACTCATGTTCGTCAATACTTCGAGGGATACCCGTCATGTCTTCTGCGCACCAAGCAAAGACATCGCTATAGTGTATGAGCAACTTTTCAAGGTATGATAAAGTTTCTTGGGATAAGTTCATGTTAACCCTTATCCTTTGTTCAGGATACTTGGGGTTTATGATCAATCCTTCATTATCTTCATTTCTTAAACTTTCCCCTTCAACCATGTAAGCTTCCTGAGTTGGTTGAAGGGTTGCAATTCCTCTTTCAGTGGGGAACTTGACAGTTCCTTGGCCGACTGAGACGGCCATACCAAATGCACATTGACCTGGCCTTCCTATGATAACATTATAGTTGGAAGGGATGTCGATAACCACAAAGGTAAGTGGCCTGGTTCTTTCCATCTGGCCTTCACTAAAACAGACATCAAGGGTTAGCTGGCCTAAAGGCTTGAGGGGTATGTCAGCGATACCTTTTATAGATGACCCAGAGGGTTGAAGCCTTGAACGTTCCTCCTCAGTGAGACATTTGAAGAATTTTTCAAACATGATCTCGGTGGCCGCCCCTGTGTCAATGTAGGCTTTGCTTGTCTTACTTGTCCCCACCATCGCTTCGACCACCAGGGGGTTTGAAAGAAGGTTTCCCTGAGGTGGTGGGAAGCAGACGAATTGAAGCTCCCAAGCCTCCAAACGTTGCTTTTTGCGAGAAACTTCTTGATTGATACTTACCATGTTTACTTCTTTGTTTTTCCCTTCAGCCATTTTGTCCCTGACTACCTTTACTAAATGAGCCAATTCCCCGGACTTAACGGCTTCTTCAATTCTTTTCTTGAGTTGAAAACAATCGTTCGTGTGGTGACCTTTTTCTTCGTGAAACTCGCAGTATTGAGTGGAGTTTTCGTTCTTCTTACTTTTGGGCAAAGGTCTTGGGGGTCGGAAGCTGTGCTTGACCGCCTCAGTCGCTAGGATTTCTTGAGGGGTTTTGGTCAGGGTTGTGAAATTGACAATTCTTTCTCTGCTTGGAGGGTTCAGAGGTTCAGGTTTTCGGGAGTCTGAACCCTTGAACCGTTTATCATAGTGACCGAAATTTCCCCTCTTTCTGCTCGGGCTGCTGCCTCGCCAGCTAGGTGCCCGTTTCCTTTGTTCTTTGATATCCACTGCTTCCTCTCCCCGTATATGTGCTTCAGCTCTTTCAAGGGCTTCTTCAAGAGTCTTGGGAAGGCTCTTGTTGAAGTCACTTGTGAGATATTTGGAGGTGATAGCGTTCATAAAACTAGCTACTCTCATTTTTTCGTCTGCACCCACGTAGGTGAGACATTCTTTTTTATATCTCTCAATAAATTCTCTAAGACTTTCATCGTCCCTTTGCTTGATTTGGAAAATCACAATGGCGTTCTTCACGTATCTTCTTTGCTGTGAAAAATTGGCCAGGAACCCTTTGCTCAGGTCATCGAAGCTTCGAACACTTTTGGAGGGTAGGTCGTTGAACCATATCCTGGCGGACCCAACGAGAGTTTGCATGAACATGAGGCAACACTCAGCGTTGGACCATTTTTTGATTCTAGCTACGCCAGTGAAGATATGTAGGTGATCTTCTGGATCCTCGGTTCCATCATATGTTTTTATATGAGACGGCATCTTGATCTTTGTTTGGAAGTCGTAGTCGTCGATTTGCTGAGAAAAGCACGACGGTTGCTGGGCTTGTAAGGTTTTGCGAGGTCTTCTTCTGCCCTAGTAGCAAGATTCTGACTTGTCGCTCCTTGATGAGTACTCAACACTTGGTTGATGAGCTGAGACCAAGGAAAATATGCCATCATTTGAGCCATCATCTGGGGCATAAAGTTAAAGCCCTGAAGGCTTTCTGGTTGTGCAGCACAAGGCATTCCCACAGAGGCATTCATAACAGCGTCTCGTGCCAGAGGCAAAGTAGCCAATGCTTGTTCCCATGTGGAGGCAACTGGAGGGGGAATACTTCTTACTGGAGACTGCCATAGCTGCTCAAAGGTGGCCTTTTGCCCGACTAGTGCACTAGTCATGACCGGTTGAGAGGTGAATATGGGAAGACTGTTGGGTTTGGCCTTCCATAAGAATAAGGGGTAGGGTTAAAAGGTTGGTGTACTGTGCTTGGACCAGCTTCATGGCCAGAGGCCATGGGTTGTGAATTGCTGAAAGGTGGAGGCGGTGGTCCCGGCGATAAAGACGGTTCTGGCTCGTCGTAATCCAACCTTATTCTGACCCCCTTTTCTCGTTCTTGACTCACGTGCTGGTTGAGGAGAGTCCTTAACCGCAAGAAATTTCTTGCAACTCCTTCAGGGGTTAAATCGATGCGTTCAGGGGCACTTGAGGTGCCGATTTGTGGGGAAGGAACCCCAGTACGGGAAAGGGTTGGCGTTTGGAAGAACTCAGGGAAAGAGATTCCGGCAGAAGTATCTCCAGGGGTGGAGAGTGGGGTTGTCACAACCGGTGAGGTTGGACTAACGATGGACGTTAAAGTACGTGGTACTTGATTAACTTCTCCCGGAGATCCGTTTTCTGACATGCTGATATTGAAGAAAGATGGAGCTACACTACTGGTCTTTAATATAAAGTAAGCGGCGTAGCCCCACGGTAGGCGCCAACTTGTTACAACAGATATGAGACCAAGGATAGTGAGTGGGCTGGTTAGGCTAAAAGGCTTCGAGGGTTCCGGTTAGCCTAACGCAGGTCGTGGGGTCCCCCTACGTTTTCAAGACGTAGAGAGAGGTTCACTAGTGTTGTTGTTATTCACTTAGGATCCGAGACCGAAGTGAATTCGGTTCTGGGATGTTGATACTAAGTGAAGTTGTGTTATTTGAAGTGAAGCGAAGGAACATGCATAAAGCAATTTCTCAAGGAAGAAGAGAAGATCAGAGAGTATGGTCTAGTCTCCACTGATCTGGTATATCCTTGCATGGCTGTGTGTTGCCTCTTTATATAGGAAAAGGATCTTCCCAAAGGGGAAACCTTTGACTGGTGAACCTTTGCTGCAGTGGGGGGTTTACCCATTTTGAGGGTTGAAGGCTTTTGACCTGCGCTTAATAGGATGCTCTCTGTGCACATGTTCTCTTTTCGGCTGTGAGAGACTTGGACAAGCAATCAGTGAGTTGATGCTTCACTGTTCACATGCTTTTTGCTGTTCACATGCTGTTCTCCCGAGTTGGCGGGAAACAAACCCTTTAACCTTTTAACCTTTCAAGCATTAATGTGTAAAATCCATCTTATTGAAGCTTGAGCTACCCCGTCATCATTTATTAAATGGCATTAGGTTGTCTGGAAAGATAGTTTTAGGGTGGGAGTGGTGCTTATACATAATACTTTTAATTCCACCAATCTTACGTTGTCATGTAATTTATGTCTTCAACTACTATAAAACCTCTTAATCCCTGGCAACATTACCCTCAAGTACACTAAAATCATTTTTTTTAATTATAAAGCTAGCTCATGATCGGGTAGGTTAAGATTAAAGTCTAGCATTTTTATGTATCTCCTCTAACCTTACGGTGACAAGTACCCTCAAACCACTACCCTTTACCACTCCACCCGAACGCTCCAGATACACAAATAACAAACTTGTGTTTAGTGGAAATAAATAAAAAAAATCCCCGAGAAATACAAATGTTTTATTTGAGTAGCACTCTTGCAATCTAAGATACATCAATTGGTCACTTTGAATTTATATTTACACAAAACATTTGGAGAATGGACACACAAACTCATACTGAGATAACCTAGGATGATCGAATACTCATTAGGGGTGTTTATCGGTTCGGTTTATGGATTATTTGGTTTATTCGGTTCGGTTTATTCGGTTTTAAAAAAATTGTACCCCATACCAAAAACCAAACCAAACCAAATAAGGAATATGCAAACCGATCCAAACCAAACCAAATTCAATTCTGTTTGGTTTCGGTTAGAAACCAATAAACCAAATATAACCAAATTGTACCTACGTACTTCTGTTTCCTAATTTATATTTATGTTTGTGTTCCAACTTTCGAAGATCGCAACTAATTTAAACCTAACAATATATGAATACAAGAAAGTTTCATTGCGAAGACGACGACGAAGCCTTGGGTGCATGCATGCCCGAGCGAATTCTTTTGTAATCATTGAATATTTCAGCCAATGCAGCTTCACACATTTTACAAACCTTGTCCCCGGTATCAATTCCATATATAACACAAAGACTGATTTTAAGATACTCTAGTTTTGTCCTTGGATAAAAAAGAGAAGCAATAAACACCAATAAATTAAATTTCTTGGCATCACCCCAATACTTCTTAAAGTTCTTGGGCTAATAAATTGCATATGATTTATAAAATATTATTATTTTCATTTAATAATTAATTAAGTTAAATGGTTTATTCGGTTATCCAAATAAACCGAATAAACCAAATAAAATAAAATGTGGATCCATAAACCGAACCAAAAACCATATTCACAATTCGGTTTCGGTTAGAAACCAAACCAAAAACCAAATTCATTATTCGGATCGGTTTATTTGGTTACGGTTACGGTTCGGTTTACGGTTTTTATTTGTTACGGTTTTTTCTGAACACCCCATATACTCATACAGAGATAACCTACAAATATCATGAGGGTTCATTTTATTCTTATTTAGGACATGTCAAATTTGTGAAGACTAGAGTCAACACATATATCGTGAAGAACCATCTTCTATAGATGGATGTATATCTTTGCGTGACACTCATTTAAATAGGTCATCATTATAACATCACAATAATTTATTTTATCTTCAACTTTTGGAGATTGTTGGACACTTGGATGTGAAATTTGAATAAAGTATTCATCTACTTAAACATAAACAATGCATCGTGAGAAGTCATCTTCGACTTTGGTGAAGCAGTATCCCTAAGTCTGATACAGAATTTAATGAAGTAAAGATACTGATCAATACATGTCAAGTGCTTGAGACCACCTATTAAGCTGTCCATTCATCTTAAGAAAACATGTAGTACAACTGACTAACGTATTATGTTCTTCACATAGGTCCTTAATTGTCAATGTCACATCACCGTGGAGATATAATACTGGTTGTTTGACCATCAACACATTCATCATATTGGAGGTAGTGGGCGTGGGTTGGGAATTCCCGCCGGAAAGGTGGGCTTGGGTTTGGTGTATTTTTCAAAGGGGATGTGACAGGTGGGGATTCGTGGGTTCAAAAATTTAACCGTTGGGGAATTGTGCCGTTAATATAATGGTTTTTTTTTATAAATTAAATTCATTTATTTACTTAAAAAAATAAAAAAATATTGCTACGTGTCAACTCATGCCCCAAACTCACGCCCTTCTTCTCCCTCCCTTTCTTAGGCTTGAGTTGTGGAGCCCACAATGCCTATGTGGATGCCACATGACGACCCATGCCCTCATTCCAAACCCTCACTCCAATCTAATATTGTTGTTAGAAGGATTAAAATGATGGAAACCATGGCGTAACAAGTTAGTGTCAACAATGGCGAGAAGGTTAAAAACCATCAAATTCCCGAATACACAATCAACGAAACTAATTGTTGATAGACTTGTATTCTTTTGATCAAGGTTGTTGAGTAACATGATTAAAATATAGTGACTAATTGTTGATAGACTTATCTTTTTTTTTTTTTTTTTGTAATCAAGATTGTAACTAAAAGTAAAAATTGATTATCAACTTTATCTTCTTCATGTAAACTTCGTATGTTTGTAATCATGTATAAACTAAGTATGTTTAAGTTACTTGGTTTAACTTTTTTTTTTTGGGTCAATTTTGTTTATTTATTTATGAAACACTACAAACAAACAATTTCATACAATTAATTAACGAGATATGGTATGAGGCTTTATGTTAAGGTAAACTTAGTATGGACCTATTTGTTTAGGTGTATGATGCAAGCCATTTTATTCATAAGCCATAAAGCATCTGTAATTCGAAGCAGCTTGTATAACTATTATTTCTAGCTTTGTTGATTTATCTAAACTAACAATCAATGTGTAGTAACTAGTATCTTTTGATATTTTAACATTTAACACAACCCTTTATATGTTCTTAAAAGGCAAACAGAAAAATTCACAAACATTATAAATATTTAGGCAAGGCCGGCCTTGAGCAAGTGCCGGCTGGGCGATGGCTCAGAGCTAAAAACCTAAAAGGGCCCGTAAATTTTTTTAAAGATTTCGATTATAGTTTATTTTTCTAAAGAGTATTAATATTTACTACATGAAATATAAACATCTGCCTCTATAGCATAGTGGAAGTGTGCTGGTCATGTATACAAGACGTCCAGGGTTTGAGTCTCCGTGCTTGCCAAATATTTTTTTTTTGTAAACATTTTTTAATAGGGAATAATAACACTACTTGCCCTTTTTATCTTCAAAAATCTTTATCATACATAGTTACAAACATCCAATTGGGCCTGCACCAAGGTAATATCTTTTCATAAGTGATTCAATTATATCTTTCATAACTTATTTATTTTTCAGATAAAATATCTTAAGTAATTTTCTTTTTATATTTGATTAAATCATGATTTACTAACATTTAAGAGGAATCAAGATATAGAAATGGCGATAAAGAAGAACCATGGCATAAAAATGACGGATTGCAATGGGATGGTTCTAATTTTATTTACGTATCGATATAAGTTTCGTTTAAAACGGAACTATGTGTGATAATGAAGAGTCATCTAAGCATAGACGAACAAGTCATTAAAGTTTTTTTTTTATTTCCATTTTTACGTGATTTTGATACCGTTTTGACTTAGTTATTTTCTTTACGATAATTTTTATGTTTCGGTCTGACTATGACGAGTCTACATGTCGCAATACGTGTGCATAGTTCAATGGTTGTACGTCTATTTTGTGTGGTTTAATGGTCCCGCTGCAACACGCAAGTCGACTTATGAATTTTTTATAACAATTATCTTCATATTGTGGGTTTATACTTTTTATATATGTGATTGATGAGTTTATATTATAGTGGGGCAGGGCCCGGCTTCCTTATCTCGCCCAGGGCCAAAAAGAATTTTAACATTCTCGAAGACGGACCTGTATTTAGGTTTATAAATAGATACTTCAACGATATATAAACCAACACTTAAATCCTCCTCGTGTAGTACACCCATAATTCAATGAGCACTCTAAACAATATAGGGATGCAATATGACAAATATAGCATCCGCATGAAGGTCATCGTGGAAGTAGAAGTTTTCTACACTTGTCGCCCACCTTTTCTCATCCGCCTGATCTATGCGAGTTGTGTTTCTAAAATGACCGGAAGATGAAGTCACAATCCCTCAATGAGTGTAATAGGTGGCAAGTATCATGTATATATCCTTCTCGAAAAGTGTCATGATGGTCGATCGATGACATAATAGACTTTGAATGATAATCCATGTCCTCCTCCAAAATGAAATAAACAAAATGTTCGAGATTCCAAATTGTCTATGGAAGTACCTGGATAATCTATTAAAAAAGTTACGTGTGAGTATTTAATTAGCCATATATATTGGTAGATACATATATATTTAATATGTTTTACGTTATTCCAACGTTGATAAACCATTTCTTTTTGGCTTAAACAATAAATTATGTAAGTTCTGAAGATATATGAGAAAGTAGATTATATAAGTTTTAAAGATACATATGAAAAAACTCAGGGATATAAACATCACACCCAAAACACACAAACTAGATATATGAAGTTATTATAGGTACTACATAAAAATAATATAACGGGGTCGATTTACCAGACCTAATAGAGGCTGAGCCAAAGCCCAACAAGTCCTTTCGAGCTCATATGTAGTAAACCTCTCCAAAGATGGTAAATATACGTCCAGTTAGAGTCGAACCCGCTGCTACTAATCACGCATCATGTCCATTTAATTTGATATTAATATAAGAAAGTATGATATGCGAATAAAAAAATAGTAAATACACGACAACAAAACACTAGATTACATGCTAAAACATTCAACTTTTTGAAACACACCCGACTAAAATAGATTTTCTCTTTAAATAATTTTCTTTTTTCTTCCTCGTCACGAGACTGTCAATCAACACAGAATTCCATAAATTTCCGCATAACTAATTAGTGTTTCAACATTCAAGAACATGGTATTCAATTATTCATCCATGTCATGTAGAGTCCGAAGTCTTGTAATGGGCCAATTACTAAATAGATTATTATTTTTATTATTATTATTTTTTTTAGTATTATTATTATTATTATTATTATTATTATTATTATTATTTAAATTTCAATGGCATACTTAGTTTTCTAGAAAAAATACATTCCATGGTGACTCGAATTCATTAAAATAAGATGTCGCTTAGAAACCTCATTTATATTATTATATATAATACTAAAATGATACATGACTTTTAACAGGACAAACAAATCATATTTTATCAGGTCTCTAACGACGCAAACAACAAAAATTCAAAAGTGAATACGATTTGTTTAACTACTTTATATCAATGTCTATAATACAAGTGTATGTTTTATGTACAAAGAAAGAGAAATAATGGTTCCTAACCTTCTAATTTTAATTATTAAAAAAAGTGAAAAGACACATGGTGTACTTTTCAGTAAACAAGTTATGATCGTGTCTTATACATACATGTTATCTATTGTCAGGCCTAATTTTCAATTATTTGAATAAGATTATGCAAGTCTTGGTTTTATCAACACATTATAAATTGTTCGGGTAATTTTCGTCATTAATCTGTGTGTGCATTTTTCTGGCATTTAACAAATTAGATTTGTATAGGTGATTTAGGGTTTAATTTCTTTTAATTTTTAGTTTTGACAAAAAAAATGAAAGAATAAGTATACTTGGAACGGCTTTTCTTTTCAATACAACTCACGAGTTATACGTATAAACAACCTTATCGTACAAAATGTACGAAAGGCATGAAAAAAAAAACACGGTGACATTTTTCGTCATTATTTGCTTGTATGGTAATTATCAAAATTGCTCTACAAATGATCTTGTAAGGTATTTTTGATATTGTAGGGTAATTTCTTGTAGGGTAATTTTGAAATTCGCGGCGTAATTTTGATACACTTGTAGAGTAATTATGATACTCGACAAAATTACCTTAAATGACCAAAATTATCTTACAAAATCAAAATTACCATGCAAGAGCATTTGTAGAGCAATTATGATACTTTACAATATCAAAATTACCCTACAAGAACATTTTACAAAATTACCCTACAAGATCATTTGCAGGGTAATTTTGATAATTACTTTGTGAGTAAATAATTACAAAAATGTCACCGTGTTTTTTAATCTTTTCACACTATTCGTACGTTTTGTATGATAAGAGTATTTGTATTTGATCTTTTGTCTCCAACTCACCCCAACGTATTATCTATTTTGAAAGTTGTATACAATACATGGGAGAGGATCAAATAGAAAGTTTATTTTGGCTAGGAAGGATAGGAAGCAATATGATTATGACATGTGGCAAAATTTAAAATAAAGAGAAAGGGTATTTTAGTCAACTGTATCCAATCTTCTTCCTTCTTCTCCCCCAGTAACTTCAAAACCCACCATCTTCAACCTTTTCTTCACTTTTTATCTCAATAATCACTACATTATAGGGAGATTTTTGTCACCAATCAACGATTCAAACACCCAATCAACGTGTTGTTCAACTTTTTTGAAGAAACCCAGTTTAATTTCATAGAATATCTCATTTCCCCTTGTGATTTTGAAGCGAATCACTCGATTCGTTCGCTGATAGGTGCTTCTAACATTCAAATTTCGTCAATCGGTGAAGAAATCGGCTTCGATATATGTAAGAATTTTTTTGTAACATTCGTGTAAAACGAGTATCAAGAACCCGCTCCTTTTGAAATTCAAGTAATTATTTTAGCGTTTCGTTATGTAATCATAAGTATTAAATAATTTGTTTTATAACCAATATTTATTTTTTAAGAGTAATAAGTGAATTGTTATAAAAGAGAATAAAAAAAATAATAATATTAAAACAAAATGGGGCAGCCGGGTTTCGAACCCGGGTAACCATCAACCACACACACCGCATACACCACTGAGCTACACGCACCACTTGTGATTAAAATCAAAATCATTAGAACTTATACGCATCTAATCGCTAAACCTGCAAATTTGAACGTTGATAACTGCCGAAACCGCCATTTGAATAGATTTAGCTCAATCATCGGATTCTGTTTAACAAACGCATGTAACTGATGGT
Organism: Scalesia atractyloides; assembly: GCA_947069175.1. Classification (NCBI taxonomy): domain Eukaryota; kingdom Viridiplantae; phylum Streptophyta; class Magnoliopsida; order Asterales; family Asteraceae; genus Scalesia; species Scalesia atractyloides. Next base: position 19,577,145 of record CAMTDV010000015.1, on the reverse strand, counting down.
TGAATATGAGTTATAACCGAAAAGGAGCATTTAATTCATTACAAAGAAATCCGTTTGAAAACAATGATTTAAAAATAAAAACTTTGAATCAGAAAAACGAGGTCTTCATTGCCTATAAATACTGGCTTCAAACCATGCCAACCTCGTTCATTCTCAGTCATTACCAAAACCTCTAGAGTTTGATAAACATCGCCGGAAAACCCCTGCTCGTCTCCGGATTCTCTCGTCGGAATAACGATTCTCTTCTAATCGGTAAAAGTCTATCACTCAAATTTCAATTTACAGTGCTGTATGTATTATGAATAAATCAAAACAAAGTTCAAATGGTTTTATATAAATATCAGTCGGGTTCTGGGTTTTTGTATTAGGAAGAAGATGATGTCGGGTTAAGTGTTTTGTATGATTTAAAAGAGATTTTTAAACGGGTTAGACACACAGTCCAGTGGTGGACTGTGTGCAATTTTAAACCACCCGTCCTCGGTTCGATACTGGTGCATGTCCGGTTCTCTGAAAATAAACCCATAATTTTTGTTACTGAATAAGATCGCTGGTCAACAAGTATATAAATATAATATAGTTTCAAAATATAACGGGTTAGCCACCCAACCCAGTTGGTTGGGCTGGGTGCAAATCAATACGAAGGTCACGGGTTCGAGTATAGGTATGCGCACCAGTTCATTAATTTAAAAATCTTTTTAAATTAAATAATTTATGATATATTCTAATTAGTATATACATGTAATTAAAATGGAGTTTATTTCGGGTTAGACACGTAGCTCAGTTGGAAGAGCTGCGTGCACGCAACCGAGAGGTCACGAGTTCGAGCCTTACTACACGCAGCCAATACCACAGTTGAACCGGTCAGACCTTGTCAGGTCTGACAAGGTTTTTTTAATTTTTATTTTATTCATTTATTTATATTACTTTTTGTATTTATATTTTAGTTAAAAATCAATTAAAAATACATTTTCGAAGATTTTAAAATCTCAATAAAAACCACAAAAATAACCTAAAAATCTAACAAAAAGTATTAAATCAAAATATTAATTTTTACATATTTATCGAATTATTGCGTTATTATCTAGGTTAGTCTTCTTCGTCGGTTAAATCCTCAATTCGTGCGCACTCTTCATCAATCAAGAAAAACGCACCCACTATGAGTGAATTCTTACAAATTTCCCTTTTTATTCATGTTTTGGGATGTATCATGTGTCGTTTCATATTTCGTTTATTCAAACACTTGTGCTATTACCATTATATGATCTAACGTGTGATGTAAATGTTATTTGTTGTATTGCGTGTTTACATTTTTGTCAAGTTGTGTGCAAATTATTCATTAGGCCCATCAGTTCCTCGTTGGAGACGGGTTGAGCATAAGGCGCCTCATTAGATCGGCTCCGTTTGATTGAGCCTTGATCTCATTGTTCATCATATGTCATGCTTGTGTGTGCATTAATTGATATTATGTGGTTTGTGGCTAGATTTACATATGCGTATACTCATATTTGGTTTATGCATATTTTTATTTAATAACCAATATAAATAATTTCTTCAAATGTTTAAATAAGATTCACTCGCCAACTTTTGTTGACCCAAAACCCTATTTTTACACATGATACAGGTGGACAGGTTGAAGCAAGGAACACATAGGGAATTGCCTTAGAAGAAAAATAAAGAGTTCTTGAATGTTGTGTTTAGAACATGTGGTGTTTGTATGTTCATTGAAATTTGTTTATTTAAATTGTAAATAATAAATATGAAACCTATTAGTAAATGTCATGAGCTTTGGTGATAACCCAATCATGCCCGACTACCATTTCCGCTGCGGGTCAGGGTGTGACAGATTGGTATCAGAGCTTTTGACTATAGGGATATAGGAGAGGTTTATTAGACCCTTAGAGCCTATACTATAGTTGATTAGATTTTAATTGTTTATGTGGTTACATGCAAACTCATGATGTTTATTTTTTTCGTATTTATTACACACACAAATGCATGCAAACACTTCCGCTATCATTTTGTGTGATACTTAATGAGTTATACTTGTTGTCAAACATAACTTGCTTACATATACATTCATTACGCATATTTCAATGTTCACATATTCCAATCATCCTCATATTTTCTTTATTCAAGATTTTGTGATATTTTCGTTTCAATCTCCTCAAAGTAAGTTCTACGACGGGCATTTAGTAACTGGAAGGGTACGAGTACCAGTAGTCGAAACGTCCTGTCTAGGTTGGCAATCGTATAAATCCAATATAACGGACTAGTTTGCCTACCTGGGGACCAACGATGAGAGTACGAAGGACCTATTAGGCCAAAGCATGCCACACCAAATGTCGCATGAACTAACCCCACTTTGAGTTGTCACTGTGTCTACACCTGGACACCCTCTGACTTTATACCTTGCAATCATGTATTTACGATTTTCATTCGGGTAGCATGAATGTAACAGGCCAACACCAATATGAACCCTACCAGAGCCCAGTAGTCATGGGGGCCCACATGACTACCAAGGCCAAGTAAGGGGACATATGAGAGCCCAAACATGAGCAAAACCCAAGACATCCTATGGATGTAGCAAATTTATTTTCTTTATTTGTTTTGTGAATGTTCATTTCTAAATACGACACATGACACCTAAAACGTCAAACTCATACTCTCGATACGTATTCCTTGTAGATGTCTTCTAGTCACTCTCGTAGAGGTAGGAGATCAGGAAAATTCCGCGAGCGCATGGCTGCCCAAATCGCTCAACAAATGGCCGTCGTAATACCCAACATCGTAGTTCAAGTCCAACAAGCCCTTTTCGCCAATCCTATCACCCCAACCAATCTAGAAGGACAAAATGTCGCCAACCCTCCTCTCAACACCACTAAATGCACCTTCAAGCATTTCAAATCCTGCGATCCTCCAAAATACGAAGGGACTGAAGGTGTCACCGCTCTCCTCCATTGGTTTGAGGAGATGGAAAACACTTTTCTCAATTGCGACTGCCCCGATGATCGCAAGGTGCGATATGCTACCGGTCGTTTGTTCGGAGTAGCACTTACATGGTGGAATACATAGAAGGGCAAGCGGGGTGCTGAGGATGCTATGACTTTGACTTGGGAAGAGTTGAGGGAGATCATGACAAGACGTTTCTGTCCAAGAAGCGAAATCAAGAAATTAGAAGATGAGTTCTACTCTTTGAAACAAAAGGAGGGCGACCACACCACATACAACAAGAGATTCCTTGAGTTGAATCAGATGGTCCCTAACTTGTTCACTCCCCTCTACCGTTTGATCGAGCACTACATTCGAGGTCTTCCTTCAAAAATTCAAGACCCTGTAATAAGTACCACACCTGCAACTTTGGAAGCAGCAATGGAGTTAGCTACAGAGCTCACCGAAAACCACATACGGAATGAAGACTTCAAGGAGGAGAAGAAGAAGGATAAAGCATCAACCGAAACCTCAAACTCAACCCAGACCGAATCCTATTCTCAACCCACTTCTAAGAGAAAACGAGATGGGCAAAATTTCGCTGTCACCCAAGGCAACCAACCAGCTCCACAAACCGTACCCCTCCAAGCTATCCCAATCACTCAAGTAGCACCCAACCCAACTTACCCAAATAAGAAACCTTACATTGGACCTCATCCTCAATGCAACACCTGTTTTTATCACCATCCATCTACCATACCTTGTCGACTATGTGCTAATTGTGGGTGTTATGGTCATTTGAGCAAAACTTGTCGTACCCCTCAAAACCAAGCTTCATCCCCCACCCAAAACCTGATTCAACCCTACCAACAACCCCAAATACCCATAGTTCCATATGTTCGAGCTTGCTTTAACTGTGGTGACCCTACCCATTTTAGAAACGCGTGCCCTCGATTGGTTAACATCACACTAGCAAGAGGAAGAGCTTACAACATCAACGCTAATCTAATTGAAGATAATAACGACACAAACGAGCAACCTAACTAGTCTTCCATCACCAAGAGTCAAGACTCAGCTCCAACCTTCAAATTCTTAACATTCTTCTCAATCTTTGTGTATCCCTGTTATAATTTGGGAATTTACGTATCCAAGAATTTTAATGCAAATTGATATTACTGTTCTATTTCATATCTTTACTCATTGATTTAATTTTCATATCATCATACATCATGACGTATCTCGAAGTTGGGTCGTGTCTCACTTTTTCATAGACTGACCCCTTCATCATAGCAAACGAGAGAGGTATTGTCGCCATTCAATCATGTATCCTTTCAGATTTGAGACTCAAGCTTTGGTTGTTGTGTTTGTTTATGTTTGAGAGTCACATAGAACTAATCATAACTTACTGACAAAGCCAATGAAAATTTGACAAGAATATGGTGGATACGCCGCTGGTACTTCCTATATATAAGTATTCTTGTCAAAGGATCAAAAGCATTATCAGGAGGTTATGAGAAGTTCCGTGTAGGTTTTAATATTGACATAGTTTAAGTTTTTGTTTTGATATAACCTTATCTTTTCAACCCATCAATTCTCTCAAAACTCTTATGCATGAGATCATACCCAGTCAATCAACTCTGTTTATCAAAGTTTCACATTTTTATACTTTAGGCATCAAAAAGCGATTCCTGTAGCTGGGCATTCAACCCTTACCAGGAACGTTACCGCCTCAATTAAAAATTCAAAACTTCGCATGTAAACGTCAAATCCAAACATCATACCTCTCCTTCTTGTTAAGAGATATTTAGATCGTAGCCAGAGTACATTGAAAGTCAAAACGAGAATCTAAGTTCAATTGGGAATGCAAAGACTTAAATCTTTTCCCTATTACTGCTTCTACTTAAATTTTGGGACGAAATTTCTAAAACTAGGGGATACTGTAACATTCGTGTAAAACGAGTATCAAGAACCCGCTCCTTTTGAAATTCAAGTAATTATTTTAGCGTTTCGTTATGTAATCATAAGTATTAAATAATTTGTTTTATAACCAATATTTATTTTTTTAAGAGTAATAAGTGAATTGTTATAAAAGGGAATAAAAAAATAATAATATTAAAACAAAATGGGGCAGCCGGGTTTCGAACCTGGGTACCCATCAACCGCACTCACCGCATACACCACTGAGCTACACGCACCACTTGTGATTAAAATCAAAATCATTAGAACTTATACGCATCTAATCGCTAAACCTGCAAATTTGAACGTTGATAACTGCCGAAACCGCCATTTGAATAGATTTAGCTCAATCATCGGATTCTGTTTAACAAACGCATGTAACTGATGGTTGAATATGAGTTATACCGAAAAGGAGCATTTAATTCATTACAAAGAAATCCGTTTGAAAAAAATGATTTAAAAATAAAAACTTTGAATCAGAAAAACGAGGTCTTCATTGCCTATAAATACTGGCTTCAAACCATGCCAACCTCGTTCATTCTCAGTCATTACCAAAACCTCTCAAGTTTGATAAACATCGCCGGAAAACCCCTGCTCGTCGCCGGATTCTCTCGTCGGAATAACGATTCTCTTCTAATCGGTAAAAGTCTATCACTCAAATTTCAATTTACAGTGCTGTATGTATTATGAATAAATCAAAACAAAGTTCAAATGGTTTTATATAAATATCAGTCGGGTTCTGGGTTTTTGTATTAGGAAGAAGATGATGTCGGGTTAAGTGTTTTGTATAATTTAAAACAGATTTTTAAACGGGTTAGACACACAGTCCAGTGGTGGACTGTGTGCAATTTTAAACCACCCGTCCCTGGTTCGATACTGGTGCATGTCCGGTTCTCTGAAAATAAACCCATAATTTTTGTTACTGAATAAGATCGCTGGTCAACAAGTATATAAATATAATATAATTTGAAAATATAACGGGTTAGACACCCAGCCCAGTTGGTTGGGCTGGTGCAAATCAATACGAAGGTCACGGGTTCGAGTATAGGTAGGCGCACCGGTTCATTAATTTAAAAATCTTTTTAAATTAAATAATTTCTGATATATTCTAATTAGCATACATGTAATTAAAATGGAGTTTATTTCGGGTTAGACACGTAGCTCAGTTGGAAGAGCTGCGTGCACGCAACCGAGAGGTCACGAGTTCGAGCCTCACTACACGCAGCCAATACCACAGTTGAACCGGTCAGACCTTGTCAGGTCTGACAAGGTTTTTTTAATTTTAATTTTTATTCATTTATTTATATTACTTTTTGTATTTATATTTTAGTTAAAAATCAATTAAAAATACATTTTCGAAGGTTTTAAAATCTCAATAAAACCACAAAAATAACCTAAAAATCTAACAAAAAGTATTAAATCAAAATATTAATTTTTATATATTTATCGAATTATTGCGTTATTATCTAGGTTAGTCTTCTTCGTCGGTTAAATCCTCAATTCATGCGCACTCTTCATCAATCAAGAAAAACGCACCAACTGTGAGTGAATTCTTACAAATTTCCCTTTTTATTCATGTTTTGGGGTGTATCATGTGTCGTTTCATATATTTCGTTTATTCAAACACTTGTGCTATTACCATTATATGATCTAACGTGTGATGTAAATGTTATTTGTTGTATTACGTGTTTACATTTTTGTCAAGTTGTGTGCAAATTATTCAATAGGCAGGGCAGTTCCTCGTTGGAGACGGGTTGAGCATCATGCGCCTCATTAGATCGGCTCCATTTGATTGAGACTTGATCTCATTGTTTGTAACATCCGTCAAAAAACGGATTTTACCAAACCCGCTCCGTTTATTAACTGAACAATCAGTTTAAAATTTCGTGGCGTATTTAATGCCCAAATTAATTTTAAACGATACATAATTAATTATTATATTGGAATATAAAATTTGTTTTTGAAAAATTGTTAAAAATAATGAAATAAAAATAAGATGGTTCTGCTGGGTTTCGAACCCGGGTCAGTCAGCCGGGTCAACAGACTTAACACTCAACTCTCCAACCACTACGCCATTAGTGTTTCTTGTTAATTATTAGAATCAATTAATTTATAACATGTTTTCCGAATTCGAAATCGGCGCGCCCAAATGCAGTCGTCGGAAATCCCGGCGATCTCGCGAGATTGGACGGTTTCTTCAAGTCTTAACGTAAACATTTAAACCTACATCGGTTATAACCGACGCCTGAACCCGCGACACAAGCTATAACCGTCGGAAAGTTTTTAACCGACGAATCAAGTCGGAAATAGGACCAAATTCATCGATGACCTGCCCTATAAATACCTCCTCGAACCTCTGCAAGCTTTTTCGCTCAAAACCGCACCTTTACCCGACGTAATTCCATTCGCCGGAAAATTTCTGCACATCGCCGGAAAACCGAACCCTTCACTTCTGAGCCTTACTGAACCCCCTGAGCTTATACCGAACTCACCCACATCCTTTTCAAGCTTGCTGAAGACTCTCTGCTGCAAGACACACGACGCCGGAATCTTTTGCTGTCGCCGGAGTTTCGCCGGAGAAACAGAGGAGTCCAGTCGGTATACTTTACGTTTAAATCTTTCATTCTTTTTATATATCTCACATGTAATTAACCATCAGACACTAACGAACATGATTTAATCTTCGAACCAGTCGGACTTCCGATTCTGGTTAAAATCTAACGAAGAAGACGAAGTGTCTGTTGTCTATAAGTTTAATTTAAATCAAGTTATAACTCGGGTTAGACACACAGTCCAGTGGTGGACTGTGTGCACATTAAACACGTAAACGTCTCGAGTTCGAATCTTGTCCCACGCATGCTTGCCTTAATAAAAATGTCTTTTTTTGTTAACCAAACCGGAGTCACCGCTGTACATGTTAAGTTTATTAATAACCGGAATAATAACCAAGTTAGACACACAGTCCAGTGGTGGACTGTGTGAGTGTTTAATCACACGTCACGAGTTCGAATCCGGACTACCGCACCGGTCCGGACAATTATCCAACCTTTTTAAATAAGTCGGAACTGAAATTATTTAATTGTATATAAGTATAATAAAAATCAGGTTATATAACAAGTTAAACACACAGTCCAGCGGTGGACTGTGTGTTAACCTAAACCACAGGTCCCGGGTTCGAGACCTGTGGAGCGCACCGAGTCACTGATTAAAATCTTTTTAGAAACAAGTTGATTTTCGGATTAATCTAATTAATATATAAATATAATTAAAAACATAAATATTTCGGGTTAGACACGTAGCTCAGTTGGTAGAGCTGCGTGCACGCGTACGGGAGGTCTCGGGTTCGAGCCACACCCAGCGCACACTTACACGCATACGAACCGGTCAAACAGTCAAGGTCAAAGGTCAAAGGTCAACGGTCAACGGTCAAAAAAGTCAACTTTTTTTTATTATTTTTATTTATTTATTTTAATTAAAAATCAATTAAAAATACTTAAAAATAACATTTTTAAGGTTAGAAAATAGCCTTAAACTCACAAAAATACACCCAACAATCCTACTAAAATGGATTAATAAAATCCGTTTACTTACCGAAACATTATGCTATTATCTAGGTTAATTTCACTTGTGGTTAAAACCACTTCGCGTGCATTCAACATAATCAACCGAACGCACCCACTGTGAGTGAATCTTACAACTCCCCCTTTTTAATTACACGTTTTGGGGTGTGTCATGTGTCACAAAATAATTAACTCGTTTATTTAAACTTGTGCCATACCATATCGTGATCTAAACTTAGATTGTTTATATTGTTGTGATTATGTATTTCATTTTGTCAACTTATATGAAATTCATTCATTAAGCCCATCAGTTCCTCGTGGGAGACGAGTTGAGCAACGCGTGCCTCAAAACCAATCCATTATTGTTCATGTGTGTATTATTGAGTTTATATTGTTTGTAGTTATGTCTTTCATATTATCATGTTTATGCAATTCATTCATTAGGCCCATCAGTTCCTCGTGAGAGACGAGTTGAGCAACGCGTGCCTCTAAACGATCCATTATTGTTCATGTGTGTATTGTTTAATATTAAATTGATTGATGAATAAGTTTACATCTATTTTTACTCATGTGTGGTTGTGCACTTATTTTATAATCAATTAAATAAACTTGTTCAAATGTTTTCCATAGGATTCACTCGCCAACTTTTTGTTGATCCAAAAACCCTTTTTACACATGATACAGGTGAACAGGATGAAGCGAGGAAAACATAGGAAATGCCTTAGAAGAAAACAAAGAAGCTTAGATTGATGTTTAGGTGTTGATGTAATTATGATTGTAAATTTCCATTAAATTGTATTAATGAATATGAAACGTTAAAATAAATGTCATGAGCTTTCATGATAACCTAATCATGCCCCAATCACCTTTTCCGCTGCGGGTCGGGGTGTGACAGATTGGTATCAGAGCCATGACTATAGGGATATAGGATAGGTTATTAGACCCTTAGAGCCTATACTATAGTCTGCCTAAATTTTAATTGATTAGGTGGTTACATACAAACTTATGATATTTATTTGTTTCATATTTGTTTATATTTACAGTCAAACATACATACTTATATACATATTCATCATACATATTTCAATGTTCATATATTCAATTCATCATCATACTTTTGTTATTCAAAGATTTTGTTGCAATTTTTAAATCTCATCAAAGTAAGTTCTGCGACGGGCATGTAGTAACTGGAAGGGTACAAGTACCGGTAGTCGGAACGTCCTGTCTAGGTTGGCATTCGTATAAATCCAATATTACGGACCAGTTTGCCTACCTGGGGACTAACGATGAGAGTACGAAGGACCTATTAGGCCAAAGCATGCCACACCAAACGTCGTTCGAACTAACCCACTTTGAGGTGTCACCGTGTCTACACCTGGACACATTCCGAATCTCATACGTTATATACATATTTCTCGATTTTCTCCGGGTTTTAGTGTACGTAACCAGGCAAACCCATGCGAACCATATGAAAAATCCGGTATTCATGGGGGCCCACATGATTACGAAGGTGAAGTATGGCGGCATGTAGGGCCTAATGACGAGCAAAGCCCAAGACATCCTATGGATGTAGTAGATTTATTTTTCTATAATTATTTTATGAATGTTCATTCCTGAGTGCGACCCATGATCCCAAAAACATCCAACTCATACTCTTGGCATGTATTCCTTGTAGATGTCTTCTAACCACGCCCGTAGGAAGATGAGAGCAGGAAAAGCCCGCGAACGCATGGCTGCCGTAATACCCAACATTGTAATCCAAATCCAACAAGCACTTACCGCTAATCCTGTCAATCAAGAAGATCAACACGTTATCAACCCTCCCCCAAATACCACTAAATGCACCTAGAAGCATTTCAAATCATGCGACCCTCCAAAATACAAAGGGACTGAAGGCGTCACTGCTCTCCTCCATTGGTTTGAAGAGATGGAGAACACTTTTCTAAATTGCGATTGCCCCAATGATCGCAAAGTGCGATATGCTACCGGTCGTTTATATGGAATAGCACTTACTTGGTGGAATACAGAGAAGGCCAAACGAGGCGTCGACGATGCTATGACTTTAACTTGGGACGAATTGAAGGAAATCATGACCAGACGATTTTGCCCAAGGAGCGAAATCAAGAAATTAGAAGATGAGTTCTATTCGTTGAAGCAAAAGGAAGGCGACCACATCACGTACAACAAAAGATTCCTCGAGTTACATCAAATGGTTCCCAACATGTTCACTCCCCTCTACCATTTGATCGAGCACTACATTCGTGGTCTTCCGTCAAAGATTCAAGACTGTGTAATAAGTACCACGCCTGCAACTTTGGAAGCAGCAATGGAGCTAGCAACAGAGCTCACCGAGAACCGAATCCGGAACAAAGACTTCAAGGAGGAGAAGAAGAAGGATAAAGCATCGACTGAAACCTCCGACCACACCCAAACCGAATCCCCTTCTCAACCCAATTCTAAGAGAAAAAGAGACGGGCAACTTTTCGCTACTATCCAACGAAATCAACCAATTTCACACGCCATACCCATCCAAGCTATCCCAATCACTCAAGTGGCACCCAACTCAACTTACCCAAATAAGAAACCATATCTTGGACCTCACCCTCGATGCAACAACTGTTTTTATCACCATCCCCTTACCTTACCTTGTCGACTATGTGCAACTTGTGGACGCTATGGTCATTTGAGCAAGGTTTGCCGCACCTTTCAAAACCAAATCTCTCCCCCTACTCAAAACATGGTCCAAACCTATCAACAACCCCAATACCCCATGTTCCCATATGTTCGAGCTTGTTTCAATTGTGGCGACCCTACCCACTTTAGAAACACGTGCCCTCGATTGGTTAACATCATAAACGCTCAAGCTCAATCAAACCCAGTTAACCAAGTAAACCAAGAAAACCCAACCGCTAGGCCACCAGCAAGAGGAAGAGTCTTCAACATCAACGCCAATCCTGTCGAAGATAATGACGGCCCAAACGAAGATACCCAACTAGTCCTCTTCACTGGAAATCAAGAATCAACTCCAATCGTTTAGTTTTATGTCTTCTTTATGTTTTAGAATCACATAGAACCAATCATAACTTAAGGATAAAGCCAATGAAACTTTGACAAGAATATGGTGGATACGCCGCTGGTACTTCCTATATATAAGTATTCTTGTCAAAGGATCAGAAGCATTATCTGGCGGTTATGAGAGGTTCCATGTGTAAACTGTTTGAGTAATTATTGTTTATTATTTTCAGTACATGCAATTTCATAGGCCGCCGCTCCCCATTACATTATGAGCGTTGAGCATGTTCCCCATTTCATTATGAGGTTGAACATGGCGTGCCCACATACGATCGGCTCCGTTTGATTGAGCCTTGATCGCACAGACATTTTCATTATCAGTATCTTGTGGTTGTTGTGTTTGTTGTAGAGTCACATAGAACTAATCATAACTTGTGGATAAAGTCGATGAAAATTTGACAAGAATATGGTGGATACGCCGCTGGTACTTCCTATATATAAGTATTCTTGTCAAAGGATCGGAGGCATTATCAGGCGGTTATGAGAGGTTCCATGTATAGGTTGTTTGTGTGATTATTGTTAAGATTAAATTTATTATTTTCAGTACATGCAATACGATCGGCTCCGTTTGATTGAGCCTTGATCGCACAGACATTTTCAGTTTCAGTACATACAATACGATCGGCTCCGTTGATTGAGCCTTGATCGCACAGACATTTTCATTATCAGTATCTTGTGGTTGTTGTGTTTGTTGTAGAGTCACATAGAACTAATCATAACTTGTGGATAAAGTCGATGAAAATTTGACAAGACTATGGTGGATACGCCGCTGGTACTTCCTATATATAAGTATTCTTGTCAAAGGATCGGAGGCATTATCAGGCGGTTATGAGAGGTTCCATGTATAAGCTGTTTGTGTGATTGTTGTTTAGATTAAATTTATTATTTTCAGTACATGCAATACGATCGGCTCCGCTTGATTGAGCCTTGATCGCACAGACATTTTCATTTTCAGTACATGCAATACGATCGGCTCCGCTTGATTGAGCCTTGATCGCACAGACATTTTTTCATTTTCAGTAATTTGTGTTTGTTGTATTGGTTGTAGAGTCACATAGGACTAATCATAATTCACTGATAAAACCAATGAAAATTTGACGAGAATATGGTGGATACGCCGCTGGTACTTCCTATATATAAGTATTCTTGTCAAAGGATCAGAGGCATTGTCAGACGGTTATGAGAAGTTCTATGTAGGATTTAGTAGTTTCTTGGTAACTAATCATAACTTGTGGATAAAACCAATGAAAATTTGGCAAGAATATGGTGGATACGCCGCTGGTACTTCCTATATATAAGTATTCTTGCCAAAGGATCAGAGGCATTATCAGGCGGTTATGAGAAGTTCCATGTAGGATTTAGTATTGCCTTGGTTGAAATTTGTGTTACATTCATATCATCTCGCTATTTAAAGAAATTGGACTGTGTTCTATTTCTACATAAACTAACCTCTCCATCATAACAAACGAGAGAGGAACTGTCACCATTCAAACATATATGCTATCAGAATGTGGATTCAAATATTAGCTGTTGTGTTTATTTATGTTCTATAGTCATAGAACCAATCATAACTTACTGATAAAACCAATGAAAATTTGACAAGAATATGGTGGATACGCCGCTGGTACTTCCTATATATAAGTATTCTTGTCAAAGGATAAGATGTATTGTTAGATGGTTACGAGAAGTTCCATGTAGGTTGTAGTATTAGAAGTTTTGCCTTAGGATATAACCATATCCTTCCAAACATATCCAAACTCTTATGCATGATATCATATTTAGCGAATCAATTCTGCTTATCAATACTTTTACAGTAGGCAACAAAAAGCGATTCCTGTAATAGGGTACTTAACCCTTACAAGGGACGTTACCGCCTCAAACAAAAATTTAAACTCTTACTTTTCTTCTAAGTATGTAAATGTCAAACTAAACACCATCATTCTTTTAGTCAAATATATCACTACTTAAATTTCGGGACGAAATTTCTAAAAAGCAGGGGATACTGTAACATCCGTCAAAAAACGGATTTTACCAAACCCGCTCTGTTTATTAACCGAACAATCAGTTTAAAATTTCGTGGCGTATTTAATGCCCAAATTAATTTAAACGATACATAATTAATTATTATATTGGAATATATAATTTGTTTTTGAAAAATTGTTAAAAATAATGAAATAAAAATAAGATAGTTCTGCCGGGTTTTGAACCCGGGTCAACAGACTTAACACTCAACTCTCCAACCACTGCGCCACTAGTGTTTCTTGTTAATTATTAGAATCAATTAATTCATAACATGTTTTCCGAATTCGAAATCGGCGCGCCCAAATGCAGTCGTCGGAAATCCCGGCGATCTCGCGAGATTGGACGGTTTCTTCAAGTCTTAACGTAAACATTTAAACCTACATCGGTTATAACCGACGCCTGAACCCGCGACACAAGCTATAACCGTCGGAATGTTTTTAACCGACGAATCAAGTCGGAAATAGGACCAAATTCATCGATGACCTGCCCTATAAATACCTCCTCGAACCTCTGCAAGCTTTTTCGCTCAAAACCGCACCTTTACCCGACGTAATTCCATTCGCCGGAAAATTTCTGCACATCGCCGGAAAACCGAACCCTTCACTTCTGAGCCTTACTGAACCCCCTGAGCTTATACCGAACTCACCCACATCCTTTTCAAGCTTGCTGAAGACTCTCTGCTGCAAGACACACGACGCCGGAATCTTTTGCTGTCGCCGGAGAAACAGAGGAGTCCAGTCGGTATACTTTACGCTTAAATCTTTCATTCTTTTTATATATCTCACATGTAATTAACCATCAGACACTAACGAACATGATTTAATCTTCGAACCAGTTGGACTTCCGATTCTGGTTAAAATCTAACGAAGAAGACGAAGTGTCCGTTGTCTATAAGTTTAATTTAAATCAAGTTATAACTCGGGTTAGACACACAGTCCAGTGGTGGACTGTGTGCACATTAAACACGTAAACGTCTCGAGTTCGAATCTTGTCCCACGCATGCTTGCCTTAATAAAAATGTCTTTTTTTGTTAACCAAACCGGAGTCACCACTGTACATGTTAAGTTTATTAATAACCGGAATAATAACCAAGTTAGACACACAGTCCAGTGGTGGACTGTGTGAATGTTTAATCACACGTCACGAGTTCGAATCCGGACTACCGCACCGGTCCGGACAATTATCCAACCTTTTTAAATAAGGCGGAACTGAAATTATTTAATTGTATATAAGTATAATAAAAATCAGGTTATATAACAAGTTAAACACACAGTCCAGCGGTGGACTGTGTATTAACCTAAACCACAGGTCCCGGGTTCTAGACCTGTGGAGCGCACCGAGTCACTGATTAAATCTTTTTAGAAACAAGTTGATTTTCGGATTAATCTAATTAATATATAAATATAATTAAAAACAGAAATATTTCGGGTTAGACACGTAGCTCAATTGGTAGAGCTGCGTGCACGCGTACGGGAGGTCTCGGGTTCGAGCCTCACCCAGCGCACACTTACACGCATACGAACCGGTCAAACAGTCAAGGTCAAAGGTCAACGGTCAACGGTCAAAAAAGTCAACTTTTTTTATTATTTTTATTTATTTATTTTAATTAAAAATCAATTAAAAATACTTAAAAATAACATTTTTAAGGGTAGAAAATAGCCTTAAACTCACAAAAATACACCCAACAATCCTACTAAAATGGATTAATAAAATCCGTTTACTTACCGAAACATTATGCTATTATCTAGGTTAATTTCACTTGTGGTTAAAACCACTTCGCGTGCATTCAACATCATCAACCGAACGCACCCACTGTGAGTGAATCTTACAACTCCCCCTTTTTAATTACACGTTTTGGGGTGTGTCATGTGTCACAAAATAATTAACTCGTTTATTTAAACTTGTGCCATACCATATCGTGATCTAAACTTAGATTGTTTATATTGTTGTGATTATGTATTTCATTTTGTCAACTTATATGAAATTCATTCATTAAGCCCATCAGTTCCTCGTGGGAGACGAGTTGAGCAACGCGTGCCTCAAAACCAATCCATTATTGTTCATGTGTGTATTATTGAGTTTATATTGTTTGTAGTTATGTCTTTCATATTATCATGTTTATGCAATTCATTCATTAGGCCCATCAGTTCCTCGTGAGAGACGAGTTGAGCAACGCGTGCCTCTAAACGATCCATTATTGTTCATGTGTGTATTGTTTAATATTAAATTGATTGATGAATAAGTTTACATCTATTTTTACTCATGTGTGGTTGTGCACTTATTTTATAATCAATTAAATAAACTTGTTCAAATGTTTTCCATAGGATTCACTCGCCAACTTTTTGTTGATCCAAAAACCCTTTTTACACATGATACAGGTGAACATGATGAAGCGAGGAAAACATAGGAAATGCCTTAGAAGAAAACAAAGAAGCTTAGATTGATGTTTAGGTGTTGATGTAATTATGATTGTAAATTTCCATTAAATTGTATTAATGAATATGAAACGTTAAAATAAATGTCATGAGCTTTCATGATAACCCAATCATGCCCCGATCACCTTTTCCGCTGCGGGTCGGGGTGTGACATTGTTCATCATATGTCATGCTTGTGTGTGCATTAATTGATATTATGTGGTTTGTGGCTAGATTTACATATGCGTATACTCATATTTGGTTTATGCACATTTTTATTTAATAACCAATATAAATAATTTCTTCAAATGTTTAAATAAGATTCACTCGCCAACTTTTGTTGACTCAAAACCCTATTTTTACACATGATACAGGTGGACATGTTGAAGCAAGGAACATATAGGGAATTGCCTTAGAAGAAAAATAAAGAGTTCTTGAATGTTGTGTTTAGAACATGTGGTGTTTGTATGTTCATTGAAATTTATTTTTTTTTAAATTGTAAATAATAAATATGAAACCTATTAGTAAATGTCATGAGCTTTGGTGATAACCCAATTATGCCCGACTATCATTTCCGCTGCGGGTCAGGGTGTGACATTTTTGAATTTGCATTTTTACGATATGAGTTTTTGAATTGAGTCATTGCGTTTTACGATCTTGGCGGGGGTCCGGGGTCCCTGGGAGCAGGGTCCAAAGGGCGGCAGCCCCTGACGGGGGTCCAGGGGGGTAGAGCCCCTGTCTAGGGTCGAGCTGGTTTAGTCATTGCGTTTTAGAAAAAAAAGACATTTTAACCGTTTTCTAGCCATTGCGTTTTAGAAATAAGACATTTCTTTGTGTTTTTGGTGCATTGCGTTTTATGTAAAACACATTTTTATTTGTTTTCAGTTCATTGCGTTTTAGGTAAAACACTTTCTTTTGTCTTTTCAGTCCATAGCGTTTTAGAAAAAAAACATTTGAAGTGTTTTCTGGCCATTGCATTTTAGAAATAAGACATTTCTGTGTTTTTGGGCATTGCTTTTTAGGTAAAAACACATTTTTATGTGTTTTCAGTCCATTGCGTTTTAGAAAGTACACTTTCTTTTGTGTTTTTAGGCTATTGCGTTTTAGAAATAAGACATTTCTTTGTGTTTTCTGGCTACTTCGTTTTATAGTTATATCTATCTGGTTGCTAATAAATCTGTCTGATATATTTCTTCAATGCCCACATAAAATAACAGTTATTGAAGTTATTTTTCATCTTTATCAACAATAGTTTCATGCTTCTGCTTCTGTATGCTGAAGATGGAGTTTGAAGTTGCAGCTGTTGAAGGTTCTTGTGACTGTTTATACAGCACAAGAAGACAAAATATTATCAGCAGCAGATGATACCCTTTGATGATCAGTCACTAGATCTCTCACCTTCTGATCATCATAATCAACAAAAGTCTCATGCTTCTGTTTCTGATATAGATCTGTTTGCTGATCTTCATGCCAACAGTAACCCAAAATCCAATTCCTCTTTGTTTTTTGTGTGCATTGCGTTTAAAAAAAATCATCTTTTACATTTTTTTCATTGCGTTTTACGCAACTCAGTTTTTCCCATTGCGTTTTACGCAACTGGGTTTTCGATTTTTTCCGAAAATATAGCAATAGTATACTCGTTTTAAAGATAAAAAACGCTCGTTTTTTGTGCAATTTTTATAAAAAAATAATGTCGTATTAAAAGTTATCAACGATTAAAAAATGGGGGTGGGTTGGAGGAGAGAGAAACTATTGTCCTGGATTGACTAGAACGCCCTTACACAAACCCACGCGCCTCTTTTCTTCTCTTCAATTTCACTCATTTAATCTTAGCCCTTGATTAAATCAATTGATGTTCAAGATTACTTCCTAGCTTTCCTAGTCAAAGAAACTTTCTATTATATCCTGACCCTATAATACATATGTGTTATTATATTTCCATGAGTTTGAATTTTGAAGAATTTTTTTTAGGTAAGAAGCCTGAAATTTAAAACCCAATTTGGCAGCCGGACTTATAATTTTTTTTTCTAAGAGAATAAAGAATTTAAAAAATATTTAACATTATATTATACAATATATATAAAAACAATGGAGGTTTCAATAGTGTGGGTGTGCTAACATGCATTGGATGCTTTTGTTAATGCATACTAGTTGTATTTTCTAATCGTTTTACCATTCGCACTTTACTCAAGTTATTTTTTCCTTTAATCAATTTACATTTTATCCCTTAGCTTCTATAGTGCTTGCTTTTTATTGTTATTTTGATGTAAACTTGCTAATTGTTGCATCTTCTTTCCGACATTAACTTTTTTAACGGTGTACAATACTAATGTACAAGTGGTTGAAATCGAGTCTTACATATTTTCCACCGTATCTACATCCGCGTAGAAAAATCGTGGTAAGCACAACACAACATATTATATATAAAAGAAGGGAGATTAGAATTGTGTGGGTGTGCTAACATCCACCGGGTGGTTTTGCTAATGTGTATCGTCTTTATAATCGCTTTGTGAATTACTCTTCGCACTTTACTCAAGTTATATTTTTGTTCTTTTTCTTTAACCAATTTACATTTATATTCCTAAAATCTATAATGCTTATTTTTATCGTCGTTTTGACACGAACTTCTTATTTGTTATCATTTTTCTGACGCTAATTCTTTAAGGGGTGAATAATATACAAGTGGCGAAACCCAGTTTTATATTTTCTATCGTATCTACACCTCACCCAAAAATTGTTACCCGCCACAAAACGTGTGCTTACTCGACTCAATCTAGGTTTAGCTTGTTAGAATAAAGTCCGCTAAATTCCAAACACTAATGTTGAAATGATAACCAAATCAACAAGAAAGACATCGGGTAGCGTGAACCTGCAGTTGTACTGCTCTTGTCTCCGTCTATACTTTATTTACAAACCCATGCCACCCTCATACAAAATTTTGAGTTCCACTCAATATTTAATGATTTATAAAGAAAATAAATTAAATGTCTAAAAGGGGAGCCGTGGCATTCTTGTGATGAGGACTTGGGTTTCGCGGGTTCAAGTGATACACCGATAACTGTCGTAAGTGGGTTGATCCCGGCTAGATGGAATTTTTCGGTAATCGGTATTCATTATCATGCGCTAGATGGAGAAAAAGTTGTTCCACTGCCATGTGGTTGGTTGTTGGTAGAAGGAAGTGTGGGGAGTTTCTTGGGAAGTAGGGGCGGGTTTAAGTAATGAGCTAGAACACCTCCACAACTAATTTGATCTTGTGGAGCTTCAAGTGATTGAGATGAGACGTCAAAATGAGATTGGTTGATGGTAAGGGTTCAAGTTTTAGAGATCTGGAGTGCCCTGTATAGATATGTTAATCCGTTATTTATACCACTTTCATAAAATTTACGGAAGATATATGACTCCATTGTTGTAGATCATATTTTGTTCATATATTCTACATGTCTTAAAATAAGTAGTTCAATCATTATAGTTTTGGTTGTGTGACGGAGGTTTTTGTCTCTTGGAAGAGAAGAACATAGTTTAATTCCTCACATATAATAAATTTTAATTAATTTAGTGTAATTTAAGAGTAAAAATAAAGTAACATTTTACATTTGAAATAATAAAAAGAGTTAAATGACATTTTAGTCTCTGTGGTTTGGGCTATTTTACCAGTTTAGTCCAAAAGTTTTATTTTTAGCCTGTGGGTCCAAAAAGTTTTCACCATTGCCGTTTTAGTCCACTGGGTTAACTTCATTCATTTTTTTTTGTTAACGATAAGGGCAGTTCGGTCATTTTACATGTAATTCTATTAGTTAGAAAGGCAATTCGGTCATATAAAATGACCGAATTGACCTTCTCGTGAAGAGAAAAAAATGGATGAAGTTAACCCAGTGGACTAAAATGGCGACGATGAAACCTTTTTAGACTTACATGAGAAAAATGAAACCTTTGTACTAAAACATCTGCCTCTATAGCATAGTGGAAGTGTGCTGGTCATGTATACAAGACGTCCAGGGTTTGAGTCTCCGTGCTTGCCAAATATTTTCTTTTTGTAAACTTTTTTTAATAGGGAATAATAACACTACTTGCCCTTTTTATCTTCAAAAATCTTTATCATACATAGTTACAAACATCCAATTGGGCCTGCACCAAGGTAATATCTTTTCATAACTGATTTAATTATATCTTTCATAACTTATTTATTTTTCAGATAAAATATCTTAAGTAACTTTCTTTTTATATTTGATTAAATCACGATTTACTAACATTTAAGAGGAATCAAGGTATAGAAATGGCGATTTACTAACATTTAAGAGGAATCAAGGTATAGAAATGGCGATAAAGAAGAACCATGGCATAAAAATGACGGATTGCAATGGGATGGTTCTAATTTTATTTACGTATCAATATTAGTTTCGTTTAAAACGGAACTATGCGTGATAATGAAGAGTCATCTAAGCATAGACGAACAAGTCATTAAAGTTTTTTTTATTTCCATTTTTACGTGATTTTGATACCGTTTTGACTTAGTTATTTTCTTTACGATAATTTTTATGTTTTGGTCTGACTATGACGAGTCTACATGTCGCAACACATGTGCATAGTTGGTTCTATGTCTATTTTGTGTGGTTTAATGGTCCCGCCGCAACACGCGAGTCGACTTATGAGTTTATAATAACAATTATCTTCATATTTCGGGTTTTTACTTTTTATATATGTGATTGATGAGTTTATATTATAGTGGGGTAATGCCCGGCTTCCTTATCTCGCCCAGGGCCAAAAAGAATTTTAACATTCTTGAAGACGGGCCTGCTTTGTATAATATGTTATTAAGGGGTTTTCTTTTTTCATAAATTTCATAACAAATTGTTTAAAACTTCATGTTGTAAAAAAGCAATTTACGATGAAAACAACGAATCATACATTCAGTTTGTCGTGTGTGAATTTTGTCAACTGAATATACATTTTTTTGATGAAAAGGACATGAAAATTGTTTTTTTTTACCTTGTATCAATGGAAATAAGGCACGAACACGATACACGAGAGAAAACAACCGAAGATCATAAAAATATAGAAACTTCAATGTACAAATATCGCACAACCGAGACGGAATATTTTCAAGATTTTATGTTCTATGGATACTCGGATTATAAAAGTTGAATTAAACAAATATATCATGGTTATAAATTTTGCAACAAATCAATTAGTAAACATATAAAAGTTGGAAGTAAACAAATATATCATGGTTATAAAGTTTGCAACAAATCAATTAGTAAACATAATTATTTACCAAAGTTCATGTTGCCTAGCGGCAAGTTATATATAGATTTATAATTGAATTACTTTATGCAAATTTTATAGGGTGTTAAACGGATCGTGTTCGCAGGTTGACGGTTCACAAGGAACAACCTGGCAGAGTGTCCTGAGATAACAAGGCAAAAGTGAGAACGCCAGTGACGAGAGTGGCAACATACGAGGATCTAACCCGACCTGACCGAACACGATCGAACCTGAAAATCGTGTCATACATATGAACTGGGACACGACCTGAACATTCGCGTATTGACCCGAACACAACCCGTTCAACCCGTTTTTTTTATTTTTATTTTTTTCGCAAATTAATATATTAAAACTAAAATTTAATAAAAAACACAATTGTATATAATACAATTACATTAAATTATAAAAATATGATGTCAATTTACCTTTTTAAGTTATAACTATAACATAAAATGCATTAGAGATGAGCAAATGGTACCGGTACCGGATTTACCGAACCGGTATTTTCAGTACCGACTTTTGACATTTTCGGTACTGGTCCGGTATGGTACCGGTATTTACTGGTTTTTAGCCTTAAATACCATACCGTACTGGGTATATTCGGTATTGATACCGGTACCCACTTTCAGAGATTTTCGGTACCGAGCTCATCCCTAAAATGCGCACCCAATTTAATTTATGATAACATACCTTAAACAAAATATAATATAATATAAATGGATTAAATGGGTCAACCTGCCAACCCGACCAGGTTGATCCAAACGAAACCTGTTTAGCTAAACGGGTTTGTGGATTCAACTAAACCCGTTTAGACTAAACCATCCCAGTGAATTTCGTGTTAGATTTGTGTCAGAAATTCACACCCTTAGGTTTTTAGAACATGACGGCTGGTCAGATCTAAAATTGACAACATAACCGATAGTTGGATCGTGAACTATCTATGATGCGCGGGTGTTGAAGAAACATATTTGCTCTATGCACGTTTTCAACCCGACCGATGGTCGGATCGAAAACCAACAACATAACCGATCTACTTAAGTCTATTTAAACCGGTCTGGTTAAGTACATTTAAATTGGTTTGGTCGGATCATGAGCTGATATTGACATAGAATAACAGGTTTAAAAAGCATAAATGTTAGCGTTGCAACAAATATGATGATGAAGCAATCTTCACCGCCAAACCGCATTCACCGATTGGCTGCGGTATAACGGTCCTCTTAACATAAAATAACATTTAAACACACAGAAATAATAACTCTACAATCCACCGTTTCCCGTTGGTAAAACCGCTATGGTTTTCCCCCTCTCCAGGTGTTCGTTCCCGTTATGCAACCCCATCTCCATCGTCGAACCGCCATCTTTTGTCGCTGCCGGTTTTCCACTCTTTTCACTCTTGTTCTTTCTGTATATTGCGTACAGAATCAGCTGTAGTGCACCCAATACGCTTCCGAATCCGTTGCATACCTTCAATTTGTTTTCAATAAGTTAATACAGTAAAAAAAATGTCCGTGTGCAAATGGTGATGAAGATGAAGGCTTACGTAGACGAAAGGGTCGTTTCCGAGGAGACCGAATATGAACCATGAAGTACCACACAAGAAGACAAATAGAGATAGGAAAAACGGCATGAATTCCACGCTCTTCGTCCGGATCACGGTCCTCTGCAAGTTTCATAGATAATTAGGACCGTTCATGGCTCAATTTGTGAACGAGCTGAGCTGAAACGAGCCAAGTTAAGCTTGCTCGTGAAGTGGCTTGTTGACTAGTTTGTTCATTAATTATAAAATTCACAGTTTTAAATTTTGCGTCTACTAAAAATATACGTTACCTCTATAGTGATTTTCTAGACCCGTCACTGCTCGCTGACTCGTTTAGCCTAAATCTAGAATTTTAATGATAAACGATTTATCTCATCTCGCTGACTCGTTTAGTCTAAATCTAGAATCTTAATGATAAACTATTTATCTTAAGCTTTTGACGAGTTAAACCCGAACCAAAGTAACCTCACTTGTCAGCTGGCACCTTGGCTCTGTCTAAAATTAAAGCCCATATTTATATTTATGACGCGTGTATCATCACCTTTTTTTTATATGTACACACAAATAAATGTGTACTAAATATAAAGTTCTAATAATAAACTATAAAGTTCTAATAATAAACTTTATGTGTCCTGAATATAAAATTTTAATAATAAAGAGTAAAAGTAAAATTACCAAAATGTAACTAGGCATAAATTGGGAACAGAATTACCATGATTGAGAGCGGTGAGCCATACATGATGACCGAGAACACGGCTGCGGCAAACCCGCAGAAGTAGCGGCGGGTCTTGCCGTGAAGAGCGGCAATGGAAACAACAGCGACGGTGGAGAAGGCGGTGAGGACGAAGGTGGCCAACCCGAATACCTTCGCCTTCTCCTTCTTGGTTGCATATATAAGAAAAATCAACACGTAAACAGCCTCGATTGCGGCTCCAGTGCCGTTGATAACCGTAACCAGCGTGTTGTTTTCCGATATGAATGGCAATCCATACCTAACCATACATCAGTTAGTCAGTTACAGATCACGTGAACAATAGTTAAATGATTCTTTGAACTGATTTTACAAACAAACAAAAATGTCCGGTAAAATCTAGCTCATAAAAGTTACCCTGGTAAGGAAGATAAACCTTTCCTCTATCCTAGGAAATAAAACGTTCCTCCCCCAAGACCCTGGCTCTAAAAACTTTTTTCTTTTTTTAACTCTGATTTTTAAATGTAAAAAATAATCAGACAAGCTTTTCCTGTATCCCAAGAGATAAAAAAAGTTCAGGAGGTCCGCCTCTAAAAACTTTTTTTTTGTTTTTATTGGCGAAGCTAGAAATGCGAGAAAAAACGGTTTTACCAGAACGGGGACCTCAACTACAACCCGTAGGTTTCTAACGGGTTTATAATCCTTTCATTTGAAACTGGCTCAACCCGAACCGAACCAGTAAAAAACTGGTTAAATCCTTGTAAAAAGTGTTATATTCTCGCACTGCTCCCATCTATCTCTGAGAATGTTAAAACTTTTTTGACAAGGATTTAACCGGTTTTAAGCAATTTTACTAGGTTTTTTAGTGGTTGAGATAGGGTGAAAAAAGGGTGGGAATAAAATTTTATGGAGGTGAAAATAAGATAACCCTAAAAAAACCAACAAAACCCGAACAGGTTTGAAACTCAACCCGATTGGTAACTTTTCGCTAACCAACCCGACCCGGTTTAAGGTTTGAACCCGATTTATGCACCTCTCTCTAAATGAACCAATTTTAGAGAGAGAAAACACAATATACCAGGCAGAGAGTAAGCAATTGAGCAAGGTCATGGGGTACGGAATCCCTGAGAATTCTTCTGTGGATTTGTTCTTCAAAATCCGCCTGAAGGTAATCCTGTAAAAAAAATAATGGGTGTTTATGAAAAAATGGTATAAAAATTGTATGAAATTTGTTAAAATGCTTACGTTGGTGCTAAAAAGAGGAAGAGTCCAGTTGCATCTCCTGTTAACAAGTGTGAAATTCATGAGTAAAATGGAAGAAATTATGAGGAAAATATATGATGGTTGCAGAACACGCACCAAAAACACCGAAAACTGTGTGCAGGATAGAAACAATTCCCATTGTTGTATGGATTGAAAGAAGAAGATGGTGTAGAGGTTGTTATTAAAATGGAATGGAATAGTCTAGACCATGTCTAACTTTTGTTTCAGCTGGTTATGGAGAGATAACTGTGTAAGGTGCAAAGAGGGTGGGAGGGATTTTATAGAAAAATATAATATATATACATATAAATAATATATGTATATAATGGGTTAGGGGTTAGATAAGCGTTTAAAGTCCGAGAAGTGTGAGAAGTAACAAGAGAAGTCATGTATTTAAAGAGGCGGGGTAATTGCGTCTAGTAAAAACTGAAATAATGACAGCGATAACACACGAGGCTGACATAGTTTGTATATGTCGGTGCACCGTTAAAAAAGTCATGACGAATGTTTATATGTATCCATAGTTTATCACGCTTTATAAAAAAAATTCTTTTAAAATTTATAAAAATGCATTGCTTAAATTAAAGATAAAAATACTTAAATTTATGTATATTAAAAAAATGTATAAAAATTTATTCACGTTTAAAAATTGATAAAACAATAGGAAAAATTTAACAATGGCTAGGGTGGGTTTGGCAAACAAGAGATAAGTTATTCACCCTTTTGCCTCTCTTTGTCATAATTTGTGTGAAAATAGAGTCCACGTGACCACACTCACATATTAGTCAATGATTACTCTTGATTTTGAAAATGAAGTCCATGTATGTTACTACCTTTACATTTGCATATCAATCGAGCCCTTTGGAGGGCCTGCAAATCAATGGCTCTAAACCTATGCGAACAAGAGTTGGGCGGGTGTTGGCCAATAGGGAGCAGGGTGCGTGTTAGCATTCAAAATAGCGGGATTTAGATTGGTTATATTCTGATGGTGACGAGTGCCAAACATGGATATGATTTTGATTTGGATATGAATTCTAGTGGAGATGTGTGGTCGGCATCGGGAGGGGACCGGCAATGAGTTTGCGAGATAGGGGTTGGTATTTTTTGTTTTATGTTTTCAAGCGAGTTCCCACAATTTTATTTTATTCTTTAAATAGTAAGGATATCTAGTAATTTTATAAATACTTAAAGAAATTTGTGAAGTTCATCCACTATAAGGACACCGTGTTAAAAATTACACCATGTTAAAAATTTACACCTCTAAATCAACCACTACTCTTTCACCAGAGGCAAAAATCTGCTCATTTGTCAATATCACGACACCGCAATAAACCATCTGCCCATAGCTACGGCACGCCTCGTCCTTCCTTCACTACCATTATTGGAGTTCCTATAGAATCAATGTACCCGATATACTAATATCTATCTCCTTCATCACTTTGCCAAAACCACCTTATCAACTTGGACAATTCGTATTCCTTTATAGGGTTAGTTGTACACCGACTCTTGTCTTTTTGCCCTATTATTGGTCACCATCACTTACCTCTTCCTACTGTCCTCCAAACTAGTACGTGTTCCACATTAATAATTTTACATGATGCTATATTAATTCGTACACAATAAAAACATTTTATAGCAATTATAGTTCATATATATTAACATTTTTTTATCCATAAAGAACATCCCTAATATTAAGCTCAAGAATTTAGCAGTTCAAGTGTGGTTAAGCTCAAGTTCAGCTAATTTCCGGCTTTATAGAAGATCAAAAACGAAATGACAAATGAGTCTTAAAAATATTAACTTGAGTTTGGTTCGTATATTACTTATCAGATATTTATTAATTTTTATATATATCGTGGAGAGATCAAATGAAAAAAATTTATTTGTAAGAATAAATTAAAAAGAATAAATTTAAACCAATAACAATACTTCATTTTACTTCATTTAATTTTTGTATTTAGTATCAGTGTAAGGGTATATTGGTAAACTTAGATAGATTATTAATTGGTAGTATTTCTGTTTAATATCTAACAACATTAAATTTGTAATTTATTTTTAAAAAAAATATTTTTTTTTCTAAGAAGAAAAAAAAAACTAATTTAAAGTATAAGATAAATTATGAGGTGTGTAGGATAATTTACGAGCTGTTTAGAATAAATTTCAATATGTGTAGGATAAATTTCAAAACATGTAGGATAAATTTTGGTATGGGGTAATGGAATGGATAAGGGAATATAATAGACGAGGTAATGGAATTGATCATTACCATTCCATGTCTTGTTTGGTTACCATGTGAGAATGAAATGAACCATCACTTTTTGTTGTTTGGTATACGAGAAAAGACGAAGGAATAAAATTGAATGGCAGTGGTCAATGATGGGCGGTGATGGTGGATGGTGATAGGTGGCAGTTGTAGCGGCGGTGGTGGTGGGTAGAGACGGCGGCAGGTGGTATCAACTGTGGTGTGGTGAGTGAGGACGGAGGTGGGTGACAGCGATAACGGTGACCGCAGGAAAACTTGCGTGAAAAGTACATACCAAGAAATTAGAAATGACATAAGAACTTCCCATATTAAAAGGTAGGATATATAAGTAATTCTACCTATAATAAAAACAATAGAAATATATACAATTTCACCAAAATAAAAAACAAAAATCTCAATTGTTCTTTTCCAAAGTGACTATAATTTGATAGGTAACAAACCATGGTTTGGAAAATGAAAAAAAGGAGTGTGACATGTTTGGTTTTATTATGTGAAAACTGAAATACTGACATTATACTTATTCAGACGCAAGACTTACATGCTCCAAATCGATGCAATACACAACTTATTCTACATGTGAAGCATGCACATATGCATGTAGGATACTCATCTTACTTTATATTTAGGGGAATTGGCCTATAATAATCCCACCAATACCTTATTAGTCATTACTTTATATTTAGGGGAATTGGCCTATAATAATCCCACCTAGACCTTATTGGCCATTAATAATTCCACATCAGAATATTCCTCCCACCAGTCCCACATTTCACCTATTTTTCCTACAATGGTTCCCCGTAAAAAACCTTAACGAAGTTAAGCTTTTTTCCAAATTACAAACAGATTTTTAGGGCTTTTGATTAGAACGATGATACGAGTCCATTGATATAAAACTTCATTGGAAATGGTGCTCCAAGTGACTTGATTTTGGTTAATTGGAAATTTAAACACTCGAATTGAAGCGTCGTTTTCATCGTTTGAAGCACCGTTTCGAGGCAAGTTTTACATCAATGGACTCGTATCGTCATTCTAATCAAAAGCTCTAAAAAATCTGTTTGTAATTTAGAAAAAAGCTTAACTTCATTAAGTTTTTTTAACGAGGGACCATTGTAGGAAAAATAAGTAAAAGGTAGGACTGGTGGGGGATTATTACAGACCAATTACCCTTATAGTTATAATAGTAAATACAAGAAATAAGTGAACTAATCTTACTTTATATTTATAATAGTAAATACAACAAATAAGTGAACTATCGTCTTAATTTATTAACGTATTATCTAATTTGCACGTTTGTTTTAAACAGGTTAAGCGTGCCTGAGTGATAGTAATTCCAAGATAAGTGATGTCCTGATCAGGTGTCTCTTCTCAGGAAACAAAAAAATAAAGTCTTAAGCTCTTTTGTGAAAAAGAAAAACCCAAACAATATGGTTAGTATGAGAGTCCGAATGTTAACGATAACACCTAACATGTCCTAAGATTTCTAAACGGGTCGAATCGATTTTTAATTTAATCAAAACGTGTGAAGAAATTCAACATGTCACAATAACTAGCTATTCGTGGAATTTATATAAAATAATTTCTTTTGTAGATTAATCTAGTTATTGCACAAACCTTAACGTAGATGAAACAATAACAAATAGTCAAGTGTTTCTATAAGTGTTTTCTTTGAAATTATAAGCGTTATGAAATATTGAATTATTTATTGTAGCTTCACACGCAAAACATTAGGTAATAAGTAATAAGTCGATAATGATTGATTATTTGAAATAATATATCAACAACATGCCCATTATTATTGGTATTGATAAAGTACTAAACTTGACTGTTTGTGTTACATCAAGAAATTTTATTGTAAAGATAAATGAACGGTAAAATTCACATCATTTTCATTTTTATTTTCTTTTTCTTAACTGGGTTTCGTAAATGGGGCGTAAAAGAAACGCGCCTTCATATCCTCTACTTGAAACTTGCTTGCTAAAAGCTTAAGGCGAGTTGAACTATTTTGTAGTTAGGAGTGTAAACAAGTTGAGTCCTCTGTGACCCACTTGAGACCAGCTTGATAAAAGTCTGAATTAAGCCGAACTTAAACAAATTTGAGTCTAAAAACGAAATCAGACTTCATTAATAAAGGAGCTAGAGTTTGTACTTTATATACCAAGCTTAACTAGACTAGCTAGCCTAAAGAAGCATATTACTTGTATAAACATGTGTTTATATATATACATACACATGATTAAGTCTCAGATAACCAAAATACTCATTAGGCTATGGGGTATGGGGCGGTGGTTTGGGATTGGGTTGGGTAGAAACGCCCGCTTCATCCCCCGGGTGGGCTTGAGATTTAACGTGGCCACTTGGGCGGGGGATTTAGGCCGGGCGTTGGACGGGGCTAGCAGGCCGAGGTGGCAGTTCCTTAATGGCTAGCCAGGCTAGGCGGTTGACCGGGGTTTGAAATTTAAATAATAACCGTTTGGCTTGGCCAAACGACTGTCCCAAGCGGTTATAAAATCCCACCGCCTGCCCTCATCGCTACTCCACACCGCCAACCATCTTCGCCATCTACATCCAACTCAACAAACCATGGTTTCTTGGACTCACGAGGAAGAGCTAGCGCTTGTAACGAGTGTCGTGGACGCTATGAAGGCCCGCCAACCCGGCCAGACAAAATATTGGCCGGAAGCTTTCGCGACCTACCGGCACAACGTAGGGAACTACCGGCACAACCTAAACGCGTGCCAACACAAGTGGCACGAGCTACGACCAAAGCTAGATCGATTTAAAGCGTACTACAATAGCATGCCAGCCGGGGAAATAAGTCACGAAGACCGAGTGGCGGTGGCCAACATCGAGTTCCGGGGCAAGGAGCGGAAGCCGTTCGACAAGTTGGCCCTCTTCGAAATCTATCTTACTCTCTAGGGTTTTTTTACGCTTGTAGGATTATGTAATTTACAAAATTTTAATATTATTATTAGGTTTGCTATAATTTGTTGTTTTTAATTTAATTAAAAAATAGAAAAAAAAAATCCACATGGCCTAGCCACGCGGGCTAGCCCCACCTCACTATACCCTTCGATAGTCCATATAACTAGCGATACCCCTCTAATTTCACGTGTCAGCCAATGCCCCCACCCCCGCCCCACCATACCCCACGATCTCATGTTGGATTTGTTCTCTTTTATGTGTCCGCATATCCTTTAAAAAGAGTCTATTAATTCATCGAAAACATTATCATATGTTACTTATTTGATTTGAATTTGTGTGCTCCATAACTAAAACATTTAGAGTTTAAATTCTGCACATGTAAATATTAGTGTATTTCTCCAATAAAATATGAGAATTTTTTGTTCAAAATTTCATTTTCTTTTTTCTAATTTGAATACGATTCTTATAAAGTTATTTTAAGAATTAGGCCATATGTAATGGGTATTATAGGGCATTAAATGATTTGATAACGTCTCACCATCCCCTGGGCATTATAGGGGCACGAAGAGGGAGACACATTTCTAGAATAATGCCCAAAGAAGAGAAAAAAAATGAAAACTATTAAATGAAATAGGCATAACCGTTACATATTTTTTTTGAAAAAACGTTATATAATACTGATGTGGTGAAAAATGACCCTTAAAAGACATTAACCATATGGTAATAGCCTAGTGGTAACCTTGGTTGTTCTGATGGGTTTTACAAGAATCGAGTAGCGATGCAGGCTATATTAACCTAAAATTTATATTTTTTTAATTTATTTATTCTCAGGTTAAA
This sequence comes from Scalesia atractyloides, assembly GCA_947069175.1. NCBI lineage: Eukaryota > Viridiplantae > Streptophyta > Magnoliopsida > Asterales > Asteraceae > Scalesia > Scalesia atractyloides. Next base: position 19,546,418 of record CAMTDV010000015.1, on the reverse strand, counting down.
TTTTTCTTATTGTGTTATAAACCGTGCTCAATATATACAGTCACTCAAGTGTGACTCAACTTGCGTACAAGAAAAAAACCATATAATCACCGGAATTGTTATTGCACTTTCATAGGACCGCACGAAAATTTTGTAAATCAGGTTGGCAGAGATTTGAACACCAAAACTTATTGACCCTAATAGAAAAAAATCCTTGGATTCGTCATTGTATTAGATTAGTCGTCTCCTTTATTTGTGCTCATAGGCGCACTTGCCCATTTGATATTTGGTGCTATAAAAGATGTATGGATCGATGTTAAGATAATTGAATATTTTATTTGATGTATTTGAGCATAGGTACGGGTTACATAGGAAACCTTGTTGAATGAGAAAACTCCATGTAACAAACTGTTTTCTACACAAATTTTATGGCATGTAATATATATATTTTCAAGTGTTCTGAGCCAAAATACCAAAAAAGAGTTAGGGCATTTTTTTATATATGTTTTTTTTTGTTACATTGCAACAAAACGTTGTTGTTTAGTACCGTTACACAAGAAACATATTTTTTAAATAAAATAAAAAACTGTTTAGCTTTTTTTGGTTTTTTTTTATTTAAACGCTTGAAAATATGTATATTATATGCCTTAAAATTTATGTGAAAAAACGGCTTGTTACATATGATTTTTTAAAGTTTTCACATCTCAACAGGTTTACTATATATACATAGCCTTAAGAGTATACACCCATACTTTATCATATATTTTTCTCGAAGACTATGAGCAATTTGTTTGTGATATAACATGTTTATTTGTAAGCTTCATGAGTAATAATTCCTTAATTATAATTCATTTGCAATTGCTTGTTGAGATATTCTTATAATTCCTATACTTATTTATGTTATCCGACTCATTTGTACTTGCATTATCAATACTTTTACCTACCTTCTTATTAATGTTATTATATTTGTGTCAGGTTTTTTGAGAATCATGAGGGTCAATGATCGCTTAGTGGCAGTCTTAATCTACAAGAAGACGAGAAAAAGTATAAATAGAAACAATATTATGCATGAGTAAATAAAACCATACTATATTTGTAAATATCCAGCCGAAAGTAAAACCAGACTATACCTAATTCATGATTTGAATCAATTTATTTTGAAGTAGGTGTGTATATGAACTGAACCAAGATGAATGGGACTTGTTCTTTTAACCTTAACCAAATGAGCATGAAGATATCTAAACGAACTTGTTTTCTGTTCATGTTCGTTTATAAGAAAATGAAAGTGTTCATGTTCGTTTATGTTTATTCGTGATTATTATTAACAACCACAAACGAGTATAGATGAATGTAAATGAACAAAACATAAACAAGAAAATGATTGTTCTTCTTCATTCATTAGTCATTAGTCGATTACGCAAGGCTTGGTTCTAAAAGTTGGTTCGATTGAGAAATTGATGCATGATCGGCCAATTAGTATTATCAATGAATAAATTTAATCAATATGTAAATAAACATAAACGAACTTTCAGATAAGTAAATCAACAAACATGGCATATGCTCATATCAGTTCGGTTAACTAAGTAAACAATAATTTTTATTCATGTTTATTCGTTTATTAAATATAAAATGAATATAAACAAACTTTTCTTTTCATAGTTTACAAACGATTCACTTAACGTTCGTTTACAAGCCTAATTCAAATACTTTTATTTATTTTGACCTCTAGCTCAAATGGTAGGACTTGGGTTAATCTTCTGTGAAGACTGAAGTTCGATCCCCATCTGATGCTAAAATGGAGTGAGGTGAGAGGGTTTTACACAAGCCACTAGTTGCGTGGTTTCCTTTTGGGACAGACCGTACGTTTAACTTTCCATCCTAATGATATCCACTATTGTATGCTTTTGACATCGGGTGGATTGAAGGGCCGGATGATACTGCCCTAAATGGATGTACTTTGCTTTTGAACCCGGGTCTTCTGTTAACAATTGAAGTTTGATGCAAAAGCCCAATCAGTTTGTTATATCTTATATAATATATTTCCGAAGTTATTACTCAATAAATTAATAAAGCATTTTGCATGACAGAGAGGTCATTAAAGAATCGTAAGAAATAGGGCTATGGAAGTGCAATTAATTGACAAACAACCCTTTCAAGGGCAATGGAAGTGCAATTAATTGACAAACAACCCTTTCAATTATGATTGTGCGGGATCATTTAATTCTTAGGTTGGCTTGTTTAATTACATCCTCATACAGTATTATAATTAAAATAAATAATTACTAAAGGAAAAAAGCGCGTAAACGATATCGTATGATGGTAACGTGTTTCACCTTTATCCAAAAAGTAAAACATTCAAATTTTACAAGGTATATGTATAAGTAGCCTATAAGACTAGAGTAGAATTATGAGCCGCTCTAAAAAGTGAATAAGAACGTAAGTGTTAGGATTTATTTGATATATTTTGTCTTAATTATTTATTTCTACCTTTAACTGAGTTAATATAAACAAGTAACCAAAACGCAAACAAATTCTAAGCCGAAACAAAAACAAGGCCTTATTGTTTCGACAACGTCTTCTGGATCGATGAATCATTTACTTCTTAAGCGATCAATAAATCCTGATACTTCTCAAAGATTGTAAAGATTATGATTTAAAAAAGTAGACTTTATTAGTTTATTGTTCATTGCACTTTATTAGTTTATTGTTCATTGTTTATAATATGTTGCTTTTGTTTCAATATGATGGATTCGATGTATGTTGAAAAAAAAAGTAGGCAACTTAAAAGTTAAAACACATTGAAAACATTGTGAAGTTATGTAGTTGATTAAACAACATCATTGATTAAAACATGATGTACAAGTTAGATCCATATTGAGAAGGGTTGTTAGAATTGGTAATTAGTTTCTTGCTTACGTATAAAGGGTGGTTCGACTGTAAAACCAGTCAGAAGTTAAAATTGGTAACTAGTTTCTTGCTTACGTATCAAGGGCAGCTCGACTGTAAAATAAATAAGTTAGCACTTGAGTTACCATATTTCCTTCACATCAGGTTTAAGTTCGTTTAAATTATTAATTTTTATTAGAAGAACAAACTCACTCCGTAAATGTTTCTGATAACGTGTTAAAATAGTATGATCTGGACAAACACTTTTGTTAACATTCTTGACCCGATAACGTGTTAAAATAGTATGAATCCTAACATGATCCCCCAAACCCTCTCATCCAGGTAAAACTCCGACGCTAAATCTATGTTTTTGTAATATATATGTCCATTCTTAATCGTTCTATGTAATTGTTGTGCTTAGGTATTTAATCACTATTTTTCTGCTCAATACGAAGATGGAATTGACTACTGAATTTAATCCTAAAGTTGATTTCAAGATAGGATTTTTTAACCTTAAATAAATATACATAATCTGTTTGTATTCAGGTCGGCCTGGTGGGGGGGGGGGGGGGGGGGGGTTAAATAGGCTACTGCTGGACAAAAGGATAGGTGGAAATGGAATAGTTGAAAAGAACAAGACATCACTATGAAGGAGGTGAGACAATCTCTATGAGCACAGTTGGATCCGAATAACATGGCGAATGATTTCTGGTGGAACAAAATAGTAACGCCCAAGATAAATTTGTTATATGGCGCGTAAGGGAAGGAAAGATACCATCGGCAACAACATTAATGAACAGGGGTGTACCGTTACAAGATGTAAGCTGCAGCATGTGTGGAGTGTCCGTGGAGGATTCAGAACATACATTAGCAAGATGTCATATTGCAAAAGGGATTTGGAGGCAGGTTCTCTGGCGGACAATGCAGCCAACAAACCAACAGTTGGATTCGGTCAAAGAAATAACGCAGAGTACGAATATTTTGGGGTATTGGCTAGCTGGAAAAAAATAATCCATGTCGTTTTCTCGCAAACACTATGGAGCATCTGGAATCAAGGAACTGGAAAATATTTAAACAGAAGCATATTAACGAGTACAAAGTAGTTAAAGAAATAAAGGAAAGATCGTTTGAATGGATATCAAAGAGATCGAGGCATTCAAGTATAAATTGGAGTGAATGGAGAATGTTTAGTATAAATGTTTAAAGGTATTGTTGTTTCTTGTTTCATGTATTGTGGCCTTCATGGCACCTTGTTGTTTGTTGAAGTAATAAAAGGTTCCGGTTGGCAGTTAAAAAAAATAGCTTGGTGGATTCATTCTCGATAAAGGCATCTCTTGGTTTCATTGTCCATTAATACTATTATTACCACTACTAATACTAGCCTTGTGTACTACTGAAGTGTCACTACTTTGTATTTCCATTGGTTTTATAAGCTATATATTTACTACTATAAATGCGTAACATTTTAGTTTATAAGCTATAAATCATAATTTAAAACTTCTCTTTTAGAACCATAATATGCATATTCTGTTCTATACACGTATATTCTCATGCTTACGAGTTCTCAGAGTGTTTATTTGTTAAACCGCGTGTAACGCGGGCTCTAACCTAGTTACTTAATATTTGCATTATACATAATTCAAAGTGTTTCAACATTACACAATATTTGCATCATACATAATTCAAAGCATCATAAATTAAACTATTAAATAACATCAATATAATTAATGGACGTCAAACTAAACTATTACATAACATCAATATAATTAATGGACATCAAGATAATTAATGGTCAAGGATGAGATTGGTTCCATTAAATCACATTAAAGTGCATGATGAGTTCCATTTTTTTTATCAGCAAACAACTTTCATTCCATAACACCCAATTATGTACGAACGTTGTCCCAAGCAAAATACTGGAGACAAAGCAAAACATCACCTAGATCTAAACTACCAAAAACCAACTCAAATTACATTGCCAAAATAGTTAAAAGACACCCAATTCGCCCACTCTAAATCGTTACGCCTTACCCGATTATTCACCCATAGGTATGACATAGCTTGCACTTAACCAAAAATCCCGTCAACATTGACCCTTCCACTTGTAACACTCAATCCCATTTATATCAGTACTAAAAGCAATCGGATATTTTGGTCCCATTTTTTTTAAACATAAAACTTATACGTTTGGGTTAACTGACAACCCAGACGAACCGACATAAGGGGTTATAAAACTTAATTTATAGTTTATATAATAATAGAGATTTAGTTTCAAAAACTTTGTCGTGCATGATCATGCTTCAACCTTCCCGGGAACGTCACCAAAGAGATAGCGGTTTAATAGTGTTCGGTTCTTCGCATGCTTGGTCATCCGTCCGGTTCCCACTTTTGTAAAAGTCTTACATAAACACCAAAAAAACAATTAGTGTTTATATTTCTTTTGTGTTAACGGATCGAAATTGACAAAAGAAAATGTTTGAACGACTGGGGTTCTGTCACGTATCGCAACCGAAACACCTTTAAATGTCGCATGTCGCAATAGTTAATAAGTGCACATTGCCCTGGCGAAAATAGCTTCATTACGAGCCTTCCAGATCATCCAGCATGTTGTTAACATCACCGCCTGTTGTAACATCACCGCCTGAACCATTCTCCTTTTTGTCTTCTACTACATTCAGAGTGTCATGGATTTGCAGGAGATCCCTAACATTGAAAGCAAAAATTTGAGGGATGTTGCACCATGTAGAAACCTACTGCCATAAAACCGCGGCCACATAACATGACGTGAAAAGATGATCGGCATCCTCATCTTGGGACCCACATAATCTGCAACAAACTGAGCCTCGATGAACATTTCTTTTATGAAGTCCCTTGAGCGTTGGGAGCCAATCTTGCTCCGCGCGCCAACCGAAAACACTGACTTTTTTCGGTAACCATTTGACCCATTCGAACGGGTAAAATGGGACCAGATTTTTTTGTTAGCAGATCTCGACATGATGCAACAGAAAAAAATCCATAAGAATTTAGGTCCCATTCCCACTTATCCCGTACGTTTTTTAACCTTTCTAGTTAAGGTTCATCTATTGTCTCCTTATATTTCATAAGTTAATGGATTTTTCTTACTTTTATCACCCGCGAAATAAAATACAACATAGTAACGGACTCAATATTTTTTAGCTATTTTTTAACTCAACGTTATTATCACATTTCATCAAAAAACTTGCCAATTTACATCAAAACAGAATGTAGATGGCAACAAGCTGCGCCGCCACCGCTTTCTGAATTGCAAGCCCTAACCTTCCAAACACAAACCGCTGTACCCTGGTGAAGAAACCCTATATCAACTTGACCGGATCTAAGTATATCTATGGAATGGGCTCTGCATAAAAGGGTTAACCCTTCGTTTGGTTTCACGATGAAGATGAATGAAACTATACTCCGGCTGATCCCGCAAAACAGAACACCGTTAGCTCGCCACAGGGAGAAGGGGGGTTCTCTCCGTGACCACCCTCCGGCGTGAGAATAAGTACAGGTAGTCGGAGGTAAAGTATTGTAAGGGAGAGAGTAGTTGAGAGTGAATACCTTTCATTGAACTCCAAGTCATTTATTTATAGTCGGTGTTTGGCGCCAAAATGAGAGATTGTTAACTTTAACGGAATCTTCTGCTATTCCATTAATGTTTGTTGGCAATCCGTTAGTGCACACGGACCGTGAGCTCATCAGCGGTTAGGGAGGTGCCACGTGTCAACATGAGATCACTACATTTTATAAATGTGAGCATGCCATCACCGTGATCTTCCTCAGCCGTCCAGATGCTGCCATGTGGCGATTGGTTATAACCGAAAAGTTGTCTGCACGATTGGGTGTTAATGGCTTCTAGAAGATTTCACAGCTATTACCCATCTGTTGTTCGCCATGTGTGCATTCTGTTACAACAGAAAAGATTCCCTTTGCTTCTGCACCAAGTCAAGGATTTTGCTAAGGGAAAATTTCTCAGGGTTAACTGTTTCCTTGCGCGAGAAGCGCAAGTTAGTTAACTGATTTTCTTTCTTATCCTTGCTGCTTAGTGCAACATTTGGTGGATACTTGCTTTGATATAAATATCCGCGCAAGGTTTGTGCATGAGGCATTATCAAACGAGATTATTCAAGGTTAACTTTGAACCTCGCGCGAGCCCGCGCGAGGTAGTTAAATGAATTTTTATCCCAAGAGAATGTTCAAGGTTAACTTTGAACCTTGCGCGAGCCCGCACAAGGTAGTTAAATGAAGCATTTATCCAAAGAGAATGTTTGGGCTTTTAACTTTGAACCTTGCGCGAGCCCGCGCAAGGTAGTTACATGATCCTTTCCTCTCTTGGATATTTGGCGCAGAGTTCTAATAAATCTTATTTTGGCAAAGAAGTCTGCGCGAAGTTTCCTTAGAAGTTATTAATGGGTATGGTTTCCTTGATTGGCGCAAGGTTTTTGGGACCATACCCCTTCAAAACAGAATGTAGATGGCAACAAGCTGCGTCGCCACCGCTTTTCGAATTGCAAACCCTAACCTTCCAAACACAAACCCCTGTACCCTGGGTTGAACAATTGTTGTGGATGACCTGTTGTACCATGGTCATGAAGTGGATAGCTTCTAGGGCTAGGGAGACGAATATATCAAAGGCAAAAGGGACAAAGACATGCTGGTTCTCGGCGCAAGCTTTAGCGTGCTTATCCACTTTCTTTGATTCTGCCTTTCTTGCTGCTTGTCCAGCTATAAACCTGTTTCCCCTTAAACCAACCAAAGAGAAAACCCCCTGTGAGGTCCACACAAGCATGTTTCCCCTAGCCCAGCCAAAGGGGCCTCTTTCTTAGCAGAAATCCCAGCTCTTCTCAAAATGTCTCACAAAACATCCCGCACCAAGTCACGTTGATATTTGAACCCAAGGAGCTCTTTACAATGAACTGTGTGCTCCCCGTATTTATCTATACAAGCTTTATGACATATCGGACAGGTTTCATCTCCCGGGTACATAGGGATCATCAATTGGTATTTGAGAATGACTCTGTATTCTACTGCAGACATACATTGTCCCAACTCCTCAATTGGGATAACAGTAAAAAAATCCTCAGCATGGGGACCCTTCAAGCACTCAAACACCGCCTTCTGGCGGGATGACAAATAAAAAACTTCTCCCAGGATTTGAGCGATTTTGCTAAAAGAGCATTCGCCAAAGTTTTTTGTGGCTTTGAGGGGGCGGCGGTGTTCTTATTAGAGAAATTGCCAATATCCAAGTCCAGGAGAGAGACATTTAAGCATTCGAGCGCCTGCTGATAGTCCGGGTTAAGCCCGATGACCCCACTGTTTCGAAGGATATGATCCTGTGGTTCCCAAGACTAAGCTCTAGATGCCACAAAGGCATAAGCCCCAACATCTCGAGCTGAGAGGATGCCCAAACCACCTAAACGCATTGGCAGAGATGCCAGACGCCATTGGAGGTCACCAAAGAAGGGGCCGCCACCCACGACTATGTCTTCTATAGGATCCTTGAGGCCATCATCGAACCGAGATACCGCATCCTCCATCAAACGGGGTTGTCAAGTCCGCATGCCAAAAAGTAACTAGCAACCCCATGCACGACCTTAGCAGAAGGAGTTCACATTGGGGATCCCTAAGGCAGGGCAAGAGGTTCATGAGGTCAACTGCCCCGAGGCCCGCCACCCTGCCAACTCCCCAATAAAGCTAGGATCACGGCTAACAGCTCCACCAAGGAGCTTAACCCCCTTCTCAGGTCTACCAATCCCTCTAAGGAAAAGCCCGTCCTAAACTTTCTGCCAGTCGCATGTAGGCCAAAAAACCTCTGTTTTTTATTATGTGTTCACTTTTTTGCGTAGTCAAATTTTACAACCATACGTTAGAATTTTTGTTAGGGTCACGTAACATAATAATGACCTAAATTTCATATCAAATAACTATCCTATAAAAACCACAAATCACAGGCAATGAGTTCATATCATATTTTATCGTATATTGAGTATTTGAGTTTGAAACAAAAAATAAAGAAGTTTTACCTCAAATATTGCCTACTATGCTACTTAGAATCACCGAGTAAATGAGGGGAGGCCTTGGACTGAATCATGGAGCTATGAAGGGGATGAATCAATAGATGTGCAAAGGAAAAAAGAACGAAGATCAAACCTAGGGAAGAAATCTTGATCGGATGCTGCAACACCCACGATAACCGATGTTCTCCACCCTTGTGTTTATAAAACTTAGTTGTATATCCATGGCAATTCAGATAGATCATATGATGTATCAATGTATCACAAAAAATGACAGCCGCAGGACTCGAACAACCCCTAAAACCGTCATCATTACAATCATATTAGGCAGTATAATACAAGCATACATTACAACATTTATTACTTTCAAGCTCCAAGCTCTTGATGGACATGGACCTCATACAACTGGCCATCGAGCTTGGAGGCCACTACAGCGTCTCTCGACATTCTTGCTTAAAAACTCATGTCGACTTTTGAATTTCGTCATCTTTGGGTATAAACTTATACTGTTATAGCCTATTCAGGATACATATCGTTTGCAAGCTGGTATCATTTCAAGTGTTATGATCCATTTACAATATAGTTAATAATTGCAAAAGGTGCTAGGCGCTCCCTAATCGGTCGAGCGGGGAGTTAAGAGTACTCGGCCTAGACGGAGACTAATTGGGGAGTACTCGGACATGCTAAATTATAAAGAAATTAGTTTTAGAAAATAAATTGTAACACCCCAAAAATATCAAATTATATAAATGTGTGTATATATATATATATATATATATATATAGATAGACACCCTTAAAAAATATTAAGTATAATAACTAGGAACAACTAACCTAGTTAGAATTAAGTTGATGATTAGTGAGATAAAGAATGGTGACCTCAATTAAAAAAAAACCATACATGAGAGACTAAAATGGGGCATTTGGAAACTAGATTATTAAAAACAAAAATTTAAAATCAAACACACACATATGTGTGTTTGTGCAAACGTACAGAGAGATAGAGAAAGAAGGGGAACCCTAATTCTTGATAATTTCCCTCAAATCCTTCTAATTCAATCTTGGTGCATGTTTGATGATTTAGAGTCTACTACATCATCTCATCATAAGGTATGTCAAAATTTAGTGTTTGGTGAAGTAGAGAATTCTTGATGAACACTATGATTTGCATTTTAAGAATAGATTGTGGAATTTATGATGAAATTGGTAGTGCCTACATGATTAGAGACAAGCCTTTGTTGAAAAATAGTAAATTATGAATTTGTGTTTGAACTAATAGCCAAGTATGTGTAAGTGGGTTTTAGTAACATTATGAATATGTGAAATTTTGATGGGTAAATATGTAAGTGATGAATGATAAATTGAACTGTAAGTGATAAATTGAGTATATTGACCAAAATGATTTGATGGATTGAAAACGCATGGTTTTTATGTTGTTCAATAGACTTGTTAGAAGTAGTATGAGATCAATGCCCACAAGGTGTTTGAGAAAATGCTTAAGTGAAAGTTAAGTGTTTTATAAAGTATAGAAAAAAAACATGAAGAGAACCTTGTGAATTATTTGTGGCAAGTTAACATGTTATGAAATAAGTTACGGATTCCTAATGATAATTGAGTTGTACTATATAGGAAACTCAAGTGAAACTCTGAGAGCTCAAGCTGGAACGGACACACGTGTGAAAGGGAAACTTTAAGGTACGTGGCTATACGCTTCGTTATGTTTCTTAAATTAACTATTACGGTTGGTTTAGTATAATGGTTGTGAACGAGATTTACATGAGTTTGGTTTGCTCATAAGTGGTGGTATTCACAAGAGCAAACCAAACGGGTCAAAATAAGATAAGATGCAAACCGGGTAACGGGGGCGTAAAATATTGAATTTTTAATGAATCCGGGTATTGGGTGAAGTTATGTGTAAACGCAAACCGATAACGGGAGCGTGGAGCACAAAGTGACGAACCCGGGTAAATGAGTTGTAGATGAAAAACGAATAATTCCATGAAAGGAATGTAGATGATTCAAGTTTTATGAACTTGAGCATCTAATGGGTCGAATATGTGTTCTCGCAAACCGGGTAGTGGGAGCGTGGAACACGAAGTTATTAAGCACGGGTAATGGGTATAATTGTGGAAAATAATTCAACTAAAAAGTTATGGATGATTTGAGCTTAGGTGCTTAAACGTCAAACGGGTCAAAATCAAGTAAAACGCAAACCGGGTAACGGGAGCGTAAACTATATGAATTATGGATCCGGGTAATGGATTACAACTTTGACATGTTAAGAAATGAACCCCAAGTGATTGAAATGGGTTTGGATAAGTTTGGATGTAAATTGGGAGAAAAGTAAATGTGCAGAGCTGACACGGCCGTGTGGATACTTGACACGGCCGGGTGAATGTTCTGAAAAAAAAAATGTTTAGTTGACACGGCCGGGTGGAAAGCTGACACGGCTTGGTGAAAGGGCTGAAAAAAAATATATATTTCTTGTGTTTAATTATTTTGTTCAAATGTTTTGATTTCTAACCATTTGAATGAAATTGTATGATAGGTAACGATGCACTTTAGACCTCGGATGATGATCAAGCCATGTCAAGAACGAACACCTCCCTAAAAGTTCATTAGCTTCCGTTGTTTTTGTCTTTAAAAAAACTTAATACTAGTGGGCTAACATTTTGGATATGGATTGATTCTAAATCATAGTAGTTAAATTTTGTTTATACTATGGCAAACATAACTCTTTTTGCTTAATTTTTTTGTTAAAGTGTAATATTATATTAAAGAACTGGATGACCTTACAAGTGGTATCAGAGCTTAAGGTTAACGACTGAATTTGTTCGGTTTGAGGATTGATCAAGACATCCGGTAAGAATCAATTATGAAACAATTTTCTATGGAACTATAAAAAGATGAAAAAGAGAGGAAAATAGTTGAAAATGCATGGGAAAGAGTGTATTTATACATTAGAACCCGGAAATGCATCAGATATACACAGTTATGGCAAGTTATATACTTGGCCAAACCGAGTAAGAAAGATACATCATTTGTAATAATAAACGACGTGGAAAGTTCTCGTATGAAGATATGGGGATATTTTTATGTAATGTTTAACAATCTGTTGTGAACATTTCAGCGATAACAATGTCAGGAGGAGGTGGTGATGACACGGTACCTTTAATTACCGAAGAGATAAGAGAAAAGATTTCCGAGGAAGTCGGAAAAGCTCTTGAAACTAGCCTACCGGGATTCATGGAAAGGCTGCAAAACACAATACTCTCGACTGTTGAAGAGAGGATAAATGAACTGAAAGAGAGTTCAATCAAGAAAGAGACAAGCATAAAGAGAAGAAGAAAGCTTGTCCTTATGACAAGTTTATGGCATGTAAATCCCCGATTTATAACGGAGAGGTTGCCCAATCATTTGCCAACGTTGGATAAGCGACATGGAAGGAGTCTTTGAGCGGACTCATTATGACGTAAGTGATTTCGTAGCTTACGGGACCGGTCAACTCAGGGGCCAGGCAAAGGATTGGTGGGACAACCTTAAGAAGGAACAAGGGGTTGAAGCTACAAGAACTATGACATGGGAAGAGTTTAAGGTGCCTTTCCTTAAAGATCATAGCCCTAAAACTGTGATTAACAAAATTAAAGAGGAGTTTATTCAGTTAAGGCAAAAGGGTGAAACGATTGACAAGATCACGGGAATATTCCTCGATAAACTGAGGTTTTGTGACGAGTTGGTGCAAATGGAAGAGAAAAAGATTTATTATTACTACAACAAGTTAAGTGCGGAGTACCGGGAGTTTATGGCTCCCTCAAAATATGAAACTCTCACGGAGATTATTAACACCGCTCGGGAAATGGGAAAGTATAGTCATCATTACAAAACTCCCTCGCACAACTTCTGGTCACGTTAGCATTTGGGTTATCGTCGATCGTCTTACGAAATGCTCACTTTTTTCCGATACAAGAAGACTATAAGGTTGAACGATTAGCACAAATCTATACTGACGAAGTTATTTGTCGACACGGGACGCCTCGTGACATCATCTCTGATCGCGACGGTCGCTTTACTTCTCGTCTCTGGGAGACATTTCAATCCGCTCTCGGTACTACCCTTAACCTCACTACCGCTTTCCACCCTCAGACCGACAATCAGACAGAGCGCACGATCCTCACCCTCGAAGACATGCTTTGATCGTGTGTCATAGATTTTGGTGGTAATTGGAATTCGCATTTACCCTTAATAGAATTTTCGTACAGTAACAGTTATCATACTAGTATTCAAATGGCACCCTTTGAGGCACTTTATGGTAGAAAATATCGATCGCCTATCGTATGGCACGAGATCAAAGAAGCACAGATTACCGGTCCCGAGTTAATACAAGAAACAACCGACAAGATTCTCCAGATCAAAGACAATCTCCTGAAAGCTCGCAGTCGTCAAAAGAGTTACGCCGATAAGCGACGCAAGCCCTTACAGTTCGAAGTTGGAGATCACATTCTCTTAAAGGTTTCACCTTGGAAAGGAGTGATCCAATTTGGGAAGAAAGGGAAACTAGCGCCACGATACATGCTCTCTCCTATAAATACCACACTCGTGCACTTCCTCACTTTTGGCTGCCATTTCGCACGAATTCTCTCCTACTTGCTCTTCTCTGATTTTCCAAGTAAGAGTAATGCTTTTTTACGCGAAACACAACAACTTCCACGATGATGTTACACGAGTTTATCTCTGATTTCATCCCAACTTCTCTATTTACAAAACCTTCATCTTTTTCATAAAAACTTTCTGATTTTAACTCGGATTTACACTTGAACGAGTGTGTTTGAGCAAGATTTGGCTCCTCAAGACTGGAAAACTTAATGTTTCCAACTCACCAAGTGTTAGATCTTAGCAAAACTGTTTCGTACTCGATTTTCTACACAATGACGGACTAACCGACGTGTGTTTCATTCACTAAATAGTGAGACGAAGCATTGTCAGGAACATACTTGAAATGGATTCGAAATTACATCTATTCCAAGAGAAAACTCAGTCCCAGTAGCACGAAGACGCAGGAATAGTCACTTGCGCTAATTGGACTGGATCGCACGAACCACTTCGTGTTCGTACGGCCCAGTCCGAGTTTCCACAAACGACTAACTCACTCTAAGGACCTCCCCAGCTTTTGGTTTGCTCGGTAACTCAAGGTTGGAAGGATGGACATTCGGTTTTCCCGACAAACGACGTGAAAACACTCAATTTTGGACACGGAAACAGGTTGGATCACACTTTTCGTACAAAAAGGCACATTTCGTATGAAATGAAATTTCGTACGAAATTGCAATTCGTACGAATTGCCATTTCGTACGAAATCCCAATTCTTACGAATTACCTGTTCTCCCACCGAACTTCATTTTGACTGTTTCAGCACTTTAGAAGACTGATGCACTTCTGTTCTCGCTTACATGTAACCCTGCACTCTCCCCGCTCTCCTATACTCGTACTTCGTTGTTTACGCACTCGCTGTTAGTATACTTGACCCATTTTCGCTTTAATGCACTTTGGATGTTACATACGTTCTCTATATCAAAACACTACACACAACGCTTAAACTCTTTAAAGAAATCCGCACTTACATGACTATAAGTGAATCACTGAATTGTATGTTATTTGCTTGATGACCTGTGTGCCACCCTTAACATGATAGCTTGCTAGAGGTTGACCCGCCACCCAGAGGCCCGGGGTTGTTAAGGCTCACACTTTTATTTCTCTCTTTATTTTCTCTTTACTACGTGGACACTTGTTCGCGTGACTCGCACTCGCAGTTTGTCGGTTACTTGTATCAATGTTGTTAACATAGTTCACATCTCTTACGTATGTTCATGCGGTGTATGCGAAACGCTTATCTACTATGCCTATGCTAAACCTGTATGCTCACCTTTACATTGACTTTATTTTAACGTATGTGAAAGGTTGATGATTCTATGCTGCAATGATTTAGAGCTTTATCTTTAGAAACTCATAATAAAAATCTAGTTGTTTGATCATGTTTTGTTTGAGAATATTGTAATTCGTAATGACTATGGTATGAATATTTGTTGATTGTATGGGAAATTAACGTATTAAATATTGTCATCGGTAATAGTTGTTATGGATTCTCTTGGACAATCTGATTCGCTTAGTGTCACGCCCGATGATTCCGCCATCAGTTGGGGTGTGACATGCTATCATTCCATATAAGAGAGATCTTATCTTCCTTAAAACTCATCCATCTTATCAATTTATTGGCAACATCAATGAGGGAGTGCTCACAAGAAGCAATCCCAAAACTTTTGTCTTTTTGTTGGCTTTCTATCACTCACTCAACCTGTCAAGTACCAAGAGGCACTAAAAGACAATAGTTGGGTAGAAGCCATGCAAGAAGAGCACGTACAATTCAAAAGACAACAAGTATGGGAACTTGTACCACTTCCAAAGGATGTATGTCCAATTGGCACAAAGTGGGTCTTCAAAAACAAAACTGATGAAAGGGGTATTGTAGTCAAGAACGAAGCAAGGCTCGTGGTTCAAGGCTATAGACAAGAGGAAGGCATTGACTATGATAAAACCTTTGCTCCTGTAGCAAGGTTAGAAGCCATCAGATTATTCTTAGCTTTTGCTGCTAACCACAACATCAAAGTGTTTCAAATGGATATCAAAAGTGCATTCCTATATGGAAAGATCAAAGAAGAGGTGTATGTTTGTCAACCTCCTGGATTCGAAGATGCATTTTATCCTGATCATGTCTACAAGCTCAACAAAGCTTTGTATGGCCTGAAGCAAGCACCCAAAGCTTGGTATGAAACTCTTTCCACTTTTCTCTTATCCATTAGTTTCACAAGAGGTAAAATTGATAAAATCTTATTTTTAAAATGGAGAGGAAAAGATTTGATGCTTGTCTAAATTTATGTGGATGACATCATTTTTGGATCCACATGCACTGCCATGTGTGAAGAGTTTAGGCAACTCATGGTAGTAGAGTTTGAAATGAGTGCAATGGGTGAGCTGGTGAGCGTTGAGCGTATTATATTTTTATTAACATTTTAAGTTCATTTTACGCATTAATCAAGTTTTAAATTTATAAAACACGATATTATACTAACACTAAACACACACTTGGGCAAGTGTACCATCGTGAGCGTAGTATAGTGTTGGTAAGATACCGAGGTCGTCCAAGGACACAAGAGCTTTTAGTACCGGTTTATTGTCAACGTCTAATCAATCTAAATTTTTTATAAAAGTTTTTAAACATAAAATTGAAACTAAAAATAAGAAGATAAATAAAATGAAAGAAAAGATAGACAAGATAGAATCACTTGGATCCAACTTATCTTTAATGTATCCTTTGATGATTTTCGCACTTTCGGACTTTTTAAGAGATTATCTTAGTTATAGTAGTAGGCCCCTCTTTTGAAGGTGACGTTACCCTCAACCCAGTGGTTTGAGTCAGCAGGGATACAATCCCAAAGGGTCGGAATATTGGAAGATAATTAAATAAGTTATTAATGCGAAAAGTGGTAGGCCTCTCTTTTGAAGGTGTCGTTACCCTCGGCTAAGTGGTTTGAGTCAACAGGGATACAATCTCAAGTAGCCGGTTTAAAATATTAATAGTAGTTTACATATGAGGGGTTCAAACTATCGCACCCCCGCCGTCCAATAACTTTGAGGCATTGAAGGAGGTGCTAGTAAGCTTGAACCAAGTCCTCGCAGGATCTATACAGTGAACAAGACAAGAACTTTACCAAACCACCCTTCTAACCCCCTATCGGGTTACTTAACGCGCTTTATATAGACTATAAAGACACGATGGAGCAAATCAATGACATCATGAAGAAATTGTCACACCCCGACATCCACGTGTCTACTGGTGGGCCCGGTGGGGAGTACCGTGACGTGAAGTTGATATCATCATAACCAAATATAAGATAACACAGCGGAAGTCATTGGATGCATAAACTATT
This sequence comes from Scalesia atractyloides, assembly GCA_947069175.1. Lineage (NCBI taxonomy): Eukaryota > Viridiplantae > Streptophyta > Magnoliopsida > Asterales > Asteraceae > Scalesia > Scalesia atractyloides. The sequence goes on along the minus strand of CAMTDV010000015.1, from coordinate 19,529,537 downwards.
ACAAACCATAAGTGTCCAAAGTTCGAAAACACAGATAATATACAGACAAGGCTTGTAATAAGTTCAACAGACGGATCGAAAATATACATAAAATGATAACAGGCTCTACAGGCAAATCCTAAGGGCGCAACTCCTCGGTATATGCCTTGTAGCTTCCGGCCTATTTCGTACTTGTACCTGTAACTTGATCTTTGAAAATACGTCAGTTTACACTGGTAAATACACTCAACCGACTCATTTTGAAAATCTTTTCAAAAATGTAGGTGCACTTGGCACATTTTCATAAATAACTTGGGACAGTACAAATGACCTTGTATACATATTTACATGTCAGGCTTTTACATATGGGGCCCGGTACAGAAACCGAGACATGAACGACTGACACACCACTCTGAACTTTCACAAAGAAAGCAGTTAGCAATTACCCAGTGTATGCCTACACGCCATGCTTTAGTCGTGGCCACTAACACTTTAGTGAGCCAAGGATATCCCGGACACGGTCAAGTCCAACCCCAATGTTTTAGTTTCAGACAAAACAGATCAAAACCGGGTTATGCAAGATTTTAGTTAATTATCACAACTGCATAAAACATGATCCCATACCCGACCAAGCGGAAATAATTTACCATATCCCAAGCCCGTATAGGGAAAATAAGTTAAGGGTATTTACCTGAAGTTAAGTCTTTGTAAAGTCAGAACTTAGTCGCAGATCAGAAATAAGCACAGGTACAATCTACCGGAAGGCATTTAGTCTGGGAGTGATGGTAATTATTAACCAATTATTAAAATGCTAACGGTTCTTAATGAAGTCTTAGACTTGAACCGGTTAGACTTACGTTAAAACAATACGGTATGATACGCTAGATTAAACGGTGAGCGGAATAGGATGTTAGTTGGACCCGACAAGTATATAAACTTGTCTTATATGGGTAACCAACAACATTCTGGGTTTTGATAAAGAAATGACGAAGTTAATCCCGTTTTGGTTTAAGTACGTAAATTAGCTACATAAGCTTAACCAAACGCGCATAGGCGAAACCAGGTAACCGGAGAAGTCATATATAAGTTCCATTAAAATATATGTTTGAAATATGTTATAAAATCAGTAGCTTTGCAAAAGATAGGCCCGAGGTATATTTAAAACTGAATTATGCCTTACAAGGGCATTTTGGTCATTTTAAGGTTTATCAAAGATGTTTAAAATGAATATGATGTCAAGACCTTTATTATTCTGTAAAAATACTTATTTTATAATGTTATAACAGTAGGATTTCAAATATATGTGTGTTTGACGGTTTTGAAATAACCTATGTCCCGTAAGGGCATTTTCGTAATTTCACACATAGCTTTGAAGCCAAAATTGGGATTCTGGGTTCAGGACTTGTAATTACTGTTAAGATGTTGAAAATAAGTTTATAAATCAGTAGGTAACAAGTCTTGGCTCATAGTTATGGACTATGAGCCAAGACTTGTTACCTACTGATTTATAAACTTATTTTCAACATCTTAACATTTATTACAAGTCCCGAACCCAGAATCCCAATTTTGGCTTCAAAGCTATGTGTGAAATTACTAAAATGCCCTTACGGGACATAGGTTATTTCAAAACCGTCAAACACACATATATTTGAAATCCTAGTGTTATAACATTATAAAATAAGTATTTTTACAGAATAATAAGGTCTTGACATCAGATTCATTTTAAACATCTTTGATAAACCTTAAAATGACCAAAATGCCCTTGTAACGCATAATTCGATTTTAAATATACCTCGGGCATATCTTTTGCAAAGCTACTGATTTTATAACATATTTCAAACATATATTCAAATGGAACGTATATATAACTTCTCTGGTTACCCGGTTTCGCCTATGCGTGTTCGGTTAAGTTTACGTAGCTAATTTACGTACTTAAACCAAAACGGGTTTAACTTCGTCATTTCTTTATCAAAACCCAGAATGTTGTTGGTTACCCAGATTAGACAAGTTTATATACTTTTCGGGTCCAACTAACATCCTATTCCGGTCACCGTTTAATCTAGCGTATCATACCGTATTGTTTTAACGTAAGTCTAACCGGTTCAAGTCTAAGACTTCATTAAGAACCGTTAGCATTTTAATAATTGGTTAATAATTTCCATCACTCCCAGACTAAATGCCTTCCGGTAGATTGTACCTGTGCTTATTTCTGATCTGCGACTAAGTTCTGACTTTACAAAGACTTAACTTCAGGTAAATACCCTTAACTTATTTTCCCTATACGGGCTTGGGATACGTTAAATTATTTCCGCTTGGTCGGGTATGGGATCATGTTTTATCCAGTTGTGATAATTAACTAAAATCTTGCATAACCCGGTTTTGATCTGTTTTGTCTGAAACTAAAACATTGGGGTTGGACTTGACCGTGTCCGGGATATCCTTGGCTCACTAGAGTGTTAGTGGCCACGACTAAAGCATGGCGTGTAGGCATACACTGGGTAATTGCTAACTGTTTTCTTTGTGAAAGTTCAGAGTGGTGTGTCAGTCGTTCATGTCTCAGTTTTTGTACCGGGCCCCATATGTAAAAGCCTGACATGTAAATATGTATACAAGGTCATTTGTACTGTCCCAAGTTATTTATGAAAATGTGCCAAGTGCACCTAAAACCATTTTTGAAAAGATTTTCAAAATGAGTCGGTTGAGTGTATTTACCAGTGTAAACTGACGTATTTTCAAAGATCAAGTTATAGGTACAAGTATGAAATAGGCCGGAAGCTACAAGGCATTTACCGAGGAGTTGCGCCCTTAGGATTTGCCTGTAGAGCCTGTTATCATTTTATGTATATTTTCGATCCGTCTGTTGATCTTATTACAAGCCTTGTCTGTGTATTATCTGTGTTTCCGAACTTTGGACACTTATGGTTTGTAATAGTTTATGCATCCAATGACTTCCGCTGTGTTATCTTATATTTGGTTATGAAGATATCAACTTCACGTCACGGTACTACCCACCGGGCCCACCGGTAGACACGTAGATGTCGGGGTGTGACAGGTTGGTATCAGAGCCAACGTTTGAGGGAATTCGACACTTGTCTTTAGTGTTTGATCTCAAACGACACAGTAACACATTCCTTCGACTCTCGAGTCTAGGATTTGACCTAGGATTATTCATTTCCCTATTTTATTATTATTCTGCTTTGTTTAGTGTTTTGACTTGTTTTTTGGGGCAGGATCATGCCGCCAAAGTTTTCTCAAGGAGCGAAGGGGAAAGGATTAATGAGGAGTGGATCGTCGAAGCAAGGGCCTTCCAACGCTCTTGTTTACAACCCGTATGAGGGCTCAGATGATTCTTCATCACCATGGGAACCATACCCTGACTTACCTCACGAATATTCACCACCGCCAAACTCCCATCATTCACAACATTCGCACCATAGCCATCAACCTTACCATTCACATTCCATTATTTTCAAGGGAATTATAACACTGATATACAACTTCGTTCACTTTCGGTAACTCCACCCGAAGATTCTCCTGAACCTATGGAAGAAGATTCAGAACCCAAAATGCCAGCAACAGGATCGATGGGTCACCCCATTGACATATCCATCGGTTCTAACTCGTACACTGGAACCCCACATCATTACACTGATAGTTACGAAGAGAGGTGGGGACAATAGGTTTTCTACAATACTCCTTCAGTTCATGATACCCCATCCTACCACAACACACCTTCATACCACACTCCACCACAAGAACCACCGGTAGAGCAGCCACTACCACCTCCACCTCCAAGAAGACGTGGGGCACGCATGTCAGTGCGCCTAGGACCGAGAGTAGGGTCACTCTTACCTAACCCTTACCCTACTATAGCTGAAGACCCGCAACTGGGTGGACCCTCACATACTTCACCATTTGTGGAGAACCAACCACAACCAACTATTGAGCTTGAGCCTCAACCACCATTTCCTATAGGTGAGCCGTCACCACTACCACTATCGGGTTTGATAATCCTATCCCTGGCCGAAGCATAGCCACAGTAAAAATGTACCTCTTCATGACCCGTATCTAGAAATGGCCATGAATGCACACTATCCTAACCCCTATCCCTACCAACCAAGTGGATATCCTTATTATAGTTATCAACATCCGGTTGCACCATCTCAACCCCAACCTCAAACGCAACCGCAGCAGCCACCGCCAACAATGGAAGTTCTTACTGAAGCAATAGAAAAAGTCAAGGAGCTTCAGGAACAAACATAAGAAGAACAAAAAGCTGCTGAAAAGACTAGTAAAGAAGCTGAGAGGAAAAAAGGACTAAATTCATAATCATCTTTGTATTTTGTTATTTTAAATTAAGTCCCTGCGTGGACAAGTCTTATTTAGTCCCTTCGTGGACATTGCTTCTTTTATTTAAAGTCCTAATATATTAGGCACATGTAGTCTTGTTTTGATTAATGGAAGTTTCCAGTTATTTTAATTATTATGTTTCGCCTTATCCGTTGTTCAAGCAAACGTCTCGATTTTTATTCGAAATTTATGATATGCGAAATATATCCAAAAGATCTTCTTAATGGTTTACACCCGCTGAGTGCAATAGGTCACATATGTTGGCAAAACGGTAGTTAAGATGGTCTTCTACCCCGATAGTTAAGGTTGAGAAATCCCTTTGTTGAGTCCCTTCTATCCAGAGGTGGTGAACTACGTTCTAAACCTCACTAGTCTGCCCGGTCAGGGCTAGTTAATTAAACCATTTTAAGATTGTCCTAAAAGTTAATATGTTTAAGGTATTAACGTCCTGGCAGTATGACTTGAGGAACCACACGAGCCATCTAGGTAAGGACTATGTCTGAACCTATGTGATCATTGTGATCCAATTAAATATCATCAGTGCGATAATCATAACATATAACATCCATTAGTGATGTATCGCCTATGACTATATTATGTCCATTGGTGACAGCAACAGTGTAGTCTACGACTCTCTATCTCGAGGAAATGAACTTTGTTCAAACCTCAAAGTTTCATGATCCTTTTGAGATCCGACTTGTTTAAAACAAGTCCTTTTGATAAGCCATTAGTGCTATTTTCATAATGTCATGTGAGACAGGCCATTTGTGCCACATTTAAACCCCCCTTAAAGATTTTTAGGCCATTAGTGCCATTATCAAACAAGTAAGGCTAATGAACTCTACATTGTTACTTCAACATCAAGCAGAGAAAATGGTGAGCTCTAATGAAGTGAGCAGCAAGCATGGAGACGATAATGTAGACGGTAAGATTTTGATGACGAAAGGTGAATTACAAGCCATTGTTGCCACGGAAGTTGGCAAGGTTATGAAGGAATATGACGGAAGAAATCGGGAATCTAGTGCTTCACATTCTAAGCACACTTCAAAGCATTCTTCCCAATACCATTCGAAGAACTCATCATAGAAGAAATCTGAGCATCCCTCCGATAGAGATGAGAATTCTGAACACTCGTCTAACATTGAGAGAAAGAGAAAGAATTACCAAAGGAGAACCCACTTTTCTAAGGAAGGATGTTCCTACAACTACTTTGTGTCATGCAAACCACGTGACTTAATGGGCGAAGGAGGAGCTGTAAAGACTCTCCGTTGGTTAGACGAGATTGAGACGATAGTTGAAATAAGTAGATGTGTAGAGAAGGACGTGATACAGTATGTTGCGCAATCGTTCAAGGGTGATGCCCTTACTTGGTGGAAATTAATGATTCAGTCATCTGAGAAAGTCCACTTGTACAACATGAGCTAGGAGAAGTTCGTGGAGATAGTTAAGGATGCTTACTGTCCACCTCACGAGGTGGAAAGGATTGAGACTGAGTTTATTAGGCTGACTATGAAGAACCTTGATTGTGGGAAATATGTGTCGGAGTATAACTATCTTTCCAGGTTGGTACTCTATTTGATAACTCCGGAATCAAAACGCATCTCGCATTTTATTGGTGGATTGGAGCCGGAAATCAAAGGTGATGTTAGGGCATCTAGGCCCGTGACATTTAGGTATGCTGTAGACCTCTCCATGGTTTTAACGCAAGATCTGAAGAGGCAGAGGTCTCTTAGAACAGAGAGAGATGGAAAGAGGAAGAGAGAAGACGACAGGTCGTACCGTCAGAACAAGAATAGGAAGTTTGGGTCGAACAGGAATCGCCATGGGTCTGACAATAGGCCTAGGTGTAGAAGATGTAACAGACGACACTTTGGAGCGTGTCGTAATGAATCTCAAGACAAACCTTGTGGGATTTGCAAGAAGTCAGGGCACAAGGCCCTAGATTGCACGGATTTGAAGGAGGCCACATGTTTCAACTGTGGTGAGAAAAGGCATATCAAACCCAACTGCCCAAAATACAAGAAAGATAATACAACCAAGGACGAGGGAATGAAGAAAGGAAAATCCCGCGCTTTTCAAATGAATGCTAGGGAAGCGGTGAACGACAACAATGTGATAACAGGTACATTCCTGATAAATGATGTATATGCTAGAGTTCTTTTTGATTCAGGGGCTGATAAATCATTTGTAGATCATAAGTTTAGTGCCTTATTAAACTTGCCCATAAGAACCCTAGACATAACATATGATATAGAACTCGCTGATGGAACAATCGAAACCGCTTCTACGATCCTCGATGGATGCTTCATATCCATTAAGAATAACTCCATTCCTGTTTCACTCTTGCCAATGAAGTTGGCCGGATTCGATGTAGTTCTTGGTATGGATTGGTTGTCTAGTAACCAAGCCCATATAGCCTACAATAAGAAAGTCATCAAGATCAAAACCTCATCTGGTAATTTTTTACCATACAAGGAGATATACATTACGGATTGTCAGAGAAGGAATACTTGCTTAAAACCTTGAAATGTTTGAAGAAGAATTGTATCATATATATGGCACAAGTGACCATTGACGAGCCAAAGCCAAAAATTGAAGACTTACCCGTTATTTCTGAGTTTGTTGATGTGTTTCCAGAAGACTTGCCCGGTTTGCCTCCAGACAGGCAAGTGGAGTTTAGAATTGATATTATACCTGGTGCAGCTCCTATTGATAGAGCACCTTATCGACTTGCACCAACGGAGATGAAAGAGTTGAAGACGCAGCTTGAAAAACTTCTAGAGAAAGGTTTTATCCAGCCAAGCTCTTTGCCTTGGGGAGCTCCAATTTTGTTCGTGAAGAAGAAAGACGGTTCAATGCGGATGTGCATTGATTACTGTGAACTGAATAAGTTAACTATCAAGAACCGCTACTCGTTACCCCGGATAGATGACTTATTTGACTAGCTCAAGGTCCGAACGAAAGATGTGCCGAAGACAGCGTTCAGGACAAGATATGGACATTACGAGTTCTTAGTAATGCCTTTTGGTCTCACTAATGCACCTGTAGCATTCATGGATTTGATGAACAGAGTCTGCAAGCCGTATCTTGATAAGTTTGTCATCGTCTTTTTTGATGACATACTTATCTATTCTCGTAATCAGGTTGATCACGAGAAACATTTGAGATGCATACTAGAGTTGTTAAGACAAGAAAATCTCTACGCAAAATTTTCAAAGTGTGAGTTTTGGTTACGAGAAGTCCAGTTCTCAGGACATGTCGTCAGTGAGCGCAGAATCCAAGTAGATCCCGCAAAAGTGGAAGATGTTATGAATAGGCAAGCTCCCAAAACTCCATCGGAGATCCGTAGCTTTCTAGGTCTGGCAGGCTACTATAGGAGGGTTGTTAAGAATTTCTCCAGAATAACTACCCCACTAACTACATTGACCCGCAAGGATGTAAATTTGTTTGGGGTCCGAAACAGCAGGAAGCTTTGAAGTTTTGAAGCAGAAACTGAGTAATGCACCTGCATTAACCTTACCTGAAGGAATAGAAGATTTTGTGGTTTATTGTGACGCATCCCACACCGGGATGGGCTGTGTACTTATGCAGAGTGGTAAGGTAATCGTTTATGCATCAAGACAGTTAAAGGTTCATGAAAGAAACTACACCACACATGATTTGGAGTTAGGTGCCGTGGTGTTTGCGCTCAAGTCATGGAGACATTATCTGTACGGGACAAAGTGTATTATATACACTGATCATAAAAGTCTCCAACATTTATTCAATCAGAAGGATTTAAATATGCGACAGCGCCGATGGATGGAAACGTTAAATGACTATGATTGTGAAATCCGATACCATTCGGGCAAGGCAAATGTGGTTGCTGATGCCTTAAGTCGCAAGGAAAGAATTAAACATATTCGGATTAACGCCAAAAGAATGGAAATAAAGAATAATCTGAATGAAAAGATTTTAGATGCGCAGAAACAAGCCTTATTAGAGGCAAATCTTCCAAATGAAGAATTGGGTGAAGTTGTGGAGCAACTCACGCCGGGAAATGACGGAATCCTTAGATTCTGTGGACGAATTTGGATTCCAAAATTTGGAGGACTTAGGGAATTAATCCTCCAAGAAGCGCATAATTCAAAATACTTTGTTCACCCAGCAGTGATAAGATGAACAAGGATTTAAGGCCCAACTATTAGTGGGCAGGGCTAAAGAAATCCATAGCTACTTATGTAGCTAAATGTCTGACATGTTCGCAAGTTAAGGTCGAACATCAGAAACCGTCGGGATTACTGCAGCCGCTGGAAATTCCCATGTTGAAATGGGAATGTCTAAATATGGATTTCATAACCAAGTTACCAAAGACGAACCGCTGTAATGACGCAATATGGGTAATTGTAGATAGATTGACTAAATCGGCTCATTTCTTACCCATCAATGAGACCTACTACTCAGACAAGTTAGCAAAGCTTTATGTTGAAGAGATTGTATCATTACACGGTGTGCCAGTATCCATTGTGTCGGATAGAGACACAAGATATACTTCTCATTTTTGGAAAAGTTTCCAACAAGCCTTGGGCACGTGACTGAATTTTAGTACGACATATCACCCGCAGACAGATGGACAAAGTGAACGTACTATTCAAACGTTTGAAGATATGTTGCGCGCATGTGTAATCGATCTAGGAGGAAGTTGGGAGAAACACTTGCCTCTAGTCGAGTTCTGCTACAATAACAGCTTTATGCAAGTATTCAAGCTGCCTCGTTTGAAGCTCTTTACGAGAGAAAGTGTAGGACGCCCGTTTGCTGGGCAGAAGTTGGGGAAGCTCAACTAACAGGACCGGAGATTGTTTTGGAGACGACAAACAAGATTTTATAGATTCGTGCATCTCAAGGCTGCCAGGGATAGGGAGAAAAGTTAAGCGGATAAGAGACGTAAACCCTTAAGTTCCAGGTAGGGGACAAATTTTAATAAAAGTATCGCCTTGGAAAGGCGTTATGCGCTTTGGAAAAGTTGAGCCCTAGGTGCATTGGACCGTTCGAGATCATCGAACGTGTCGGGTCGGTGGCTTATAAGTTGAAACTGCCGGAGAAACTTAGTGGGATCCATGATGTGTTCCACATATCTAATCTGAAGAAATGCTTGGCCGACGAATCATTAGCAATGCCTCACGAGGATGTGCAGATTGATAAAAACCTGCGGTTCATTGAGAAACCAGTTGCGATTGAAGATCGGCAGGTGAAAAAGCTTCGTAGGAAGCACGTGCCAATTGTGAAGGTTAAATGGGATGCTCGTCGAGGTCCCGAGTATACATGGAAAGTAGAGTCTGACATGCGACAGAAGTATCCACACTTGTTTGATTGAAATCTCGGGTCGAGATTTAATTTAAGGGGGTGAGGATGTAACACCTCGTGTTTTTACGTCCAATAAAATTCTGACATTTGTCCCGGAAATCCTCGTGTGCCGTATGGTGAATTAGGAGGGACAGAAGTCATTAAAACGATAATAATATTCGTATTTTATTACATGAAATAAGTTGGAGGACTTAAGAAAAATTTTGGAATTTTTCAAGTTCTGAAGACCCCTTGCGGGCCGCAAGGCTCTTGCCATACGGTCCGCAAGACCACTGATTCTGTGGGCGCCTGAGGTCCTTACGGACCGCAAGGAAAAGCCCATACGGTCCGTAAGGACCTGCCAGCGAACAGAAAGGTGGCGGCAGCCTGTTCTGCCACATTTGTAGAGTTTTGGCACCATCTTTGCATGCTTGCCACGCCTTGGGACACTTTTTGGCGTCCTATAACACCTGGATACCCTCTGAGCATCTCCATGACCATTTAATGGATGATTTTCTTGAGTTGCAACCATCTTCTTCAACTGAAATCATCAAAAATCATCCTAGAGGAGTTCCTGGTCATTCTCAAGCATTGCATTATGTTCCTAGCTCTATTTGAACCATATGTAAGTATGCAATCTCGTGCTAAGTTGATTCTATATGGTTTTTAGCTTAGATCAAAGTTCTGTCGTAAATACGCCTTGACTTTGATCTAAATCCGTGATAGCCCAGCCGATAAGCGTAACGAAAGTGGCTACGTGATTGTAATGATTTAGGTGTTAATCCCTTAAAAGGGCACCTCCTGATTACCACGAATTCCTGATCAATTAACGAGTCAAACTAAAAGTCAACAAAAGTCAAACTGTCCAGATTTGTAAAAATTCATAATTAATGATTCAGATGTTATAAAATATGTTTTGATGCGCTTATAACCTAAAAATAAGTACTAGAACATATACCAACTGATTCGGCTCGTCATAATCTTGGTCTAGCATCGGTTCGCAACCGAAAGTCGCAGTATTTGACTTTTCATTGACTTTTCGGTTCTGACCCGATTTAGCCATTTTGGCTACTGACTTTTGGTTAATTTAAAACCATATTTAAGTTTAGGATGGCCTCCTAAGGTTTCGTCACTCGATTCATTAGAAATCTGAGTTTTTATATAAGTTCCATAATTGTTTTTTTAAAACTTTGCAAAAAGGTCCTTTTGTGCAAATCATGATTTTAAACACCCGTGCATGTAAAAATAAGACATAAAATGATTTGTAAACATAATTTTATTATGTTGATGTCAAGAATCTGATTATAATCTGAGTTTTCGCAAAAGATGCGTTTATGGCATTTAAATGGCTAAATTGCCCTGCATTTTAGAAAGATTAAACATGGTTTTATCATTAAAAATGAAATGTTTACTGATATAATATGATAAGTAGGACATATTGGGATGTTTATTCAGATTATGACCTGAATGAAGGTCTAAGATTCGTTAAATGCCAAGAAATGACCATATTACCCTTTTTACGAAAAATGACTTAAATCAATCTTTTTGTAATCAAAACTTAAACCTACTGATGTAATAAGTTAAATGATATATTTTTTATATATAAAACAAGTCCTAACCTCGGTTTATCTTAAACATCGAATATAGTGGCATTTATCGACTTTTACGCCTTTTCGGCGCATAGTACGGTTTAAAACCATAACTATGAGCCAAGACTTGTTACCTACTGATTTATAAACTTATTTTCAACATCTTAATAGTAATTACAAGTCCTGAACCTAGAATCCCAATTTTGTCTTCAAAGCTATGTGTGAAATTACAAAAATGCCCTTACGGGACATAGGTTATTTCAAAACCGTCAAACACACATATATTTGAAATCCTACTATTATAACATTATAAATTAAGTATTTTTACAGAATAATAAAGGTCTTGACATCAGATTCATTTTAAACATCTTTGATAAACCTTAAAATGACCAAAATGCCCTTGTAAGGCATAATTCGGTTTTAAATATACCTCGGGCCTATCTTTTGCAAAGCTACTGATTTTATAACATATTTCAAACATATATTTAAATGGAACTTATATATGACTTCTCCGGTTACCCGGTTTCGCCTATGTGCGTTCGGTTAAGCTTACGTAGCTAATTTACGTACTTAAACCTAAATGGGATTAACTTCGTCATTTCTTTATCAAAACCCATAATGTTGTTGGTTACCCATATATGACAAGTTTATTTACTTGTCGGGTCCAACTAACATCCTATTCCGCTCACCGTTTAATCTAGCGTATCGTACCGTATTGTTTTAACGTAAGTCTAACCGGTTCAAGTCTAAGACTTCATTAAGAACCGTTAGCATTTTAATAATTGGTTAATAATTGCCATCATTCCCAGACTAAACGCCTTCCGGTAGATTGTACCTGTGCTTATTTCTGATCTGCGGCTGAGTTCTGACTTTACAAAGACTTAACTTCAGGTAAATACCCTTAAATTATTTTCCCTATACGGGCTTGGGATACGGTAAATTATTACCGCTTGGTCGGGTATGGGATCATGTTTTATCCAGTTGTGATAATTAACTAAAATCTTGCATAACCCAGTTTTGATCTGTTTTGTCTGAAACTAAAACATTGGGGGTGGACTTGATCGTGTCTGGGATATCCTTGGCTCACTAGAGTGTTAATGGCCACGACTAAAGCATGGCGTGTAGACATACACTGGTTAATTGCTAACTGCTTTCTTTGTTAAAGTTCAGAGTGGTGTGTCAATCGATCATGTCTTGGTTTCTGTACCGGGCCCCATATGTAAAAGCCTGACATGTAAATATGTATACAAGGTCATTTGTATTATCCCAAGTTATTTATGAAATTGTGCCAAGTGCACTTAAAACCATTTTTGAAAAGATTTTCAAAATGAGTGGGTTGAGTGTATTTACCAGTGTAAACTGACGTATTTTCAAAGATCAAGTTACAGGTACAAGTACGAAATAGGCCGGAAGCTGCGGGGTATATACCGAGGAGTTGCGCCCTTAGGATTTGCCTGTAGAGTCTGTTATCATTTTATGTATATTTTCGATCCGTCTGTGGATCTTATTACAAGCCTTGTTTGTATATTATTTGTATTTTCGAATTTTGGACACGTATAGTTTGTAATAGTTTATACATCCAATGACTTCCGCTGTGTTATCTTATATTTGGTTATGATGATATCAACTTTACGTCACGGTACTCCCCACCGGGCCCACCGGTAGACACATGGATGTCGGGGTGTGACAATTTCTTCATGATGTCATTGATTCGTGTCTTTACGGTCTATATAAAGTGCGTTAAGTAACCCGATAGGGGGTTAGAAGGGTGGTTTGGTAAAGTTCTTGTCTTGTTCACTGTATAGATCCTGCGAGGACTTGGTTCAAGCTTACTAGCACCTCCTTCAATGCCTCAAAGTTATTGGACGGCGGGGGTGCGATAGTTTGAACCCCTCATATGTAAACTACTATTAATATTTTAAACCGGCTACTTGGGATTGTATCCCTGTTGACTCAAACCACTTAGCCGAGGGTAACGACACCTTCAAAAGAGAGGCCTACCACTTTTCGCATTAATAACTTATTTAATTATCTTCCAATATTCCGACCCTTTGGGATTGTATCCCTGCTGACTCAAACCACTGGGTTGAGGGTAACGTCACCTTCAAAAGAGGGGCTTACTACTATAACTAAGATATTCTCTTAAAAAGTCCGAAAGTGCGAAAATCATCAAATGATACATTAAAGATGAGTTGGATCCAAGTGATTCTATCTTGTCTATCTTTTCTTTCATTTTATTTATCTTCTTATTTTTAGTTTCAATTTTATGTTTAAAAACTTTTATCAAAAATTTAGATTGATTAGACGTTGACAATAAACCGGTACTAAAAGCTCCTGTGTCCTTGGACGACCTCGGTATCTTGCTAACACTATACTACGCTCACGATGGTGCAATTGCCCAAGTGTGTGTTTAGTGTTAGTACAATATCGTGTTTTATAAATTTAAAACTTAACCAATGCGTAAAATGAACTTAAAATGTTACGCACACCAGCTCACCCATTGCACTCATTTCAAACTCTGCTGCCATGAGTTGCCTAAACTCTTCACACATGGCAGTGCATGTGGATCCAAAAATGATGTCATCCACATAAATTTAGACAAGCATCAAATCTTTTCCTCTCCATTTTAAAAATAAGATTTTATCAATTTTACCTCTTGTGAAACTAATGGATAAGAGAAAAGTGGAAAGAGTTTCATACCAAGCTTTGGGTGCTTGCTTCAGGCCATACAAAGCTTTGTTGAGCTTGTAGACATGATCAGGATAAAATGCATCTTCGAATCCAGGAGGTTGACAAACATACACATCTTCTTTGATCTTTCCATATAGGAATGCACTTTTGATATCCATTTGAAACACTTTAATGTTGTGGTTAGCAGCAAAAGCTAAGAATAATCTGGCTTCTAACCTTGCTACAGGAGCAAAGGTTTCATCATAGTCAATGCCTTCCTCTTTTCTATAGCCTTGAACCACGAGCCTTGCTTCGTTCTTGACTACAATACCCCTTTCATCAGTTTTGTTTTTGAAGACCCACTTTGTGCTAATCGGACATAGATCCTTTGGAAGTGGTACAAGTTCCCATACTTGTGGTCTTTTGAATTGTACGTGCTCTTCTTGCATGGCTTCTACCCAACTATTGTCTTTTAGTACCTCCTGGTACTTGACAGGTTGAGTGAGTGATAGAAAGCCAGCAAAAAGACAAAAGTTTTGGGATTGGCTTCTTGTGAGCACTCCCTCCTTGATGATGCCAATAAATTGATGGATGCGTTTTAAGGAAGATAAGATCTCTCTTATATGGAATGATAGCATGTCACACCCCAACTAATGGCGGAATCATTGGGGCGTGACACTAAGCGAATCAGATTGTCCAAGAGAATCCATAACAACTATTACCGATGACAATATTTAATACGTTAATTTCCCATACAATCAACAAATATTCATACCATAGTCATTAGGAATTACAATATTCTCAAACAAAACATGATCCAACAACTAGATTTTTATTATGAGTTTCTAAAAATAAAGCCCTAAATCATTGCAGCATAGAATCATCAACCTCTGACATACGTTAAAATAAAGTCAATGTAAAGGTGAGCATACAGGTTTAGCATAGGCATAGTAGATAAGCGTTTCGCATAAACCGCATGAACATACGTAAGAGATGTGAACTATGTTAACAACATTGATACAAGTAACCAACAAACTGCGAGTGCGAGTCACGCGAACAAGTGTCCACGTAGTAAAGAGAAAATAAAGATAGAAATAAAAGTGTGAGCCTTAACAACCCCGGGCCTCTGGGTGGCGGGTCAACCTCTAGCAAGCTATCATGTTAAGGGTGGCACACAAGTCATCGAGCAAATAACATACAATTCAGTGATTCACGTATAGTCATGTAAGTGCGTATTGCTTTAAAGAGTTTAAGCGTTGTGTGTAGTTTTTTGATATAGAGAACGTATGTAACACCTAAAAGTGCATTAAAGCGAAAAGGGGTCAAGTATACTCACAGCGAGTGCGTAAACAACGAAGTACGAGTAGAGGAGAGCGGGGAGAGTGCCGAGTTAGCATGTAAGCGAGAACAGAAGTGCATTAGTCTTCTGAAGTGCTGAAACAGTCGAAATGAAGTTCGGTGGGAGAACAGGTAATTCGTACGAATTGGGATTTCATACGAAATGGTAATTCGTACGAATTGCAATTTCGTACAAAATTTCATTTCATACGAAATGTGCCCTTTGTACGAAAAGTGTGATCCAACCTGTTTCCGTGTCCAAAATTGAGTGTTTTCACGTCGTTCCTCGGGAAAACCGAGTGTCCATCCTTCCAACCTTGAGCTACCAAGCAAACCAAAAGCTGGGGAGGTCCTTAGAGCGAGTTAGTCGTTTGTGGAAACTCGGACTGGGCCGTACGAACACGAAGTGGTTCGTGCGATCCAGTCCAGTTAGCGCAAGTGACTATTCTAGCGTCTTCGTGCTACCGGGACTGAGTTTTCTCTTGGAATAGATGTAATTTCGAATCCATTTCAAGTATGTTCCTGACAATGCTTCGTCCCACTATTTAGTGAATGAAACACACGTCAGTTAGTCCGTTATTGTGTAGAAAATCGAGTATGAAACAGTTTTGCTAAGATCTAACACTTGGTGAGTTGGAAACATTAAGTTTTCCAGTCTTGAGGAGCCAAATCTTGCTCAAACACACTCGTTCAAGTGTAAATCCGTGTTAAAATCAGAAAGTTTTTATGAAAAAGATGAAGGTTTTGTAAACAGAGAAATTGGGATGAAATCAGATATAAACTCGTGTAACATCGTCGTGGAAGTCGTTGTGTTTCGCGTAAAAAAGCATTGTTCTTACTTAGAAAATCAGAGAAGAGCAAGTAGGAGAGAATTCGTGCGAAATGGCAGCCAAAAGTGAGGAAGTGCACGAGTGTGGTATTTATAGGAGAGAGCATGTATCGTGGTCCTAGTTTCCCTTTCTTCCCAAATTGGATCACTCCTTTCCAAGGTGAAACCTTTAAGAGAATGTGATCTCCAACTTCGAACTGTAGGGCTTGCGTCGCTTATCGGCGTAACTCTTTTGACGACTGCGAGCTTTCAGGAGATTGTCTCTGATATGGAGAATCTTGTCGGTTGTTTCTTGTATTAACTCAGACCGGTAATATGTGCTTCTTCGATCTCGTGCCATACGATAGGCGATCGATATTTTACCATAAAGTGCCTCAAAGGGTGCCATTTGAATACTAGTATGATAACTGTTATTGTACAAAAATTCTATTAAGGGTAAATGCGAATTCCAATTACCACCAAAATCTATGACACACGATCAAAGCATGTCTTCGAGGGTGCGGATCGTGCGCTCTGTCTGACTATCGGTGTGAGGGTGGAAAGCGGTACTGAGGTTAAGGGTAGTACCGAGAGCGGATTGAAATGTCTCCCAGAGACGGGAAGTAAAGCGACCGTCGCGATCAGAGATGATGTCACGAGGCGTCCCGTGTCGACAAATAACTTGTCTACTATTCCTTCAACCGTTAACCGTGCATTGTCAACGAGTTCTTGTGGAGCTGGGTTGACTTGAGGAGCGTGAGGTAGTGCTGGCAGCGCTGTGAGAGGCTGAGGAGCTTGCTGACGAGGGCCTGAACGGCAGCTGACGGTGTAGTGACCATAGATGTTGCTGTTGACACAGAAGCGGCAGTTGCCTCCAATTGCGTGATGATAAGTGCACTTAGGGCACAAAGGATGAGGACCAGAGTATACGCACGCTTAGCAGGAGGTGTGTTGGGAGTAGTGAGCTGGTGAGACTGGTGGTTTGGTTGTGCAACTGCTGCATTATTCTTGCTGGTGTTCCTTCGCTTGTGGCTCTGCGGTTTGCTTTGGGGACTTGAGACGGTGTGGTGTCGGCGCTTGGCTCAACAGTAGCCTGGCTGAGGTTCTTGGTTGTGACCTTGAAAGCTCCAGCCAAGACTCGTTAGTCGTTGATCTCGGCTGCGAGTTGATAAGTTTCTTCGATGGTAGTCGGCCTTCCGGCTTGAACAAAATCAGCAACACAATTGGGGAGAATGCAGAGATACTTTTTGATGGCTTTCTCGGTGGTATCCACTTGACCTGGACAAATAATACTCAACTGTTTGAATTGGGCGGTGAGACTTGGGTTATCACCTCCCACCTGTTTGATATTCCAGAATTCATTTTCTAACTTTTGAACTTCATGGGGAGGGCAGAATTCTTTAATCATTAACTCCCTTAGCTCCTCCCATGTGAGTCCATAGGCTGCATCATTTCCGCGCCTGTTGCGCTCGGCGGTCCACTAGTCAAGTGCGCTTAACTGGAAAACACCAGTTGCATTGACGGTGCGGAGGTTCTCCGGACGTCCGCTTTGGTGGAAAGTGACCTCAATAGCCTCGAAGCAGTGAAGGTCATAGAAGCGCAAGCTTTGAATTGCTTGAAGCTGAATGGAGCCTTTTGGTGCATCGTTCTTGGAATCCACTGATGAGTTGCTATTGATAGCGTGAATCTCACTGACGATTTGAGGAATCACCTTGGCCATTTCCTTGGCCACGAGTGAGGCGATTCATTTGTTGGCGTTGTGTCGCTAGGAAATGCGGCGAGTGTGAGATCCCATTGAAGCCATCAAAAGACAGAGATCGGATGAGATTCAATTATAATAGGTTCTGTTTAAAAGTTTAGCTTACATAAAATATTTATTATTATTATTATTCACATAAGGCACAGAATCACGTAAACACGTATCCACATAAGCACATTTGCACATAGGCATATAAACACGTAAGCACATAATCACATAAGTCATGAAAGCATATATTTTGCACGTATTCGCCTTCATTAAATTATGCGTAGCGCGAATGAGATGTGCGCAGTATAGCGTATATAAGCGAGTAACATAGCGAGTAACACCGATAATGAAGTAGTTGTGCATTTATCTTGATTACGATTATCATTATCGTTTTAGATTGTGCGAGTTGTGCATACGTTTACTGAGCAAGAAGTGATAAATCGAGAAATCGATAAAGCGTAAAAGTTTAAACTCATAAATATAAAACTCAAAACCATGATAAAATCCGATGATGCGTAAAATCGGCGATTGCAGGCTTAAAAACAATTGGAGTGTCCTGGGTTTTGAGACGTTGACTACCCAAAATGATTCGACCGTTCCTCTGAGTCTGGACACACGCTTTAGCCTAGAAGGTAAATGCTCTAACCGTCTCGTGGCTAACGACATCACCTTTCCGGTTACTACGCGCTCCACTAGTAAAACAATCGAGACTTTGGCGAGATTGAAAATCGAGGAGTGAGACTAGTTATTAAGATGCGGGTTTCACTCCTGACTTAACAACTTCGTACCATAACTGTGGTAAGTAAAACCACGAGATCGAAGTGGAGATTTCCGTCGAGATGTAGATATCACTCCTAACTTGACGAAAAAATCCCGTGCAGAGAGTAATACGCGGGATTAATGATCTTATCGAGAGTTCTTGGTTTTCACACCTAGTCTTGACACAATCACTCGTTTGTGTTATACAAGTTCCATTGAGCGTGTATTATGGTAGCTTTAGGAAAAGCATATGTAGTTTAGTTACCAGGGCTAGATTAAAAACACAAACCGGTGAAAATTTGTTCGTTTTTAATCGGGAACCTGTCTAATTCGTACGAAATGCGCAATTCGTATGAAATGTGCAATTCGTACGAAATGTGCAATTTGTACGAATTGTGCAACTCGTACGAATTGTGTAATTCGTATGAAATGTTCAATTCGCACGGGCTGGTTTGGTTCGTCCGCGAGGTCTGTTATGGGTGCTTAGACTATAAACTAGGTCGAGCATGGCAGTTCTACCTAATTCCCTATAGTTATGGCTCTGATACCAATCTGTCACACCCCAACCGATTGCGGAATCATCAGGGCGCGGGACTAAGCGAATCAGATTGTCCAAGAGAATCCATAACAACTATTTCCAATGACAATATTTAATACGTTAATTTCCCATACAATCAACAAATATTCATACCATAGTCATTACGAATTACAATATTCTCAAAAAAAACATGATCCGACAACTAGATTTTTATTATGAGTTTCTAAAGATAAAGCCCTAAATCCATTACAGCATAGAATCATCAACCTGTCACATACATTAAAATAAAGACAATACAATAATGTAAAGGTGAGCATACAGGTTTAGCATAGGCATAGTAAATAAGCGTTTCGCCTAAACCGCATGAACATACGTAAGAGATGTGAACTATGTTAAGAACATTGATACAAGTAACCAACAAACCGCGAGTGCGAGTCATGCGGACAAGTGTCCACGTACTAAAGAGAAAATAAAAAGAGAACTAAAAGTATGAGCTTTAACAACCCCGGGCCTCCTGGTGGCGGGTCAACCTCTAGCAAGCTATCATGTTAAGGGTGGCATACAAGTCATCAAGCAAATAACATACAATTCAACGATTCATGTATAGTCAAGTAAGTGCGAGTTGCGTTTAAAGAGTTTAAGCGTTGCATTTAGTGTTTTGATATAGAGAACGTATGTAACACCCAAACGTGCATTAAAGCGAAAAGGGGTCAAGTATACTCACAGCGAGTGCGTAAACAACGAAGTACAAGTAGAGGAGAGCAGGGAGAGTGCAGGGTTAGCCTGTAAGCGAGAACAGACGTGCATCAGTCTTCTGAAGTGCTGAAACGGTCGAAACGAAGTTTGGTGGGAGAACAGGTAATTCGTACGAATTGGGATTTCGTACGAAATGGCAATCGTACGAATTTCATTTTTGTACGAATTTCATTTCGTACGAAATGTGCTCTTTCGTACGAAAAGTGTGATCCAGCCTGTTTCCTGTCCAAAATCGAGTGTTTTCACGTCGTTAGTCGGGAAAATCGAGTGTCCATCCTTCCATCCTTGAGCTACTTAGCTAATCAAAAGCTGCGGAGGTCCTTAGAGCGAGTTAGTCATTTGTGGAAACTCGGATGGGGCCGTACGAACACGAAGTGGTTCGTGCGATCCAGTCTAGTTAGCGAAAGTGACTGTTCTTGCGTCTTCGTGCTACCGGGACTGAGTTTTCTCTTGGAATAGATGTAATTTCGAATCCATTTCAAGTATGTTCCTGACAATGCTTCGTCCCACTATTTAGTGAATGAAACACACGTTGGTTAGTCTGTCCTTGTGTAGAAAATCGAGTATGAAACAGGTTTTCTAAGATCTAACACTTGGTGAGTTGGAAACATTAAGTTTTCCAGTCTTGAGGAGCCAAATCTTGCTCAAACACACTCGTTGAAGTGTAAATCCGAGTTAAAATCAGAAAGTTTTATGAAAAAGATTAAGGTTTTGTAAACAGAGAAGTTGGGATGAAATCGGAGATAAACTCGTGTAACATCGTCGTGGAAGTCGTTGTGTTTCGTGTAAAAAGCATTGTTCTTACTTGGAAAATCAGAGAAGAGCAAGAAGGAGAGAATTCGTGCGAAATGGCTGCCAAAAGTGAGGAAGTCCACGGGTGTGGTATTTATAGGAGAGAGCATGGAGAGAGAGCTGGGCCACATTTCGTGCGAAATGGCTTTCATATGAAATAGCCATTTCGCACGAAATGATCAATTCGTACGAAATGGTTATTTTGTGCGAATTGATCAGTTTTGTGCGAAATGCTCCCAGTTCGCGTGTTGGTTGCTTGTTTGGTGTTTTCATTTGTACCAGTTAGTTATGTTAAGTGTTTTGGCGAAGTGTTGAGTGTTGCATAACAATATAATGCGATAGAGCGAGTTGCGTGAGCGAGAGAGAGTTTAATCACATATAAAACACAAACATATAACACACGGCCTTACATAACTCATATAAATAACTACGTTTGCGATTTGTGTGATAAGCGAGGTCATAGGCGCGAGTGGTTACCGAACAAACAAACACACTTGGCTTGTAATTTGAAGTAGTTCTCTGTGATTCGTGTAGCGTTAGCATTGCGAGTATTCAGCGTTTTAAGTGTGATGTTATGCTGTGTGATGAAATGTATTTAGTATAACATAATTCCATTATTATGTTGAATCCCGAATTACAGAACGATTATAAGGGAAATGTCGGTAGTAACAGAACAACCAGAAAAGTCGGGTTGTTACAGTCACCCCTACTTTAGGTAAATTTGTCCCGAAATTTAAGTAGTAGAAGTAACGAAGAGATGTGGATATTTTGATTTCATATCACTTTTGAGTTTCCAAGTGAACTCGGCACCACGTTTGCCTTCCCATTGGACTTTCACAACTGGAATGCGACTACGTCGAAGTTTCTTGATCTCTCGGTCCATGATTTCTACTGGCTTTTCCACGAAATGCAGAGTCTCGTTTATTTGCAAATCTTCGAAAGGTACATGAAGATTTTCTTCAGCTAGATACTTCTTGAGGTTTGACATGTGGAAAGTCAGATGTACGTTGCTGAGTTCCGTTGGTAATTCGAGTCGATAGTCCACTTTACCAGTTCTTTCCAGAATCTTAAAAGGACCTATGTATTGTGGCGCTAGTTTCCCTTTCTTCCCAAATCGGATCACTCATTTCCAAGGTAAAACCTTTAAGAGAACGTGATCTCCAACTTCAAACTGTCGGGTCTTGCATCGCTTATCAGCTTAACTCTTTTAACGACTGCGAGCTTTTAGGAGATTATCTCTGATCTGGAGAATCTTGTCGGTTGTTTCTTGTATTAACTCGAGACCGGTGATCTGTGCTTCTTCGATCTCGTGCCATACGATAGGCGATCGACATTTTCTACCATAAAGTGCCTCAAAAGGTGCCATTTGAATACTAGTATGATAACTGTTATTATACGAAAATTCTATTAAGGGTAAATGCGAATCCCAATTACCACCAAAATCTATGACACACGATCAAAGCATGTCTTCGAGGGTGCGGATCGTGCGCTCTGTCTGACTGTCGGTCTGAGGGTGGAAAGCAGTACTGAGGTTAAGGGTAGTACCGAGAGCGGATTGAAATGTCTCCCAGAGACGGGAAGTAAAGCGACCGTCGCGATCAGAGATGATGTCACGAGGCGTCCCGTGTCGACAAATAACTTCGTCAATCGTTCAACCTTATAGTCTTCTCGTATCGGAATAGTGAGCATTTCATAAGACGATCGACGATAACCCAAATGCTACCATGACCAGAAGTTGTGCGAGGGAGTTTCGTAATGAAATCCATGATTATACTTTCCCATTTCCAGATTGGGATATCGGGTTGCTCGAGTAAGCCAGAGGGTCGTTGATGTTCAGCTTTAACTTTCGCACAAGTTAAGCATTCCGAAACATACAGAGCGATATCCTTTTTTATGCCCGGCCACCAATACCTAGAACGGAGGTCCTGGTACATCTTGTCAGCACCGGGGTGAATGGAATATCGGGAGTTATGGGCTTCGGTCATCAATAACTCTCGGAGGTCATTGCGGCTAGGAATCCAAAGGCGATTGAGAAAGTAATAGATACCGTTGGATCTATTCTCCAGCTGGGTTTCGGCAGCACATTTCATTTCATCATACAAGGTATTCTCAATGAAACACGTGTGTTGGGTTTCGCGAATTAGGGTTTCGAGTTCATTCTGGGCTTATGCTATACACATAGCTTTGTCGACTGAGAGCATCGGCTACAATTTTTGCTTTACCGGGATGGTAGTGTATTTCACAGTCATAGTTGTTGAGAAGTTCAACCCATCTGCGTTGGCGCATGTTTAGTTCTTTCTGATTAAAGATATGTTGTAAGCTCTTATGGTCGATGAAGACCGTACACTTTGTACCATAAAGGTAGTGTTGCCATATCTTTAACGCGAAAACAACTGCACCAAGTTTCATGTTTCAAACCTAAATAAGTGTCTAGCTAAAGAAGGACTTCAAGTTCCACTTGAAGATCTTCAAATTAACGAGACATTGCATTTTGTGGAAAAACCAGTTGAAATCATGGACTGAGGAATCAAGCAACTAAGGCGCAGTCGAATCCCTATCGTCAAGGTTCGATGGGAAGGAAAACGTGTGCTGAATTTACTTGGGGACTCAAGAGTGATATGAAGACTAAGTACCCACATCTATTCATTGCATCTTCCTAAATTTCGGGACGAAATTTCCTAAAGGGGGGAGACTGTAACGCCCTGCTTTTTCGTAACTTTCTATATTTAGAAAGCGCGTCTTGTATTTCTATTTTTGGAAACCTTTGTATCTTGTATTCGTTCTTTCATTGTAACATTTGTAATCGAGACTTGAATCATAATGGAATCTATATTTTATCTCAATACTTGTTATACATATTCATATATACATGCACTTGATACATTATACTCGAAAACGTGGCATATATACAAATACGTGACATCTATACTTAATACATACTTTATACGCAATGCATATACTCGATCTCATATGTTTTATACTTACATGGACATTAGAACATGTCCCTTATGCTTAAAATACCTTAGATGTTCATAAACATCAACTTATAGCACCTAAACACGTTACATAATAACAAAACTCAAAAAAAATTTTTGGCTCCTGATCCGTCGCATACGGACCGCATGGGAACCCCCATACGGTCCGCAAGGACATCTGGACGGGCAGAAGTCTTGGCAGCCGCTGGTTTATGCACGAAATCCCATTTTCCTCATCTCCCCAATGGTTATTAACCTCATTAAACCTCACCAAACCGCCTCCTAACTCTTCCCTATAAATACCCACCCTATTCCACATAATTTCCACTTTCTAAACTCCATCTAATCACTCTCAAACATCCCCAAATCAGTTGCAAATCACAAGTTCGAGTAGATTCAACACCTTTCACTAAAGTGAGCATAACTTGCTCATTTCTTAACGAAATTACTTGATTCTTCTTCCTACTTGCCTGGATAATCCGTAGGTTTGAATCTACTGATTCTCCATGGATAATCTAGACCTGGAAATGCACCTAAAGGGTTCCAAACTTTCTGTTTTGTTCAAAACTCTTTCAAAACTTATGTTTTCTTCATTCAACTTTGTGTTCTTGAGCTCCTAATCAAAGTTATGGTTAGTGAGACTAACCAAGGTTGTCATACATGTAATAAGAGTGTTTTGGCACTCTAAACTTTTGTTTTTGAAGAGCTTAAAGCTCACAAGTGAGGCCAAGTCAAGAACTTGTTGAAGGTGTGACTACAAGGTTAGCTTGGGCTATCCTACCTCTAAGTCCATACATCACTTGATGATTTCTCATCATTATCCCAAGCTAGTTTGCTAGTTGAAAGTAACACAAATCCATCTAGCCTTCGACGTGTGTCGACGCCGGCTCACCGGGTTGTAGTTTACTTAGCTACTTGGTATAGTGACACCATATATTTCATTTCCATTATTGTATCTTGTTTTTGACCCTCCTTGTTGTCTATGACAACTTGTGTAGTGGTGAACTCATAAGAGGTTCCTAAATGGATGGTTCTACCTCCTACCTCCTACATGATTTCTATGATTATCCTTGTTAGTTGTAGAATAATATATATGTATATGGACTATATAATGAACCCAAAACCGAACCCTTGATAATGACTAACTACTCACTTTTCGAGTTACTAAGTTTATCACCAAAGTGTGTAGTTCCTCGTTACGATTCTAATAGGTTTTAAACCTATGAAATCACATCAAACCCTTATGGGTTATCATAGTGTCAAAAACGAGTGCTAAACCTTGGTGACTATTTTTAGGTCTACATACTTTATTATTATTTATGCTCAATATCCCGAATCTTCCGTTAATCTCCATACTTATACCTATGTTCTTCGTGTAGAAGGACAAGGTGCCAATCCTTAACCAAAAACAAGCTATCGGATTTCTCTAGTTGGAACACTTTTGCAAAACCGTGAGTACACTCGACCCATTTACCGTTATTACACACTTTTGGGATGTAACATGTCAATCTATCCAATACACAAATTCACACCTTATGCTTTTATATGCTCAATCCGTTAATACATGCTACTTGTTATGCTTAGGATTCATGCTAGATTCATACGTGCCTTGTCATTAACTTAGCTAGCCCAACTTGACATATATAGCGCTATAGGAGTAGCACACCACCCGTCGGGGTTATGTTAAGCGTATTCATACTTTTTAGTCTCATTGCTTTCGTGACGAGGGAAGCTCATTATACTTGTGGACACTCGGGTTTGACTTAGCATTGCATGATTAGTATACCTTTCACTACAATTAACATGTGGATTCGAGAAATGCCTTTTTATACTTATGCTATGTATCACCAAACTTGTGTACTCGCCTTTGCTTTTGCATTGAATTGTATTTTAAACATGTTACAGGTTGAAGATGATTCTTATGACGGAAGCTAGTAGGACTACCTTAGAAACACATTTGAAACTTACTAGATTTTGTTATGTTGTATTCGTATTAAACTTGTCATCTTATTGTTGTTGTATTTGATTGTTGTATTTCCTTTGAAACAATGTTGTAATTTAATATTTGACTATGAATGAAATCCAATTTTATTAAATTCACTATCACCAATGGTGTTATGAAGTCTCTTGCAATCTCATTTTCGTCTCACCCCGATGTTTCCTCCATCGGTTGGGGTGTGACATAAAGCCTTTATCAAGTAACTCTTGAAGTTAGCTAGATAGCTCGCGCATTTCGGATGGTGCAAGTCGATAGGGAGCTTTAGCGACAGGCGTAGCACCGGGGACTAGATTAATATGAAACTCGACATCACGAGTAGGGGGTAAACCAGGTAAATCGTCGGGAAAAACTTTAGGAAATCACAAACAACAGGTACGTCTTTCAAGGATTTCTTCTCCTTCTCCGGTTTCACAATATGGGCTAGGAAAGCGACGTACTCCTTGTGTAAGTACTTGTTCGCTTGTACACACGACATAAGCATCAACTTCTTTGAGGGTTTTTCACCGTAAACATGTAGCTGATCACCGTTAGGAAGTGGGAAGCGAATCATTTTATCAAAAACAAATGACTTCGACACGATTTTCACGAAGGAAATCCATGCCTATTATGACATCAAAACTACCTAATTGCATAGGTATGAGGTCAATTGGGAAGTTGTGGTTGTTGAGTTCGAGAGTACAGTCACGTAGAACTGAGTTAACAGTAATGGTTCTTCTGGTGGCGATTTCGACATCGAAGGTCTTTGGGAGATTAGCGCGTTTACGTTTTAAAAGCTTTTTGAATTCAAACGATACAAAACAGTAATCGGCTCCAGTATCAGACAAGCAAGAAGCATAAATACTATTAACGAGAAACATACCATAGACAACATTGTTGTCGTTCTGAGCCTGGTGGTGGCTGATGTTGAAAGCTCTTCCACGTATAGCATGTGGTTGCTGCTGCTGTTGTGGCTGTGGTGGCAGTGGCTAAGGCTGCTGCTGCGGCGGCACTTGTTTCACAACGTGATGCGGGCAGACATTGCTGAAGTAGCTGGGATCGCCACAAGTGTAGCAAGCACGTGCATTGGCAATGGGTGCTTGTGGAGCTGGGTTGACTTGAGGAGCGTAAGGTGGGGCTGGCAGTGCTGTGACAGGCTGAGGAGCTTGCTGACGAGGGCCTGAACAGCAGCTGATGGTGTAGTGACCATAGATGTTACAGTTGACACAGAAGTGGCAGTTGTCTCCAACTGCGTGATGATAAGTGCACTTAGGGCACAAAGGATGAGGACCAGTATACACACGCTTAGCAAGAGGTGCGTAGGGAGTAGTGAGCTGGTGAGACTGGTGGTTTGGTTGTGCAACTGCTTCGTTATTCTTGTTGGTGTTCCTTCGCTTGTAGCTCTGAGGTTTGCTTTGGGGACCTGAGATGGTGTGGTGTCAGCGCTTGGTTCAACAGTAGCCTGGCTGAGGTTCTTGGTTGTGACCTTGAAAGCTCCAGCCAAGACTCATTTGTTGTTGATCTCGGCTGCGAGTTTATAAGTTTCCTCGATGGTAGTCGGCCTTGCGGCTTAACAAAATCAACAACACAATCGGGGAGAGCGTAGAGATACTTTTTGATGGCTTTCTCGGTGGTATCCACTTGACCTGGACAAATAATGCTTAACTGCTTGAATCGGGCGGTGAGACTTGGGTTATCACCTCCTACCTGTTTGAAATTCCAGAACTCATTTTCCAACGTCTGAACCTCGTGGGGAGGGCAGAATTCTTTAATCATTAACACCCTTAGGTCCTCCCATGTGAGTCCATAGGCTGCATCATTTTCGCGCCGGTTGCGCTCGGTGGTCCACCAGTCAAGTGCCTTTGACTGAAAAACACCGGTTGCATTGACGGTGCGGAGGTTCTCCGGACGTCTGCTTTGGCGGAAAGTGACCTCAATAGCACCGAACCATTGAAACATTTTGCTCGAACCGTCTTCGCCTGTGAAGGTCATAGGAGCACAAGCTTTGAATTGCTTGAAGCTGAATGGAGCCTTTTGGTGCATCGTTCTTAGAATCCACTGATGAGTTGCTGCTGATAGCGTGAATCTCACTGACGATTTGAGGAATCACCTTGGCCATTTCCTTGGCCACGAGTGAGGTGATTCGTTTGTTGGCGTTGTTTCGCTAGGAAATGCGGTGAGTGTGAGATCCCATTAAAGCCATCTAAAGACAGAGATTGGATGAGATTCGATTATAATAGGTTCTATTTAAAAGTTTAGCGTTTTACACAAAATATTTTATTATTATTCACATAAGGCACAGAATCACGTAAACACGTATCCACATAAGCATATAAACACGAAAGCACATAATCACATAAGTCATGAAAGCACATATTTTGCACGTATTCACCTTCATTAAATCATGCGAAGCGCGTATGAGATGTGCCTAGTACAGCGTATATAAGCGAGTAACATAGCGAGTAACACCGCGCATGAAGTAGTTGTGCGTTTAGCTTGATTACGATTATGATTGTCGTTTTAGATTGCGAGAGCTGTGCGACTTGTGCATACGTTTACTGAGCGAGAAGCGATAAATTAAGAAATCAATAAAGCGTAACGGTTTAAACTCATAAATGTAAAACTCAAAACCATGATAAAATCCGATGATGCGTAAAATCGGCGATTGCAGGCTTAAAAACAATTGGAGTGTCCTGGGTTTGAGACGTTGACAACCCGAAGTGATTCGACCATTCCTCTGAGTCTGGACACACGCTTTGGCCTAGTAGGTAAATGCTCTCACCGCCTCGCGGCTAACAACATCACCTTTTCGGTTACTACACGCTCCAAACTAGTGAAATAATCGAGACTTTGGTGAGATTGAAAATCGAGGAGTGGGACTAGTTAATAAGATGCGGGTTTCACTCCTGACTTAACAACTTCGTACCATAACTGTGGTAAGTAAAACCACGAGATCAAAGTGGAGATTTCCGTCGAGATGTAGATATCACTCCTAACTCGACGAAAGAATCTCATGCAGAGAGTAATACGCGGGATGAGTGATCTTATCGAGAGTTCTTGTTTTTCACACCTAATCTCGAGACAATCACTCGTTTGTATTATACGAGTTCCCTTGAGCGTGTATTGTGGTAGCTTTAGGAAAAGCATATGTAGTTTAGTTACAAGGACTAGATCAAAAACACAAACCGGTGAAAATTTGTTCGTTTTTAATTCGGAACCTATCTAATTCGTACGAAATTTGCAATTCGTATGAAATGTGCAATTCATACGAAATGTGCAATTTTTACGAATTGTGCAACTCGTACGAATTGTGTAATTTGTACGAAATGTTCAATTCACACGGGCTGGTTTGGTTCATCCGCGAGGTCTGTCGTGGGTGCTTAGACTGTAGACTAGGTCGAGCATAGCAGTTCTACCTAATTCCCTATAGTTATGGCTCTGATACCAATATGTCACACCCCAACCGATTGCGGAATCATCAGGGCGCGGGACTAAGCGAATCAGATTGTCCAAAAGAATCCATAACAACTATTTCCAATGACAATATTTAATACGTTAATTTCCCATACAATCAACAAATATTCATACCATAGTCATTACGAATTACAATATTCTCAAAAAAAACATGATCCGACAACTAGATTTTTATTATGAGTTTCTAAAGATAAAGCCCTAAATCCATTACAGCATAGAATCATCAACCTGTCACATACATTAAAATAAAGTCAATACAATAATGTAAAGGTGAGCATACAGGTTTAGCATAGGCATAGTAAATAAGTGTTTCTCCTAAACCGCATGAACATACGTAAGAGATGTGAACTATGTTAAGAACATTGATACAAGTAACCAACAAACCGCGAGTGCGAGTCATGCGGACAAGTGTCCACGTACTAAAGAGAAAATAAAAAGAGAACTAAAAGTATGAGCTTTAACAACCCCGGGCCTCCGGGTGGCGGGTCAACCTCTAGCAAGCTATCATGTTAAGGGTGGCATACAAGTCATCAAGCAAATAACATACAATTCAACGATTGTTGTATAGTCAAGTAAGTGCGAGTTGCGTTTAGAGAGTTTAAGCGTTGTATTTAGTGTTTTGATATAGAGAACGTATGTAACACCCAAACGTGCATTAAAGCGAAAAGGGGTCAAGTATACTCACAGCGAGTGCGTAAACAACGAAGTACAAGTAGAGGAGAGCAGGGAGAGTGCAGGGTTAGCCTGTAAGCGAGAACAGAAGTGCATCAGTCTTCTGAAGTGCTGAAACGGTCGAAACAAAGTTCGGTGCGAGAACAGGTAATTCGTACGAATTGGGATTTCGTACGAAAGGGCAATTCGTACGAATTGCATTTTTGTACAAAATTTCATTTCGTATGAAATGTGCTCTTTTGTACGAAAAGTGTGATCCAGCCTGTTTCTGTGACAACCTGGAAATTTCTCATACTTTCGCGTACCATTGTTAACTAAATCTTTGTGCATGGCACTTGGGAACTTCTTGTAACTTCGCGTACCATCGTTAACGAACTAACTCTTTGTGCGTGGCACTCTAAACATGTACGCTGCATTATAAACCGCGTTTACTCAATTTTCGGGACGAAAATTCTTTCAACATGGGGATAATGTGACATCCCGGTTTTTCGGATAACTTAAACGCACTTCTTCACGGTTATTAATTCGGAGACTTGAATTTGCACGCTCGAAATAGTTACGATAATTTAGTGAACTTGTCAAATGAAGTATGTGCTATGTGTATTAAACGTTTATGAGTTGGTGAATATGTGATGTTCGATTACGTGACTGTTTTAGTTATAAAATATTTATGGTAAATATGTACACGAACCGAACCGAACCGCGACACGAACCAACCTCGATTCCTTGCGACTCAAGGAGTTAACCAAACTTGGGGATCAAGTTTTAAACCCAAACCGCCCCACCCAAACCACTCTCGGCCGCGTGCAACCCAAACCGCAAACCCATTCCCCTTTACCTTCACCCTTTACGCTATATAAACACATACATGCATGAGTTTGATTTCACAAAACAAAAACACAAAACCCTAGCATCTAAGGAAGCCGACGGCAGCCTCCTACACCCCTTCTCGGTCGCGCAACAGTCTTCTCCTCTTCCTTTCTCTCGGTCGCGACAGCATCTTGCCTTCTCCTTCTCGGTCGCGATCTACCTTCAAGCCGAATCCATTCCTCATCTCACTCACGGCTCATTGATCTTGTTATTAAAGGTTAGGAATTATCATTGTTTGCAAGATCATATTCGGATTATATGTTTGAATGTAGTGTTATGTTAGCCGATTTATTGATGATGTTTGTTCGAAATTTGGAAACATAGGCTGTGTTTTGTTGATAAAAACTAGAGATTATGATTAGGGTTTGCATGGATATGATATATATATTGATATATGATTGGAAAATCTGTTTTTGATCGCATATGTTCAATATATTAACGGTTTATGCGAGTTAGTTGTGATAAAGTGCTGAAACAGGTTGCTGAATGATGGTTACAGCCGACTTCAACTGGCTGTAACTCGGTCATTAGTTGTCGAAAAACGGATTTCTGAAGTCTAAGACGTAGAGTTTTAAATAACGAATCTAATGGCACTGGATTCATATTTTTCTGAAGTCGTCTGATATTTTTAAGTGGCCAATTAAGATCAGTAACTAAAGCTGTGAAAATCCTGAAATTTTGTTAGTTGTTTATCAAGTTGGATTTAATAATCTGTAGGGAGTCGAATCATGAAATTTGTACAGCAACTAGGTATGGAAATTTCCGGGCAACTTCCACTGGAATTTTGTTAATTGGACGAACAGTGATTTTTAAATAAATTCTTCCATGGACTGCAGTCAGAAAGTGACGAATCTGACTGCAGCCTAGTATATTAATATTTATGGATAATTGGTAAAGTATTAGGACTTGAAAAATTTATATAAATTTCTACAGTATAACTGTCACCTGCTATAAAATAATTGGAATTTTTGGAACGTTGGAACTATTATATAAAAATCCTCAAAAACAGTCGAATTATGAGTATGTAAGCTGAAACCTGATAACTTGTGAATGTGTGCACCAAAGTGTTGCATGGATTGGATTATGTTCATGATAAATCGTTTTGATTACTATGTTCACATGAGGATACTTGCATGCATGTTTGAGTGTTAGGAATTTTGATTGTGTGTATCACTTTGTGCGTAAATTATGTGTAGAATTTGTATTGGTGTGTTCACACACTGACTTGAAATCAATTGGTTTGTTAGGACGCAATTAGCGGTCCCATCATTTGCAACTTCTGTGCTACACTAACCGAGCAACTAAAGGTGAGTTCACGGCCCCTAATTTTATCCGGTTCTAAACAACAGGGGGAGAAACATGTATACACTCTTCAACTCAATCTCTTTACGTTATACGAAATCAACGACACATAACAATTCGGTAACTAAGTTAATGTTAATGTAACGTTATGGTCACTAAGCAGCTATATCACATAAGTCCTCGACAATCTCTCGGATCGTTAGTATTGGGTTTAAATAGCGGGGAAATTATAAGTAGTACTACTGGGCCCGACAAGTCCCATCCGAGCTAGTCGCGCTAGCCGACCGGGTATGGTCAACGGGTGAATAATTTGGCCTAACTTCGCCATGGTCAGTGATAGGTCTAGCAACATGGAGGCACAACAGTCAGCTTCGATCGCGAACACTTACGTGACATAACATTAGGCTAGCTACCTATATATGTTAACATTGAACTTAATTACGAATCAACAATATTATTCCGGGTTAGGAATAATGGAACAAACAACAATATTATTCCGGGTTAGGAATGATGGAACGAAACAACAATATTATCCCGGGTTAGGGATAATGGAACCAACATCATTATTATTCCGGTTAAGGAATAATGGAACTATCGGTAATATTCCGGGTAAGGAATAATGGAACTATCAGTATTATTCCGGGTTGGGAATAATGGAACTAAATCGTTATCCCGGGTTAGGGATAACGGGGGAAACGAACTCATAACCGAACAAACGAATTTATGAAAACCTGTGAACTCACTCATCTTTAATGTTGACACTTGTTTCTTTACATGTTTCTCAGGACGCTAGGAGCTCTAGGTGCACTCACTTGCATTGATCAAGACATATTTTATCGAGTCTCATTTACAAACATTGTTTTGGGTTTTTTTTTTGGTTTTGGCGTTTATGTTGGCGCCCGTTCCGTTACTTTACTTTATGCTTCCGCTCAGCTTTAAAAACTAATGCTTCCGCTAAACATTGGTAACTAACTAAGATAATATAAAATCTACGATGAATGGTTAAACAAATGATTTTTGGAAAACGTATTACTAAATCATATAGAGTCGTTCGACGTACTAGTGTTTCAGATTCTGGTTTGTTCACACGCCTCGCGGTAAAACTCCGCAAGTGGAAATTTAGGGTGTGACAGTTTCCGTGTCCAAAATCGAGTGTTTTCACGTCGTTCGTTGGTAAAATCGAGTGTCCATCCTTCCAACCTTGAGCTACTGAGCAAACCAAAAGCTGGGGAGGTCCTTAGAGCGAGTTAGTCGTTTGTGGAAACTGGGACTGGGCCGTACGAACACGAAGTTGTTCGTGCGAGCCAGTCCAGTTAGCGCAAGTGATTGTTCTTGTGTCTTCGTGCTACCGGGACTGAGTTTTCTCTTGGAATAGATGTAATTTCGAGTCCATTTCAAGTATGTTCCTGGCAATGCTTCGTCCCACTATTTAGTGAACGAAACACACGTCGGTTAGTCCGTCATTGTGTAGAAAATCGAGTATGAAACAGATTTGCTAAGATCTAACACTTGGTGAGTTGGAAACATTAAGTTTTCCAGTCTTGAGGAGCCAAATCTTGCTCAAACACACTCGTTCAAGTGTAAATCTGAGTTAAAATCAGAAAGATTTTATGAAAAAGATGAAGGTTTTGTAAACAGAGAAGTTGGGATGAAGTCGGAGATAAACTCGTGTAACATCGTCGTGGAAGTCATTGTGTTTCGTGTAATAAGGGTTGTTCTTACTTGGAAAATCAGAGAAATGCAAGTAGGAGAGAATCCGTGCGAAATGGCAGCCAAAAGTGAGGAAGTGCACGAGTGTGGTATTTATAGGAGAGAGCATGGAGAGAGAGCTAGGCAACATTTCATACGAAATGGTCATTTCGTGCGAATTGATCAGTTTTGTGCGAAATGCTCCCAGTTCGCGTGTTGGTTGCTCGTTTGGTGTTTTCGTTAGTACCAATTAGTTATGTTAAGTGTTTGGGCGAGGTGTTGAGTGTTGCATAACAATATAATGCGATAGAGCGAGTTGCGTGAGCGAGCGAGAATTTAATCACATATAAAACATAAACATATAACACACGGCCTTACATAACTCATATAAATAACTGCGTTGCGATTTGTGTGATAAGCGAGGTCGTAGGCGCGAGTGGTTACCGAACAAAAAAACATACTCGGCTTATAATTTGAAGTAGTTCTCTATGATTCGTGTATGATGCGTGGGTGCAAACCGGCGTTTGTTTTGGTTTAATTTAATATTTTTTTACGTAACTTTTAATTTTGGGTAGCCTACTTTTAATAAGGTTTGTGTTTTACAGGTCTTACAGAGTTTAAGGAGCTATTTGGGAGCCAAACGGGGCACCGGGACGCGAACGAGATCAACCGGAATCAAGAAACGAAAAATGCAGAAAGTGAGAATTAGAAGCACCATCGCCGACGCCACTATGGGCCGTCGGCGACACCCCGTGTAAATCTCTCTGTCGCGTGCTTTTTGTTGTAGACAGCAGGGTAGGTCGTCGGGGGAAAACTGGGATTCCACATGCCGTCGCCGACGCCACTATGGTCCGTCGGCGACGGTCTACATTTCTTGCATTGCGAATTTTGAGTTTGTTTGGTTTGGGGACGGTTTTAAACATGATTTTTGACCTATTTTGGGGAATTACGAGTTTGGGGAGTTTGAAACTTGTTCTTGGAGCCACAACCTACCACCATCATCATCTTCCATCAATCCAATCCATCCGATTTCACCTTTCAATCCAAACCCTAATCTCCTCACCATCACCTTCATCATCAACCTTTCCATCCATTCATCATCATCACCTATCCTAAACCCAAACCTTCATCATTTCCACATTCAAGGCTTCAAGATGAACAAGTTCGAGCTTCAATCATCCGTTGATCGTGTTCCATTCGAGCGGCTAATTCCCGGAGGTTTTCACCCCGGTGTAGGTGTTTGTAAGTTTCTAGGGTTTGAACAATTGTTATGATTTGATTTAGTGACAAGTTGTAATTTGATTTTGAAACCAAAGATAATTGTCTTGCATTTGTATTGAATTCGTAAATTGTTGAGTGAAGATTAACTTTGACTTTACGAAATGTTTATGTGCAATTATGCCTTATCTAGGTTAGAGTTTACATGTTCTTGGTAACGAAGTGCATTGCGGTCCGTTGTTACAACGTTGATAGATCTTGGCACCTAAGCCACGCGACACTAAACTTGTTGGTCACTTATGCAATTGAATCAATTCTAAAACGTGTAGGAATCCTAGGACTTCAAATACTGAACCGGGTGTGAACCTTGTTTTCTCATCATTGTTTTACAACCATAATTACTTTCGTTGCAATAATTTTCAGTTTTCATTAGTTAATTAATCAAACCAAACTTGTTGGTTCATTCCAACACTTTTCTCAAAAAACAAATCATCGTTTTCATAGCAAGCTTCATAAAGTGACAATCTTATTTAAAATCAATCTTGTCCGTATGCAAACCACAGACTCTTTGTGGATCGACCCCGTGCTACCACTAACTCATAGTTAAGGATAAATCGGGTTTTTAAATATTATCTTTGACCGAGGCGCGACACCTCGATCAAATTTTGACGTCGTTGCCGGGGAGTTCGTGCGCTTTTCGTTTAGATTTATTGGTTTTCATGATTAACTGTTTAAGTGTTTGTTTTCGTATTACCATATCTGCTTTTGTGTTACGCGGGTGTGTTACTTGTGCAGGCTACAGGTAGTACATGCATACACGGAACTCCGGAAGAACTTCACCGTTAGTATTCGAACCGGAGATTGAGTGGGTTGTTAGACGAAACCTAGCCAACCGATTAGAGGCAACCGTTGTCTCTAATCCACCAAAGCCCAACACACCAAGCACCTCATCCGTTGGAACCGCTCCAATGGATAACCAAAATGCCAACCAACATCAACACCAATACCCTAATCACCCACCTCAAAACCCAAACAACCAACCGGGTGGTAACAATTTAAGACCACCTACACCACCATTTCAAAACCGCGGTCCTAACCAAAACCTCAACCAACGAGCTCGTACACCTGCACCTCAAAACCAAAACCGACAAAACCCATTACCACCAAATGTCAACAACCGCAACACTAACACCAACTGTGGTGTTAATGTGAATCGTGGCAATCCCGCGAATGAAGATCAATTTGTCAACCTTGATGAATTGAGGAATAATATCCCGGATGATGAACCTTATAGTATACCCGGTTATCAATCACCGGAACATGTGAGCGTTCACACGGAATACTCGGACTATGGGGGATATTATAATGGTCGGGTTGAAGACGATGGATGGGGAAATGACAATGAAGGGTCTTTCCACGACGGTGGGAATTTTGGTTATAATGACGGGGGATATCAATATGCGAATGTTGTGGGAGATTACGATTGATACGGTTATGACCATGGTAGAGATGACGGTTATGGGAACAACCGTCAACCACGTAACAACAGTAGGAACCGAAACGATGGTAACAAAACAATCAAAATGCCAATCGTAATCGGATTCCACAATACGTGGGTGGCGGGAATCAAGGAGGTTATCGAGATGGTGATGGAAGAAGGGATCAAAGAATGGGGGACCAAGAGGTGAATGGTCCGCCAAGAGATAATCGATACAATCGCAACAACAATCAACGTCAACCACCGCAAGGAGTTGACGTCGGTTCCGACCTATGATATCTGAAAATGATTCCCCGATTGTACCACCGCCAAGAGGAAGAGTTGCTTTTGATTGCAAACCCAACTACATCAACATACTTCCTCATTTTAATGGACGGTCGAATGATGAGCCATATACGCATTTACAGGAGTTTTCGGCCATATGTAGCACTATTGGGGGTGGTCATTTCACTCGACGAGGTTTGCTTACGTCTTTTCCAATTCTCATTAAAGGACAAGGCTAAACAATGGTTTTTAACACTGCCTACGAATAGCATTCACACTTGGGCGGAGATGCAACAAGCCTTCCTTGACGAGTATTACTCGATGGCCAAGACTGATGATGCACGTGATGAGATTAGAGCGTTTAAACAACTCTTGAGTGAACCGTTACATGAGGCATTCATGAGGTATAAAGAATTGATCCGAAAGTGTCCTCATCATCAAATCAAGAAGTGGGAATTAGTGAAATGCTTTGTGAGAGGTCTAGATGGGGAGACATGGAATCATTTGGAGTCGACGAGTAACGGAACATTGTTGAGTAATCATGAAGATTACGATTGGGAGTTTCTCGAGAGAATGGCTAAAAGATCGAAAGCTAAAGAGTAAGCCGACCGAGCTAAGAAGCACCCTATATCCCGGTCACTACCCGACCTTGACTCTAGTTGAAGGGACCGCATTTCTACATTGGAACAGGAATTGGCCCGTATGAAGTAAAAAGAAGTTAACGCGATGCAATTCGCGGGTTGTGATGGGTGTGGGGGACTCGATCATAGAACCATAGAATGTCAAATGGGAAAAGCAGAAGACACCGAGGAAGTGAATCAAGTGTTTGGTGATCGGAAGTATAACGACATGAACTCGAACACTTACCATCCCGGGTTGAGGAATCACCCTAATTTCCGTTATGGGAACGTCGAAAATCAAATGAACCCGAACTTTAATGCGGGTAACCAAGGCGGATCATCATACCAAAACCGCCAAGGCGGTAATCACGGGGGCTATCAAAGAAACTATAACCAGGGTAGTAATCAATCGTATCAGAACCGTGAAGGAAATTATCAAAGGGGGTACAACCAAGATGGTAACGGCGGAGGTAATTCGAACTCTCAAGACGGTGGTGACGATTTGAGTGCCAAGATTGATGCACTCTTGAATGTTGTGAAAGAATCTAGCAGTGACATCAAGGAGATGAAAAAGGCAAATGAGATGCGGGATAAATCTCATGAGGTGTTGACAAAGCAAGTGGGGCAACTTGCTGAAGAGGTAGCTCAGATGCGAGGAAGTGGAGGAAGACTTCCAAGTATACCACCGTAAACCCTAAGCATCAAGGGTCCAACTCGAAGAACACACGTGAGGTACTAATTAATAAAATTTCTTTACGTAGTGGTCGAGTCATAGATAGTGGTGTCGAGTCACCACCACCTCAGTTTGTTGAAGGGGTGGTGGAAGATGTCAATGATGAGGATAGTATTGACGGTCAAACGGGTAAAAATAAAAATGTTTCTGAAAATAGCAAAAATACCCCTGTTGTGACCGTCCCCGTCCCAAAGGCTAAGAAAAAGGGTGTGGAGGTTAATACTGCCCTTATCCCGAAGCCTTGTTGGGACCATCTAAGAAGGTGGTTACGAAACGTGGCCCACAATAAGAGGAAATGTGGGAAATTTTTAAACAAGTAGAAATCAACCTACCTCTCTTAGATGCGATCAAACAAGTGCCCTCATATGCGAAGTACTTAAAAGAATTATGTACCCAGAAACAAACTAACAAGTTTCCCAAGAAACTTGATTTGACTGAAAATGTTAGTTCGATTCTTTCGGGTGCATTTCCACCAAAGCTACAAGATCCGGGGGCGCCCATTATTTCTATTCAAGTTGGTGAATTCAAAATGACACGGGCACTTTGGACCTTGGGGCGAGTGTGAGTATCTTGCCAGGTAGTTTGTATGACCAATATGAGTTTGGTCCACTTCAGTCGTCTAACACCACCGTGGTGTTGGCGGACTTGACACCCAAACTACCCCGTGGGATAGTCACCGATGTGATAGTAAAAGTTGATGATTTTTATTATCCGGTGGACTTTCTTGTACTTGATTATGTTTCTTTGGACCGAACCAAACAACCAACGGTTATACTCGGTCGACCATTTTTGGCAACATCAAATGCCTAAATCAATTGTAAAATGGGTACTGGTAACCGTCGGTTGCGGTTGAATATTTTTCGGGATTGATGAATCCTCTAGTTGGTGACGAATGCTATATGGCGGATGTCATTGACGAGTGTATCCCTCTATGCGACATTAATGTCGAAGAGGAAAACACAATAGAGGAGTGTTTTATGTTTGACAGGTTGCAAGTGGAAACAAATCGAAGCATGGATGAGGAGGTGGTAAAGATGGAGGTGATGGCGGCGAAGGAAGGAAGACCCAATTAGACACATCAAGTGGAAAGTCTTCCGAAAAATATTGATACGAAATTGAAACCGTCATTGGTAGAACCTCCGGTTGTTGAGTTGAAAGTGTTGCCCAAACATTTCAAATATGCTTATGTGGGTGAGGGCAACACGCTTCCGGTGATCATAGCGGCTAATCTAACCGGAGAGCAAGAGGAAAAGCTCATGGAAGTCTTGGTCACTAATAGAGCCGCTATTGGTTGGACCATTGTTGATCTGAAGGGAATTAGTCCCTCAGTGGTGATGCACAAAATCATCACCGAAGATGGTATCACTCCTTCTCGTGACGCACAAAGGCGATTGAATCCCAACATGCGGGAGGTCGTCAAGAAGGAGTCGTTGAAGTGGCTAGATGCGGGTATCATTTACCCCATCTCTGATAGCCAATGGGTGAGCCCAACGCAAACGGTCCCAAAAAAGGCAGGCATTCAAGTCGTCACAAATGACGCAGGTGAAGAGATTGCCACCCGGCCGGTAACCGGGTGGCGAATTTGTATTAATTATAGGAAGTTAGATTCTGCAACTTCCAAAGATCATTTCCCTTTACGTTTTATTGACCAAATTGTTGACAAGTTAGCGGGTCAAAAATTTTATTGCTTTTTAGATGGGTATTCGGGTTACAACCAAATAGCTATCCATCCGGAAGATCAAGCTAAGACCACATTTACTTGCCCCTACGGTACTTTCG
The DNA here is from genome assembly GCA_947069175.1 of Scalesia atractyloides. Classification (NCBI taxonomy): domain Eukaryota; kingdom Viridiplantae; phylum Streptophyta; class Magnoliopsida; order Asterales; family Asteraceae; genus Scalesia; species Scalesia atractyloides. The sequence continues at coordinate 19,489,820 of CAMTDV010000015.1, read as the reverse complement.
CATTTAGGCGAATGCCGTTTGGGCTATGTAATGCCCCCGCCACCTTTCAAAGGTGTATGATGAGTATATTCTCGGACATGGTGGGGGAGTCCTTAGAGATCTTTATGGATGACTTCTCAATTTTTGGGTCATCATCTGAGGCATGCCTTGACCAACTCGAAAAAGTTTTGAAAAGATGTGTTGAGAAAAAATTGGTTTTGAGTTGGGAGAAGAGCCATTTTATGGTTCAGGAAGGGATTGTGTTGGGGCATGTAGTGTCGAGTCGTGGGATAGAGGTCGACTGTGCAAAAGTGCAAGTCATCTCTACTTTATCGTATCCCACTAGTGTTAAGGGGGTTAGATCATTTTTAGGTCATGCGGGGATTTATAGAAGGTTTATTAAGGGGTTTAGTGACATTAGTAAACCTTTATGTAAATTATTGCTTAAGGACCAACTGTTTGATTTTAACAAAGAGTGTCAAACCACTTTTAACATTTTGAAAGAGAAATTAGTGGAGGCCCCAATGTTGCAATCGTCGAACTGGTCTTTACCATTCGAAATCATGTGTGATGCGAGCGATTATGCGGTTGGGGCTGTTTTGGGTCAAAGGGTGGAAAAGAAACCCGTTGCTATTTACTATACAAGTAAGACTCTTTCGGATGTACAGTTGAATTACACAACTACAGAAAAAGAGCTACTTGCGGTGGTATTTGCATTGGAAAAATTTTGGGCGTACATATGGGGTAACAAGGTTGTTATATATTCTGATCACACTACTGTCAGGTACCTCATGGAGAAAAAGGATGCAAAGCCGAGATTGATCCGTTGGGTTCTTCTATTACAAGAGTTTGACCTAGAGATACGGGACAAGAAGGGTAGTGAAAACATGGTGGCGGACCACTTGTCCCGATTGATGGTGGAAGAGGGTTCTTCACGTATAGAGATTGATGATGCCTTCCCAGATGAGCACATTTTGAAAGTCACTATTTTACCTTGGTATGCTAACATTGTGAATTATTTGGTTACAGGTGACTTACCGGCTCATTGGGATCGGAGGAGAAGGTTGCACTTCATGTCGCAAATCAAATACTATACGTTGGAGGAACCGGACTTGTTCAAAATATGTCCGGATGAAGTTGTTCGAAGATGCATTCTGGACCAAGAGATCCTGAGTGTTTTGACGCACTTGCATTCATTTGCTTGTGGGGGCCATTTCAGTGGTCACAAAACTGGGCACAAAGTGCTCAATAGTGGGTTTTATTGGCCAACTATCTTCAAAGAAGCATTTACTTTTGCTAAAAACTGCGTTGAGTGTCAAAAATTAGGGGGTATTTCCAAACGGGATGAGATGCCCATGCAACCGATCCTTATTGTAGATACTTTTGATGTGTGGGGGATCGATTTCATGGGCCCCTTTCCTAATTCGCATGGTAACATGTACATTTTGGTGGCGGTCGACTATGTGTCGAAATGGGTTGAAGCGATCGCTACCAAGACAAATGACCATACCGTGGTTTGCAATTTTGTTCAAACGAATATAATTTCTAGATTTAGGATCCCCCGAGTAATCATTAGTGATGGAGGGTCTCACTTCAAAAATTTTAACTTTGGCAAACTATTGAAACGGTATGGTGTTGACCATCGAATTGCTACTACCCTACCACCCACAAACGAATGGTCAAGTAGAAGTGCCTAATAGGCAAATAAAAGAAATTTGGCAAAAGACTGTTCGACTGGTCCGAAAGGATTGGTCAACGAAGTTGAATGATGCTTTGTGGGCCTATCGAACGGCTCATAAAACACCTATTGGCACTACACCTTACCGCTTAGTTTATGATAGAAATTGTCACTTACCGGTAGAAATTGTGCATCGTGCTTGGTGGGCTATTAAAGAGGTTAACATGAAATATGATGATGCAGGTAAGGAGCGAAAGTTAAAGTTATGCGAGTTGGAAGAGCTTCGGGAGGAGGCGTATGAGTGTACTTCGAAATACAAGGATGGAATGAAGCGAGCACACGACGCAAAGTTGAAGCCAAAGGAATTTGTGGTAGGGCAAAAGGTTTGGCTCTACAATTCAAGGCTTAAATTCTTTCCCGGGAAGCTCAAGAGTAAGTGGATGGGCCCATATGTGATCACACGGGTCGGGAAATTGGGTGATGTCACCATTGAGGACCCGAAGGATGGGTCAAGGCAAACGGTTAACGGTCATCGTCTAAAACCATTTTTTGATGGTAATGATGATAAAGGCGAGAAGAACACGGAAGTGGTAAGCTTAGTAGTGGGCGTACCACATTACGAGGTCATTTGAGAACCGGTAACACGTTTTAGAGTTGTGTACTTTTTTAATTGTTTGGGTGCATTGTTTTAGAATAGTTATGCTTATTGTTTGGATCTAATAATCTCTTGAGATGTGTGTAGTTCCGGAAGTCATGAACGAGTCTTGATGACATGAGGTATGTTTTTTTTTTTGAACTCTTTTATGTGTATTAGGGACAATACACGACTTTGGGGGGGGGTAGGATCGTTAACGATAGGTTGTTAGTGAATATTAAAACCGAAAACGTCACACAAAAAGATTTTTTGTAATTTTTAGGATTTAAATTAAGCTAGGCTCCTTTTGTAAAAAGTCCATGTTTTTGCCCATAGTTTCTTAAAAAAATTGATTTAGGGGTGTCGTCGGCGACGGGGTTTAGGCCGTCGCCGACGGGGTGCCAAATGATGGTCGTCAGGTGAAAAGTGCCGTAGATAGCAGGTTAGGGCGTCGGCTGAAAAAGTGAGAAATCCCATTTTTTGGGAGGCGTCAGCGACGGTGCCTGGTTTGTCAGCAGACGCTGATTTGCAACTTACGAATATTTTCGACCCGAAACCTGTTTTTAGCCAACCAACCTCGACCCGAACTTTGTTTTAACCACAAATTTGACCCATGTGACCCCATATCTGATTCCTAATCTCAACCCACCACAAAATCCCTGCCATCATCTCTCCAAATTTCTTCATCTTCTTCATCCTCTTCTCAAGAACCCTAAACTTCAATTCTTCATAACTTCTTCAAATCTCCACCAAATCCAGTGATTCTTTAGCCTATCTTGTGTATTTTTCCGAGAGGAACAAAACCCCCAACTTTGTTTTCAGTAGTTCTTGCTAGTTTGCAAGATTTTTGGGCGTGAAATTTCGGGTTTTTGAAGAAGTTCATCAAGCTTCAAGATTTTCTTCTTTCTTTAGTTCTTCTTGCCTAAACAACATTAAAGGTATGATTTTTTTCTCAGATTTAGGCATGATTATCATATGGTTAGTCAATTTCTTCTGAAATTTTTAAACTTTTTGGTTTAGAGTAGGTTGTTTATTGCAATTTATGATGTTATAGCTTATATTTGAGCATGAATAGATGATTTGGGTGGGGTTTGAGCTTACAATAACTTTAGTGATGTGATTACACGTGTTGTTAGTATGCTTGAACATGAGCATGTTGTTGCATTTTTTTGAACTTCTATGGATTTGGGAATAAACATGATGAATATTAAGTTTTTGATTATAAAGTTGCCACTTTAAAGTTTAAACAAGCTAATTTATATCTAAAGCAAAGGTTCAATCAACATCATTGTTTATGTTCAAAAGTTGGAGTGTTTGAAGTTTTGGTTATACTAATTGGTTCCTTGTGTTCGATTGTATCCATGTTTGGAAGAAAAAGAAGTAAGACTTCCGATGAAGGGTCATCTTCACGAGCCGGTTCGGGCTCAGATTATGCTCCGAAAAATGGGAACAATTAAGTAATGTTGAAGAGGGGGATGGTCAGTTGGAACACCAGGACTAGGATTGGGATGAATTCAGAAATAGCTGTTCAGCTTCATAGTGGGACGACAACAAGAAGAAGCCGTTGTCAAGGTATAACAATAAAAAACTGGAGGCAAAAATGTGGAAATGGAAGATGGTTTCCAGGAACGTCACCACTTCGGTCCCGGAACGAACTGTTCCGGAGAGGTCTGTTAACGTGGAGGAGTTCAGGGCTATAGGGATCGCCCAAACGTTTGAAAGACTTGGCTGGGAGAGAGTTTTAGATTGGTGTGAAGACATCACACCGAGGGTTTATTTGGCAGCAGTTTGTGAGTGGTTGTCAACATTACGGTTTCTAAACAGGGATGGACCACCGGTCACGTGGCAATTGGTTGGTGACATTGGGAAGAACCAGATGATCATGTCATTCAAGCACATGAATTGTATTGCTCGTTTTGATTCGTTGGGGGCGGATGCTTATTACTACTACACCATTGACCAATTTCTGGATAACAAGGTGAATCCTGCTGACCCAACTGGCATGTTAGTCACTGTGCTGCCGGGGTCCGGTGGGTTAGATGAGTCGAGAAATGATCTGTCGTTGAAGGGACGGATCCTCCAAGGTATATCTCTTGAGAACGTCATGGTGCGGTTTGGAGACCGCGGGAAGGTAAAGGTGCCCGACTGTAGGGTGCTACATTCATTATTGGTTGGTGCGCCAAAGTTGTCATGGCGCCAGATTGTGATGATGAACACGTGGGACATGCGTGAATCATGCACCAGAAAAATGATACCGTATGTGAAGTTGATAAGCGCAATGATCTTACAGCAAAACGCTTTACCCGACAACTCGTTATGGGTAACCAAGCCAATTGATCAAGTTTGTTTCGCCTCAATTAGGCGGCATTGGAAGATTAGCGTGCAGGTTTATGGTCACCAATATACGGTGAAAGATGATCAGGGTCGCCAATTCACGTTTACGGATCCCACTGCAGCCCAAGGGGCTGTACAACAAGAGGAAATGCATGATGTGGAAGAGGAAGAAGAACAGGCCGGTCCGAGGGGACCGAGACAGAGATATGCTCGACAGCATCGGGAAATTTAAAATGAGGTTGCTCAAATCGTTGTCTCCTGGCGTAGGCCGGATTACACCAATTATAATCGGGGGCAACAGGGGGTGTATGACAACATATCCATAGGTATTGGGGAGAATCGCAGATACCATGAGGAAAGGCGCCAATGGGAGCAAAGCTTCCAAACACAGTACCAGAATCATTGGAATGAGGAAGCTGCCCATAGGACCAAAGTTGAAAAATATTGGGAAGATCAGCAGTTGTTTCAAGCGCAGCAACAATCTCGATTAGAGTTGATGGAGCAACAGCGGGCGCAAGAAAATGCTCAACGAAGAGCATGGGAGGAAGAACAAGATCACCTCCAGATAGAACGAGATGCCTATGAGGATGGCGTTGGATGGCGACAGCCACAGATCAACAAATAGCCATTAATAACGCCAAGATCCTGCATGATCGAGAGAGGCATCATCAGAATTTGATGGTCGGGTTGCCATTTCAGCAACATACGCCATGGTTCAACTATGAGGACCTCCCCGTGCCTCAAGGACCCTCCGACCCATCTCCACATTGGCCCAAAATGTCAGGCTCAAGTTTCATCCCGATACAGCCACCACCACCAGTTGAAGGGGAGCCTGGATCGCTCGACGATTGGAAGGATATCTTGTCTTCCCTCACCGGGTTCCCATATAACCCGTACCCGCCTAAAGACCCGAACGAACAGTACCAAAGGTAGGCGAGGTATGTTTTATGTTGTTGTTGTACCTTTTTGTTTTTAGTTTGTGTTCTAGTTAGATTTTATTGCTTTCTTAGTTAAATGAATGTTGTGGGTGTGTTCTCTATATAACCCTCACGAGACCTACTCGTCCTTCCAAGCTATTGGAAGGTTTAAAAGGGCTTGTTGCATAAGCTAAATGCAACCGTGATTCCTACGAAAGTGAGTTAGGATTGTTATTGTTGTACATTATTTTCCACATAAGTCAAAGTAAATTAACGTATGGATCGGCGATATTTTCATAAAAGTGGTAGAACTAGGTTACTAACAAATTTTGATGGTTGTGAGAAGCATGCTTCTACACAAGGGTTGAGATTTGTAGGTACATTATGTTCGTGAGACGACCGCTTTGTTGAAGGATGTGAAGCAAATGACGAACGAGCTCGGAAATCAGGTGCATACGTTTCTTTTTTACTTTGATTTTTAGTTAGATAATAAATGGAGTGTAAATTGTATTTTAGTCTCCGGGGTGAAAGTTTTGGGAAATTAGCCGTGTCACATCCCTTGTGCATTATAGAGAGCCCTAATTCTACACATTGAGAACAATGTTAACCTCAAGTGTGGGGATGGGGGAGTAAAAGTTTTTCGATTTTGACCTGTTCATTTTTAAACACTACACATTGAGGACAATGTTAACCTCAAGTGTGGGGATGGGGGAAAATTTTAAAAAATTTTCAAAAATGTCTTTGTTTGAAGCAATCTAAAAGGCACAAGTAACTAAGTTGGCGAGGGATGGCACCAACCATTTGGTCTTTGTCATGGTCGAGTTCAAGTTAAGGGCATGAAAAAAATTTTATGGGTGGTTATTTGGGAATAAGTCACCTAAGAAACTTGTAATTGTGCATATCACATTTCATACCCTTAATATGTGAGTCTTTGAGCCACTTGTATACATTATGCATATACATGTTTCTTTGTTTGAGTGGTCCGTTAGTCATGTATTGTAGAACTTGCATCTTTTGATACGTTTGAGACCATAGACCGAATGCAAGCATGAGAATGATTAACGCAATAGGTAAACCTTTTTGTTTTACACCATTTATCTAGCCTTACCCAAACATATCCCCTAGTAGCTAATGTTGAGCCTAATCCTTTCGTTTGATCACCCAAATTAGCCTTTAACCTTAAACCTTTCTAACCCGTGTGATGGAAATTCGATCATAGTATTAGTTGTGTATATAGTCAAAAAAAATATACTATGAAAAATAGAAAAGAATGATTGAAGAAAAACACAAAAAGATGTGCGGTAGATGTGAATAAAAGGCGGACGTTTTAGCCTATTAGTTGTCGACTTGTGTTTAGTAGGTTTAATGTAATCGTAATAAAGATCGAATTTGCATCAGCTTAGCCACTTTAAATATCCTATTACATAACCTTAGCCTAGCCCCATACAACCCTCTAAAGACCTTCTGACTTGCGCTTAGTATTCGTGTTCGGTGGTGGAGAATGATTGAGTTGCAAGCATATGCGGGTATATGTTCTATTCGTTTCTTAGTGATCACTTTTACAAGCACTAATACATCATATAAATTAGCCAAATTGTAAACCGAGCGGAGTGAACATTGTGAGGGATATGCATATGTTGTGGGTTTTAAGGGCGGGTTAATCTTGAATAACCATTTTCATGTGACTAGTCCATTGAGTGTTAAATAACTTGAAATTGCAAAATATCTTGAACCGGGTATGACTTGAGACCTTAACTTACGTCTCAAGAATGGAGAGTATATTTTTCGTTTGACCCACGTGAAAGTGAAAAACAGATTTGCTTGAGGGCAAGCAAACGACAAGTGTGGGGATGTGATGCGTGGGTGTAAATCGGCGTTTGTTTTGGTTTAAGTTAATGTTTTTACATAACTTTTAATTCCAGATAGCCTACTTTTAATAAGGTTTTGTGTTTTACAGGTCTTACGGAGTTTAAGGAGCTATTTGGGAGCCAAACGGGGCACCGGGACGCGAACGAGATCAACCAGAATCAAGAAACATAAAATGCAGAAAGTGAGGATTAGAAGCACCGTCGCTGACGCCACTATGGGCCGTCGCCAACGCCCCGTGTAAATCTCTCTGTCGCGTGCTTTTTGTCGTAGACAGCAGGATAGGCCGTCAGGGGAAAACTGGGATTCCACATGCCGTCGCCGACGCCACTATGGTCCGTCGGCGACGGGTCTCCATTTCTTGCATCACGAATTTTGAGTTTGTTTGGTTTGGGGATGGGTTTAAACATGATTTTTGACCTATTTTGGGGCATTACGAGTTCTGGGAGTTTGAAACTTGTTCTTGGAGCCACAACCTACCACCATCATCATCTTCCATCAATCCAATCCATCCGATTTCACATTTCGATCCAAACCCTAATCTCCTCACCATCACCTTCATCATCAACCTTTCCATCCATTCATCATCATCACCTACCCTAAACCCTAACCTTCATCATTTCCACATTCAAGGCTTCAAGATGAACAAGTTCAAGCTTCAATCATCCGTTGATCGTGTTTCGTTCACCATGAGCGGCTAATTCCCGGAGGTTTTCACCCCGGTGTAGGTCTTTCTAAGTTTCTAGGGTTTGAACAATTGTTTATGATTTGATTTAGTGACAAGTTGTAATTTGATTTTGAAACCAAAGATAATTGTCTTACATTTGTATTGAATTCGTAAATTGTTGAGTGAAGATTAACGTTGACTTTGTGAAATGTTTATGTGCAATTATGCCTTATCTAGGTTAGAGTTTACATGTTCTTGGTAACGAAGTGCATTGCGGTCCGTTGTTACAACGTTGATAGCTTTTGGCACCTAAGCACGCGACACTAAACTTGTTGGTCACTTATGCAATTGAATCAATTCTAAAACATGTAGGAATCCTAGGACTTCAAATACCGAACTGGGTGTGAACCTTGTTTTCTCATCATTGTTTTACAACCATAATTACTTTCGTTGCAATAATTTTCAGTTTTCATTAGTTAATTAATCAAACCAAACTTGTTGGTTCATTCCAACACTTTTCTCAACAAACAAATCATCGTTTTCATAGCAAGCTTCATAAAGTGACACTCTTATTTAAAATCAATCTTGTCCGTACGCAAACCACAGACTCTTCGTGGATCGACCCCGTGCTACCACTAACTCATAGTTAAGGATAAATCGGGTTTATAAATATTATCTTTGAGCGAGGCACGACACCTCGATCAGTGTAGCGTTAGCGTTGCGAGTATTAAGCGATTTAAGTGTGATGTTATGTTGTGTGATGAAATGTATTTAGTATAATATAATTCCATTATTATATCGAATCCCGAATTACAGAACGGTTATAAGGAAATATCGGTACTAACAGAACAACCGAAAAGTCAGGTTGTTACATAGCATTTTGAGGTGAAGGCTACAGATGGGGATCATCTGAGCTAACATCTGTTGGCAAATTTGAAGTGCCAGCATCTGTTTGGAATGGTGGTAGAGGTATAGGAGGAATGGATGTGAGATTTTGTTGATTTTTGTTCATAGAGTGTGGACTTTTATCAATAGTGGTTTGATTTTGTGAGCTGGCAGAGGTTTGTGGATCAATAACTGTTGAGCCAACAGTGGCAGAGTTTTCACAGTTGTTATTAACATTTGCTCCTCTGGTGGATGGATTGACATTGAATTGTGGAAGCACACTATCATATCCATGATCTTGAAGAGAAGATTGTGATGTACCTGCCTGGTTAGTCTTGATAGACACATCTTCAAATGTAAATTTATCTAGATCAAACAATTCAGCAGGATTTGCTAGGATTTTCAAAGAAGAAAGTTCGTTGAACTTTACATTCAAAGTTTCTTCAACACACTTGATCCTAGAGTTAAAAACATTGTAGGCTTTAGTAGTGGTTAATATCCTAGGAAATAACCACAATCAACTTTGGCTGCAAACTTTGAAATTGAACCTTTTAAGTTTAAAATGAAGCATGGGCAGCCAAAGACTTCGAAATATGAGATTAGAGGTTTGATTTTGTAAAAAATTTCATATGTAGTCTTTTGATGCCTGGGATTGATCAAAACTCTATTATGCACATAGCAAGCAGTGTTTACAGCCTCTGCCCAAAAAAACAAGGGTAAACCTGAGTCTGCAAGCATTGTTCTTTCAGATTCAATTAAAGTTCTATTTTTTCATTTCAACCACCCTATTTTGTTCTGGAGTCCTTGGAATGCTATACTGTTTAACAATCTCTTTTGACTCACAGAAAGCATCCAAGTCCATATTCCTAAACTCTGCCCCATTGACACTTCTAAAAAGTTTTACTGGAAGGTCAAATTGCTTTTCAACTTGTTTTACAAAATTTTGCAAAATGCCCGCAATTTCATCTTTAGAGTGCATGAAAAATGTCCATGTAAACCTTGAAAAATCATCTACAATGACAAGACAATATCTTTTCGTTTTGAGACTCATGATCTTTACAAGGCCAAACAAGTCCATGTGCAGCAACTGCAAGCATTGTGTTGTTTTGGACTCTTCAATGGACTTGTAAGAACTTTTATGTTGTTTGCCTTTTAAACAAGAAACTCAATATTCTTCACAAGTGAATTGTTTTCAGAGAGTGGTGATAGTTTTTAGATTTGTGTGTCCAAGGCTTCAATGCCCTAACTCTGTCTCTTTGCTAGAAGCAACTGAGAACAGGCATGCATTGGACATTAGATTACCTTCAACATATCCACCGCATACACATTGCCACTCCTATGAGCAACAATTGTGCTTTACTCTCAGCAATGATTTGATCAATATTTTTAACAACTTCTGGTCCTACAATTTGACATTTTTTCTTTGTAAAGAAGGATCCATATCCTTTGTCACTCATTTGTGAGACACACAGTAAGTTGAATTTTAGATTATCAATTAGATTAACATGCTCAAATTTGAGTTTACCAGCCTGAACAACCCCTGACCCCAACACCTTCCCTTTTGAATTGTTACCAAATGATATATCACCCCCTCCATGAGCCATGAAATCTTTGAGAAGGGCTCTACATCCTGTCATGTGCATGGAGCCTCCACAATCTACATACCATAAACTATCAAGGCAAGTAGAAGCTCCTGCACATAAGTAAACAATTAGTTTAAGTGGGTCTCCAAAGCCAAAATGGCTTTGGATGGAGTCACAGATTGTCCAATCTCAAATTCAGGAATATGAACAGTGGTTTGATTTGGTCTTTGTAACCACTGTTGTGAAACATTTCCTGTCAGATGTTGGTAACCATGAGGATGCCTATTGACTCTTGGCTTTGAGGGCTTTTTGTAACCCTCATAACTAAGAGGAACCATTTGATAAAGAGGTTGGACATATCCCCTTGGATACCTATTTGCAGGTGGTGCATCTGTCACTTGTACCTCTCTGGGAATAGAGGTTTTATTTAGTGCTATAGTAACAGATGTTTCAATAGGTTCAAGGTCTGCTTAGATTTACTTCTAGCAGAGCTTGAACTTTGATTTTCAAGAGCTTTTGATTTAATTTCTTTTACCTTGATGTCAAAGGTTTGAAGGTAAACACATACATTTTGAAGAATTAGGTATTATACTTGTTTTGTTGATATCATATGCTTTTAAAAGAAAACAGTTTTCAGTGACATGATTTCTTTTCTCACAAAAATCACAAAACATGTTTTTAACCTTTTCTTTCTTCCTTCCATTCCCAGACTTCTTTTCAGCAGATGATGTAACATCTGCAGGAAAATCTTTATGGGAATCACTCTTGCTTTTGGTTCTTTGACACCATCAATGGTTGAAAAGTCCATGGCTTGAAGTTTTCGAGAATGTCACTCATCAGACCATGTGGGTTTAAATTGATATTTCTCAACTTCCTCAAAAGTTGAGGATCCCTCATGTTTTTCTAAAATGATTGTGTTTCTATTTTTATCAGTGACCTTAATCTCTTCACCAGCCAAATTTGTTGGGACAATTTCAATCACCCCAAATTCATTTACAGTAACATTTTCAGATCCTTGGTCATTTTCCTGAAACCTATGCCAAATTTTATGTTACTTTTGATCTGGTTTTCAAGCATGACCTCATAACTTTTGCAAGACTCTACCCACTTCTCACAAGTGATTTGGGTAGATTCCAACTCCTTTTTGCAAACTTGATATTTCTCTATCATAGTTTGGAGTTGATATTTGGTTATGCTTGCCTCATGCTTTAGACTGCTGATTCAGAATCTTTGTTAATTAATTTTCTTTTCAACTCTTTTGTGAGTTTCTCAAAATTTACCTCATCTTCTAAAATTTTGTTTCTAATATTTTCATTCACCTTTTTTATGTTAGCAAAAGCAATTATGCATTTTCAGAACATAGATCTTTAAGGATCTGAGGTGATACCTTAGCAGCAGCCATCATAGCACAGTCACAATCACCTTCACACACACTGGTATCCCATGGATCAGACATAGAGTCATTTTCTTCATCAACATTCTCTTTTGTAACCACTGTTTCATCATGAACTTTAGACACATCAGGTTTAGACACTTCTTCCACATATTCATCACCTTCAACTATTGTGACTTGAGCCATAAAGCAAAAATCATTTTCAAAATCATTTTTGGCTACTAGAGCAAAGTTTTCATCAGTTAACTCCTCAGGCAAGCTACTCCAATCAACAAAACCTTGTGTGAAAAAGCTTTGTTAATTATCCTCTGTCGAAGCAGTGGTTTGAGTAACTTGAGTGACATGAGGTGCAGGTTGCACATGCACTTGAGGAGATGGTGCTTGAACATACTGAATCTGTGGAACAGTAGCAACAGGGTGTGCAAAATGAGCAGTGCTTTGCATTTGAGGAGCAGGGGTATATTGGGAATAATGAGCACTGCTTTGTGTGTGTTGAGGTCTGGAACTAGGGTGTGTAACAATGGGTCCAGAATTTTGAGATCTACACTCCCTAGCAAAGTGTCCTAACCTGTTACACTTATAGCACTTAATTTTTGATTTATACAGCCCAACCTTCAATCCCCCATGCAACCCTAGAAATTTTCTACCAGTTCTTTTATAAAATTTGCCAGCTCTAACACTTAATAGAGAAAGCTGGTGCAATATGTCCATTTCTTCTAAAATCAGATGGTTCAAAGTGTTAAAGATCATTCAACTCAAAGGAAAGGTTGTCAGAGGTTTGGCTTTCCCCACTTGCAGTAAATGCATAGTTGGGTGAGTAAGAATCAGAGTTAAAGTTTCCACCGAAAGTTATGTCAATAAAATGATCATAACTCTGACCTTTCCACTGCCAGAACCCTCTTCTAGGCCTAAAAGTGTTGTTACCAAAAGTATAACCATCAGCAACCTTGTGATGTGTGCAAAATGCAACATATAAATTACATTAAATGAGGCATAAAACTATCCTTTTTTAGTACTAATGTTTGGAAAAGCACGTTTCTTTGTTCCTTTTGTATTTCAGGATAAAAAGAGCTTAAAAGTATAAAAGAAGCAAATAAGCAGCCAAAACCAACATAAATACGAAAAGAAGGAATAACGAGCCATGCACAACCCCTCAGCAACACCCCAAAGACAAAAACAAGATAACAGAAGATGACCACGGGGCCGTGCCCAGCCAAACACGGGGCGTGGAGCTTCTACGCCCATCACGGGGCCGTGCCCAGACCAACATGGGGCATGGACAACTATAAGATTTGCAGAATCCAGATAGTACAGCGAACAATTGACCACGGGGCCGTGCCCAGAGGCCACAAGATCGTGTGGGTCCATCTCCTGTCATATTCTATAAATGAAGGAAGAGAAGATGGTTCGCCACGGGTCGTGCCCACTGGACACGGGGCCGTGGCCGGGCTACTGTTTTGGACTATAAATAGGGGTGCTTGGTTCACTTCAAAGGCATCCCTTGGCAAACCACTTCTCTCTCACTTTGCCACCACTACAACACCAACACCCACCACCATCATCCATCAATCATCTTTAGAGTGTGTAGTAGTCTCGGGATCCAAGATAGATTGTAAGGGTTCTTGTCAAACAAAGGCCATACTTGGCTAAATTCCTTACATCACTTGGTGAAGACTAATCTTCTATGTATTACTTTTAGTTTTTAACGTTTCGGCACTTTTTAATTGGGTATGTATTAATGACTTTAATAACTAGTTTCTTATGTTGAAAGTGAATTTTCCTAACCATTTCTTCATGATGTCATTGATTTGCTCATTCGTGTCTTTACGGTCTATATAAAGCGCGTTAACTACTTGGAATGGGGTTAGAAGGGTGGTTTGGTAAAGTTCTTGTCTCGTTCAGTGTATAGATCCTGCGAGGACTTGATTCAAGCTTACTAGGGCCTCCTTCAATGCTCTATGGGTATTGGATGGCGGGGGCGCAAATAGCTTGAACCCCTCGTAGGTAAACTACTATTAATACTTTAAACCGGTTTCTTGGGATTGTATCCTTACTGACTCAAACCACTTAGCCGAGGGTAACGTCACCTTCAAAAGAGGAGCCTACCACTTTTTGCATTAATAACTTATTTAATTATCTTCCAATCTTCCGACCCTTTGGGATTGTATCCTTGCTGACTCAAACCACTGGGTTGAGGGTAACGTCACCTTCAAAAGAGGGGCCTACTACTATAACTAAGATAATCTCTTAAAAAGTCCGAAAGTGCAAAAACTATCTAAGGATACATAAAGAGAAGTTGGATCCAAGTGATTCTATCTTGTCTATTTATATTTCATTTTATTTATTATTGTTTTTATTTATTTTTATGCTTCAAAACTTTTATCCAAATTTAGATTGATTAGACATTGACGATAATCCGGTACTTGTGTCCTTGGAAGACCTCGGTATCTTACCAACACTATAATACGCTCAAGATGGGTGCACTTGCCCAAGTGTGTGTTTAGTGTTAGTACAATATCGTGTTTTATAAATTTAAAACTTGAATAATGCGTAAAAAGGGCTCAAAAATATTAATAAAAATATAATACGCTCTTCACACACCACCTTGCTTGATTCTTGCAACTTCTTTTTTTGGTTTAACTCTCTCTCATATGAGAGAAGTCTACCATGAAGTTGGGTAAGATTCGTTTCTTTAAACCTGACAGATGTTCGTGTCATGAAAGCTATGGTGTCCCACTTATCTGGTAACGATCTTAAGAAACGACAATTGACAGTCGAATTAGGAAATTCAACGTTAACCAGCTTAAGCTCACTTATGAGACAGCTAAATCGCTCGAATTGTTGGGTTAGGGACTCTCCTTTGACATGACAAAAGTTTCATATTGTTGATTTAAGACTTCTCTATTGTTTTCAATCACTTCCTCAGTCCCACCGAATTGCTCTTTCAAGGCATCCCATAACTCCTTTGCACTATTGCAGTGGAGCAGACCAGCATAGATTTCGTTGGTAAGGCAAAAGCAACAATGCTAAATGCCTTAACATCTAACTCAATTTTATGGAAATCCTGCTCGGAGTAATTTTCAAGATTTTTTGGCACTTGTTTTGTAGGGTCCTCTATACTTGGAACCATAGGAACATATGGTCCAAATACAACGGACCTCCAGCAATCGGTGTTTTGTTGAGCTAAAATGTGACTCATCCGACGTTGCCATATGTAATACTCGTTCCAGACAATCACCGGAGGTTTAAACATGGATCCAGTGCTGGAATCCGGTATGTTATGAGACATTCTGATTGTTTTAAACAGATTTTGTTTTAAAAACTTTGGACTATTTTCCAATGAAAACAAACAAACTAATTAGCAGTGTAACGCCCTGCTTTTTCACTTTCCCTAATTAGAAGGCCTGTCTTGTATTTCTATTTTTAGAAACCTTGTATTCCTTGTAATCGTAATTTCATTGTAACATCCGAGACTTGGATCATAAATGGAATTTATGATTTCTTACAATTCATGTTTTACATATCCATACATGTTCATACGTTCAAATTCATTATACTTATGATACTTTGTTCGTAATTCTTGAAAACGTGCGACAAACTTGCAAATGCGTGACATACATGAATTATACATATGTGATACTTATTCGCAATTCATATACTTAACCATACATGCTTATACATGTTCTTATGCTTTAATTACATAAAAACCCCTTATAATATATCTTTTTATGCATAAAACACCCTAAAACATAGCAACTACACACATAAGGGGCTAAAAGTGACAAAAATCAACAAAGTTGGTGACCTAACCCTCTCATGGGCTGCGACCGTGTCCCCACTTCCCTCTCGCGCCCCGCCAGAAGCCTCGATCCGCATAAACTTGTTAGAAGCTCATTGATTGGGCAATTGTGTGTTTGTTTGATGTGTTTCTTGCATTAAAACCACCTAACTCAACCCTAATCCACTCCTATAAAACCCACTTCATTTCCACACTTGTTCCACTTTGCAAACACACCAATCTCCCTCTCAAAACTCATTAAACTCAGTTCCAAGTCAGTAACACATCAGAAAGTTTAAGACTTTACAAGTGAGTTATAGCTCACTTATACTTCACCTTTCTACTTGTTTCTTGTTTCTTAACACTTGGAACACCTCTAGGAGTGTTTCCATAGGTTTTCCATGGAAAACAAAGATGGAACATCACCATATATGAGGTTAAAAGTGTAAGAAACTTTCTATTTTGTATATAAACTTTCTTAAAACTCATGTTTTCTTCAAACAAACCTATGTTCCTATGATCCTAAATCAAGTTTATGATTAGTGAGCTTAAACAAGGTTGTTCCATACAAATAGGAGGTGTTTCATCACTCCAAACTTTCTGTTTTACAAGGGTTTTACCCACAAGTGCTATATCCACCAAGCTTGTTCTCGAAACAAGACTTGTAATGGGAGTGTGTGATTCCTTGGAAGCCATGGGTATCCTACCTTGAATCCACCACCTCACTTGATGATTTCTCATCTCTATCCCAATTAGTTTGCTAGCCTAAAAGTGACACGACCCCGTCTAGCCTTCTACACTTAGTTAATTCTTTCTATGTCGATATTGGCTCACTCGGGTTGAAGATTACTTGGCTACTTGGTATAGTGATCACTTGTACTTTCTTTATTTCATTCATGACCATACGAATTGTTCTTGTGACAATTTGTGTATTGGTGAATCATATTATGAGGTTAAACCTTCGTGCTTGACTTACATGACATCTATGATCCTTATGGTAGACGTATTATATACTATATAAAATATATGTAATAATAAACTATACATTATCTAAGTCTAAAACAAATCGTTACGATTCTAATGGGTAATCTAACCCATGAAAACATATTCACCCATGAGGGTTGTCATAGTGTCAAAAACGAATGTTTTAAGACTAGATAATTACTTTGCGTATACATACTTTTTGTACTTTAAATTCCTAATAATAATCCTCTGTTATCGTCCAATTACTCACACACCTACGTTTCCTCGTGTAGGATAATTTGGTGTTCCATCCTCCAAATTATCAAACTCTTCACGGAATAATAAAGGAAGGCTTTGCAAAACCGTGAGTATACTCGATCCCATTTTCCATTTATACACCTTGGGTGCAACATGTACACTATTACAAATCACGATTAAATTTTTTTACACACATACTCTATCCGTTAATAACGTGATACTTGTTTTATTCTTGTTATCACATGCTATGTTAAACTTGTGTATATATGCTTATTAACTCTGCTAGCCCCCCTTAACAAATATAGCGCTATAGGATTAACGCACCGCCCATATTCTTGTGGTATTGTTAAGTAAACTATTTTACACCCTTTCGTTTCGACGATGTTGGGTAGTCACGATTGCGTTAGACTTTGAATTGACATATTTTGAACACATGTTAGCATGATAATAACAAATTTATGCAATGTTACCATGTTGGATATGAGACAAACTCTTTTCACTATTATGCTATGCATGAACACTTGTATGCTCGCCAACTTTTGTTGATATATTATTTTCATACATGTTGCAGGAATCTAGTTGAGCCGATGAAAACATATTTAGGGTGGATTAGAAACACACCTAGATTTGAATTTATGTACTTTACTTTTGTCGTACCGATTTGTTACTTGTACTTTTCATTCAAGACTATGTATTTTCAGTTTAGTATTAATGAAATTTTGAGTTATTTAATATTGTCACAAATAGTGTTATGAAGTCTCTTGCAATCTCGTTTTTGTCCCGCCCCAATGTTTCCACCATCGGTTGGTGTGTGACAGAATGGTATCAGAGCCATAACTGTAGGAAATTAGGTAGAACTGCCATGTTCGCCCTAGTCTATAGTTTAAGTGTCCAACTGTGACCATTCTTGATTCATGCTTAAAATGTTAATTCTTCCTATTTTGCTTCTATCTCTTCTTTTTGTCTTAATTATACAATGTGTCTTTCTTAAGACATCTTGCATAATACACACTTGAAGACACTCATATTACACCAATGAGACGATTTGCACCAAGATAGGCCCTATGGCCCGTAAGTTTTGGTGAAATCTCTCATTCTGCGTTTTCGATTTTACACGAGGTTACGCCATCAAGTTAGGAGTGATATCTACACGATGATGGAAGACTTCCATTTCAAACTCTAGTGGACCCTTACCAACGAATTGGAATTCGCCCCTTGTTTGGTAAGGACCAACCACATTTAGGGTACGATGTTATCAAGTTAGGGGTAAAACCCGCACCTTGTTAACTAGTCCCACTCCTCGATTTTCAATCTCGCCAAAGTCTCGAATTTTCGATCGACTAGGGACATGTAGTAACCAGAAGGGTGAATACCGTTAGTCGCTTCTCGATGAGAGTATTCTCCCTATTAGGCCAAAACATGTCTCCCTAAACCTGAAACACTCCAATGTTTTATCTAGCCTATCTTTTATGTTATATCAATTTCTATGTATTTTAATACTTGCTACCTCGTTTATTTCAAAACCAATGCACAATTCGCACATCCCGCAATCTCAAACAATAATAATCCTTCGTGAACAAACTAAATTTACCATCTTTCATGCCAATATTTATGATTATACAATGTGAATTCTTGTTATACCTATGTGAACTACTTGAAAACTTACGTACTATATATCATGTTACATGCTAAATTATGCAATTTATCTTTTCAAAAACATTATGATCAAGTCTCATCTTTTCTCATTAACCCTGTAGATGTCTTCCAACCGTTTCTCCAACTCCAAAAGGAACTCCAAGTCAAACTCAAGCAAGAAGATGCTTGCATTCATGGCTAAGCAAATGGCTCAAGTGATCCCCGACATTGTGAGCAAGATTACCGCTAATACCCCCCACTCATCGGTCGATTCCAAAGCCGCCCAACCTAAGCCAACCTTGTTTAACTACAAACACTTTGTCGCTTGCAACCCTAGTCCATTCACTGGCAACGAAGGTGTCACTGCAATGCTTGAATGGTTCGATAGCAATGAAGTAACATTCATCAACAGTGAGTCTCCCGAACACCTGAAAACCTGAAGAGCAACGGGCGTCTTCCAGTCACGAGCCCTCGACTGGTGGACAAACGAGGGTAACATCCGATCCAATGAAGATGCTTACGCTCTTTCTTGGATCGAGGTTAGGAAAATGATGATGATGGAATTTTGTCCTCCACACGAGCAGGAAAAGCTCGAGGAAGAATTCTGGCACCTCAGACAAGTTGGTGACGATAACCTTGGTTACACCAACCGCTTCAAGCAATTAAGCATCATCATTCCTTACCTCGTGAACACGCCCGAACATGCGGTTAGGAAATACCTCAACGATCTTCCTCCCGTCATTCGCGACGCCATCCAAGCCACAAGACCCAACACCATAGAGGTGGTTTACCGCCTAGTCGCTGGAATCAATGACAATCGAGTACGAGACAAGCAATCTAAAACCCCCCAACACCACCAAGTCCCTTAACCAGGTTACCACCGAACCTAAAGAACCCAAGTCTCAACCGCGAAACAACAATGGTAAGAAACGAAAGTTTTAAAACCAAAGTTGCAACGCAATCACACCTGTTGCCAACCCAAATCACCCTCAAGAACCCGCTAGGAAGCCATACACTATGTCTCATCCAAGTGTACCACGTGCCACTACCACCACCCAGCCAACATTGTATGCTGCCATTGCACGAATTGCAATCGGTTTGGGCATATAACTGCCACCTGCCGAAATGGTCCCGCACCACAAGGCAACCAGGCCCAAGCTCCCCAAAACCGTCAAGCTTCTGCCAACAATGTTTGAGCTTGTTTCAAGTGTGGTGATCCTAAACACCTTCGTCCTCAATGCCCTCAAAACAATCAGGAGCAGCAACAGCAGCAGACTCATAGACACGCATTCAACATCAACGCAAACCAGGCACCACACGACAATGAATTCGTGAACGGTACGTTCCTTGTTAATGGTTTATATGCTTCTTTGCTATTTGATACTGGTGCGGATAAGAGTTTTGTATCCGTAGAATTCGAACAAATGTTAAAATGTGCACGCTCTAAGCTCCGAAAATCTTTCACTGTCGAAGTTGCCAATGGCAAGTCTATCATTGTTGACTCCGTTCTTCACGATTGTTTTCTCACTCTTAATAACCATGTGTTTTCTATCGATCTCATACCTATGCAATTGGGTAGTTTCGATATCATAGTAGGTATGGATTGGCTTCATAAGAACCATGCTGAAATCGCTTGTCACGAAAAGTTCGTTCGACTTCCTCTCCTGTCTGGTGACACTTTGCACCTCTATGGCGAAAGACCTTCAAAAGGGCTCAAACTCATGTCATGCACCCAAGCGAACAAGTACTTACGTAAGGAGTACTTTGCCTTTTTAGCCCACATTGTGGAAGAAAAGGGCAAGGGAAAAGACGTAAGTGATGTCCTAGTGGTGTGTGATTTTCCTGATATTTTCCCCGAAGATGTACCTGTTCCTCCTCCTCGTTCAGTGGACTTTCGTATTGACCTCATCCCTGGCTCTATGCCTGTTGCTAAATCCCTTTATCGCCTAGCACCCTCGGAAATGCAAGAGCTATCTAGCCAACTCCAAGAACTTCTTGACAAACGTTTTATACGCCCTACTACTTCTCCTTGGGGCGCTCCCGTTTATTCATCAAGAAGAAGGGTGGATCCTTTCGGATGTGCATTGATTATCGTGAGCTCAACAAACTCACAGTCAAAAACCGGTATCCTCTTCCCCGCATCGATGACCTTTTTGATCAACTTCAAGGCACAACTTGTTTTTCCAAAATCGATCTTCATTCTGGTTATCACCAACTCCGGGTCCTCGAAGAGGATATTCCCAAAACCGCCTTTCGTACTAGATACGGTCACTACGAATTTGTAGTTATGCCATTCAGTTTAATGAATGCACCTGCGGTCTTCATGGACTTAATAAATAGGGAGTGTAAGTTATACTTGGATCGCTTTGTGATCGTGCTCATAGACGATATTCTTATCTATTCCAAGACACAAGACGAACACGAGCGACACTTCGTCTTATCCTCGAACTCCTACAACGTGAAAAACTATATGCCAAATTCTCCAAGTGAGAATTTTGGCTAAAAGAAGTTTAATTTCTCAGTCACTTTGTGAACGAGGGAGGCATTCACGTTGATCCCGCAAAAATCAAAGCTGTAAAGAATTGGATTGCTTCTAAGTCTCCGTCCGAAATTCGCTCTTTTCTTTGTCTATTTAGTTATTATCGTCGCTTCATTTCGAACTTTTCAAAAATCGTCGTTCCTCTCACGTCTTTGACTCAAAAAGATAAACCTTTTGTTTGGGGTCCCGAACAAGAGGAATCTTTCCAAACACTCAAGGACATGCTTTGTAATGCTCCTATTCTCGCTCTTCCCACGGAAACGACGATTTTGTCGTGTATTGCGATACTTCAAACCGAGGTCTTGGTTGCGTTCTTATGTAACGAGATAAATTTATCACTTACGCATCGAGACAACTCAAGATTCATGAGAAAAATTACACTACGCAAGACCTTGAACTTGGTGCAGTTGTTTTTGCATTGAAGATATGGTGACACTACCTGTATGGTACCAAGTGTGTGGTCTTCACCGACCATAAGAGCCCTCAGCACATCTTCAGTCAAAAGGAACTCAACATGCGTCAACGTCGTTGGTGGAATTGTTAAACGACTACGACTGCGAGATTCCCTATCACCCTGGTAAGGCGAATGTTGTAGCCGACGCTCTAAGTCGTAAATCTCATGCGAGGAGTATCCATTGTTCCCAAATCCTAAGTAATCTTTAGGACCGAATTCGTAAAGCACAGTCAATCAATGAGAACAACTTATACAGTGAGATGAAGTGTGGTGCTGAAGAACAACTGGATCCCGAATTGTGACAACCTTCATGACTTCTTGATGAAGGAAGCTCACAAGTCTTGATATTCCATTCATCCTGGTTCCGACAAGATGTACCAAGACTTACGTACATCTTATTGGTGGCCCGGCATGACGAAAGATATCGCTCTCTATGTCCCAAAGTGTCTCATGTGTTCCAAAGTTAAAGCCGAACATCAACGTCCCTCTG
Organism: Scalesia atractyloides; assembly: GCA_947069175.1. Taxonomy (NCBI): domain Eukaryota; kingdom Viridiplantae; phylum Streptophyta; class Magnoliopsida; order Asterales; family Asteraceae; genus Scalesia; species Scalesia atractyloides. The sequence continues at coordinate 19,467,767 of CAMTDV010000015.1, read as the reverse complement.
GCTTACTTGAGCAACCAGAAATTCCCGTCTGGAAATGGGAGAGTATAGTTATGGACTTCATCACTAAACTTCCTCGTACTTCTTCTGGTCACGACAGTATCTAGGTCATCATTGACCGTTTAACAAAGTCCGCTCACTTCCTCCCCATTCATGAAGATTACAAAGTCGAGAAATTGGCTCATGTCTACACGAAGGAGATCATTTGCCATCATGGTATCCCCATTGACATCATTTCTGATCGCAATGCTCGTTTTACCTCCCATCTTTGGCAAACATTTCCAACCGCTCTTGGTACACGCCTCAACCTTAGTACCGCTTTTCACCCCCAGTCCAACGGTTAAACCGAGCGTACCATTCAACCCCTGGAAGATATGCTTCGTTCTTGCGTAATCGATTTTGGTGGCACTTGGGATTCGCACTTACCATTGGTAGAATTCTCGTACAACAACAGTTATCACGCTAGTATATAAATGGCACCATTTATAGCATTATATGGTCGAAAATGTCGATCGCCTATCTGTTGGCACGAGATTGGTGAAGCTCAAATCACCGGTCCCAAACTCATACAAGAAACGACAGACAAGATCCTGCAAATACGTGATAACCTACTCAAAGCCCGAATTCATCAAAAGAGTTACGCTGACAAATGACGCAAACCGTTGGAATTCAACGTGGGTGATCAAGTACTTCTTAAGGTATCCCCTTGGAAGGGTGTAGTTCGTTTTGGTAAGAAAGGGAAACTCGCACCTCGTTACGTAGGTCCCTTCAAAATTATCGAAAGGATTGGCAAGGTTGCGTATCGACTGGACCTACCTAAAGAACTCAACAACGTTCATCCTGTCTTTCATGTTTCAAATCTCAAGAAATGTCTAGCTGAAGAAGGACTTCAAGTCCCACTCCAAGATCTTCAAATTAATGAAACTTTGCACTTCGTGGAGAAACCTGTCGAAATCATGGACCGAGGAGTCAAGCAATTAAGGCGCAGTCTAATTCCTATCGTTAAGGTTCGATGGAAGGAAAACGTGGCGCTGAGTTTACTTGGGAACTAGAAAGTGATATGAAGACTAAGTATCTGCATCAGTTCGTTGCATCTTCCTAAATTTCGGGACGAAATTTCCTAAAGGAGGGAGACTATAACGCCCTGCTTTTTCACTTTCCCTAAATAGAAGACATGTCTTATATTTCTATATTTGGAAACCTTGTATTCCTTGTAATCGTAATTTCGTTGTAAAATCCGAGACTTGGATCATAAATGAAATTTATTATTTCTTACAATTCATGTTTTACATATTCATACATGTTCATACGTTCAAATTCATTATACTTATGATACTTTGTTCGTAATTCTTGAAAACATGCGATAAACTTGCAAATGCGTGACATACATGAATTATACATACGCGATACTTATTCGCAATTCAAATACTTAATCATACATGTTTATACTTGTTCTTATGCTTGAATTACAAAAAAAACCCTTATAATATACCTTTTGTGCATAAAACACCCTAAAACATAGCAACTACAAACATAAGGAGCTAAAAGTGACAGAAATCAACAAAGTTTGGTGACCTAACCCTCTCGCGGGCCGCGACAGTGTCCCCCTTCCCTCTCGGGCCCGGTCAAAAGCCTCGATCCGCAGAAACTTGTTAGCAGCTCATGGATTGGGAAATTGTTTGTTTGTTTGATGTGTTTCTTGCATTAAACACCACCTAACTCAACCCTAATCCACTCCTATAAAACCCACTTCATTCCCTCACTTCTTCCACTTTGCAAACGCTCTAATCTCCCTCTCAAAACTCACTAAACTCAGCTCCAAGTCAGTAACACGTCAGAAAGTTTAAGACTTTCTAAGTGAGTTCTAGCTCACTTATACTTCACCTTTATACTTGTTTCTTGTTTCTTAACACTTGGAACACCTCTAGGAGTGTTTCCATGGGTTTTCCATGGAAAACCAAGATGTAACATCACCATAATTGAGGTTAAAAGTGTAAGAAACTTTCTATTTTGTATAAAAACTTTCTTAAAACTCATGTTTTCTTTAAACAAACCTATGTTCCTCTGCTCCTAAATCAAGTCTGTGATTAGTGAGCTTAAACAAGGTTGTTCCATACAAATAGGAGGTTTTTAATCATTCCAAACTTTCTGTTTTACAAGGGTTTTACCCACAAGTGTTGTATCCACCAAGCTTGTTCTTGAAACAAGACTTGTAATGGAAGAGTGTGATTCCTTGGAAGCCATGGCTATCCTACCTTGAACCCACCACCTCACTTGATGATTTCTCATCTCTATCCCAATTACTTTGCTAGCCTAAAACTGGCACGACCTCGTCTAGCCTTCGACATTTAGTTAATTCTTTCTATGTCGATATTGGCTCACTCGGGTTTAAGATTACTTGGCTACTTGGTATAGTGATCACTTGTACTTTCTTTATTTCATTCATGACCATCCGAATTGTTCGTGTGGCAATATGTGTATTGGTGAATTATATTATGAGGTTAAACCTTCATGCTTGACTTACATGATATCTATGATCCTTATGGTAGACATATTATATACTATATAAAATATATGTAATAATAAACTATACTTTATCTAAGTCTAAAACACATCGTCACGATTCTAATGGGTAATCTAACCCATGAAAACACATTCACCCATGAGGGTTGTCATAGTGTCAAAAACGAATGTTTTAAGACTAGATAATTATTTACGTATACATATTGTTTGTACTTTAATTCCTAATCCGAATCCTCCGTTATCTTCCAATTACTCACACACCTACGTTTCCTCGTGTAGGATAAATTGGTGTTCCATCCTCCAATCTATCAAACTCTTCACGGAAAAACAAAGGAAAGCTTTGCAAAACCATGAGTATACTCGATCACATTTTCCATTTATACACTTTGGGTGCAACATGTACACTGTTACAAATCACGAAATCACGATTAAACTTGTTTACACACATACTCTATTCGTTAATAACATGATACATGTTTTATTCTTGTAATCGCATGCTATGTTAAACTTGTGTATATATACTCATTAACTTTGCTAGCCTCCCTTAACAAATATAGCGCTATAGGATTAACGCACCGCCCGTATTCTTGTAGTATTGTTAAGTAAACTATTTTACACCCTTTCGTTTCGACGATGTTGGGTAATCACGATTGCGTTAGACTTTGGATTGACGTATTTTGAACACATGTTAGCATGATAATAACAAATTTATGCAATGTTACCATGTTGGATATGAGACAAACTCTTTTCACTATTATGTTATGTATGAAAACTTGTATGCTCGCCAACTTTTGCTGATATATTATTTTAATACATGTTGCAGGAATCTAGTTGTGGCTGATGAAGAAACGTATTTAGGGTGGATTAGAAACACACCTAGATTTGAATTTATGTACTTTACTTTTGTCGTACCGAAATTTGTTACTTGTTGTACTTTTCATTCAAGACTATGTATTTCCATTTTAGCATTAAGGAAATTTTGAATTATTAAATATTGTCACAAATATTGTTATGAAGTCTCTTGCAATCTTGTTTTCATCCCGCCCTGATGTTTCCGCCATCGGTTGGGGTGTGACAAGCAGGGAGAGCTGATCTTTCAAAATCAAATTAATAATTAAATCAAATTTTGATTGACCAAGCTCTGATACCAATTGTTAGGATCTGAGTTTGAATTAGTTGTGATTGTTTTAGAAAATGGTTTATGATTGAAGGTAAAACAGAGTGAATTTGCAGCAGAAAGAAAACTTTATATCACAACCAATGGAAGATTGTTTTGATCATCATGCTTTCAAACTTAAGTTTTGCATGTGAATCACAAACTCCCCCTCGACCCAATGATAGTTTGTTAGTACATAATGTAAGGAAGATGATTGGAAGGAAATGCGTAAAATGATCTTTTGATAGATAGATGGAACAGTACAATGTATTGTTTTATTTATACATAATGTCAAACCTCTGAGCATCTTTGCTGATGTCAGGGTTTGATAGTGATAGCTAACAACAAAATAACTAACTCTAAACACTGACTAAGCTAACCACTTCTATTATAGACACTGATACATTAATAAAGAAAAAACACTAATGACCCTATCAAATGTTGGTCTTCATCAGCGGTTACACAGTAGAGCTTGTAGTCAACAGATCTTGTAATGCAAAGTTAACTTGATCAGTGGCTTGCATCAGAGGTTGTAAGCTCTGTTATTCTGAATCAATCCTCTGATGTAGTTTTGGCTTTATATCATCCGTTCCTTTGATAGGGTTCAATCCCAACAATGAACATAAACGTGAACTACTTTTATAAAAGTATTTAACTCATAACTGAAAATTTTCAATATAACTCATAACTGGAAATTTTCAATATAACTCACATATAACGTTTGGTTAGGCTTCATTGTTTACAACTAAGTCGTTCTGTACATCTGCCTTTTGGGTTCTAACTAGAGATGCACAAAATGGGTTATTTTAATACACTGGACACGAGTAGGTAATGGGTCAGGTTTGGTCAACAAAGTCAAGAACCGAGTAGGGTAGAAACCGGTTTCGGGTACATTCGGATATTTGACCGGGTCAGGTTTGGTTCCTATTTCTACACCCGTGTCTAGAACGGTATGTACCCGCGGGTTGGGTAGGGTAGGAACCGGTTCTGGGTCGAGTCCGGAACCTACAGATGCACAAACCGGGTTTTTTTTCTATACCCGGGTTTTGACTTTTCGGGTATTGGTATACCCGGGTCGGGTTCGGGTCAGGGTTTTGGCCAGAAAATCTATACCCTAGGTACCCGGGTTCGGGTTTTCAATACCCGGGTATTAGAATACCCTATTTTCGGGTCCGGGTAGGGTTTGGGTATTGGTCGGTGATCAGGGTGTCGCGCCCCGGTCAAAGATAATATTTATATACCCTAATTACCCTTAACAATGCGTTATTGGTAGTAAGGGGTCGAACCACGAAGATATTGCGGTTTGCGTATGGACTGATTGATTTTAACGGTTGTCACTATTACGAAGCTTGCTACTTCGTTAATTTGTTTGCTTGTTGAGAAAGAGTGTCGGAATGAACCGACAAATTTGTTTTTAATTACTTAACTATGAAAACTTGAACGATTGTACGAAAACTTGATTGATGGATTAAAACAATACTTTTGAACAAGGTTCACACCCAATTTGGTAATTGAAGACCTAGGGTTTCTATACGTTTTAGATTCAACTCAATTGCATATGTGATTAACGGATTTATGTCGTGTGGCTTAGGTGCCAAGAGCTATCAACGTCATAGACGATGGACCGCAATCCACTTCGTTACCAACAACATGTAAATCCTAACCTAGACAAGGCATAAGTGCACAAATTCATTTTGCAAAGTCAAATTTTATAATCATTCGACAATTCACAAATTCAATTCAAATACACAATAATTATCAAAGGTTTCAAAATCAAAATACAATTTGTCACAAATCAAATCTAAAAACAATTGTTCAAACCCTAGAATCTTACAAAAACCTACACCGGGGTGAAACCCGAGAGCATTAGCTGCTCATGGTAGACGAAACTTGATCAACGGTAGACGAGAACTCGAGCTTGAACATAATATTCAATCTTGGAGAATGGTGGGGTTAGGGTTTGATGAGTGGTGATGGTGGCGAGGTTTGTTCATTGAGGATGGAATGATGATGATGATTCGGATTATAATAGAAGGGATGAAGGTAGATGATTGGAATGGGTTGGATGAAGTGTAGTGGATGGTTGTGGCTCCAAGAATGGTTCAAAAGTATTCAAAAACTCGTGACTCCCTTCAAAAGACCCAAAAATTGGGTTTTAACCTGTTCAAACACGCAACAAACAAGAAAAACCCGTCGGGCACCAGAAGAGGGCGTCACCGACGGCCTCCGGATATGCGTGATTCTCCCGACGGCTTAAAACACTGCCTACGAGCAATTTCTTCCGATGGTATATTTGAGGGGCGTCGCCGACGGCTTCTCCATTTCTCATTTTCTGATTTCTTCGTTTCGCATTCCCGGTTGATCCCCTTCCGTCCCGATGCTCCGTAAAGCTCCCGAATAGCTCCTTAAATTTCGTTAGACCTGCAAAACGTAATTCCAATCAAAAGTATGCTATTTGAAACTAAAAGTTACGTAAAAACATAAACTTAAACAGAATAGTGCACCGGTTTTCCACCACACATCAGTCGGGTAGGGTTCGGGTATTGGTCGGGTTCGGGTATAGATCGGGTTTTTCGATTCATTTTTTGGCATAAAACACAAAAATATATTAGAAACCTTTATATTTACATATTGTATGCCTTAAAATTTGCACAAAAAAGCCTCACACAAGCTTTAAACGTTCAAAAATAGTTGTTGTACACAACGGGTCCGGGTATTATGAAAACACGGGTCCAGGTATTTTGAAAACCTGTGTCCGGGTATTTTGAAAACCCGGTTACGAGTATTACGAAAACCTGGGTACAAGTTTTATGGAAAACCGGGTATGCTGAAAACCCGGGTACAAACCGGATACGAAAAAACCCGGGTTCGGGTTTGGGTATTGAACAGATTATGCATACCCGGTCCCTACCCTACGGGTAGGATCGGGTTCAAGTTCAGGTTTTTTTCCCAGGTTTAGGTTCAGATTCGGGTTTTTTTTGTACACCTCTACCGGAACCGGGTATTTTATGCATCTCTAGTTCTAACTGCGTCGGCTGATTGGATCACAATCCAGCCCATCAGCCTTTGACCTACTTACTCCACTAGCAACCCATATTTTATTTATAACTCTACTATTGTGTATTAAATTAAGTTTAAAAAGAATTAAGTATAAATATACTATTGTGTATTAAATTAAGTTTAAGAAGATTAAGTTTTTATGTAAAATAATAAACATTAAGTCTTTTGTATGTAAACTGTTTAAAAAAAATATAAATAAAAGATAACTTGTATTTTGAAACTGATTTTTTAGAATTGGAATGATGGATTTTAATAATCCAAACTATTAGCCGTTGGCTGGCAACGATCCCAACTTCAAAAATAACCAGTGGTGGTTTCATTTTTTCACATATTGTAAACTAATGGACTTTTACTAAAGAACCTTAATTTCTTTTCTCCCAACTTCAAAAATAACCAGTGGTGGTTTCATTTTTTCACATATTGTAAACTAATGGACTTTTACTAAAGAACCTTAATTTCTTTTTGTCCCCTTATCCTTTTCGGTTTAGTACAGGTCCATTTACAATATATGAAAAGGTGGGAACGTCACTGGTTATTTTTTAAGTTGAGACCGTTGTCAACCAATAACTAATAGTTATGATTATTAAAATTCATTCATTATTCCTTCAGAATTTAATGAATTGAATAGTCGTTATATTAGTTGCATAAGTTCTTAAAGGCCCCTGTGAATGCCCACGCCTCATCGTACGCTTGGTACATACGCTAACCGCCTACTCAAACATGTTTGTGGTGGTACACTAGGAGCTTATGGGTAAAAAACCCGACCGCACCCCTTAAAATTTGGTTAAACCTTTCGTTCGCACCTCTAGAAAATAATTTATGGGTCCGCCATTGATGCTTGGCATCTAAATATCTAAATGAACCGAATTTTTAGTAAACCATGGAAGAAGTTTATTTATGTTCGTTTATTTGATAAAACAAACAAGCACGAACAACCCTTTGTTCCTTTAATCAACCCAAGAAAAAGAACACATGTTTCATTCGTTCATTTATGTTCGTTTGTGTTTGTTGAAGTCCATCGGTTTGTATTTTCATTCAAATATTTAGGTCCATTAAAATTTAGTATAGCTTTACGAAAATAAAAATATCACCAACTACATCATCATCATAATCAGTAAATCCCATCAATAGCAAAGCTAAGGTAGGGTCTGATGAGGGTAAGATGTAGACAGCCTTACATCTACCCGGTAGGAATAGAGAGGCTGCTTCTAGTGAGACCTCCGGCTCGATAGTAGTTTTGCATCAAGCCTTGGACATAAGGCACATAACACTCAGCAATTGGGACAAAAACCGATTAGTGCATGTACCCCCTTGTCTTTCGGCTATCAACGCCACCACATGATTCATGATTAACCGTCCCTCTCTTTTTAACGTTATTTTCACGAAATTAGTAAAATAACATTAAAATTAGTGCACTTTCATTTTTGCCCCCTGAAGGCCCACACATATATACATTATATGCGCATAGTGCAAGCGGGGCGTATCACCAAGTACAAATTAGTCTAGTTATATTAGATATCAGGTGCAGTAAATTGATATTCATGTTTGCTCTTAATTAGTGTTCACTCAGTTATGTTCGATTAGATATTCGGTGCAATAAATGGATGTTCATGTTTCCTTTTAGCTATCGTTCACTCGATTATGTTCGTAGATGGTTGTTCATCTATGTTCAATCGTGTTTGTTCGTTTTTCTTTGATTGTGTCTGCTTACATTCATGAACCATTAGGTTTATTTTGTTAACGAACAAACATAAACCAACATGTTCGTTTTTTTAACGAGTGAACACCAACAAGAAAACTTTGTTCCTTTAGTTGATCGTGTTCAATTTATAGTTAATAGGTATAATGTGATGTTCTGATTTAGGATTATTGATCTGATAAAGATTATTTTTTCCACTATATTTTTACATTGTTATACTATTATAGTGTATTAATTAATGTTAGTTTTTTCCACTCAAAATAATGCACTTTTCAAGGTTTTGGGTTCATCGTGGTTTATTCCACGTATACCTAAATAAACGATATAAAGTCAATTGTAAAATTGACGTTTTCTTTAAGTCAAAATTCTTTAAAGGCATAAACCGAGTCTTTTAAGTTTCAAAAACCTAGTAATACTCTTAAATAAAATAAATGCTACATCAGTTTTTCTTCAAATTTGATTTCGCAAAAGGTTACTTAGGAAACTATGGGTTTCTAGCTATATTTCCTTCTTAATTTTAAACACGTTATGTATTATATATGATTTTCACCAGTCAAATTACCCTCTTCAATTAATATTCGTTAACTAGGCATATGGCCCGGTCCTATTCTTACCCCACAACAGGTTTTATGGGATTAGAGCGAAGAGTGGGTTTAGTAGAGAAGTCTAAAATCAAAGGGCTTGTACACTAGCGGTATCAAGGCGAGCAGGAAAATTCCCCTCGGCTCTCCTGATGGCTCTCATGATAAACATGTGTAGATTTAAAGGGATGTTAAGTTGATATGTGAAGTAAGTGTTCTGAAAAAAGTTGACAATCCAAAAACAATATTTTAAGTTAATAATTAGAATTCCTAATGATTTAACTTATAAATTTGTACTTTCGTTTAGACATGATGACAAGTGTAGAAGTTTTTAAGTATCCGTAATTGTTGTCATTTGATTTCTATAAATGTGGCCCATTCCTCCATTAGTTGTAAACCAATCCGTTTTAGTTGACAAAGTTGCACCCATTTCATCACTAACATGAGAGGTGTCCATGTATAGGGCCGGGTATAAGAGCATCTCCAACGGGAGATTATGTGGTAAGTTTGGAGCCCAAACCTACACCACCGTTTAAGGAGTTGGGACTTTTGTTACCAAACAGACACATGAATTCTTATTTTTAGGTAAGTGGGGGTGACAGAGTTGGAATGGTTTATTGTTGAAAGAAAAGTAGGTTTGCAATGGTTGAGGTTTGAAATGATGTGGAAGGTTTGAATTTTGGACGACTATCGGAGATGCTCTAAGAATAACTACAAAATTTTGGTAGGTTCAGACACAGCACCCACCATATTACCCAAAACCGCTACCATACACATTTAGCCGTATCAAAACTGAATATATTAATATATTATACATACAAGTTCACCAAAGCTACCCCTCAGCAAACACAACCGTCACAACACATAAGTAAACCACCCAGAAAAAGAACTAAATTCTACATTAAACTGCTCCAACATTCCATAGATATATACACTTACTTCTAGTGTAGAGATAGAGATATAGCAATCGACATACCAAGTAACCGAGCAGCAACAATGGCATCCCGCCTGCTAAGATTCTTCATCGAGCGTGTCAACAACATTAGTACGCAGTCTTCCAATCATAACGCATATGGCAACAAAATCAAGAAACATATCAAAGATGTAAACCATTTAGATGACTAACAAAACAAAAAAAAACCCAAAAACGAAAAAAAAACAGTAAAAAAACGACTGCCATGCTGTCTTTCCTTTTATCTCTGAAATTAGTTCAATGCAACGGGACAGGTACGCCATCATCACTTGGTTCCATGATGTCGGTAACCATCATATGCTTGCTTGCGTGTATGTCTACTTCACAACGTCGAAACAAGATTTGAAAATCTTCCAACGACACCGCCATTATAGAATACTTTTGGATATAACGACATTATCTTTATCTTCACCGTTACCTCTTCTTCTAAGGAGATGGTTTCCAGTCAAATGGTAGATTATTGAAGCCATTAACGGCTCCAAGACCATTAAGTAATTGGCTCCCTAAGTCCTGCTGCTGCTGCGGATGATGGTGATGATTCATTGGCATCGCAACCCTTCCGTTCATACTCAAAGAATTATTATGACCCATTGCACCTCGGATCCCGTTGACCATACCCGTTTGAGTTTGACCACTACCCATGCTGCCGTTTCCCATAACACCCAAATTATTACCAGCCTGAATTAAATCATTAGAATTTCCACCGCCGCTGCCGCCAAGTTGGGATGACATCATCATTTCCTGTATAATTTTCTGGACGGAGCTTTGAGAGTCATTAACATCTGCATCACTCATGGAGATGTTTGGTGACATGGCAGAACTCAAATGTGCGCCTGATGCCGCCACGGCACTGTTATGAGGAGCATTAGATAACGAGGCTGTCGGTGACTGAAACGGTGAGGGGTTAGGGTGAGATTGTGGCGGCGGTACCGTACTGGAGGATCCTGGAGACGGTGGAATCTGGACCTGAATGCCGCCATACTGGCTACTTGGGTCAGTAAGTGGGTTTTGGTGTCTAGAATTCTGGTGGAGCAGGCCAGCAATGGTGGCGTTGGAAGAATTTGGAGGTGCGGGGTTAGAGTTATTTACACTTGCCATCATGCCGTTTGTGGATGCGATTTGCATAGCAGACGTTTCCTTGTTGTTTAATGTAGGTTGCTGGTGCTTTTGCTGTTCTTCAGGTTGTTGGGATTGGATATGAAGACCGGATGTGGAAGACGTTCTTCGTGGAAATTTAGCTAAGCTCTCTGTCAAGACAAAAGGTGAAAAAAAATCAAGATAATTTGACAACTCACTACAGCACCTCATTGATAGCTTCGGGTTAATAATTGGTCAAAACAGGTCATCTAGTCGTTAGCTTGATGTTTGACCCTAACACACTTTTTGGGTCCGTTATTTTTTTTAATTCATAAATATGTAGTTTAGTGCATCCAATATAATTATAATAGTAATCCAAATCCTTTAAAAAACAGTTTTAGAGGTTGTATGAACATACAAAAGCATCTTTCAACCTATTTAACCCCCTTTTCCATAAGCTTTTTTCTTAATTACCGGATTTGTGATAAAAAAAATAATAATAATAACCAACATCGGCACATTCACAAGTAAATGGATCGAAGTTGCCACATCTACACATCCTAAACGAAATATACGAAAGAGTACATGAGGACATAGTTGTCAATAGCGGTCGCTATAGCGAATAGTGTAGCGTATAGATCGAAGGTCGCTACAGGGTATGTAGCCATAAATAGTGGGACTTCAGTTTTTTTATATTTTTTTATTTTTTAATATAAATAGCGACCAAATTAGCTATAAAATAGCTGGATTTTAGGTTTTTGTTAAATATACATGTAAAATAGCGTATATACCAGGGTATTTTGATATAATATAGATATAAAAAAATTTCTAGTGTATCTCGCCATTTATAAAATAGCGCCAGCTATCTGTCCCTATTCGCCATTAACTATGCTTGAGGATTAGATGCACACCACATAATTCATTCATCATGCAAACAGAAACATGTGAAGAACCTACTATATGCATACCAAAACTTGTGGGTCTCGAAATATAACTTTGTGATTGTATAAAACCGAAAAAGAAATAAAATAAGTGTTTGTGAGTAAGATATAGAGAATCGGATGTGAGAAGTTTTTAAAAAATAAACAAAGTTTAGAGCAAAAGGTGATGGAGGAGATAGAGATTCTGATATGAATGCTATAAGCTTCTGATTTAAGAATTTATTTTGCAATGCAAATGTGTACATAAGGTAAAAACTGAACACAAAACAAAACATTTTTTGTCTTGAGTGATTTGTTTTATATCTCTTTTTTCTTCACTTTCTAATTGCTACTTCTGGTGTGAATTTTCTTTTTTGATGTACATTTAAAACTATAAGATAACTTCTTAACTTGGTCGCCAACATTTCGTGCCAGATAATTTTTTAGTTTACAGCTTCTATTATAAAGGTATAAACTGTAAATTTAACTTGTGGAACAGGAAGAGGATTTGTAACATCAATCAAATACAAAATAAACAATTGAACTCTCTAAGGACTAACACACACACATATAAGTTCTATTTGACTAATAAGCTTAGAGATCTGTATGATACATGTACAATTTAATTGATGTAGCATGAGAAATACATTAGAATTTATAAACTTAATAACTCACGTTTACCTTTTTCTATCTATGTTTCAATTTCTTCATCATACACCTTTTTATGTCTTGCTATACATATTTTCACATATTTTTTTTCTTATTAATTAAGTTTAAGTTATACATTTTATAAGAAAAAACAGTGTAGTTTTGTAAAGTTCACTCGCTAAACATTCTTTTGTTTGTTTTCTCAATGGATTCGATATAAACGGTTTGAAAAGCCCCGGTTCAATTACTATTATTACCATCATTATCAGATAAGAATTATTATTATATAAGTTAAATTATATATAGGGTTTCATGTTAAATATAAGTCTATATTATATATAGGGTGTCATGTTAAATAAGACCCATGAACAAGTTACTTATCCTACAAGTGTGAGGATGTCTTTAATCACACATTAGAACATTACGGTTGTAATTCTTTTTTTGCTAAATTTGATTAGTGATTTTGATATCACAAGTAAGTTGGTTTACCTCTTTAGGTTAAAGTAAACCGTGGAAGAGTAGATCAACCTCCTCATTCCTCAAACGTTAATTATTTTTTTTTATTAATATGTTATATTTTTGCTTTGTTTGCATTCTATTACCAAGCCAGGTCTTATCATGTTTCTTATAAACCCCAAGTGGGTGTAAAATACCAATAGTCATTTACTGTTTGCATTTTAATTAACTTCTAGAGTACAACCTCGAGGGCCATTAGCATTTTGTTAACATAGTGGTTTGGCGACATTAACAATGTCTTTAGGTGACAGATGAAACAAGTTAAAAAACTTACCCATAGGCCCAGTCCTAGTTTCTCGGCTGTAATCGATCAGATCTTTCATGCTATTGACCACTTCTGATATCTGCAGAGAAAGCCAACAACATATCAGGTGATGTAATTACAAATTGCAGATTGAAAAGCAAATGTCTATATGTGATGTTCGGATCACATAGTAAAATTAGGAAAGATTACCTGAAGACAGCGGACATATCTCTTTGTATATCCTAAATCATTAACTAATGGTACTTCCAATGCTTTAGCCAACTGACGAGCTGAAGCAACAAACCTGCAACATAAATTAACATCTTAAGACGGATATTAATAACATGATCATCACCCAATACAATGATTAGAACCTTCATATCCTTGTGACACACGTCTTAAAATTTGGTGTTTTACATTAATCAGTGCTACTTCTCATGATTTTTAAGCATATTAATCATCTGGAACATAATGCAGTTGAGTCTTCCGTATTTTTACACCTAACAAAGCCTTGTTTCTATACAAGGTTTCAGAAAATTATCATGTCACCATTGTTTCATAATCATTTTTTCTTGTTTGTACCAGACCGAAAACAAAAGATCTGTGATTGTGTGACATTTTGAGACAATTAAAGGGCATATAGAAAACAAAACGGGAAGCATACGGCGTAGAAACCTACATGCTACAATTGTTCTGCAATTCTGGTACAGATAAACTTGATGAGGCATTTTGAGTTGAAGCCTGATATTTCTGAGCTGCATTACCTAGTTGACTAACCTGCAAAAGATTATCATCAGCTCAGTAACCTTCCAAGATATTATTGTATTTGTATCAAAAGTAAGAAAAACAATGTAATTTGTTTTAATAAAAAAAATTATGAGGCTTATGTATGTTGAAACGACTGCCATTCAGCTATGCAGTTAATATCGGTGGGATACCGCTTATCAGCATATCGGTGTCAAATATCGATCCGGAATATCGGTTCCGATATTATCATCGATATTGACCGTTATTTTGGAAGCCTTCGTTGGTGTAGACTCGGAGGAAGATTTCATGGCTTACGATTAGATCATTACATCAAATCTTGGCATTCTTGAGTGTTGACTTTTGATATTACTATTAGTATTATATATAACATTTTATATATATATGTGTGTGTGTGTGTGTGTGTATATATATCTACATGATATTATCCCCCGATATCCCACCGCGATAACCTATATCTCAAATATCGGCCCTTGACCGATATTTGATTTTGGACCGAAAAGAACTGCTTAGGGGTTCGGTTAGACCAGCCACAAGATTCAGTTGGTAAATTGTAATCGTGATCCTATATATAGCCCAAATCGACTAACCGACATTGAAATTGCTATACCTCTAACCACAAGAATACTGAATTGACATATGATCACGATTACAGCTTACCAATTGAATCTTGTGACTGGTCTAACTGGATGCCAGTTGTTTCAACAAACAAACAAAAATTACAAACAAGAACCTGTGGTATCAGCAATCTCCTCGGAATAAGCTCTTCATGACGCCAGGCACAGAATTCCCAAGAGCATATCTGCGTTTACCAAGAAAAAGGTTGGTCACGTAAATAATGTATAATTCAAGGGTCAAGCGAAGAAACATCTGCCCTTTTACGACTTCAAGGACTGGAATCAAACCTTCAAATCCGCAGCAGAAAAAACTATTCGTAGCTGACCATCACGGACAACCCGCAGTTGCTCAAAAACACTTTCTTGTATGGCTTTTGCATAGTCAAGCACTATTTGACCCGATGAATTCTGATACTCTTTTGGCATATCAACATATAGGAGCTCCTCCAAGGTACCACTTTCATACTTTATTTTGAAAAGCCTCGGCAGAACTTCCACGGTCGCCTCTGAAGCCACCACATTCACAGTGATATTTATATTAGATAACACAAAAAAGAGTGCTTAGATTTATCTTAAAAAGAACTTGAAAATCCTATAAGAAACTAAAAAAGAAACTAAGTCTCTTCTAAAAAAAGGTGAAACATTAAAAAGAAAGATCCATGTACAAAACCTACATGTAAACCTAAATCAACTTCTATTAATTACACTAAAGATGGAGTTCACATACACACCACCTTCTAAATGAACTCCATCTTAATGGCATATTACAAGGTTACTAGCAAGTTTTGCATCAGGACCTATATTAAATTAAATTGGCTACAGGTTATTAAGAAGAGCATTTAAAAATATGTAAAAAAAAACTCGCATAGTTATAGCCAAGATATTATGAGGCAATCAAAATGGATGCAGCATTCATATGCGAGCTTTTTACTGCATCCATTTTGATTGCCTCATAATATCTTGGCTATAAATATGCAAGCTTTTAACATTTTAAAATATTCTCTTAAAAACTCGTAGCCAATTTAATTTAGTATAGGTCCTGATGCAAAACTTGCTAGTAAACAGAAAAATGTGAATTTGAAGGTGCCGTTTAAAAGGCAGTGTGTACGCGAACTCCTTATTGTTGTTAAGGAACATTGATCTCGCTGCGTTGCAGCGACCAGACCGAGGGGGTCAAACAGATAATGTATTAAAAAGCGGAGGGCAAAAGTCACAACTTTGTAACTTAAGAAGAAGCAGAAAGCCCTTTCACTAAAAGATGAACAAAAAAACTTGAGAGACCAAATGTGACCACCAAACAAAGTTTGGTGTCCAAACTCGGACTTATACCAACACGTAATAGGAAGTGGAGGGTATCAAGGAAAGATTGTATAAACGTTTTAGAAAGCGTGGGGCAAAAGTGACAGCTTTAAAACTTGAGGGATAGGATTCACTAAAAGAAAAAAAAGGAAACTGGAGGGACTAAACTTAACCACCAACCAAAGTTTGGTGGCCAAGTCAAAACTCAAAGAAAGGCAATAGAGCTAAGGGCATGACAAATTATATATATAATATATATAATAATAGTTGATTTAGGTTTACACGTAGGTCTTGTACATGAATCCTTCTTTTTAATGTTTCACCCTTAAGTTTCCAAACAAAAGGATTCGAATAGGGAAAACAGAAAAGAATTACCAAAACCACGGCCTGGCTTCTTATTGCATATCTCACAATGCCATACGTCCTGCAGGATCATAAGCAGCAATACATGACATGATAAGAAACAATGTGACCATTATCCTTATAAAAATGGGAGTTGCATTTGCATATCTCACGATCTCACCTGAGGAAAAACTCCAGTAGTGTGACGTCCATTACCATACAAGGAAACACACCATTTCTTCCTGGCATTAGGAGCAAAGTACTCAGCCACAAATTTTCTCCAAAACTCAATGTTGTTGTCCTGCAAAAAGGCAAAAGCATAATAAACAGCTGAAAATGAAAAATATGTTACTCTACTCAGTGGGCATAAACTTGTGAAAATCTTACTTCAGGCCGATTTTGCTGCTGATACATATAATGTGTCAGCCGTCTTGCACATGTCCCCGGTTCATACCCTGGCTTTGCAGGAGATCTCATTGCTTGTTGAAACTGTGGTTGAAGTGAAGAACGTTGCTGAGGAATACTCTTCAATAGTTGTTGTTGTTGTTGTTGCTGCTGATGCTGTAGCTGCAAGAATCTTTGTTGATGCATAAGATTAATTTGGGCAGCAGAAGCCTGAGGAGCTTGCCTCGACATATGAAGCAACTGTTGTTGTTGCTGCTGCTGCTGCTGTTCTTGTTGCAGAAATAACGACGGATCAGAGTGTTGGGGCTCCATCTTTACAGGTGGTAAGCTTCTCATGTGCTGAACCTGTTGCGGTTCCATTTTGACCTGACCAAGATTACGCAAGGCTTGCATCTGTTGAGAACTTTGCCCATGAAGGTCACTTGTCACCTGTGGCTCCATTTTCACTTGTCCTACACCACCTAATCCACCTTGACTGTTTTGATACTGCTGTTGCTGCTGCTGCTGCTGGATGTTATTGTTAGGGACAGAATACTGCTGATTCTGCCGCAAGTTTGGTGATTCGCGTTGTTGCTGATCTGGCAAGATCTGGTTGGCAGATGAATTTGAAAATTGTTGACCCGGTGCATTTGCATTTGAGTTGACCATATTTGGACCAAGAGATGAAGAAGGGGTGTTAAAACCCATCCCATTTCCTATGCCGGACAATGGGTCAGAAATAGAATCGACCCCGTTGTCAATCATACCCCTTAGGGAATTTGGGCCTCCATTACTGTAAGACTGATGGAGGAGAGATGACACGTTTCCAACCATGTTCATGTTATTGAACTGAGTGTGTGGTGAAACAAGTGAAGGAAAGCCAGACTGAGAACCCGAACCCCCTTGACCACCCATTAAACCTGAGTTTGACCGTAACATGGAAGATGGAACAGACTGTGCACCAGCAAGTGGAGTGGGTGGCCCTGGAGGTACCATCTTCCTGAAAGAAAGAAAAAAAAAACCTACAAAACTTCTCTAAATCACAACTTCAACATACCCTGACATGAAAGTATGAAACCACAGTCAAATCGCGCCTTAAGAATCTAAAAAATGCTAAGATTGTTATCAGACAAGTAGCCGTGTATCACTCAATTCAGCAAGCAATTGGCAGCTTGAACAAAAAGAGCCGAACACCTTGACATCTAAGCTTACGCTGTTGAGTGTTCCTGAACACGAGAGAATTTCCAAAAAACCTAAAACATTCTTCAGCCTTGAACATCCTAGTAGCATATTAGCAGTTTCAAAGTATCGATTTTCACTCACTTCTCTCATTAATCTCCGCATAACTTATCATTGTTTCAAAAACATAGTAACCATTCGACGAAATCCCACCTCTGCAGCACAAATCACCCGCTCAAGACGAAAATCCTGAAACCTGAAAAAGGAAAACCGAATACTGACGATGAATAAATAACAATACGAGTTAGACAATCTTCAATTCATCAAATCTAACTAGCTCAATGACGAAATCCAACAGAAAAACAGGAACATCCAAATGATTTTAACCTAAAGCAAATTAAATAAAAAACAAGTTAGCTAGGGTTACAAATCAAATGCAACTACAATCATGACAGAAATATACAAAAAAAATCAAATCAAATCACAACTGAATTAAGTATGATCAGTCATTAGATAGGGTTACAATCAAAAACTGCTAAACTAAAACAAACAGTGAAAAAAGGCATTCAAAAAAGTAGATAACACAAGTAATACAATCTTCAATTCATTAACCTAACTAGCTCAACAACGAAATCCAACAGAATAAACAGAAACATCCTAACAATTTTAAGCAAAAATCAAAATTCTAAAACAAAAATAATATCAAGCTGTAGTCATTAGCTAGGGTTACAAATCAAATGCAACTAAAATCACAACCAGAAGCAACCCAAAGCACAAATAAATCAATTCACAACTGAATTAAGTACGATTAAACACTAGCTAGGGTTACAAACTCACAATCAAAAACAGCTAAACTATCTAATAATCTGAAAAACAAACAGTAAAGTAGATAAACAAAATCTTCAATCCATTAACCTAACCAGCTCAACGATGAAATCAAACGATTATTATAAATTATAAACTCTAAAACACAAGTAGCATCAAGCAGTAGTCAGTAGTCATTAGCTAGGGTTACAAATCAAATGCAACTGAAATCATAACCAGAAGCAACACAAAAACACAAAACAAATCAAATCACAGCTCAATTAATCACGATTAAACACTAGCTAGGGTTACAAACTCACAATCAAAAACCGCTAAACTGTATAACAACAAAAAAATCCGTAAAAAAGCATTAAACAAAAGTAGATAATCAGAACACGCACCAGAGTAACGAATTGAAGAAACACTAATTTCAGTACTGTTCACTTTTTCTTCTTGTGTGTTTCGTGTTTTACACGAATAGTAATCGTCTGTATGCAGAGAATTAGGGTTTTTAGGTTAGAAGTTGAAGGTTGATTAATGACAGGTGTTGTTGAATCTCTGTATTTGTGGAGATAATGAGAGGAATTTCCTGTTCTTCGCTGTAAGTTTAGAGAGAGAAAGAGGAGAGAGAGTGTTGTTGTTGTTCTTGCGGACGTCAAAGTAGAATTGTATCCGATTGAATTTCTTCATTCCTTTCTATTCTCTCATCAAAGGAAGTCAAATCCACTTCTTTTTTATGATGTATGCATGTATGTATGTATCATATAATAATAATAATTCTTAATGTTGTATGTATGTTTCATCATCCATCATGCATATCATCATGGTTATGTGGTGTATCATCAAGTTTTATATGTGGACTATTTTGTCCTTGCTACTTGTAATAATATAATAATTAGTTAATTTGGAATCACATGGGGATTAAAAAAATACTCAAGAATATAATGACAATTTCTTAGTCTTTTTGTACTAATATTATGACAAAATCTAAGTTATTATATGAATGTATGTGATAGTTGGGATTGTTTAGTGTAACTTGTTTAGAATATAGATTATGTTTTGAGTTTGCATTTCTAATTTAATGTGTTTAATAAACGTGTTAGATATGGAATCTATCGAAACTAAATAGGTAAGATGTTAGTCGTTTAAAATTATAACTGCAAAAATTAGTGTCTCTATAAGTTATGTATGCAGCTCACCAATCTGTTTATGACTCATTGGCAACTTGTTTATAATTCAGTTATTTGTTTATCAACTAATAATAACTCGTTTACTACTCAACAAATCTTTTTAGCTTGTCAATATTTACATGAACTAGTGAGTTACACCCGCGCTCTGCGGCGGGCGACCCAATTTTTAATGGAAACGAAGACACAATAGTAAAAATAACAATGACAGGAATTCGTTTGATATTGGTTCGGTTCATTAAGATACCGACAGTTGCCAAAAGAGAAACAAAAAATCATGATACGACAAAAAAAATACCAAGATGTGTTTACATCGATCGAAACAATAAAAACGAATATCAGTTCCGGTACTGACATTGTTCGCCCAATATTTGACTGTTCATTTTGTTACATGTACAATACCACTTCAATTGAAACTTAAAGAAAAAAACAAAAAACATTGTAGCTAAGAAGTTAATAAATCATACATATAATAATAATTAGTATACAAGATACAAGTTATGTTCATTAATTTCATTTTTGCTATCTAAACCCGTCAAGACGTCAACCAAGAATACATGTCTTGGTATGCTAAAGCTAGTTTTGACCAATTTTGACGTATAGGGAACTTTATGTAAGATTTTGTCGTAATCTTAATTTTGTTGATAGAAATTGATTATAATCATTGTTAGACCTAAATTAGATGAAAATCCAAGGTTTGAGTATAATCATTATTAGTTTTATTAAATACAGTATTATTTATCAAATTGGTCATTAATGGTTTAAAATTAGCAAATATACTTCCATACGTGTTTTTAAAATGGTTTAGAATTAGCAAATATACTTCCATACGTCTTTTTAAACTTAATTACTTAAATACTTATAACATGAAAGGTGGGTAAAACTTATTTTCTGTGACATCCGAATTTTCAAAGGCATTCGAACTAATAGTTATGTGGTGTTGAGATAAAAAAAAAACAACTAACAAGCAAGAAAAGTCAAGAATTCAAGGGTTAGATTAGAATCATTAAAACAATTACATGTGTTTTTTTTAGAAACAATAGCAAAGGGTATACAAGGATACGTTGAAACACAATTCAAGTTACAACATCAAATAAATAGATAAAACTTTATAACACACCTTTCCGAAAAATGAAACCTAGAGGCAATGTACTTGGCCACTTAAGAATGTACATAGTGTCGGAACCAAAAATTATAGACCCGGGCTCGTAGTAGAAACGTTTACATTCGTCGATGTACGTTAATAATTGGCTTACGCAAGGTTATATCACTAACAATTCCAATAATTGGCTTACGCAAGGTTATATCACTAACAATTCAATAACTTAACTTTTTGAATTGTTCTATTTACATTAATATTCTCTACATTTCAGACTCATCGGACATAGCAACCTCGCCGTATGCCAGAAAAAAAAAACTCGAAAACTACAATTACACTCTCCTCTTTTAAACTTTAAGAACTCTATGGAGACAATCTAGAGGGTCAACATGCCACAAAAGATTCTCCTATTGTTGCCGCTGAGTACTCCGGTAAACACTAACTCTGGCAAACCAGAGGGTCAACTAACCCTCCTGTAGTTCCGCCCCAGCATGTACACTAAAACGATTCATTATCATAAAGTTGAGTACATAACCAAATATATATTACTATGCTTAAAGCAAATTTAAAATTTTCACCAACCCATTAGAAAAAATAGTCATGGGGCTCATTATAAGGTTACGGTGAAATACTATAGCCTTTAGGTGCTTTATGTGACCAATTTTCGTGAGCTTGATATGTCCATCGAAAAACAGGTATATCAACTTTCGTGAACATGGTATACCCACTGGAAATAGGCGTGACTTGGTAAAAGAAATATGTTTTTCATATCATGGATGACCGGGTCTCCTACACAACTTCAAAACTTGCATAAATCATGGATCTTATCCACCAAAAAGCAAATTACCACACTAAATTATTACTAGAAATAACTAAAAGAATGAAACTCAACATGAAACACCATATAAATTTAGTTACACAGTTTGACAATTAGTTATGCACTTATATTTAGTTTAACTATTAGGTAACACCCTTCTCACGTATAATTTTCATGTATTTCAAACTCAAAGAACACTCGGCGTATACTCATATAGGTGTTATTTTAGTTACATCTTAGTACTATGGAAACATTCATCCTAAGGGCCCGTTTGGTTCGCATCATTCGTTTCTTGGAATAATGGATTTTAATAATCCTGACTATTAGCCGTTGGTCGGCAACGGTTCCAATTTAAAAAATAATCAGTGGTTGTCCCATCTTTTCATATGTTGTAAACCAATAGACCTTTACAAAACCGAAAAGAATAAGGGGACAAAAAGAAATTCAGATTTTTTATTAAAAGTCTATTAGTTTACAATATGTGAAAATGTGGGACCACCACTGTTTATTTTTTAAGTTGGGACCGTTGTTGGCCAACGGCTAATTGTTTGGATTATTAAAATCCATTATTACTTTCTTTAAAGGAAATAGAATTGGTAAAGGGAATTAGAATTTGATGGAATTGGAATTAATTCCAATAAAATTTTTTTATTTTTTGGTTTATAAATTAGTA
The DNA here is from genome assembly GCA_947069175.1 of Scalesia atractyloides. Taxonomy (NCBI): domain Eukaryota; kingdom Viridiplantae; phylum Streptophyta; class Magnoliopsida; order Asterales; family Asteraceae; genus Scalesia; species Scalesia atractyloides. The sequence goes on along the minus strand of CAMTDV010000015.1, from coordinate 19,445,207 downwards.
AATGGAATTGTAATGGTTAAAAACTAAAAAGACAAGTTTGTCCTCATTCCTTTTATTTGAAGCATTGAAGAATATAAAATACGAGGATATTTTGGTAATAAAAAACGTTCCAATGGAAAGTTTAAATTCCTTCTTAAATAGGAAGAATTGTTAAATTTATTTGATTGATGGAATTTGATAGATTGTTTTCTAATTCCATTTTTATTATAAACCAACCAAGCATGATGTTTGATGAAATGTTTCCAATTGCGATTCCAATTCCTTGAAATCCATGAACCAAACGACCTCTAAACATTTCAAGTTTCTAAGATCAGAAATAGAAATAGGATACACAAAACTATGCATATTTTAAGGAAGTGTCTACATGAATTAGATTCAAAATCTGTACTTACATTGGTTATTAGCACGATATTTTCTATCTTCTACTAATGACTTCACTATACCAACATGTGGCATACAATGGTTCATTGTCATACAGAGCAAGCGAATCTAAACCCGAAAAATTCGATATGAGTAACGATACTGATATTCTGGTATGGTCTGGGTACGAGATTAGTTTTAAAAATATGTGCATGTATGAGATTAGGTCATCCCAATTACCTGAAACATGTATACTCGTTTGCTTAAACCATACATGTAAGCATTTTCTATTTATTTTATTGTTCTCCATCACAGGGCTATAAAATTATATTAAACTTTAAACAGAAATAAATGTATTTAGAGATCTCAACATGTAACTTAAAACAAATTACGAATATGCTTGACGTCTGGTAGGTATTGAGCCGGATATGAAACACAGTTTCCAATCAGGTATGAAACTAGAATCACCAATACCCATCCTATTGTTATCCTTATTCATTGTTGATAAAACTGTAGTTCAATTTACATAGCTTTTACAAAGATCCAATTTCCCGATGTTTGGTTAAATTTTACCGTCACTTAATTGTAGGAATGGGATTTTTTGAATATCCGTACCCGTACCCATACCCATTCTAATATTGCCTATTTGGTACATGTATTGGTACCAAGTTATTGGTATTTCGGTATTCGATACTTACTTGTACGGTATGGGTACTTTTTTCGGTAATATATTGTACTGGTACCATATTTAAGTATAAAATTCCAAGAGTTGTTTTAGGTAACATGCTTTCTTGATTACACATGAATTTGATATTATGATTTATTTTTGTATTATGATGGTACTCGTATCAATTTTACGTATTTGGTACACGTGTTGTATGGTACCAGTATTAGTTTTACATATTTGGTATCCGTACAAATGTTTAATAAATAAGCTAAACAAAGTGGTACAAAAGCATGCACCGTACAAAAATATCGGTACCGATACATGTACATGTACTGTACCAATATGTTCAGTACGGTATTTGGTACCTAGTTTTATTCATATTATGTACCGGTATTTTTTGTACTAATTGTACCAATCTCATCCCTACTTAACTATAGTTCATGCAGTAGCCCCCCCCCCCCCCCCAAAAAAAAAAAAGAAGAAGAAGAAGAAAACAATAGTTCATGTTCAACGCACCTATAGATCTAAATTCATACCAATTTTACAACGCACCTATAGATCTAAATTCATACCAATTTTACAAAGTCTAACCTAGTTTAGAAACTCAAAGACGTTAACTCGGCCATTACTAAAGTCGTCAAATTGAATTTCCTAACCTATTTAAACTATATCATAATATGGATCTTTTGATGGTTTAAAACATTTAAATCGAGTCAGGAACATCTCGTTATTAGTGAAAAATCAAATTAAATATACTCTGCGACCAGCGGATCTGCTCGTCTTTGGTTGGGCTGGGGGGAAACATGCTTGTGTAGACCTCACGGGGGTTTCCCCTTTGGTTGGTTTAAGGAAAACGGGTTTGTAGCTGGACAAGCGGCAAGAAAGGCAGACTCAAAGAAAGTGGATAAGCAAGCTAAAGCTTGCGCAAAGAACCAGCATGTCTTTGTCCCTTTTGACTTTGATACTTTTGGCTCCCTAGCGCCAGAAGCTATCCACTTCTTGATGAGGGTTCAACGGGTCGTCTACAACAATTGTTCAACCCCAAGGGGTCAAGGGTTTGTATTTGGAAGGTTAGGGTTTGCAATTTAGAAAGGATTGGCGGCGCAGCTTGTTGCCCGGCTACCTTCTGTTTTGATGTAACTTGACAAGTTTTCTGGCTTATATATGAATTATAGTTCAAATAGAAAGAAAAAAGAAAACAAAAATTAGAAAAGGGATAGGCAAGTGGCAGTGGCGCCGATGTCCCATGCCAAGAGAAACATCGTTTGTATACGACTTTCAACAAAATAGCCCTATGTAATAACTTTTTAAATGTTTTTCCTAAATATAAGTATCTGAAGTTCCGTTTATTGTTGTCACATATAACGTTTTGGAAAGAAATAAGCTTCTGAAGTTTATTTTATTGTTGTCACATATGAAAGGAAATCCCAAGATAATTGTGTAAGTGCTCACTGATTTGGTTTTACAATGGCTTTCAAAAAATTCAAACCGTAGTGAATGCCTGAATGGTTTGGTTTATTGTTTACACCCAAAATCGATCGTTTAAAAATTAAAACCAGACCAAACCGTAAAATTTTATGTATATTAAATATTTAATTATCTATACTACCTTATTAAGTAAATTAGGATTTCTACCCTTATGGTATTTTACATTGTGTACACACTTTGAAGCAAACAAGAGAGCTAGACTATTTTAGAGAGGGTAAACTTGTGTATTCTCCAAAAATTTAAGACACTTTAAGGGCATTTTAGGGATTCAATACATTTGTAACCTATAATTAAGATAAGATATGAAGAGTCTAAATTAATTCTTATTCTAAATTATGCATTGTAAAATTGATTAAATGATTATGGACCATAAATTTTGTTATTTTCTTGATCAAAGCTTTGATGTTTACAGGTTTCAAGAACTGATTTTGGGGTTAGATCATATTTAACCTCAAAAGTTGTTATTTCTTTTTTTTTTTACGGGTTTAGGGTATTTTTGTTTTTCTGATTTTTTTAAGTTTCTTTGTTTTTTTATCGAGGGTTTGATTATATAGGGTTTAAAATTGTATATTCTACATGGGTGTTATAGTCGTATAACTTAAATTAAGTAATCTTTACATTATGTACAAAATTTATAGCAACATGTATGAGATGACTTGAGCCATTTTAATGGGGGTAGAATTGGGGTTTCCATCTAATTTAAGAAGCCAAAAGGGTATCCTCTTCCAGCAAACTCGTAATGAATGCCTCAGTTACCAGGAGTAATGAATCATTTAATCTGCCGTAGCCCATTAAATGATTCCCATATCAACTCTTCATCTTGCATATCGATCTATTACCCCTTGTTATTTTTTACTTTCTTATTTTTTATGTGTGGCTTTCACACAATCTAGCCACACATCAGTGAAGGAAGTGAGCAACGATCCGACGGCGATTTGTGGTACAACTGCCGGTAATCCTGCAGAATCATGCGACGGTGGTGGTTTCATCGCTAGATCAGGTCTTCTACTGGTGAGTTGGGGCAACCGATTTAGGGTAACAGTTGCGAGTCAGCCATGGAGATGAAGCCAGTGACAGGTGATGATGGTAGATGTGGATCTATGGTAAGCAATGGTGACCCATCCGACTATAGTTCTTGATAAATAGTTAGATTTTCTATTTAACAAGTTTCCATTGTTTTGGCAGAATGGTCTGGTTGTGGTTTTGTTGGTACGGGAAATTTGGATTGAATGTCATCATCATCCTAGGCATTCATTATATATGGATTATTTATGTTGCCCATTTTTGTAATATATAATTCTTTGAAATAGACTTATGACCAGTTCCTCTCGTATAACAATACCATGGGGTTGTCTGCTACATGTATCTTTTTTTATAGGTTGAGGTAAGAGTTACTAGACCATTGGTTATTATAACCTTTTATTCATTTTGATATGGAGTCATAGTTATAAAAAAAATATAAGATCAGCTCCTTTCTACTTCAATGAGACTACATCACAATGTCAAATCCCACAACCAGTGGTATGCTTGGTATTACATAAAAAAGTTTATTTGTACAAATGAGTTTCTAAATTTATATTTAGTTTTGTTCATGAAAGCCCAATTGTAACGCTCCCCGCATTTCCGCACTTTCTTATTTTTAGAAAGGCATGTTGTACTTTCCACATTTAGACACTTGTACTCTCTTTGTAATCTACTTTCGTGTCATTTGTAATCCGAGACTATTGATCATAATGAAAACGAAGCTATTTTAATCATGTTTGTGTTTTCATATTAGACTTATGTGCATATGTTAATCAAATTCTCGTTTGAGCGAAATATTATTCAAGGATTCTTGATTCTTTATTTATCGACACTTGATACTTGTTAAACTAATTAAAACTCTTAAAATAATTCGGATCCTAATTCTCGAAACTCGAAAGCTTCATGAAATGAATAATTGTTTAAAGATTTCACCCTAATTTAAATTCGTTGTTTATCTATCCTATTTAATTAATTGAATTAATTAATATTACAATAAAAAGTTTTGTTTGTTTTTATAAATAAATAAATAAGTAAATAAAATAATAATTTAGTTAGTTTCGATGGATTTTAAAGTTAGTAAATACAAACTAACCTAGTTAGTTTGTATTATAAAGTTAGTTTATTCTTTTAAAGCAAAATAACTTAGTTAACTAAAGTTCAGGTGTAATTTGTGCAAATTGCTGAAAGTGTAAAGTTCTTAAATCAAGAGAAAAAAAATAAACAAAAAGCTGAAGACCACGGGACTCGAACCCGAGTCAACAGCCACACCAAAGACACGCCTAACCAGCGCTGGGACTCCTCATCAAACAAAACCAGCCCCGTAAAACATATATGATCTCGTTAAAACGGTCTGATCCCCAACCAGTGCGACGACTCGTTTTGGGCGGGTTTTTTTTGTGAGTTTTTAAGTTTTAAACATGTTTTAACATTTAATACATCACCAAACCCAACCCTAATCCTTCCCTATAAAACCCAAGCATAATCCAAGCCTTTTTACACTTTTCTAATCATCTAAACACTCTCAAATCATCACTACTCAAGCTGAAAATTGCAAGTTCGAGCAGTTTGTCTTCTCTTCACAAAAGTGAGCATAACTCACTCAATTCTTAACGAAATCACTCAATTCTTTTTCCCACTTGTTTGGATTGACCTTGTGCATATTTCCAATGGTTTTCCAAAGAAAACCAGGCTCTGGAATGTCACGAAAAAGGCTCCAAAGTAGACTGTTTTACTTCATTTTCATCAAAACTTTGTTAAACTTGTTTAAACTTGAGTTTCCTCATCTCAAACCTATGTCCTAATGCTTACAACCTCACCTATGGTTGGTTAGGCTTAAAAACAGCTGAGACATATAAATCTAGGGATTAAAACCTCATAAACTTTCTGTTTTCAACTAGGGTTTAAACCCACAAGTACTGTTCAAGTTGAACTTGATTAATGTGTGATATTTGGTCTAGCTTAGGCTACCCATCATTGAATCCACACACCACTTGATGATTCCATTTAGCTTAGTTATATTATTCTTGTAAGTTCATGACCCTCCTTGTGTTTATAACACAAGTGTAGTGGTGAACATTTGAGGTACCTAAATGGAAGCATATTCTTCCTACCTCATGTATGAAATATATGACACAAAGAGGTGCCTAAATGGAGACTTTGATCTCCTACCTCATGCTTGATTTATATTTTAACTAAGTGTATATATATATGACTATGTAACAAAGACTTAATATTAACTTAATAGTTACTTGTTAAGAAACTTGTTACATCATCTATAGACCATACACTTGTTACGATTCTAATGGATCTTTGAATCCATGAAAACATACCAACCCCTTGAGGTTCTATAGTGTCAAGAACAAGTGTTATGAGTACAAGATGATTACTTTCATAATACTATTTGCACGTTATTTTAATTCCGGATCTATAATCTTCCGTTAATTCCCGATACTCACACGCCTATGTTTCTTCGTGTAGAAGGACAATATGCTCGAAACTAATCCATCAACCAACAACGTTTGCAGGATTTCAAGTGGGAAAGCTTGCAAAACCGTGAGCATACTCTATCCCTTTTTCCTTTTTACACTTTGGGTGCAACATGTACATTATACAAAAATCACACGACACTTAAACTATTTTAATCTCTATCCATGCTTAACATGAAACTACTTGATGCTTGTTAGACTTGTATGTTATGTAGACTATTTGTGTCGATATATGCTTCATTAAGTTTGCTAGCCTACCTTAACAATTATAGGGCTATAGGATTAACGCACCGCCCATGAAACTTGGGGTATTGTTAAGTTAAACATGTCAAGCTCCCACTACTCTATTGGGATAGGTTATTTTAATGCGTTGGATTCTTGGGTTTGAACATATAGTACACTGTTTCGGCATGCTAGTAAACTTGCATAATATGATTCATGTTGGATATGAGACTTTAAACAATTTTACTCTATATTATGCTATGTAACAAAACTTGTATGCTCGCCAACTTTTGTTGATATATTTTAATACATGTTGGAGGTTGATTGATGAGGCGATGTTGAGAAGAAATGCAATTTAGGTGGACTTAGATACACACCTAGATAAATTTTGTTATTTTAATGTTATGTTATGAACAATGTTGCTTTTATTTGGAATCTTTGTATGACATTTTAGTCTTGAGATGAAATTTGAATTTAATTTATATTGTCACATAGCCTTATGAAGTTTTGAGCAATTTGTTCGTCTCATCCCGATGTTTCCGCCATCGGTTGGGGTGTGACACCAATGCACATGCGAAGAAGCATTTTCAATGATTGGGGAAGTGAATTTAATATGATGTTGGGTCAGCTCAGCAACGAATGCTCGGGGAAGTGCATTTAATATGATATATCCGGTTGAAGTTGGTAGTTCATCTCATTCTGGTGGTCATTCGCGTAATTAATTTATGTTTCTCAAAATCCAACCAATTTTGAGCGAGTCTCCAACATCTTTCTTCTCTCTCTATATATATATATATATTGGAATCACTTTCTTCTCTCTCTCTATATATATATTGGAATCACGGGTCTGATGGTGCTAATATATTTTGATGGATAGAGGATAGTATGCTGCTCCCCACCATATTCTAGCTTTTACTTTAAGTGAGGATAAAAGGATGGCAACTTCAGGCTTATCGGATAAGCTTCCATCTGCACAAGGACTTCTACATACACAATTGCCTTTTTAAGTTGGTCAGCTGGGTAATTTTTTAATTTATCTCTATCTTCATTTATTTATTTTGCTTATGCCTTCTATTTGCTTCTCATTTCACATTTTAAAACAATATCTGATTTGATCCTTTTAGTAATTACAATATAACTGCATAGGTGTAGGTCTTATTGTTTCAAGTATGCAACATACAAACAAAAGAAATTTGCTCTAATCAAGACCAAGAAATGTATTATGTTGAAGCAACTGTAGTAGCACTGTTTGGCACTTAGCACTTCTACCATGAACTCCAAATCGCTTATGCCTTATTCCATTCATCGGATAGTCTAGCGTTTGACCTTGTACGTCATTAACTCGGCCATTTAACCTTGAATTCGAACTCTAGAAGTTTGTGGAATCACATGAGTTTGGCTCCTAAGAAGAAGACATCCAACACAACTCCCTGATGATTCTTGCTATTTTGCATCTGCATCACCACCCTTCTCACAGTCACATACTTGTGATAACTTGGCTCCATCAAATCATCCTTAACCACCTTCTTAGTGTCCACAAGATTCTCTTTCTTAAACTGACAATCGTTGCAGCTTGTGGCGGAATTCAAGTCAGCTACAACTTCTGTAATCGAGCACACCTTGCTGACACAAGACGGAAAGGAGAAGGCTGGCGGTGCTGTTGTTGTAGCGCGGTGGCATTGGTGGAGTTCTTCTGGTTGAAGTTCTGGATGTCTTCGTGTAATAAACAAGCATAGGATGGTAGGTTGGGGTTCGGGCTGAGTAAAGCTTTAGGGTTAATGTCTAGGTCTTGTAATAGGCGAGAAGACCAGGTTCTTTATATGATCTGATTTTGTTTTGGATTTTCGACTGCAGTTTTATTCTCATAAGTCATTTGAGCTTCTTTGGCTATGCAGTTCTTAGCAGCATTGTTGGTTTTGTTGGTTACAGTCTATTTCTGCAAATAAGATATGAACTTTAAAAACCACAAATATGAAAAAAAAAATCATAGCTTAAATGAGATCGAGCCCAAGCTTCATTTATCAAGCTCGAGTATGGTCGCGACCCTAAAGGAGCATGTAATTTTTTTTGTAGTTACAGTATAATAGCATAAGCTTACGACTTACTGTTGGAGCTATTGCTTCTGTAGTTTGTGACAAAGATCTTCTTTCTTCATTCTCGTTCAGTGTTGCCCTTAACCACAAACAGGTGCTATGTATATAATCAAATTATGTTGCAATATGCCTAAGGCATTTTATATCTTTGTGCAGTTGAGTGCATGCTATGCCCCCACCTTTTTTAGCTATCTATTGGGTAAATGTAAAAAATGTCAGGGTATCAAAGTTGGGTATTATTGTTATAGGAACATTTGATCTTGTTTGATGGTCATATCTTTACTCTAGATATGTTGTTTTGGAGGCACAACCACCTTCTACTGCTCACTACATAGAATTTTCAAAGGTTTCATCATTTAGTTGAAATAACATACTCTTGGATATATGCTTTATGTTCTGCAAACTCTCATGAGGTTATAATTTGATGGTTATCTTGACATTTTTGTAGTTTTTATCCCGCCTAGCTCCATTTAAAAGGGGATTATACAAGGATTGTACGGCTAATTTTTGGTGCACAACATCGGTTCTTATAGAGTGGAAGCGATTGTTCATCACGCAGTCACTAAAACTCTTATGTTTATTAATTACTGTCTGTTCATGTCTGCCCTCAATGTTTCTGCAGATACGGGCTCCCAACACCCGAGCTTTCCTTTAGGATTGCTCAATAGTGCTTTCTTATTCTATTCGTTGAGTTAGGAGTGATATCCAAACCTCGACGAAAGTCTCCATTTCTATCTAGTGGAACTCCCGATCTGATCGGCGAGCACAACCACAATTTGGAACTAGTCGTTAAGTCAGGGGTGAAACCCGTACCTTAATGACGAATTCCATTCTTCGATTTTCTATCTCACCAAAGTCTCGGTTATACCGATGGTTTGGAACACGTATTAACTGGAAGGGTAAACATCGCTAGCCGCTTACGGTGAGAGCGTTTATCTATTAGGGCAAAGCGTGGGTCCAAATGCAAAGGGTAGTCGAACCACTTTGGGTAGTCAAATGTCTCAAAACCCCGGACACTCCCAATAATCGTCGATTTACGCATCATCGAGTTTATTTATTATTTATGTGTGGAGTTACGGATTTTACGATTTTACGCTTTATCGATTTATCGCAATTACGCTCCATCGAATGTATGTACAACTCGCACAGCTATCTCAATCCAAAACATTAATAAACAAACACAGATAATCCAACATAACGCTCCGCTTGCAACACGTTACTTCTCTCGGTTATTTCACGCTAAGCTACGATGTTTCGCTGCCTCGCTATGCTATCTCTCGAAACGCATTTCGCATTGTTACTATTAGAAGGTGAATACGTGCAAAAATATGTGCTTATGTGCTTACATGCTTATGTGCTTATGTGGTTATGTGCCTACGTGCTTATGTGATAACGTGCCTTACTTGTAATAATAATAATAATAAAGGTTTTTGAACATAACTCTATTAATCGAATCTCATCCTATCGAATATTTTCATTGTAGATGTCGTCACTCGGATCTCATACTCGCCGTACTGCTCAGCGCCACAGCGACAACAAGCGCATCGCTTCACTAGTCGCCAAGCAAGTGGCAAAAGTCATCCTGCAAATCGTCTCGGAAATTCATGCTGTGAGCAGTAACTCCTCAGTCGACTCGAAAACTGAAAAACCCCAAGCCACGATTCAGCTTCAAAAATTTCAAGGCTTGTGCACCTCTCGCCTTCACGGGCAATGATGGACCGACTTCTATGTTCCATTGGTTTGATGCCATTGAGGTCACCTTTAGGCAAAGTGGATGCCCCGATGACCTTCGCACAATGAACACTACAGGAGTCTTCCAGTCCCGTGCTCTCGATTGGTGAACCGCCGAAAGGAATAGGCGTGGTAATGATGAAGCCTACAATCTGTCTTGGGAGGAACTCAAGGAAGTGATGATGAAGGAGTTCTGTCCTCCGCATGAAATGCAAAAACTCGAGAATAAGTTTTGGGGTATTAAACAAGATGGTCCCGACAATGCTGGATTTACCGCTCAATTCAAGATTTTGAGCATCATCTGTCCCAGCCAAGTTGATACTACTGAGAAAGCTATCACAAGTACATCTTAGGTTTACCCGAATGTGTTGCAAATTTCATGAAAGTTGCTCGTACTACAACCATCGAGGAAACCTACATGCTCGCCGCTGAGATCAATGATCAGCGAGTTCAAGATGGTTATTTCAAGTACCATGCGAAAGTTGCCAATCAAGCTGTCACCGAACCAACTGCTGCTATCGAACCAACCAGTGATCCGAAGGGAAAGCGTCAGGGACGCAAAAGAGGAAATCCGAGCAAGAACTATGCGCTCGCAGCTCCAGCAAAACCTCAACCGTTTCAGTCAGCCGCTCCGAACGCACCTCTAGCTAAGCGTGCGTATACCGGCCCTCACCCACTGTGCCCTAAGTGCACTTATCATCATGTGGTAGGTGGAAACTGCTGCTTTTGCACTAACTGCAACATATATGGCCACTTTACTGTTAGGTGTCGTACCGGTCCTCGTCAGCCAGCTCTCCAAGCTCCTCAAGCTCCAGCACTGCCAGCTCCTCAGCGTACTCCCCAGAACAATCAGCAGCAACAAGCAGCAGCTCCAAAAGTGTCAGACCCCAACTGATGGCGGAATCATCGGGGTAGTGGCACTAGGCGACCAGATTGTCTCGCGAGAATTTCCATAACAATCATTTAACAATATCATTCAAACATTAACGTCCCATACCATTAATATAACATTTTAAACAATCATTACAGAATCTAAGTTTTCCCACAAAAACAACGAGGTTCGATATCCCCTAGATTTTATTACATCCGTTCTAAACAAAAGAAAACAAAACTAAACTACGCAAAACCACATCCAAAGCATCCAAGCTACAAATCCTCAACCTGTTACATACGTTAAAATACAAGTCAATACAATTAAGTAAAGGTGAGCATACATGTTTGATTAATAGAGAAACCGTTCGCGAAATAGTCTAATTACATATCATGATACACCAAAACACGACCACAAAGCATAGGCTTATTTCTCATGCTAACTACTGTGAGAAGGCTTGCGCGTCCATCCTAACTAGACCCCGTCGGGTGTAAGCTACACTATAGTACCATACTAGCTAAGGAGGCAAGTTAACGAAATAAGTCCTAGTCGCATGTTTCTAGTATCACGTATAGAGCATATACAATCAGATTATTCGTGTGTGATAAACAATTTGATTGTGATGTGATTTTGATAGAGCACCCAAAAAGTGCATCAAAGCGAAAAGGGGTCAAGTATACTCACAGTGGGTGCGCTTAGGTAAGATTAAGGGATCGGAGAGGAGTTGCGGAGAGCGTCGGGTCAGTCTGTAAACGAACAGAAGTGCATCAGTATTCCGAAAAGCTAAGTTTGAGTTGAGAAGTGGATGAGTTCGGCCGAACTTGTATGTAAACATACAAGTTCGAGCGAACTTGCAAGGTTTTGGGTGATCTAGAGTCAAGTTCGGTCGAACTTGGCAAGTTTCTTTAGAAAGCTTGACAAGTTCGGGCGAACTTGTGAGAAACCTTATTGGAAAGACAAGTTTGGGCGAACTTGCAAGGATTTTGGTGAGAAATGACCCAAGTTCGGTCGAACTTGATCCATATGGGTGCAAGTTCGGTCGAACTTGACCTGGTGCTGGTGATTCTTGAGCGAACTTGATGTTTTCGGGTCTAAAATCTTGTGTTTTCACGTCGTTTGCTGAGGAAATCGAGTGCTCATCCCTCCAACCTTAAGCCACCAAGTACAACTTAGGCTGGAGAGGTCTTTTTGGAGCGAACTTAGCCATTTTACAGAAACTTGGGCTAATCCAGGCGAACCTGAGGGTTCGTTCGGGTTAGTCCAGCTTGTGTAAAGTGACGATTTCGTCCTTGTGCTTCCGGATCTGAGATTTAGCTTCGACAACGCCTCGTTCCACTCAGAAGTGAACGAAACATATGTCATTAGTCCGAAAATGGTGTAAAAATCAAGGATTTAAAAGGTTTTGCTCAGATCCAGTATAGATCTGAGTGAAAACAGAAGTTTTGATGGAAAAAGATGAAGATTTTCGTAAATAGAAGATATTTGATGAAAACGAAGGCAATGCCTTGTGCAAAATCGTTGTAAAACGTTGAACAATATTGTAGTTGAAGTCGGGTTGATTCTTACTTAGAAAACAAAGGGTTTCGGGTTTGAGAGCTCTGGGCGAACTTAAAGCAAGTTCAAATGAGAGAATGGAGTTGAGTATTTATAGGAGAAGGCAAAAAGTGGGGCTGGTGGAGTCAAGTTCCCCGAACTTGCATGGAATCATGCAAGTTCGCGCGAACTTGTGAGGTTTCAAGAGAGATCAGTCAAGTTCAGCCAAACTTGCTGATTCTGTGAGGAATCAAGCAAGTTCGAGCGAACTTGAGAGTGAAGGAGGGTTTCTTGTTTTGGTCAGTCAAGTTCGGCCGAACTCGGGGTCACCAAGTTCGAGCGAACTTGACCCAATTGTTGGGTTTTCTTTGTTTATTTCGCGTAAAAAGTTCGTTTGGCGATTCGGTTCGTATTAGATAATTATATTAAGCGTTTTAGTAAAGCGTTAAGCGTTATACTTGATATAATAGTGCGATTTTGCGATTCGAGTGTGCGAGAGCGATGCGATAGCGAGCGTAATCATAACCACAAACACACATAACACATAAATAACATAAAACCACATAATTAACTGCGATTTATGATGCGATGAGATAAACGATGCGATTTAATAAGCAATTAGATGCGATAATAACGTACAACACCATAAGTAATTAACATAAATTTTATTATAAACCGAATCTCGGGATTACAAAGGTAGATAAACGGGAAAACAAAATGGAAAGATAACAATTGAATTTTCGAGTTGTTACAGTCTCCCCTACTTTAGGGAATTTCGTCCCGAAATTCAAGTAGTAGCTGTAACGAAGAGGTGCGGGTATTTGGCCTTCATAACACTTTCCAATTCCCAAATGAACTCGGCGCCGCGTTTGCCTTCCCATCGGACCTTCACGATAGGGATGCGAGAGCGCCGTAGTTTCTTGGTTTCTCGGTCCATGATCTCGACTGGCTTTTCCACGATATAGAGTCTCGTTAATTTGCAGATCTTCGAGAGGTACATGGAGATTCTCTTCGGCTAGGCATTTCTTGAGGTTAGACACGTGGAAAGTCGGATGAACGTTATTAAGTTTCACCGGTAGTTTAAGACGATAGGCTACTTTACCGATCCTTTCCAGAATCTTAAAGGGACCAACGATCGAGGCGCTAGCTTTCCTTTCTTGCCGAAGCGGACCACTCCTTTCCAAGGTGCAACCTTTAGGAGAACATGATCTCCCACTTCGAACTGTAGGGGCTTGCGGCGTTTATCGGCGTAACTCTTTTGACGACTCCGAGCTTTTAAGAGATTGTCTCTGATTTGGAGGATCTTGTCCGTCGTTTCTTGAATTAGCTCGGGACCGGTGATTTATGCTTCTCCGATCTCATGCCATGCAATAGGTGATCGACATTTTCTTCCATACAGTGCCTCCAAAAGGAGTCATTTGAATGCTGGTATGATAACTATTATTGTACGAGAATTCGATTAAAGGTAAATGCGTATCCCAGTTACCACCGAAATCTATGATGCACGCACGAAGCATGTCTTCGAGGGTGCGGATCGTGCGCTCAGTCTGACCGTCAGTTTGAGGGTGAAAAGCAGTACTGAGATTGAGAGTAGTACCAAGAGCGGTTTGAAAAGTCTCCCAGAGACGAGAGGTAAAGCGACCGTCGCGGTCAGAGATGATGTCACGAGGCGTCTCGTGTCGACAAATGACTTCGTCGTATAGATTCGGGGTAACCGTTCGACCTTAAAGTCTTCTCGATAGCAATAAAGTGTGCGGACTTAGTAAGACGATCAACGATAACCCAAATGCTATCGTGACCAGAGGAAGTACGCGGGAGTTTAGTAATGAAGTCCATGGCTATACTCTTCCACTTCCACATCGGGATTTCGGGTTGTTCGAGTAAACCAGAGGGCCTTTGATGTTCGGCTTTAACTTTCGAACAAGTTAAGCACTTTGAGACGTACAAGGCGATATCCTTTTTCATGCCCGGCCACCAATACTTAGGACGAAGGTCCTGGTGCATCTTGTCGGCACCGGGGTGAATGGAATATCGAGATTTATGAGCTTTGGTCATGAGCAACTTTTGAATATTATCACGACCGGGAATCCAAATGCGATTGAGGTAGTAGTAAATACCATTAGGCTTAGCTACGAGCTGGGTTTGGGCACCACACACGTAACACATACGTGCTTTTGGAGCTGCTGCTTGTTGATGCTGATTGTTCTGGGGAGTACGCTGAGGAGCTGGCAGTGCTGGAGCTTGAAGAGCTGGCTGACGAGGACCGGTACGGCAACTCACAGTAAAGTGGCCATAGATGTTGCAGTTAGTGCAAAAATGGCAGTTTCCACCCACCACATGATGACAAGTGCACTTAAAGCACAGTGGGTGAGGGCCGGTATACACCCGCTTAGCTGGAGGTGCGTTCAGAGCGGCTGACTGAAGCGGCTGAGGGTTTGCTGGAGCTGCGAGCGCATAGTTCTTGCTCGGGTTTCGTCTTTTGCATCCCTGACCTTTCCCTTCGGATCACTGGATGGTTCGATAGTAGCAGTTGGTTCAGTGACAGCTTGATTGGCAACTTTCCCATGGTTCTTGAAATAACCATCTTGAACTCGCTGATCATTGATCTCAGCGGCGAGCATGTAGGTTTCCTCGATGGTTGTAGTACGAGCAACTTTCATGAAATTTGCAACACATTCAGGTAGATCTCAGATGAACTGGTTGATAGCTTTTTCAGTAGTATCAACTTGGCTGGGACAGATGATGCTCAAAATCTTAAATCGAGCGGTAAATCCAGCATTATCGGGACCATCTTGCTTGATACCCCGAAAGTAGTTCTCGAGCTTTTGCCTCTCACGCGGAGGACATAACTCCTTCATCATCACTTCCTTAAGTTCTTCCCAAGACAAATTATAGGCTTCATCATTACCACGCCTATTTCTTTCGGCGGTCCACCAGTCGAGAGCACGGGACTGGAATACTCCTGTAGCGTTCACTGTGCGAAGGTCATTGGGGAATCCACTTTGCCTAAAGGTGACCTCAATGGTGTCAAACCGATGGAACATAGAAGTCGGTCCATCATTGCCCGTGAAGGCGTGAGGTGCACAAGTCTTGAAATTCTTGAAGCTGAATCGTGGCTTGGGGTTCTCAGTTTTCGAGTCGACTGAGGAGTTACTGCTCACAACATGAATTTCCGAGACGATTTGCGGGATGAATTTTGCCACTTGCTTGGCGATTAGTGAAGCGATGCGCTTGTTGTCGCTGTGGCGCTGAGTAGTACGGCGAGTATGAGATCCGAGTGACGACATCTACAATGAAAATGTTCGATAGGATGAGATTCGATTAATAGAGTTATGTTCAAAAACCTTTATTATTATTACAAGTAAGGCATGTTATCACATAAGCACATTGGCACATAAGCACATATTTTGCACGTATTCACCTCCTAATAGTAACAATGCGAAATGCGTTTCAAGATATAGCGTAGCGAGGTAGCAATATATCGTAGCGTAGCGTGAAATAACCGAGAGAAGTAGCGCGTTGTAAGCGGAGCGTTATGTTGGATTATCTGCGTTTGTTTATTAATGTTTTAGATTAAGATAGCTGTGCGAGTTGTGCATATATTCGATGGAGCGTAAATGCGATAAATCGAGAAATCGATAAATTGTAAAATCATAAAAGCCGTAATTCCACACACAAATAATATATAAACTCTATGATGCGTAAATCGACGATTAGGCTTAAATCAATTGGGAGTGTCCCGGGTTTTAAGACATTTGACACGCCAAAGTGATTCGACTACCCTTTGCATTTCGATCCACGCTTTGGCCTAATAGATAAACGCTCTCACCGCAAGCGGCTAGCGACGTTTACCCTTCCAGTTAATACGTGTTCCAAACTATCAGTATAACCGAGACTTTGGTGAGATTGTAAATCGAAGAATGGAATTCATCATTAAGGTACGGGTTTCACGTCTGACTTAACAGCTAGTTCCAAATTGTGGTTGTGCTCGCCGATCACATCGGAAGTTCCACTAGATAGAAATGGAGACTTTCGTCAAGGTTTGGATATCACTCCTAACTCAATGAATATATCTCGTGATGAGTGATACACGGGATGAGCGATCTTATCAAGAGTTCTGATTATCACACCTAATCTCGACTTGATTTTCGTTTGTGAGATACGAGTGTTTCATAATCATGTGTTGTGGTAGCTTTAGGAAAAGCTAAGTATGTTGGCCGTTTCGTGCGGAGTTGTCGGTTCGTATCAAATGGAACTTCTCGCTTTGAGGAGTAACCCTTTGTAGGAAAGGACTTGTTCGCACGATCGGGTCAGTTCGTAAAGTTTTTTTTGGGTTGAAATCACAAGTTCAAGCAGGTCAGACATCAAGTTCGGCCGAACTTGCACCCAATGGGTCAAGTTTGAGCGAACTTGATATACTTGTTGTTGAACTTATGACTTTGAGGAGCTGAGGCAAGTTCGGTTGAACTTGGGTCAAGTTCGAGCGAACTTGATCAATTTCCAGCGAACTTGCCCTCAAGTTCGGGCGAACTTGTGTGTTTTCCTGCGTTTCGGGCGCATAGTCGATCCGTAACAGTCAAAATCAATATCCTAACAATAGACTTAGGCTAAACATGGCAGTTCTACCTAATTTCCTACAGTTATGGGCTCTGATACCAATCTGTCACACCCCAACCGATGGCGGAATCATCGGGGTAGTGGCACTAGGCGACCAGATTGTCTCGCGAAAATTTCCATAACAATCATTTAACAATATCATTCAAACATTAACGTCCCATACCATTAATATAACATTTTAAACAATCATTACAGAATCTAAGTTTTCCCACAAAAACAACGAGGTTCGATATCCCCTAGATTTTATTACATCCGTTCTAAACAAAAGAAAACAAAACTAAACTACGCAAAACCACATCCAAAGCATTCAAGCTACAAATCCTCAACCTGTTACATACGTTAAAATACAAGTCAATACAATTAAGTAAAGGTGAGCATACAGGTTTGATTAATACTAGCATAATAGAGAAACCGTTCTTGAAATAGTCTAATTACATATCATGATACACCAAAACACGTCCACAAAGCATAGGCTTATTTCTCATGCTAACTACTGTGAGAAGGCTTGCGCGTCCATCCTAACTAGACCCCGTCGGGTGTTAGCCACACTATAGTACCATACTAGCTGAGGAGGCAAGTTAACGAAAAAAAGTCCTAGTCTTCTAGCATCACGTATAGAGCATATACAATCAGATTATTCGTGTGTAATAAACAATTTGATTGTGATGTGATTTTGATAGAGAAACGTATGTAACACCCAAAAAGTGCATTAAAGCGAAAAGGGGCCAAGTATACTCACAGTAGGTGCGTTTAGGTAAGATTAAGGGATCTGAGAGGAGTTGCGGAGAGCGTTGGGTCAGCCTGTAAACGAACAAAAGTGCATCAGTCTTCCGAAAAGCTGAAATGGTGAAGTTTGAGTTGAGCAGTGGACAAGTTCGGCCGAACTTGTATGTAAACATACAAGTTCGAGCGAACTTGCAAGGTTTTGGGTGATCTAGATTCGGTCGAACTTGGCAAGTTTCTTTAGAAAGCTTGACAAGTTCTGGTGAACTTGTGAGAAACCTTACTAGAAAGACAAGTTCGGGCGAACTTGCTTAGTTTCCTAAGAAACTAGATAAGTTCGGGCGAACTTGCAAGGATTTTGGTGAGAAATGACCCAAGTTCGGTCGAGCTTGACCCATATGGGTGCAAGTTCGGTCGAACTTGACCTGGTGCTGGTAATTCTTGAGCGAACTTGATGTTTTCGGGTCCAAAATCTTGTGTTTTCGCGTCGTTTGCTGAGGAATTCGAGTGCTCATCCCTCCAACCTTAAGCCACCGAGTACAACTTAGCCTGGAGAGGTCTTTTTGGAGCGAACTTAGCCATTTTACAGAAACTCGGGCTAATTTGGGCGAACCTGAGGGTTCGTACGGGTTAGTCCAGCTTGTGTGAAGTGACGATTTCGTCCTTGTGCTTCCGGATATAAGATTTAGCTTCGACAACGCCTCGTTCCACTCAAAAGTGAACGAAACATACGTCATTAGTCCGAAAATGGTGTAAAAATCAAGGATTTAAAAGGTTTTGCTCAGATCCAGTATAGATCTGAGTGAAAACAGAAGTTTTGATGGAAAAAGATGAAGATTTTCGTAAACAGAAGAGATTTGATGAAAACGAAGGCAATGCCTTGTGCAAAATCGTTGTAAAACGTTGATGAACATCATTGTAGTTGAAATCGGGTTGATTCTTACTTAGCAAACAAAGGGTTTTGGGTTTGAGAGCTCTGGGCGAACTTACAGCAAGTTCAAATGAGAGAATGGAGCTGAGTATTTATAGGAGAAGGCAAAAAGTGGGGCTGGTGGAGTCAAGTTCGCAAGAACTTGTGAGGTTTTCAAGAGATATCAGTTAAGTTCGGCCGAACTTGCTGATTCTGTGAGGAATCAAGCAAGTTCGAGCGAACTTGAGAGTGAAGGAGGGTTTCTTGTTTTGGTCAGTCAAGTTCAGCCGAACTTGGGGTCACCAAGTTCGAGCGAACTTGACCCAATTGTTGGGTTTTCTTCGTTTATTTCGCGTAAAAAGTTCGTTTGGCGATTCGGTTCGTATTAGATAATTATATTAAGCGTTTTTGTAAAGCGTTAAGCGTTATACTTGATATAATAGTGCGATTTTGTGATTCGAGTGTGCGAGAGCGATGCGATAGCGAGCGTAATCATAACCACAAACACACATAACACATAAATAACATAAAAACATAATTAACTGCGATTTGTGATGCGATGAGATAAGTGATTCAATTTAATAAGCGATTAGATGCAATAATAACATACAACACCATAAGTAATTAACATAAACTTTATTATAAACCAAATCTCGGGATTACAAAGGTAGATAAACGGGAAAACAAAATGGAAAGATAACAATCCAATTTTCGAGTTGTTACAAAAAGAACGTGTGTGTTACGTGTGTGGTGATCCGAACCACCTTGCCAATGTCTGCCCAAACCGTACTGTCAAGCAAGAGCCTCAGCAGCCCCAGCAACAGCCACCACCGCAGCCTTAGCAACAAAAGCTGCGTGTGGAAGAGCTTTCAACCTGAACCATCGCCAAGCTTAAAATGACAACAATGTTGTCAATGGTACGTTTCTCGTAAATGTGTTTATGCTTCATGTTTATTTGATACTGGTGCCGATAATTGTTTTGTATCGTTAGAATTCGAAAATGGTTTAAAATGTAAGCGCGCTAAACTCCCAAAGACTTTCGATGTGGAAGTCGCCACCGGAAAATCCGTCACCGCCACCTCCGTTTTACGTGGTTGTACTCTCGATCTTAACAATCATGTCTTCACGATCAATCTCATACCTGTGTAGTTTGGTAGTTTCGATATCATAGTAGGTATGGATTTTCTTCGTAAAAACCATGCTGAAGTTGTATGCTTCAATAAAATGATTCGCTTCCCTCTCTCGAACGGTGATCAACTTCATGTTTATGGTGAAACTTACTCAAAGAAGTTGATGCTTTTGTCATGTACTCGAGCACACAAATGTTTGTGAAAGCAATGTGTTGATTTCCTCGCCCATATCATGAACCCGGAGAAAGAAAAGAAGACTTATAAAGATGTTCCGTTGTTTGTGAATTTCCTAAGGTCTTTCCCGACGATTTACCCGGTTTACCCCCTACTCGAGATGTTGAATTTCGTATCGATTTAGTTCCCGGTGCTACTCCCGTTGCTAAAGCACCTTATCGTCTCGCACCATCCAAAATGAGCGAGCTATCAAGCCAACTTCAAGAGCTTCTTGATAAAGGTTTCATACGCCCAAGCACTTCACCGTGGGGCGCACCTGTCCTTTTCGTGAAAAAGAAGGATGGATCGTTCCGAATATGCATCGATTATCGTGAACTTAACAAACTCATGATAAAGAAACTCTATCCTCTTCCTCGTATCGACGACTTATTTGATCAGCTTCAAGGTGCTTCTTGTTTCTCTAAAATCGACCTTCGTTCCGGCTATCATCAGTTACGCGTGTTAGAAGAAGATATTCCAAAAACCGCCTTTCGTACTCGCTATGGCCATTTCGAATTCGTGGTCATACCTTTTGGTCTTACTAATGCACCTTCGGTCTTCATGGATTTGATGAACCGTGTGTGCAAAGCTTTCTTAGATCGTTTCGTTATTGTTTTCATCGATTATATCCTTATCTATTCGAAGTCGAGAGACGAACACGCGCGTCATCTCCGTTTAGTCCTCGAACTTCTCCAAGGTAATCGCCTTTATGCTAAGTTCTCAAAATGTGAATTCTGTCACGAAGAAGTCCAATTTCTTGGCCTCGTCGTTAATAGTCAAGGAATTCACGTCGACCCTGCGAAGATTGAAACCGTCAAGAGTTGGATTATGCCGAAGAATGCTTCCGAAATCCGTTCATTTATTGGATTGGCGGGTTATTACCGTCGATTCATCGCCGACTTTTCTAAAATCGACATTCCGCTTACCGCTTTAACTCATAAAGAACAACCTTTTGTTTGGGATTCTAAACAAGAGGAAGCTTTTCAAACTCTCAAGCGTATGCTATGCAACGCTCCCATCCTCGCGTTACCCGGCGGAAGCGACGATTTCGTTGTTTATTGTGATGCCTCTAATCTTGGTCTTGCTTGTGTGCTTATGCAATGAGATAAGGTTATCGCGTATGCGTCTCGACAACTCAAGATCCACGAGAAAAACTACACAACCCACGATCTCGAACTCGGTGTAGTTGTTTTTGCATTAAAGATATGGCGACACTACCTTTACGGTACAAAGTGTATGGTCTTCACTGACCATAAGAGCTTATCTTTAATCAAAAAGAACTAAACATGCGACAACGTCGATGGGTTGAACTTCTCAACGATTACGATTGCGAGATACGCTACCATCCCGGCAAAGCAAACATCGTCGCTGATGCTCTGAGTCGACGAAGCTATGTGTATAGTGTTCGTGACTCAAGCTTTGAATGATCTCGAAATCATGATTCGCTCTGCACAATTTGCTTCTTTTAACGAGAATACTTTGGAAGAAGAAATGAAATGTGGTGCCGAAACCCAGCTCGTAGTTAAGCCTAATGGTATTTACTACTACCTCAATCGCATTTGGATTCCCGGTTGTGATAATATTCGAAAGTTGCTCATGACCAAAGCTCATAAATCTCGATATTCCATTCACCCCGGTGCCAACAAGATGCACCAGGACCTTCGTCCTAAGTATTGGTGGCCGGGCATGAAAAAGGATATCGCCGTGTACGTCTCAAAGTGCTTAACTTGTTCGAAAGTTAAAGCCGAACATCAAAGGCCCTCTGGTTTACTCGAACAACCCGAAATCCCGATGTGGAAGTGGGAGAGTATAGCTATGGACTTCGTTACTAAACTTCCCCGCACTTCTTCAGGTCACGATAGCATTTGGGTTATCGTCGATCGTCTTACTAAATCCGCGCACTTCATTGCTATACGAGAAGACTTTAAGGTCGAACGGTTCGCTCGAATCTATACCGACGAAGTTATATGTCGACACGGGACGCCTCGTGACATCATCTCTGACCGCGACGGTCGCTTTGCCTCCCGTCTCTGGGAAACATTTCAATCTGCTCTCGGTACTACTCTCAATCTCAGTACCGCTTTTCACCCTCAAACCGACGGTCAGACTGAGCGCACGATCCACACCCTCGAAGACATGCTTCGTGCGTGCATCATAGATTTTGGTGGTAACTGGGATACACATTTGCCTTTAATCAAATTCTTGTACAATAATAGCTTTCATACCAGCATTCAAATGGCTCCTTTTGAGGCACTGAATGGAAGAAAAAGTCGATCGCCTATTGCATGGCACAAGATCGGAGAAGCACAAATCACCGGTTCCGAGCTAATTCAAGAAACGACAGACAAAATCCTCCAGATCAGAGACAATCTCTTGAAAGCTCGGAGTCGCCAAAAGAGTTATGCCGACAAACGACGCAAGCCCCTGCAATTCGAAGTGGGACATCACGTACTCCTAAAGGTTGCACCTTGGAAGGGAGTGGTCCGCTTCGGAAAGAAAGGAAAGCTAGCGCCACGATACGCAGGACCCTTTAATATTCTGGAAAGGATCGGCAAAGTGGCTTTGTCACACCTCATCCCGATGTTTCCGCCATCAGTTGGGGATTGGTATCAGAGCCATAACTATATAGAATTTGGAAAATTGCCATGCTTTTGACCTAGTCTATAGTTAAGTACCATACTTGACCATACGTGATTCACATGCTAATTTCTTAAAACGTCCTTTATGTGCTAAATTTCATGAAATGCTTTAAGTGTTCATACTTGTTACATTATCTCGATCATACGCCTTTCCTTATGCATTTACTTGATTATACTAAACGCGAAAACACTCATATCACACAAACGAGACGAATTCACCAAAATAGGCGTGAAATCCACAATTTGGTGAACGACTCTCGACCCACCTATTCTTTTACGCGAAATCCGCCTTCAAGTTAGGAGTGACATCCTCACCTTGACGGAGAATTTCCAATTCAAGCTCTAGTGGATCCTCGTCAACGTGTTGAACTGTAGTTTGACCCGACGAGTACCAACCACACTTAGGGTACAAAATCGTCGAGCTAAGGGTAAAACCCGCACCTTGTCGATTAAGTCCCATTCCTCGATTTTCAATCTTGCCAAAGTTTCGATTTTCCAATCGATTAGAGACGTGTAGTAACTGGAAGGGTAAAATGTCGTTAATCGCTTCTCGACGAGAGCGTTTTACCTATAGGCTAAAGCACGTTTCTCTAATTCGAAAGGATCTTCGATTCACTTTGGAATAGTCGACGTTTCTCTACCCGAAACAGTCTAATGTTTTCTGAGACTCTCTTTTATACCATTTCAATTTATACGTGACTTTTTATATACTTGTTACCATTCCTTTCAAATTTCCAAATTATTATAAGGTTTCTACGCAATTCATATTAAACCTTTTCATACACTTATACATTATTTGCATGCATGATTTCAAAACGTCATCAACTATACTTATATTTATCGAAAAGTCCAAAATGGAGACCGTCGTCGAGATAGGAGTGGATTCCTTACCTAGACGATCAAACTCCGTTTCCTTCTTTCCTTAAAACGACCTCACCAACGGATTAGGGGTGATTCCCATACCTCGGTGATCGTTACCAACCCTCCTTCTTCGAGACTTTATTACACAAATCACACATTTAAATTGCATACCTAAATCTTTTATCATATTGTCAAAATTCTTACTTAGGCGAATTTCAAAACGTACTATTTTATCGAACGTGTTTATTATCCTGTAGTCTATATGATATAAATCACGTACACGTTTACTCGGTCACCACGTGAGACGCCTGTTTCTTGATTTTCAAAACTTGACGGAATGCTACCTACCAACTTAATCGGCCTAATGAATACCTTGCCCACAAGTCTTATGTTTGACTTAATCACTAAAACACGCTCACGCGATAACTTTATGTTAAGAATTTTTCATTTGTAAACAAAAATCAAACCAATATCTTATAAACAGTATGAGATCGTTTTGCTAAGGGAATGTTTGGGATTTCCTTTTGCAGCCAAATATTTTTATAAGCGCAAATATTAAATAAATAAATAAATAAAACTCTATTTTTGCGTTTGGTAAATAATAAAAAAACTGATTTGTTTTACGTATTGTAGAGATAAAAGCTTATCTATTTATAACTTCATATATACATACATATAAATATATATATATTGGCCAAACACTCAAATAGTTGATTACCTGATTATTGTGATATTAAACAATATAATTAAACCCAAACACTATCTTTCTACGGCACGTTTTGTTACAGCTAATTACCTGATTCTGATTATTCAGAACGCATAATCTATTTTCAAAACTCAACCCCAAACATCCTCTAAAACTCTCATCGCGATTAAGAAAACATTTTGCTAAACACTTTTCAATGATAATTAAATCCGTTATCCTAGACTTCCTCTCAAGGGTCAATGTTTCACAAGAACCACTAAATTTCAAATATCCTATCTTGATGTAATATTCTTTGAAAACGATACGAACTTACTAATTTAAGACCTTATCATACACCACCCAAAATGACCTCAATTTCAAAACACGTGGGCAAGAAAACTGTACAAGGACCAACCATTTTCGACTTACTTAAATTCTCCTAAAATAGTGGTAGCATTCATGTCTTTTACAAAATACGTGACACACAATCAATAAGTACTTTATAATCTTTTATATTCACAAACAAGATCCTACATTCTAAGTCAAACTTAAACCTATTTTAGAAGCGATAACCTCAAGTGTTGCTCAAACAACTATACATGCATATCCTCGTTCATGATTTAGTCGAAATCTCGAACAGCAATTTATGTTTATCATTCGTTTTACATACATAGATTTCTCGATTATTTTATACGAGTAAATTCGTCGTATTTAATTCATATCATGCACACAATCGTCGTCTTTTACACTTGTTGATATTCCTAATTATACGCCTATTCATGTTCATGAACATACATGCTATCATTCATACTTATACTTGCATTCGCATTCATGCATACACACCTTATGTCCATGCTTATACTTATACTCATACTTATGCTTATACTCGTATTCATACATTCGCGTCTGTACGCGAGCGAAACCCGAGGGATTCGCTTACGTGGGCCTCATGCTTAATTGCACGCAAACATGCTTACACACTACATTCTTACATGCACACAAACTTATTTTCGGAATTTATGTACACCTTAATTCATACGCCGCTAATACCAGCTATGCGGATCATGCGACGATCGGTATAATCACGGGTGCATACGGGATTATATCGATAAGCGCATGAGAACCAAAGAGTGTACTACCGCGTATGGTAAGACATGGAACGTAACATTGCATCGAGTAACGAAACGGTCGCCACATGGTCAAAACATGGTGGATACGCCGCTGGTACTTCCTATATATAAGTGTTTTCACCATGTTGCCAAACTTTCGTAAAACGTGCCATGAGAAATTCGGTGTTTTACAGACCATAGTAAGACCTAATACGCAAACTTTAACAACTCACAAATGCATTGCTAAGCACGCGATAGACGATTATCCACGATGAGTCTTCATTCCTAACACAACGTTTTCGTTTGTCCAATACTCTTACCATTCTTATGCTTGTATTCGTTTATTGAGTCAAACGTTCGCTCTTATGCCTCCAGTATTCCACGCTAACCTTGTCTAGAAAACGACCTCGTTTACAATCTATCAGTTTAGCATTCGAACCTTAAACGCATTCTTACCTTAAACTACGATATACGGATCAATCACACTCATCATCCAACTACATACTGTTTCCTATGAAAACTTTTCTGCTTAGATATCATATTTTAAATTACTTATCCATTGAGTTATTCGAACTTTTTTTAAACCACTCGTCCATGCACACCCATACACGTTTTACTTACAGATTTTGATGCCTCAACGCATCCCAGTCAAGCAATTTCTTGTTACAAACCTAACTCTTCGTTGCTCTAAACTTCATGCTTTCTCTCACGTGTCCAAACATCCACATCTCGACTTTAGACGATCATTCTCTAGCCAAATCTTTCTAAAGTCTTCCTCTTGAATAAATTTCGGGACGAAATTTCCTAAAGGAGGGGAGACTGTAACGCCTCGTATTTCCAAGATTTATTATTTTTATAAAAATTCACGCTCGTTTTCTATTTCCTGAGTCGCAACTACAATCGGATCGAAAAACGGTTTAAAAACGGAAAACTACGCGTTGTTACGTGTTTTTAACGAAACGACAACTGAACGCGACTTTTTTCGAGCACTGATATTTAATTCCCGTGTTTAAAACTTAAATGATAATTATACGCTATTTCGTAACGTTCGGGCGCTGAAATGGTCTTCAGAAACACAATCGGGCCGCTATGGGGCTTTAGGCCCAACACCCTTGAAACCCTAACACTATAAAAGCCTCATCACTTTTGCAACAAAACCCTAATCTCTCTTCAGCTACTTTCTCATTTCCGGCGATCGGATCCGCCTTTCCGTCGAGACTCCGGCGACCCTTTTTCCGGCAGACAAACACCCGCTCAACTACCTACCCCCACCTCCCTCTCTTTCTCCTGGTTTTCCGGCAGCCAACACCACAACACCGCCTCTCTTATCTCTCTCGTCACTCACGCTCGCCCTCAACCGCCTGCAATCACCTCTCGTCTCTCTCCCTCGGTTCTCCTCCTACAACGGCTCAAGCCCTCTCTCCGGCCGCAAACCACCACACAACCTCCACCCCTGCTCTCCTCCCTCCGCAACAGCAGCGGCGGCAGCGATAGCAGTTCGCGGTGCGGCAGCAGCGGTGTTAGCCGGCTCAGGTTCATCTGAGTTCAGGTCTTGCTTGTTCTCGGTTCTGATTTCAGGTTTGTCGAGTCTATAACCCGGTTCTTATTCCACTTCTTAATCTCAGATCTTGTTCATTTGATTTCAGGTTTGAGTTCCGGCCGACGTCAATCAACTCCGGTCGACGTCAGTTCGGTTCATGTTCATTTCAGGTTCGATATTCTGTTTCAAGTTGTTTCCGATTTGGTCAGTTCCGAGTTTCAATTATTTCGTTTCAGGTCCAACGCGGGCTAGCTCAGTTCGGTATTACTTTCGGTTTGGGTATCAGGTCGGGTACGGCTCAGATTCAAAGCTCGGTTCAGCCTAGAGTCGGTTCAGTTTGGTGTCGATCGACACCGGTCAACAGTAAAATCGGTCAACTGTCGGGTCAAACCTGGTCGACTCGGTCAATTCGGGTAACACATGACGCTTGTAACAACGCTAATATTTTTTTTATATTTAGTTATTTACTTATTTATTCTATTTTGTTAACGCGACCTCGAACGTTATATGCTTTATTTATATAATCCATAGAAATATATGTATAATCATATTATGATTAATTGATGCTTTTTGAAAAATAATCGACAACTTGTGATGTCGGGATCATCCAAAAACAAGGGGAAACTATGCCCGTTTTCTGACAAAAATATACATATATTTATTACACTTCCCGACAAAGATATGTTAAGTTAATACGCTTTTCGACAAAATATATTATCTAACGACAAAAGAGATATACTACGGTTTTCGTAAAAGATATATACAATTAACTATTATTCTTTTCGTAAATATATATGTACATATATATTATTCTTTTCTTTCCTTCAAAATATATATAGATCTAGTAATCTTTTCGTCAAAATATATATTTTGCTTATTAGTCAAACATCAAAGATCGCGTATCACATCCAATGGATTTTTATATAATAATAAATATATCGGTAGTTACGCTTATTTATTATTTTGACAAACACTTCCATAACACTTTTGACGAAATTAAATTTAGAATCGTTACATAAGCCATGTTTTATATACATGCGTACATTCAATTCCAATTCAAATCCTCGGTCTTAATTCCGAATACTCATACCTCCTCGTTTGCTCGTTAAGGTGACCTCGGTGTCCCCTTTCTCCCACTCATCAACTCGTCGTGGATTACCAAAGAAGACTTAGCAATTTTGTGAGTATACTCGACCCACTTTTGTTTATATCACTTTTTGGGTGTAACATGTTTTCATATACAAAAATCACAAACACTTAAACTTTATGAAACATACAAACAATCCTATACACATGACTACTTGAATCGTATACTTGTTGCTTGTCTGGGATATTCGTTATGCTATGATTTAGTCATTAACTATTTTTAGCCTTCGTTTGACATGCTTAGCGCTATAGGAATTCACGCATCCACCTCCATCGTGTTATTCGTGAGGTCATGTTAAAACATCGTGATTGCGTTAAGGGTTTGATTATTAGTATTGCATGCCTTGATATTGCTCTTGTATAGATTTGGTTGCCATGAGGATTGTTAAAACTTTATTCGTATACGTAGGCTATACTTAAACTTGTGTACTCGCCTTTGATTTTGCATTGACTTTATTTTAAAACATGTTACAGGTTGAAGGAGATGATGCTATGAAATCAAAATAGTAAGGACTTAGATATACACATTTTAGACGTTAGATTTATAAATGTTGTACCAAATTTTGGTATGTTTTACGAACTTATTGTATTGCTTCATGTTGTATTTGACAATGTTGTGAAATGAAATTTGGATTTAATTAAATATTACCATTTATTAGCGTTGTGAGCAATGAGCAATCTCGTTTTCGTCTCATCCCAATGTTTCCGCCATCGGTTGGGGTATGACAGGCTTACCGACTCGAACCGCCGGAGGAACTTAATAATGTACATCCGACTTTCCACGTGTCTAACCTTAAAAAGTGCCTAGCCGAGGAAAATCTGCATGTCCCTCTCGAAGATCTGCAAACTAATGAAACGCTCCATTTCGTGGAAAACCCCGTTGAGATCATGGATCGAGAAACCAAGACACTTCGACGCTCACGCATCCCGATCGTGAAGGTCCGATGGGAAAGCAAACGCGGCGCCGAGTTCACTTGGGAACTCGAAAGTGATATGAAAACGAAATATCCACATCTCTTTGTTACGGCCACTGCTTAATTTTGGGACGAAATTCCCTAAAGTAGGGGAGGCTGTAACAACCAGTATTTTCAGTTGTTCCTGTTTTCGTGTATTTATTTTGATTTCCAGTTTTGTACTCCGAGATTCGTTAATAGAAATGTTCGTATTAAATTAAATACGTTTTTTCATTACATCGCATTATTACATCACAACTAAACGCTATTTAAGCGCTTATTTAACGCAACGCTTCGCACATCTCATCGCTATCCCATCGCAATCGCAACGCAATTACTTAATTTGGTATATTGGAATTATGTGGTAATATCAGTTTACGTGTTTGTGTGTTATACGTGTTTATGTGTTATATGTGAATTGGAATTATCGTGGTTAATCGCTCGCAAACTCACGCAACTCACTCTCACGCATTGACTCGTTATTACAACGCTTAAATCATCACTAAATTGCTTAACGTTACCTTATAACTCGATTACATCGCTGAACAATCGATAAACGAACGAAAAAAAGAAGGAAACCCAACAAATTGGGTCAAGTTCGCTCGAACTTGGTGACCCCAAGTTCGGCCGAACTTGACTTGCCAATCTAAACTTCCCTCTGCCTCAAGTCCGCTCGAACTTGACCTCAAGGAGGTCAAGTTCGGTCGAACTTGGCTCAACTTCCTCAAGAATTTCACAAGTTCGCGCTAACTTGCATGTTTTCATGCAGGTTCGGCCGAACTTGACTCCACCAGCCCCCAACTTTGCCTTCACCTATAAATACTCAGTCCCATTCTCTCATTTGAACTTGCTGCAACTTCGCTCTGAGCTCCCAAAACCCTCTGTTTTCTAAGTAAGAATCAACCCGATTTCTACCACAATGATGTTCAACAACGTTTTACAACGATTTTGCATAAGGCATTGCCTTCGTTTTCATCAAATCTCTTCTGTTTACGAAAATCTTCATCTTTTTCCATTAAAACTTCTGTTTTCACTCAGATCTATACTAGATCTGAGCAAAATCTTTTAAAATATTGATTTTTACACCATTTTCGGACTGATGACGTATGTTTCATTCACTTTTGAGTGGAACGAGGCGTTGTCGAAGCTAGATCTCAGATCCGGAAGCATAAGGACGAAATCGTCACTTTACACAAGTTGGACTAACCCGTAAGAACCATCAAGTTCGCCCGGATTAGCCCGAGATTCTGTAAAATGGCTAAGTTCGCTCCAAAAGACCTCTCCATCCTAAGTTTTACTTAGTGGCTTAAGGTTGGAGGGATGGGCACTCGATTTCCTCAGCAAACGACGCGAAAACGCAAGATTTTGCACCCGAAAACATCAAGTTCGCTCGAGAATGCACTGATTTTGACAGCACAAGAAGTCAAGTTCGCTCGAACTTGCCCTCAAGGGGTCAAGTTTGGCCGAACTTGAGTGGAAATACTTAAATTTAATTCAGAAAACCCCCAAGTTCGGCCGAACTTGTCTCATCTCTTATCAAAACCCCACAAGTTTGACCGAACTTGTCAATTTTCCTTGAGAAACTTACAAGTTTGCCCGAACTTGTCTCTCAGCTCAGCAAACCTTTACAAGTTCGCTCGAACTTGTCTACTGCTCAACCCAAACTTAACCGTTTCAGCTTTTCAGAGACTGATGCACTTCCGTTCGCATATGCAGGCTGATCTGGCGCTTTTCCCGACTCTCCTCAGATCCCTCCTCTCACCTAAACGCACCCACTGTGAGTATACTTGACCCATTTCGCTTTAATGAACTTTCTGGGTGTTACATACGTTCCTCTATCAAAAGTCACTTCACAAATCAAACTATTTATCACACGCGAATAATCTGATTGTGTATGCTCAATACGTGATACTAGAAACATGTGACTAGGACTTATTTTCGTTAACTTGCCTCCTTAGCCAGTATGGTACTATAGTGTGGCTTACACCCGACGGGGTCTAGTTAGGATGAACGCGCAAGCCTTCTCACGGTAGTTAGCATGAGAAATGAGCCTATGTTGTGTGAAGTGTTTTGGTGCATCCTGATATGTAGTTAGATTACTTCGTGAATGCTTTCTCTAATATGCTAGTAGTACTTAAACCTGTATGCTCATCTTTACTTAATTGTATTGACTTGTATTTTAACGTATGTAACAGGTTGAGGATTTTTAGCTTGGATGCCTTGGATGTAGCTTGGCTTAGTTTAGTTTGCTTTTGTTTAGAATGGTTTGTAATAAAAAATCTAGGGGATATCGAACCTTTTTGTTTTGTGGGAAAAACGAGTTTCTGTAATGATTATTTTGAAATATTATGTTTAATGGTATGGGACGTTAAATGTTAAATGATGTTGATAGATAATTGTTATGAAATTCTCATGAGACAATCTGGTCGCCTAGTGCCACTATCCCGATGTTTCCGCCATCGGTTGGGGTGTGACACTTTCTTCATTTGGACCCGACCCATATGGTTAAAGCGTTCTAACTAGAGTTTGGTCAATTACCATATGTATTAAGTGTCAAAACACATCTAACTATATGTTAATTTTGGTTGAAACCAACTTACAAAACTAACTGAATTCTTGTTTTGACAGCTTAATACTGATCTTAACCAAAAAGTTTAAAAACGTTATATCTGAATTTTATATACTGTTTGTTGAATCATGATGTGAACTGTGAGTTGTGTGGTGGTGGTTATCATCTATATAGACGTGTACAAATTTCTGATCGTGAAAAAACCGATACATTTACAGTCCAATATTTATATTGTTAATAAGGTTGTAGATAAACCTACTTTTGATGCTTCAATGAACGATTTTTATGGTTTAATAAAAATGGTTCTTCATATTGAAATTCTAGATTTTCTTTGCATGTTTGTGACCTTATAGGCTCTGCAACAAATTCTTGTTGAATGGAACAAAATGTTAGAAACCCTTTGTAATAGACGATCATAACTGAATCTGATATCAGTCGGAACACCCGCTGCAACGCGCGGCCATTCTCACTAGTTTTATATTATATATGTTGATCTATTTATACTTTATTATATGCTTAATTCATAGAAAACTAGTTTACTGACCTAGCATATTGTTTTTGGAGGTTGATGTTTTTTTATAGGTTTCACAAGATTTATAAACGATGGGATAAACATATTCTGTTTGTTTTAAATATTTGATCGTATCAACAGTTTCCTTTGTTGCATTTTTGGATAGTTAATTTTATTTTTTACTTTATACATTTATTAAAGCACACCAGAGCCCAAATTGTGAAACAAATCAAAACTAAACCGTTAGTAACGGCCCGGTAGTTTAGTTCCGGTGTTATTTGACTTCAAATTTAAGCGATTTAGTTTCGATTTTCGATTATAAAAAAATTGTTACCAACGTTTTAACTAATGGTTTGACCTAACATCGTCAAATCCGGAGCATGAAACCCCTAGTAATATATAATGAATAATTTATAAGAGTAAGGATCAAATACAAAGGGTGAAATAAGTAAGAATAGTAAAAAGGTTTTTAGTCCATTGATTTTAGATTTGGAGGGTTGAGATTAATTATAGGAAAAGAAGATAATAAAAGGGCATAAAGGAAATCGTATATTTATGAATTTTCTCTCTCCACATGCAAGTCACATGCCAATTCCCCCATCGATTTAAAACGTCCATAACTTTTTCATACGACATTAAAAAAAATCACTATAATAACTGTCACACCCCGACCCGCAGCGGAAAAGGTGATCGGGGCATGATTGGGTTATCATCAAAGCTCATAACATTTATTATAACGTTTCATATTCATTAATACAATTTAATGGGAAAATTACAATCATAATTACATCATGTCCTAAACATCATTCTAGACTTCATTGTTTTCTTCTAAGGCATTTCCTAGGTTTTCCTTGCTTCATCTTGTTCACCTGTATCATGTGTAAAAATGGTTTTTGGATCAACAAAAAGTTGGCGATTGAATCCTATGAAAAACATTTGAACAAGGTTAAATAAAAAGTTTGATAATTGTCCGGACCGGTGCGGTAGTCCGGACTCGAACTCGTGACGTGTGATTAAACATTCACACAGTCCACCACTGGACTGTGTGTCTATCTTGGTTATTATTCCGGTTTTTATTAAACTTAACATCTTTAAGCAGTGGATCCGGTTCAGTTAAGAAAAAAAACATTTTTATTAAGGCGAGGGTGCGTGAGACAAGAATCGAACTCGGGACGTAAGCGTGTTTTATTTGCACACAGTCCACCGCTGGACTGTGTGTCTAACCCGGAATATATCTTGATTTTAATTATACATATACAATACTGAAACTTCGTCTTCTTCGTCAGACTTAACCAGAATCGGAGTCTGACTGGTTCATCGATTTTAATCAAGTTCTTTTAGTGTGTTGCGCTTAATTACAGGTGAGATTAATAAAAGAACGAGAGATTAAGTGTAAGGTATACCGAACAGGGCTCCTCTGTTTCGCCGGCGAAACTCCGGTGACAGCAGATGATTCTGGCGACGTGTGTCTTGCGGCAGAGGGTCTTCAACGAGCTTGAGATGAATGTGGGTGGCTTCGGTATGAGCTCTGGGGGGTTCAGTAAGGCACAGAGGTGAAAGGGTCGGTTTTCCGGCGAGTTGTAGAAATTTCCGGCGAGTGGAATTACGTCGGGAAAATTTGTGATTGTGAGCGAAAAAGCTAACAGAGGTTAGAGGGGGTATTTATAGGGCAGAACATCGACGTATTTAGTCCGTTTTCCGTCTTGATTCGTCGGTCATTACGTTTTCCGGCAGTTATAACTTGTGTCGCGGACTGGACATCAGTTATAACCGATGTTGAGGTTAATGTTTACGTTAAGTCATTGATAACCGACGCCGTTTGACGAAATCGTCGGATTTTCCGGCGTCAACGGATTTGGGCGCGTCAGTTGACTGGGTTTGATTTCCGTTTCGTTATTTGAATTAATTGTCTGGATATATTACCAAAGAATACAAGTGGCGCAGTGGTTGGATGGTTGAGTGTTAATGCTTTGCTGAAATCGCTGGCTGACCCGGGTTCGAAACCCGGCAGAAGCCTTTTATTTTTAAACCACTATTTTTAGTACTTTTTCAAATATAAATTATATATTCCAATATACTTATTAATTATGTATCGTTTAAAAATAATTTGGGCATTAAATACGCAAAGAAATTTTTAACTGATTGTTCGGTTAATAAACGGAGCGGGTTTGGTAAATCCGGTTTTTTACGGATGTTACAGTATCCCCTGCTTTTTATAAATTTCGTCCCGAAATTTAAGTAGTGATATATTTGACTAAAAATGATGGTGTTTAGTTTGACAGTTACATACTTAGAAAAAGAGTAAGAGTTTAAATTTTTGTTTGAGGCGGTAACGTTCCTTGTAAGGGTTAAGTACCCTGCTACAGGAATCGCTTTTTGTTGCCTACGGTAACAATATTGATAAGCAGAGCTGATTCACTAAATATGATATCATGCGTAAGAGTTTTGATATGTTTGGAAGGATAGGGTTATATCCTAAAACAAAATTTCTAATACTACAACCTACATGGAACTTCCCATAACCGTCTAATAATGCCTCTGATCCTTTGACAAGAATACTTATATATAGGAAGTACCAGCGGCGTATCCACCATATTCTTGTCAAATTTTCATTGGTTTTATCAGTAAGTTATGATTGGTTCTATGATGTGACTCTAAACATAAATAAACGCCACAACCAATGTACCAAGAAATTACTAAATCCTACATAGAACTTCTCATAACCGCCTGACAATGCCTCTGATCATTTGACAAGAATACTTTATATAGGAAGTACCAGCGGCGTATCCACCATATTCTTGTCAAATTTTCATTGGTTTTATCAGTGAGTTATGATTGGTTCTATGATGTAACTCTAGAACATAAATAAACACAACAACCAATATTTGAGTCCACATTCTGATAGCATACATGTTTGAATGGTGACAGTTCCTCTCTCGTTTGTTATGATGGAGAGGTTAGTTTATGTAGAAATAGAACACAATCCAATTTCTTTAAATGGCGAGATGATATAAATGTAACACAAATTTCAACTAAGACAATACTAAATCCTACATGGAACTTCTCATAACCGCCTGATAATGCCTCTGATCCTTTCACGAGAATACTTATATATAGGAAGTACCAGCGGCGTATCCACCATATTCTCGTCAAATTTTCATTGACTTTATCTGCAAGTTATGATTAGTTCTATATGGCTCTACAACAAACACAACAACCAATACTTGAGTCTTAATTCTGATAATATCCATGTTTGAATGATGACAATACCTCTCTCGTTTGTTGTGATGGAGAGGTTAGTCATTGTGGAAGTGAGATATAGCTCAACTTCTTTAAATGATGAAATTGAAATACACTGAAATGTATGATGAACAAACTTTGACCAAAACATTCTAAATCCTGCATGGAACCTCTCATAACCGCCTGATAATGCCTCCGATCCTTTGACAAGAATACTTATATATAGGAAGTACCAGCGGCGTATCCACCATATTCTTGTCAAATTTTCATTGACTTTATCCACAAGTTATGATTAGTTCTATGTGACTCTACAACAAACACAACAACCAAAAGATCGTATTGCATGTACTGAAAATGAAAAATGTCTGTGCGATCAAGGCTCAATCAAACGGAGCCGATCGTATTGCATGTACTGAAAATGAAAAATGTCTGTGCGATCAAGGCTCAATCAAACGAAGCCGATCGTATTGCATGTACTGAAATAATAAATTTAATCTAAACAATAATCACACAAACAGTTTATACATGGAACCTCTCATAACCGCCTGATAATGCCTCCGATCCTTTGACAAGAATACTTATATATAGGAAGTACCAGCGGCGTATCCACCATATTCTTGTCAAATTTTCATTGACTTTATCCACAAGTTATGATTAGTTCTATGTGACTCTACAACAAACACAACAACCAAAAGATCGTATTGCATGTACTGAAAATGAAAAATGTCTGTGCGATCAAGGCTCAATCAAACGGAGCCGATCGTATTGCATGTACTGAAAATGAAAAATGTCTGTGCGATCAAGGCTCAATCAAATGAAGCCGATCGTATTGTATGTACTGAAATAATAAATTTAATCTAAACAATAATCACACAAACAGTTTATACATGGAACCTCTCATAACCGCCTGATAATGCCTCCGATCCTTTGACAAGAATACTTATATATAGGAAGTACCAGCGGCGTATCCACCATATTCTTGTCAAATTTTCATTGACTTTATCCACAAGTTATGATTAGTTCTATGTGACTCTACAACAAACACAACAACCAAAAGATCGTATTGCATGTACTGAAAATGAAAAATGTCTGTGCGATCAAGGCTCAATCAAACGGAGCCGATCGTATTGCATGTACTGAAAATGAAAAATGTCTGTGCGATCAAGGCTCAATCAAACGAAGCCGATCGTATTGCATGTACTGAAATAATAAATTTAATCTAAACAATAATCATACAAACAGTTTATACATGGAACCTCTCATAACCGCCTGATAATGCCTCCGATCCTTTGACAAGAATACTTATATATAGGAAGTACCAGCGGCGTATCCACCATATTCTTGTCAAATTTTCATTGACTTTATCCACAAGTTATGATTAGTTCTATGTGACTCTACAACAAACACAACAACCAAAAGATCGTATTGCATGTACTGAAAATGAAAAATGTCTGTGCGATCAAGGCTCAATCAAACGGAGCCGATCGTATTGCATGTACTGAAAATGAAAAATGTCTGTGCGATGAAGGCTCAATCAAACGGAGCCGATCATATTGCATGTACTGAAAATGAAAAATTTAATCTAAACAATAATCACACAAACAGTTTATACATGGAACCTCTCATAACCGCCTGATAATGCCTCCGATCCTTTGACAATAATACTTATATATAGGAAGTACCAGCGGCGTATCCACCATATTCTTGTCAAATTCTCATTGGCTTTATCCTTAAGTTATGATTGGGTCTATGTGATTCTAAAACATAAAGAAAAACATAAAACTAAACGATTGGAGTTGAATCTTGATTTTCGGTGAAGAGGACTAGTTGGGTGGTTTCGTTTGGGCCGTCATTATCTTCGACAGGATTGGCGTTGATGTTGAAAACTCTTCCTCTTGCTGATGGCCTAGTGATTGGGTTTTCTTGATTTACTTGGTTAACCGGATTTGATTGAGCTTAAGCGTTGATGATGTTAACCAATCGAGGGCACGTGTTTCTATAGTGGGTAGGGTTGCCACAATTGAAACAAGCTCGAACATAAGGTAACATGGGGTATTGAGGTTGTTGATATGTCTGGATCATATTTTGGGTAGGGGGTGTGGCTTGGTTTTGAGGGGTGCGGCAAACCTTGCTCAAATGACCATAACGTCCACAATTTGCACATAGTCGACAAGGTAAGGTAAGGGGATGGTGATAAAAACAGGTGTTACATCGAGGGTGAGGTCCAAGGTATGGTTTCTTATTTGGGTAAGTTGAGTTGGGTGCTACTTGAGTGATTGGGATAGCTTGGATGGGTATGGCGTGTGAAATTGGTTGATTACGTTGGATAGTAGCGAAAAGTTGCCCGTCTCTTTTTCTCTTAGAAATGGGTTGAGAAGGGGATTCGGTTTGGGTGGAGTTTGAAGTTTCAGTTGATGCCTTATCCTTCTTCTTCTCCTCCTTGAAGTCTTTGTTCCGGATTCGGTTTTCGGTGAGCTCTGTAGCTAACTCCATTGCTGCTTCCAAAGTTGCAGGCGTGGTACTTATTACAGAGTCTTGAATTTTTGACGGAAGACCTCGAATGTAGTGCTCGATCAAACGGTAGAGGGGAGTGAACAAGTTGGGGACCATTTGATTTAACTCGAGGAACCTTTTGTTGTATGTGGTGTGGTCGCCTTCCTTTTGCTTCAACGAATAGAACTCATCTTCTAATTTCTTGATTTCGCTCCTTGGGCAAAACCGTCTGGTCATGATTTCCTTCAATTCATCCCAAGTTAAAGTCATAGCATCTTCAACACCTCGCTTGGCCTTCTCTGTATTCCACCAAGTAAGTGCTATTCCATATAAACGACCGGTAGCATATCGCACTTTGCGATCGTCAGGGCAATCGCAATTTAGAAAAGTTTTCTCCATTTCTACAAACCAATGGAGGAGAGCGGTGACACCTTCAGTCCCTTCGTATTTTGGAGGGTCGCATGATTTGAAATGCTTGTAGGGGCATTTAGTGGTATTTGGGGGAGGGTTGATAATATTTTGATCTTCTTGGTTGACAGGATAAGTGGTAAGGGCTTGTTGGACTTGGATTACAATGTTGGGTATTACGGCAGCCATTTGTTGAGCGATTAGGGCAGCCATGCGCTCGCGGGCTTTTCCTGCTCTCATCTTCCTACGGGCGAGGCTAGAAGACATCTACAAGGAATACGTATCATGAGTATGAGTTGGATGTTTTTGGGATCATGGGTCGTATTTAGGAATGAACATTCATAAAATAAATATAGAAAAATAAATCTACTACATCCATAGATGTCTTGGGCTTTGCTCGTCATTAGGCCTTGCATGCCGCCATACTTCACCTTCGTAATCATGTGGGCCCCCATGAATACCGGGTTTTTCATATGGTTCGCATGTGTTAGCCTGGTTATGTACACTAAAACCCGGAGAAAATCGAGAAATATGTATATAACGTATGATATTCGGAATGTGTCCAGGTATAGACACGGTGACACCTCAAAGTGGGTTAGTTCGAACGACGTTTGGTGTGGCATGCTTTGGCCTAATAGGTCCTTCGTACTCTCATCGTTAGTCCCCAGGTAGGCAAACTGGTCCGTTATATTGGATTTATACGAATGCCAACCTAGACAGGACGTTCCGACTACCGGTACTTGTACCCTTCCAGTTACTACATGCCCGTCGCAGAACTTACTTTGATGAGATTTGAAAATTGCGACAAAATCTTTGAATAACAAAAGTATGAAGATGATTTGAATATATGAACATTGAAATATGTATGATGAATGTGTATGTAAGTATGTATGTTTGACTGTAAGTATAAACAAATATGAAACAAATAAATATCATAAGTTTGCATGTAACCACCTAATCAATTAAAATTTAGGCAACTATAGTATAGGCTCTAAGGGTCTAATAACCTATCCTATAACCCTATAGTCATGGCTCTGATACCAATCTGTCACACCCCAACCCGCAGCGGAAAAGGTGATCGGGGCATGATTGGGTTATCATCAAAGCTCATGACATTTATTATAACGTTTCATATTCATTAATACAATTTAATGGGAAAATTACAATCATAATTACATCATGTCCTAAACATCATTCTAGACTTCATTGTTTTCTTCTAAAGCATTTCCTAGGTTTTCCTTGCTTCATCCTGTTCACCTGTATCATTTGTAAAAATGGTTTTTGGATCAACAAAAAGTTGGCGAGTGAATCCTATGAAAAACATTTGAACAAGTTTATTTAATTGATTATAAAATAAAGTGCACAACCACACATAAGTAAAAATAGATGTAAACTTATTCACCAATCATTTAATATTAAATAATGCACACACGAACAATAATGGATTTGTTTTGAGGCACCCGTTGCTCAACTCGTCTCTCACGAGGAACTGATGGGCCTAATGAATGATTTGCATATACTTGACAATATGAAATACATAACCACAAACAATATATACTAAATAATACACACACGAACAATAATGGATTTGTTTGAGGCACGCGTTGCTCAACTCGTCTCCCACGGGGAACTGATGGGCCTAATGAATGAATTGCATATAACTTGACAATATGAAATACATAACTACAAACAAAATATACAATCTAAGTTTAGATCACAATATGGTATGGCACAAGTTTAAATAAACGAGTTAATTTTAGTGACACATGACACACCCCAAAACGTGTAATTAAAAAGGGGAGTTGTAAGATTCACTCACAGTGGGTGCGTTCGGTTGATGATGTTGAATACGCACGAAGTTGGTTTTAACCACGAGTGAAACTAACCTAGATAATAGTATAATG
The DNA here is from genome assembly GCA_947069175.1 of Scalesia atractyloides. Classification (NCBI taxonomy): domain Eukaryota; kingdom Viridiplantae; phylum Streptophyta; class Magnoliopsida; order Asterales; family Asteraceae; genus Scalesia; species Scalesia atractyloides. The sequence goes on along the minus strand of CAMTDV010000015.1, from coordinate 19,405,082 downwards.
GTTCGGTAAGTAAGCGGATTTTATTAATCAATTTTAGTAGGATTGTTGGATATATTTTTGTGAGTTTAAGGCTATTTTCTAACTTTAAAAATGTTATTTTTAAGTATTTTTAATTGATTTTTAAATAAAATAAATAAATAAAAATAATAAAAAAATGTTGACTTTTTGCGACCGTTGACCGTTGACTTGTTGACCGGTCATACTGTGTAATTGTGTGCGCCGGGTGAGGCTCGAACCCGAGACCTCCCGTTCGCGTGCACGCAGCTCTACCAACTGAGCTACGTGTCTAACCTGAAATATCTCTGTTTTTAATTATATTTATATACTAATTGAATTAATCTGAAAATCATTTATTTAAAAACGATTTTTAATAACTCGCTCGGTGCTCTCCACAGGTCTCGAACCCGGAACCTGTGGTTTAGGTTAACACACAGTCCACCGCTGGACTGTGTGTCTAACTTGTTAAATAATCTGATTTTTATTATACTTATATACAAACTAAATAATTTCGTTTCTGCTTTAAATAAAAAGTTTGATAATTGTCCGGACCGGTGCGGTAGTCCGGACTCGAACTCGTGACGTGTGATTAAACATTCACACAGTCCACCACTGGACTGTGTGTCTATCTTGGTTATTATTCCGGTTTTTATTAAACTTAACATCTTTAAGCAGTGGATCCGGTTCAGTTAAGAAAAAAAACATTTTTATTAAGGCGAGGGTGCGTGGGACAAGAATCGAACTCGGGACGTAAGCGTGTTTTATTTGCACACAGTCCACCGCTGGACTGTGTGTCTAACCCGGAATATATCTTGATTTTAATTATACATATACAATTCTGAAACTTCGTCTTCTTCGTCAGACTTAACCAGAATCGGAGTCTGACTGGTTCATCGATTTTAATCAAGTTCTTTTAGTGTGTTGCGCTTAATTACAGGTGAGATTAATAAAAGAACGAGAGATTAAGTGTAAGGTATACCGAACAGGGCTCCTCTGTTTCGCCGGCGAAACTCCGGTGACAGCAGATGATTCTGGCGACGTGTGTCTTGCGGCAGAGGGTCTTCAACGAGCTTGAGATGAATGTGGGTGGCTTCGGTATGAGCTCTGGGGGTTCAGTAAGGCACAGAGGTGAAAGGGTCGGTTTTCCGGCGAGTTGTAGAAATTTCCGGCGAGTGGAATTACGTCGGGAAAATTTGTGATTGTGAGCGAAAAAGCAAACAGAGGTTAGAGGGGGTATTTATAGGGCAGAACATCGACGTATTTAGTCCGTTTTCCGTCTTGATTCGTCGGTCATTACGTTTTCCGGCGGTTATAACTTGTGTCGCGGACTGGACATCAGTTATAACCGATGTTGAGGTTAATGTTGACGTTAAGTCATTGATAACCGACGCCGTTTGACGAAATCGTCGGATTTTCCGGCGTCAACGGATTTGGGCGCGTCAGTTTGACTGGGTTTGATTTCCGTTTCGTTATTTGAATTAATTGTCTGGATATATTACCAAAGAATACAAGTGGCGCAGTGGTTGGATGGTTGAGTGTTAATGCTTTGCTGAAATCGCTGGCTGACCTGAGTTCGAAACCCGGCAGAAGCCTTTTATTTTAAAACCACTATTTTTAATACTTTTTCAAATATAAATTATATATTCCAATATACTTATTAATTATGTATCGTTTAAAAATAATTTGGGCATTAAATACGCAAAGAAATTTTTAACTGATTGTTCGGTTAATAAACGGAGCGGGTTTGGTAAATCCGGTTTTTGACGGATGTTACAATAACGAGCGTTTTTTATCTTTAATATGAGCACCATATTGTCATATAAAAATAAAATAAAAAATTTCATTTTTACTGGGTTTTTTTTTTTTGCATTGTGTTAAAGGTTCGGGTCATTGTGTCTTTTAACTGGGTCTTGGTCATTACGTTTTAGTAGGGTTTCTATACATTGTATTGTTACAAACCTATAACACAATGTAAATTTTATCACACCCCAACCGATGGCGGAATCATTGGGGCGCGGCACTAAGCGAACCAGATTGTATCATGAGAAATTCCATAACATTATTTCAACGACTATATTTAAACGTCAAATCCCATACTTTCAACATACAATCCTCAAATAACTATACAGAATATCAAGATTCTCATAACACAATTTCCAGTTTAATAATCTCTAGATTTATTACAAAGCGTTTCTAAAGCAAAACCTAAACTACGCGTCCAAAACATAATCATTAACCTGCCACATATGTTAAAATAAAACGTCAATACAATTAAGTAAATGTGAGCATACAGGTTTGCGTACATAATCAATATAAAAGCGTTTAGCATACACCGCATGACATACGTAATAGATGTGAATGATGAAACTACTTAGATTCATGTAAACCAACAAATCGCGATTGAGCGAGGCATGCGAACAAGTGTCCACATCCTAAAGAGAAAATAAATGCGAAATAAAAATGCAAGCCTTAACAACCCCGGGCCTCCGGGTGGCGGGTCAACCTCTAGTATACTATCATGTTAAGGGTGGCGTACAAGCAATCAAGCAATACATAAAATATAGCAGATTTCACGTATAATCATGTAACAGCGGGTTGCGAATAAGCGTTTGAGAGTTGTGTGATGTGTTTTGATATACGAACATATGTGACACCCAAAAGTGCGTTTAAGCATAAAAGGGTTCAAGTATACTCACAGTGGGTACGTTTTAGGAGAGACGGGGGATCTGAGATGAGTCGGGAAGAGCGCCGGATCAGCCCGTAAGCGAACAGAAGTGCATTAGTCTTCCGAATTGCTGAAACGGTTAAGTTTGGATTGGGCAGAGGACAAGTTCGGGCGAACTTGTATGTTTCCATACAAGTTCGGGCGAACTTGTGAAAACATGTTGAGTTATAAGGCAAGTTCGGGCGAACTTGTCTAATTTCCAAGGAAATTATACAAGTTCGGGCAAACTTGTAAGGTTTGCTAATTGGGAAGACAAGTTCAGGCGAACTTGTCTAATTCTAGTGAGAATTGGACAGAGTTCGGGCAAACTTGTGTCATTTTTGCAGATTTGATGTGGGAGATCAACTTCGGGCGAATTTAGTCACCAACCTGGTGACAAGTTCGAGCGAACTTGGTGTATTCCGAGCGAACTTGATGGTTTTGACATCCAAATCGTGCGTTTGTGCGTCGTTTGCCGAGGAAACCGAGTGTTCATCCCTCCAACCTTAAGCCACTGAGTAAAACTTAGGCTGGAGAGGTCTTTTGGAGCGAGTTTAGCCATTTTACAGAAACTCGGGCTAATCCGGGCAAACTTGATTGTTCGTACGGGTTAGTCCAACTTATGTAAAGTGACGATTTCATCCTTATGCTTCCGGATCTGAGATCTTGCTAGACAACGCCTCGTTCCACTCAAAAGTGAACGAAACATACGTCATTAGTCTGAATATTGTGTAAAAATCAATGTTTTAAAAGGTTTTGCTACTAGATCTGAGTGAAAACAAAAGTTTTTACGGAAAAAGATGAAGATTTTCATAAACATAAGAGATTTGATGAAAACGAAGGCAAAGCCTTGTGCAAAATCGTTGTAAAACATTGTTGAACGTGGTTGTAGTTGAAAACGGGTTGAATCTTACTTAGAAAACAAAGGGTTTCGGGTTTGGGGAGCTCCGGGCGAACTTGCAGCAAGTTCAAATGAGAGAAGGAGCTGAGTATTTATAGGCGAGGTGAGATTTGGGAGAGCAGACATCAAGTTCGGGCGAACTTGTAGCAAGTTCGGACGAACTTGTATGTTTCTCTTGGTTTTTAATACAAGTCCGAGCGGACTTGTGTCTGTGAATGCTTTATGTAGCTTAGACAAGTCGGGCGAACTTGTGATATACAAGTTCGGCCGAACTTGACCTAGTGGCCAAGTTTTTGTTCGATTATTTCGCGTTAAGTGTTCGTTTGGCGATTCGGTTCGTATTAGATAGTTATATTAAGCGTTATAATTGATGTAATAGTGCGACTTAGCGATTCGAGCGTGAGAGAGCGTTGCGATAGCGATTGTAATCATAACACAAACAAATAACACACATAAAACATAATTCCACATTATTAACTGCGATTTACGATTTGCGATGAGATAAGCGATGCGATGGCACAAGTGTTTATTAACCAATAACACACTCGGCTCGTATAGTAGCATAACTACTTGTGATTGCGATTAGATTAGTGATGCGTTTAATAATCGATTAGATGCGATATAACTGTAATTAATCATAATTTAATTAACATATTCGGACTACAAAAGACAAATACAACAGCAATAAAAAGAAAAAGATAACAACGAAAATTGGAATTGTTACAAATTTGGGTTCTACCCATTGCGTTTTTATAAGAACTTATAACATAATATATGACACAATGAAGATGGTGTTGTATCTGGGTTTTCTATAAATTGGGTTATTGGTTCAGGTCATTGTGTTTAATTTGTTATCCATTGTATTTTATTATGTTGTCCGTTGTGTTTTAATTTCTTGTTGATTGTGTTTTAGTTTGTTGTGTATTGTGTTTTTAGTTTATTTTTCATTATGTCTTCATCTGCTCTCCATTGTGTCTTTTATCTGTTGTTGTCACTTGTGTTTTTTTATCTGTTGTCATCAATTGTGTTTTTATTTAGTTTGATGCTTATTGTGTTATATCTGGGTTTTCTATAAATTGCGTTATTGGTTCAGGTCATTGTGTTTAATCTGTTTTCCATTGTATTTTAATATGTTGTCCATTGTGTTTTAATTTCTTGTTTATTATGTTTTAGTTTGTTGTGTATTGTGTTTGTAGTTTGTTTTCAATTGTGTCTTTATCTACTCTCCATTTTGTCTTTTATTTGTTGTTATCAATTGTGTCTTTTATCTGTTGTCATCAATTGTGTTTTTATTTAGTTTGATACTTATTGTGTTATACATTATGGTCATTGTGTTATACGTCAAGGTCTTGGTCATTGTGTTTTAGTCTGTTGTCTATTGTGTCTTTATCTGTTGTCATTGATTGTGGATCTACTTTACATTGTGTTTTACGTCATGTCCATTGTGTCATACACAACTGGGTTTTTGAATTTTTTTTAGAAAAATATAACATTATGGTACTCATATTAAAGATAAAAAATGATGTATAAAAAAGTTAAGTATGTTTAAAAATTGGAGGGGAAATGATGTATAAAAAAGTTAAGTACGTTTAAAAATTGGAGGGGAAATAGCATGTGACTTGCATGTGCTATTCTCTTTCCTCTTGTAGACAAAATTACCATTCCCACTTGAATTCTCTTAGGACACTTATCACTCTCTGGTGGTTTCTTACATTTCTTATTTTTATACTCTTTTGTAGAATAACTCAACTCTAATTTATAAATATCTAAAACACAGTTTTGTTTGTTTTCTCTATCTTTTATATAAACTTTATTAAAAACAAAATTTAACCTAAAGTCACATACTTTAATATTGCTTAACCACAAAATATGTTATTTTTAAATACAACTCGATTTTTAATATCATACAGAAACGTAGAAAAAATACAAACAAAACCATGTAAAACATTATTTAAAATATTAAATATTACATGCCAGAAAAGAAAACCAAATTAAATGGAAAAGGAAGATTGAAAAAGGAAAAAAATGAAAATTAAATAGGGTAATCTCTAGGGGTGTTCTTCGGGATTTTTAATCGGGTTTCGGGTTTGTCAGGTCAGATTTTTCGGGTGTTCAAAACTAAATATTTTACCCGATAACCGAACCATCTAGGTTCGGGTTCTTCGTTGTTCGGGTTAGAAAATGAACTAGTTTAATACAAAAGTAAACTTTTAAATTTTAAAATATCTATATTAGTTATTAGCTTGTAGAATTTGTAAAACTCTTATATGTCAGATATTGAAGATATGGAATGTATTGTGTATGCTTTGATTTAAAACTTTTAAAAATTAGAGATATGAATGGAATCATGATTTAAAATTTTTTCGAAGATATGATTTAATTTTTTTAGAAGATATGATTTGCTACATAATAGAATAGGAAATGATTTTTAGGTTATTTTAGAATATATGGCTATCTAGAAAATATGTTAATTGTTTTAAATCTATTTCGGGTTTTTTCGGGTTAAACAGATTACCCATTATTCAACCCGTTAACCAATCCATATAACTATATTCGGGTTCGGGTTTACAGTTATTTGGTTATGAATTCTTCAGGTTTCGTCTACTTCGGGTTCGAATGACTTCGGTTTCAGGTCAGATTTCGATTGAAAAAGATACCCCTATCTAATTCTACTCTTTAAAAATTATCTATTTCTAAGCTGGCAAGTTTGGAATTTTAATTTTATTTGCTTTCAAAAGACTTTTTTCTAGGTCAAATTCGAAATAAAATTACATTTCATGAACACAACTTGATGGAAATTAATTTTTGAGTAAAATGCACGTATAGTCAATGTGGTTTGTCAAAATTTCACCTTTAGTCCCCAACTTTATGAAATTGCATTGTTGTTCCCTGTGCTTTGACAACTTGTTACTTGGATAGTCCCCAAACTAGATGGACGTTAACTTATCCAGTTAAGTTTGAGTGAAATGACGTAACTACCCTTCCTTTTAAAAACTCAAAAAATAAAACATTAAACAAAAAAGTGGGGCCAACAGCGTTCATCTCCATTATCCAGAAACCCCTCACCCTCACAAACCAACTTACTCCTACAATGCCTTAGCCGCCGGAAAAACCAGCTTGCCGGCCATCATGAAACCACCATCAACAGTCGTACATCACCGGCCCCATCTCTGCCTCTTTATCATTGGCGAATCTTAAGTAACCGGAAAATCAAGCTCATAACCATGAAGCGTGTTCTTTACCTTGGTCGGTCCTTAATACGACACCATGGTCAGAAAACGAACTGGCCACCATTTATCAGCATGTTTAACTTGATGGAAAGGACAAGACATAAACATTTTGACTTTTGAAGTGTCCCATGGCTCCACCTATATGGTTTCCTCAACTAAATGACTTTTAAAAAACTGAGACCACTAAAATTAAACAATGCTCCAGCAGCTCCTCCGGGAACGAATACGCCATTTATCACCGTCGGTGTCTCGGCGACCAAAACCGACGATATCTCACAAGAATTTTCAAATTGAAGTTTGATTCATCTCAACAATCTAAAGCTCTAACGCTACCTTAACAACAATTTCACTCTTAGCGAGCTCAGATCTGAACATATTCGGTTTTCCGACGCGAACTTACGATTTCTAAATTAACGGCGAGTTGCAGGTTGGTACTTCGTCTTAGTTGCAGGTCACATCGTCGGACACCTCCCCATCATACCACCCTTCCATCGTCAGAGACCTGCCAGGCTGGTCGTCGGCTGAATCTGAGAAGATCCAGAGGAGAAGAAAGGTAGGGGTGGGGCTGGGATTAGGATTAGTTTATCATTTATTTTTATTTAATAATAAGTGGCCCACAAATATATCTATTGTCTAATACTTAATTCCCTTACTATTTTATTAGCAAGAGTATTTTCGTCTTTCTACACATATTTAACTGGATAAATTAACGTCCATCCAGTGTAGGGACTATCCGAGTAACAAGTTGTCAAAGCACAAGGAGCAACAATGTAATTTCAGAAAGTTGAGGACTAAAGGTGAAATTTTGACAAACCACAGGGACTATCCGTGCATTTTACTCTTAATTTTTTGTAATTGGACATTTTTTGTAATTACATTTCATGAACACATGGGTTCGGTTCGATTTTGCAAACATGCTTTTGTAATCTGTTGTATTGTGTTGTTTATGGTCTAACTAGTTTGTTAGTCCATGTTAATTTAATAAATGTTTGTTGGCCGTTCAAAAAAAAGGTTTAGGCTTTCTTTCATAACTTTTGATTTTTTGGGCAAATCCACTTCAACCCTTAGAACTTTAGCGTCAGGAGATTTACGGTCACTAAGTTCAAAACTCAATGCACTTGCAAAAGCTTCCTAAAATGTACAAGAACTTATTGACGTTTCATTCTTGATAGGATTGAAAACATATGTTGTACCCTAAATTTCACATTCCTTCACCAGTCTAAAGCTTTATTTAAAGTTCTTATATGATTCAACAATATGAACTTTATAATTGTGTGATTTACCACACCACTAAACATATAATTCCACTCAATTAATATTTATAACTTTGTTAAATAAGATTTTAGGTGCTACAACTCTTCCCTACTACACAAGATTTTGTCCTGAAATCATCCGTTCAAAACAAACTTGGGTAATGCTCCTTCGTTTATTCCTCGGACTCCCAAGTAGTGTCGACTGGCTTGAATAATGTTTATATTGAACCTTCACGAGATCAATTGATTTATTTCGTAACTTTTTTTGTTTTTTGTTGAAGAATAGCAAGGGGCTCTTCAACATAATTAAGTGTTACATCATACTTCTATATCATATATGGGTACAAACAAAGTCTCATTGGCTAAACACTCTCACAAATCGATACATGAAGGGGGTAGTGTAATGTGTATCCCGCGCATGTTCTTGGTTGGTTTTAATAGATGTGCCACCAAAAGTTCGAATATAGCAACGACTCGGTTTTCCCCTCTTCCAAAAATTGAATAACTCATTTCCAAGGGGAGACCTATAACATAAGTTGTATACTATATATATATATATATATATATGCGTGTTTTCATACTCGATAATCATGCGTTTCTTACATTGTTACTAACGGGAATGTCAAATTCGATGTCTATGTACATCATAGTCTTTCATATCATGTATAAATATATAATCATACGAAAACATCAATACATACATCTTTCATATGTGTCTTTGATCAACTACTCTTGTTGAATGCTTTCGATAAGCTAAAACTTTTTTTACCGTTTCACTAGCAAATTTATTAATTTGCCTCTAACGACATGTACTCTGCCAAATGCATCACGTTCCCACTTCATGTATTCATTTTATCATTCTCTTCTTCTAGAGAAAATTGTGTTGCGGTTTGACTATATGGAACCCAACGACGAAATATCGTCACAACTTGCCTATAACAATCTTGATATATAACTTGCTATAAAAGAGTTACCAATTAGCTAAGTATAGGAACATGTAGATCAAGACTTAGTTTCATTACAAACAAAACTATATAGAAACATTATGAAAACAAGTGAAACATAAAATAGTTTTTGAATTTGATACCGATGGATAAACATATTTATAACATAATTCAAAAGTGAAACCACCTTTACTAATATATGATAATATATTGATTCTTTGTATGTTTTGTAATAGGTGTTGAATGAAATCAAGTGTTTTTTTCATCTTCAAACACCTTAAGCATGTGGGTGTATATATATATATATAGTATATACAAATACAAGTGTCCACTATATTTGATCACAATTTCTTTTTAAATTGCTTTAAAATTGCAATATTTGATCACAATTTCTTTTTAAATTGCTTTAAAATTGCAAATAAGGTAAACCTCAAGATAAGTACTTGTCTAAAGTGGCACAAAGAGTGGACTTAGAGACATCACCAATAACAATCTCTTTGTTCTCTCCATTCTTGTAGAATAGCACACTTGGAATGCTTGTGATTCCGTATTGTAACGCGACGTTGGGGTAGTCGTCAATGTTGAGCTTGTAGCACAAAGCCTTACCCGCGTATTCTTTTGCAACTTCATCGACCACCTGACATGGCCCACACCATGGTGCCCAAAACTCCACTAGCACCGGCATTTCGGCTGCTACCACCAATTCAGTCCATGAGCAGGCTGTTACCACTTCAACTACAATATCCAAGAAACCAAACCGGCCAATTAACCACATGTAGAAATGTGTGTCATGTTGGAACTATGGGGTGTGAATTTTGACGCGACACAAATTTTACACGAAATTCTCGGGTTTGAGTTTAGTTTAAACATGATCGGATCAGTTTCATGTCAAACTTGAAAACACGTTTAGATAAAACGGATAGGTTCAAATCAACCTGACAGGTTCGCTGGTACACTTAGTTTAACCTTTTTTTAAGTTTTAAATATGTTATAATGTCATAAGCACTTTACACTAAAGTTAAAAAAAGAGAAATGACATCATGCAATATTTTAACATAATTTTACATTTGATTTTACGTTGTAATATTAGAATATTAATATAAAAAAAATACAGATTAAAAATAATCAGGTTCAGGGGTTATGTTCGTGTCAACCTATAAATATTTGTGTTTTATTTGAGTTCACGTGTCCGAATCGATTTTTGGGTTCTTGTTATGTTCAAGTTTGTGTTAGGCATTTGGCTAACCCGTAAACATGACCCGTTTAGTAACCCTATTGAAACTAAGAGCAAATGGGAACTAGGAACGAACAAACAAACAAACAAATTATAAATGTATACCTGGTCAGTTTCAGTACTAAGCTTACTTTCGAACAAATTCATGAATAAATCTTCATATGATATATTCTTGGTACACCATATGAAATTAATAAAGAGTATTGGTAACCATCTAGGATGTGAATTTCACTATTTCAGGCATGAGATATGATATTTATAAGTTTGGGTTTAGTCTAAACAGTTCAGTCTTTCACATTGATTTCTAGTCTGACCCGTAAACATATTTAATTGACAGGTTAGGTTCAGGTTGAATACGTATGTTAACCTAATTGTTTTAAACACATTTGTTTTTAGTTTTAAGGGGATGATTTAAATGAGAACACAAAATATTACGAGAACCGTGAAAACAAATAAAAAAACCATAAAAACTTGGTCAGAGACATTTCAAATTGAAAATTTCTTTTTACAGTTATCATTATTATTCGAATATAATATTAGAAATTAAATCCACAAATATTCGGAAATAATGAAAATTTGTAAATTTGTTGTATTTACACATGTGCAAAATTTTATGAAGAGTGATTTTGAGAGGAAAATATATTATTTAAAGAGTAAATTCTTTTTTTTAATGTTGTATTTTAACTATAATGAAATTTGTGTTAAAAAGATTGATTTTGATTAGTTTTTTCATTCGTTTTCATGGTTCTCGTAATATTTAGCGTTCTCAAGATAACATGTCATATTTTCAATCACAGTTATTAAATGTTAATATGTAAAAGAAGGTGGGTCAAAACGGGTCTAGTAACTGTCATGTTATGTTTGTGTTCGTGTTGAATTAATCCCGCAAACACGACCCATTTAGTCCCGAAAGAGTTGGTCTTTCATGTTAAATAAAAAGAAACTAAAACCGAGAGATACCTTGACTTACGGAAGAGTTGCATGCGATGGTGCGGTTGAAAGTAAGGGCAGAAAACGACGGCGTTAGGGTGGAGGGTTTAATCGGAGGCTTCAGTATCTTCTTGGTGGAAGTAAAAGGGCCATGAGTTGTTGTATCTAAAACACTGAAATTGGTTTTCACCATAGACATTTCTAAACACTTCCCCATGTTCTTTCTTGTGTGGTTGTAACATTGGTGGTTGCTTTTGTGGTTAGCGTTTTTTCTATTTTATTTAATTATAGCTAATTCTTTATTTTCGTATTTATTTTATCTTATTTATTATATACATTTGTTTTTGAATATCATGTATTTTTTTATTTTTTAAATTGGGTATCATTTTACAATATGCGCTTAATAATATTCGATATACCATATTATAGATTCGCATAGGCTTTGATAATAAGTGTCAGGATATACTAGGAAGTTTCTATGGGTAGGAAGGATAGGAAGTAATCTTGACAATCTATTTAGTAATCAAGGGCTAAGATTAAATGGGTGGAATTGAAGGAAGAAAAGGAAGCGCGTGAGTTTGTTGAGAGGCATTGTAGTCAATCCAAGGTAATAGTTTATCTCTCATCCAATTCCCCTATTTTTAAACATTAATAACTCATTCACACGACATTATTTTTTTTATAAAAATTGCACCATAAAAACAAGCGTTTTTTATCTTTAAAACGAGTACACTATTGCTATACTTTTGAAAAAAAGTTTTCGATAACTCAGATGCGTAAAACGCAATGAAAAAAAAACACAATTTTTTTCATTTTTATAAAACACAATGGACTAAAAAACACAAAATAAAGTGTTTTTTCTAAAAGGCAATGGACAAAAAACACAAAAGAAAATGTTTTTTATCTAAAAAGCAATGAATTAAAACACAAAACAAAGTTTATTTCTAAAACGTAATTGACTAAAAATATAAAAGAAAGTGTACTTTCTAAAACGCAATGGACAAAAAACACAAAAGAAAATTGTCTTTTGTAAAACGCAATGGACAAAAAACTGTGTTTTTTCATTATTTTGTAAACGCAATAGACAAAAAACACAAAAATGTGTTTTTTCAATCTTTTGTAAAACGCAATGGATAAAAAACAGTGTTTTTTCATTTTATTTGTAAAACTCAATTAACAAAAAACACCCAAAAAGTGTGTTTTTTCATTCTTTTGTAAAACGCAATTGATAAAAAACTGTGTTTTTTCATTATTTTGTAAAACGCAATAGACCAAAAAACAACCAAAAAGTGTGTTTTTCATTATTTTGTAAAACGCAATGGACAAAAAACACAAAAAAAGTGTGTTTTTTCATTATTTTGTAAAACGCAATGGATAAAAAACAGTGTTTTTTTCATTATTTTGTAAAACGCAATGGACAAAAAACAACAAAAAGGGTGTGTGTTTTTTCCTTTTTTTGTAAAACACAATTTTAAATGAAAGTTTAAACTGAAAGGTGTTTTGTAATTTTTCTTTGAGACATTTTGTCAAACACCTGGTGTGCAACTTTTTGTTAATGATTTCTCAATGAAATTGGAACTAATGATGTTGCCCCATGAATAAATCAAGAGAAAGTAGAATTAGATATATCTTCACTGTGAATACAAAATGTTTAAGAAATTTGAGAAGAAGAGTACATTTTTAACAGAAATCTCGTGTCCCATCGCATTATGTTAAATTTGACAGAGTGGTGAGGTTGGGGAGACGATTCTAGGGGTGGTGGGCGATGGAGTGACGACGGTGGTGGTGGTGGTGGTGGTGGGGTTGTCACACCCCGACCCGCAGCGGAAAAGGTGACTGGGGCATGATTGGGTTATCATCAAAGCTCATAACATTTATTATAACGTTTCATATTCATTAATACAATTTTAAAGAGAATTATGCAATCATTATTACATCATGTCCTAACATCAATCTAGGCTTCATTGTTTTCTTCTAAGGCATTTCCTATGTTTTCCTTGCTTCATCCTGTTCACCTGTATCATGTGTAAAAAGGGTTTTTGGATCAACAAAAAGTTGGCGAGTGAATCCTATGAAAAACATTTGAACAAGTTTATTTAATTGATTATAAAATAAAGTGCACAACCACACATGAGTAAAAATAGATGTAAACTTATTCACCAATCAATTAATATTAAATAATACACACATGAACAATAATGGACCGTTTTGAGGCACGCGTTGCTCAACTCGTCTCTCACGAGGAACTGATGGGCCTAATGAATGATTTGCATATACTTGACAATATGAAATACGTAACTACAAACAATATAAACTAAATAATACACACACGAACAATAATGGATTTGTTTTGAGGCACGCGTTGCTCAACTCGTCTCTCACGAGGAACTGATGGGCCTAATGAATGAATTGCATATAAATTGACAATATGAAATACATAACTATAAACAATGTATACAATCTAAGTTTAGATCACAATATGGTATGGCACAAGTTTAAATAAACGAGTTAATTTTTGGTGACACATGACACACCCCAAAACGTGTAATTAAAAAGGGGAGTTGTAAGATTCACTCACATTGGGTGCGTTCGGTTGATGATGTTGAATGCACGCGAAGTTTGATTTAACCACGAGTGAACTAACCTAGATAATGGCATAATGGTTCGGTAAGTAAATGGATTTTATTAATCCATTTTAGTAGGATTGTTGGGTGTATTTTTGTGAGTTTAAGGCTATTTTCTAACCTTAAAAATGTTATTTTTAAGTATTTTTAATTGATTTTTAAATAAAATAAATAAATAAAAATAATAAAAAAAGATGTTGACTTTTTGACCGTTGACCGTTGACCATAAGCGTTGACTGTTTGACCGGTTTAATTGTGTGTAAGTATGCGCCGGGCAGGACTCGAACCCGAGACCTCCCGTTCGCGTGCACGCAGCTCTACCAACTGAGCTACGTGTCTAACCCGAAATATTTCTGTTTTTAATTATATTTATATAGTAATTGAATTAAACAGAAAATCATTTATTTTTAAAAACGATTTTAATGCATCGAACCGGTGTTCTCCACAGGTCTCGAACCCGGGACCTGTGGTTTGGGTTAACACACAGTCCACCGCTGGACTGTGTGTCTAACTTGTTAAATAATCTGATTTTTATTATACTTATATACAAACTAAATAATTTCCTTTCTGTCTTATATAAAAAGTTTGATAATTGTTCGGACCGGTGCGGTAGTCCGGACTCGAACTCGTGACGTGCGATTAAACGTTCACACGGTCTACCACTGGACTGTGTGTCTATCTTGGTTATTATTCTGGTTTTTATTAAACTTAACATCCGGTTCAGTAAAAAAAAGGACATTTTTATTAAGGCAAGCATGCGTGGGACAAGTATCGAACTCGGGACGTAAGCGTGTTTTATGTGCACACAGTCCACCGCTGGACTATATGTCTAACCCGAGTTATATCTTGATTTTAATTATACATATAGACAACTGAAACTTCGTCTTCTTCGTTGGACTTAACCAGAACTAAAGTCCGACTGGTTCGTCGATTAATCATGTTCTTTTAGTGTGTTGTGGTTAGTTACAGGTGAGATAAATAAAAAGAATGAAGATTAAGCGTTAGATATACCGAACAGTGGCTCCTCTGTTTCGCCGGCGAAACTCCGGTGACAGCAGATTATTCCGGCGACGTGTGTCTTGCGGCAGAGAGTCTTCAACGAGCTTGAGATGAATGTGGGTGGCTTCGGTATGAGCTCTGGGGGTTCAGTAAGGCTCAAAGGTGAAAGGCTCGGTTTTCCGGCGAGTTGCAGAACTTTTCCGGCGAGTGGAATTACGTCGGGTAAAGGTGTGATTGTGAGCGAAAAAGCTAGCAGAGGTTTGAGGGGGTATTTATAGGGCAGAACATCGACGTATTTAGTCCGATTTCCGTCTTGATTCATCGGTTAAAGATTTTCCGACGGTTATGACGTGCGTCGCGGGTTCAGGCGTCGGTTATAACCGATGTAGTAGTTAAATTTTACGTTAAGACTGAAGAAACCGTCCAATCTTGGCGAGATAGTCGGGATTTCCGACGACTGCGATTGGGCGCGTCGGTTTTGAATTCGAGAATTATAATATGTATTAATTATTTCCATTAATTAACAAGAAACACAAGTGGCGCAGTGGTTGAGTGTGTGTGTGTTAAGGCTGTTTGAATCCGCTGCTGACCCGGGTTCGTGACCCGGCAGCAACCTTTTATTTTTAAACCACTATTTTTAATACTTTTTCAAATATAAATTATATATTCCAATATATTTATTAATTATGTATCGTTTAAAATTATTTTGGGCATTAAATACGCAACGAAATTTTTAACTGATTGTTCGGTTAATAAACGGAGCGGGTTTGGTAAATCCGGTTTTTGACGGATGTTACAGTATCCCCTGCTTTTTAGAAATTTCGTCCCGAAATTTAAGTAGTGATATATTTGACTAAAAATGATGGTGTTTAGTTGGACAGTTACATGCTTAGAAAAATAGTAAGAGTTTAAATTTTTGTTTGAGGCGGTAACGTCCTTGTAAGGGTTAAGTACCCTGTTACAGGAATCGCTTTTTGTTGCCTACGGTAAAAATATCGATAAGCAGAGTTGATTCGCTAAATATGATATCATGCGTAAGTGTTTTGATATGTTTGGAAGGATATGGTTATATCCTAAAGCAAAACTTCTAATACTACAACCTACATGGAACTTCTCATAACCGTCTAACAATACCTCTGATCCTTTGACAAGAATACTTATATATAGGAAGTACCAGCGGCGTATCCACCATATTCTTGTCAAATTTTCATTGGTTTTATCAGTAAGTTATGATTGGTTCTATGATGTGACTCTAAACATAAATAAACGCCACAACCAATGTACCAAGAAATTACTAAATCCTACATAGAACTTCTCATAACCGCCTGACAATGCCTCTGATCCTTTGACAAGAATACTTATATATAGGAAGTACCAGCGGCATATCCACCATATTCTTGTCAAATTTTCATTGGTTTTATCAGTAAGTTATGATTGGTTCTATGATGTAACTCTAGAACATAAATAAACACAACAACCAATATCTGAGTCCAAATTCTGATAGCATACATGTTTGAATGGTGACAGTTCCTCTCTCGTTTGTTATGATGGGGAGGTTAGTCTATGTAGAAAATGGAACACAATCCAATTTCTTTTAAACAATGAGATGATATGAATGTAACACAAATTTCAACCAAGACAATACTAAATCCTACATGGAACTTCTCATAACCGCCTGATAATGCCTCTGATCCTTTGGCAAGAATACTTATATATAGGAAGTACCAGCGGCGTATCCACCATATTCTTGTCAAATTTTCGTTGGTTTTATCCGCAAGTTATGATTAGTTACCATGAAATTACTAAATCCTACATAGAACTTCTCATAACCGCCTGACAATGCCTCTGATCCTTTTACAAGAATACTTATATATAGAAAGTACCAGCGGCGTATCCACCATATTCTTGTCAAATTTTCAATGGCATTATCAGGCAGTTATGATTAGTTCTATGTGACTCTACAACAAACACAACAACCAAAAGATCGTATTGCATGTACTGAAAATGAAAAATGTCTGTGCGATCAAGGCTCAATCAAACGGAGCCGATCGTATTGCATGTACTGAAAATGAAAAATGTCTGTGCGATCAAGGCTCAATCAAACGGAGCCGATCGTATTGCATGTACTGAAAATAATAAACAATAATCACTCAAATAATTTATACATGGAACCTCTCATAACCGCCAGATAATGCCTCTGATCCTTTGGCAAGAATACTTATATATAGGAAGTACCAGCGGCGTATCCACTATATTCTTGTCAAGTTCTCATTGGCTTTATCCTTAAGTTATGATTGGTTCTATGTGATTCTAAAACATAAAGAAAAACATAAAACTAAACGATTGGAGTTGAATCTTGATTTTCGGTGAAGAGGACTAGTTGGGTGGTTTCGTTTGGGCCGTCATTATCTTCAACAGGGTTGGCGTTGATGTTGAAAACTCTTCCTCTTGCTGGTGGCCTAGTGATTGGGTTTTCTTGATTTACTTGGTTAACCGGGTTTGATTGAGCTTGAGCGTTTATAATGTTAACCAATCGAGGGCACGTGTTTCTAAAGTGGGTAGGGTCGCCACAATTGAAACAAGCTCGAACATAAGGTAACATGGGGTATTGAGGTTGTTGATATGTTTGGATCATATTTTGAGTAGGGGGAGAGATTTTGTTTTGAGGGGTGCGGCAAACCTTGCTCAAATGCCCATAGCGTCCACAATTTGCACATAGTCGACAAGGTAAGGTAAGGGGATGGTGATAAAAACAGTTGTTGCATCGAGGGTGAGGTCCAAGGTATGGTTTCTTATTTGGGTAAGTTGGGTTGGGTGCTATTTGAGTGATTGGGATAGCTTGGATGGGTATGGCGTGTGAAATTGGTTGATTACGTTGGATAGTAGCGAAAAGTTGCCCGTCTCTTTTTCTCTTAGAAATGGGTTGAGAAGGGGATTCGGTTTGGGTGGAATTTGAAGTTTCAGTTGATGCTTTATCCTTCTTCTTCTCCTCCTTGAAGTCTTTGTTCCGGATTCGGTTCTCGGTGAGCTCTGTAGCTAACTCCATTGCTGCTTCCAAAGTTGCAGGCGTGGTACTTATTACAGAGTCTTGAATCTTTGACGGAAGACCTCGGATATAGTGCTCGATCAAACGGTAGAGGGGAGTGAACAAGTTGGGGACCATTTGATGTAACTCGAGAAATCTTTTGTTGTATGTGGTGTGGTCGCCTTCCTTTTGCTTCAACGAATAGAACTCATCTTCTAATTTCTTGATTTCGCTCCTTGGGCAAAACCGTCTTGTCATTATTTCTTTCAACTCTTCCCAAGTAAAAATCATAGTATCGTCAACGCCTCGTTTGGCCTTCTCTGTATTCCACCAAGTAAGTGCTATCCCATATAATCGACCGGTAGCATATTGCACTTTGCGATCATCGGGCAATCGCAATTTAGAAAAGTGTTCTCCATTTCTTCAAACCAATGGAGGAGAGCGGTGACACCTTCAGTCCCTTCGTATTTTGGAGGGTCGCATGATTTGAAATGTTTGTAGGTGCATTTAGTGGTAATTGGGGGAGGATTGACAACATTTTGAACTTCTTGATTGAGGGGATTAGCGGTAAGTGCTTGTTGGACTTGGATTACAATGTTGGGTATTACGGCAGCCATTTGTTGAGCGATTAGGGCAGCCATGCGCTCGCGAGCTTTTCTTGCTCTCATCTTCCTACGGGCGAGATTAGAAGACATCTACAAGGAATACATGTCAAGAGTATGAGTTGGATGTTTTTGGGATCATGGGTCGTATTTAGGAATGAACATTCATAAAATAATTATAGAAAAATAAATCTACTACATCCATAGGATGTCTTGGGCTTTGCTCGTCATTAGGCCCTGCATGCCGCCATACTTCACCTTCGTAATCATGTGGGCCCCCATGAATACCGGGTTTTTCATATGGTTCGCATGTGTTAGCCTGGTTACGTACACGAAAACCCGGAGAAAATCGAGAAATATGTATATAATGTATGATATTCGGAATGTGTCCAGGTGTAGACACGGTGACACCTCAAAGTGGGTTAGTTCGAACGACGTTTGGTGTGGCATGCTTTGGCCTAATAGGTCCTTCGTACTCTCATCGTTAGTCCCCAGGTAGGCAAACTGGTCCGTTATATTGGATTTATACGAATGCCAACCTAGACAGAACGTTCCGACTACCGGTACTTGTACCCTTCCAGTTACTCCGTCGCAGAACTTACTTTGATGAGATTTGAAATTTGCGACAAAATCTTTGAATAACAAAAGTATGAAGATGATTTGAATATATGAACATTGAAATATGTATGATGAATGTGTATGTGAGTATATATGTTTGACTGTAAGTATAAACAAATATGAAACAAATAAATATCATAAGTTTGTATGTAACCACCTAAACAATTAAAATTTAGACAACTATAGTATAGGCTCTAAGGGTCTAATAACCTATCCTATATCCCTATAGTCATGGCTCTGATACCAATCTGTCACACCCCGACCCGCAGCGGAAAAGGTGATCGGGGCATGATTGGGTTATCATCAAAGCTCATCACATTTATTATAACGTTTCATATTCATTAATACAATTTTAAAGGGAATTATACAATCATTATTACATCATGTCCTAACATCAATCTAGGCTTCATTGTTTTCTTCTAAGGCATTTCCTATGTTTTCCTTGCTTCATCCTGTTCACCTGTATCATGTGTAAAAAGGGTTTTTGGATCAACAAAAAGTTGGCGAGTGAATCCTATGAAAAACATTTGAACAAGTTTATTTAATTGATTATAAAATAAAGTGCACAACCACACATGAGTAAAAATAGATGTAAACTTATTCACCAATCAATTAATATTAAATAATACACACATGAACAATAATGGACCGTTTTGAGGCACGCGTTGCTCAACTCGTCTCTCACGAGGAACTGATGGGCCTAATGAATGATTTGCATATACTTGACAATATGAAATACGTAACTACAAACAATATAAACTAAATAATACACACACGAACAATAATGGATTTGTTTTGAGGCACGCGTTGCTCAACTCGTCTCTCACGAGGAACTGATGGGCCTAATGAATGAATTGCATATAAATTGACAATATGAAATACATAACTATAAACAATGTATACAATCTAAGTTTATATCACAATATGGTATGGCACAAGTTTAAATAAACGAGTTAATTTTTGGTGACACATGACACACCCCAAAACGTGTAATTAAAAAGGGGAGTTGTAAGATTCACTCACATTGGGTGCGTTCGGTTGATGATGTTGAATGCACGCGAAGTTTGATTTAACCACAAGTGAACTAACCTAGATAATGGCATAATGGTTCGGTAAGTAAACGGATTTTATTAATCCATTTTAGTAGGATTGTTGGGTGTATTTTTGTGAGTTTAAGGCTATTTTCTAACCTTAAAAATGTTATTTTAAGTATTTTTAATTGATTTTTAAATAAAATAAATAAATAAAAATAATAAAAAAAAGATGTTGACTTTTTGACCGTTGACCGTTGACCATAAGCGTTGACTGTTTGACCGTTTAATTGTGTGTAAGTATGCGCCGGGCAGGACTCGAACCCGAGACCTCCCGTTCGCGTGCACGCAGCTCTACCAACTGAGCTACGTGTCTAACCCGAAATATTTCTGTTTTTAATTATATTTATATAGTAATTGAATTAAACAGAAAATCATTTATTTTTAAAAACGATTTTAATGCATCGAACCGGTGTTCTCCACAGGTCTCGAACCCAGGACCTGTGGTTTGGGTTAACACACAGTCCACCGCTGGACTGTGTGTCTAACTTGTTAAAAATCTGATTTTTATTATACTTATATACAAACTAAATAATTTCCTTTCTGTCTTATATAAAAAGTTTGATAATTGTTCGGACCGGTGCGGTAGTCCGGACTCGAACTCGTGACGTGCGATTAAACGTTCACACGGTCTACCACTGGACTGTGTGTCTATCTTGGTTATTATTCTGGTTTTTATTAAACTTAACATCTATGTGAAATGAATCCGGTTCAGTAAAAAAAAAGGACATTTTTATTAAGGCAAGCATGCGTGGGACAAGTATCGAACTCGGGACGTAAGCGTGTTTTATGTGCACACAGTCCACCGCTGGACTATGTGTCTAACCCGAGTTATATCTTGATTTTAATTATACATATAGACAACTGAAACTTCGTCTTCTTCGTTGGACTTAACCAGAACTAAAGTCCGACTGGTTCGTCGATTAAATCATGTTCTTTTAGTGTGTTGCGGTTAGTTACAGGTGAGATAAATAAAAAGAATGAAGATTAAGCGTTAGATATACCGAACAGTGGCTCCTCTGTTTCGCCGGCGAAACTCCGGTGACAGCAGATTATTCCGGCGACGTGTGTCTTGCGGCAGAGAGTCTTCAACGAGCTTGAGATGAATGTGGGTGGCTTCGGTATGAGCTCTGGGGGTTCAGTAAGGCTCAAAGGTGAAAGGCTCGGTTTTCCGGCGAGTTGCAGAACTTTTCCGGCGAGTGGAATTACATCGGGTAAATGTGTGATTGTGAGCGAAAAAGCTAGCATAGGTTTGAGGGGGTATTTATAGGGCAGAACATCGACGTATTTAGTCCGATTTCCGTCTTAATTCGTCGGTTAAAGATTTTCCGGCGGTTATGACTTGCGTCGCGGGTTCAGGCGTCGGTTATAACCGATGTAGTAGTTAAAGTTTACGTTAAGACTGAAGAAACCGTCCAATCTTGGCGAGATAGTCGGGATTTCCGACGACTGCGATTGGGCGCGTCGGTTTTGAATTCGAGAATTATAATATGTATTAATTGTTTCCAATAATTAACAAGAAACACAAGCGGCGCAGTGGTTGAGTGTGTGTGTGTTAAGGCTGTTTGAATCCGCTGCTGACCCGGGTTCGAAACCCGGCAGCAACCTTTTATTTTTAAACCACTATTTTTAATACTTTTTCAAATATAAATTATATATTCCAATATATTTATTAATTATGTATCGTTTAAAATTATTTTGGGCATTAAATACGCAACGAAATTTTTAACTGATTGTTCGGTTAATAAACGGAGCGGGTTTGGTAAATCCGGTTTTTGACGGATGTTACAGGGGTGAGATGTATCGTGAAAGAAAATGACATACTGGGTTTTTGTTATAGAACTGAGTTTTTTTTTATCTTAGGGTTGTTTGACTAAAATGCCCTTCCAATGTTTTTTTATCTTTGACACGTGTCACTCTATTATTGCTTCCTATTCTTCCTAGCTAAAACAAACTTTCTATTTGATCATTTCCCTTGATATTAAAATTATATAACTTATAATGGATACATAAATTTACAATTTACATTACTGAATAAGGTATGCGTAGAATATGAAGCTGATAACTTATACAGTAATATATGTACTTTTTTAAGATGGTTTAGTTGACATTTCACAATATTTATACATTTTCTATATAAGATATATGGGTGAGGTTCGGCTATAAAATCCATTTTTACTACAAAGTGTACAAAGTTATAAAGCACCACAATTTCAGCCATAAAACATACTCAAAACCCACAAATAACATAGTGAAAATCACTAAAACATAATATCTAAACCCTAACATTTCATAAAAAATTCAAACACACAATCTTATAACTATAAATATAAAACACACTAATGTTAGTCATTAGATAATCAAAGTCTTATCATCCAACACAAAACACACTGATATGACGTTTTAGTAATCTTCACTTTGTTATTTGTGGGTTTTGGATGTGTTTTATGGTTGACATTATGGTGTTTTATGATTTTTACACTTTTTAGAAAAAAAATATACTTTGTAGCTAACTCTCACCCTAAGATATATGTACCTATATATATTTTATTTTATTGATATGTAGTATTTTTGATGTGTGGTGCGGCCAACATACATTTTTTATTGAACTTTTTTATCGTATTTAACTATTATAACTTATAAACAAAATGTTAAAATTTATAAAAGTATAATTAGAATGTGTTTAAGTTTCGCAAGATGTGAGCTCATTGTCACGGAGTAACCTCTTAACTCACGTGTAGCAACTTAGACTCGATCTAAGTTCAGCTATGTGTCCAACGATGATAAGGTTTTGTCGGATTCTAGTGATGATTGCAAGTGTTGCTTTCAAAGAAACAACTTAGTATTGATTACAAGATGTTTACAAAAGAGAGTTTACAAGTACAAGTATGATAACTTGCTAGTGTGTTAGGTGATCCCAAAATGAGACCATCATATCCTATTTATACTAGTTCATACTAGTTTCTAGAGAATTCTCTTACTAGAGAATTCCTTACAAAATATCTATGATATTTAGGAGCTAGTTTCTAGAGAGTTCTTGCAAAATATCCAGCCATTCCAAGAGTTTTCAAGGCTGATCTAGAAGCTTCTTGGCTACCAAAACGTTCTAGCAATGTGTGGCTGTTCCGGAGACTTCCGGCCAACCCTAGACGCTTCTTTAGTGTTCCGGAATCTTCCGGAACTCGCGAAAAAAGTTTTGTATTTAGGCGGGTCGTGACATTCTCCCCCACCCAAATTCACGACGCTCTCGTCGTGGTACTTGAATGACTGACGCCTTGTTCTCACGATCCGCATGGCTGATAATGCTTTGTCTCGATGCATTGTATCCGTTTCCATGGTTGCCGTGTGAACCTCTTTGTTCTTGATAATGTACATGGTGTTGAGAAAGGGTGCTGGAATGCCGTTGGACCTTCGGAAGAATGCCATCCCAAGCACGATCTTGTAGTCGTCCATGGGAACGACTGAGAAAGTGATCTTACCGTTCCACGTCCCGACCTTGGCTTTGGCATTATAGGTTACTCCTTCGATTGTCTTGGGGTCTCCGCCAACAGCCTTCATCATCAGTCCCTCTTGTGTGCTGATACGTAAACCAAGTCTTTTGGCCTCTTCCCTAGTAATGAAATTGTGACTAGCTCCGGGATCAACTAAGGCTTTTGCAAGTTTCCCATTAATCTCCAGTGTTATGAATCGAAGGCTTTTCGGGTCCTCATCTTCATAACTTTTCATGGTCTTACTGGGGAGATCTTGGGCTATTTTTAAGGGCTTTGTTTGTTGTGTCCTAAAGCATTAAGGACTTGAAGTTGCATCGCTCCTAGACGAGCCTCCCCGCTACCCTCGGCTTCATCATCTTCGGTCCTAATAAGGGCCGTTAACTTAGACTTCTTTGGGCAATCTCGTGCATCGTGCGGCCCCTCGCAAATGAAGCATCCTCTCCTTGCGAGCTGGTTATTGTTTCTTGGGGGTCTTGGTCCTTCAATCCTTTGATTGTAGCTTGGTTTCGCTCCCCCACCTATGTCGTTATCAGGTTCTTCGACTACGGGTTTAGTTAGGCATTTTTCCTTAAGATCGATCAAGCTTTCAGCTACCGCAATTGCTGTAGCTAAATCTGAACGTTACGACGATCCAATTCTGTTCTAGCCCAATATTGTAACCCGTCGAGGAAGTAGAAAAGCGAATCCTTATCCGATAGATCAGGAATTTCAAGGACCAATGTTGTGAATTCTTTGACATAGTCCTTGAGAGTTCCGGTATGCTTGAGCTTTCTCAATTTGCTCCTAGCTTCGTGCTCAGCATTGACCGGGTAGAATTGTTTCTTTAGTTCTTTACAAATTCAGCCCAAGTGTTAATAGTGCACGTACCTTTGCCCGTGTATCGACGTCTCCACCATAGTGCTGCCGTGTCTTTTAGGTACATGCTGGCCGTCTTGATTTTTGTGGCATCGTCCTTGATTTGCACTCCACCCAAGTATTGTTCCATTTCCCACACGAAGTCGTCAACCGCTCGTGCTTCTCTTTTGCCAAGGAATGGAGTTGGCTTTGGGATCTCGACTCTAGGAGTGAAGAGATCGGTGTTGGCTGATGCACAACTACTTGTTTATTTTCCTTCACTTTTGCTTCTAGGTCCAAGAAGTTGTGGTGACAATCACGACTACTATTCTCCACTTCGTTCCGTAACTTCGACATCTCCTCCTTGAACAATGTCGTAAGCTCGTGGCGCTAAACGCTCATGAGAGACTTGACGTCGTCTTTGAAGGTTTCGAAATCAGTTTCCAACGTTTGTAATCGTTGGAATGCATGGTCAAGTTGCGCACCCAATCCAGTGACAGCCGCCTTGGTGTCGCCAATGCGCTTGTCGAATGTTGCATCCCGTTCTTTCTTTGTTGTGCGTTTTTCATCACCTTTTGTTTCGGTTGCCATCCCGAATGAATCGTCCCGGCTCTGATGCCACTTGTCACGGAGTAACCTCTTAACTCACGTGTAGCAACTTAGACTCGATCTAAGTTAAGCTATGTGTCCAACAATGATAAGGTTTTGTCGGGTTCGAGTGATGATTGCAAGTGTTGCTTTCAAAGAAACAACTTAGTATTGATTACAAGATGTTTACAAAAGAGAGTTTACTAAGTACAAGTATGATAACTTGCTAGTGTGTTGGGTGATCCCAAAATGAGACCACCATATCCTATTTATACTAGTTCATACTAGTCTCTAGAGAATTCTCTTACTAGAGAATTCCTTACAAAATATCCATGATATTTAGGAGCTAGTTTCTAGAGAGTTCTTGCAAAATATCCAGCCATTCCAAGAGTTTTCAAGGCTGATCTAGAAGTTTCTTGGCTACCAAAACGTTCTAGCAATGTGTGGCTGTTCCGGAGACTTCCGGCCAACCCTAGACGCTTCTTTAGTGTTCCGAAATCTTCCAGAACTCGCGAAAAAAGTTTTGTATTTGACGGGTCGTGACATCATACTCGGTTATTGACAATAAACTTAGGCCAAACTTGGGTGCCTAAAGACTAAGAGATTTTGTAAAAAGAAATGGTTTTTTTCAAAACTTGTTACATACAACATTTACAACATTTGTTTGAATTTGAGGGAAAGAGTGATAATAGTTTGATATAGTGTTATACAACATAATAGGGGTGCAAACGAGTCGAGTCTGAGCTCGAGCTCGATAAACTTATTAGAGTTCGGCTCGAGTCTGGCTCAATTATTATTTATTAATAGTATATTAAAAAAATAGACTTGTTTACGCTCGCGAGCTCGATAAGTGAAGCTCGGGCTCAAGCTCGTCTATTAAACAAGTTTATTTTTAGGTTCGGGGTCCGCTTGTAAACAAGTTTAAATAAGCTCGGCTTAGCTTGATAACTAGAAAACTTTAAATATGGGATAAATGTTATTAAATATTAATTAAAAACTAATATTACATTAAGGCTCGACAGGCCCGATGAGCTTCACATTCTAGGCTCGAGCTCGATAAATAAACGAGCTTTATGTTAGACTCAAGCTCAACTCGGGCTCATAAAGACTCAACTCATTTTAAGTTTTTTTCTCGAGCCGATCTCAAGTCACTCGCGAGCCGCTCAGCTCGTTTGCACCCTTACCACATATCAATTTGGCTAGTTTTGGAGTGAATGAATTTTAATTCGAACTACTATTTTGACATGTCGCGCGTTACGACGATGTCGAAACTTAAAGTAACTCGAACATGTATCGTCGAATATCTGACCCGATTTGTTTCCGAGCAAAATTACGTCCAAACGTAGAACAGCTGAAAACATACTTAAAATAAGCACGGAAACGTATTATATTTCACCTCTTTCATTATCAAGAAAATTTTACATCAAAATGTAAATCAACTTGGATTTATATAGAAATGTACTTAAATAAAGAATGTAAGAAAATAGTAATTTTTAAGTTAAAAAAATGGTATCTCACGCTGCGACAACGTTGAAACGTAAAGTAACTCGAATTTATACCGTCTAGGGAAAACGTATTATATATGACAAAACGTAGAAAACTGGATACATAAAAAAACACAAAAGCGTATTGCCAAAATTTAGACCAACCGAAAATTCACATAAAAATAAGCATGGAAATCCTTTATATTTGACCCACGTACTTAAAAATAAACATGTAAAATTCGAAGGGTCAAAATGAAAATTTACAAAGTTTTTATATAACTAAGCATATAAACTAGAATGCTGAAAGTTAAGGGTAAAAAACAAGCAAAACCAAAAAGAAAAAAAAACCAAAAAAAAAAATCAAATCAGAGTAGCTGATGTTACCTTCACATAGTGATTTGGTGGTTGAGAAATGTTATATATAAAATACTAGCGCTAATACCCCCAAATTTCGCGGTGTTGGGAAATGATATGTTTTTTATTTTTAGAAAAAAAAATTACGATTATACTGATCATAAAGAAACTGTACGCATGAACTTATTATGGAAATATGAAGTTGAAGATTAAAATACAACGAAGCATCGTACTATAAATCTAACAAAACCGAAAAGATAAGTAAATGAAGGAAATACGATTTTCTGTTTAAAAATGTACATTTTAAAACCACTATAAATGGCACAACTTCATATGACACGTTAATAAATATTTAATTCTACAAAAGAATAAAATACTTCATGTTCTACAATATGATAAAAGACAAACTTACAAAGACCAATTTGATGCAATATATACAACCTTTAATCACTTTATACCCAATTGATGTACGATATACAAACCATTATAACTTCAAACCCACTCGATGTAAGGCATGTGGGGCATGAGTCACGAACACAAAACTAGGCATGAATACATTCTTAGTAGATATAAAGTTTATGATAATGTTATATTTACAATTTACATATCCCATTAATTGAATAATATAAAACGAATAAACGATATAATTCATAAATATCTAAAACTTATTATAATATTAATATAACGAAACTGGGGAGATAAACTCACGGTACTTATCTGGCATGTTCCTGAAGGAGACGATATTTGAATTGTCCTCTGTCGCCTTCAATTTGCTTTGTTGCTTCCGTATAGTGCCATGCCTCTGCTCCATTTTTCCAATATATCACATAGCAACATTAGATCTAACTAAGACGCTATGTCAACAAAATCTGACCACACTAACTGGTTTGTAAAAATGATGATAGTTAATTTTGAAGTGCCAATTTTGACCCAAGATACACTGCAGTTGATTTAGGTAATTTAGGTTATTTTTCACCTTGAGTATTCAAATGGGTTAAACTAAAAGATTTAGTTAAAAATGGAAAATGTCAAGAAGTCAAAAGGCATCAAAAATGTATTCCAATGCTTAAAACCTCCTAAATCTCCCTTTCTTTACCCGAACCCAAACCTCTTTTGACGGATGACCATTTATCTGAGTATGACCCACTCACTGTGCCATCTCAAAGTAATTTTAACTTTCATTGCCATTTTCATTGAACATCTCAAGAAGGAAAGTGTTGCAGTTCTAAAATACACAAATATATATTTATTTATATACTATAGCAAAAACATAAAGTTATAATGTAATACGAACAAATTATGAAGTTGTATGCATTAAAAATAGGCTTTGAGTCACTTTCAACCTGTTTGAGAGGTTCTCTTTTAGTTTTTTTTTTGGAGCGGCATGTATATTAAGAAAGGGAAAAACCACCCACCTCCCTTTTAGCAAGGATGATGATCAAATAGAAAGTTTGACTTATGTCCTCGTAATGTCTTTATATAAACAAAGACTTCATTTGTTTCAAGTTTAGATGGTTTGTCCACTGGATGAGGCATTAGTTACTTGTAAAGTGTTTTCCATTGCCATAACTATTTAGTTAGAGATGGCAAAAATGGGCAGGTTCATTGGTCGACTAATGGGTCAAAATGGGTTGCATTGACCCAATACACGTTTGTGTAAACAAATTGTTGTTTTTTTTCTACCCAATACACGTTTGTGTAAACAAATTGTTGTTATTTTTTTTCTAAAAAGATAGGTGCCTCATTATATTGTTTCATTAAAGTTAAACTACTGAATAAAATTATTTAGTGTGTTTTATGCATTACAAATCCACTTGTAAGAGACATTAAATCTGTTTCACCGTATGACTCATTTCTTTTTAGTTAGCTTTTTTAATTGTTAAATCAACCCATTAAAGATGAAACATAATCGACCCATTATTAACTGGTCGAAGTTGCGAAATCTATATTGATACCAATTTCCTTTGAATGTACATAACAAAAAAACAATAAACCATGTGAGTTGCCAGTTTACCTACACCTGTATTTACAAAAAAAATAGTAAACATTTACCTTGGAGTTAAACTGGAAATCATCCTCCTTTACTACAAATGGCTCACCGGTTGTTGAAAATCATCCCCCTTTTCCTTAATTAACACAATGGTGTGCTTAACAACACCACCGCCCACAACCACTAACAACTCATCTGCCACCAGATTTTCGCACTCAAACCACCTGCTCCACTCATGGCCCACCATTGTGTGCGAAAAGTTTTTGCAGATTTTCAACTCATCCTGATCAGTCATGATTGCTTTCAAGTAGTTATAAAATGCTGCAAAAAGTTTTTACATTTATGTCTTATTATTTTACTTTATAAAGAATACCAAATTAGCAATATGAAATTTGCACTGATTTAAGCATCTCACCAACAAACAGAAGAAATTCCAACTTCACCAGCATTGGATGAACATTTTTGTTGAAGTTGAGCTGTAAAACCCGCATGCCAAGCAACCCTCATGACCTGCACACTATATTTATTCCTTCACCAACCACTATCCTTTGTGACAATGCTAGTGCTACCTAGATAAACCGATGCTCCATAACAAATGACACCACAACAAAAAAAATCAACAAATCCTAAACAGAAATCGCACAATAATATGGTCAATTAACAATGAGCAACAAAGATGGTTTAAACATTTAAGCATTTTGAAGTCTACTTATGCTCATACAAAATCTCAATTCTAGATGTTCTTACCAATTAACAAAGTAACTTAGTTTTTGTGAGGCAGTAAACCTTCTTTTTTGGCCATTTCATACACGGCTGTTGACATTAATACACAAACAATACACAATCGACAAACATTATAATGGACATAACAACATTATCTTTCGCTATTTACAACTATAATCAAACGTAATAACCACTCTTCTAGACATAACAACATTTACAACAAATTACTCATCAGTTTCGCTATTTCTCCTCAAAAACGAAATAGTAAACCGCATCTGATCAACCTAACAATCATATAATGCTAACAAACACAAATCTTAACTAAACATATTTCACCAACAACAGGGATATAATCAAGTATCCAGGCTATTACCTTCAGTAAGCCTCTAATTTTGTACCTTTCTTGCTTACCTGTTCCTGACACAATGTATCTAAATAATGGTATCAAGCAAACAACACTTTACAAAAAGTTCATTTCATACATGGTGAAGTTGATATCAATTATATCAGATCACATCAATGAAATCAACCAAAAATCTCCACCAAAACTACCTTGGCATAACCAATTTCCTTCTCTTTGAATGTTGATGTGGTTATCATAACAAAACACCAACAACCATCAAATTAAAAGAGGTCATATCTTACTTTTACGACTTCCAAATAAACCCGTAAATTAAAAGCAAGGATAAACAAATTAAAAAAATACTGAAACAAAGAAAATTAGAGGAAAAGAACCCATAAAGTTTATAATATGGAGAACCTGTTACCCTTACCATCGCCGATGTTCGTCTCACACTCACAAACACCTATATGTCACATACAAACCAACATCTCAATCGTATCAGTCACCGAAAATAATTGTCCATATCAGTAGTTAAATACATATCTATTCAAGTTCTCAAAAATAAAATTTTAAATATACCTGCAACCAACCTTCACTTTTCTTTCCCCTCTTGTAGCATGATCCACCATACCTTTTCCGGCTTGTATAGCAATAATCTTTGGCAGAGCCAATTTCCATTTTCACCAATGTAGTTTATAAAGGCCCTAGACCGAATACAGAGACTTACTATATGTATAGAAATTAGAAATTAGTGTAAATAGGAAGGGGAAAGAGCTAACATGAATTAAATAACAGCTACATTCAAATAAAAATCGAAACCCTAGAACTATTTTTGTTTCTAAAATCCATAATCGTAGATCTGAAACCCTAGTCTCGCCGAAACTCACAAGAGAAACCAAAATTAACCTAATCAATAAAACATTCACAATATCAAAACCCGGTGGCGTTCATAACAACATGATTCCGAATTGAATTGGCTCTAAAATCGTAATAATTAACAAAATTAAACTAAATTTTGGAGAGAAGTTGACCTTAATTTTAGAGAGAAATCGACACAAAACCTGTTGTGATCAGACGCAAACCAAGAAGATGAGGAACGATGTGAACGAACAGAAATAACAAATCTGTTCCGATTCTAGGGTTTATTCCATGAGAAACGCCTGCTACAGATTATGTGTTTGAAAAAAGAAGCAATTGTCAGTATTTGATTCAAGGGTAATTGAAAGTATCCTTGATTTGAGAATTAATCTGAAGAGGATTGATGGTCGGCAGAGAAGAACGCGAGAGAATTTTATGAAACCCTAGTTTGTGATATGAAAAGTGATCATGGTTCGGGTTATAAGGCTTTTATACCAACTCCAATTTGACCAGTATTTGCTTTACGGGTCCCCCTTTTTTTAACCTAGAATTGCATTGCTGATTGGGAATGGGGAAACTGTCATGTGTCATATATAACCTAAAAAATTTGCCATGTGTCATACGAATACGAAGGCTCGAAAAATGTCATGTGACACCTTAGGTATGTCCTTTATTAGGATGTATACATGTATTTTATTTTTCAATCTAGTTGAGAAATGTTATATATAAAATATGTATTTTATTTTTCAATCTAGTTGTAATCATTGGTGGATCCATAATTTTTTTCCAGAAGGTTCACTTTTTTCAAAATTCCAATTTTGTATGTCTGAACATATAAAAAAACTAGGTCGGTTTAAGTCAGGTAAGATTCATCACATATTAAAAGATACAATAAATTAATGAAAAAATATGGTCGTCATAAATTTTAAAACACGTAACATAAATAAGATGTTCTTTACAAATAAATTACCATCTTACGAATAAAATCATTTTAAAAGCTTACAAAAACATATAATATTCAATTTCAAGTTAACCTCTCATTCATCTTAATGCAAGTAATCTTGTTAGCCAATTTACAATCTCAAATCACCCCATCAGGCGTTTTACCCAAATCCAAACAACATAAATAAAAATTGTTTTTTATCGGCGTTTAAAATGTAGTCACTAATAGACGCAAATGACTAGCAAATGTGAATCATATTGCCTCCATACGAGAAAACACCATTCAAAAGGCAAATATTAAACGGCCAATTTCGTTGTACGATATCTTCTCAAGCTTATTTTATTGAAAAATAAAAAGAAAAATGAAAAGGATGTATGAAGTTAAGTAAGCAAATTTATGGACTGTAATTAACAACAACCAGCCGGTAAAACTTCTACAATCATTTAGCTACAGCCGATTTGACAGTCGAAAGTAAGGTATCAATCAACCTTACTCTTGGTACAACGCAACAATTTTAATTGAAAAATGAAACATAAAAATGTAATACAATTACTAAGAGATCACGATGATAAATGAAAACGTAATACATTTACTAAGTGATCATGATGATAAAAAGTGAAGACCAAGGCTGTTGTCAGACTGAGATATTAAAGGGATTCTTGTGGTTTTTTTCTCAACCATAGATAATTGGGCTTACTGGGCTTCTAGGTTTGTGGAATTGTGGGGTTCAGCTACGGATGGGTATGGTAGTATGGCACTGGTAACCGGTAAAAAAGAGAAAAGAAACACGAGAAAGGGATTCGAACTCGCAAACTCACACTTAGAAAACTCGCGATTCAACAACGGATCACTCCACACATTTGCTTAAGGATTCCTCTTAAAAATATTAAACGGTTCCTTCTGTTTTTTCTAATCGTTTTACACTACAAATTACAAACCGAGAGGGTTCCCAGGAAACCCCTCGGTGGCCGTAGATCCGCCCATGATTACATTTGTTCAAATTCAATAATATCAAATTCAATCACGTAAAAAACATTAAAGATTTCTATCTGTCGATAGTCGATGCCAGTAATGATGTTAAACTCGAAACTGCAAAAAGTAAAAATAGAGAATTCGTATATGTGGTGTTAGAGCATTCGCATCCTATCCACCAACTGAGAGAGATGTTTTTAAATTGTAAAAAGTGGTTTAAGTGATTGTGAGTGGAGGAAATATAAAATGTTACTGTTCATCTGTATATTTGAGGGGACACTGTTCATGCTTTATAATTTTTTAATATATTTTGAAAGTAGTTGTGAGTAGAGGATAGAGAAAAGGTAATAATAAAGGTATAAAATGTTATTATTTAATTAGTGTAATTATAGGGTAGAAAATGATGGATAAAATGTGAATACTCTTAGCCTTTGAATGTGTATTATATATTGGAAAAGATTATCTAAACATAGAGGTTTTAAATGATTAAATAGTGCTAACAAGTAGTTAAGACTCGCGCGTTGTGGCGAGACCGTTATGCCGAATTAAAAAATAGACGTAAAAACATTGAATCACAAAATTTATACCAAAACGAAAAATATTTCCATGCGTTATAGCAAAAACTTTGACAATAGTTGTAATCTCATGTAAGAAAGTGTAGCGCATTGCGACGGTACCGTTAAACGGAACAAAAAATAGAAGTAAAAACGTTGAACAACACACTCGCGTTGTGGCGTGTTAACTCGTAAGTCAATCGGATATGAATTATTAGAATAATACTCATAACAATAGTAGTTATATAAATTTATTAAGTATAGGGTTTCTTAAAATTAAAAATAAACCCTAAGGGTTAGATTATATGGTACTTATACTAACACTCTAAGAGAATATTTTTTAATTTTACAAATAGTCCAGTGGATGAAAACATGAATGTTTAGATGCAATAGAGACTAGTACACATAGCTTTAAGACTTGTATGTATAAATAAAAAACTAAAATAGTGGATGCCAAATGACATCCATCTATTGACTTATTTTCATCAACCAATCAAAACACTCAAAAATTACAAATTCCCCCGACCAATCTAAACGCTAAAAAATGAATAGTGAAACCGCTTCATACAATTTTGATAAACCATAAAGAGGAAATAATATAAGATAAATATGGAAAATATTGTTGTGATTTTCAAAATAATACAAAACTTTCGATTGAAATTTCCTTTTCTATTGTTTCAAAATAATACAAAACATACATCTACAAACACATTCACTGAACGCAATGTTTGTGGGTCTCACATAAATGATTAAAACTTTGCAACCATGATGCACACTTTTGAGTCTTTGAAGTCAAATTGATCAAAAAGACCTTCATCTTTTCTCTCTTTTGAATATTCATTAATTTTAAACCTACATCAAGAACACCAAGATATTCAAGAACACAAACTTAAATG
This sequence comes from Scalesia atractyloides, assembly GCA_947069175.1. NCBI lineage: Eukaryota > Viridiplantae > Streptophyta > Magnoliopsida > Asterales > Asteraceae > Scalesia > Scalesia atractyloides. The sequence continues at coordinate 19,370,900 of CAMTDV010000015.1, read as the reverse complement.
TCTACAACTTTAAATTAAATCTCATAGTTATGGGTTTTAACGAGTTAATTTAGGTAAAATTATTAATTTTTAGCAAAATTCTAGATTTTAAAATGAAAAGGATGGAAGTTGATATAAAAATATCTTACATTTAATACTTGGGTTTACATTCTCCAATGCTCATATCAATCAACTTTATAATAACTTCCATTTGTTACGAATAAAAATAATTATTTCCGGTAGCCTCAAATTTGTATGTTTCATGTGGTGACTTTAATGAAACGGTCAAATCGCCCAAATTCTATGGTGTTTAATTGAGCAGTGGTGTCGATTATCTTCTTTTTATGTCTTTGGTGTTAACGATCTATTGTCCTTGTGTAACATCCTGCTTTTTCATGCTTTCTATAATTAGAAAGCTTGTCTTGTAATTCTATTTTTGGAAGCTTTGTGTTCTTGTAATCGTACTTTCGTTGTAATCGTTGTAAAATTCGAGACTTGGATCATAATAAAATTCGTATTTCTTACAATTCATGCTTTACACATTCATACATGTTCATACGTTGAAACCACTACACATATGATGCTTCGTAATTCTCGAAAATGTGTAATAATCTTGCAAATACGTGACAAACATGCATTATATGATACTTATCCACGATTATTATACATAATCATACTTGTTTATAATTATTCTTATTCTTAAAATACATAAATAACCCTTATACTATGTCTGTTATGCGAAAAACACCCTAAAACATAACAAATACAAACTACATGGACTAAAAATGTCAAAAATCAACAAAGTTTTTAGACCCAACCCTCTCGCGGGCCGCGAACGGGTTCCCCCTTTTCTCCTCCCCCCCCCCCCCCCCCCCGCCTGAAGCCTCAATCCGCAGAATGTTGCTAGCTGGTCACGGATTGGGTCATTTTGTGTGTTTGTTTTGTGTTTCTTGCATTCAATATTGACCAACCACTAACCCTAACTCATCCCTATAAAACCCAAGCCTCTTCCACACTTCTTCCAATTTCCTACTCCCTCAAACACTCTCAAACAACTCCATATTCAGCTGAAAATCAGTAACTTGGCAGATTCGTCACAAGTTGCTAAAGTGAGCATAACTTCCTCATTTCTTAACCTTTTTCATTGATTCTTCAATCTAACAACACTTGGAACAACCTTAGGTATGATTCCACAAGTTTTCCATGGAAAATCCAGATCTGGAACTTCACCAAAAAGGCTCCAAAGTGGACTGAACTTTCTGTTTTGATTAAAACATTTCCAAACTTGCTTGAACTTGAGCTTTCTTATACACATTCCTATGTCCTTATGCTCATAATCAATTGTATGGTTAGTTGGGCTTAAAAAGGGTATGGCATTCAATCCAGAGGTTTAATCCTCACAAACTTTCTGTTTTGATAGAGTTTAACTCACAAGTGGTAAACGAAGATTGTGTGATTATTTGGATAGCTTGGGCTATCCTAACTACAAATCCACACATCACTTGATATTTTCCTAGATTAGTTATGTATTATTTCATTTCTTATTGTATGTTCATGACCCTTCTTGTTGCCTATGACAACATGTGTAGTGGTGAATCTAAAGAGGTCTCAAAATGGATGGTTAATCCTCCTACCTCATACATGATTTCTATGGTATTTTTGATGAACTTATGATATAATATATGTATATAAGCTATGTAAAATACTTATAACCGAACCCTTGATAATGACCAAATGGTTATTTTTCAAGCTACTAAGTTAAATCACCAAAGTGTTTAGTTCCTCGTTACGATTCTAATAGGTGAAACCTATGAAATCATACTAACCCTTATGGGTTTTAATAGTGTCAAAAACGAGTGCTAGACCTAAATGATTATTTTTCTTGCATAAATACTTTGTCATACTTTATATTCCAAAATCCTTAATCCTGCGTTAATCATCCAATACTCTCACCTATGTTTCTTCGTGTAGAAGGACAAGATGCTCCATCCTAATCAACCAACAACTCTCACGGACTTACGGTGTGTGATGAGCGTATTATATTTTGATTAATCTTTTGAGCTCCTTTTACGCATTCTTCAAGTTTTACATTTATAAAACACGATATTGTACTGACACTAGACACACACTTGGACAAGTGCACCCATCGTGAGCGTAGTATAGTGTTGGTAAGATACCGAGATCGTCCAAGGACACAATATCTTTTAGTACCAGTTTATCGTCAACATCTAATCAATTTAAATTTTGATAAAAGTTTTGAAGCATAAAAATAAATAAAAACGAAAATAAATAAAATGAAATACAAATAGACAAGATAGAATCACTTGGACCCAACTACTCTTTTATGTATCCTTTAATAGTTTTTGCACTTTCGGACTTTTTAAGAGATTATCTTAGTTATAGTAGTAGGCCCCTCTTTTGAAGGTGACGTTACCCTCAACCCAGTGGTTTGAGTCAGCAGGGATACAATCCAAAAGGGTCAGATATTGGAAGATAATTAAATAAGTTATTAATGCAAAAAGTGGTAGGCCCATCTTTTGAAGGTGACGTTACCCTCGGCTAAGTGGTTTGAGTCACCAGGGATACAATCCCAAGAAGCCGGTTTAAAATATTAATAGTAATTTACATATGAGTTGTTCAAGCTATTCGCGCCCCCGCCATCCAATACTCATAGAGCATTGAAGGAGGCCCTAGTAAGCTTGAACTAAGTCCTCGCAGGATCTATACACTGAACGAGACAAGAACCTTACCAAACCACCCTTCTAACCCCTTTCAAGTAGTTAACGCGCTTTATATAGACCGTAAAGACACGAATTAGCAAATCAATGACATCATGAAGAAATGATTAGGAAAATTCACTTTCAACATAAGAAACTAGTTATTAAAGTCATTAATACATACCCAATTAAAAAGTGCAAAAAAATTAAAAACTAAAACTAATACATAAAAGATTAGTCTTCACCAAGTGATGTAAGGAATTTAGCCAAGCATGACCTTTGTTTGACAAGAACCCTTACAATCTATCTTGGATCCCGAGACTATTACACACTCTAAAGATGATTAATGGATGATGGTGGTGGGTGTTGGTGTTGTAGTGGTGGTGGAGTGGTGGCAAAGTGAGAGAGAAGTGGTTTGCCAAGGGATGCCTTTGAAGTGAACCAAGCACCCCTATTTATAGTCCAAACAGTAGCCCGGACACGGCCCGTGGCCAATCATCTTCTCTTCCTTCATTTATTGCATCTGACAGCAGAGGGCCCCACACGACCCCGTGGCCTCTGGGCACAGCCCCGTGGTCAACTGTTCGTTGTACTATCTGGATTCTGCAAATCTTTTAGTTGACCACGCCCCATGTTGGTCTGGGCACGGCCCCGTGATGGGCGTAGAAGCTTCTGCAAGTTTTGTCTTGGAGTGCAAGGTCTGACCACGCCCCATGTTCAGCTGGGCAGGACCCCGTGGTGGGTGTCTGTTGTCTTGTTTTCATCTTTGGGGTGTTGCTAAGGGATCGGGCACGACTCGTTCTTCCTTCTTTTCGTATTTATGTTAGTTTTGGCTGCTTATTTGCTTATTTTATTCTTTTAAGCTCTTTCTATCCTGAAAATACAAAAGGAACAAAGAAACGTGCTTTTCCCAACATTAGTACTAAAAATGGTTAGTTTTATGCCTTTTTGATGTAATTTATATGTTGCATTTTGCACATATCAACTTACCAAGTGGAAAGCTTACAAAACCGTGAGTACACTTGACCTATTTTACTTTTAAAAAACTTTGGGTTGTAACATGTTAATATATATATGAGAAGGATCCGCTAGGAACCACCCTTTATTGAGAGAACCAGTGTAAACACAACCAAAAAATACCTAAAAACGTTAAAAAAAACACATTTTTTAATATTTAAGAAAACGCTATATTTCATTACTAAAAAAACCAAAAATAAATCGAGTAACAATTATCCATGCACATGTACATATGTATCATTTCCTCGACAAGTTCCGTGATACATTACCAATATTGGACAATTGCACTTTCATTTACACTACCATCCATAATACACTACTTTTTACATTAAAAATACTCAAAATGCACATGTGCATCTATATGTATGAACATGGTATAACGTGTTTTGGTACACTACTTTGAATACACTTTCCTTTTCATCTATCAAACCTTCCATAATACACTACCATTACATCCTACCATCCATAATACAATACCATTACCTCCTACCATGCATAATACAATACTATTACCAATATTTCACTTTATTACATGTATATAAACACCCGTTATACCATCCAAACAACATATTACTTCATAAAGTGACAAATAACCAAATCATCAACCACTAGATATAACTAACCAAAAAACATGTATATGAGCTTACTTCATCATTTAAAATCACAAATTTTTTGTAGCAAAACACGTTATATCAAGGTTATACATAATGATGCACATGTGCATTTTTATTATTAGTAATGTAAAAAGTAGTGTATTAGATGGTAGTGTAAATGAAAATGCATTTGTCTACTACTGTTACTGTATTACGGAATTTGACTAAGAAATGATACATATGCACATGTGCATGGATAATTCTTACTAAAAAAAAATTGGTAACGGAATATAGTGATTTAAAAAATATTAAAAAATAAAAAAAATTGTGTGTTCTTTAGATTTTTAGGTATTTTTTTGTGTTCACATTGGTTCACCCGATTCTCGCAATAAAGGTGGTTCTCGCATGAACCCTACCATATATATATACATATATATATATATATATATATATATATATATATATATATATTTAGTGGAGGGTTCAAATGAGAAGAAAATTTTATAAGAATAAAAAGAATAAGTTCTAAACCAATAGAAATGTTTCATTTTACTTCATTTAATATGTGTATTTAATGTTATTGAAAAGGGCATATATGCAAATTTATAACTGTAGTTAATTAGCCAACTAGTTAAACTTGTAACTCACTTTTAAATATACTCTTTCAAAATAAATAATTTATGGTGAAGAAAATTTCGACATGTGTAGGATAAATCTCAGTACGTTTCACGATAAATTTTGAAATGTGTAGGATGAATTTCAATATGTGTAGGGTAAATTCCGGTAAGTGTAAGACATGTGTAGGATAAATTTTGAAATGTGTAGCTAAATTTCAGTACGTGTAGGATAAATTTTGAAATGTGTAAGATAAAATGTTTTTTTTTATTAATAAGAGATAACATAATTAATGGGAGGAGTTACAAACTATTTAATGTTTTACCATTATGCCATTTCTTTTTTTTCTTCTCACATTAAATATCTTCTCAAATGAACCTTCCCCTATATATATATATATAGGATTAGGATCAAGGAAAAACTACCCCGAGTGTGAGAACTTAGAGAACTCGAACTTCCCGCGCGAGTTTCGACCCCATTTTTTCACACCCCTAAATTAAAATGTTAGAAAACACCGTCGTAAAAAAATATTAAAAAATCGAAGTGGTATTTTTCAGCCTTTTACAGCGGCTATAAAAAGGTGATGACATAAGCATGGCATCACCTTTTACAGCATTTACGGCAGCCGTAAATGAAAAATAAATAAGATTTTTTTTTGTTGAAAAGTTGACTTTTTTAGGATTTTTGGCAAAAAATTTTTTTTTGAAAAAACATTTTGTAAGGTCGAGTTATCTAAGTTCTCACAACTCGTATGAGTTTTCATTTTACCCTAACCCTATATATATATATATATATATATATATATATATATATTATTTTATGTTGCGCGTTCATCTATACTGTATTATAATACATAAGGGATGAGTATTTTAAGATACCAAAAAATAAGAACTTTCCCCCTCTTTCTTTATAGATAGATCCCTAAAATGAGGGTACTTTAGTCTTTTATACATTATTTATTTTAAAACCCCTGAACTTATTACATTTATATCCCAGAGTTTTAACCATATTATAGATAATTAATTACACTTCATCCCTCCACAACAAACTTATCATTTTTTTACGTTTTCTTGACGTATTTTATAAACTATGATGTTTAAAAAAATCCAAAGCTAGCATGACGACCTTCACATTTTTGTCGACGTTTGGGTAGTTGTCTTGTTCAATATCGACGCACGGATTAAAATGTACAAGTTGATACTGCTTTAATGTACAAGTGATTAAACAAACCTATACTGATCATAAACAATACCTTAAAAAAATCAAAATAAATAAAGTTAATGCCCTAATTAGTTTTGCACGGTTAATTATTTTTGCCTAACAAAGAATTGATGTAAACTACTACATACTGCATATTCAAGGAATGAACAGACGTACGAATATTAACAATAAAAACAATATTTAAAACACTTGAATAACATTGTCAATGTCAAAACACAAAAAGAACGACCATCATCTTCACACGAATACTTCTTAAGCACCGCAACAAGTTCCCATGTGCCCGCCTATGCAAACAAAAGCTTAAAACATGCCACAAAAACTTCATAAATAAACGTGTGGCAATCCAAACTTCCTATTTTCTAGAGTATAGATATCTTATTATAGTAGTGCATTGTGTCACCTTTTATTTTATTATTATAAATCTGCCTATTTTCTAGAGTATAGATATCTTATTATAAAAACTTAAAACTCACAACAAACTTCTTAAATAAACGAGTGGCCTATTTAAAACTAAACCATAATGCACTACTATAAATACATAGCAAATACCCACATTTCTACATTTCTATTGCTAAATAAAGTTAAAAAATTGAGCCAGTTCTAAATGCATTTGTTGCGAAAAAACAAGCATGCGATATTGAGAATACTAAGGTATCGCAATAGTGAAAAATTGTTTTCTTTTATTTACTTTTATGTGAATACTAACTTATTTGATTTTTCAGATTCAATTGAACGATCAACACACCAATTTAAACACCCCAGTTGTCGAACAAGCTTCTAAAGTATGAATTTTGTTGGTTTTTAAGTATTATTTTTGCGTATAAATCTTTTATATTAACATGTTCGTTATGGTATTATATGATGTTTTATTGTAGGATGATGGTGATAATAGTGTTGATATTATTTCTCATGGTGCATTGTTTAGTCCATACAAATCTATCTTCAACGTGAATTTAGTGAAGAGGTAATTTTAAATTTATTTAATCTATTTTTAACTTTTTTATTTAGATTTTGTTCTTTTTAAGGATCGGAAGTATGAGACTCAAAGGAAAAGATCCAAGAGATTCTCTGATGGAAATGGAGCGAGGTTATAAATTTAGATAATTCTGATGACAATGACAAAGAAGATGAATTAGAATATACTGATGATTCAAGCATAAACCAGAAAAACGAATTACAAATACCTAGAGTGTCATTTCAGAAACGAAACAGATTTCATACAGTCTAATATGAAATCTATCAAGTGTTTTTATGTTTTTTTTTTCATTTTCAGTTGCTATGTTTGATCTAGACGTATCGTATGAATACTAAAGTTTATTTTATATTTGAAGTTTGTGTTTGGTGTTATTTTATTGCAGTTATAATTTACAAGTCAACTGAACTTATATACTTTAATATCATAAAGTTGCAATAAATAAATATTACATATAGATATAGTCAAAAGCTGAAATTGTAAAATATTGTAGTTAATTCGAATAATTTGTATTTCTTAATAATTAAAAAAATCTCTATTATAATAAAAGACTACAAAAAAATGCCACGTGGCAAAATCTCCATCAACTTATTTTTTAGCAATTTACAAATATTTAAATTGTATATAGTTAATATTATACTAATAATTATATTAACGATAATATCTTTAAGCGACTTTTTAGCAATTCAAATCGTGAAAAGTTAATATAACATTAATTTAATATTTTATGCTAATATTAGAGAACATGAAATATTAGTTTATGTTGTTAAAACTATAATATCTTTAAGCAACTTTTTAGTATTTCAAATCGTGAAAAATAATATAACATTAATTAATTTAATAATTTATGCTAATTTAAATCGTGAAAATTTAATATAATGTTAGTTAATTTAATATTTTATGCTAATATTAGAAAATGTAAAATATTAGTTTATGTAATGTTATATTAATATTCTTTTAATTTAATTTTAACTAATATTCTTTATTATAGTATGGGTATTATATTTATCAGATAATATCAATACTAATAAAAGATTCATTAAACGTAATGTGTCATTTTCTCCTTTAGTGTAGACATGCGAGTGAGGTTCAACCTTTTTTCGTATATTTTTTCCCATTTGACTGGCCCGTGACAACACGTCTAATTTTCTCCATTTGACAAGTTCGTCGCAATGCGCGGGTCCTGGATTAACTTAGTTATTATTTCTATGTTTTACATTTCAGTTTAATATCTCTGCAACGAACGTGCGTGATTCAAAGATTTTACGTATGCCTTTCGTTCGGAGTTATCTTTTTCCGTTTTTATTTATTTTATTTTTACGAGCTTCTCCGGTGTTAGTGGTCGCTGACGATGGTATAACATTGGTACTACTTGACATAATTTTACAACAACCGCTGCAACGAGGGGCTTAATACTAGTAAAGTTAATAAAGATATAAACTTTTAACAATTAAAGGTCACAAATTAAAAAACGAAACTTTACAAGTATAAAAAAAGAAACTTTACAAGTGTAAAACTGTTTTTTTTTTGTTTTTTATAAACAAAACATTTTGTTTTTATAAAAAAATAAGTTTTTACAAACATTTTTTGTAACAAGTAATATAGATAATACTCTAGAAATTTACAATCTTTACTAGATAAATGCTAAATAGAGATAAGAATAGTTAGTTGAAAGAATTATTTACTAGATAAATACTAAATAGAGATAAAAATAGTTAGTTGAAAAAATTATTTACAATCTTTACATTTTTTTTAGGGATTATAAGTTAAAACTAGATTCTGTTTACATTTTTTTAGGGTTATAAGTTAAACCAAGACTCATAGAGATAAGAATAGTTAGTTGTAAAAAGCTACATGTAACAATCAAACAGGAAGAGATAAGAAATTCCGAAGGACGTTGATCTCAATGATGAGAAATGGTGGTCTGACAATATGGATGAGATCCTTGAGATGTTTAAGCCGTATGATTAATAAATTTTCAACCTCATAATACAAACTTTATGTTTAAAACTTATATTTCCTTATTTGTGTGCTACTTTATATAACTTTAATTAAGTTTAGGACTTGTTTTTTCTTATTCGTGTGTTACTTTATTACACCAGTTGTTTCTTGAGTTACTTGATAATTTAAATTCTAAATTTAACAATTACTAAATATGTGTAACACTTATGACATATATCCACCAAAATAATGTTATCATAAATATTATACAAATAAGAAAACCACCAGAAACGAGTACCGCAATGTAAAGTGTCGTCCTCGCCGTATTACGCGGGCACGCTACTAGTAGAAAAATATGTACTTTTGAATGTACATGTGTATTTTTCATATTGTGATTGATCGTCAAATCGTCACATAGGTGCATGTGTTCGTACCCGCGGTCGATGGATTCAACTCCAAATGATTTTGAGATATCCATTGTTAATAAAACCCCTAATAACCATGAACCGTTCATTCTAAAATACACATCAGAAATAGATATGATTGCCTTTTTTCAAGCCATACAATGTTTTGTTACATCCAATCATATTGAAAATTTTGAAACTCAAGTCCCAAAATGAGGAAAACAAGAGACCAATCTTGTATGTCATCTACTGTTATGCGACGTCCGCGTTGCGGGGCGCTAACTCGAATATTTCTTAGTTTAATAATATGTATGCATGTATTTCGGTTACTTATAACACGATCTCAGATATATCGAGTCAACCAATTAAACCAAAACACAACCATAGTTTTGCAAAAAAAAAAAAACGATGGCAAGTATGTAATTTAGAGCTGAGGACAAAACAATAATTTGGCAGGACTAATTAGCGAGTCCTAGCCGCTTGGCACGAATAAAAACTACATTGAGTTAACCAAGTAAAATAAAATACTACCATAGTTTTGCCAAAAAAAAAACGATGGTAAGATTGCAATTTTGAACTGGGTAAAATCGTGATTTTGAAACAGAGGCAAAATCATATTTTGAACTGGGGGCAAAACAATATTTCTATTTTGAACCGGGGGCAAAATCGTATTTTCTAACTGATGGCAAAATCAAAATTTTGAGCTGGGGACAAAACAAATTTTTTATTTTGAACTAGCGGCGAAATCGTAATTTTAAACTGGGGATAAAATCGTAATTTGGCAGGGCCATAGCTAAGGGCAAAACAATAATTTTATTTTAAACCGGGGTAAAACCGAAATTTTACTTTGAACTTGAGGGAAAATTGTAATTTAAACTGAGGCAGACAGCTGCTTGACACTATTTCCAATGTTTCATGTTTCTGTAACTGTAAATATAAATATATAATATATGCTAGGTAAAAAAAAAAACAAAAACAAAGTTTGGCCAATCGTACAACAAAACTATTCCCCGCCAGGGAATATGTATATGTAGGGTAATATGTCATCGATCACTTTGTGTTGGGGTTTCTTAAAACTTAAAAAGATTTAATGAAATCAAAGGTATAATTCACCAAATTCTTTCATATCATATTCCAGCATCAGTAGGTCTTTAGTTGCTCTAATTTCTCCGTTCTTTGCAAGCCAATAACTTATACAACAGAAGATACACATACTCCCAACGATGGTAGGAGCCAACGATCATGGCTAAAAGAGAGAGAAGATGAACACTGAGCATGTATTATCACTAATGACATGTAGCGGTAGTGATAAAGTGGTTTGGGTGGCCGAGAACGAGCGAAAGCCTAAACATATATGTTTATAACTATAGTGAGATTTTATAAACTTGAAAAAGATTTATGATACGATTTAACTAACTTTCTAATAAATTAATAAACATTTAAAAAACATGTAACAATTATTAGGTAGATAATTGATTTGATAAATATAACATGAGCCTGTACATAATATGCAAAGCTGTGGAGTCAAAACCTTTCTTAGGTAGACAACCCTTGTGGCCTAATGTATAATCTTAGAAAGGACATAATCAACAGAGATAGTGATTATATGATAAGTTAATTAATTAATAGTTATATTATGTGAACCTCTAAATATAGTTTCTACTGTCAACTTCAATATATATTTCTTTTCCAACAAGTTCAACTCCTAAATATTTAAAAATATGGTTAACCAGTTAAGTACACTTTCCATAACTAATTAGCGATCAAAGGGCATGCGGCACAGTGGAATTTAAGGTGTGTTCAAATGGTATTCCTCCCCATGTGGTTTTGTGTTCGAGTTAGCCAATTAAAAAAACTACTTATAGCTAGAGATGGGCATAATAACCGGTTCCAAACCCGACCCGGTAGAACCGAATTGGACCCGGTTCCAGTTCCTACCCGACATAAAGTAGAACCGGTTCCGGGTTCAAAATACCCGATGGTTCCTACCCGGTTCCACATTTTTTAATTTTAATCGGGTCGTACCCGGTTACTACCCATACCCGGTTTCACCCATACCCGGTCCCGGTTCCTAATAATTAGTTATTATTAATGTTTTTAATGTACCTAATTTATTATCAATGAATAAAATAAACATTAAATTTACTAAACTCACTAAACATTGGTAAAAATTAAACATAATAAACATCTCCACATGACCGGTTCCCCATTGTACCCGTAACCGGTTCCACACAGTACCCGTACCCGGTTTCTACTGTACCCGGTTCCGGAATACCCGTACCCGGTTCCAAACGGTTCCGGATTCTGTTGTGTAAACCCGGGTAGGAACCGGACCCGGTTCCCCATCAAACCCGGTTCCATTGTCAAACAAATGGAACCGGGTTAGGTTTGGAACCGGTTCCGGGTACTAAGAAAACCCGATTATGCCCATCTCTACTTATAGCCCTATTATTAAGATTTCTTGTTGAAATGATAACAAGAATGGATGAGACATCGCCCGTATTCATGCTCCACTCATGACATTTTCATCCAATCCATCTTTATGAACGGATTTTTTCGTCAGAAGAAAGGACGAAAATGTCATGGATGGAGCATAAATGTTGAGCGAAGGGATCTCTCTCACAAAATCATCCGTTGTTATCATACAGAATGTATGTGTGATTCCGTACACCCTAGTTTGTTTCTATACATTCACATACGACAGTTTAATACGTGTTGAAAAAGTTGTGATTGAACAAGAAAATCTAAAGGAAACAAGACACTAATTATTATAGAAACTCTACCTAACCATATATTCAAATACTTTTCAAGCATTGATTATTTGAAACCTGCATACTTAAATAAAATTGGGAATGTATATTACCATTAATTGTTATGGGTTCATGGAATCACATTACTAACCTAATGAAAGAAAGAAAGAAAAAGGATATAATTCTACTAATACGCTTAAGGATGTCGACTCATTAAAAACCTAAAATTTGTTGTATCCAAATATACACAACATATGTATATTAGACTATATAGTCGCACACATAAAACGAGTTGACAAAGAAGCTCATTTCCAGTTTTACACACACAAAGTGAGTTTTACCGGTCCAAAGTATATACTGTTCATACGATTCAAACTTCAAAATTTAAAAGTCTCCTTACTTCATCAAAAAAGATGAGTTTGTAAACACAAAATGACCTGGACAACCAAATGAAAAACAAACCTCAAAAGGAGTATTCACTGAGATCTTTCTTTGAGTCGGTGAGTTCCACATCAGCCGCACATTCCTCTGCAGAAAGGGGAGGCAATTGTCGTGTTTTTCTCTTCAAATTGTGCTTATGCCAATCACTCTTGAAATGTTCTCTATATTGTTTAGCATCCCCAACAACTGCATCACATGTAGCGCACTGCTTTAGGTCGCTGGTGGGTTCGCTCACAAATGTCGGCTTTTGCATTTTGTCAGTCAATTGCTGGACGACTTCTGTTGATGTCGAGGTTTCTTGGCTTGATGATGATACATCATCTGCATGGATATCACCTTCACCATGCACGGAAATTGCTAGAATTTCGGACCTCCCTTGCAGATTTCTCACCAATGCGTCACAATCTCTGAATATCCCCGGGTCAATTTCACATACCTGCCCATCAATCATTTAACAAATACCAGTCACAGATGATAAGTGCTTGTTAAAACATGTTTATATGTGCAATTTTAGATAGAAACGAAAAAAGGCATTATTTAACAAGATGGTATGCTGTGAAGGTTTCGATTTCCATCTTATGAATTAGCAGGTGACAATGTCAAACCTTTTGTAACGGGTTAAACATGTAAAATATATAACAAAAAAATCAGCTACAAATGAAACTGGTCAGATGGGTCAGACAGGTCAAACAAGTCAAAAGTTGCCTAATGTGTAATGAGTGCTTACAATGTCCTAAATCATATTTGATACATTGCATATTTACAAAATTTATAAGGAAAGAGTGGGCACAAAAGTGTTGAGAGGGGCTGCCCAAGGCCCAAACTGACCCCTTTTGACCCACACGTAGAAACAATGGCTTTGATATGTTACTCAGCCTGATGGCTCGCCAATTTTGTGTACTTGAAACCAAAAAAAACCAACAAAATGCAAATTTTACAAAGAGCAAACAAAAAAAAACCCCGACAAAACACAAATTTTATAAAGAGCTGTCTGATGCAATATGCAAGCAGATACACAATATCCAGTGTAGAGGGCATTAGGAGGGTAAGGATGGAATAATACAAAAAATAAGCTGCAATTCTTCAAGATAGTATCATTTAGGGTAAAATATACAAGTCTAATTTATATGGCATAACAGAAAAGAAAACAAAAAACAAATGCAAGTATGCAACCAAAACTCATGAAAATTAAAACTAAAAAAATGAATTTACGGGGAAGTTGAAAGTTTACTTACAACAGAAATCTGACTTCCAGATTCATCTTTAGAGAGAATGATCGCTTTCCACTCACTAAGCTTTTCCGCAAGAGAATCATACTTGTCTTGTGGTAAAGTTAGCCTTAGTCTCATGGGAGACCTCTTAATCGGGAAATGTTTTTGAAGTTCACGAATGACATCTAGTGCCTATAGTTAACAAAGTCATCAAAATAAAGTAACCGTTAATGACCCAAAACCATGAGCATGTAGTAGAGTTACAATCCAATCCAAACCATCCCGTATTTAGAAAAAAGTAACTGTTTTGACCCAAAATCATGTTACCCAACGTTCGAACTCACTCAGCAAGTGGAAGAGATCGAATTACCTGTTTCTTGGAATTGCTATGTGGATCTACAGCAAAATGAATTTCATGCATCAAACGCTCAATCATGCTTATAGTATACGGGCGCTGAGTTTCAGGATTGATAGTCTTCTGCATGACAATAGTTGCAATGTCCCTAAATTGATTCGATAATTGTGATTCCCTCTCCTTCCCTGCGACTTGCAGTTCTCCTTTCTCTAATATCTGTTACAATATTTGATCCTAAGCAACGAATAAAGCTCAAAAGAAACTAAAATTCTGAATGCAGTTAAAAATACCTCAAGACAGATCTTTGTCTGATCATCGATCCCAAAAGCCGCCTTTAAATCTTTCGACTTTGCAAGAACTCCTTTGGCAACATTTGAGTAAACAATGTGCGATTGCAACACTTCATCCAAATCTTTCTCGCTGACACAGAATTGTATTACACATCAGCACCGGTAATTCAGAACTCAAAATCATATTTAGCAAGATAGAGAAATAAAAAGAATACCAAAAACAACATCTATTACTCAGGCATCTCTAATGGAACAAGAGAATGCCTTAGAAAACATTGAAACTTATACATTAAAAAACCGTACCGTTAGTCGGAAAAACTTTATGAGGCCAAAAAAAAGTAGTTCTCAGTGATAAAACTAATACGAATACTAAATAACAAATTAATTATCCAAAATACCATAAAAGTGTAAAACAATTATTCTAGCCAATACCTATTGTTCCTACAAAATAAATAGCTGCCAAAGAATAAACATTATTTTATAGGCCATACACTCTTAGAATGGGACACTAGTACTTTTGCACACCCTGACACCAGTCTGTCGGTTTTACCCTCATTTTCATGTACCGCTCAGTCCTTATGTGTATAAACAGACTACATCATCTCATCTACCAGTGGAAGTTAACCTAGTTATCATCATGAAACCATGAACAGAAGACATTCTTCAGAAAAGCTTGGCCGTAAACATAAAAAATAAAATAAATAAACAGTGGAACTAGAATCTTGGCATCTTGACTCAAAATCGTTATACAAACTCATAAGTCATAAGAATTCTAATCTACTCTAGTCAAGCCCTATCATCTATGCAGTTAATATCGGCGATATAACGGTGATATATCGGTTATATTGGGTCATATCGGTCCCTTAGTAAAATATCGGTGTCAAATATCGGTACCGACATTATCGGCGATATTGACCGATATATCACCGATATTTGACCGATATAACCGATATATTACCGATATAACCGATATATCACTGAATTATAAGTGTTAAATTGCTATATATAAAAATTCTACATTATATTATAATTACCGATATCTCACTGAGATAACCTATATCTCAAATATCGGTCCTTGACCGATCTCCGATATTCTACCGCATTAACTGCATAGCCTATCATTCCTACAAAGTAAATAACCGCCAAATAACAAACATAAACTTATAGGCCATACAATCTTAAAACCTTCACTAAAGGCTTTACGTTTGCCATTAACAAACACAGCATCCGTCTCGGTCCGTTCAACCCTCACCTCACGCGCCATTCAGTCCTTACGTGTAAAAACAGATTACATCATCTCATCTATTACTATTAGTGTAAATCAACCTAGTTATCAACATGCAACCATGAATAGAATACATTATTCACAAGTTGCAATAGCATGAGGAACTTTTAAAAAAAGGTATTTATACGTGCATTTCCAAAGCGATTATTGCAATTTCACCATTCAGAACCACATTATCAAGCGCTTATAAATCAAGCATGGCTACTTAATTTTATAACATTATGATGCAATAATCCACAAGTTTTTCATTCAATTTGTTCGATATCTAAAACCCTAAATATTCAAACATCTCTCTATCCAGTACCACAAAACAACAAATCATTAAAATAAACTCTTAACAACAAACACAATAAAAACCATACAGCTCGAATTCGCACACAAAATAACATCATGAAACCCTAATATCAAACACTTTCATCATAAACAAAAAATCAATTGTGTGCTTTCAAAATTATTATTGCAATCAAGTGCTTAAATCAAGGATAGCTAATTAACTTTAAAATATTATGATGCAATAATTTAAAACTTTTTCATTCAATTTGTTCCATACCTAAAACCCTAAAACCACAAAACAATAAATCATTTAAAACAAACTCAACAACAAACAGAATAAACACCAAATTCGTAGGCTAAATAAAACTGTAAACCCTAATATTAACCAACTTCTGAATAAATGAATAATCAATGAACATGATGTTATTTGGAAGATGCTTACACGCCAGAACGCCATGAGAGGACTTTGTTCTTGTAACAAGCAATCTCAAATCGATTTCCATGCTTCTTCAGACGAACAACTGCAACGTTCGTGAGTCGTTTTTGACCTACCGGCTGCACCAACGTTCGAGACATTTCGTTTACTGAACAAATAGCAGCTATACGCAATTCTGTTTTTCACTTTCAGATTTATATTGATTGATTGATTGATTACAACAAAACGGTTGTAGGCCCAAGGCCCAGTCATCAGGCCTGGCCCATTAAAAGCCCAAAAGCACGGTGGATGTATGTGGTACAAGGAGAGGTGAACATTTTGGTTAATTAACCGAACCGGCGGTTATCTTGTTATTTTTTGCTTTAGCCCTTAACTGGTTCAGGTTAATAAACGGGTTATTATGTGCACCTCTAGGTACAAGTAGAGATGGGCAAAAGATAAAATGGTTTGTAAATCGTAAGCCGAACCGAAACCCACAATCAAACTGGTTTGGGAGGAAGATTGTATGGAATGGATTGAAATTGAAGGTTTAGGAATGGTTGTGGGTATCCATGGTTTTGGAACAGGTTTAAACGAACCAAACTGAGGGTTGATTTTGAATGTATCGATGACTTTTTCTCTCAATTTGGGTGAAATCGTTTTTGACTTTTGTTGATTGGAAATGAAATCGGTGTGTTGAAAAACCCAAAGTGTCGTACTAGCTGCTCGAACATAATAAAAACCTTGAAATAATATTAGGCACATAAATCATAATACTATTTCAGAGTTGACACAAACACCTCTTTTAACAAAAAAGTTCTATTATTTATTTTTGCACTCCAAAATAACAAGCTTACAATTGGATAGATATGAAGCAATTATGATTAAATTAAAAAACTTCATGTTTTTCCTCTTTTAACATTTAAACTAGGGGTTGTAGTAACTCGTGCGTCCGTATCACATACTCTGACAACCAATTAATAAATTCGTAAAATTGAACAAAATGATATCTAAATGTGTTAATGTTATTTATGTTGTAGCTCGGCTCTATACGTAAAAAAGTTTAAAAAAAAATATGTCCGAAAGAGCATCTTTGCGTGTTCAATTCGTTTAAAATTTTTCGAAAGTTAAAAGCGATTTTTCCATATCGTTTTCGTTCATTGAAAAAACAAAAACCAAAAAAAAAACTCATGTTGGCACTATTTAATTTTTTTTTTCTTTTATATAGAGATAACTAGTAAATTTCCCTACGCGATGCGGCGGGTTCAAATGTAAAGTAAATCGGATTTGTACCGTAAAGACCCAAATCATTTATGAACAAAAGTTACGTCAATATGTAGATAAACTGAAGATCATCATAAAATTAAGCATGGTAATGTATTATATACGACCCAACTTATTTGCGAAAGAAATTTAAGTCGAACACCAACATGAACTTATATCAACACGTACATAAAAATAAGTAAAAAATATGTTTTTAAAGTTAAAATGGTACCGCGCGTTGCGGTGGCGTCGACACGTATAGTAAATGGAATTTATAAAGTCTAATGAAAACATATTATATTTGACCTGACTTGTTGTAAAACAAAATTTATGCGTAAAAATAAAAAAAAACATATTATATCTGAGCGTACCCATTTTCAAATAAACGTAATCAACTTGAATTTATATCGACACGTATATAAAAATAAAAACGTAAAAAATGATTATAAAGTTTATAGAAAGTTAAAAGATTATAAGTACTAATACTTGAAAGGTAAAAACGAAAATAAACAACAACCTACTAAAAGAAAAAAAAATATGTTATATAGAGATAAATTTTTTTCTTTTATATCTAGACAATTTTGGTATACGATATTCAAGTTTTTGCTTTTCCAAAAAAGTTATCATAATGATCGCCAAAACTGTTGTAGGCCCAAGACCCAGTTCTTAGGCCTGGTCCATTAGAAGCCCAGAAGCACTGTGATAAAAAGCTAACAATAATGCATTTTAGAAACATTTTGAATACCTGATCATTTACGAGCACATCCTGATGAAAAATTCCAAAGTAATAATCCAAAATTTAGCCAAACACCAAGACAGTGAAAAAAAAAACACTTCGTTTGTCTTGATGAATCTTGAGCACCAAGTGTTATTTCCTTGTTTTTTCTTTGGAATTTGTTGTTATATTTGGCTGAATTTTGGATTATGAATAAGCAGAACTTAAAGAAATTTTTCATCAAGATGTGTTCGTAAGGATCGTGTATTAATCTTGATATATTTTACATAACATTCATTATGCTTGAGAGTTGAGTCTTGAAGTTTGTTATTTAGAAGTAGAATTAGAGTGTGAAGAAAGATTGATTTTGTAACATCGTAACCTACAGTGGCGAGACTTGAGATTTCCGACCGAGCTGTGGGGGGGATTCATCGGACCTAAAAATTCTATAAAACCGGAGGGTCGAAAACGTATATACCCAAAAATTTCTATACGAAAACTACTTACTCTCTACTACTGAGCGGAAAGTTTAGGGGATCTGCCATCCCCTTTGGCCCCTTAAAAGTTTCGCCCATGGTAACCTATCAAAAATGACGGTTATGATGGTAGAAAACTATATGAGGTGAATGGGGTTTTAATTTTGTTTTTGTTAGGTTAATACAAACGTGTATGAAAAGACCTATTTGGAACACAATAAAATATCAATGTAACTTGCTTTACATCATAATTTAGATCAAATCACAAGGAAGATCCGTATAATTTACTCTAATCATAACACGATAAGCTTATTTTTGAGTTTACATGAACACCTCTTCTAACCAAAACATATATTCTTTTAGTTTTTTACATACCGGCTCTCAAAAGTAAAAAATAAAAGTCTACTATTAAAAATACAAATATAATCCGAATATGTTTAAAGAGTTAGGATACAATAGTAAGTTTCTATCACTAGGAATGATAGGAAGTAATCTTGTCCATCCATTTAGTAATCAAGGGTTAAGATTAAATGAATTAAATTGAATCCAAAAGAGGAGGCGTGTGGGTTTTTGTAGGGGTATTCTAGTCAATCCAAGGTAATAGTTTCTCTCTCCTCCAATTCCCCTCAAATTTTAAACGTTAATAACTCTTTCATACGACATTATTTTTTTATAAAAATTGCACAAAAAAAACGAGCGTTTTTTTATCTTTTAAACGAGTATGCTATTGCTATATTTCGAAAAAAATTCGAAACCCCAGTTGTGTAAAACGCAATGAAAAAAAAGCCCAAAAAAGATAGTTAAAAAACGCACCGAACCAAAACAGTCTATAACCAAACCAACGGTCTGTAAAATGCAAAAGCAAAAAAAAACCGCACCGTGATTTGTAAGACACAACTGTTAAAAACCGCAGCGATCTGTAAACAGTTAAAAACGCAGCGAACCAACATCTGTAAAACGCTACTGTTACTGACAGTAAAAAAAACGCAGGGATATGTAATCTGTAAAACGCTACTGTTACTGACAGCGAACAAACAGTTAAAACGCAACCGTTAGTAAAACGCCACTGTCAGTAAAAAAACGCAACGAACAGTTAAAAAACGCAACTGTTTTAGTGTAACCTGTAAGCGATATGTAAAACGCAACTGTTTCGTGTAACCTGTAAGCAATATGTAAAAACGCAACTGTCAGTAAAAAAAGCTGTGTAACCTGTAAGCACAGTACAAAAACCAGCAACACGCGGGCCCGGGTTTTCGGAACTGCATTCGTGCGGGTGTGCACGAATTTGACTAAATTCCGGTTCCAGTTTACACCCCCCCTGCGCACCCGCGCGTAAGACTTATGGTAAAACATGTCATAAAGTTATGTTGGTTATGCATAAGTTTCACCTTATAAATAACGTTATACTTTGTCTCCATACCAATGTGGACAAGTGGTTTACCATTTTGGACATTCATTCAAACACACTTAATTTCCAACATTATTATCATATAGTTTCATTTCATGTTCAACAAACCATCATAAAACACAATGTTTTTTTATCTAAAAAACAATGAATTAAAACACAAAACAAAGTTTATTTCTAAAACGCAATTGACTAAAAATATAAAAGAAAGTGTACTTTTTAAAATGCAATAGACTAAAATCATAAAAGAAAAGTGTCTTTTGTAAAAGGCAATGAATAAAAAACAGTTTTTTCATTATTTTGTAAAACGCAATGGACAAAAAACACCCAAAAGTGTGTTTTTTCATTCTTTGTAAAACGCAATGGATAAAAAACAGTTCTTTTTCATTATTTTGTAAAATGCAATCGACAAAAAAACACCCAAAAAGTGTGTTGTTCATTCTTTTGTAAAACGCAATGGATAAAAACTGTTTTTTTTCATTATTTTGTAAAAAGCAATGGACAAAAAACACCAAAAAAGTATGTTTTTTCATTCTTTTGTAAAACGCAATGGATAAAAAACCGTTTTTATTTTGTAAAACGCAATAGACAAAAAACACCAAAAAAGTGTGTTTTTTCATTCTTTTGTAAAACGCAATGGATAAAACCTGTGTTTTTTCATTATTTTGTAAAACACAATGGACCAAAAAACACCCAAAAAGTGTGTTTTTCATTCTTTTGTAAAACACAATTTTAAATGAAAGTCGAAACTGAAAGGTATTTTGCAATTTTTCTTTGAGACATTTTGTCAAACACCTGGTGTGCAACTTTTTATTAATGATTTCTCAATGAAACTGGAACTAATTATGTTGCCCAAACGCATGAATACATCAAGAGAAAGTGTAGAATCAGAGATATCTTCACTATGAATTCAAAAATGTTTGAGAAATTTGAGAAGAGGAGTATCTGTTTTAACAGAAATCTCATGTTCCATCGCATCATGTTAAAATGAAAAAAACGAGAAATTATAAAAACATAAACTGGGTTTTCTTCAAAGAAATCGAAGAACCCGTTGATTGATTGTTCGAACCATTCATTGATGAAGAAAAATTGCATTGTGATGTATAATTTTAGAGAGAGAAAATGAATGAAATGTTGAAGATGCTGGGTTTTGAACATCTGGGTTTTGAAGATACAGAGAATGGAATAGAAAAAATAGATAAAAGAAGATTGACTAAAATACTTTTCCCACTTGTATTTCTACTTTTCCAGATGGACGGCTAAGATTACTTCCTATCCTTCTTACCTAAAACATACTTCCTATTTGATCCTCTCCCTATGTTTAAATTAAAAAACATGATCTCTTTTTTATTTAACATTTAAAATTATGTAATATAGTAACAATCTTATTTAACATTTAAAATTATATACTATAACAATTTAAAGTTATAAGAGTAGACTTTTTAAGTTTGTAATATTCACCACAAAAATGTTCAAATATTTGATTTTATAATATTTTGCAAATTAATTAATGGTGCCTCATCCAAGAGTGGTTTTGATATTCAATTATTTATTTAGTTAAGTCAATAATTAAGGTTGTAAAAGTCCCTTAGGCTTCAAGTACTCCACGAGTACTCGCTACAAGGTAGGCTGCCGAGGCTTGAGTTTTGTTTCCCTAGGCCAATTACTCCCTGGGTAATCTCCGCCTATATCGAGTACTTCCCGAATACTCTTAAATCCGACTATGGAGCCCCTAGCGACTTTTGCAACCATGTTAATTATATAACTTAAAGATATTTTACTTTTGTTTTTTAACTTTTAAAATATAATGTTTTACAAAATTTCAAATATACTCGTTACGACATGACACGTTATTTACATTTACATTTCAATGTAAATTTTATTCGAAATTGAGTCGGGTCAAATTTGATATACTTTTTGGGGTCTTCTCTTTCAATTGTTATATTGAGTGTCGATATCGTAATGAGCCGAAACAAAACCAACCAAATTTCCAATGCATAGTGCGTAAATGAGTTGGTTCAAATATAAAATATATACTTTTATGTTTCTTATTTTGGTTGATATGTGTTTGTATTGTAACGAACCGAAATGAAACCGACCGAACGTAATGATCCAAATGAAATCGAACAAATTCCAAACCCACTAATTTGCTGTACATCATTCAAGTTTAAGCTATGACATGAAATGCTTTTTCTAAAAAGTTTTAAAAAATACACGTCCAAGTGCGGATGCATGCTTTGCTCATGGGGTGCCTATAGCTTGGACGTTTACCCTGTAAAAGTCTTAAGAGTTTGAGGATAAAACTTAATCACACCCACTAGAAAATCCAAAGGCATCCTCTAAATTTCAAAGACCTTAACATCGTCAACAAAGTGAATGGAATAGTGAAAATAACATAACAAGAGTTTTCCGACAGTGATTGGAAGAGACACGACTGAGTTATGGGGAAGACACGTGTCACACCGCGATTTCCACGTGTATCCGGGTGGGCCCAGTGGGGAGTATCTTGACGTAAGATTGATATCATCATAATCAAACAATACAGAGCAACACAGCGGAAGTCTTGGAGTTAAATAAACTATTACAAACCATAAGTGTCCAAAGTTCAACACAATATACATACAAGGCTTGTAATAAGATCCACAGGTGGATCGGAAAATGTACAAAATGATAACAGACTCTAAAGGCAAAACTTAAAGGGTCGCAACTCCTCAGCATCAATGCCACGCAGCTTCCGGCCTATTATGTGCTGTACCTGTAACTTAATCTTTTGAAAATACGTCAGTTTTCACTGGTAAATACAATCAACCGACTCATTTTGAAAATCTTTTTGAAAATGATTTTAGGTGCACTAGGCACATTTTCATAAATAACTTGGGATAACACAAATGACCTTGTATACAGATTTACAAGCCTGTCAATACATATGGGGCCCAGTATGAAAACCGAGACATGATCGACTGACACACCACTTCTGAACTTTCACACAGAAAGCAGATAATAATAATAATGCAATTGACCGATGTATGCATACACCCCATGCTATAAGTCGTGGCCACTAGCACTTTAGTGAGCCAAGGATATCCCAGACACGGTCAAGCCCACCCCCAATGTTTAAGTTATCAGGCAAAACAGATTAAAACGGGTTATGTGATTTAGTTAATTATCACAACTGGACAAAACATGATCCCATACCTGACCAAGCGGTAATAATTTACCGTATCGCAAGCCCGTATAGGGAAAATAGGTTAAGAGTATTTACCTGAGCTAAATCTTCGAGAAAATCACAGCTCAGCCGTAGATCAAGAGAGAAGTACAGGCACAATCTACCGGAAGGCGTCTAGTCTGGAATGATGGTATTATTAACCAATTAGAATGCTAACGGGTCCTTAGTTAAGTCATAGACTTGAACCTGTTAGTCTTAAGTTAAACAAGTACGGTACAAAATGCTAGATTAAGCGGTGACTGGAATAGAATGTAAATTGGGACTCAACAAGTATCTAGACTTGTATAATATGGCCATACCCATAACATTCTGGATTTTGATAAGGAAACGACAAAGTTAAATCCGTTTCGGTTAGATTACGTAAACTAGTCACGTATGCTTAACCGTAAGCGTATAAGCGAAACCGGGTAACCGAAAGAGTCATATACAAGTTCCATATGCCATTATGTTTAAAATATGTTATGATATCAGTAGATATCAATATGTTTGCCCGTTTAGATTTTAAAATCGAATTACGCCTCATAAAGGGCATTTTGGTCATTTTATTACTAATAACAGAGGTTTAAACATAACTGATGTCAATATCATAATATTCAGTAAAATCATGTATTTTATGATGTTATATCAGTAGGATATCGAACCTATGTGTTTTTTATAGTTTTAAACCAAACTATGTCCCGTAGGGGCATTTTGGTAATTTCACACATAGCTTTGAAGTCATAACTGGGATTCTGAGTTCAGGACTTGTACTTACTGTAAAAATATGGAAAATGAGTTTACAAATCAGTAGGTAACAAGTCTTGGCTCATAGTTATGGTTTTAAACCATACTATGCGCCGAAAAGGCGATAAAGTCGATAAATGCCGATTAATTCGATATTTAAGTTAAACTGAAGTCGTGACCATTTTTATAATACCAAAATAAGTTACTTATCATGTTATAACAGTAGGTAAAAGATTGGGTCTTGAAAAGTTTAGTTAAAACCATTTTAACGCGAAAAGGGTAATTTGGTCCTTTAACGACATTTACGAATCTATAGCATCACTCAGATTACATTCTGTTTTAATATCCAATATGTCCTATATATGATAGTACATCAGTAGGTATGAAGTTTGAGTGAAGAAATTATGTTAAAGCCATTAAAAGTGTCGGAAAGGGCAATTTGGTCATTTAGAAGCATAGCTTATGTTATTTCCTCGAAACTTAGTTCATGACCAGATTCTTGACATTAATTTAAGTTAATCTAGTTACCATATCATTAGGTAACTCATTTGTATAGTTATCCATGTTTAAAATCATGTTTTAGACAAAAATGGCATTTTAGTTAAAAGTTTAAGCATAATAACGGAACTTAGATATAAACTCAGATTACTAATGGACCATGTAGTATAACTTTAGGAGATTATAATAAACAATAATATGGTCTAAAAACAACTTAAAGTCAGTAACCTAAGTTGCTAAATCGAGTCAGAACTGAAAGTTAAAGAAGAAGTCAAACTTCATGACTTTCGGTTACGAACTGATCTTAGACCTGGACTTGACGGGCCGAACATGTTCATACATGTTCTAATTATTATTACCAAGTTAATTATGTGACAAAAAGTATTTTATAACACCTATACAATTAATTATGTATTATTTACAAAAAACTGGCCCTTTGACTTTTATTAAATATAACTTTGACCTGTCAATTTGGTCAAGCAAACGTGGTAATCAGGAAGTGCCCTTTTGAGGGATTAACACCCACCTAATTAAGATCACGTAGCCATGTTCGCATCAAACAATGGCTGGACCGTAATGGTCTTAGCCAAAGGTCAAAGAGTTTTTATGTAAACGGTTTGACTTTGGCTTAAAAGCCTATCAAACAACTAGAACGAATTGGAACACTTACAAGTGATCCAGAAGAACTTTAAAAGCTCAGAGACTGCTCCCAAAGAACTCAGGAACTTCCCAAGTGAGCTAGATAGGAGGAAGATTAGAATGAGCAAGTATGTGAGGCTCTAGAGGTGGCCTTTTATACTTGAGGAGGAGCTAGGAGGGCATGCCAGGTGTAATGAGGTGTTATTAGACGAGAACAAGTGTATTAGGACGTGTAAAGACCAGCCAAAATTGTAACATTCGTCGAAAAACGGGTTTTCAAAACCCGCTTCGTTTATCAATCAAATAATCAGTTATAATTTTCGTTGCGTATTTATTATTCAGATTAATTTTAAACAATACATAATTAATAAATACTTTAGAATTTAAAAGCCATAATTTATAAATAATAATAAATACTGAATAAAAAATAAAATGGAGACGCCGGGTTTCGAACCCGGGTCACCCACAAACACAAGCACACAACACACCACTCCGCCACACACTTCACTTGTGATAAACACTGAATCAAATAACATATATAATAAAACCGAAAGTCAAATCTGCAATCAGAGCGCCTAGAACTCGCACTCACCGGAAAAACCGACATTCCGCGATTTTGGCTACCTTTCCTTTGACTGAAACGCACAAATTAATCTCGACGCCAGTTATAACCGTTGCCGGCAGTCAATTTCGGTCATAACCGTCGGAAATCTTTAATCGCGAATCAAGACTCAATTCAAACTCAATTCAGCCTGTTTCCACTATAAATACCCACTTGAACACTCTGAAAATCCTTTCGCTCAGAACCACGTTCGTTTCCGAAGCTTTATTCCTTCCAAAACACATCGCCGGAAATATTCGCATTCGCGCGGAATTCCACCGGAAAACCGAGACTTTACTCCTAATCGGTATAATACTCAAGTCTTTTTTGTAATCCATTATTTGGCATGTAGTAACCTTAATCATTCAACCAGAGTCTGTCTCAGACAACGTTGCCGGAAATCCCCGCACTCGCCGGATTATCATTGGAAAACCTAAGCCTCACTGTCGATCGGTATAATCATCTAAACCCTCTTGATATCTCTTGCTTAGAAACTTAATTGCACAACACAATGATCAAAACTGTTAAACAATTCACTCAGCCGGAAGTCACAAATCAGAGCCGACGACTCTTGCCGGAAATCTGAAGAAAACGCTCTGTTTTGGTACATCTTATTCCGTAATCTTCTTTTCTATTTCATTTCAACCAATTATAAGTTTTGTTGATCGATTTAAACAGAACAGTCGGATTTCACTGTTCTGTGTTCTTGTAAACGAAGAAGATGAAGTCGAGTATATGTATAAATAAAACTAAAACTGGATATTCGAATGGGTTAGAGATATAGTCTAGCGGTGGACTGTGTGCAAATACAATATGCACGTCCCGAGTTCGAATCGCACACGTTACCGATTTTCAGAAATAAAACCAACATTTTTAGAACTTAATCAGATCAAGTCACAGAATGTTTATAAGAGGAATATAATTCGGTAGTTAAGCAGATTAGACACACAGTCCAACTGGTTGGGCTGTGCGCACTCGAACCAAAAGACCCGAGTTTTGCAGTCACTCAAACCAACCCACCTATCACTGCTGCACCAATCACCCAAATTGCTCCTTTAGCTGCACCATTTAAAAATCCATACACCGGCCCACACCCAAAATGCAACCGTTGTCAATACCATCACCCTTCCGAAACTCTTTGCCAACATTGCACAAGCTGTGGCCGTGCAGGTCACACCATCCAAACCTGCCGTATTCTTCAACGAATGAACCGCAGTCAACCACAAACCCTAACCCAAAATCAAATAGTGGGTCAAGCCCAACAACCCTTACTTCTACCACCTGTACCACACGCAGCCCAAACTTACTACCAACCCAACTACCCCATGATGCAACCCATGCGAGCTTGTTACAACTGTGGGGACCCAAACCACTTTAGGAACACATGTCCACGCTTGGTGAACATCATCCATGCCCAAGCTCAAGCAAACCCGGTAAAACAAGCGAACCAAGCTCCTCCACCTGCCAGAGGAAGAGCTTTCAACATCAATGCCAACCAAGCCAAGGCTGAAAACAACGTGGTCAACGGTACGTTTCTCATCAATGGTAGTTATGCATCCATATTGTTCGATACTGGTGCGGATAAAAGCTTTGTGTCCTTAGAATTTGAACCTGGCCTCAACCAAACTCGTGTTAATCTCATGGAATCTCTAACGGTGGAAGTTGCTGACGGAAAACCCGTTTCATTAAATTCTATTATACGCAATTGTACCCTCACTCTAAACGATCACGATTTTCCAGTTGACCTCATTCCTATGAAGTTGGGAAGTTTTGATATTATAATCGGTATGGATTGGCACAGCCAGCATCACGCTGAAGTAGTGTGCCGCGAAAATTTCATTCGCATTCCTCTTGCAGACGGTCAGACCCTACGTATTTTTGGGGAAACCCCTTCGAAAGGACTCAAATTAATGTCCTGCCTTCAAGCCCGAAGATATCTCCGCAAGAACTATGTCGCATTCCTAACTCACGTCGTCAAAAAGGGAAACAAGGAGAAGAAACTCGAAGATATCCCAGTTGTGAAAGAATTCCCACAAGTCTTTCCCGGCGACATTTCAGGACTCCCTCCTGTGAGAGAAGTCGATTTCCGCATCGATCTTGAACCTGGCGCTACACCAGTCGTAAAATCTCCTAATAGGTTAGCCCCATCCGAAATGCAAGAGCTGGCCAGTCAACTGCAAGAGCTGACTGACAAAGGATTCATGTAACATTTGTCGAAAACGGGTTTTACCAAACCCGCTCCGTTTGTAATCGAATATTCAGTTATAAATGTTCGTTGCCTATTTATGCTTATTTTAATTTTTAATGATACATAATTAATAAACAAATTAAACCATAAAAGTTATAATTGATAAAAGGTATAAATAAAGTGATTAAAAATAAATTGGGGCTACCGGGACTCGAACCCGGGTCAGCCGGGTTGTAACTCCAAAGATTTAATACTCACACGCATAACCACTCCGCCACTTGTTTGTTTTCTGTCAACTCTAGGAAACAAATAAGTCTTATAAACCTAGATGAACCGGTTGCGCCAACTGAAAACCGAAATCGGCTATTCAACCGTCTAAAACGTTTGAATAATCGCGAATTCAGATTTATAACCGATGCACCGACAATTCTAATCAATTTTCTAATCAATTCAGACTTGAATTGACTTGAATTCTGATGATGATGGGTTTTATAACCGAAGTTATCCAATAATCCGAATTACTGCAATGAAACATCTTTCTCGCGACTCAGAAACATTCCACAAACCTGCCATTTCATTTTCGTCATACTCTCAGTTCACCAGAAAAGTTTATTTTACTCGCCGGAAAATTCTGCAAGTTCGCCAGAAAACCGTATTCTTCATCAAAACGGTAAGTCCTTCAATACCGTCGTAGTCTAACAATTGTTAAGCTATTTCTAACTCAAACCTTTCACTTGAAATCGAATCCAGACGCTGTTATCGGATAATTCCAGTTCGCTGGAAAATTTCTGGAAATCTTTATTTTCGTCTGTGAAACGGTAAGGACCTTCAAACACACTGTTAACGTTTGTTTAGCACTTCAATTCCATGATTAGCTAATCAAAACGATTAATTGATTTGCTCAGTTGAAGTTCATAAAAACAGAGACCGACGCCTTGCCGGAATTCTGTAATAAATCGTTCACCGGTATGTTTACTTCTAATTATCATCTTTGCTATCTCATATTAGTCTGTGCAATGTTTAACAATCGAATTAACAAGATATAATGGTGTAATCTGCGGTCTGTAAAAACCAACGAAGAAGATGAACTGCGCTAACAATATAAGAATAACTAAATTGGTATTTTGAACGGGTTAGACACACAGTCCAGCGGTGGACTGTGTGCGAACAAAAACACGCATACGTCCCGAGTTCGATTCTTGACACACGCACCTTCACAGTAATAAAATGCCTTTTTATTTAAAACTGAACCGGGTTAACTCCGTTAGTTGTTAAGTATAATAAAATTTGTATATTAACCAAGTTAGACACACAGTCCTGCGGTGGACTGTGTGTAACGTTAAAGCACAGGTCCCGGGTTCGAGACCTGTTAGTGGCACCGGTTCGATGAATTAAAATGTTTTTGAAAATAAAAGGATTTTGGATAGATTGAGTTAATATATAAGTATAATTAAAAACAGAATTATTTCGGGTTAGACATGTAGCTCAGTTGGTAGAGCTGCGTGCACGCGTACGGGAGGTCTCGGGTTCGAGCCTCACCCGGCGCATACATTTACACAATAAAACCGGTCAAACAGTCAAAGTCAAAAAGTCAACGGTCAACCCAAAAAGTCAACATATTTTTATATTTTTAATTATTTAATTTAATTTAAAAATCAATTAAAAATACTTAAAAATAATGTTTTTGAAGATAGGAAATAGCCTTAAACTCGTAAAATATATCTAAAAATTCTATTAAAATCCTTAATAAAATCCGCTCATTTACTATATTTTCCGTTATTATTTAGGTTAGTTAATTCTCGTTGTTCCGCTATTACAACTCGTGCGCATCTCACCATCTCCAATCAAACGCACCCAATGTGAGTGAATCTTTACAAATTCCCCGTTTTAATCACGTTTTTGGGGTGTATCATGTGTCTTGCTATATATTATATTTAAATCATTGTGCATACAGCATATCATGAACAAATGTGTATTCAGCTTGTTTCAACTGTTTGTGTGGTTATTGTTAGATTCAAATTATTATTTTCAGTACATGCAATTTCATAGGCCGCCGCTCCCCATTACATTATGAGCGTTGAGCATGTTCCCCATTACATTATGAGCGTGAACCTGGCGTGCCAACATACGATCGGCTCCGTTTGATTGAGCCTTGATCGCACAGACATTTATCATTTTCAGTACATGCAATACGATCGGCTCCGTTTGATTGAGCCTTGATCGCACAGTTTCATTCATGTTATTTATTGTATGATGTTGGTATGTTAATGTATGCTATCATATGTTATTGTATGTCATAGTTGTGACTGCTATTGCTGCTGTTTGATTATTTACATTTGCTCATTTATGATTATGCACAATTTTTCATTGATAAACTAACAAGAAAATAAATAATAAATGTTTATCTAACAAGGTTCACTCGCCAACTTATGTTGACCCAAAAACCCCCATTTTTACACATGATACAGGTGAACCAGCTGCAGCAAGAAACACATAGGATTGGCCAGAAGAATAAAATGATTTAGAGTTTGGAATTGTTTAGTCGTTTATTTTCTTTGTGTTTGTATGGACATGTTTGGATATTTGGGAATGTAATTTTGACTTTAATAAATATGAAACATATTAGTAAATATCATGAGCTTTGGTGATAACCCAATTATGCCCCGACTCTTATTCCGCTGCGGGTCGGGGTGTGACAATTCATACGTCCTAGCTCATCGCCTTGGGGTGCACCTGTTCTCTTTGTGAAGAAGAAAGATGGAACGTTTCGCATGTGCATTGATTATAGAGAACTCAACAAGTTAACGGTTAAAAATCGCTATCCACTACCTCTCATTGATGACCTCCTAGACCAACTTCAAGGCGCCACCTGCTTTTCAAAAATCGACCTTCGTTCTGGTTATCATCAGCTCAGAGTACATGAAGAAGATGTCCCAAAGACCGCCTTCCGGACTCGTTATGGTCATTACGAATTCATGGTCATGCCATTCGGTTTAACCAACGCCCCCGCTGTCTTCATGGATCTAATGAATAGGGTATGCAAACCCTACCTCGACCGTTTCGTCATAGTCTTCATCAACGACATCCTTATCTACTCCAAGTCTAAATCCGATCATGAGCGACACCTTCGACTCATCCTTACACTTTTAAGGACTGAAAAGCTCTACGCTAAGTTGTCAAAATGCGAATTCTGGTTAGGAGAAGTACAATTCCTTGGACATGTCGTCAATGACAAGGGAATTCATGTTGATCCTTCAAAAATCAAGGCAGTGCAAGAATAAAAAGCGTCACGTACCCCTACCGAAGTAAGGTCATTTCTTGGTTCGGCTGGTTACTATCGACGCTTCGTTGCCAATTTTTCTCGTATTGCTGTCCCACTCACGGCCTTGACTCATAAAGGAAAACCCTTCATATGGGGACCTAAGCAAGAAGAGGCCTTCCAAACTCTAAAGCAAAAACTTTGCGACGCACCTATCCTCACACTCCCTGAAGGTTGCAACGACTTTGTAGTATATTGCGACGCATCAGGGCAAGGACTAGGATGTGTATTAATGCAAAGAGGAAAAGTAATAGCCTATGCTTCTAGGCAACTCAAGGTTCATGAGAAGAATTACACCACCCACGACCTGGAACTTGGAGCCGTTGTGTCCGCTCTCAAGATATGGAGACATTACCTCTACAGTACCAAGTGTGAAATATACACTGACCACAAAAGTCTCCAACATATCTTCAACCAAAAGGAGTTGGATATGAGGCAACGAAGATGGGTCGAACTTCTCAATGACTACGACTGTGAAATTCGGTATCATCCTGGCAAGGCAAACGTGGTGGCTGATGCACTCAGTCGAAAAGGTTATGCGAACTCCATTCGTCTTCTATGTTCGCAAATCATAACCGACATCAAAGATCGAATCCGAGCAGCTCAACATGTTTCTGTAACAGAAAATGACGTACGCGATGAGCTGTCATGTGGAGCTGAACTAAAAATCGAAACCAAATCCGACGGTATTCTATACTATTTAAATCGCATATGGATTCCTGATCGCGATAACCTTCGTGATTTCCTCATGAATGAGGCACACAAAACACGATACTCTGTACACCCAGGAGCCGACACGATGTATCAAGACCTACAATACACCTACTGGTGGCCTGGCATGAAAAAAGACATTGCTGTTTTTGTTTCAAAGTGCCTTACCTGTTCCAAAGTAAAAGCTGAACATCAACGACCTTCAGGACTTCTAGTCCAACCCGAAATACCTGTATGGAAGTGGGAAAACACAACCATGGATTTCATTACCGGGTTACCTCGCACCTCCAGTGGGTATGACACCATATGGGTATAATCGATCGTCTTACAAAGTCATCTCATTTCATTCCGATTCGCGAGGACTTCAAGAACGAGAAGTTAGCTCGTATCTACATCAACGAGATCGTAAGCCGTCATGGTGTACCATTAAGCATCATTTCAGACCGTGATGGTCGTTTCACTTCACAAACATGGCGAGCCGTACAAACCGCCTTGGGTACACGATTAGACCTCAGTACCGCTTTTCATCCTCAAACTGATGGTCAATCTGAACGCACCATCCAAACCCTTGAAGACATGCTGCGAGCATGTGTCATAGACTTCAAAGGGAATTGGGACGCACATCTACCATTAGTTGAATTTTCGTACAACAATAGCTATCATTCAAGTATCGGCATGGCTCCTTTCGAAGCTTTATATGGTCGTAAGTGCCGTTCTCCAGTATGTTGGCACGAAATTGGGGAATCACAAATCACCGGTCCAGAATTAATTCAAGAAACAACCGACAAGGTCATTCAAATTCGAAACAATCTTCTAGCGGCTCAAAGTCGTCAAAAGAGTTATGCAGACAAACGACGAAAGCCCTTGGAGTTTGACATTGGTGATCAAGTACTTTTAAAAGTATCACCGTGGAAGGGAGTGATTCGTTTTGGCCAGAAGGGCAAGCTAGCACCACGCTACGTAGGACCTTTCAAGATACTCGAAAGAGTAGGTCCTGTAGCATACAAGCTTGACCTACCAGAAGATCTCAACAGAATTCATCCCACATTTCACGTATCAAACTTGAAAAAGTGCCTCGCCGATGAAAACCTCCATATTCCTCTAGAAGACATTCAAGTCGATGAATCTATGCACTTCATTGAAAGAACAGTAGAAATCATGGACTTCGGAGAGAAGCTTTTAAGGCGAAGTCGTATTCCAATTGTCAGGGTACGTTGGGAGTCGAAACGAGGACGAAAAATACCCGCATCTTTTTCCAGTTACCACTACTACTTAAATTTCGGGACGAAATTCCTAAAAGTAGGGGATACTGTACCACTCGTCGAAAAACGGGTTTTCAAAACCCGCTTCGTTTATCAATCAAATAATCAGTTATAATTTTCGTTGCGTATTTATTATTCAGATTAATTTTAAACAATACATAATTAATAAATACTTTAGAATTTAAAAGCCATAATTTATAAATAATAATAAATACTGAATAAAAAATAAAATGGAGACGCCGGTTTCGAACCCGGGTCACCCACAAACACAAGCACACAACACACCACTCCGCCACACACTTCACTTGTGATAAACACTGAATCAAATAACATATATAATAAAACCGAAAGTCAAATCTGCAATCAGCGCGCCCAGAACTCGCACTTACCGGAAAAACCGACATTCCGCGATTTTGGCTACCTTTCCTTTGACTGAAACGCACAAATTAATCTCGACGCCAGTTATAACCGTTGCCGGCTTTCGGTCATAACCGCCGGAAATCTTTAATCGCGAATCAAGACTCAATTCAGCCTGTTTCCACTATAAATACCCACTTGAACACTCTGAAAATCCTTTCGCTCAGAACCACGTTCGTTTCCGAAGCTTTATTCCTTCCAAAACACATCCCCGGAAATATTCGCATTCGCCGGAATTTCACCGGAAAATCGAGACTTTACTCCTAATCTGTATAATACTCAACTCTTTTTTTGTAATCCATTATTCGGCATGTAGTAACCTTAATAATTCAACCAGAGTCTGTCTCAGACAACGTTGCCGGAAATCCTCGCACTCGCCAGATTCACTGGAAAACCGAAGCCTCACTGTCGATCGGTATAATCATCTAAACCCTCTTGATATCTCTTGCATAGTAACTTAATTGCACAACACAATGATCAAAACTGTTAAACAATTCACTCAGCCGGAAGTCACAAATCAGAGCCGACGACTCTTGCCGGAAATCTGAAGAAAACGCTTTGTTTTTGTACATCTTATTCCGTAATCTTCTTTTCTATTTCATTTCAACCAATTATAAGTTTTGTTGATCGATTTAAACAGAACAGTCGGATTTCACTGTTCTGGGTTCTTGTAAACGAAGAAGATGAAGTCGAGTATATATATAAATATAATTAAAACTGGATATTGGAACGGGTTAGACACACAGTCCAGCGGTGGACTGTGTGCAAATACAATATGCACGTCCCGAGTTCTAATCGCACACGTTACCGATTTTCAGAAATAAAACCAACATTTTTAGAACTTAATCAGATCAAGTCACAGAATGTTTATAAGAGGAATATAATTCGGTAGTTAAGCAGATTAGACACACAGTCCAACTGGTTGGGCTGTGCGCACTCGAACCAAAGGACCCGAGTTCGACTCCGGGTCTCTGCAACCGGTTCGGCCATATAAATCATTTTTAATAAAAACCAAATAAGTTTAAAGTTAATTAGTATATATATAATTAAAATAGAGAATATTTCGGGTTAGACACGTAGCTCAGTTGGTAGAGCTGCGTGCACGTATACGAGAGGTCCCGAGTTCGAACCTCACTCAGCGCATAGAAAACACGGTCTGACTGGTCAAGACCCGGTCAACGGTCAAAAAAAGTCAACCTTTTTATTTCTTTTTATCTATTTCTTTAATTGGAAAATTATTTAAAAATACTTAAAAATAAGATTATTAAAGTTAGAAAATTTCCTTAAACTCACAAAAATAAATCTAAAAATCCCATTAAAGAGCACTAATTAAAAATATTAATCTCAAACAAAATTTATTTATTTATCGAATCATTTTGTTATTATCTAGGCTAGTTTTTCCTCGTCGATTGAATCCTAAAATTCGTGCGAACGCACCCAATGTGAGTGAATCTCTACCAATTACCCGTTTTAATCATGTTTTGGGGTGTATCATGTGTCGTATAATCCTTTTATTTTATTTAAACACTTGTGCATACATAATATCCGTGATCAAATGTGTATCAAATGTGTATCAATTGTTGTGTGAATTATATGTAGATCGGATTTAGTTCCCCGTGGGAGACGGGTTGAGCATCAGGTGCCTCATTAGATCGGCTCCGTTTGATTGAGCCTTGATCTCACGTACATCATCATTCATATCATATACTCATCCAAAGTGGTTTGTGTTTGTTTATCTATATATGTTTGCTCACATGTGATTATTGCACAAATTTTCCTTATTAAATAAAACAAGAAATTAGTAACAATTTTTTATCAAGGTTCACTCGCCAACTTTTGTTGACCCAAAATATCCCCCGTTTTACACATGATACAGGTGATCCAGCTGAGACAAGAACCACATAGGAAGGCCTAGAAGAATAAACAAGTTTAAGATTTGGAATAATTATGTAGTTTCATTTTCTTGTAATTGTATGAATTTTGTTTTGGATATTTAAGTTGTAATTTGAATTTAATAAATATGAAACATTTTAGTAAACATCATGAGCTTTGGTGATAACCCAATTATGCCCCGACTCTTATTCCGCTGCGGGTCGGGTGTGACAAAAATGGTGGCATTCGCGACAAGGTGGCAGAACACAATCCTGCCAAGTATTCTGTCTCTGGCGGTCCCTTACGGACCGTATGGCCATAGCCTTGCGGTCCGTAAGGCCATCGGGCGCCCACAACATTTGAATTGGTTACGGACCGTAACCAAATGTGGTTGCGGTCCGTGACCGCCTCTCAAAACATGAAATTTTGGCATTTTCCCTTATTGGCCCCTCAACTTTAATTTTCCATACATTATGATCATAATTTAACGTATTGCCGACTTTAGTCCCTCTCGTTCATGCACACGACATACGAGAATTATGAGGACGCGCGTCGGACTTTTATTGGACATAAAAACACGTGGTGTTACAACATGCATGTCTTCTGGTTATTGTTTAGGTACAAGGAGAAAGAAGAAAATGAGCTAGAGCATTCATATCCCACTATCTAAACCCAACTTTCTCTACAATATAGAGAAAATAAGTAAAATCTCCACTGTTTAAGAGAAGAGTATAGTGAAATTTGCATCCCTGAGGTATGTAGGTGGCATCAACCTGAGTCAATTTTTTTTCTTCAAAAATGGATACCTGAGTCCCCGTCGTTTGGTTTCGCTACACTTTGCATCCCTTCGCCAAGCGGTCGTTAGTTTGACCGTTAGTTCAAAAGCTGTTTTGATAATCTCGCAACCCTAACACATTGAACCCCTCCTGATTGAAACCCATAACACATTGAACATTTGAACCCCTCCGCCATCACCACTTGCCACCACCCACCACCATCACCATTGACTGAAAAGTATCGTAACCAGCACTAGTCCTCTTGCGACGGCAACTACGAGTGTAGAAATGGATTACTGGCGGTTTCAGCGAAGGTTACAGAGGTGTACCTCGACGCTTTCGCCGAAGGTTGTAGAGCTTTCACTTGTAGTGGATTCGTGGGAATGAAGAAAATTATGACCGTATTTGCAATAACATGCCATCTGATACCCGATGTCTGCTAATTTCATCTTCAATGCGGGGTTTTTGGTTTCAAGGTTGGGGGGTTTGTGTGTTTATCAATTTTACTTCTCAATCTTTCTTTTCTTTTTCAGTAAAATCAACATAATAATAATAATAATAATAATAATAATAATAATAATAAGGATCAGCTGAAAAATAGACGTTTTACTTATTTTCCAACAACCAAACTAACGTGGAGGTGACTGAATGGTGCAAACTGGAGCGAAAGGAAATTTGGGGGACTCAGCTATCCATCTTTTGAAAATAGGAACTCAAGTTGATACCGACCACATGCCTCAAAGATGCGAATTACCCTTTACTCTTCCAATATTTGGAGTGATAAAGAA
Source organism: Scalesia atractyloides (assembly GCA_947069175.1). Lineage (NCBI taxonomy): Eukaryota > Viridiplantae > Streptophyta > Magnoliopsida > Asterales > Asteraceae > Scalesia > Scalesia atractyloides. The sequence goes on along the minus strand of CAMTDV010000015.1, from coordinate 19,333,541 downwards.
TTCACATCATCTTCCCCATACCTCCCCCTATTTTTAAATTTAAGGTAAATATTTAAATATCATCTTTTTCCACTTTACATTAGAAACATCAAACCTACACCTCATTTTTATAATTTTAAAAATCGTGACGGTAACTTTTATTTTTATATATGAAAACTATCGTTCATTAAATAATTAAATTATCGTTAGTGGATAACAATTAACAACTATACGCAATTCTGTTTTCCCCTTGTTAGATTTATTTTATTAATTACTACACTTTAGATTTACTTTATTAATTAATACAAAGTCATTAAATTATTAATTTATTGTTAGTGGGTGACAATTAACAACTATGCGCAATTCTGCTTTCCCCTTTTTAGATTTATTTTATTAATTACTACAGTTAAGATTTATTTAATTAATTACTACAAAATTATTGCTGAGACGGTTGTAGGTCCAGTTCTTAGGCCTGACCCATAAGAAGCCCAAAAGCACTACGATAAATATCTAAAAATTAAGCATTTAGAAATATTTTGAATACTTGATCATTTACGAGCACAGCCTGATGAAAAATTCCAAAGTTCTGCAAAATCATAATCCAATGAAATTTAGCCAAATCCGGCAACAAATTTCAAAGGAAAAGAATAAAAAGAAACACTTCGTGTTCAAGATTCGCCAAGACCACCGGAAAAAATTTAAAGAAACATTTCAATTTTTTTTTTGTAAAATTTGCGTTGTCTTCGTGAATCTTGACCACCGAGTGATGTTTTTTCTATGGAGTTTGTGGTTGAGTTTGACCAAATTTTGGATTATGAGTTTGCATGAATTTAAGGGATCTTTCATCAGGTTGTGCTCTTAAGGATCATGTATTAATCATGCTATATTTTTTAACATCACATTCATTATTCTTGAGCCTTGATATGATACACGTTTTTTTTTTAAATATGAAATAACATCCGTAGCTGAATTATAATTTGATGATTTGGTTAGAAAGTTGAATTTGAATAAGGTTATACAATATTGTCATTTTTTAGTTAGTTTAATATTAATAATACTAATACAAAAGGAATGGTTGTAAATCACTAATGTTGGTTTGATTTTAGAAAAAAAAATTAAGTTTGTATTTATTTTGATACAGCATCTTTTTGGATGTCAATAGGTTGGTTTCCATTATTTTAAATATGGATGATCTTACGTCATCCGGGGCGTCCCGTCATATCACCATCATCACGAGTTATAGCAAGTTATACACCACCGCCACTCCTTCTCATCACTCGTGGTGGGTAAAATGCGTGGTGGTGACAACAAGTGAAGAATCTGCATTTTAATGTAGGACATGTGTGTGTGTGTGGTGAGTGATGGACACCCCCACTAAAATCCATCACTAGTGATGGAATAAATCTAGATGACGTGACGGAACTTGATTGGATGTTGTGATTGATGAGTGGGTGATGAGTGATGGACGCCCCTACCCCCTTATAATACCCAACAACATGCTATTTCTAGATTACTCTCAATGGGGTTATGTTTATTTAGTACTTTTGAAACTATATAAACATCAGAATCGATCACCACCTACTACAAGTTTCTCCAAACCTCCGCCACCTTAATGCCCTCAATAGCCTCCACACCACCACCGATGTGCACTTGTGTCGCTATAGCGTTTTAAGCCCTTTATTTTTTATCTAGATCGTTTTCTATTCTTAACCACACCTTTCGAACTCGGAAAGGAAAAAAAAACAGTGCAGCCTAGTCTTGATGTGAACAATCAATGCGGAGAAGTCTTCGGTGATGTCGCAAAGATTGGATCGGCTTTGAGGTTCGCAAATAAGGTATCCATAAGTAAACCATTGTACTTTATGTTCATTATACATGCACTAACGGCTCTCAGAAAAGGATTTGAAAGTGTCGAGATATGTTTTAAGTCGCTAGGCGTCACATAAAATGTTTTCAAAATTAAAAGAATTTGTTGAGAATCATTTTAGTATAAATAAATCATAGAGTTTTCACATGTCCTGTACACAAATCATTTCAAACTTATTGTTATGGTTATACAAACCACTTTAGTACACTAAAAAGTGATTTCTAATTAAAAGAATATAATATAATATATTTTACAATAATCGCATGTGAATGAGAGGGTTGCTAGGAATTATAAATATTTATTATTACAACCTTGATCAAGTCTAATTCAGAGTACGGACATGGTTGTAGGTTATTATTTTTGGACGGTTTAGATTAATTTTGCTTTCGTCTATAAATTAAGGTATGGACTCTAAACATTATGCGTATGGACTTAGATTCTTGCAACCTTGTTATCGGAAATTTAAAGTCGTTTTATATGCTTTTGTGATCTCCAAGATTTATATTGTATTATATATGCATATGTATATAGTTATATCGTTTTAGCGAATATGAATATTACGGCTGGCATAACGGGTTAACCCGATCTGTTAAGACACGAACACGATAAGACACGAACCCGAAACACGTAAACACGAACACGACACGAAATCTTATCGTGTCAGATTTTCGAAACACGAACACGAACATGTTAATAAACAGGTTACACGAAACGACCTGTTAAGACACGAAAAAATTACCAACGTATCATAAGACCAGTTTAAGACACGAACACGACCTGTTAGGACACAAACACGACCTGTTTAAGACACGAACGCGACCTGTTAAGACACGAACGAATTGGGGAAGCTGTGAACCGAATTGGGAATGATGGTGTTTGTGAGAGAGATTTAAAACTTAAGGTTTCGATTGTGGAAAAAGAACCACGTGTGTTTGTGTATAATTCATCCCAGGTCCCACGACTAATGACCTCATGTCCTCACCCACATATAATATTTTTTTAATTTTTAATTATTAACATGTACTTAACGGGTCTTAACAGGTTAACGGGTTTTAACCTATTTAGACACGAAACCTGTTAAGGTCTTATCATGTCGACCTGTTTTAGACACGAAACCTGTTAAGGTCAAACACGAAACATGATAACTTCGTGTAGGTTCGTGTCGTGTTATCGTGTTCGTGTCAAAATTGCCAGCCCCAATGAATATGAATCGCCAAATATGAAGCACCGATAGGTGGCCGCTAAACCTGTAAGTCTCACATATACAAACCGAGGGAGAGGAAAACTAAGCCTTCCTTATAAAGGGGTTGAAACCCTTTTCTATCAAGATGCGTTTTGCCTGGGCGACCAACTCATCGGGTGAACCGTGAGCTTCTGGATGGGCTACCCATCGGAGGCAAAACGGGCAACATCTTGATCCGGTTTACATGGGATGTTATAGAAAATGTGACCACCGAACTACCGCACCGAATGGTGAACACCGAACCAACGAATGTGAATTACCGAATGTGATTATATGAATTACCGAATGTGATTATGTGAATTAGCGAATGTGTACTAACTACGCACAGAACTACCGAATGTGACTCATCGAATGTGGCTAACCGAATGTGTTATGTATATTATCTGATATATCGATATCATTAAGGAATTGTATATATTGTTTATAGTTGTTGTCCCACTTAGTAATTTTTACTCAGGCGTGCATTTTTCTTTTATGTACGTTAGGTTACAGGAATTCGAGAAGACTTAGAAGTGGGCTTAAGGGATTCAAGATCAAAGTTTTTTTTTTCTTAAAAGAAATTGATAATATATTGAATTTTTATTTTGAAAAAATTTACCCTTTTATCATTAATGGAATGTAGTATTGATTTCTGATTACCGTTATAGTGACACGTTAGCCCTAGATCGGACGGGGTGTTACACTTGAAGTTCGTCATGAATTAGAGTGGTGTGAGAGTTAGAGGCTGTTTGTTTACCTCTTAATGAGGCTCTGAATGGTTCAGACCTCTTACTGGTTCATCACTTAATGGTTCAGATTGTTTGTTTCGCGAGCAAATGTCTGAATGGTTAAGACATTTGCCTCTGAATGGTTAAGCATTATACTAAGTCTGAATGGTTAAGACCTATAATCTGAATTGGTCAGACATTTGCCTCTTAACGGTTAAACATTATACTGGCTCTTAATGGTTCAGACCTCTTACTGGTTTAGCACTTAATGGTTCAGACCTCTTAATGGTTCAGCACTTAACTGTTCAGAAGTTACCAAACAGCCCCTTAGAAGAATGATTGATTTTGTAACATTGTAACCTATCAAAAATGCTAATTATAAAAAATATTTATAGGGGATGAACATGCTTTCTTTGTCGTTAATTTAACAAAAAAAAAACCCTTGTATGAAAAGACTTGTTTGGAACACTATAAAATAATAGTGTAATTTACTCCAACTCATAATTTGGGCCAAATCGCATAAAGCATGTGTGCGATTTACCGTAAACCATAACTTGACATACGTATTTGTGAGTTGACACATACACCTCTTTTAAAAAAAGAATCTTCATTTAATTTTTTACAAATTAGCACTGTATAATAAAAAGAAGTTTACAAATAAAAAGAAATATATGTGTATAATCTGTTTGTATTTGAATTAGAAAACCTGATGTTCTTTTCTTTTTTTAACATTTAAATTTGGCATACACCATTTAAGTTTAGGTTATGACATGGATATATGTTATATAAAAAAAGTTTTAAAGATAAAGTAATAAAATAAGTAAGTAGGTCAACATAACAATCAGTCAAGCAAATAAAAGCTCGGGAAATTTAGCCTAAAGTGTCGAGGGTCGACAAGAAACTAATATGGACTCATCCAGAGAAAATGGAACCTGCAAATTTTATGTTACAATATATACTTATTACCTGGGCAAGAAAGGTATTTAATAGCATTTGGTATAAAGTATAGTAGGGTAATATTTATCATTAAAAAAACTTATTTACTAATCTTGTTCATGACTTAGTTAAAGATGTAAATGATGTGACATTACCCTTAATTTCAGAACTTAATGAAGTTTCTAAGGTTTGATGTTTTCTTTTTATTATAGTGAAATAAAATATATAAGTAGGTCAATCTAACAATTAGTCAAGCTGATAAAATTCCTAGCAATTTAGCCTAAAGTGTTGAGGGTTGACATGAAACTAATATAGACCCATTCAGAGAAAGTCTAACCTGAAAATTTTATGTTATTTATATACTTGTTACCTAGGCAAGAGGGGAATTTAGTAGTGTTTGGTGTAAAGTATATAGGGTAATATATGCTATTCATGACATAGTTTTTTTTAACGATAATTTTAGATCACTGATGAACTACTAGAGTATTATCGTACCATCAGGGGAATCACCCGATCATATCCATCTCCACTAAATAATGTTTATTCACCAATTCAGGAAGAAACCTAATAAATCTGAAAAAAATCCCTTGTAGAAATCGAACCCAGAACCTAATGGTCTCAAGGTCTTATTACACCCCTAAAATGTCAGTATAATAGGTAATTAAAGATGTAAATGATGTGACATTACCCTTAATTCTAGAACTTCATGAAGTTTCCTAATGTTTTCTTTTCGTTATGGTGTGAACATATATAAACTATCATTATTAGGGGTAGGGGCGCTCATCACTCACCATCCACCCATCACTCACAATATCCAATCATCATACGTCACGTCATCGGGCCAAATTCCATCACTAGTGATGGATTTTACTAGGGGTGCCCATCACTCCATCACTAGTGATGGGATGAGTTTTTTTTCTTTTTTCTTTTTAAATTATAAATTTTTATAAATTATAAATTAACAACAAAATTATAAATTTCATTTAAATAAAAAACAATATTTCTAAAAGTACAACTAAAAAATAAACATATAAAATTAAAAAGATACATAAACAAAGCCTACTCTTCGTCCGAATCCGGAAATTCCAAACCTAAAGAACCTACATATTCAATTAGATCATATCTCAACCGAAAGTGAAGTTCTTCACTGCGCAAGTCTTGGTGGACATTTTCTGCAACAGGATTTTGTTTTGGAGGATCCGACACCCAATCTAGAGAAATTGCACGTAGGTCTTCTTTGATTAGCATATTGTGCAATATGATGCATGTGTATACTATGCTATCGATTGTTTTTATTCATCGCACGAACCGGCAGTCCTAGTACCCCCATCTACCCTTTAAAACACCAAAAGCCCGCTCAACATCTTTTCTTGCCTATTCTTGCTACTTATAGAACGCCTTTTCTTTAGGCTCGGTAGGAAATGAAAGGGCTTTCACAAAAACAGGCCATGATGGGTAGATACCATCCACAAGTAGAAAGCCTCGTCTGTAATATTTTCCGTTAACCATAAACGGAGAGAAAGGTGCGGTACCATCTGTTACATTTTGAAACAACGACGATGTATACAAAATATTGATGTCGTTGTTTAAACCGGGAACACCAAAATACGAATGCTAAATCTATAAATCATTCGAGGCCACCGCTTCAAGTAAGATGGTCGGCCTTTTAACGTCACCTCTAACATACGCCCCTCGCAACTCTCTTGGACAATTTCTCCACTCGATATGTGTACAGTCGATGCTACCGAGCATCCCAGGAAAATTTCATCTAGCCTCATGTGCGGCGTAAAGACGTGAGATGTTGTGTCTCGTCAGTCTACGTAGAAACTCTTTTGCATACAACTTAATGATGGCGTTACAAAAAAATTGCAAACACTCTTGCGAGGTTCTTTCCGACATTTGTAAGTATTCATCAAATTGATCGGAAGGGTTACCTGTCGCAAGTTGGCGAATGGTGGAAGTGCATTTTTGTATCGGAGTGAAACTTCGTTTGCCCCTCCCGTTGTAACGTTCTTGAAACCATTGTTCACTTGCTTCAATGTCTCCGATAATCTTTAAAAATAATTCCTTTGGCAAACGAAACCGATCCCTAAACGTTTCGGAATTGTAGACCGGATTCTCCACAAAGTAATCATTCATTAACACCTCGTTGGCATGTATTCAATCACGACCAACCATTTTCTTCTTCGGACGGCTCGAGCCTTCAAGCACGTTATACACCTTCTCAAAAATTCAAGTGTGTCGTTGTCGAAATACGTATCGCTTTTGCTATCCATCGGAAACGAATCGGAAGAAGATGCCATTGAAAAAACTTAGGTCAAAGTGATTGTTATATATATATATATATATATATATATATATATATATATATATATATATATATATATATAACAACGGTCAACAAGCCCCAACGTTCGAATTTTGGTTTTCAAAACGCGTTTTCCCGGCCACGCGTTGTGGACTACACCGGCGGTGGTGTTCCACGTGAGACAATGCGTTATCAATCTCCACAAAAGGGCGCCCCGGGTGGCCTTATCATAAAACAATTTTGAGAAATTTCAAGAGTATTACTGTACTTGTTCGTGTTATTCACACTCTTACTACAAATACTATATAAAATTATATATCATCAAATAGAGTATCGTGTACACAACCTCAACCCTAGTTTTTATTTTTTATTTTTTAGTGAAGTTATACGCAAAGGTTTTGTTCACAAAGCCCACTAACACATGCGCTCGCGTCGTCTTCTCTTTTTTTATGGTTACGTTAAACTTGTTCAACCCCTGCACATGTATCTCACACCATAATCTATCTCACACCATAGAAGGCTTCCACTATCAACACTTAATCAACAAGAAATCCAAACTCTTGATCTTCAAGCTCTAAGGTGCTTATATCTACATGGCATGTAATGGCTAGACTTCGATTAGAGGAGCTAAATATATGATAGTAATGGCTTATTATGCTGAAGTCTTTGGTTAAACCCTACAAATGATAAAGTGGGATGTTTGTGGAAGTTCCTTACATTTTGAAGGATATATAGGAGTTGTATACGTATCAAAACCTAGAGTATCGTGTGTGTGTGTATATATATATATATATAAAAGATAATTATCATTACAGAACAATAATTATTAAGAGAACAAAAAGAACAACTCTAAATCACTAAATTTTGGGATTCAAGGTTCATATTTTTAAAATTTTATGCTTCTTACATTCATATGCGTATTATACATGCGTAAAAAACCATATATTTATAGATACACATAGCCTACTTACATATACGTAATTTAACCTACACATAACCTACATATGTGTAGGATATATAAAAACATAACATTTTTCCAGATTTTGTTTTGAATTCCAGTGTAAGAAACAATAAATCTTACATTGTAACATTTTCATTTACTTTTAGGTTTTTATGATTGAAAAATGGGTGATTCATTTTCATTTTGTTCTGTATGTGCTCGCAATATTTAGTTTTCTGCATAGATCATTCCCCTATATACATATGAAACCCCACTTAAGTTGAAAAAACTCTAGAAACCCTTGTAAAAACCCTATATAACATTTTTATTATTTTCTAAAAAATAGGGAGTCTAACATACATATATTGAATATTTTTGTAAAAAAAAATAACAAAAAAGCGTCGAATAGTTTTTTTTTAAATGTTAAAAATTCCATGTTACATAATATATATGTCCAAAAAATGTAATATACAGATTTTGGACATTAAAAAAAACAACTCATCGCTTTTTAAATTTCTTTTAGAAAAATGTTCAAATATATGTATATTACATTCTCTGTTTTTTTATAAAAAAAAATGTTACATAGGGTTTTCTTGAGTTTTTTCAACTCAAGTGAGTTTTGTTTCGATACTTCACCTATATATGTATAAGGTTAGGATCATGTGATAAACACTAACCTAATTGAGAAACATTTTAAACCACACATTTTCTCTAAGTTTTTCGTAATATACACATGTGTAATATACATATGTGTACAATTCAATATTTGACAATATATGTAAGGCCTCGATCTTACATAAAACATAATGAGTTATGTATGACAATGAAGCGTGTCAAAAGACAACACTTATAAAAGTTATCATAAAACTTCGAAAGAAAACAAACCATTTTAACGACATAATAAAGATTACATCCTAAATTCGAAGTTAACCATCGTATTTTTATACAACAAAAGTTTGGGAAACTTTAAAAGTAAACATTTACATAACTAGATGAAACTTGAAAGTTTTTACAAAAGTGTCTGACCTGTTTAGTCAGATATCATAGCGGAAGCATATGAGATGGTGTGTTCGTTCCGGACTTGGCGCCAACTTATCACGATGATTTACCTACAACCATATCACACAAATTAGTTATTTCAAAACTAACTAACATAGAATTCGAACGTTTCATCGAACGTGATAATGAACCACTTAATGACTTTCCTTTAATCTTACTTTCTAACGGGTTTTGATGTCGAATTCTTTCAATATTTATGAACGGTTCGACCCAATCTCCCAATTCATACATACGTTCTTTTTACTTATTCGACCCGTTTGTACAAATCAAACTTCCATGTATTTCATTTCACATAATATAAATTCATAAATCTAACATAAACATTATTTCTACTAGTATTTGTAAGTATGAGAACTTACCTTTGTCGTGCTTCGCTTGTGACCCGAAATGGTTCGTGTCTTCCTCCTTCACTCCATAAGTTACAATCGACATACTTTAATCTCATGCCTTTGTTTCCATCCTTTTCTCAACATAATTGAGTTAACAAACTAACACTTACCAATTCTAACCATTTAAAATTATATTCACATGAGATCATCTTTGTCATATAGAAATCTTTGTTCAAGACATTTCATCGAACACTTGGTGTGCGTACCTTTAGCAAAGCATAATGTACAAGTATTCTAAGCACATTCCTACTAATTCATGTCTTGGATCATCAAATCAACAAAGCTCACATAACATTCATTCTATATCAAATTCATTTATCAATTATTCTACTACATGCACATTCATACATCAATATTGTACTAATTTTGCACCTACATGATTATCATACTTCATTATCCTACTACTACAAATGGGTTTTATTTCAAATCATCAAAATAGTCAAAATCAAGCATAATTCATCTTTTACATGATGATTCTAACCAACATTCATGCTTAATTTCTTATAATTTCACGGATTGATTACAACCCACTTCATGAAAGATCATCAAATCATAAAATTCAACTTACCTTATGTTTAGAACACTTAGATGATCAAGACCCTTAATTCATGCATTCAGTTTCAGCCCTAGAACACCTTTGATTGCTGAATTTTTGTTGTTGTTGAAGATGTAGGTTCCCCCCCCCTCTCTCTCTCGTACGATATATACACATATACACACTGCACTTTTTTTGTTTTTAACTTTCATCTAATTATTCACTTTCAGCTTGTAGTTTTCATTTGTTATTTATTCAAGCACAACTTTCATTCCATCTACACAAGAATCATTCTTACTTAATTTAGTTAGTCAACTAAAGTTATTTTATTACATAAAAATACACTAAAGGCCCACGATAATCAATTACGCATTTTTTGGGTGTTACAAGTTCACCCCCCCCTTAAAGAAGGTTTCGTCCTTGAAACCTGAATACGTACGGTTTAATAATAAGCATACACATTATGTAGTTCAACTCTTTTGGGTATAATTAGTCCTACTACGAACATACATACCTTTCTACTCAAATTCTTACGTACAATTTGCATGCTCACAAAACGATTAAACAAAAGCTAATCACAACATCCATGCGGATGATCCTTTTACATACTAGTCTACATGTACACTCATGTATCATTGCATTTAACTATGGTTTACACATTAAATTACATCCCGTGCATACGCATTCACTTAATTTCCTTTGAACATCCTACTATAATAGGTGTAGCATTCCCCTTTTTTTTAACATGTTATCATATAACAGTTTCGTCACTTCACATATTTATAGTGTCCTAATAAGTTTCCACTTGTTAAAAACTTAGCCATGTCCATAAAGAAAACATATCAATAAACATGTCACATCTTCGTACTTGACCTCCTAAGTTTTCGTTCTTACATGTACCTCAGAAAACTCTATAGTAGGCTTGGGATACCTTAGAGTAGCTTATCGGGACCTTGGAAATAAGGAAGAGTGAGAAAAACGCGAAAAACGGGTTTCCAGTGTCAGACCCGCATAGACAGCAAGATAAGGCGTCGGCTGCAACAGGGCAGGGCTTCACCGACACCTCCCTGACAGCTCAAACGTTGAGTTTTTTTGCGTTTTGTTCCTTCTACTCTCTAACCATGTGTCTCGGGGGTTCTAATACGTAAAATAAATCATTATTCGATTTCTCAATTTATTCCATACCTTTCCTAACCCAATCCACATGTTCTTCGTCTAAATCTTTCTACTAAAAGTTTTGACCCTACGTTAAGGTTTCACCGGATTGACATCGAGCGACCATTACAACCATTCTCATCCTAGCAATTCCATTATTTGTACCTCCTTACTTGATTTCAATTATTCAAATGTAGATAACTTTATCTAAACAAAATAAGAAGTGAGATCGATATTCGCTTACATTAAACGTCCGTATTCGTGATCGTTTCCTCGCCTCCTTTTGACCCATTTACCTTCCGTGCTTGCGTCATCCTGACATGATGCCTATCCTTACATGTGACCACATTTACATTCTCGTTAGAATACAAGATTTTATATATAACCTATCATATCAGGTTCATATCTCGCATTTGACTTTCACTTATCATTTGTAACAAGCATAAGGCATAGATTCAACAATGCATCCTTCCAAATTCACGCAAATTTAACATATCATCAAGTATAACATGTAAGGATCCATCATGCATCATTCAATCCTTCTATCCTTACAATCATATTAGGATTTCTAATCATGGTATTCTCATACTCTTTGACTTTTCTGAAAAGTCAACGATCAAGTATGCAAACTTCCAACTTAGGAACATATGTCCATATTAATGTAGTCGGTTATACTAATGGCACCATAAACATTTCGTACCCATTTAGTGAAATACATACAACCATGTAATCACCTAGTTACATACACAAATACATATAATCATTTTTTACACATGCTAAAACTTTCATTATCTTACATTTGACAACCACATACAAGGTTAGTCAATTAATATAATCATAACATCATCATTCACTAGCAAGTTCATATGTTTTACTTTTAGCGCACATTCACTTCTGAATCGCAAATTAAGTAATTAATATAACATATGGAGAGTATCACCCATTCAAGCACAATGTACAAGCCCCTAATGCATAATCTTGACTAAAACATACATTCAACCCGAATTCTTGTTCGAGTGCCATCTATAACAAATTCCTCAATTTAATTTACTACTAATTACATCAATATCACATTTCATTCATGAATATCAAGTCTTTCATACAATCTCATATCCTAACTTTATTTAGACATTTCATTATAGATATAGTTATCACAGCCCAACCATTATTTCTTTCTTAGTCATTCGTACTTGTCTAGAGAGTTTAACATCATTTTAGTTTTGTTACCGTTACATGGTACTAGATACATTCTTAGGTTAAACTTTGTATTGTTTCATTCAGGTCACCATGATTTGTCCGTTCATTTTTTTACATTACTTACTATACACGCTTATGCCTTAATTAATGACATTGAGTTTGAACTAAGAATTTCGTTATTTTCTTGACCTTTAAAAGTCAAACCTTTCAAACCACGTCATACTTGTGTTACCATTTAATCGTATGGAAACATTATTCCGTCTATAACTTTCTATTTAGCATTCAAAAGTCAAATACTTTTATTTACATAATCAACGATTCGTGTCCCGGTTCAGCCCCCCCCTTCATGAGCGCGTGTCAAAAACTAGATTGACCTTGTCCATCCATGTGATGAGCTTCCGCTGGTGTGCATCTTTTCACCAACTCTACCAGTTTTTATTACGCCAAGAGTTTGACCATTCTCATCTACAAATTAAGGGTTAACACATTTCATTCAGTTTCTTTCAAACTTGGCATTTATCAAATCAACTTATTTACATACTAGTCCTTTTTAGATTTTTCTAAAATATTAGTTCGTTTGACCATTCGTAACGTGTCAATACATGACCGTTTCTTAACATATCATTTTCATTCGTTTGACCCGTTCATGACGGGTCAATACGTAACCATTCTTTAACATACTATTTTCATTCAGATATTCATTGTATTCGGTGTTAACTCACCTGTATTTCCTTCACAAATTTCTCACTTATTTGATATACTACTTTACGTACTTTGTTTCTTGCGTGCTACTCTTGCAGTTCATCAATTATATGCCATTTTCTGCAGTTTGACTTTTTAAGGTCAATCTGCCACTTATTACTTATTGTATGCATATATTGGATCATGTGTTGTACTTACTTTCAATTCAAACATACTAACAAAACATCATTTCACCGTTTTAGCAATTCGCGAACCACTTTTCTTCCTCATTCATACTTATGCCATTCTCCGGGTCGTAGCCCGTCATTCACCTTGACTCACATGAGTGACTTCTAGTTTGTTTCTTACAAATCCTTTTTTGTGACAATTAGCTTCACCTCCCTTGTCATCATATTGTCATTGGTCTTACACTTACACGTATAACCCGTTTGACTCCTACAAGGTCAAATCGTCAATACATTTTTAGTTAGGTTAATTTTATTCTTTTTAATCACAATCTAACCCTTGCTTGTTCGTAAGTGCATCATATGTATATATGGATCTTGTTAGTCAAGTAACCTACCTGACTCGACAAGGCTACCGACACCTCTTAATTACAAGATTTATACCTACCTTAGTAGGAGGAAGGAACACATTCCCTCCCTCATTCTTACTCATTCCCGCTCGTTAATTCGTCCTTTTGTTCTTACGTGTTTGGTTCGCAGATTCTTATGGATTCAAGTCTTTTCATTCTTACTTAATTACTTACGGATTTCACCTTTTATTATTATGTTCCATTATTATAAGTTTAATCCGTACATCAACTACGGATTCAAACTTTTTCATTCTTATAAGTTTGATTAGTACTCATCTACGGATTCAAACTTTTCATTCGTACCTTTCTTGCTTTGAATTTCACCCAACCACTCTTTCAATCCTTCTAGCTTGCTCATCATCATAGCCTCAACAACTTTTAGCACTCGACTTTCTACTTCTTGAGCCATTTGGGTATATTGGCTTGTATAGCCTACACACTTCTTCCACAACCTTGGCATTAAGTTTCTCTTGACGTGCTATTTCATTAACATTCGCTTCATTCTCGTTTGCCATCTACAAAAACATTCTAGATCAATATCATCTCTTACTTATTCAATTTAAAATTTCATTCTTACGCATACTTTTATCATTCTTATTCAACATGTTTGACTCATTCTAACATTCTAAATTTCATGACTTCCTTCCGTTCATTCTATGTGTTAATGAACCCATTCGCTTCATTCTCGTTTGCCATCTACAAAAACATTCCACACGACCGCATATTACATGCTTTCTACCATGTGGTTGATGAACCCAATGGAATTCGCATTCGTGACTTTCTAACCATACACTTTCACATTTCAAGACACTTTGACATGACCCAGTTAAATACTTTTACGGGTCCTAATAACTTTATGGTGTATTTCGGGAGTTTAACGGGACTATTGGATAGGTTTTAAGGGGTGTGGAAGTTCAACAACGTTTTCAACATTTGATTTTCATAAGTTATGGGCTCATATAATTCTTATCACAAACATTCCTGATATAACATTTGAGATACTCATTCGTTTATGCACACAACTTTCTATTCATTTGTACATTCGTTTTTAATCCTTAAGTTGATATGCTTCGTAATCATGATCCCATTAGTATTACAACGTTTTTCGAAAGCTTAACGGGGGGTTGGGACTGATTTAGAAGCCATGGTACAACCAAATAACAAAAACAACAATAAAAATCTACAGGCGGCGTCCGTGACGGCCAGAGGCCTCGTCGCCGACGCATTCGGGAAAGCCGCGTCGGCACAAAAACAGAGTAGACATAAAAATAACGCGTCGGGGGTCTGAGGCGGCGTCCGACGCCCCTTCTGATCTGCAAACGCTGTTTCAGCTTATTTTGCATAAAAATACGTTTCCGAGCCCCGAATTGACCCTTTGAAGTCTCGTAACATCCCATAACATTCCGTAATATTCCTACTCAGGTTATTCTTGTGAGACTCCCACAATTCCTTCCCGTTTTCAAATCCCAAAAGCATAAACTTTAAAATTTTTAAAGAATACTTACTTGGGTTGCGCCTCGGAACGAACACACACTTGCGTGAGCTTTCGGTTTGAGTTCAAGTACTCTAGTCTTGATACTGGAATCCCTCAAACCTTGGCTCTGATACCAACTTGTAAGGCCTCGATCTTACATAAAACATAATGAGTTATGTATGACAATGAAGCGTGTCAAAAGTCAACACTTATAAAATTTATCATAAAACTTCGAAAGAAAATAAACCAATTTAACGATATCATAAAGATTACATCCTAAATTCGAAGTTAACCATCGTACTTTTATACAACAAAAGTTTGGGAAACTTTAAAAGTAAACATTTACATAACTAGATGAAACTTGAAAGTTTTTACAAAAGTGTCTGACCTGTTTAGTCAGATATCATAGCGGAAGCATATGAGATGGTGTGTTCGTTCCGGACTTGGCGCCAACTTATCACGATGATTTACCTACAACCATATCACACAAATTAGTTATTTCAAAACTAACTAACATAGAATTCGAACGTTTCATCGAACGTGATAATGAACCACTTAATGACTTTCCTTTAATCTTACTTTCTAACGGGTTTTGATGTCGAATTCTTTCAATATTTATGAACAGTTTGACCCAATCTCCCAATTCATACATACGTTCTTTTTACTTATTCGACCCGTTTGTACAAATCAAACTTCCATCTATTTTCATTTCACATAATATAAATTCATAAATCTAACAAAAACATTATTTCTACTAGTATTTGTAAGTATGAGAACTTACCTTTGTCGTGCTTCGCTTGCGACCCGAAATGGTTCGTGTCTTCCTCCTTCACTCCACAATTTACAATCGACATACTTTAATCTCATGCCTTTGTTTCCATCCTTTTCTCAACATAATTGAGTTAACAAACTAACACTTACCAGTTCTAACCATTTAAAATTATATTCACATGAGATCATCTTTGTCATATAGAAATCTTTGTTCAAGACATTTCATCGAACACTTGGTGTGCGTACCTTTAGCAAAGCATAATGTACAAGTATTCTAAGCACATTCCTACTAATTCATATCTTGGATCATCAAATCAACAAAGCTCACATAACATTCATTCTATATCAAATTCATTTATCAATTATTCTACTACATGCACATTCATACATCAATCTTGTACTAATTTTGCACCTACATGATTATCATACTTCATTATCCTACTACTACAAATGGGTTTTATTTCAAATCATCAAAATAGTCAAAATCAAGCATAGTTCATCTTCTACATGATGATTCTAACCAACATTCATGCTTAATTTCTTGTAATTTCACGGATTGATTACAACCCACTTCATGAAAGATCATCAAATCATAAAATTCAAATTACCTTATGTTTAGAACACTTAGATGATCAAGACCTTAATTCATGCATTCAGTTTCAGCCCTAGAACACCTTTGATTGCTGAATTTTTGTTGTTGTTGAAGATGAAGGTTTTTCCCCTTCTCTCTCTCTCTCTCGTACGATATATACACATATACACACTGCACTTTTTTTTTAACTGTCATCTAATTATTCACTTTCAGCCCTTATAGTTTTCATTTGTTATTTATTCAAGCACAACTTTCATTCCATCTACACAAGAATCATTCTTACTTAATTTAGTTAGTCAGCTAAAGTTATTTTATTACATACAATTACACTAAAGGCACAATAATCAATTACGCATTTTTGGGGTGTTAAAATATATACATATGTATATAGTAAATTTTAAACTATAAATGTGTGTATTAGGAAAAGCTTAGTGAAATGTGTGGTCCAGAATGATTCTCAAGTTTCTCAAATATGGTGGACTTTTCTTAGAATCCTTACCCTATACATACATATATATATATATATATATATATATATATACATACATATATGGGATGGATTATAGAAAAAAACTACTTTAAATGAGAAAACCAAAAAACTAACTAAAAAAAACCTAAAAACATATCAATTTTTTTATTAAAAGTCGATATATTTAATATATATATATATATACATATAAAAACTTTTTTAAAAAAAGGTCGTACTGCACATGTGTAATAATACGAAAAAACCTATACTACCTAACCACCCCCCCCCCCAAAAAAAAAACCTAAAACCACCCTCCCACAAAAAGCCTAAACTCACCCCCACCCAAAAAAAACCTAAAACTAAACCCTAAACATAAACCCCAAAAAAACCTGAACTCCCGCACCCCTCAAAAACCCACACCCCCTCCCCCCACATCCAAATACCTAATCCTAATACTAAACCTCTAAAAAGCTTAACCATAATAGGTAAACTAAACTCAAAAGTTAACTCTTAGCATATAATGCACATGTACAGTACAAGTTTTTTTTTTTTGAAAAAAGTGTTTTTATACATAAAAAGTAGCAAATTTTTATAAAAAATGTAAGAAAAAAACTGGCATGTTTTTTAGGCTTTTTTTAGTTTTCTCATTTATATGTTTTTTCTCATGAGCCTCTCCACATATATATAGGGTAAGGATCCGTTAGAAACCACCCTTTATTGCGAGAAGCGTGAGAACCAATGTGGACACAACCAAAAAATACCTAAAAGAAATTAAAACACACATAAATAATTTTTTTTAAATTGCTAAATTTCGTCACTAAAAAAACTAAACAACAGTACCGATGCACATGCACATACGCATGCACATGTGTAGCGGTACTGTTGTTCATTTTTTTAGTGTCGAAATTTAACGATTATTAATAAAAAAATTGAAATGCGTATGCATATTGTGCATGAGTATGCATATGCACATATGCATCGACACTGTTGTTCAATTTTTTAGTGACTAAATTTAGCCATTTTTAATAAAAATATAAAAAAAATTAGCATTTAGTTGTGAGGTTTATCTTTATGGTTTAGTTTTTAGCATTTAACTTAGGTGAGATAGGGGGGGGTTAGGTTTTTGGGGGGTGGGGGTGGCGGGTTAGGTTTTTTTGGGTGGGGGGGGTGTTTAGGTTTTGGGTGGTGGTGCGTGGGTTTATTTTGTTCTGTTTACATTGGTTCTCGCAATAAGATTGGATATATATATATATATATATATATACACACACAGACACATATAGAAACGGGATCAGGAGAAAACGCATAAAAGTGTGAAAATGGTGAGAACGATTTTCAGCCATAAGAATTTTGTGATTTGTGGCTAAGATGATTTGGTGACATTTTTGTAAATATTGGAAACCTTAGAACTACCAGGAGAGGTAATTTGGAAGATCTAAAAAAGGGTGCACATGCTAAGCACATGTCATTTCCCCCCATCATATATCAACGACAATAACTTTTTTATACGTGATTATTTTTCTAAAAAATTACACCATAAAACTCAGCGTTTTTTTATCTTTCCAACGAGTATACTATTGATATATTTTTCGAAAAAACAAACTGGGTTTTTTATGGCGTTTTGAACTTTGTTTCTTTATGGCGTTTTCAACTAGGTTTTTATGGCGTTTTACTAAAGTGAGTGTTTTTATGACATTTTCAACTAGTTTTTCCAACGAGTGTTTTTTATGGATTTTCATGGGCTTTTTCTTCTTCTGAACTATATGTTTTATGGCGTTTTTAACTGGGTATTTTCATGGCGTTTTTCTGAACTGTGTGTTTTATTGCGTTTTTATTTGAACACCCAGTTCATATCAATTTTATATTTCAAAAGTATAGCAATAGTATACTCGTTGGAAAAATAATAAAACACTCAATTTTATGGTATAATGTTTTTTTTAAATAATCATGCATAAAAAATTTACAAGAGTTTAAAAAGGATGGTGGAATATGCATGTGACTTACATGTGGATGATTTTTTTCATGTGAGTGGCATGTATATAAACTTTTTGACAATATTACACTTGGTGTAAGTTTACATCAACGCCACATGTCAACACCAAAATATTTCTCATCGTTTTCACACTTTTATGCGTTTTTTTTTCTTCTAAATCCCACCCATATATACGTGTCAAAATCAATTAAAAAGGAATTTTAAGGGTAAAAGCTAGAAATCATTTTCTTTCATAAATTTTGATTTAATTAATAGGGTAGGCACGACTTATCTCTATCTTGATTAATTTATTATTCTTTTGATTTTATTCTTCTTTGATTGTTTCCTACCAAACTTCACAATCAATATGTTTATTTTAATCCCTAAGAAGAGTGCTTATCTACTTGTTCTCCAGTGTCAGGTATCTATGCCTACTTATTTTAGTTAACTTATGACATTTTGTATTAGAAAACAATTACATTTTCTTCATGCAGTTCTCAGTTTATAGCATGCTTGATATTAGAGTTTCATTTACATAACGGCAAATTTCTTTTTATTAACAATATATTTTCAAGATTTTTTTTAATAGCTTTAATCTAGGTGATACATTTCAAATGTGAAAAGTAAGGCCGTTTTTTTCTGGTCTTCTAGATATTTAAGAACTTGCGAAGAAAATGGTTTGCATTACATATGAATTGGTCAATCGAGTATCCACCACTTGAGCTGACTTTGGGTATGTTAATAGCTGTAGTCAAAAGATCTGAAGACTCATGTATATAACAAGATAAATGTTAGTGTTGAAAATAAAGCAAATTTACAACGCAAATTGGATTTAAATAATTAAATCCGGCTGTTTTGCCGATAATAATTCCAACTGAGTTTATTCCCCGTCAGTGGTACAACCTTTATTCATTTTGTTTGTATAATGGTCCGCGTCCGCCGTTAAAAATAACTTAACCTAGTTGAGTTTTTTTTTTCCGAATTACATATAGAGGTTACAATTACATAAATCGATCTATCGACAAAAATTTACTGCAACAAATATAAAACAATAAAACAACTCTATTATACAACAGGGTCCGGTTATAACTTATAACCGGGCTTCATGTTCAAATTGTAAGACATTAAGGAGCTTCGGGCTTAACCAGGTTGGAACCAGAACCTTAGAGGACCATGCTTCTTGGGACTGGTTTCAAACTAGGCCCAAGACTGGTCGTAGGTTGCGGTTCCAACCTTGTTTACCGACTACCAAGAGAAACAAAACAATAATAAGTTTTCGGTTAAAAGTCACTCAAATTAACAATAAAATAAGTTACAAGTTACATGTTACAAAATAAACGTCTTATTTTATAAACATTATGAAATTTAACTCCAAGCCGAAGCGACGACCAACACTTTATCTTCCCAACCGAAATGAACTGCATTCGGTTCGACTTTCATGTTATACCTATCACTATACTGTTTTATCAGTTCTCGAATCGAATCATTCACTTGTTCACTAATCGGGCACGGCTTAAACCCCGCCATCATCATCCGCGCCTTCCACTTTCCCGACACTTCGTACCGCTCGATCCTCTCTTCGCCTTCACACGCGATTATGTTAACTATATCGCGAGCCAGACACTGTTTCTCCACATTCACTCTTTCCTGACTCTCTCGTGGAAGTGTCGCATCAAGACAATCAAACAGAGCGGAATAATAACTGTATGCTTCATGAAACCTATGCAAAAACGGGGCCGTGTTCGTGTTTACATCTTGTTCGACAACGGTTACGAGTTTCGGGTTCAAACTCTTTACCATTCTCAGAAGTTGATCTCTTTGATTCACGGTGGAAACGCTCTCGTCGGGCATGTGGTGGAGTTGGAATGCAAAGTTAACGATCACCGCCTCTCCCGCCCTGCAGTTAAGCATGTCGGGTTCAACTACCGCTATATTTGCCGCCACGGAGTTGAACTCAAAGTTGAGATTGAGGGATTTGGCGAGTTCCTTGAGTCTCATCCCAATATGGTTCAGCCCGCCAACGGGCCGTTGAACCGACTCCGGGTCATCAACACCGGTCAACCTCAAATGGGGTCTCGGGCTTTGACCCGCTAGCGTCTGCAACAGGGTTATGTACTGGCTTCCTTGGTTAATATCGAAATCGATCACATGCACCATCTTTTCCCCAACAAACGCCTCCAGAATTGCCCCATTTGCTGTCGTGAACCCGAACCTGAAACACGGGCAGACCTCAAACAACACCTGCATAGCCGAAAGCCGATCTTTCGAAGGCGGTTCTTTACACTTCAAAGCTTTGTAAAGACCTTTACCTGAAACCGCCACACGAGCCGCAAGAGCTTCCACCATGTACGCTGAAATCCTCTGCGACGGCTCTCCATCAATCGAAACCGTTTGTCGCAGCTCGTTTATCATATTCAACGCCCCTTCGACGTTCCCTTCTGAAACCACCAACGCACACTCGAAAAGCAAGTCTTTCGGAGTAATCGCACCCGTCCTAACATACGAGTTATACGAATTCGACCCGTTTGGAGACTCTAGCGCAGAGCTGGAACCCGAATCCCCTTCAATTTCCATGCTCCGGTTTGGGGCCGAATAATCTTCATTAGCATCATCAAGCAGTGCTGCTTCAAGCTCTTGAAGCTTTAACCTCATCTTATCTTCATCATAACTCAATCCTTCAAAATCTTCACTCAACAACTGTTCAGAATCAACAGCTGATTCATGTTCTTCAGTTGATGAATCATAACTCATGTTCAACATAACTGGATTTCCGTACGATCTAATCATGGTTGACCTGTTGACCTACTTCAATTAATATCAAAACAAACACAAAATTAAATTAATTAATTTCCCCCAATTTCAAAATTCAAAACCCTAAATCATAAATCATGTGTCAAAATCAAAATTACCTGAATCAGATATGAGATTTTGAATAAGAAGATGATGATCAATGATAAATGAACCTATAACACCTTCAGATAACAACAGTACAATGATTTCCCCCAATTTTGAAAAAAATCGAAACCCTAGATCATGAACTGTACGGCAAAACTGAAATTACCTGAATCAGATAACAGAAATGAAGAAGAAGAAGAAGATGATAATCAATGATGAATGAAACAATAACACCAGCAGATACGATTTGATCACGAATTAGGGCTTGAAATTCAAAACCCTAGATAACAAACCGTACGTCAAAACTGAAATTAGTTGAATCGATGATAGAACTTGAAGAAACTGACGCTTATCGATGAACAATTTATGATTTGATCACGAATTTGTATTTTGATTTGAAGGAATTTTGAATTAGGGTTTTACAGAAGAAGCAGATAAGGATTGCCCTGTGTGTGTACTATAGATTATAAAAATAATAAGAATAATGACAATAACTAGGGCTGTAAACGAACCGAACGTTCCGCGAACAGTTCGTGAACCGTTCGACGGGAAGTTCGTTTATGTTTGTTCGTTTAATAAACGAACGAACATGAACAAGAAATTTCGTTCGATTAGTTAAATGAACGAACATGAACAGAGGTCACGTTCGTTCAATTGTGTTCGTGAACGTTCGGTAAGGTGTTCGTGAACATGTCCGTGAATTTACATTTATTTATGTTCGTATGTTTGTGTTTTATTTAAAGATTCTTGTATTTTCATAAATTTTATCTATAATTTTTATATTGTTAAACTTATAGTTTATTTTATTGCCCTAACAAGTAAACTAAGAAACCCTCTTTCATCTTGTTTATACATTATTTCCCTTTAAATCCTCATTATTTACATCGACGAATACGATCGACCTCCGTTCCACAATAGGGGATTCAAGTTCTAGTGCTTATCTACATGTATCCTTCATCGTGTTCGCCGAATTTATTTGTGTTCATTTGTGTTCGTGAACCGTTCGTGAACACACTCATTTCCTTAATGAACGAACACGAACATCAAATCTCGTTCGGTAAGTGTTCATGAACCGTTCGTGAACACATTTATTTCCTTAATGAACGAACACGAACAAGACCCTGTTCGTTCGGTTCGTTTACAGCCCTAATAATAACAAACTGGGTATGTGAAGTTAGGTAACAAACAACGATCAGAACAAAATTATAAAGAAGAATAAAACCAAAAAGTAATAAATTAATGAAAGAAATAGTTGATGTTTATCTAATTTCATTAAGAGTATGGCTTCAAGCTTCAGGCTTTAAAGAAAAAGCTCTAGGCCCAATAAAAGCCTTATTTGATTGAAATAGGCTTCAGGCTTTTAGATTAGTTGAAAAGCTCTTTTTGAAATGCTGGTGTAAGTAGCGTTTAAAAAACCCACAAACTTTTAGGGTTTATATTACTTAAATAACCTAGAATCCTCATCATCCCAGATTGAAGAAAGGATCGATCACAAGCAAAAGCCAGTATGCATGTTGTTATTTAATTGAATTGAATTCATCTTTTGTCTTGTGTTGCAATTTCAAACAATAAAAGCATGTTACGTAATTATTCATGAAATAGCAATATAGAGATGGCTGGTCAACAAATTCGTAAAAAAAACCAACATCTAGTATCAAGTGGGCTGTTACTTGACAAATAAAAACTTATTTATTTACATTGCTTCTTCTTTTTCTTACTCAGTGACAAAAGAACGAGACTTGAGGCCAAAAGGAAGAAATTTGTATTTTATGATTGGGGATACTTATGCTGCTATATAAAAAATTAAAAGAAATTTGTTTTTCAATAATAACTTTCATTAAAACAAGTAGCAAGACATTAGAACTAACCAATGAAAGCAAAGGCTCATTGACTAAAGTTTTCTTTGAGGACATGTTACGAAGACATTAGTGTTTCTATTTGTTTGAACTCTATTGCCTTTGGATTGATTTATTGTTTTTTACCTTGATGTTTTAGTGACATGACTATATGTTAAGAAGCTTTCACCATTCACATTCATCTTTACGAAGTCATATTGAGAGGTCATTTGGAATTTTGAAGAAACGATTTAAGATACTTGGTAAAATGCCTATGTATAGCGTGCAAACACAAATTGGTGTTATCATGGCTGCATTTGCATTGCATAACTATATACGTAATTCTCAAGAAGATTTCATGTTACTGCAATGGAGCAACATCCAAACTACATACCACGAGATGAACTGCATGATGTTCGTAACCATGACACAAGCGCTAGCGGTCTATTTGAAGGAACATCGAATGAGATGAAACATGTTCGCAACGAAATTGCCACTTTGATATGGAATGCACGACATTAATGATTTGATAGTATTCTATTTTTTTTGTTATGACTGTTTGTCAATAACTATGTTTTATTTAATTGAAAATAATCATGTTTTATTCATTTGAGAAATAATATATATATGTATATATATATATATGTGTGTGTGATTACGTTTAGTATTATATTTTTTTTTATTTATGTCCATTTTGGTCATTTTATAAATTTTATTAAAAGCTCCAGCTACTCTGTCACAGCTACCAGCTAACAGGTTTCAGCTAGTTTTGCCAAACATACCCTAAATTAAACAGAATTGAGATTTGGCAGGAACTTGATTGAAAAAATGAAAAAGGAAAAAGTGATTTATTTTTTAAGAAATTTAAATGAAAGATGGAGAAATGTTCTTGGTGGAGAGAAAATGGTTTCTGACTTGTGATGATGACTTTTTGAAAAAAAAAATGAGGAAAAGATGAGGATGGCGTTGATGCTTGTCTACACGTTTGATACCAACTTGTCTCCAACACTATGAGGTTACATCATCCACAGTACCGGGTCTAATGATATGGTCACCTTGTCGTAAGCAATTTCATCATGTTTGGGATTTACTTTTCTAGTTTTACAATCAAAATTGGCTTGGTGCGGTTCGTGTTTGGTTATTGCTTATAACCGAACCTATAAATGCACATTTCGGTTATCAAAAAAATATAACTGTTCGGTTTCGGTTAATACGGTTTTGTTTAATCGGTTATTGCGGTTAATACGGTTTCGGATCGGTTATAGGCCGGTTATTTTATCGTTTCTAAAGTTAGGCTTTAAATGTGTAGGCTATGCAAAATTCAGACGCAAAAAAATAAATATATACAATTAAAGCTTGTATAATTATTAATTATATTTCACTTCTACTGCATACTGAATTCCAAAAACATTTGTAACACATGTTATGTGGAAGCATACATACAAACACAAAGTGGCTAGAGTTTTAAATTTAATCAGGTTGGATCATGGTTAAAAGACTTAAACACTTCACCAAAAAAAAACATATGGATTGCGTCATGGTTAAACACTTAAACACTAACTTAAAAACCTATGGTCTTATGGATTTGGCCATTTTTAAAACATTCAGTTCGGTTATTTGCGGTTATTAAAACTAAGAATAACCATAACCGAACCACAACATGCGGTTATCAAAAATATAAATAACCGACCCTTCGGTTATTATGGTTTTCGGTTATTTCGGTTCGGTTTTTTTAGTTATTTCGGTTACAGTTTGGTTAATTTAGTTTTATGCTCACCCTATTTAAGAGTATGTGTTATACTCGTTGAGTGTAAGTCTAAGAGCTAACCCTGTGGCCAATGCCGCCCGGTCCAACAGGTGTAACCCTAAATCGGGTTAGGAACTAAAACCGATAACCCTATCTAACTCGAACCCGGTTTGACCCGATCTCTAGCCAACCCGGTTTGGACTCGTTTCAACCCATAGGGTAGGACTCGGTTTGAGTATTTCACAGACAAACCAGTTTCAACCCGACAGTTCACAACCCGCTTTTGAACCTTATATCTCAAATCGTCCAGATGCATTGAACTAGCAATTATTCAATGGCAATTTAATGACTTTTTGACCATTATAATACATTTAATGTCGTTTTTTTAAATCTTTTTCATCCCATATGTTAGTATAAATATGTGTCAACAACCAATGGCGGAATCATCGGGGCGCGGCACTAGGCGAATCAGATTGCTCAAGAGAATCCATAACAACTATTAAAATGACAATATTTAGAAGTCTAATTTCCCATACAATTAAACAAAATATTTCAAATAGTCAATACAGATTTCATGTCTCTCAAACAAAACTAGTCCGACAACCTATATTTTATTGTGGGTTTCTAGATGCCCTATCCGTTTGCAGCATAAGCTAATCCATCCTTGTCACATACGTTAAAATAAAAGTCCGTGCAATAATGTAAAGGTGAGTACACAGGTTTAATAGCATAATAATAGCGATAAAGCGTTTACGCATAACCAGCATGTGACACGTAAAGAGGCGAATCTAAGTATGCTAACAACATTGATACAAGCTAACCAATATGACTGCAAAGTGGAGTATGCGCGATACGTGTTCACAACAGCGAACCCGTACGTAAAGTTAGTATGGAGCCTTAACAACCCCCGACCCATCGGGTGCTGAGTCCAAACTATAGTACTATCGTTGCTAAGGGTGGTCTGCGAGTCCTCATCATTTACACATAGCAAACAAACATTCAACGATTCACGTATAACATGCGAGAGCAGTTAGCGTTTAAAGAGTTTAGCGTTGTGTGTAGCGTGTTTTGATATAGAGAACGTATGTAACACCTAAAAGTGTGTTTAAATGAAAAAAGGGTTCAAGTATACTCACAGTTCGTGCTTAGCAAGTAAACACAAGCTGTTGTGGATTGAAGGGAGCGCCTGGATCAGCCTGTAAGCGAGAACAGAAGTGCATCGGTCTTCCGAAGTGCTGAAGCAGTTGGAGTAAAAGTTCGGTGGTATAACAGGGTAGTTCGTACGAAGTGGTAGTTCGTACGAATTAGCGTACGAATTAGCACTGGTTTGTACCAAGTGAGTAATTCATACGAATTAGTGCCTAATTCGTGCGAATTAGTCAGTTTGGTGCGAACTAGTCTGTTCGGTGTTAAAAATCGAGTGTTTTCGCGTTGTTCATCGGGGAAATCAAAATGTACATCCTTCCAACCTTGAGCTACTGAGCAAACCAATAGCTAGGAGGTCTTTAGAGCAGTTTAGTCACTTGAAAGAACTCGGACTGGTTCGTACAAATTAGGTCTGATTCGTACGAAATTGTCCAGTTCGCACAAGATGACTTTTTGCGTCTTTGTGCGTTCGGAACTGAGTTTTTTTGCTTGAAACAGACGTGTTTTCGAGTCCCTTTCAGACTGAATTCGACCCTTCTTCGTCCCACTAAGTAGTGAACGAAATATATGTCGGTTTAGTCAGCTTTTCTATAAAAATCGAGTCTAAAACAGTTTTATTTGAACAAAACACTTAGTGAGCTTGAAACATTAAGGTTTCTAATATTGGGAAACCGAAACTAACCCAAATACACTCATTTAAGTGTAAATCCGAGGTAAAATCGGAAAGTTTTTATGAAAAAGATGAAGATTTCGTAAAAGAAGAAGCTTTGATGAAATCGGAGATAAACTCGTGTAAAATCGTTGTGGAAATTGTTGTGATTTGTTGAAAATAGATGTTCCTTGAAAACAGAGAAAAAGGGTCGGGAGCATTTCTGGTGCAAAATTGCAGCAAGAGGAGTGTGTGTGGGGGAGCATGGTATTTATAGGAGATGGTGATGGAGGGTGGTGGAGGGGTAATTCGTACGAATTAGGCTCCTAATTCATACGAACTAGCCACTTTGCATAGGTTGGTAATTCGTACGAATTGGGGTGTAATTCGTACGAATTAGCCATTTTTCCATGAATTGTTTCCAATTCGCTCGTTGGCTGTTCGTTTGGTGATTTTATTCGGTTCGGTTAGTTAGGTTTTGTTCGTTAAGCGTTTCGTTAGTAAAATAATGTGATAAAGCGAGTTGCGTGAGTGAGAGCGTTGTGAGAGCGAGTATAAATCACAAAATATAAAGCACACAATAACACATAAGGTAACGTAAATTATCATAATAACCGCGATTGAGTTTGCGTTGAGCGTTGCGAGTAGTAAGCGATTAGATGCGTTACAATAAGCGACATAAAAACGTATTTAAACTAGTTTTCCATTGATATTCGAATCTCGGAATACAACGGTTACAAAGGAAGAGACGAAAAAATGGACAACACCCGAAAAGTCGGGTTGTTACAGTCACCCTTACTTTAGGAAATTTCGTCCCAAAATTTAGGTAGTAGGAGTAAAAAGAGATGTGGATATTTAGCTTTCATATCTCTTTCGAGTTCCCCAGTGAACTCGGCGCTGTGTTTGCCTTCCCATCGGATTTTCACGATAGGGATGCTAGAGCGTCGAAGTTTCTTGGTCTCTCGATCCATGATTTCTACTGGCTTTTCCACAAAGTGTAGAGTCTCGTTTATTTGCAAGTCTTCGAGTGGTACATGAAGATTTTCTTCAGCTGACACTTTTTGAGGTTTGAGACGTGGAAATTCGAATGTACGTAGCTGAGTTCCGTCGGTAATTCGAGTCGATAGGCCACTTTGCCGATTCTTTCCAGAATCTTAAAGGGACCTATGTATCGTAGCGCTAGTTTCCCTTTCTTTCCAAATCGGATCACTCCTTTCCAAGGTGAAACCTTTAAGAGAACGTGTTCTCCAACTTCGAACTGTAGGGGCTTGCGGCGTCTATCAGCGTATCTCTTTTGACAACTGCGAGCCTTCAGGAGATTGTCTCTAATCTGGAGGATCTGGTCGGTTGTTTCTTGTGTCAGCTCGGGATCGGTGATCTGTGCTTCTCCGATCTCGTGCCATACAATAGGCGAACAACATTTCTACCATATAGTGCCTCAAAAGGTGCGATCTGAATACTAGTATGATAACTGTTGTTGTACGAAAATTCTATTAAAGGTAAATACGAATCCAAAGTACCACCAAAATCTATGACACACGATCGAAGCATGTCTTCGAAGGTGTGGATGCTCAGTCTGACCGTCGGTCTGAGGATGGAATGCGGTACTGAGATTGAGAGTAGTACCGAGAGCGGATTGAAAAGTCTCATAGAGACGCGAGGTAAAACGACCATCGCGGTCAGAGATGATGTCACGAGGTGTCCCGTGTCGACAAATAACTTCGTCGGTGTAGATTTGTGCTAATCGTTCAACCTTATAGTTTTCTCTTATGGCAATGAAGTGAGCGGATTTCATAACACGATCAAAGATAACCCAAATGCTATCGTGACCAGAGGTTGTGCGGGGAAGTTTCTTAAATCCATGGCTATACTCTCCCATTTCCACATCGGGATATCGGGTTGTTCGAGCAAACTAGAGGGTCGTTGATGTTCGGATTTAACTTTCGCACAAGTTAAGCATTTAGAAACGTACAGAGCGATATCCTTCTCCATGCCCGGCCATCAATACCTAGCACGGAGGTCCTGGTACATCTTGTTGGCACCGGGGTGAATTGAATATCGAGACTTATGGGCCTCGGTCATTAGTAACTCTCGAAGTTTATTGCGGTTAGGGATCCAGATTAAGAAAGTAATAGAAACCGTTAGATTTATTCTCTAATTGAGTTTCGGCACCATATTTCATTTCCTCATACAAGGTTTTCTTAATGAAACATGCATGTTGAGCTTCGCGAATCATGGTTTCGAGTTCGTTCAGAGCTTGAACGTCACGAATGCTATTCACATAGCTTCGTCGGCTGAGAGCATCGGCTACAACATTCGTTTTGCCGGGATGGTAGCGTAGCTCACAATCATAGTCGTTGAGAAGTTCCACCCATATGCGTTGACGCATGTTCAGTTCTTTCTGGTCAAATATGTGTTGTAAGCTCTTATGGTCGGTGAAGACCGTTCACTTGGTACCGTGAAGGTAGGGTCGCCTTATCTTTAACGTAAAAACAACTGCACCGAGCTCGATGTCGTGGGTAGTGTAGTTCTTCTCATGGATTTTGAGTTGTCTAGACGCATACGCGATAACCTTGTCTCGTTGCATGAGAACATAACCGAGACCTAGGTTAGAGGCATCGCAATAAACGACGAAATCATCGTTTCCGTCTGGAAGTGCGAGAACAGGAGCGTTGCAAAGCATCCGCTTGAGAGTTCGAAAGGCTTCCTCCTGTTTGGAACCCCAAACAAAAGGTTTATCCTTATAAGTCAAAGAGGTAAGAGGTACAACGATTTTCGAGAAGTCAGCGATGAATCGACTGTAGTAACCAGCCAATCCAAGAAAAGAACGGATTTCAGACGGATTCTTCAGGGTATTCCAACTTTACAGCTTCAATCTTGGCGGATCGAAATGGATTCCTTGGTCGTTAACGATGTGACCGAGGAATTGGACTTCCTTAAGCCAAAATTCACACTTGGAGAACTTGGCGTAAAGGCAGTTCCTTGGAGGAGTTCGAGAACTAAACGGAGATGGCGCGCGTGTTCAGCCCTCGACTTTGAGTAGATAAAAATATCATCGATGAAAACAATGACGAAACGATCCAAGAAGGCTTTGCACACACGGTTTCATCAATTCCATGAAAACCGCGGGTGCGTTTGTGAGAACAAAAGGCATGACCACGAATTCATAATGGCCATAGAGAGTACGAAAGATGGTTTTTGGAATGTCTTGTTCATGTATACGTAGTTGATGATATCCAGAACGTTAATTAATCTTTGAAAAACAGGTAGCTCCTTGAAGTTGATCAAATAAAGCGTTGATTCGAGGAAGAGGGTAGCGGTTCTTAATCGTAAGCTTGTTAAGTTCCATGTAATCGATGCACATTCGGAACGATCCATCCTCTTTTTCATAAAAATAACGGGTGCGGCCCAAGGTGATGTGCTCGAGCGTATAAAGCCTTTATCAAGTAATTCTTGGAGTTGGCTAGATAGCTCGTGCATTTCGAATGGTGCAATGAGATAGGGAGCTTTAGCGACAGGCGTAGTGCTGGGGATTAGATCAATGCGGAACTCGACATCGCGAGTAGGGGGTAAACCAGGTAATTCATCGGGAAAAACTTTAGGAGATTCACAAACAACATGTACGTCTTTTAAGGTTTTCTTTTCCTTCTCCGGATTCACGATATGGGCTAGGAAACGATGTACTGCTTGCGTAAGCACTTGTTCACTTGGTACATGACAAAAGCATCAACTTCTTTGAGGGTGTTTCGCCGTAAACATGTCGTTGATCTCCGTTAGGAAGTGGAAAATGAATCATTTTATAAAACAAACGACTTCGGCATGATTTTTGCGAAGAAAGTCCATGCCTACTATGACATCAAAACTACCCAATTGCATCGGTATGAGGTCGATCAGGAAGTTGTGGTTGTTGAGTTCGAGAGTACGACCACGTAGGACAGATTTAACGGTAACGGTTCTTCCGGTGGCGATTTCGACATCGAATGTCTTTGGGAGGTTAGCGCGTTTACATTTTAAAAGTTTTTCGAATTCTAACGATACAAAACAGTTATCGGATCCAGTATCAAATAAGCAAGAAGCATAAATACCATTAACAAGGAACATACCATTGACGACATTGTTGTCTTTCTGAGCCTGACGGTGATTGATGTTGAAAGCTCTTCTACGCACAACCTGTGGTTGTTGCTGTTGCGGTGGCTGTGGTAGCTGTTGCTGTTGTGGTTCCTGTTTGATGATGCGGTGCGGGCATACATTGCTGAAATGATTCGGATCACCACAAGTGTAGCAAGCACGTTCCTGAACTGATGGTACTTGTGGTGCCTGGTTGAGGGGAGCAACATTGAGAGGAGCTGGCTAACGGGGACCTGAGCGACAATGCGTTGTGAAGTGCCCATAAATGTTGCAGTTGGCACAAAAGTGGCAGTTTCCTCCAACCGCGTGACGATACGTGCACTTAGAGCACAGAGGGTGAGGACAGTATACGCATGTTTTGCAGGAGGTGCGTTGGGAGCAGTAAGCTGTTGTGGCTGGTGGTTCGGTTGTGTGATTGTTGCGTTGTTCTTGCTGGTGTTCATTCACTTGCGATTTTGTCGGTTAGGCTTGAGAGCTGGAGATGGCGTGGTGTCGGTACTTGGCTCAATAGTTGCTTGGTGAAGATTCTTGTTTGAGACCTTGAAAGCTCCAGTCAAGACTCGCTTATCATTGATCTTGGCAGCAAGTTGGTAGGTATCCTCGATAGTTGTTGGTCGTGCCTCTTGAACAAAATCGGTGACATAGTCGGAGAGAGCGCGAATGTACTTCTTGATGGCCTTCTCGGTGGTATCCACTTGGCCTGGAAAAATGATGTTGAGTTGCTTAAAGCGGGCAGTGAGTCCAGCGTTATCACCACTGATTTGGTTGATGTCCCAAAATTCATCTTCCAGCTTTTGGATTTCGTGCGGTGGGCAGAACTCCTTGATCATGAGCTCCTTAAGTTCTTCTCACGCGAGAGCGTAAGCCTTATCATCATCACGCCTGTTGCGCTCGACAGTCCACCAGTCAAGTGCCCTTGACTGAAAGACTCTAGTGACGGTGCGGAGATTTTCAGGACACTCGTTTTGCCTGAAAGTGACCTCGATCGAGTCGAACCAGTGAAACATTTGATTGGTCTGTCTTCGGCTGTGAATGATGCAGGACCGCAGGCTTTAAACTGCTTGAAACTGAACCGAGATTTTGGGGCATCGCCCTTAGAGTCCACAGATGAATTGCTGCTAACGGCCTGGATCTCGCTGAAGATTTGAGGAATCACTTTGGCTATTTCTTTGGCCATGAGGGAAGCGATGCGCTTGTTAGCGTTGTTTTTTTTGGGCGGTGCGACGATTGTGAGATCCCATGGAAGCCATTTGCGAATGTGAGATTTTGTAGAATGGCACATAGGGTAATTAGACGAGATTCGATTATATTGGGTTTTTGTTTGAAAAGTTTTGCGTTATACACAATATATATATTGTTATTGTTCACATAAGGCACAGAATCACGTAAGCACGTATACACATAAGCACATAAGCACGTAAGCACGTAATCACATAAGCACGTAAGCATGTAAGCACATATTTTGCACGTATTCACCTTCGTTCTATTATGCGCAGCTCGTGTGAGATGCGAGTAGTATAGCGTATAATGGCGAGTAGTATAGCGAGTACATAACGCATGGGGTTATGCGTGCGATTTAGGTTTGCGATTAGTTTGATTTTGATTTTATTTATTGTTTTGGATTGCGAGAGCTGAGCGAGTTGTGCGTACGTTTATGAGTGAAAAACGAGAAATCGAGAAATCAGTAAAGCGTATAAATTTAAAATGTCAAATGGAAACATATAAACATCGTAAAAAGTGCGATGATGCGAAAATCGGTGATTGTAGGCTTAAAACAACTTGGAGTGTCTTGGGTTTTGAGACGTTGACTACCCCAAGTTTTTCGATTGTTCCTATGATCTTGGACACACGCTTTGGGCTAATACGTAAATGCTCTCACCACCCTGCGGCTAACGGCATTACTCTTCCAGTTACTACGCGTTCCAAAATAGTGAAGCAATCGAGACTTTTGTGAGATTGAAAATCGAGGAGTGGAACTAGCTCTTAAGATGCGGGTTTCACCCCAAACTTAATGACTTCGTTCCATAATTTTGTGGTAACGAATCACCACGAGATAGAGAGGGAGATTTCCATCGAGATGTGGATATCACTCCTAACTCGACGGGAGATTCTCGTGCAGAGAGTAAAACGCGGGGTGAGCGATCTTATCGAGAGGTATTGGTTTTCACACCTAATCTTGACGCAATCACTCGGTTGTGTTGTACGAGTACCTTCTAGCGTGTATTGTGGTAGTTTTAGGAAAAGCATACGTAGTTTAGTTAACAGGGTTAGATCAGAAATAGAACATGAGTAAAGTTGTTTGTTTTCAATTGTGTTTTGCTTACTTCGTTTGAAGTACCCACTTCGTGCGAATTACCCAGTTCGTACGAAGTGCACCTTCTCTGTTTGAGGAGACACACTTCGTACGAAGTGGCCAGTTCGCACGAACTGGTCAGTTCGTACGGATTGAGATGAGTTTTGCGCGTCGGGTCTGTTTCGGGTTCCTAAACCATAGACTAGGCCGAATCATGCAATTCTACCTAATTCCCTATAGTTATGGCTCTGATACCAATCGGTCACACCCCCAACCGATGGCGGAATCATCGGTGCGCGGCACTAGGCGAATCAGATTGCTCAAGAGTATCCATAACAACTATTAAAAGGACAATATTTTGGAGTCTAATTTCCCATACAATTAAACAAAATATTTCAAATAGTCAATACAGATTTAATGTCTCTCAAACAAAACTAATCCGACATCCTAGATTTTATTGTGGGTTTCTAGATGCCCTATCCGTTTGCAGCATAAGCTAATCCATCAACCTGTCACATACGGTAAAATAAAAGTTAATACAATAATGTAAAGGTGAGTACACATGTTTAATAGCATAATAATAGCGATAAAGCGTTCACGCATAACCAGCATGTGAAACGTAGAGAGGCGAATCTAAGTATGCTAACAACAAAGATAGAAGCTAACCAACACGACTGCGAGGTGGAGTATGCGCGATACATGTTCACAACAGCGAACACGCACGTAAAGTTAGTATGCGAGCCTTAGCAACCCCCGACCAATCGGGTGCTGAGTCCAAACTATAGTACTATCGTTGCTAAGGGTGGTCTGCGAGTCCTCATCATTTACACATAGCAAACAAACATTCAACGATTCACATATAACATGCGAGAGCAGTTAGCGTTTAAAGAGTTTAGTGTTGTGTGTAGCGTGTTTTGATATAGAGAACGTATGTAACACCCAAAAGTGTGTTTAAATGAAAAAAAGGGTTCAAGTATACTCACAGTTCGTGCTTAGCAAGTAAACACAAGCTGTTGTGGATTGAAGGGAGCGCCTGGATCAGCCTGTAAGCGAGAACAGAAGTGCATCGGTCTTCCGAAGTGCTGAAACAGTTAGAGTAAAAGTTCGGTGGTATAACAGGGTAGTTCGTACGAAGTGGTAGTTCGTACGAATTAGCACTGGTTTGTACCAAGTGAGTAATTCATACGAATTAGTGCCTAATTCGTGCGAATTAGTCAGTTTGGTGCGAACTAGTCTGTTCGGTGTTAAAAATCGAGTGTTTTCGCGTTGTTCATTTGGGAAATCAAAATGTACATCCTTCCAACCTTGAGCTACTGAGCAAACCAATAGCTAGGAGGTCTTTAGAGCAGTTTAGTCACTTGAAAGAACTCGGACTGGTTCGTACAAATTAGGTCTGATTCGTACGAAATTGTCCAGTTCGCACAAGATGACTTTTTGCGTCTTTGTGCGTTCGGAACTGAGTTTTTTTGCTTGAAACAGACGTGTTTTCGAGTCCCTTTCAGACTGAATTCGACCCTTCTTCGTCCCACTAAGTAGTGAACGAAACATATGTCGGTTTAGTCCGGTTTTGTATAAAAATCGAGTCTAAAACAGTTTTATTTGAACAAAACACTTAGTGAGCTTGAAACATTAAGGTTTATAATCTTGGGAAACCGAAACTAACCCAAATACACTCATTTAAGTGTAAATCCGAGGTAAAATCGGAAAGTTTTTATGAAAAAGATGAAGATTTTCATAAAAGAAGAAGCTTTGATGAAATCGGAGATAAACTCGTGTAAAATCGTTGTGGAAATTGTTATGATTTGTTGAAAATAGATGTTCCTTGAAAACAGAGAAAAAGGGTCGGGAGCATTTCTGGTGCAAAATTGCAGCAAGAGGAGTGTGTGTGGGGGAGCATGGTATTTATAGGAGATGGTGATGGAGGGTGGTGGAGGGGTAATTCTTACGAATTAGGCCCCTAATTCGTACGAACTAGCCACTTTGCATGGGTTGGTAATTTGTACGAATTAGCCATTTTGCCATGAATTGTTTCCAATTCGCTCGTTGGTTGTTCGTTCGGTGATTTCGTTCGGTTAGATTAGTTAGGTTTTGTTCGTTAAGCGTTTCGTTAGTAAAATAATGTGATAAAGCGAGTTGCGTGAGTGAGAGCGTTGCGAGAGCGAGTATAAATCACAAAATATAAAGCACACATAACACATAAGGTACGTAAATTATCATAATAACTGCGATTGAGCGTTGTGAGTAGTAAGCGTTTAGATGCGTTTGAATAAGCGACATAAGAATGTACTTAAAATAGATTTTCCATTGATGTTCGAATCTCGGAATACAACAGTTACAAAGGAAGAGACGAAAAATGGATAACACCCGAAAAGTCGGGTTGTTACAATATGCATCACAACACTCAAAAACACAAACAAATAAACGCTCTCAAAATAATATGGAATCGAAAGCGGACATTAATCTGTCAATATGGGTTGTTCATCTACTAAACTTACTAAAGATGGCGAATAAAATATAAAAAAGTTGTATTTGGTGTCATAAGGTTTTTTTAATGAAATTATGTATTAGTTTACTTATTATATATTACAAAAACAAAGAAAGTAAGAATTATTAAGTTATTTATGTTTATTATTATTTTTGAGAATTTTATATTAATAGAGTTGAACAATAGGGTTGAACTCGGTTTGAGAACTCAACCCGTTCCCAGTCCGAATCGGTTTCATAGAGTTTGGTTGGTTCTCTGGCCTCCCAACCCGGTTTGAGTGGCAACCTAGTTTAAATATTTTTAACCTACCCTCAACCAGGTTTGAACCCAATTCGGGTTGAAACCCTACCCCGATTTGTGCACCTTTTCAACTAGTCGGAGGTGGGAAGGTTTTACCCACTTTGTGGGGGTACCTGCCTGAGTTGGTACCATGTTCGACTCCGAGCCATCGGGTAACTCCTGGCAAGGGGTTATCTCTTTCGGGCCTGCTACGGATCGAACGGGGCCTCTGTGTGTAGACTGGTGTCTTCAGAAGCACCTGTCGCTCTAGCTATCCAAAAAAAAGAGCTAACCTTGTAGGTGTGTCGAGGGGACAACCTCACAGGGGCTATTATCTCGAGGGCCTAAAATTTTAATTTTTTTTAACAATACAATAGTTAAAGTAAATTAACTTAACAATATTACTAAACTATCGTTGAGGTTGCGGGTTCAAATCCAATTTCTTTTCTTCTTTTGTTTTGAACGATGAACTTCATGTATAAGGTTACCACACTCTCCAAATCAGAGAGCTCCGTATTGCCCCACTTTGGGCGTTCCCCTAGGAAACCATACCGCTGGCTACCACTTGACAGTCGTTGTGCCATCACAATCTCTGGCGTAACACACAGTGAGACGAAAACCCGGTTGGGCTCGGGATTCAAACTAATAACCTCACACAAGGCCTAGTCCAAGGCCTTTATT
This sequence comes from Scalesia atractyloides, assembly GCA_947069175.1. Taxonomy (NCBI): domain Eukaryota; kingdom Viridiplantae; phylum Streptophyta; class Magnoliopsida; order Asterales; family Asteraceae; genus Scalesia; species Scalesia atractyloides. The sequence goes on along the minus strand of CAMTDV010000015.1, from coordinate 19,296,534 downwards.
GTCTATATCCACCCCAATATGACAAAAGTGGGAATTGAACTTGAGTCTCCATTGAAATTGAACGTTATTGTTGTTAAAAAAGGCAATCCCTTTCTGGAAAATTGTCGCCAGGTCAGGTAGAAAATGTTGGAATAATGCTAAACAATGGTTGGTTGATATGAAGAAGACGACTCATAAAATTTAAATTCAAGTTGCTGTCGCATTGTACTTCGCATCATCACAATAAATTATTTGATGAATTTTACATTATACATTTTGAATTTCTTGATTATATGCTTATATAATTGCTTAGCAAAAGATGAGATGATGAATTGATGATGTAGGCTATTAAATATATTGATGACAAAGATTTAGTTAGCGAAATCTTTGGTTTTGGAGAATTGGAGGTAGATAGGAGTTTCACCTTTTTACATTCTTATTTGCCTTTTCTTAGGGTCCATTTTGCCACGTAACTCTCATTTGCTAATTTTACATTTATTTGGCTTGATGTTGAGTGGTGTAGGGCTTAACCAGATGATGCTAAGTACAAATGTCTATGATTTTAACATGATTAATCTTCATTCATCTAGCACCAATCTAAGATTCAACATGACCGGTTTAGTTATCATCAATTAATTAACAAAACCGATATCATGAGTGAAGGGGTATGATCTTAAATCCTGTGGAAATCATGCGTATGACAGGCGTGCAAAGAACCATACCCTAACTTAATCATAGCAAGACTCAGGTGTTTCCAGACTGCCTGCGTGGGGTTCATCCGCGCATGTACAAACTTGACAACTCATAATTAGCACAAGTACAAGTGGCAGGAGCCTGCAGCCAATCACTGTGCGCCAGCTCTGCCCTCACATTTCCTATGATGATCAATCGTGGAGGAGACAAACAGTACAAAAGGACAGTAACGTGTAGCCCATCAGGTTGCGCCATTCTCTGCTCCACGATCTCCACTCACAGCTAATGACATGCTCGACAACAAGTACACTCAACATGCCATGCGGATCCAATCGTCGTGCGCCAACGTACCTCTACCTTTGCAAACACTATTTGTCGTGTCAGAGGGACAAACCGGATATTCCTTGTTGGCGACGTCTAGCCCAAGTCCCATTTCTCTACACTCTTCGGCTATAAATATCAACCTTCAACAACAGGTTTAAGGATCCGTTCTCTCACTCTCTCACAATTAACACACACTCGTTTATTTTTTCTAAACGAATACTTATTCTCAAGCCGAATGGTGGTTAAGAGGATAACCCCGCACCTCTCCTCCTCGTAACGAGCTTCACGGTGTTCTTGTTTTGCAGATTTATTCTCCGAATAATACCAGTCACTGATCAAGAAGAGATTAGGGATTAACCATCTTGTCGAGACCACCTCTTTGGTTCCAATCCGAGTTACAACTGTTCATGATGGTTAATGGTAAGAATTTCATGATGCTTTTGTAGTATACTTGTATCATGTATGCACTTTTTCTTATTCGATCTCAAGTTTGAGGATATAATCTTTGGATTAATTGCTAATAAATTCTCCTAGTTCTTTAAAAACATTTATTGAACTGATAAATATTTATGATATTTCATGAGATTGATTATGATATTCATGAGAGTCGACTATGTTCAGTCTAAAAGAAAACAAACCAAATCCTTTGAACATATAACAGAAAAACTGATGATGAGTGACGAATAAAGAAATTTTCGACGGGTAATGGATCAGGTCAAATATGATGATAAAATGATTAAACCTGCTGATATAACTCAAAAAACATAGATCAGTACTATATATATTAGATAGATTTTCATTTAAAAATGATACTTTTATTATAAATAAAAAGACTTCCAATAACTCATAATAGAAGATTAACAAAAAAAACAAAGTAGTATAAAAAAACAAAATAAATAGCATCAGCGAATAACAACCAAACATAAATAAACACATAAAAGGTCAACAAGAAAACAAAATATATAAATAAATCAAGTAATTTAATAAATCAAGTGCCCATGACTTTATAGTATAGTGGTATCTCGAAGATAAGATAAGGCTTTAAGATCAGTTGGTCTTGGGTTCCATTCTCATAAGGAGGTTTTCCCATATTATTGGGTTTCGTCCTGAATTGGTGTATAGGCATTATGCCTAGTGGAGATGGATATGATCAGGTGGTTCCGTTGGTGGCATGATGATACTCCAGTGATCCGTCTGTGATCCAAATTTGTCGTTCAAAAAAAAATAAATAAATCAAGTAATTAAATAAAGGCAAATTCGAGATAAGTTTTACATCAATCGACTCGTATCGTTGTTCTGATCAAAAGCCCTAAAACATCGGTTTGTAATTCGGAAAAAAAATTTAACTCCTTTAACCTATTTTAACCGTTTCGGCCAATAACTGACTTGGGATTATTATCAGCCAAATTGAGTTAGATGAGATTATTTATTTCCAATTTGCCTTAAATAAATAAAAAAAATATAATGAGAAATTAAGATTTTAAAAAGAAAGAACTTAGGTGGCGTTTGGTTCGCAGGAATTCAATGGAATTTATGAGAATTGGAATTTGAATTCCATCTCTAAATATGTTTGGTTCACATAATTTGATGGAATTTGAATCTCAATTCCAATCTTCATGTGTTTGGTTGACAATGGAATTGAAATTGAAATTAGGCATGAATTCCTTTAACTAAAGGAATTCAAAAGAGTAAATTGCGGTTTTGGTCCCCGTGGTTTAGTGCTTATTGCTATATCTTACAAATTTCAAAAGTTTTGCAATTTACATACCAAGATTTCTATTTTATTGCGATTTAAGTCCACCAAACTAACTCTATCCATATTAATGTTAAATCAAAGGTTTCTTTTTTGCCTACTGTAAGTCATATAAATAATGTGTTCTGTCATTTTTTGATAACCTTAAAATAAGTCGATCTCCAGTCTAAAAGTGTGTACTTCTATACTTAGAAGTCATATAGCGAATGTTGCAAAGGTACAAATATCACAAAGATATGACAATAACCATATAAGACGTGCCTCATCTAATCTAATATGTGTCGTATATATACAAAATATAAACTTTAAGTTACTGAGAATAGAAATAACTAATACAAATATATCACAATGTAAAATATGAGTATGAAAAAAGGATTTAATTATTTACACTGCATTACTTCCACATACTCAAAACTAGATTCCAAACTTCCTAGGACAAGTCGGCAGTCAGTAAAGAGTGGATATATAAAAGAAAGTAAGCCTCCTATAATTAACTAGTATTTCCGACCTCGCACGTTGCGACGGAACCTTTCAACTAAACAAAAAACAGATGTAAAAATGTTAAACCACGCACAAACGCTACGTGTTAACTTATAAAATTTAAAACATCAAACATTATCTTAGAAAAACAATAATTAAACATAAACATAAAGTATAGTTCGATTAGAAGTTGTAAAAAATCCAACACTAATTATTTAGAAATTGTATGTTTAATGAATAAAATTTAATGGTATAATATAATATCTGCATTAAGACAAGGGTTATAAAATTATTTTTTATGCCTAAAAGCTATGGGTTTATCAACGTGGGAATATATAACATCACTATTTTTTTCTTTACTAGAACTGACGGTTTCAATGTAATGGAACTGATTGTTATAATTGAAATTTTAAATTGAAACCACATTATAACAATTATTAAGATTACAAATGAGGAAAACACATTATTAATATGAGTTACAGTGTGCAAAATGAAACCTTGGATTTAAGGAGTTAGTTTGGTGGACTTGAATTGCAACAAAATAGAAATCTTGGTATGCAAATTGTAAGACTTTTGAAATTTATAAAATATAGCAATAAGCAGTAAACCACAGGGACCAAAACCGCAATTTACTCAATTCAAAATCCTTCCTATATGTGAAGGAATTAAAGTAAATTCATTGGAATCTTCGACCGTTTCGACCTGTACCGTTTCGATCCGAACCTTTTCGACTCTTACCGTTTCGACACATACCGTTTCGACCTGCACAGTTTCGACCCGTACCGTTTCGACACGAACACGAACCGTTTCAACCCGTATCGTTTCGAATCGAACCATTTGACAAGAACCGTTTCGACCCATACCGTTTCGGCGCGAACGGTTTTGACCCGTAACGTTTCGAATCGAACCGTACCGTTTCGTCGCGAACGGTTTCGACCCGTACTGTTTCAAATCGAACCGTTTTGACCCGTATCGTTTCGACCCGTACTGTTTCAACCCAAACCGGAGGTTGTGGGTGACGGGGTGATGGATTGCAATTCATTTGACAACCAAAATACCAAACACAACAAAAATGGAATTGAGATTCCAATTCCCACAATTTCCAATTCCAATTGGAATATTAAAATTCCAAATCCAATTCCCTCAAATTCTAATTCTTATACAAATTCCAATTCCAATTCCAAAACATTCCGCGAACCAAACGCCCCTTAATGTCTAAAAGTGAAAGGTACAAGGTTAACACTATTTATGTGTAGATAGATGAACACAGATGCATTCTAAAACAAAGATTCAACAAGTTTAAATTTATTTCAGTATTTTCTATTTTATGCATTTTATTATTAGTATAAAAAACATATCCAAAAAGAAGAACAAATGGATGTAAAAAAAGGTCTTTAATAACCTGAACAAAAAAAATGAAACATGAACTTACAAGTAACAAGTATATACAATCTAGTAAATATTGTAGATGAGTAGAATTCTGTAATAACCATATAGGGAGACTGTTAGTTGTAGGTCCCGTAGGCGAGTCGATACAAGATCAAACTATGCTATAAGAATGTGCGGAATCCGTCCTCAAGCAATACACGAGAAACAACACCATAAACGATAACAAGAATCCGTCCTCAAGCAATACACGAGAAACAACGCCTGCACTTTGACCCAAACACAAACTAACTACCATACCGTTTTCGCAAAATGTTCAGTCAACGAGAAGGTGGTCTGCTGTTTCGTTTCGTACCCCGCAAACCTCACGTTCCTAGCTGCCAGTGCCATACCCGTAGGAATTGTGCCCTGCACCGCTCTCCAAACAAAACAGTTTACTTTTGGGACAGCGATTTTACTCCCGTCAAAGCTGTTTAAAGGCCCTTCTTGATGCAATCTGTCTTCCAGGTCGGCCCTTACCTGTTTAACCAATGAGCTAGTAATAGCCACATTGCCTACCTGGCAGTGACGTGACGCTTTAACTGGCCCATGCTAGTTAAACCACACCATGAAGCCTAAGCGTCATCCAATACATAAAAGACAAAATACAGTCTAAACATTTGTTCGTCATACTTTGTTTTTTGCAATTTCCTAGTAAAAGCACTACATGGTTTGTCACAGAGTGTTTTAGTTTAAAAATCGGTATATGTTATATTTTTCTAAATTCAAAATAGTTTGTCATTCACCGTAACATATCACAGGTGTCGATATTGAGCTCGAATCAAGCTTTGCATAGTTCAAAACGGTTTATAACCAAGTTCACCCAAGCTTGAGCCTGCATAATGAGCTATCGAACCAAATTCAAGTTTTGCCAAATGTGGTCAAGTCAAGTCTGTCTTGGCTCGCCAGTTAACACCCCCCCCCCCCACACACACATATACTGGCAATGCAAGTCTTAAACAATAATCATTGGCTCGGTTAGTATCAAGAGTATAAAACAAAAGTGTCGGTTAACTAATGTCAATAAAAACTGTAATTTGATAAATGTTACTTATGACAAATCTTGAAAACAAAACTTAACATATAACCAATGTAAAAAGAACTCACTCAACAATGATGCATAACGCTGAGGCCGATCTAGAATCGCCCCTCTCGCGTTCTTGAAACACGTGATCTCTCTGATGATCGCCAATCTCTGGTTCTTGAAACGCTCGGTCTCTCTGATGACCGCCCATCTCTTGTTCTCGAAACAACCGGTCTCTCTGATGATCGCCCCTCTCTCGTTCTTGAACCATTCGATCTCTCTGATGATCTGTCACGCGATGCTCGAGCACCAGGGGACTCTGTTTTGAGAAATCTTGGAGGGTTTGTGTCCTTTGAGACTCGTCTATCAGGTATCCAATTGGTTCTTAAACCATACTTTTCATCAAACGTGTGCGTTCTATCGTTTCCCCTGCTTCTTCTTCCATCATTATCATTAACCCTTAAATTTGAAGTGTTTCTTCTATTTGAATCATTAAACCTCACCGTCCTATTAGTTCTTCCTCTAACCGTTGTGTTCCCATTTTCAAGATCCTCACTTTCCAGATTTTCATTACTTCTATGCGTCCTGCTTCGATAAACCGGATTCTTTCGCTCTTCAAAATCCGTTCGCTTGGTGGGTTTTCTTTGCATGTCTTCAAGATCCTCACTTTCACTATTATCATCACTTCTACGCCTCCTGCTTCTCTGATCCGGAATCTTTCGACCTTCAAGATACGTTCGCTTGGTGGGTTTTCTTTGCTTTTCTTCAAGATCCTCACTTTCACTATCACCATCATCATCACCGTCAATAACACCTTCGGTTTCATCATTGTCTTCTTCCTCCTCACTTACATCATCACTCAACTCATCATCATCTTCCCCATCCAAATCCCGGGTCCCCTTTTGCTTTTTCTCTCCAACTTCCGCATCCTTCGACTTACTTTTCTCCTTAACCATATTCATCAAATGAATATAACTAGACCTCAACTTCATCACCGGATGTTGAACCCTCTCCACAAGCAAATCCCTCTTATACCCCTCTCTCAAAACCACCGTATGCGTACGCAACTTACTCGAAACATAAAAAATCCCCGGATGCTCCAACAATGCCTTCTTAAACCGCGACCTAATCCCCAAATACTCCCCAAAAACCAACAAATTATCCTTCTCCGTCTTCTTCGGCACCAACATATGAAGCACCTCGTGCATCAACCCAACAACCCACTTCTCTGCTTCCTCACTTTTCAAACTCGACATATTCTCATAAGGTGAAACGTACGGCAACTTCTGCCACTCATCAACCCACTTCTTAAACTTCTTATCCACCTCAAACCCTCTCGAATACTTTATCGGAAACTCACTAACCGAATTCGCTTCCATAACCGACACCGCCAACTCATCACTCCAACAAACCAATTCAAGATCATCCCAATTACTATTACGAACAACACGAAAGTAATCAGGAAACTTGGGGACAACGGTTTCGACATAATCATTAGGCAAACCTAAATCCCATTTCAACCGATCGATAACCGAAAGAGGGATTCGATTAACTCTACCTAACATTAACAACTTCAATAACCTATTGGCTACATCTTTCTTATGAATTTCACTATCAAATAGAACCTGTTCTTCAGCATCAAGGGTGAGGGTTTCAGGGGTGAGTTTGACATGTGGGTGGATACCAATGCCACCCGGAAGAAACTCTTGAAAGATTGAAGGGTATTTGCGAATGAAATCAATGGGGCGAGTGGGGATACCTAATGACGAACGTTGATTGGAGATGATGTTGAGAGGGAGAGACTTTGAGGGTTCGGAATTGATGAGGTTTTTGAGGTTGATCATGGGTTTGAGGTCTCGTTCTTTCTCGACGGCGTGGTCGAGGGCTCGGTCGCGGACCCAGTTGATGGTGGGGATGACGGAGGAGGAGGAGGAGGAGGTGGTGGTGGTGGAGGGGTGGTAGTGGCGGAAGTGGTGGTGGTCATGACGGAGGTAGCGGAGGAGGAATAGGTGCTGCATAGTAACGGGGGTTTTGGCAGGATGGTCGGCTGCCCTACACTGAAGAAGAGGGAAAAGGTTTCATTTTGCAAGGGTTTATGAACTTTTTGTTTTTTTTTTTCAACCGGTTAATGGAGTCAATCCTAAGCACTATCGGAGTACGCACTTGATCAAACAGAGTACTCCAAGAGTAACTCGAATCTACCGTTAATTCTAGGAAAAACCCGATAACCCACCTGTCCGTAAACACGACGGTGAAATTATCGGTAAAAATCATTTGGCTCAAAGATCAAACTAAGGTTTTTCTGGTTCTCCTGTCATGAACTTTTTGTTCTAATTTGATTTTTTCTTTTTCTTTTCTAGGTTTTTGCTAGATTATATTGATGAAATCTATAATATAATTATTAGGCAGGTTATCGCAAACAAGGGTTTTTATCCTACAAATTTAAGAAGGCTTTGCAACTACTAATGAGATTAGATCCAAGACTCTTGTAAACGTAGTGGATGGCAATGGGTGGGATGGGTTTAGGTCATGTATTAGTAATTCTAGTGTCGTATTTGGTTGTAAGTACTTTTTCACACCTTGTTCATTATCCGTCAGGTGTTGAGTATACCAGTTGAGATTATCATGTGCATTTTTTACTCATAATGTTTATATAATTTAATATTTTAATGAGTGAAACAAATGAATATATTTGTGGACTATGAATAGAAATAGAAACATAAACATTAGTTGGACAGGATGATTACAAAATTCTCTCCTGTTTGTGTAATTCGTTTCGTTCATTGCTAGCTTGTAGTTGGCCGTTTTATAATATTTTTTTTTCCTATATAGTCTTATATCGATAGAAACCTATAATATAAATTATATTAATACAAACTTCACTGTAACATGTAGTGTTATATCGATAGAACCTATAATATAAATTATATTAATACTTTGGAATATTGTTGGAACCTGAAAAGAACCTATAATATAAATTATATTAATACTTTGGAATATTGTTGGAACCTGAAAAGATAGATTTTGTATTAATAACCTTACTTGCTCATGAGATCAAATGTTTCTATTTTGTATGCTTCAGGTACTAAAGGGGCGTTGGTCTAGTTGTATCATGGTATTGTATAAGCCTTTCAATCTATGTGGTGGATAAAAGATGTCATTTAGTAGTAGATTTAGAGAGTGTGTCAGTTATCATCGTCGTAAAAAAAAAATCCAAAAAAAGGTCAAATTCAAGCAACTACTGGCAAAGATATTACATTGTTAGTTAAAAAGATATCAATTGATTTATTAAATGCACATGTATTTCAAGGTTGAAGTATGAAAATCCAAAAGGAAGTATTTAACAACCTATTGACCAGATAAATGTTTATACTAACCTTACAGATAACAACATGTTTGAATCTTCGAACTTAAGGTTCTTAGAGATTCATAACTTGTGGATAGGTCAAAACACTTCTATAAAAACCGGAGATTAAGTACCAAACGATAGAATCAACATAGCACATATGGAGCACATGAAATTTATATACAAAGTTGTTGAACATGTGCATGTACTCCATGTATAACTGTAAGGTTTTCATTTATCAGATAAGTATTTATAAGTGTTGTTTGTCATAATTATATATTAGAGGGTATTAGTGTGTAATTATGTATTTTGTTTATACTCCCTGTATACTCTATTATCAATACAATAACATACAACATTATTACGTTGCATTCTCTGATCGCTGCACAATCAGCGCTTCCAACCATACCCCTTCTCTCAATGGCTCTCCTTCAACCCTTTACCGCAGCAGACATACAAAGCCACAACTCTCATAAGTTCGGTTTCACCCTTTCCCCCACCAATTATGGTCATTGGAAAACCATGCTACACTCGTTTCTTGTCACAAACAAGCTGTACGACTATGTTGATGGCACCATTTCTTGCCCAGAACCTGTTCTTACTGTCTCATCAGCAGAGAAAGACCAACCTCCGACCACCCGGACAAACCCTAATCATGCTACATGGGTCACGAATGATGCTCAAGTCCGTATGTTGCTGTTATCTACAATCTCGGAATGCGCGTTTCAGCATGTACAGGGCGAGACATCCAGGGAGTTATGGCTTGCCCTGGAATGTGCTTTTGCTCCTCATACAATCTCACGTGAGTACACCCTTAAATCTCAACTTTTACTTATCAAGATGGAACGTGATGAAACTAGTTCCGCTTATCTTCTTCGTGCCCGTGAATATGTTGATGCTCTCGCAAACATAGGGGAGCCACTCAAGGAAAAAGATTTAGTAATGCTTGTTGTCACAGGTCTTCATGATGAATATGATGGTTTTGAGTCACAAATTGTGGGTCGACAACTTCCCACCGCCTTTACTGATTTACATGCACTACTTTCAGATCATGAGTATATGATCAAAAAGCCACAAGCCGCTCCAACTCAGGCCTTTGCAGCCTCGGTTCCCGCTGCCCACTCGCAAACAGCCCAGCCTTCCTTACCACCTGACACTGTCAATGCCCTTCAGCAGCTCATGACACATCTTGGTCTTCAAATGTCGCAGTCTGCCTCACAATTTTCTTCCTAGCAGCCTCAGGCTAACTATGCTTCTAGGGGCCGCGGTCGTGGTTCTTACGGTCGTGGCAGGGGTAGCCGAAACAATCATAGCAACAACTATGGCAACTCTAATGGTGGTAATCGTCATCAATTTTCTTGGGCTTCTAATCAAAACACAGTTTTTGGTACTTGTAACAGGTGTGGCATTGGACATATTCCCTCTCAATGTCCTAACAGGGATCCAAGCACTGTAAGGACTACATCACCCGCTGCACACTATGCGGATTATCGTTCACAACCAACAACCAATTGGCTTCCAGACACCGGATGCAATGGACACTCATCCATGGATCAACAAAGTCTTGACCACTGAGAGTCGTATTATGGTAAGGATTCTCTTTATGTTGGCAATGGTGAAAGTCTCCCCATTTTACACATCGGCTCGACCAAAATTTATTCCCACACAAAACCTTTATCCTTTCAAATATTCTTCATGTCCCTCAACTTAAACGAAATCTCCTTTCTGTATAAATTTTTTTCTGATAATCATGTGTTTTTTGAATTTCACTCGACCTTTTTTGTTGTGAAGGACAAGTTTACACGGAGAACCCTCCTCACGGGTCCAAGTGACAATGGGCTCTATTCTCTCCGCCTGCCGCTTCCTCGTCCTGTTCACAAAGTTGTTTTTTCTGTTGTTCGTGCTTTTGCTGACACATGGCATCGAAGACTTGGACATCCACATCAAGACCTTTTGAAGTCTATGTTATTTACTTGTTCTCTTCCTGTTAGCAATAATAGTTTGAGTTCCTCTTGTAATTCTTGTCACATGGGGAAATCCTCAAAACTTCATCTATCACCTTCCACTTTTTCCAGCCAACGTGTGTTAGACTTAATATTTTGTGATGTTTGGGGTCCTGCCCCAGTTAAATCATTCAACGGTGATTCTTATTTTCTGTTATGTGTTGATCATTTTACACATTATATGTGGATTTTCCCGTTAAAACATAAATCTGATGTTAGTGCCACTTTTAAAACATTTCATGCAATGGTTGAACGAGAATTTAACACCAAGCTTAAATCTATTCAAACTGACTGGGGAGGAGAATTTCTATCTCTTTCGTCTTTTCTCTCTTCTCTCTTCTCTGGGTATCATTCACCGCCTCACATGTCCTCACACCAGTGAACAAAACGGGTTTGTTGAGAGACGCTACCGACATGTGGTGGAAACAGGTCTTTCTCTTCTTGCTCAGTCGGGTGTTCGTAAACATTTTTGGAATTTTGCCTTTGACACAGCCGTTTTTCTAATCAACAGAATGCCCTCTCGTGTTGCCTCCAAAATTTCACCTTTTGAGCACCTCTTTAAACACAAACCTTCCTTCTTACGGGTATTTGGTTGTCAATGTTACCCTCATCTCCGCCCCTACAATTCTCACAAAATGGATTTTCGCTCCTTACCATGTCTCTTTCTTGGTTATAGTCCAGCTCATCATGGGTATCGTTGTCTTGACCTCACATCCAAACGACTTTATATTACTCGTCATGTTCGTTTCAATGAACAATTCTTTCCCTTCCTACACCAATCTTCCACACCACCACCGCAATCCCCAACTGACCCCTATGTCTCATCCTTTCTTATCCCTTGCTTCTCACCCACACATGACCAGGTTCCATCCAACGAACCAAATCTCTCACCACCACCAAACACCTCGGACCACCTCCCTACCTCACCACAATCGGCCCACAACCAGCCGAATACACATGCAACCCCAAACCAGCCACTACACCTACCCCAGGCCCAAATGACATCCCACCTGAACCAGCCCACTACACCACCTCAGCAGCGCCCACTCCACCACCTTCCGAACCCACAGCCCAACCTCCTACCCATCCACCCACTGTGCCAGCAAACACAACAACTTCCAGCACCAGTTCAACCGTAACCTCCTCCAGACCAGCCCACCTACGACAAAATCCACCTAAAACAAACGGTTTGATCCCTCAGCCTTCCACACCACCACCAACCCACTTATCACTAGACCTACCACTTTCACTGTTGCTAACAAGGATCCTCAATGGCAACAAACCATGTCTGAGGAATACAGGGCTTTAATGAAAAATGGTACGTGGACATTGGTTCCACCGGTGTCGAATGCTAATGTGGTTGATTGTAAATGGGTGTACAAACTTAAACGGGATCAGCATGGGGCTATCAAACGCTACAAGGTACGCCTGGTTGCAAAAGGTTTTAATCAACAAGCTGGTGTTTGTCACACCCCGACCCGCAGCGGAAAAGGTGATCGGGGCATAATTGGGTTATCATCAAAGCTCATGACATTTATTATATGTTTCATATTCATTAATACAATTTAATGGAAATTTACAATAAATGATACAACATGTTCTAACTATCAGTCTAAGCTTCTTGTTTCTCTTCTAAGGCATATCCTATGTTTTCCTTGCTTCAACCTGTCCACCTGTATCATGTGTAAAAAGGTTTTTGGATCAACATAATGTTGGCGAGTGAATCCTATGGAAAAACATTTGAACGAGTTTATCCAATTGATTATAAATAATGTGCATACCTCATATGAGTAAATGTAGATGTAAATTTATTCACACAACACATAATATTGAATATTGAACATACAAACACCAAATGATAGTTTTGAGGCACGCGTTGTTCTCGTCTCACACGAGGAACTGATGGGCCTAATAAATGAGTTTTGAGGCACGCGTTGTTCTTACGAACTGATGGGCCTAATGTATGAGTTTTGAGGCACGCGTTGTTCTCGTCTCACACGAGGAACTGATGGGCCTAATAAATGAGTTTTGAGGCACGCGTTGTTCTTACGAACTGATGGGCCTAAATAATTTGTATACAATTTTGACAATATGAAATACATCACAACCAAACAATAGTTACATACTAATTTAGTTCATATAATGGTATAGCACGAATTTGCATAAGAGAATTAGTTTAAGCGACACATAATACACCCCAAAACATGAATAAAAAGGGGAGTTTGTAAGAATTCACTCACATTGGGTGCGTTCGGTTGATGACGTTGAATGCACGCGAAATGGTGTTAACCACGAGTGAAATTAATCCTAGATAAATCGCATAATGGTTCGGTAAGTAAACGGGTTTTATTAATCTATTTTAATAGGATTGTTGGGTGTATTTTTGTGAGTTTGAGGCTATTTTCTAACCTTAAAAATGTTATTTTTAAGTATTTATAATTGATTTTTAATAATTAAATAAAAATAATAAAAAATATTTTTATGTTTGCTACAGTACGCATTGACCGTTGACTTTGACTATGGTTGACCGGTTTATAGGCATATTGTTGTGCGCTCGGTGAGGCTCGAACCCGAGACCTCCCGTACGCGTGCACGCAGCTCTACCAACTGAGCTACGTGTCTAACCCGTTATATATCCGATTTTAATTATATATATATATTAATTAGATTTAACAGAAATCCTTTATTATTAAAAATGAATTAAATCTCCAGAATCGGTGTGCTCCACAGGTCTCGAACCCGGGACCTGTGGGTTAGCGGACACACACTCCACCGCTGGACTGTGTGTCACACTTGGTTATAACTCGGTTATCAATATACTTAACATATACTCAAGGCGACTCCGGTTCAGTTTGCTAAAAATAGGATTTTTATCAAGGCGGCGTGTGTGAAACCGGAATCGAACTCGTGACCTTAGCGTTAAAAGTGCACACAGTCCACCGCTGGACTGTGTGTCTAACCCGGTAAATAACTTGAGTTTAATTATACTTAACCATTATCGAACTTCGTCTTCTTCACCGGTTTTTAACCGGAAGTGACGACGGACTGGTTCAAAATGTTAATTCATGTTTCTTTAGCGTTTAAAGATCAATTACAAATGAGATAAAAGTAAAAAGGGAATGAATTAAGCGTGAGATATACCGACTGGTTATACTCTGTTTTCCGGCAGAACTCCGGCGACAGAAACCTTTTTCCGGCGACAACTTCTTGCAGCAGAGAGTCTTCCGAAAGGTTACAAAGGGGGTGGGTGACTTAGGTGAAAGTTTAGGGGGTTCAGTAAGCTCGAAGGTTAATGATACGGTTTTCCGGCGATGTATCAAATACTTCCGGCGAGTGATGTTTCGCTGATAAAGGGTGCGATTTGAGTGTGAAAGACTTCTGGCGAGTTGTGGGTGTATTTATAGGGTAGCAACGAGATGAATGGGGTCTGAATTCGGTCTATATTCGAAGTCAACTGTTCTCCGGCGATTTTGGCAAGTGACGCGTTTTCAGACGTTGGCTATAGCTGGCGAGAGTTAATTGATTGATTAAATTGAGCGAAAACGTGTTTTATGGGCGAAGTCGTCGGGATTTCCGACGACAGCTGTTTGGGCGCAAGTTGACGGAATTTGAATTTCCGCACATCATTATTTGATTTAATAATTCCATTAACTTAACAGAAAATCAAAGTGGCGGAGTGGTCTATGAGGTGTGAGTTAAGTGTTTGGTTGAACCGGTAGAGACCCGAGTTCGAAACCCGGCATGAGTAAATCATTTTTATTTTGTTATTTTTATCAGTTTTTCAAAAACTAAATATATATCCCCGCATAATAAGTGATTACGGATCGTTTAAAATTATTTTGGGCATTTAATTCGAAACGAAAAATTTTACTGACTGTTCGGTTGATAAACGGAGCGGGTTTGGTAAATCCGTTTTTGACGGATGTTACAGTATCCCCTGCTTTTTAGAAATTTCGTCCCGAAATTTAATTTGGGATATAATTGACTAAAAGAATGATGGTGTTGAGTTTGCCGGTTACATTTTTGAGAATTAGGGTTTAGGTTTTTTTTTTTTTTTGTTTGAGGCGGTAACGTTCCTTGTAAAGGTTAAGTATCCTAATACAGGAATCGCTTTTTGTTGCCTACTGTATAAGTATTGTTAAGCAGGAATGATTCGCTAAAATGATATCACGCATAAAAGTTTGAATATGCTTAGGGTTATATCCTAAGGCAGAAATTCTACAATCTACACAAATAAACACAACAACTAACAATTGTATCCACATTCTGATAGCATATATGTTTGAATGGTGATGGTTCCTCTCTCATTTGTTATGATGGAGAGGTTAGTCTATATAGAAATGGATCACAATCCAATTTCTTTAAATAGTGAGATGATATTTATATGTAACACAATTTCAATCAAGGCAATACTAAATCCTACATGGAACATCTCATAACCGCCTGATAATGCCTCTGATCCTTTGGCAAGAATACTTATATATAGGAAGTACCAGCGGCGTATCCACCATATTCTTGTCAAATTTTCATTGGTTTTATCAGTGAATTATGATTAGTTCTATGCGACTCTACAACATAAACAACACAACAACCAGCGCTTGAGTCTTAATTCTGATAGTATCCGTGTTTGACAAAACCTCTCTCGTTTAATATGATGGAGAGGTTAGTCTATGTGAAACTGAAATATGCCGTGAAGTATGATGATATGAATAATGAGTATAAAACCAACTGAACTAGTAATTTGCATTAAAATTTCTTGGGTAAAAATTCCAACTGAGATACATGAAAATCGAGATATAAACATAAAAACTAAGTGATTGGAGTTGAATCTTGATTCTTGGTGAGAGAAGGCTAGTTAAGTGGTTGGTTTGGTCCGTTAACATCTTCAACAGGATTGGCATTGATGTTAAAAACTCTTCCCCTTGCTGGCGGTGGAGCTGGATTTGCTTGGTTTGCTTGGTTAACTGGGTTTGCCTGAGCTTGGGCATTTATGATGTTAACCAAACGAGGGCACGTGTTTCTAAAATGGGTAGGGTCGCCACAATTGAAACAAGCTCGAACATATGGGTACATGGGGTATTGAGGTTGTTGATATGTTTGGATCATGGGTTGAGTAGGGGTTGAGGTTTGGTTTTGAGGGGTGCGGCAAACGTTGCTCAAATGACCGTAGCGTCCACAATTCGCACATAGTCGACAGGGTAAGGTAGATGGATGGTGATAGAAACAGGTGTTGCATTGAGGGTGAGGTCCAATGTAAGGTTTCTTGTTTGGGTAAGTTGAGTTGGGTGCTACTTGAGCGTTTGGGATAGTTTGAGGAGGTACAACTTGTGAAGCTGGTTGGTTACGTTGGGTGACGGCGAAGATTTGCCCATCACGTTTTCTCTTAGAAATAGGTGGTGTAGAGGATTCGGTTCGGGTGGAGTTTGAGGTTTCGGTTGATGCTTTATCCTTCTTCTTCTCCTCTTTGAAATCTTTATTCCGGATTCGGTTCTCGGTGAGCGCGGTTGCTAGCTCCATTGCTGCTTCCAAAGTTGCAGGCGAGGTGCTTATTACAGGGTCTTGAATTTTTGATGGAAGACCACGAATGTAGTGCTCGATCAAACGGTAGAGGGGAGTGAACAAGTTGGGAACCATTTGATTTAACTCAAGGAATCTCTTGTTGTATGTGGTGTGGTCGCCTTCCTTTTGTTTCAAAGCATGGAACTCATCCTCCAATTTCTTGATTTCACTTCTTGGGCAAAACCGTCTTGTCATGATTCCCTTCAATTCTTCCCAAGTCAAGGTCATAGTTTCTTCAACACCTCGTTTGGTCTTTTCTGTATTCCACCATGTGAGTGCCGTTCCAAGTAAGCGACCGGTAGCATAACGCACTTTGCAATCATCGGGGCAATCGCAATTTAGAAAAGTGTTCTCCATTTCTTCGAACCAATGGAGGAGAGCGGTGACACCTTCAGTACCTTCGTATTTTGGAGGATCGCAGGATTTGAAATGTTTGTAGGTGCATTTAGTGACTGAAGGATTGATAGTGTTTTGATCTTCTTGTTGAGTTGGGTTAACGGAATTAGCGGTAAGGGCTTGTTGAACTTGAACTACGATGTTGGGTATTACGGTCGCCATTTGCTGAGCGATTTGGGTAGCCATGCGTTCACGGGCTTTTCCTGCTCTCATTTTCCTACGAGCGAGGCTAGAAGACATCTACAAGGAATACATGTCAAGAGTATGAGTTGGATGCCTTTGGGATCGTGGGTCGAGTTTGGGATTGAACGTTCATAAAATAAATATAGAAAAATAAATCTACTACATCCATAGGATGTCTTGGGTTTTGCTTGCTGTTAGGCCCTTCATGCCGCCATACTTTACCTGTGTAATCATGTGGGCCCCCATGAATACCGGTTTTTCATATGGTTCGCACGGTTTCTACCTGATTGCGTACACAAAACCCGGAGAAAATCGAGAAATATGTATACAACGTGTGATATTCGGAATGTGTCCAGGTGTAGACACGGTGACATCTCAAAGTGAGGTTAATTCGAACGACGTTTGGTGTGGCATGCTTTGGCCTAATAGGTCCGTCGTACTCTCATCGTTAGTCCCCAGGTAGGCAAACTGGTCCGTTATTTTGGATTTATACGAATGCCAACCTAGACAGGACGTTCCGACTACCGGTACTTGTACCCTTCCAGTTACTACATGCCCGTCGCAGAACTTACTTTGATGAGATTTGAAAATTGCATAAAATCTTTGGATACTGAGAGTATGAAAATAAATTGAATACATGAACATCGATATATGTATATATGTATAATGAATGAGCATGTATGTTTGACTGAAATGTAAACAAATATGAAACAAATAAATATCACAAGTTTGTATGTAACCACCTAATCAATTAAAATTTAGGCAGACTATAGTATAGGTTCTAAGGGTCTAATAACCTATCCTATATCCCTATAGTCATGGCTCTGATACCAATCTGTCACACCCCGACCCGCAGCGGAAAAGGTGATCGGGGCATAATTGGGTTATCATCAAAGCTCATGACATTTATTATATGTTTCATATTCATTAATACAATTTAATGGAAATTTACAATAAATGATACAACATGTTCTAACTATCAGTCTAAGCTTCTTGTTTCTCTTCTAAGGCATATCCTATGTTTTCCTTGCTTCAACCTGTCCACCTGTATCATGTGTAAAAAGGTTTTTGGATCAACATAATGTTGGCGAGTGAATCCTATGGAAAAACATTTGAACGAGTTTATCCAATTGATTATAAATAATGTGCATACCTCATATGAGTAAATGTAGATGTAAATTTATTCACACAACACATAATATTGAATATTGAACATACAAACACCAAATGATAGTTTTGAGGCACGCGTTGTTCTCGTCTCACACGAGGAACTGATGGGCCTAATAAATGAGTTTTGAGGCACGCGTTGTTCTTACGAACTGATGGGCCTAATGTATGAGTTTTGAGGCACGCGTTGTTCTCGTCTCACACGAGGAACTGATGGGCCTAATAAATGAGTTTTGAGGCACGCGTTGTTCTTACGAACTGATGGGCCTAAATAATTTGTATACAATTTTGACAATATGAAATACATCACAACCAAACAATAGTTACATACTAATTTAGTTCATATAATGGTATAGCACGAATTTGCATAAGAGAATTAGTTTAAGCGACACATAATACACCCCAAAACATGAATAAAAAGGGGAGTTTGTAAGAATTCACTCACATTGGGTGCGTTCGGTTGATGACGTTGAATGCACGCGAAATGGTGTTAACCACGAGTGAAATTAATCCTAGATAAATCGCATAATGGTTCGGTAAGTAAACGGGTTTTATTAATCTATTTTAATAGGATTGTTGGGTGTATTTTTGTGAGTTTGAGGCTATTTTCTAACCTTAAAAATGTTATTTTTAAGTATTTATAATTGATTTTTAATAATTAAATAAAAATAATAAAAAATATTTTTATGTTTGCTACAGTACGCATTGACCGTTGACTTTGACTATGGTTGACCGGTTTATAGGCATATTGTTGTGCGCTCGGTGAGGCTCGAACCCGAGACCTCCCGTACGCGTGCACGCAGCTCTACCAACTGAGCTACGTGTCTAACCCGTTATATATCCGATTTTAATTATATATATATATTAATTAGATTTAACAGAAATCCTTTATTATTAAAAATGAATTAAATCTCCAGAATCGGTGTGCTCCACAGGTCTCGAACCCGGGACCTGTGGGTTAGCGGACACACACTCCACCGCTGGACTGTGTGTCACACTTGGTTATAACTCGGTTATCAATATACTTAACATATACTCAAGGCGACTCCGGTTCAGTTTGCTAAAAATAGGATTTTTATCAAGGCGGCGTGTGTGAAACCGGAATCGAACTCGTGACCTTAGCGTTAAAAGTGCACACAGTCCACCGCTGGACTGTGTGTCTAACCCGGTAAATAACTTGAGTTTAATTATACTTAACCATTATCGAACTTCGTCTTCTTCACCGGTTTTTAACCGGAAGTGACGACGGACTGGTTCAAAATGTTAATTCATGTTTCTTTAGCGTTTAAAGATCAATTACAAATGAGATAAAAGTAAAAAGGGAATGAATTAAGCGTGAGATATACCGACTGGTTATACTCTGTTTTCCGGCAGAACTCCGGCGACAGAAACCTTTTTCCGGCGACAACTTCTTGCAGCAGAGAGTCTTCCGAAAGGTTACAAAGGGGGTGGGTGACTTAGGTGAAAGTTTAGGGGGTTCAGTAAGCTCGAAGGTTAATGATACGGTTTTCCGGCGATGTATCAAATACTTCCGGCGAGTGATGTTTCGCTGATAAAGGGTGCGATTTGAGTGTGAAAGACTTCTGGCGAGTTGTGGGTGTATTTATAGGGTAGCAACGAGATGAATGGGGTCTGAATTCGGTCTATATTCGAAGTCAACTGTTCTCCGGCGATTTTGGCAAGTGACGCGTTTTCAGACGTTGGCTATAGCTGGCGAGAGTTAATTGATTGATTAAATTGAGCGAAAACGTGTTTTATGGGCGAAGTCGTCGGGATTTCCGACGACAGCTGTTTGGGCGCAAGTTGACGGAATTTGAATTTCCGCACATCATTATTTGATTTAATAATTCCATTAACTTAACAGAAAATCAAAGTGGCGGAGTGGTCTATGAGGTGTGAGTTAAGTGTTTGGTTGAACCGGTAGAGACCCGAGTTCGAAACCCGGCATGAGTAAATCATTTTTATTTTGTTATTTTTATCAGTTTTTCAAAAACTAAATATATATCCCCGCATAATAAGTGATTACGGATCGTTTAAAATTATTTTGGGCATTTAATTCGAAACGAAAAATTTTACTGACTGTTCGGTTGATAAACGGAGCGGGTTTGGTAAATCCGTTTTTGACGGATGTTACAGTGTTGATTATCATAAAACTTTCAGTCTGGTTGTCAAACCGACTACTATTCGGGTTGTTCTTTCGCTGGCAGTCAGCCGCGGATGGTCCCTTCATCAGTTGGACGTTCAGAATGCGTTTTTACATGGTGATTTAAATGAAATTGTTTATTTGCGACAACCACCGGGTTTTGTGGACCCTGCGAAGCCGAATCATCTCTGTCTACTACACGGATCTTTATATGCGTTGAAACAAGCCCCTCGAGCATGGTTTCAACGATTGTCCAAGGCTTTGCATCTCTTGGGGTTTAGAGGATCCACAACTGATCCCTCTCTTTTTATTTACTCCTCTGCAGGCACCTTTCTATACATGCTCGTTCACGTTGATGATATTATTTTAACAGGCAACAATAATGCAGCCATTGACCATGTTGTTAAGAGGTTAAGTTCTACATTTGCTCTTCAAGATATGGGTCCTCTTTCTTATTTCTTGGGTTTTGAAGTCAAATCAAATGGTTCAGGTGTTATCCTCTCTTAGAAAAAGTATATCTTGGAAATATTAACCAAAGCTGGTCTTTCGCAGTCCAAACCGGTCCCTTCTCCATGCTCAACAACGGTTCCTTTAACACTTGGTGACATCCCAAGCTTTGATAACCCGGTTCGATATAGACAAGTCGGGGCCCTTCAGTATCTCACATTAACTCGCCCAGACATTGCCTTTGCTGTAAACAAGGTTTGTCAATTATGCATTCTCCATAGAAAACCACTGGTCTGCTGTCCAGCAGATTCTTTGATACCTACATGGCATAATCGATCATGGTCTCCTTTTCAAACGTGCATCTGGATCTACTCTGCACGCTTACACAGATGCGGACTGGGCTGGTTGCCCGGATGACCGTCGATCCACGGGGGGATTTTGCTATCTATCTTGGTTCTAATCTTGTTTCTTGGTCAGCTCGGAAACAACGGACTGTCTCTCGGTCATCTACGGAATCTGAATATAAAGCCTTAGCTGACACAGTGGCTGAACTTACTTGGCTTGAGTCTCTATTGCAAGAACTACGGGTACCTGTGAAATTGGCTCCGATATTATGGTGTGACAATCTGGGCGATACATATTTGTCTGTAAATCCGGGTTTTCATGCTCGTGTGAAAATGTTGAGGTTGAGTTTCATTTTGTGCGAGAAAAGGTTGCTCAAGGAAGACTTTCTGTTCAGTTTATCTCTACACATGATCAGATTCCTGATGTTTTTACAAAGCCGTTATCTACTGACAGATTTGTGACATTACGGGACAAGCTACAACTTGTTTCCCATGCTTAGCTTGAGGGGGATATTAGACAAGTATTTATAAGTATTATTTAGTATTAGTCATAATTATATATTAGAGGGTATTAGTGTGTAATTATGTATTCTATTTATACTCCCTATATACTCTATTATCAATATAATAACATACATCATTATTACGTTGTTTATCTTCACTAATTTTCACTATTTTCTTTCAAACTACCTGAGTTTCTAGGAACCCACAAAAAAATGTGGATAGATCCGCCGCTGATTTTAATATAACCATACACTCATCTGAAGAGATTTGAAAGAGAGTGACGAGGCAACAATCCAAAAGCTCGATATATCATATGTCATAGGGTTGTGCTTGTTTTCTTTGTTCCTAAATTTTCAATGAAGGAGATAGTTCGCCTTGATTCGTAACAAGTTTGTTATCTCAACAACTAATTTGAGTATGTCAAGTTGGTAAGTTAAATTTTTATTTAACTGAATTTATATAGTAACAATAATATTACTAATTACTAATACTAATAATCGTATTATTGATTAATTTTAATAACCAGTGTAATTTTCCTTCATAAAGTTCTAAAAGTACATTGATATGGAATTTTATCAATTGGAAACCATAAAGACGAATACCAATGCACGTATCGATTTTGTTTGGTCGATATTGGTTCGGTTTGTTTGACATTGTATGAGAAAAATCAGATGTTATCAAAATTGAAACCATAAAAATGAATACCCGTATCCGTACAGTAACAGTGGGAACCATTTTCAATAAATTTAATTAATCTCAAAATGTTGACAAAAAATAAGTTTGTAACATCCGCCAAAATGGGTACTAGAAAAATCCGATCCGTTTTGAAAAAAAATGAATCCGAAACATTTGTAAACCAGTTCGAACCGTTATGATAAAATATATAATTTTTAACCCTACTCCAATTGTTATGAAACTTAGGTCATATTATAGAGAAAAATATGCTCGTCCCAACGGTATATTTATATTTTTATAAAACGTCATATTTATTGAGTTAAACAAAAAAAGCAAGCAGCTGAATTAATTACATAGAGAGGGGTTATTCTACAAGAGGAAAAAATTGTACAAAGTGTAGGGGACAAGTTTGACCCTTGATTTGCAAGATCAATGGTTGAGATTAAGTGGTCCCCAAATATAGAATTCACATAACAAAAAACAAAAACAAGAGAACAAGTGGGGAAAAGGGTAAAATAGGAAAATCCAATATTGTTAACTCATAAACCCACTTTCCCCTTGATTTTCAAATGGCTATAATTTTTTCATACGTTAATATTTTTTTATAAAAATTACACCGTATTAACGAGCATTTCATTCTCTTTAATTCGAGCAGCTTATTGCTATATTTTAACATTAATTTCTTTTGAATGATTTTGAAACCCTATTACGTGACTACGTGATTTTGAATACCAAGTAAGTGACTACGTGATTTTGAATACTAATTAGGTGATTACTTGATTTCATTGTAGTATTTTATGTGAAACCACGCTAAGTGATTACGTAATTACGTAACAATAGTTGACTATGTAAATTACATGACTGCGTGATTTTAAATACGCATTTCGTGATTACATGATTTCATTATAGTATTTATGTGAAACTATACTGGGTGATTAGGTAACGTAATACATAATATTTCATATGGAATACCTAATATTTAAGGTGTAATCACGTATTAAAGATAAATTATATACAAAACATTAGCCAAACCAACCTATAATAGCAACATAATGTCATATATTAGAGATTTAACCATGTAATAAAGCATAAACAATCAAGTTCTTATTATTGAATGTGTAATCACGTAATAAACATAATTGTATTAACATTAGTTATAACAAATCATATTAAATGTGTAATCACATAATGAGTTTACAATGAATGCGTTATTATTTATGTTGAATGTGTAATCACGTAATGGGTATTCAAAAATCACGTAATGAGTAGTAGGTATTCAAAATCACGTAATCACGTAATGGGTATTTAAAGTCCTATAAATTATTTTTAAAAATACTATAGCAATAGGCTGCTCGAATTAAAGAGAATGAAATGCTCGTTAATACGGTGTAATTTTTTTTAAAATATTAACGTATGAAAAAGTTATAGACATTTGAAAATCAAGGTGAAAACTAGTTAAAGGGGTAAAAGACCATCATACTCTTCCCTTTCTTAAATTGAGAAAAACAAATGTGTGGTCTATCCTACACTTCGTATAAAATTCTTTTCTTGTACATGATCTCTTACCTAATTATATATATATATATATATATATATAATAATTATAATAACATAAAAAAACGTAAAACAAACACCGAGATTATTCTTTTTCGCATTCTCCTTATTTTTATTTTTCTCGAGAGATATGTACTAATCGAAACAACATCTATATTTATATATACACTATATAATAAAAGAAACCAATATGAAACACATGTCACTCATTGGAGCCATCTATTTTTTAGTTTCCCACCTATCTATTATACCTAATTATCAGTAATTTAACTAAAAGATAATTATACAATTGAATTTAATACAAATATATAAATTTAATTAATAATTTTACACTCGTATCTTAACTTCATAAAAAGAATTCGTATAGGAGAGATATAATATCTTAAATTTTTCATAGATAATTATACAACTGAATTTAATATAAATATAAATTTAATAAATAATTTTACACTCATCTCTTAACTTCATAAAAAGAATCCGTATAGGAGAAATCTAATATTATATCATTCAATTAATAAACATAATATCTATATCATCAATTCAATTCAATATCAATCAATATCATCAATCAATCAATACATATAATAAACATGATGGACACATGACGTTCTATAAGGTGATCTCAACTCTTTTTCCCGTCTAAGTAAATAGATATAGGTAATATTTGTTAATAAGATTCAAATAAAAATATATTATTTTAATCCATAAACTTTATCTTTTACTATTTTGTTTTCTATTTATATTTATCATATATTGAATTATAATAAAATAAGCATATAAATAGCTAATGGCTTTACTAATGTTTTCAACTTTTAATATAAATATATAAATAAACAAAAGTAATAATAAAATAAATAAATAAATAAGAACTAAAGTTGGTAGGCGTAATCCCCATGGATTATTTTGTTTAGAACTTTTTTGAATTTTTTATTGTTAGTTATTTTTACAAATTAATTATTTTTAATCGGTTGCTTTTATGGGCGAGACTGTATACTTCCATATGGTAAGAGAATGCGGCAACCGAGCGACAAACGAGCTGAGATAGTTTCATTTTGTCACTAGACTTATGTAGTATATATATTCAACTTTCTTTTATGCACGTTTAATTTTAGTTTCAATCAAGACCATTAAACATTCAAATTAGATACCAATGAGCATATTACAAATAAGACAACCAATGTGGTGTACAAGGAATTTTTTGGTGAAATCTGAATTATTCGTAGCATTTTTTACCTATCATATGGGTTTTTTAAGTTTATTTTATTTATATTAAAATTATTTTATTATTTTAATTAAAACCAAACAAATTCAAAGTATTTTCATTTATTAAATCATGTGTACACGTAAGCTCTAACCTAGCTAATATATTAATATAATTCCTATTATGCAGCGCATAGTTTCCATCATTAACAATCGGTGTAAATTCAAATTTTGAAAATGTAATATCTAGTTTTCTTTTAACACAATCACTAAACAATTTGCTATAAATATAATTTCTGTATAAGTTACCCAGAACACGATATCTCACTCTTTCTCACTCTCAAAGACTCGCAATATTCACAAAATTTTGGCATCTCATCTATGCGAGTCGCCGGAAAAGCCGCACCTCCGGCCAAACATCAACCTGAACGTTTATTTGCGCAATAGGTAACATTTTTACATGCGTTTAAATTGTTCTATCCTGCTCGTTTCGTTTATCCTTTTAAAAGCTTTGTGTCGATTAGTTCTCTGTAATCAATAACTTCGTTTTTTTTCAAATTTAAGTGGGAGTCTCTTTTAAATCGTTTAACTGAGAAGATGACATAATAGAACCAATGTTTTAGTCCACCTTACAGGAATTTACAATGTTAATTGTTTTGTATGTCTAAATCTAAATCTTTGTATAACAAAAAAAAAAGATAGAGAAGTGTAGTTATCGTTTTTTATCTATTAACAAGTAAAGAGGTAGAAGGTATGAAACCTTCTGTTCATTTTTCCTCCAACCATGCACATGAGTGCATGGGATTTTCAACAAAATATATATATATATATATATAATATGATTAATAAACAACGTTTTTCTTGGAAATTAGTTATATATATAATTAAATATATACTAAACTAGGCTAAAAATTTAGTTTTCAATAATGAAAAGTACATAAACAACATTTTCAAACTCATTAGTGTCTTCTTTCCCTTCCCACTGCAATTTTTTGTTAGGTTTCATCAGTATCCCAAGTTTGCTTCCATGTGTATTCATAATTTTCATGTAAAGCTACTAACATTTTAATTGATAATGAGATCCCAGTATAAAAATATAAAAATGTATCGTAAATCCATACAAAATGTTATGTTGTTCGTTTTTAAATTATATTCTAATATGCTTTTAAGTTTTCAACGAATAAAATTTATATACATAATATAATACCCGTGTTTTATGAAATTATATGTATTTTGTTTTGTTTTTTCTTTTATTAAGATTCATCGATTAATGTCAAACTTAGTACTCTGATCATGGCCATGAAACCCTTACATGACAAATGCTAAGTTGATTAAGTTAAAAGAAAATAAAAATATTGGTTAAAATGATAGATTTATTCATAGATATCAAAAAGCATATAAAGATCAAACAACCACGTCAAACAAACTGAAAATATTAAAAAAAAACAATGTTTAAAACGTAAAAAACACAAAAACTACTTTCAATTCATAGAGATAGGAACTAAGTCCCTTTATTGCTAACTTGTTGATTTTATTGATATCACAACTTGTATTAGCATCATCATTCTTAACGCTTGTGATAGGACTTTTACTTTGAATAAATTCTTTATTGTTTCCTTGCGACAAATGTCAAAATTAAGTGACTAATAATAGAATTCTGTTAACGGTAAATTATTAATGTATTAATATGAATCATCTATTTTCATAAAAAAAATACATCAAAATCTTCATCTTTTCTTTAAGTTCATTAATAATTGACTCATCATCAGTCATGTTTGTAACAACATACACTTCATCAAAATTACAATTTTAAAAGCAAGCATCTTTCCAATCAACTTGTTTAAATTGACAGGGAATCTAACTTCTTGGACATCCCGTGAATCATGAAATATTATGATTAAATTAATATAACAAAAATTATAAATGTAATCACAAAAGTATATAGGTGAAGTAAAACCTATTTATACATACAGGTGTTCTGTTTTCTTGAAGCAATTGGTCCGCAAACTTGAGAACAATATTTTCAATAATTTCACCAGCCAAAGGATGAAATAATATTATTGGAATATCATAACTAAGGCCATCTGTAGTCATAAAGCCTCTTTGTGAGCGTTATGTGACACGTGTCGTGTCCCGTCACACAGGGGTGTTATATCAATAGAGCCCGTAGTCATAAAGCCCATACATCATCATTACCCAATTAATTAATAACCCCTTAAATTATACATACATATGTATGTATATATGTGTATGTGAGTGGAGGGAAAGCCATGGTGCCGCGATGTTGATAGCGCTGCCATCCTTTTTTTGCCCGATAAAGCCCCCGTCGTGGTGTGGAGGGCGCCATATGGGCGCTATGGCCCCATATACCGCCCCACTATAGGTTAATGTCTTCCGCTTGAACTTTTATCTTGAATCTAGTTAAATTAAATAAAAAATATATACAGAAGTCGTTTAGATATTAATAAATATAATGATTAAAATAGATAAAAATAGGTTCATAATAGCTTGCAACTGGATATATAACCCCTTTTTTTTTTGTTCTTGGTCATCCAAGCTCTCCACATAGCCACAAACATCACTGCTGTCAAGACCTTCTTACACTTCTGATTTGTACTCCCGTTGACCAGTTATTTACCCGGTGAAGCCAATCAAGTATGCCTTCCTCGACTAACAAAACCAGGAGCCGCACCCAATTGAAAATCTGCATACATATCTCTTTCACCAAGTAACTTACCTCTTTACCTATTAAACCATGTAGAGGTCCAAAAATGGGCAGGTCTCATAGATTAAATAATGGGTCAAAACGGGTTGGGTTGTGCCTACCCACATCACTTTGTATATCGTTCGTTTTTTAACTATCTAAATAATTAATGTGCTAATTGTGATTACAAAATCTATATTATTACAAATCTTAATCTGTATATTTTTAATAAATTGGTTGTTAAGGCTTTTATGCATCTGAATTTTTTTTAATACACTTTGGATTATATTATCCCATTTGATCAGTTCTACCCATTTTTCTTGTGCCATTTCAAATATGCTCTGGATCAAATGAATACTGTTATTGAACAGGTGAAATGGGTCATAAGCCCTTCAACCTAGACCATACAAAAGATAATATATATATATATCAAAATAAAAATTGCATATGAACTACCATTAGTAAACTTGACTTTGCCTTTGATTACAAGTAGCAACCAAACTCAACCACAATTAGCATATGTCTGAAGTTACTCATACATACACATACAAATATCAACATGATGATTTTAGATCATTTTACTTGTACCATCATAAAAAGAATATTAGCTACAATGAGATAACCAATATACTTTTTTATTTATAATTGTGAACCAAATAAATGGAAAAGACATTGGGAATAAGGGTCCAACCATAAACCATACGGTGTCAAGCTCTAAAATACTCTTTTTTCAGATGCCATCATATTTTCATGCCCTGAATGTCCACAAATGATGAATCTACATCTGCAAATGTGCAATCATTTATGTTCTATTTGATTGGTGAAAAGGATCCGAAAATGCAAATCACGACCAAATTGATTTCAATCTGTAATTGCGATTGGTACACTAAGAATCAATAACAATTAATCCATAATACAAACAACATGACTATAATCTAAAATTACACGACAATTGACACAATAAGATCTAAGGTTCACAATTGCCACAATCCTAGCAGGCTGAACAAAGAACTTAAAACACGAATGATCTATCCTAAACTGCATGTGAAGAAAAGGAATTGACCATCAATTCCAAGTCTGCCACATCAATGACTTCATTTGTGGTCATGTTTTGTTTTCTCCAACACCACATAAACGAAATGAGCCCATTCTGATCATGCCAAATTATGTCGGTAACCAAGTATTTTTCCTGTAACAGGTCTTTTAGGGGGACCTCAAATCTCCTCCATCACTACTAATTTAGCAACACAATCCATGAATATATGGTTTAGTGTGGTGAGCTATTACGTGGACCTTTGTATGAAACAACTTTTTTTTTATCATTAGTAACCTTAAAACCTGCTAAGAAATTGGGCGTTATTTATATCTTTTAAACTAAGGTTCTTTTTTTATTGCGGCATTTTTTTTTGTAAAACAAAAAAATATGATGTCAATATGTATGGATATTGATGTAAGATGTTAGCTTGCATTTCGAGGGTAACAACTAACAAAGAGCATAACCTATGTTGAAGATGTGTAATCCAAGTTGTAGCCTAGAAGAAATGCGTAGAATGTAGTACCAAAGGTGACAACAAACATTCGTTGCAAACACATTAATCTATTAGTGTTCGAGAAATGATTAAGAATGCTACACATCAAACGATCTCATGTACTAATCAATGGCACGTGTGGGCTGTGCAATATGAGACTAACCTTGGATGAAAAGATCCCTGGAGGCCAGTTTATATGTCCCGCCACCATTTGCCCTGTCTGGTTGCAATCATCATCGATAGCCTATACATTTGTCGTAAAACTATAAGTGACCAATGACATTTGGCAAGTCATTAGAAGCATTAAGGCTTGATTATGACCAGAATGCCCTGGGAATGCCACAGGAACACATTAACTGGTGATTTGCCTGTTTTTTCAGCAAGAAATACATCACGTTAACTCTAATAAGTGAAATGGTGTTATAGCTTGTAGCAATAAAATAAAATGAAATAACCTCATCAGTTATCCCATGATCCTTGTTATGTAGCTTATATCATCAGAATCAGCAATGCGTAATCAAAAGGAGGATTTGTTGGAGTTCTTGGATGCTTCAAAGCAACTGCAAATGAATAAAAAGGCCAGACGGGTGAACTGAAAAATGGCATAGACAATTATTTAGACTACATGAAATAGACGAACTACCGAGACCAATTGCACTACCAAAAACCATTGTCTCGGATACAGTTGGTGGATTAGACATCCAACCGGCAAGCAGAGTTAGCTACTTGTGGCAGTGCAAGTTGAAACGGTTGGATATATAGAGCATCCCATATAGGATCATAATCCAGGAATAATAATTTGACTTCACAAACATTACAATATTATATATGTATCTAGATAATAGTTATTGACAAAAACAACTTATAAAATAGATAACTACCCAAGAACCATTGTGAACTTTATCCGAGAATTCTTTCATTTTATCAAGAACTTGCCAAACATCTGGTACAACATTCTTCCCATCACTATTTATCGTAGCATCCTTTGAAGCATGAAGATTGAGACATGTTCTCCGTGCTATTTATCTGAAGTACAATACATAAAATTAAGACCTGAATCAGGTATCAATCTATTTTTTTATAAAATAATAAGTCGCTCCATAATACTAATCGAAGAACTTGATTTCCAACTCATGATCAAAGCTAAACTTAATTCTAAGTCAAAATGGCTTACCAAATCCAAAGATTTGTCTCTGTTCTTCCACTTTAAGAGAAATAAAGTTGATAAATATTTCGGAAAATCCAACGCAAGCCCCTGCCATTAAAATGTAGTTACATCAGCTAAGAATCAATTACTATGTTAATCAAAATTTTCAAAATCCATGGTGAACAATGGAGGATTAGAAGATGAAGAATCGGTTTCCATGGTGACCGGGTAATATAACAAACATTTTGGGGTCAAGAAAATGTTTCCATTATAACATGATCGCTGTGTAAAGTTGAGAAACAACTACTTGAACTATTTTTGCAATTTGGATAAAATTACTAGCGACCGTAAGACCAATAGGGCAAGGGTGATGAGGTGACCTTTGTGCAATGTAATGAAGCAAAAAAGATAAGTATGAAAACTTAAACCGTAAGACCAATAGGGCAAGCGCGATGAGGTGAACTTGTAGCAAAAATTATGCATCGCTCCAAACCACCACCACTACTGCCTCGCTGCCATGTGATGTGCCTTTTTTATTTAGAGGCATTCTCGAGTAATATAGATGCAACTTTAATCTTTGTCCATATTCAACAGACCTATTGCATAGAACAATGTCCAATTGAGCCACCTTGTGTAGGCTGCACATACAACCCAATAAGTCAACTTACCAAATTTTAAATGTTCGATTAAAACTTAAAGATTGACTCTATGTTGGTTAATTGCATGTAAATACTGATGATATAGTTTGGCTGCCATGCTATGGGCCAATAATATGTGCATAACGAAGGCTCCACATTTGAATTTCCATGGAGATAGTTTCTAAAAGGCATATGACCATACCAAATATCAGATTTACCTGCTGGTTGTTGAGATGCTCGGCCTTATCATGCCGGGAGTAAACACCTTTCATCTTATGGAATACAACACCTAAACTTAGCATCATAAAATATTAAGATTATAGGCATGTATGCCATTTTCAGTTTGTAAATAATATGAAAATATATCATATTAGCATGCTCAAAATAGTGACATAAAATTATGCTAAGAAAGTAAGATAATAGAACTACAAATTATAATAGCTGTTGTTTTCTCTATAAAATAAGGCTAAGAATATAACACTACAAACAGGTCAAACATGGCGAAACAGGTCAATTTTAGTACATGTTAAACGGTCAGACTGCATTAGTTTGGCCTGCCAAACAATCACCCCATCCGTTTATAATTTAGGAGATTAAATGTGTTGAGAATTATAACCAAAGTAATATTATTAAAATATCTTAATCTTTGAATATAACAAATTATGATGTTGTATGCATTAAAAATAGGTTTTGTGTCACTTTCAACTTGTTTAACCCATTCCGTTTTAGCTAATAACATTTAACCTGTCTGAAATAGAACATAATCCAAAACCCAAATCAGCCCATTCATACGTAAAGTGGTCTAACTCTAACTTGCACCTCTAATGAAGGTTTTCAAATATGTAGAGAACTATTGTAATAATATTGTATTTTTTAACATAATTAAGGTATTTAATATTTAAAAGAACTAAAAAAGACAAAAAAAAAATGGTTAGGGTATTAACCTGACCCGTTACCCAACTCGCCCAACCCCGCCATCCAACTAAATTTATGCGAGAATGATATACATACCACTGAGCACAGATGGTGGTGTGTAGAACTCCTGCACTTTATTTTGACATGAAACAAAATCCATATTCAAGGACCTTGCAGCAAGATATGCAGCTCAAGCAGCAGTCTGGTGGGGCTTGAACTTTAGCGAAACGAAATTACAAAAGAAGAATCAAGTTTAAAAAAGTAACATAGAATGAAAAGAGCGAAAAATATTATAAGCAATCATCTAACAATAGAAATATATTATAATCTTGCGTCTTGGGTTGAAAAGCCCACATGAACTTACCTTGCAAGTAAGGAATTTACAAAAAGTTATTAAAGGAAATATACGATTATTGTTTTTTTAAATTCAAATAGTCCCATGATTCTCCTTACCATGTTCTTGTGCAATTTCATTCCAATCGAGCAACATTTCTTCGGCTTTATTAGTTCTACAACTATGACACCCCAACCGATAACGGAAACATCGGGGCGTGGCACTAGGCGAATCAGATTGATCAAGAGTTTCCATAACGATCGTTTAAAATACAATAATCAACATTCAACATCCCATACTATCAAACTCATAAAATCTTTAAACAACCATTACATATCAAAACAAATCCCTTAAACATAATATCCAATTCGGTCTCCCCTAGATTTATTACATGATTTTTCTAAAGATAAAGATCCTAAACTAAGCATCCAAGCAAAATCCTCAACCTCCCACATATGTTAAAATAAATGTTAATACAATTAAGTAAAGGTGAGCATACAAGTTTGCGTACATAATATATATAAAAGCGTTTAGCATACACCGCATGACATACGTAAGAGATGTGAACTATGTAACCACTTAGATTCATGCAAACCAACAAACCACGATTGATCGAGGCATGCGAACAAGTGTCCACATCCTAAAGAGAAAAAAATGAGAAAATAAAAATGCGAGCCTTAACAACCCCGGGCCTCCGGGTGGCGGGTCAACCTCTAGTATACTATCATGTTAAGGGTGGCGTACAAGCAATCAAACAATACGTAAAATTCAGCATATTTCACGTATAGTCATGTAAAACAGCGGGTTGCGAATAAGCGTTTGAGAGTTGTGTGATGTGTTTTGATATACGAACATATGTGACACCCAAAAGTGCGTTTAAGCGTAAAAGGGTTCAAGTATACTCACCGTGGGTGCGTTTTAGAGAGATGAGACGGGATCTGAGATGAGTCGAGGAGAGCGCCGGATCAGCCTGTAAACGAACAGAAGTGCATCTGTCTTCCGAAATGCTGAAACGGTTAACGGGTGAAAGAACAGTGGACAAGTTCGGGCGAACACGTACCTTGGGGTACAAGTTCGGGCGAACTTGACTACCTGGCTTACTGAAGGTACAAGTTCGGGCGAACTTGTCTTGTTTCTTGAGAAACTAGACAAGTTCGGGCGAACTTGCCCTATTTGGTGAGGGGTAACACAAGTTCGGGCGAACCTGTCTAATTCCTTTGGGAATTGCACAAGTTCGGACGAACTTGCCTGATTTGTTGAAGTCCAAGGCAAGTTCGGGCGAACTTGGTCACCATTCTGGTGACAAGTTCGAGCAAACTTGATCTATTCCGAGCGAACTTGACTGTTTTGGCATCCAAATCGTGCGTTTTTGCGCCGTTTGCTGAGGAAATCGAGTGTTCATCCCTCCAACCTTAAGCCACTGAGAAAAACTTAGGCTGGAGAGGTCTTTTAGCCATTTTACAGAAACTCGGGCTAATCCGAGCGAACTTGATGGTTCGTACGGGTTAGTCCAGCTTGTGTAAAGTGAAGATTTCGTCCTTGTGCTTCCGGATCTGAGATCTTGCTTGACAACGCCTCGTTCCACTTCAAAGTGAATGAAACATACGTCGTTTAGTCAGAAATTTGTGTAAAAATCGATGTTTTAAAGGCTTTACTCAGATCTAAACATAGATCTGAGGGAAAAACAGAAGTTTTGCAGAAAAAGATGAAGATTTTCGTAAACAGAAGAGATTTAATGAAAACGAAGGCAAAGCCTTGTGCAAAATCGTTGTAAAACGTTGTTGTAGTTGAAAATGGGTTGAATCTTACTTAGAAAACAAAGGGTTTCGGTTTTGGGGAGCTCCGGGCGAACTTGCAGCAAGTTCAAATGAGAAGGAGGAGCTGAGTATTTATAGGTGAGGTGAGGAATGAGTGAGCAGACATCAAGTTCAGGCGAACTTGTATCAAGTTCGGGCGAACTAGCTACAAGTTCGAGCGAACCTTGCTACAAGTTCGAGCGAACTTGTATGTCTTGCTGAGTTTGGAGACAAGTCCGGGCGGACTTGTTGGTTGATGAGAGGTTTGATGATCTAGGCAAGTTCGGGCGAACTTGTGATGCACAAGTTCAGCCGAACTTGACCTATTGGTCAAGTTTTGTTCGATTATTTCGCGTTAAGTGCTCGTTTGGCTATTTGGTTCGTATCAGATAGTTATATTAAGCGTTATAATTGATACAATAGTGCGATTTAGCGATTCGTGCATGTGAGAGCGTTGCGATAGCGATTGTAACCATAATATATACAAATATAACACACATAAAGCATAATTCCACATAATTAACTGCGTTTTGCGATGCGATGCGATGCGATGGCACAAGTGTTTATTAAACAATAACAAACTCGGCTATTAGAGTAACATAGTTACTTGTGATTGCGTTTGAATTAGCGATGCGTTTAATAAACGGTTAGATGTGATATAATTGAAATAAAACATACTTAATTAACATAACTTCTTATAATTCGAATCTCGGAATACAAATGAAATTGTGACGGAAATAAACCAAATATAAAATAACAATGAAAATTAGAGTTGTTACAGTCTCCCCTATTTTAGGAAATTTCGTCCCGAAATTTAACTTGTGGCCGTAACAAAGAGATGCGGGTATTTGGCCTTCAAATCACTTTCCAATTCCCAAGTGAACTCCACGCCGCGTTTGCCTTCTCATCGGACCTTCACGATAGGGATGCGAGAGCGTCGTAGTTTCTTGGTCTCTCGGTCCATGATTTCTACCGGCTTTTCCACAAAATGGAGAGTCTCGTTAATTTGTAGATCTTCGATAGGAACATGGAGATTCTCTTCGGCTAGGCATTTCTTGAGGTTTGAGACGTGAAAAGTCGGATCCACGTTGTTGAGTTCCTCCGGTAGTTCGAGTTGGTAGGCCACTTTGCCAATTCTTTCCAGAATCTTAAAGGGACCAACGTATCGTGGCGCTAGCTTTCCTTTCTTTCCGAAGCGGATCACTCCTTTCCAAGGTGCAACCTTTAAGAGAACGTGATCTCCCACTTCAAACTGTAGGGGCTTGCGGCGTTTATCGGCGTAACTCTTTTGACGACTCCGAGCTTTTAGGAGATTGTCTCTGATTTGGAGGATCTTGTCCGTCGTTTCTTGAATTAGCTCGGGACCGGTGATTTGTGCTTCTCCGATCTCGTGCCATGCAATAGGCGATCGACATTTTCTTCCATACAGTGCCTCAAAAGGAGCCATTTTAATGCTGGTATGATAACCATTATTGTACGAGAATTCAATTAAAGGTAAATGCGTATCCCAATTACCACCGAAATCTATAATGCATGCACGAAGCATGTCTTCGAGGGTGCGGATCATGCGCTCGGTCTGACCGTCGGTTTGAGGATGGAATGCAGTACTAAGGTTAAGCTTAGTACCGAGGGCGGACTGAAAAGTCTCCCAGAGACTTGAAGTAAAACGACCATCGCGGTCAGAGATGATGTCACGAGGCGTCCCGTGTCGACAAATGACTTCGTTGGTATAGATTCGTGCTAATCGTTCTACCTTAAAGTCTTCTCGTATGGCAATAAAGTGAGCTGACTTAGTAAGACGATCGACGATAACCCAAATGCTATCGTGACCAAAGGAGGTGCGAGGGAGTTTCGTAACGAAGTCCATAGCTATACTCTCCCACTTCCACATCGGGATTTCGGGTTGTTCGAGTAAGCCAGAGGGCCTTTGATGTTCGGCTTTAACTTTGAACAAGTTAAGCACTTTGGGGACGTACAAGGCGATATCCTTTTTTATGCCCGGCCACCAATACTTAGCGTAAAGGTCCTTGTACATTTTGTCGGCTCAGGGATGAATGGAATATCGAGATCTATGAGCTTCGGTCATCAACAACTCTCGAATGTTATCACGACTTGGAATCCAAATACGATCGAGATAGTAATAAATACCATTAGGCTTAGCTACGAGCTGGGTTTCGGCACCACATTTCATTTCGTCTTGAAGGGTATTCTCGTTAAAACAAGCAAACTGGGCTGAGCGAATCAAAATTTCAAAATCATTCAAAGCTTGAGAGTCACGAACACTATATACATAGCTTCGTCGACTGAGAGCATCAGCTACAACGTTTACTTTGTCGGGATGGTAGTGTATCTCACAATCATAATCGTTGAGAAGTTCAACCCATCGACGTTGGCGCATGTTTAGTTCTTTTTTATTAAAGATATGTTGTAAGCTTTTATGGTCGGTGAAGACCGTTCACTTGGTACCGTAAAGGTAGTGTCGCCATATCTTTAATGCAAAAACAAATACACCGAGTTCGAGATCGTGGGTAGTGTAGTTCTTCTCGTGGATCTTGAGTTGTCGAGACGCATACGCGATAACCTTGTCTCGTTGCATGAGAACACAACCAAGGCCAAGGTTAGAGGCATCGCAATAAACAACGAAGTCGTCGTTTCCGTCGGGTAAAGCGAGTACAGGAGCGTTGCATAGCATACGCTTGAGCGTTTGAAAGGCTTCCTCTTGCTTGGAATCCCAAACAAAAGGTTTGTCTTTATGAGTTAAAGCGTTAAGCGGCATGGCGATTTTAGAGAAGTCGGCGATGAATCGACGGTAATAACCCGCCAATCCAAGAAAGGAACGGATTTCGGATGCATTCTTTGGCGTAATCCAACTCTTGACAGCTTCGATCTTTGCAGGGTCGACGTGAATTCCTTGACTATCAACGATGTGGCCGAGAAATTGGACTTCTTCGAGCCAGAATTCACACTTTGAGAACTTAGCATAAAGACGATTTCCTTGAAGGAGCTCGAGAACTAAACGAAGATAACGCGCGTGTTCGGCTCTTGACTTCGAGTAGATAAGGATGTCATCGATAAACACAATGACGAAATGATCCAAGAAAGCTTTACACACACGGTTCATCAAATCCATGAAGACCGCGGGTGCATTTGTGAGACCGAAAGGCATGACCACGAATTCAAAATGGCCATAACGGGTACGAAAAGCGGTTTTCGGTATATCTTCTTCCAACACCCGTAGCTGATGATAGCCAGAACGTAAATCGATCTTAAAAAAGTAAGTAGCACCTTGAAGCTGATCAAACAAATCGTCAATATGAGGAAGAGGGTATCGGTTCTTTATCGTGAGTTTGTTAAGTTCACAGTAATCGATGCACATTTGGAACGTCCCATCTTTCTTTTTCACAAAAAGAACGGGTGCGCCCCAAGGTGAAGTGCTCGGGCGTATGAAGCCTTTATCAAGAAGCTTTTGAAGTTGGCTGGATAGCTCGCACATTTCCGAGGGTGCAAGGCGATAAAGAGCTTTAGCGACAGGAGTAGCTCTGGGAATTAAGTCGATACGAAATTCAACATCTCGAGTAGGGGGTAAACCGGGTAAATCGTCAGGAAAAACTTTAGGAAATTCACAAACAACGGGTACATCTTTCTAG
Source organism: Scalesia atractyloides (assembly GCA_947069175.1). Classification (NCBI taxonomy): domain Eukaryota; kingdom Viridiplantae; phylum Streptophyta; class Magnoliopsida; order Asterales; family Asteraceae; genus Scalesia; species Scalesia atractyloides. Next base: position 19,258,625 of record CAMTDV010000015.1, on the reverse strand, counting down.
GTTTTCTTTTCTTCCTCCGGGTTCACGATGTGGGCGAGGAAAGCGATGCATTGCTTTCTCAAGCATTTATTTGCTCGAGTACAGGACATAAGCATCAACTTCTTTGAGGGGGTTTCACCGTAAACATGGAGTTGATCACCGTTTGAGAGAGGGAAGCGAATCATTTTATCGAAGCAAACAACTTCAGCATGATTCTCACGAAGAAAATCCATGCCTTCTATGATATCGAAGCTACCTAACTGCATAGGTATGAGATTGATCGAGAAGATTTGGTTGTTCAGATCGAGAGTACAACCACGTAGGACGGAGTTAACGGTAACAGTTTTTCCGGTGGCGACTTCCACATCGAAAGTCTTTGGGATTTAGCGCGTTTACATTTTAAAACCTTTTCGAATTCTAACGATACAAAACAATTATCGGCACCAGTATCAAATAAACATGAAGCATAAATACCATTAACAAGGAACGTACCGTTGACAACATTGTTTTCATTCTGAGCCTGGCGATGATTCAGATTGAAGGCTCTTCCACACGCAGCTTGTGCTTGCTGATGCTGAGGCTGTGGTGGTGGCTGCTGCTGAGGCTGCTGTTGCTGCGGCTCTTGTTTGACGGCTCGGTTTGGACAGACATTACTGAAGTTGTTTGGGTCTCCACAAGTGTAGCAAGCACGGGCCTTTGGTGCTGGCGCTTGCTGCTGCTGATTAGTCTGAGGAGTGCGAGGTGGAGCTGGTAGAGCTGGTGCTGCAGGGGCCTAAGGAGCTGGCTGTCGCGGGCCTGAACGACAACTGACAGTAAAAGTGGCCGTAAATGTTGCAGTTGGTACGGAAGCGACAGTTGCCTCCAACTGCATGATGATAAGTGCACTTTGAGCACAAGGGATGCGGGCCAATGTATGCACGCTTTGCTGGAGGTGCGGCAGACTGAAATGGCTGAGGGTTTGCTGGAGTAGTGAGTGCACAGTTCTTGTTGGAGTTTTCTCTCTTGCGACCTCGGCGACTGGACTTTGATTCTCGAGGTTGATCGGATGGAGCTGCTGATTCGGTGATGGCCTGACTGGCGACTTTGTGGTTCTTAAAGTAACTAGCCTGAACCCTTTTGTCGTTGATCTCTGCGGCTAGCTGATAAGTTTCCTCAATAGTAGCAGGGCGTGCTGCTTGAACACAGTCAGCGACGCAATCGGGTAAAGCATGCAGGTATTTCTTGATTGCCTTTTCGGTAGTGTCCACCTGACTGGGACAAATGATGCTCAACTGCTTGAAACGAGCTGTTAGGCCAGCGTTGTCTGGACCGTCTTGTTTAATATCCCAAAACTCATTCTCCAACTTTTGAATCTCATGCGGAGGACAGAACTCTTTCACCATGATTTCCTTGAGTTCCTCCCAGGTTAGCCCGTAAGCTTCGTCGTTTCCGCGCTTGTTGCGCTCCGCCATCCACCAATCAAGAGCCCTCGACTGGAATACGCCGGTGGCGTTGATAGTGCGCAGGGCTTCAGGACATCCGCTCTGGCGGAAAGTAACCTCGATAGCATTGAACTAGTGGAACATGGCACTCGGTCCTTTGGTGCCGGTGAATGCGAGTGGTCCACATGCTTTAAATTGCTTAAAGCTGAAGGATGTCTTTGGTGTGTCGTACTTGGAATCCACCGACAAATTGATGCTGACGGTGTGAATCTCGCTGACGATTTGAGGGATAACTTTAGCCATTTGCTTGGCTACCAGCGATGCGATACGCTTATCAGCGTTGTTGCGCTGGATGTTTCTCCTCGTGTGTGATCCCATTGAAGACATCTACACAAAGGATTTAGATTAGATGAGATTCGATTATAATAAGGTTATGTTTAAAATATTTATTATTATTCATACAAGGCACAAAACATATAAGCACGTATCCACGTAAGCACATAAGCACGTAAGCACATAAACACGTAAGCACGTAGTCACGTAAGCACGTAAGCACATATTTTGCACGTATTCACCGATTTCACATAGACTCATCTGTCGACTCCAAATTTCACTCGAACATGCGTAGCGCGTATGAGATTGCGAGTAGTGTAAGCATAATAAGTGATATAAGCGAGATAATACCGCGTACGAGACACGAATGTCCTCATAGGTGTAAGTGAGTTAAGCGTTTTAGTTTGTTGGTGATTATTTAGCGTTTTAGATTACGAGAGTTGTGCGAGTTGTGCATACTTTATAAAGCGAAGAGCGATAAAGCGAGAAATCGAATAATCAATAATGCGAAAAATCGAATAAGCAAAAATTCTCAAAATTTAAACACAAATAATAATAAATTCGATGATGCGTAAATCGACGATTATAGGCTTAAATCGATTGGGAGCGTCCTGGGTTTTGAAACAGTGACTACCCAAAGTGGTTCGAGAATCCTATGAGTTCGGACACACGATTTGGCCTAATAGACAAATGCTCTCTTCGTACCACGGTTAACGGCATTTATCCTTCCAGTTACGTCGTGTTCCGAGTCATCGAATTACTCGAGACTTTGGTGAGATTGAAAATCGAAGAGCGGGACTAGTTATTAAGATGCGGGTTTCACCCCTAACTTAACAACTTCATTCCTAGTTGTGGTTATGCTCACTGATCAAATCGGGAGTTCCCCTAGATAGAAATGGAGACTTTCGTCGAGGTTTGGATATCACTCCTAACTCAACGAAGATATCTCGTGCGAAAGAATATGCGCGAAGTGAATGATCTCATCGAGAGTTCTTGGTTTTCACACCTAATCTCGACTTGATTACTCCTTTTGTGTAATACGAGCGTTCTTCACGTGTATTGTGGTTGCATTAGGAAAAGCAATGTTTAAAGTTCAATTCGAAGGATTCTGGTCAAGTTCGGGCGAACTTGGCATCAGCCTGATGTCAAGTTCGAGCGAACTTGCTCAATTCCAGTGAACTTGTTTGGTGTTGTAGGGGACTGACAAGTTCGGGCGAACTTGTTCAAGTCCGGGCGAACATGATCAAGTTCGGGCGAACTTGATCAATTCGAGCGAACTTATCCCGAAGTTCGGGCGAACTTGTCTGTTCGTATTAGTTTCAGCGTTTTAATCAATGCGTAACAGTTAAATTTAGTATCCTAACTATACACTAGGCTAAACATGGCAGTTCTACCTCATTTTCCGATAGTTATGGCTCTGATACCAATATGTGACACCCCAACCGATAGCGGAAACATCGGGGCGTGGCACTAGGCGAATCAGATTGATCAAGAGATTCCATAACGATCGTTAAAAATACAATAATCAACATTCAACATCCCATACTATCAAACTCATAAAATCTTTAAACAACCATTACATATCAAAACAAATCCCTTAAACGTAACATCTTCTTCGGTCTCCCCTAGATTTATTACATGATTTTTCTAAAGATAAAGATCCTAAACTAAGCATCCAAGCAAAATCCTCAACCTGCCACATATGTTAAAATACACGTCAATACAATTAAGTAAATGTGAGCATACATGTTTGCGTACATAATAGATATAAAAACGTTTAGCATACACCGTATGACATACGTAAGAGATGTGAACTATGTAACCACTTAGATTCATGCAAACCAACAAACCGCGATTGATCGAGGCATGCGAACAAGTGTCCACATCCTAAAGAGAAAATAAAAATGCGAGCCTTAACAACCCCGGGCCTCCGGGTGGCGGGTCAACCTCTAGTATACTATCATGTTAAGGGTGGCGTACAAGCAATCAAACAATACGTAAAATTCAGCAGATTTCACGTATAGTCATGTAAAACAGCGGGTTGCGAATAAGCGTTTGAGAGTTGTGTGTTGTGTTTTTGATATACGAACATATGTGACATCCAAAAGTACGTTTAAGCGTAAAAGGGTTCAAGTATACTCACTGTGGGTGCGTTTTAGAGAGATGAGACGGGATCTGAGATGAGTCGAGGAGAGCGCCGGATCAGCCTGTAAACGAACAGAAGTGCATCTGTCTTCCGAAATGCTGAAACGGTTAACGGGTGAAAGAACAGTGGACAAGTTCGGGCGAACTTGTACCTTGGGGTACAAGTTCGGGCGAACTTGACTACCTGACTTACTGAAGGTACAAGTTCGGGAGAACTTGTCTTGTTTCCTGAGAAACTAGACAAGTTCGGGCGAACTTGCCCTATTTGGTGAGGGGTAACACAAGTTCGGGCAAACTTGTCTAATTCCTTTGGGAATTGCACAAGTTCGGGCGAACTTGCCTGATTTGTTGAAGTCCAAGGCAAGTTCGGGCGAACTTGGTCACCATTCTGGTGACAAGTTCGAGCGAACTTGATCTATTCCGAGCGAACTTGACTGTTTTGGCATCCAAATCGTGCGTTTATGCGCCGTTTGCTGAGAAAATCGAGTGTTCATCCCTTCAACCTTAAGCCACTGAGAAAAACTTAGGCTGGAGAGGTCTTTTGGAGCGAGTTTAGCCATTTTACAGAAACTCGGGCTAATCCGGGCGAACTTGATGGTTCGTACGGGTTAGTCCAGCTTGTGTAAAGTGAAGATTTCGTCCTTGTGCTTTCGGATCTGAGATCTTGCTTGACAACGCCTCGTTCCACTTCAAAGTGAATGAAACATACGTCGTTTAGTCGGAAATTTGTGTAAAAATCGATGTTTTAAAGGTTTTACTCAGATCTAAACATAGATCTGAGGGAAAAACAGAAGTTTTGCAGAAAAAGATGAAGATTTTCGTAAACAAAAGAGATTTGATGAAAACGAAGGCAAAGCCTTGTGCAAAATCGTTGTAAAACGTTGTTGTAGTTGAAAATGGGTTGAATCTTACTTAGAAAACAAAGGGTTTCGGTTTTGGGGAGCTCCGGGCGAACTTGCAGCAAGTTCAAATGAGAAGGAGGAACTGAGTATTTATAGGTGAGGTGAGGAATGAGTGAGCAGACATCAAGTTCGGGCGAACTTATATGTCTTGCTGAGTTTGGAGACAAGTCCGGGCGGACTTGTTGGTTGATGAGAGGTTTGATGATCTAGGCAAGTTCGGGCGAACTTGTGATGCACAAGTTCGACCGAACTTGACCTATTGGTCAAGTTTTGTTCGATTATTTCGCGTTAAGTGCTCGTTTGGCTATTCGGTTCGTATCAGATAGTTATATTAAGCGTTATAATTGATACAATAGTGCGATTTAGCGATTCGTGCGTGTGAGAGCGTTGCGATAGCGATTGTAACCATAATATAAACAAATATAACACATAAAGCATAATTCCACATAATTAACTGCGTTTTGCGATGCGATGAGATAAGCCATGCGATGGCACAAGTGTTTATTAAACAATAACACACTCGGCTATTAGAGTAACATAGTTACTTGTGATTGCGTTTGAATTAGCGATACGTTTAATAAACGGTTAGATGTGATATAATTGAAATAAAACATACTTAATTCACATAACTTCTTATAATTCGAATCTCTGAATACAAATGAAATTACAACGAAAATAAACCAAAAATAAAATAACAACGAAAATTAGAGTTGTTACAACAACCATAGCACGCTCTCATATATGAATTAGAGTATCATACTGCACCACCATAAATAAATTAGCAAACGACTCACCATTATAAAAATAATTTTGCTGACTAAAGTTAAAAATAAAGTAGAGATCTTGGTTTAAAAAAGCGCGCCTGAGGCGCGCCTAGGCGCGAGGCGCTTTAAGGCGCAACCTCCGGGGCTTTTCCGCTCAGCGCCTTGTGTAATTACAAGAAGAAACCAAAAAGCGCAAAAGCGGTGGCTTTTTTGGGGGCTTTTTTGCCTGAGGCGTTTTACTGCATAAAGATGTTGTACCTTGGGTTTTTTTACTTGTACATGCAAGTAAAATGGTATAAAAGCCTTATTTATAGCTATATTTTGGTTAAAGGAAGCTAAAAACATATGGGATATACAAAGAAAAATTATATGAACATCTTGCGCCTCAGGTACAAAAAGCCCACCGCTTTTGCGCTTTGCGCCTCAATTTTAGACCTCGTCGCTTTTGTGCGCCTCTCGCTTTTTTAAACCAAGGTAGAGATAGATATGTAATGAAGATAACTCGCTTGTGTGCGAACATATTCTTAACTGGTGGTGTCCCATACATGTGCTTTGTTCTCCTTATCCTCGATATCCATGTCAGAAATTTGACACAACGAAGACAGCTACATCAACACTGACAACACACCTTTTGATAACCTGCAGTTAAAGAAAAAGTAAAAATGCATTATATATGAGAGAGAGGGGGAGAAAGTGTAATGTACGAAATGGCTTATCGTGGCTCGTACGCGATTGTGAAATCGCATGTTATAAAATGACTATGATGAAATCGCATGTTGGTATTTTGGATGAAATCGCATGTTGGTTTTTGTAACAATTTCGCATGTTAATGTTTCATCATAAATCACATGTTAAAAAATAGTGAAATCACATGGAGGATGAAGATCTGACGGCTGGGGGTTCTCGCGTATGCAATGTACGATAACCATTTTTGTACGTTAACTAGCCTCTCTCTCTCTCTCTCTCTCTCTATATATATATATATATATATAGGATCCGGTTCAAATGAGAACCACCACGAGTTGCGAGAACTAGGCCATCCAAGAGGTTTTTTCGAATTTTTTTTTCTTAAAAGTCGTAAAAACAATCACTTGTTCCCGTAAAAAAGAAAAAAATGGCGCATACCCACATTTACATGAGGCGTAAAAAAAAATATTTATCTTTTTCCAAAATTTACATATGCCGTAAAAAAACTTGCATCAGTCAAAACTACCCGCTCGGCAAATATCTAAATTTTTTTTACAGATGTGTTTATAATTTTCCCATCTGCGTTTGTGTAAAAAACTTTTGACCCAACTCGCGCCGGACTAAAAAGTTCTCGCGGTTCTCGCAACTCGTGGTGGTTCTCATTTTACCCATCCCCTATATATATATATATAAATAAATTACAACAATAAACAATTTTAGTAATCTAAAAAGTAGGCGCCCTAACAAACTTTTCAATGAATGCCATAGCAACTCATACGAATTTAACTAAAAGCTATCGACCCAGAATAAAGTGACTAAACAATTAAACATTTAACTTCAGAAATTAGGTGATAACTTACTATAGAGTTCAGCAAGCTAGCACTTAATACTATCAAAAGTATAAAGGCTACTAATGGCGTACACTAAAAGGGCACCCATGACCAGTGCGGTAGGCAAAGGTGAAGGCACAAAAGTATTCTTGACCGGTGGTGTCCCATACATGCGCTTTAATCTCCTTGTCCTCGATATCTGTGACCTGTGTTCGAAAATCGACACCAATATAATTATGAAAGAAAAGTACAACCATAAGTAACTGGTATGATAACTTAGAAATAATGTGTAAGATGACCCTAATCAGGGCCGGCTCAAGCCATTTGAAAGCCTAAAGCGAAATTGAAACTTGGGTCTTTTTAGTTTGGCAATTATTGACATTACAAGCTAAATCAAAAAGATAAAAAAAACAAATTGCATCTAAAAAACTAATCAAAAGATGTTACATTAGAATATTTGTTTGTTTATTTTACTTCTTGAATTATGTTTGAATAAGATCTCAGTCTTGATAAATGACATTAGTATGGACTAAGAAATGATATAATGCATAATGGGATCTTGTGACGTAACACCATATACATGACAAAGAATAATGCTAGAAAATAAAACCTTACCTATTCTTTTGACGCTTATGCTTCACAAGTATGGCCGAAGCAAACAAATCATTTTTGTTAACAATGTAAAAAAAAACAGATCAAATAAAAGGAAAAAAACACAAAATCAAAAGAATAATAACCTGATTAACTTACAGAATGAGAACAATAAAGAATCACTGTTAATTATATGCAAAAAAAAAAACATACAAACATCATTAATACAAATAAAAAAGAACGATCAAAGATATTAAAATTAACAATTAGAATTACAAATAACACTAACATGATTTACTTATGGAATCACAACAACAAAGAATCTGCATTGATTATAGGCAAAAAAACATATAAACATCATCAATTAAATCGGAAAGAACGATAAAGATGGAACAAATTAACATCAAAATCCAAACCGATTCTTAGTTGGAGCCCGTGTGGAGTTTTATTAGATTGTTTTTCCCTAATTTTCCCACCAAAGTGGAGTTTTATTAGATTGTTTTTCCCTAATTTTCCCACCAAAACATCAAAATGGTTGCACCAGGAGAGGACATGTGTCCCAAACCTTATTCATATTATATATATATAGATACAACTCGGCTCAGCTCATTCAAAAAATAAACCAAGCCCAAATAGCCATGGCTTGGCTCGTTTCGACTCATGAGCATTCCTAATTTCTTATGGTAAACTGCCTGCTGAACACATCCTCATATCATGCTCAGTTGCTAATACGGTATCGACCATCATTATTCCTTAGCCAATGGTGCAATTTACCCCCGATATTTGTCTTCTCAGTTTGTGATCCGCTTAACTCTTCGCGGACCAAATTTAATAAACCTATGAATAATGGAAGCTGATAGCTACTTTTAGAGTCTATATGAAGGTTACATATTCAACAAATTTTACTCAGAACTTCAAACTCATCATAGCCCTATCATAAACTCTAATATAGCAAAAGGATGACTAGGAGAAACTACACATATACATTAATGTGTATATTAACGAAATTCAACACATATTTAGGAAAAAGTTAAAGAATAGAACTCTGTTATACGTAAAGAATGGTTGAACATATCACAAACTAAATCAACACATATAAAAAAACTACACATATACATTAACGTGTATAAAACGTAACTATATAGGCATATGAGCTTGGTGGGTCTGGATTTTTCATAGAATAATTTCATCGAACACCTTGGCTACAGCCAAAATCACCATCGAAAAACTTAAATTATGGAAGGCTAGGCTATTAGCGTAGAAAATTGATCAAAAAAATCAAGTTATTTAAACTATAGAACATGAAAATAGCTAAGTCTTATTAACACTGGGTTTTTATTAAAACTGGTTTCAACCTGAACTAAACTGACGTTTTGTATACTGGTTAGCATTCTCGATCTTTGAAAATGGTTTAAAAAACATTTTAAACAGGAGAAAAAAAATTTTTTGGCCCAAAATCAGTGATAAAAGATTTATGAGCGTGAGATTATATGGTATAAACGTACTTATTTTATATACCTGTTGCACTTTTCTTGTATACTTGTACTTCTAAAGTTTTAATAATATGTAAAAACACGCAGTAAAATAAAATATTCGGGTAAAACATTTGAGCATTTTGATAATTAGTTTTAGCTCAACTTTACATTTAGGCTTTGCGCTATCTTATGAGGTTGCAAAAAGAGTACACATGTGGTTTACTAAATGTAGTTCAACGCTCAGCATTTGGATGGTAAGCTGCCGAGTTAGTTCACTCAATGCATATTTTAGAATATTTCGAGGTATTTTGGAATTGTCATTACTCATTATTAGTCAGTTTTATAATATTTTGCTGTTAGAAGTTTGTAGTATTATATGCATACATGTATATTTATGAAAGTATAAATACATAACTAACTAATATAAATACATAACAGACTAATACTTAACCAATCCTACAAAAATACTTTATCATCCTTATCTTTTTGGCACCTTTTTTAACCCTGACATGCTCACCGTAGGCATCCCTCAAACTATGAGATGCCATCCAATGAACTCTCAAAGTTATCAGTTAAAACTATCTAGAATCAAGAATCCCCACAAACCCTAACATCAAATAAAGAACCCTATTAAAAAAAAATTAGAAAAATAAACTCAAAATCTGGTATAATACAGTTCAAATCAGTTATGTGTACCTAAAATCAAGAATACCCACGAAACCTGATAATAATATTTTTTATTAAGTACATGTTAATAATCAAGATAAGTCTAGAGGACTTACTTTCCGCAGGTCCATGAAATCACAGATAATACTTTTGCATCCCATCATTGATCATCTCCACTTTGTAATCACTAAAGCACATAACAAAAACAAAGCCTAACCATTAAACATGCCTGAATAAATTTGGATTCCGATCAATTCACTGTATTAAATCTGAAATTTGCTGCAATTATTACATTGAGTTAATAGTTGCAGGTGTTTATTGTCGAATTTGGTTTACTCCTAACTGAAATCGTTGATTTTGCGGCATTCAATTAGTATTAACAAACCCTAGAAATCCCCATGAAAATTATAAGATCAATTAAAGTATTACAACTCACAATAACAATAACAATAAAAATGTATGACGAACCTGGATCACAATAACAATAACAATAACTATCGATTCATAAAAACCCTAATCTCGTTAAAGATGAAACAACAGATCATGTATACAACAGATTTGTGATAACCCAAATATCGTAGAACATGAAAAAGGGTAAGGAAATCGAACCTTGGGGATGACTAAATCGTTGAATATCTTTAGTTTTCTAAGCCAACAAAATCAGAGCAGATGAAGCTGTGAATCTAGGGTTTCAGAGCTTGGAGAGGCGAATGAATAAATCATTTGACGCTGTGAAAAAAATGAGTGAGTAGAACATTTAGGGTTTTTTTTTACTTCATTATATACTGGAATCCATATAGAAAATATCACTTTTTCCCATGTTTTTCCACCAAAACACTTAAATGGTATGTATATGTGTCCCAAACCTTATAGAGAGAGATTTTTAGTCCATCAAATGTTAGAATTTCTAAATGAATTATGTACTAATATAATTAATAATGAACAAGATGAATATCGCATGAACACTAATTTAAATCAAGTTACCGCTTTTATTGGAACCGCCGTAATAGGTTTTATTCAACTAGTCGTAATGCATTTTGTAATTAAACTAGTAAAATACCCTGCGCGTTGCCGTAACATTTCATAAAAATTTTACGTTAAAACATGGACCAACCGAAAACGTACATAAAAGATAACACGAAAACGTATTATATTTGACTCGACTCTTGCAACACTTGTAAATTAGGAAAACTAAGTATTAGGTCGTATTGTTTATATATATTTTTGGTGTGTTTGATTTAAGTATATTGTTGGTGTCATATTACTTAGGATAATTTTGGCGCGTGGATCATTCCTTTCATTACTAGTGCGGTTTTAGCTAACAGGTTGACGGACCGTAAACTGTGAGAGAATCTTACAACTCCCTCTTTTTATGCCACCTTTTTGGGGTGTATCATGTGCCGCATTTCGTTATTACATTCTACAAGATTTAAATACGTGCAATAACCATTATGTGAAGTATATGTGTTATGTGTTGGTTGATGATGATCACTTGGTGCATTTCATTCAAGTTGGACATCATATCATCATAGGCTCGTCTGTTCCCCATTACCTATGAGCGGAACGTGACGTTGCCAACATACGAGGCCAGCTCCGTTTGATTGAGCTTAGACCTTGCAGCACACCCTAATACCGTGCAACATGCATACATTCATTGGAATCATTACATTTGATTGGTTTATTGTTTGAGGTTGTTTAGGAGGTTTGTCATATGACAAGTAACATATTTACTTACGTTGTTTAATGCACGCTTTCTCAATAAATAAATTAAACATATTATTTTCCTAAAAACAAAAAGATTCACTCGCCAACTTTTGTTGATCCAAAAACTACTTTTACACATGATACAGGTGAACCAGCAAGACGAGAAGATTGGACAGAGGATGGACCTTAGTTAACAAGAAACTGTTTAGTGTAGATTATGTGTTATGAAAAATGTCTCTTATCTAATTGTTTTCGTTGGATTATTTGATATGTGAAGCATTTAATATAGTTTAATGATTATTTAAAATACGTAATAGCAAGTCATAAGCTTTGAATCAACCAATCATGACCCGATCACCTATTCTGCTGTGGGTCAGGGTATGACAAAGTTAACCTTAGCTACACATCAAGATGAAAAAGAAAAATTTAACAAACATAAGTTATTAAAGGAAACTAAAAGAATATTGGATTTACATAACCTCAGATTTCACCAATAGGCCGATAATACTCATAACTTTCTACTTGTACCACACCACTCCTAGATTTCAACTTATTGTTCGATAGCACTGTTAAGCTAATTGAACCCTAATAAAATTAGTTTTTATTTGCTGATGTAACTCTTGTATGTTGACGTGACATCTGACTTGACTTTTTGATGACACGTCATCTAACTTGACTTTTTTGATGACGTGTCAGCTAATGTTAGCAAATTGGGTTAGTTTGGGAGTGGTGTGATATAAATCGAAAGTTGAGAGTGCTATCGCCTAGTTGGTGAAAGTTGGGGTTATTTAAAACGAAGAGTAAATATCCCGTATAAAGTATCTTATTGTACAAAACGTATGAATGGAGTGGAAAGTAAAAAAAAACGTGGTGGCATTTTCATTATTGTTTTAATCGTAATTACCATACAAGATCAAAATTACCCTACAATATCATTTGTAGAGTAATTATGATATATACGATCAAAATTGCCCTACAAGATTATTTGTAGAGTGGTTATGATACTCTACAAAATTAAGATACAATATCAAAATTATCCTATAAGATAATTTGTAGAGTAATTTTGATAATTACCATACGAGTAAAATAATTACAAAAATGACATCATGTTTTTTTAACTTTCAACTCTATTCTTACGTTTTTGTACGATAAGATACTTTGTATATGATCTTTTGTCTTAAATCCAATATCCAAAATTTTATGTTCGAAAGAAATAAAATAATAATATTTTAAGATCGATGATGAATAAAGAGGCGGAAAGCAAGTTCTAGAGTTCTAGGTCAAAGCGGGAGAGCAGTCCTCCAATCCAACCCACATCACTCGATTCACAGTTGAACCTGCTTATCACCTATGGAAACCCCAACAGTGAAACAGGAGGAGGAGACCATGGAGTCTCGCATACGCCAAGCTATGAAGTCTCGTCTTCAACATTTCAAAGACCAATCCGAGTATGCTTCCTTACTCTTCCCCTTTCTTTTCGCATCCTATGTTAATATTTCTATCTCATATCGATACTTGCTTGTTTGGTTGTGCTAATTTAGTACAACAAGTTGTGGGTTTGGTATAAAAAGGCATGAATTTGTTGTTTCCTAGCACTTGGGCTTTTCGGTATTCTTGTTTGATTGCTTCCTTGATACGAAAGTCATATGCTTGTGTTGGGTACTTGAAAATTGCTCAGATATGAGTATGCTATTTAGGGTTTTTGCAAAAGATGCACATGGGTTCATTTACTACATATATGTTGTGAATTTAGAGTTTGCTAAATATTTGTTTATCTGGTGAGGTGCATGCTTAATGGGATCATTTCTTTTATTTAAATTGATCAGGAGTTATATGCCATGTAGGCTTTTTGTGGCAGATGCACACTTATTCGTATAGTACTTATGTTGTACTCAGAATTCAATATTTAACCCTTCAATGGTATCTTCCTCTCTATTTCTGGCATCAGGATAACTGTAATTTCTTTCAATCAAATTTCTCTAGGTCTAGAAGGTCTTCTTCGCTTAATCGTATCAAATTAGTAAGCACTAAGCACGACCTCCTCTAATGTGTCTAGGTTGTTGGGGATGTAGCCACTTTTATGAATAGGCAGGTTGCCGAAATTAACATTTTTTATTTCCTCAAACCGACCAAACCGTGTATATTCTTGTTTTGCGTTTTCTTTCTGTTTGAATTCGTGCGTGTGCGTGTGTTGCATCAGTTTCAGACTTAACATAGGCTTAGTTGCATTTTTTAGATTGTTCACTTAAATTTTAAGCAGGTGGTTGTTAAGTTTGTATTGTAGGTTTTTTCAGGCTCTTTCTTACCTTTCTCAATGGTTATTTAGGCCTAGTTTGAACTGTGATTGCCAGTAGATCTCGTCATCCAACAAATCGGATATTTAACTGATGCAATACTGCATTCATATGTACATATCTACATGGATACGTGCATTTATGCATAATAGCATACTAAATGGAGGTTGAAGTTTTGATGCTTTTACTTACAAATGGGCTGATTTGGGTTCACTAGTGGGCCAAATTGGCTTCCACTCGAGCGGGTCAAATTATTAAGAGGGTCTAATATTTTATGAAATACACTGATATGCATAAATTTTCATAACTTGTCTTATCGATTTAAATCAAGACTAATATCACAGTTATAGTTATTCTTTCATTATGTAAGACACCCTTTAGCAGAAAGTTTTGGAAAAACAGAAGTAGAAAGTGCTTGTGGCTTACCCGTTCTCTAATTTTTTATTTTTCCTCATAAATTAAGAACTAGAAAGAAATTTGAAGCATTGCACATCATTTTGGTTGTGCGCGTACTAGAACGTTTCTATCTTGTTTCTTGTTTGTCTTGTATAATTTGCAAAGTTATGACAGCCGTGAAATATCTCTAATATCTATGTTCTTCTTCTCTTTCTTGAGACAGTTCTTTAACGTTTGAAGGAGTCCGAAGATTATTGGAGAAAGACATGGTTTTAGATACATACGCATTGGATTCACATAAAAAGTTTGTTAAACAATTGTTGGAAAAGGTGCCTCTTCCTATAGACTTGTTGTTAATTCAGGTTCATTCAGCAATAAATATGATTATTTATCCCAGAGGCCCCTTGCGTTTGAAATACTCCAGCTTATTGTATGATATCACCTCTTATATGAAGTGATGCGATATAATAGAATAGGTGACATACCTCTTCTAAGTAGTTAGTGCGGTAAAATATCGGATATCGGTCAAGGACCGATATTCGAGATATAGGTTATCGCAATGGGATATTGGTAATTTTAATGTCATGTAGAATTTATATATATAGCAACTTAACACTAACAATTCAGCATGCTCTTCTACCATTAACAAATTAACCTTTTGCAACTTGCAAAACACTAACAATTGTAGCAATTAGGAACTGATTAAGACTTAAAACACTAATAGCAGCAATAAGAAGAAAGACGAATGGTAGAACTAAGAAGAAGGGTACTGTTATCGGGAAAATCAGTGATATATCAGTCAAATAGTGGTCGAATATCGGTCAATATCGCCGATAATATTGGTACCGATAAACTGACTGATATTTCGATGTTATACCAGGGGACCGATAACCGATATATCACCGATATCTCGGTGTTATATCGCAATATTAACTACATAGGTCACCTCTTATATCTCGTGGTATTGGTATATGAATTTTTTATATAAACTAAGTTAAGTGATTGACACTTGCATGGTAGTTTTTGAGTGGCGCAGAAGAAGATGACGAGCCCAAGGGTGGGGCCCAAACTAAGTTAGAAGAAGAGTCGGTTAAAGAAGTAAAAGTTGAGGACTCTTCCGTAACGGACCTTTCATCAGCCAAAACCGAAACTCCGGACAAGGAAACCGACAAAACACCTAACGAGGACATGATAAAAGAGGCTATTTGGAACAAGGCAACTTATTTTAGATCTAAATCTGAGTATGTAAATTAAGTAAATTTCAGTTTTTTTTTTTTCATTTTTTCTGAGCAGACCGTTTGCTTATAAATGGGTCGTGTTTTATTCCACCTAGTTATGTTTTAAAGAAGTTTAAACCTTGGTTCTAAAAAGCGTCAGATAATATCATCAGCCTTTTTATCAAGTAAACCATTCATAGTTTCTTCAGACCTTTGGTTGTTTCTACATATCAATAGGGCTGCAAACAATCCGAACGAATTGTTCACGAACACTTACCGAACAAATTGTTAGTGTTTGTTACGGAAATATACGTGTTCACGAATTGTTCATGAACACTTACCGAACGAGATTTTTTGTTCGTGTCGTGTTCGTCATTGAGGAAATGAACGTGTTCGTTTGTGTCCGTTTGTTAATTTTAGATACCGAATGCAAACGGACATTAATGAACACAAACTAATGTTCATGAACAAAAACAAGTGTTCAGAACAACATTGATATTTATTAAATATTTTATTTGTCCGAATTGTGAAGTATTTAAATAAAATTTAAAAATAAAAAACACTAATTAATATCGAAAACAAACGAACATTCACGATCATAAATGAACGAACGCGTCCTCTGTTCATGTTCGTTCATTTAAATAATAAACGAAACTTCTTGTTCGTGTTCGTTCATTTATTAAACGGACAAACACAAACGAACTTCCCGTCGAACGGTTCATGAACTGTTCACCGAAAGTTCGGTTAGTTTTCATCCCTACATACCAACCTACAAACCCTAATTTTGTGGTAATTAAATAATCTATTAACACCCTTTGACTTGTTTACGGAATTTTTGTTTTTCTCTTCAGGGAACTTACGTTGGCTGGTGTCCGACGCCTATTAGAACAAGATCTCGAACTCGAAAAGTTTTCTCTTGACCCCTTCAAGAAACTAATAAGTAAGCAGTTAGACGAGGTGAGATGATCTGTTCTACTGAACGGTGCTTTGTGTGTGGGACCTACATCTTATTTTTCATGTCACAGATGTTAAATTCTGAAAGTAACAAGGATGCTGAGTCTTCACCTTCACCATCGCATATTGAAAATGAGAATATACAAGCCGAAGTAAAACGGAAAAAGAAAAAGGCTGTGAAAGAAAAAGTAAAAAAATCTGAAGAGACCAAGAAACGTAAAAAACCCGTTCAAGAAACCGAGCAACCAAGGAAAAAGAAGGTCAAGCAACCTGAAAAATCGTCGGTTGAGAAGAACAATGTACAAGATCAATCTTCTGATGAATCGTCTGGTGGAAAATCTGTGAAAGTTAGTATATTCGTCTTTTCATTAGTCTGATAACTAGAGGTGGCAAATTACGGGTTTTTTAAATTGCGATAAAAATTTATGAAACATGTAGCTAAAAGGTACATAATGAGCCAAGCCCGAGGTCACCTAAGCTCAAGTTTGGCTTGTTTAATCTAAGAGAGCTCAAGCTCGGTTAGCATGGAACTTTATTACTAAAGATCGAGCTCGGATCATTTATTGTTTATTTATATACATATATAATTAACGTATATATGTACTTATACATATGATAACATCATATGTATTATTTAGTCATTTTTAACATAATTAATATATAATACTATTTCATATCTAATTATGTATTTATTCTATTAACTAAACTATTATATATATATATATATATATATATATATATATATATATATATATATATATATATATATATATATATATATATATATATATAATAGGCTCGTGAGCCTTTTCAAGCTAGGTGTATGAAGCTCGAACTGGAGCTTTTTCAACATCCTAAATTGTTTATTTAAAAGAACTTATACTATAATAATATAGTTTCTCTAATTATTTTTAATACAATATATTTCTTCCTAGAAACTATTTAGTATATATATATATAAAGTTTTGGTGGCTAGCACATCCAAGTTACCTTTGACTTATTTTGACCTGAAACCATTTTGAGTTGGGTCTGTTTTGCAACCTCTGTTGATAATTGGTCTTCTTTGGTTCAATTACATACAGAAGGAAGTGGTAGCACCCGTATATGGAAAGAAAGTGGAGCGCCTCAAATCAATCATCAAGGCTTGCGGGATGACGTACGTAACTCCATTATCTCTAAAAATCTTTTTAATGTTATTACATTCATTTTACTTTCTATAGCTTTACCTTGTTTCTACAGTGTTGCTCCTACTGTATACAAGAAAGCCAAGCAAGCTCCTGAGGATAAACGTGAGGCCGTCTTGATTAAGGAATTGCAAGAGATTCTCTTAAAAGAAGGTTTATCTACCAACCCTTCTGAAAAAGGTTAGTTAACTGCAAATCGAGTTTGAAATGTCCTACCCTTTTTTATTTTTAATGCATACAACCTCTTAAATTGTTTTATTCAAAGATTTTTGAATAATCATGGTAATAAAGTAGTTTTGTAATATATTTCTGTTTTGTTTTTGGAAATGGACATAAAAGGTACCACACCCGAACTGACTGTTTTGACTCGTCACCAAACCCTTCCATATTTCCACCCAGTTCGCTTAATGCTTTAAGCTGTATCATTATTTATGTCATTAAGAGTTCAGTTTCTGATGTTAGAGTAAATTCCACGGATGGTCCCTGTGGTTGACCAAAATTTTGGATTTGGTCTCTAGCTTTTCATAAGTACACAAATGGTCCCTATTGATTGCACTTTGTAACAAATCTAAAGGTTTCAGCAGGTCCAAGTTAGGGACTAAATGTGTTACAAAGTGCAAATCACAGAGACCATCCATGTACTTTTGGCAAAAGTTGGGGACTAAATGCGTTACAGAGTGCAACCATAAGGAGCATTTGCGTACTTTTGGAAAGCTAGGGACCAAATCCAAAATTTTGGTCAACCACAGGGACCATCCGTGTACTTCACTCTTGATGTTATAATGCTTCACATCATGATGAGATATTTAATTGTCAATGGAAATATGCGCGCGCACACACACATATGTATATAGAGATGAACGTTCATTTCAGAACCAATAATACATTGAGAACCACATAATGCATGTGTACCTGTTGCTTTGAATGTGATACACAAGACAATTATGTAAATGCATTTGTTTCCTTCTCCCACTACTTATGATTATCTTGTGTGCTGAGACGAATGCGTCTATATTTCTTTTTTTTAATAGAAATTAAAGATGTGAAACGAAGAAAGGAAAGAGCAAAAGAGCTGGAAGGCATTGACATGAGCAACATTGTACAAGGTTCACGCAGAAGGTCCACAACATTCCCCCCACCCCCACCAAAACCTAAAGAACCCATTGAGAGTGATAGTGATGAGTCGGAGGATGAAGATGGTTCGGATGATGCAGATGGCTCAGATGATCAAGAGGAGGATGTTCAAGCCACTCAAAGCGGAGATGAGGATGTTCCGGCCACTCAGAGTGGAGACGATCAAGATGATGATGTTCCAGCCTCTAAGAGTGGAGATGATCAAGACGAGGATGTTCAGGCCACTAAGAGTGGAGAGGAGGTCCATGCAGGTAAGGATCTCTCTCTCTCTCTCTCTCTCTTAGTTTCTTGAGATATAAAAAAACCCCGAAATCACAAGTAAATTGTGCCTATGTCTTCTAGTTTTTATCATATGATTGTGACTAGGGGTGTAAACAAGCCTAGATGCTCGAGAGCTACTCGGGATCGGCTCGGTTACAAGCTTGAACGAGCCGAGCCTTAACGAGCCCGAACTCGAGCCTGAAATACACCTCGTTTAGTTATCGAGCCTGAAATACAAAGCTCGTTTAGGCTCGCGAGCGTAAACGATCCCAAACAAAATTTTAGTTATAATATATATATATATATATACATATATTATAATGATAATTATGAATATAACCCAATTTAAAAAGCCCAAGTTTCAACTTATTCTCATATGATTTAAACTAATAACATTGGTGAGCCATGCTTTGGTTCGTTTAAGCGATATCGAAGCGGGGCTCAAGCCGAGATTTTAGCTCGTTTGAGAGTGTTCTCAAAATAGCCCAAGTCGAGCTCGAGCTTTGGGCTTTACTCGTGAGCCGAGCTCGAGCTCAAATAAGTAGACTTGAGCCGGGCTCGAGCTTGAGCTCGAGCTTCATAGAAACATGACGAAGCGGGCTCAGGCTCGGCTTGCCTCGTTTACACCCCTGTGGTGGAGAGTTCAAACGAGAACCACTTTTAGCCACATCATATCGAATCTACTTTACGAATGTTTTTTACACCGTGTCGTTTTTGTAATTGACGGGAAAACGGCTAATAAAAGTAAACATCAGTCAGTTCAAGATGCATACTACATGGTCTATTCAGCAGTGAATACAAGCAAACAACAGTCATACACGATTAGAACCTGTAGTGTATCCACTGGTGTTTACTATTAGATACAATATACGTATAGATTGTATTCACGAGTGAATACAGTATCTAACGTGTTTTAACTTAATTGCAAAAATGCCGCAGTAAAAGAACTTCGTCAAGCTGATCAAACGACGAGAAGTGGTTCTCATTATTCCCGACTTGTTATCTTACTCTCTCTTCATTTATTCTATTTTTTGTGCAGAAACTTTCGACAGTGATTAGTCCGTCATATATATTGATTCCATTTTAATCAACTAAAGATGAAGACCATTGTAATTTGCGAGTGGGGTAACAACTTTCAGGTTTGATTGGGGATACTTTTTTAGCTTTCTAGATGTTAATTTAGTGTTACTTGACTCTAAGCAGTGGGTGATGATTATTGAACATTGTTATCTTATATTATGTTACGGGTTATATTATATTGTGTTATGTTATGCTATGCTATGTAGTCTTAAGATCCAAGAGATCAGTCAGTTTTTGTACTTTAATCCAGCGGTGTAAACGAGCTTAGATCGAGCTTGACTAGGCTCATTAACTTACTAGAGTAGTTCGAGTTCAAGTTATTTACATTTTTAATAATTTTTGCATATAACATAAAATATTTAGTTATTTTTATCTTATACATAACAATAGTTATATATATATATATATATATATATAGGACAAGAATCCGTTAGGAACCACCCTTTATTGCGAGAACCGCGAGAACCAGTGTGAACACAAACAGTAATACCTAAAAAAATAAAAAAAATACCAATGTTTTTTTGTTTTTATTAATATTTTTGAAAAAGTCACAAAATTTAATAAAAAAAATTTCAAAATTTTTTTTTGAGTACCAACTATCTAGGCACATGTGCATTTTCGTCATTTCTTTGACAAATTTCATAATACATTACAAACATTAGACAATTGTACTTTCATTTACACTATCATGTGTAACACACTACTTTTTACGTTACCAATATTAGCAATGCACATGTGTATCTATATATATATCAACATGAAATAATGTGTTTTGGTACACTAATTTGAATACATTTTTCTCTTTCATCTATCATACCATCCATAATACGCTTCCATGCACATGTACATTTTCATCATTTCTTTGACAAATTCCGTAATACATTACGAACATTAGACAATTATACTTTCATTTACACTACCATATGTAACACACTACTTTTTACGTTACCAATATAAGAAATGCACATGTGCATCTATATGTATCAATATGAAATAAAGTGTTTTGGTACACTACTTTGACTACACTTTCTCTTTCATCTATCATACCATCCATAATACACTTCCATTACCTCCTACCTTCCATAATACAATACCATTACCTCCTACCATTTATAATTTTACCAATATTTTCACTTTATTACATGTATATCAACACCGTTTATACCATCCAATCAACATATTACATCATAAAGTGACAACTATAATGAACCCATCAACCACTAGATATAACTAACCAAAAAACATATATATGAGCCTACTTCATTATTCAAAATCACAAACTTTTTGTACCAAAACACAGTATATAATTGTTATACATAATGATGCACATGTGCATTTAAGTAAAATTGAGTGTATTATGAATGGTTTTGTAAATTAAAGTGCAATTGTCTACTAGTGATAACCTATTACTGAATTTGTCGAAGTTATGATACATATGCTCATGTGCATGGATAACTATTACTCGAAAAAAAAAGTTTTTTTTCGGTAACGAAATATAACGATTTTATTAAAAAATATAAAAAAAATTTTTGAGTGTTTTTTTGATTTTTTTAGATTTTATTTTGCAATAAAGGTGGTTCTCGCGGTTCTCACAATAAAGGTGGTATATATATATATATATATATATATATATATATATATATATATATATATTTATAAGAGAAAGATCCGTTAGGAACCACCCTTTATTGCGAGAACCGCGAGAACCAATGGGAACACAAGAAAAAATGCCTAAAAAAATAAAAAAAAACATTTTTTAATATATATTTAAAAAAAATAGCTATAATTCGTCACTAAAAAAACAAAAAAATTAAAAAGTTTTGGAGAAACAATTATCCATGCACATGTGCATATGTGTCATTTCTTTGACAAATTACGTAATACATCACCAATATTAGACAATTGCACTTTCATTTACAGTACCATCTATAATACACTATTTTTTACATTAACAACATTAGAAATGCACATGTGCATCTACATGTATGAACATGATATAACGTGTTTTGGTACAATACTTTGAATACACTTTCCCTTTCATCTATCATCCATAATACACTACCATTACCTCCTACCATCCATAATACAATACCATTACCGATATTCACTTTATTACATGTATATCAACACCCTTTATACCATTCAAACAACATATTACATCATAACGTGACAAATATAACCAAACCATTAACCACTAGATATAACTAACCAAAAGACATGTATATGGGCCTACTTCATCATTCAAAATCACAAACTTTTTGTATCAAAACATGTTATATTATGGTTATACATAATGATGACATGTGTATTTTGAATATTGGTAATGCAAAAAGTAGTGTATTACGTATTGTAGTGTAAATGAATATGCATTTGTCTACTACTGGTAATGTATTACGGAATTTGTCCAAAAAATGATACATATGCACATGTGTATCGATAATTGTTACTAGAAAAAAAATGTTTTTTTTGTAACGAAATATAGCAAATTTTTAAAAAATTATATAAGAAAAATAAAAAAAATATGTTTTTTTTATTTTTAGGTATTTTTTTGTGTTCACATTGATATAGAGTAGGGTTCATACGAGAACCACGTTTATTGCAACCAAAAAAATATATGTATATATCAAAAGACCTCGCTTTATGACAAAATCAAACAAAACATAATCTAATTACACCTTTATAAAATGCACCAACAATTTTTATCCATTAAATTCTAATACACGTAATCTAATTAGAACTTTAGACTATAGGGTGTGGTCATGACCCTGCTGGCCACCATGACCCTCCATGTCAGTGTCATGTCACCCATCTCTAATTCACCATCTAAAACCACTACCCTAAGGCTATAGGGTGTGGTTATGATCCTCATAACCATCATGACCCTCCACATCAGTGTCATGTCACACACTTCTAATCCACCATCCAAAACCACTACCCTATGGGTGTGGTCATGACCCAAACCACTAGCCCCTTATTTATTTTAATTTATCTTTGTAAATGAAAAAGGAAATGATTTCTTAAAAATGGAAAGGAGGACCATGGTTGTCATGGTTTAATCCATGCAAACCATGGTGGATCAAGCAAGGGGGTGGTATAGTCTTTGATTCATGTTCCTAAGTGGCGAATCATGTCCCAACCATGATCCCCACACCCTTTAGCCTAAGAGTGTGGTAATGACCCAAACCACTATCCCCTTATTCATTTTTAATTTATCTTGTCTATAAAAAAAGGAAATGATTTCTTGAAACATGAAAAGGAGGACCATGGTTGGCATGGTTTAATCCATGCAAACTATGGTAGATCAAACAAGAGAATGATGTAGCCTTCCATTCATGTTCCTATGTGGCAAATCATGTCCAAACCATGACACCCTTATAAAATGCACAAACAACACATAATATAATTATAGTATCAAAATTGATGTTGAATAAATGAGTTACTTTTTAGAGATTTATTCAAATTTTTTTTGTGTTGTATGTTTTATGGAGTATTTTAATGTTTTGTAGTATTTCAAATAAGAAAAATCTCGTCATTATTTATAATCATATATGTTTATAAATCATGAGATAATTCGAAACTAAAAAAATCATTAAAGATTAAAATCATCAAATATTAAAAGTAATAAAAAAAAGTAGTTATACATCTTTGAATCATAATACTTATTAATGAGTCTAGAACACTTTTAACCTTTAATAAACTTATAAAAATAATCTATAAAAGTATTTTAAAAATAAATTATAAACTTATTCACAACTTTATTTAATGTTATTATACGTTACATTAAAAAAATTGATGAGTCTAAAGCACATTTAACCTTTAATAATCTATAAAAGTATTATAAAAATAAATTATAAACTTATTTCCCAACTTTATTTAATGTTATTATAATTTTCTATAATTATGAAGTAATTAATATTTATACTATATTATTTTTTTTAATTTGATCAATCAATATACATTGAAGTTTTAGTTTTTTTAAAAACCAAATTAAATGCTATTGCCTACTATATTGAGGGATCCGAAAAGAAAAACAATTATGGATGGCTGGATGCAAAGGATGGGGCTCTTAACAAATTAGCCAATAAGGTAAAAAGAAGGCGTAACATTACAACTATGCATTACAGATATATATATATATATATATATATGTGACTATATGAGTTGATCTAATAAAATGAAATTAACGTAGAGAAGTTGGTAAAATACAACAAAACACGTGATCACATAATCATAAAGGGTTTTAATCTCATAATAGAGTATATGTATGTAAGCTAGTCATAACTTTTCTTTTAGAAGTTTTTTTACTTATCCACATCTATGTAGGTATATTTTTATGATTATTTGAGTTCTTACATAGTATTATAAATGATATCAACATGTTATTCAACCTCTGAATATGTATACAAGGGTGCTATATAGGTAGTGTTTGTGGGTTGGCGGGTCGAACTCTATGCAAACATGAAATTTGACACGAACCCAAACACATTAAGAATATTCACGAGTTGAGACGAATACCACTAACATTCACATTTATGTGTTAATAATGCATATTTAACCTTATTTTTATTGTAATCTTATTACAAAAATATAGATTTTTAAAATTCGGGATGTTACATAAATATTTAATGCTAGCACGTACGTGTTGTCTATAAATGTATGTCACCTGAGAGAAACACACTCAAACACCCCTCATTTTTCAGAGCATGGAAAATGGGTATATATATTAGGAAGAAACTTTTTTCAGTTTTTATTATATTAACTTGCTTTCTTATAACACCGTCTCAGTCTCAAAGCAGAAATTGCTATTACTTTGAGTGGACGATTAACTTCTATGATGGAGTCCAAAATTCACCAATTGATGTTCATGTGAAATCAAAAGACGATGATTTTGGGCATCACACCATCACTTACGATCATGGGTGGCCTTTCGGTTTTTGTGAGCAGTTCTTTGATAGAACTCTTTTTTGGGGAGATTTTACTCTTGGATCCCAGTTTGTACGTTTCAATGTTTTTGACAGAGAAATAGCAAGAATTATTGGTCGGAATATTTCAGCCATCAACATGGTTCATTGGCTACTGAAACAAGATGGGTATTACTTGTCAACAGAATTTAAACCATATGACGATCCAACGTGGATGTTTAGAGGACATTGGCAATAAGAAATATTTTGAAGTTGTTTTCTAATAATTATATTATAATAAAATTATATTAATGGTATTTTGTTAATGGCAATAATTATCGATTTGCCAATGTGGGGTTAGCCCACTTGGTAGAGACTCTTGCCTCTTAGACTATGGGGTGTGGAGGAGGGTAGTCTTCCAAGGATGGTCCGCCACGTAGGCATGCACGTAACCGGGTGTGAGGATGAGCCACTTTATATATCTTTATATATATATGTGTGTGTGTGTGGGGGGGGGGGGGATAAAGGAGTGAGGGCCGGCTTCAACGTCTAGGGGAGAACGAAGACGATGGGGACGACCCGAGGGAGGGGGGGTGTGTAGGCTGTCGCCGTTTCTCGACGCACCATGGACGAGCCCCATACCGAGTAGCCTTAGTGAGGAGGTCTTAGGTTCAATACCAAATAAGAAGTAGATTAGGATTAATTTAGGAGTATAATGTTTGCTATTAAAAAAAATATCAATTTGTTGTTTTTGAATTTATTATACAATTAATGCTATGTTTGTTAATGGAAGTAATTATTGATTCGTTGGTTTTAATTTATTATACAAAATCAATCTTTTAAAAACCGGTATGTTAATGGAAGTAATAATCGATTCGTTGTTTCTGAATTTATTATACAAAAATACAAAATCATACGAAGAACCAAGGAACCACCACCAACGCCAAACTTTTTTTCTATACATGACCTGAATCGAACAAAACAATAAAAGCATTATCTATATTACATTTGCAAGATTTACGAACAGTAGATTTCTTTTTGACCTTTTCTTCAAAGTTTTCTAATTTTAACAAATATTTATCTTGACTTTCCTTTTCTTTATTTTCTTATTTAGTATATTTCTTTTTAATTTTTTTGGTTTCAGTAAATATTTGTATTGACATTCCTTTTCTTTATTTCCTTTTTCTTATTATAAGTTTCAATTACTATTCTTATACAATGCAATAAATTATGTATATTACATTTGCAAGATTTACGAACAGTAGATTTCTTTTTGACCTTTTCTTCTAAGTTTTCTAATTTTAACAAATATTTATCTTGACTTTCCTTTTCTTTATTTTCTTATTTAGTATATTTCTTTTTAATTTTTTTGGTTTCAGTAAATATTTGTATTGACATTCCTTTTCTTTATTTCCTTTTTCTTATTATAAGTTTCAGTTACTATTCTTATACAATGCAATAAATAATAGGTGTATTTAATCCGGTACTTTTATTTTTTTTCTTATAACTTTTGTATGTTACTTTTTATTTAAAAAAACTAAATATGTGTTTGTGTTAATTTTTTCTCTCGATATTCCGGTATAAATTATATTTAAAACGAAGTTGTATTTGAAATAATGGTACATTGACGAACTAAGTTTGTACCGACCAACAACATCGATACCGATATCGGTATTCATTTTATGGTTTTTGACAGATATAAAAGATGACATTATTTTTTGAGTTAAATTATACAACTTTTGTGTAATAAAACCATTGTAAATATTAATATACGGACTTAGTTCGTCATTTTACCGTTATTTCGATACAACCTTTTGTCAAATGCAATTTATATTGTAATGTCGAGAAAAAACTTAAAAACAACCACGTATCATGACTCTAATCTATACAAGTGTTAGCATCGAACCGATATTCATATTATAGTTTTCGATCAATGTAAAATAAGTGTCGATATCTTTTTGGGCGTATCATAGCTTTATTTTTTTAGGTTTCCTCTTTCGGTTATTGTAACGAGTGCTGGCACCATAATAAACCAAACCAACACCAGCCAAATTTCCGCCGCAACACGCGCCAAATTTTACTATATATAACAATTGCAAGATTTATGAACAATGAGCTTTTTTACTTTTTCTTTTAGCTTTCAATTAAAAGTTGTTTGAGTTACTTTTATTATTGCTTTTATATATTTATATTTTAAATACACACTTTATACTAAATATAAGATATATCTTTGACTATAGTTTTTTTATATAATTTTGGTTCGTTAGTTTTTTTTGTATACAAACTACATACGTGACTGAATTAATATTTTCCCTAACATTCCTATATATATTTTATTAACCGATGTAGACCGAAAGCCCGTAGCGAAGCTCGGGTAATCCCGCTAGTTTTACATAATTTTAAGAGTTTTAAGCAATTTTACATTTCAAACATATAGTACAATTTTTTAAATATATTGTTGACTTTAGAACTAACTATATTATAAATACGAACAAACTTTTCTAGACATTAATAATTTTTTTTTTCAAAACTACATTACAAAAACGAGAATTTTATTCTCTTTAATTTGTGTATAATGTTACTCTAGTTATATTATATTATACATTATACATTATATTATATTATACACATTATACACATTAACATTTCTAAGTTAGATGAACAGTGAATTGCTTTTCATTTTTTTTGGGTCTTTTGTTCTTTTTGTGCTTTTTGACTTTCATTCTATTGTCTTTATTATTTATTTTTATACTTTTATCATTTAACTTTCAGTATTAACAATTATAATCTCTTAACTTTCTAAATTTGTAACAAAGGTTTACGTGTTTAGTTTTAAGTATGTGTTTGTATAAAATTCAAATTGATTTACGTTTAGATGTAAATTTTTTCCCGATAATAAGTTGGGACAAATATAATATATTCCTTATGCTTAATATTATGCACGTTTTAAGTTGGTCTACGTTTAATGTAAATTTTATTTGATTATTTTTCTATAAATGAGTTGATTAAAATATAATACGTTTTCATACTTATTTTTATGTACGTGTTCAAATGGTCTACGTTTTGACGTAAATTTTGTTCGAAACATAGTCAAATATAATATGTTTTCATTAAACGCTATAAATTCGAGTCACTTTACGTTTCAACACCTCCGCAACACACTGTAACTATTTTCTTACGTTCTTATTTTTATACACGCGTCAGTATAAATTCAAGTTGGTTAACGATCGATGTAAATTTTCTTCGGGAATATGTGTCAAATATAATTCGTTTTCTTGCTTATTTTCATGTACGTTTTCAGCTGGTCTACGTTTTAACATAAATTACAATTAGGACGTTATGTGGATAGTGTTTTAATCATATTGGTTTTTTTTGTCAACCACATGGACCATCCGTGTACTTTACTCTTGATGTTATAATGCTTTACATCATGATGAGATATTTAATTGTCAATGGAAATATGCGCGCGCACACACACATATGTATATAGAGATGAGCGTTCATTTCCGAACCAATAATACATTGAGAACCACATAATGCATGTGTACCTGTTGCTTTGAATGTGATACACAAGACAGTTATGTATATGCCTTTGTTTCTTTCTCCCACTACTTATGATTATCTTGTGTGCTGAGACGAATGCGGTCTATATTTGTTTTTTAATAGAAATTAAAGATGTGAAACGAAGAAAGGAAAAAGCTAAAGAACTGGAAGGCATTGACATGAGCAACATTGTACAAGGTTCACGCAGAAGGTCCACACATTCCCCCACCCCCACCAATTCCTAAAGAACCCATTGAGAGTGATAGTGATGAGTCGGATGATGAAGATGGTTCGGATGATGCAGATGGCTCGGATGATCAAGAGGAGGATGTTCAAGCCACTCAAAGCGGAGATGATCAAGATGAGGATGTTCCAGCCACTCAGAGTGGAGACAATCAAGATGATGATGTTCCAGCCTCTAAGAGTGGAGATGATCAAGATGAGGATGTTAAGGCCACTAACAGTGGAGAGGAGGTCCATACAGGTAAGGATCTCTATCTCTCCCTCTCTCTTAGTTATACTCCTTGAGATAAAAAAAAACTGAAATCACAAGTAAATTTGTGCCTATGTCTTCTAGTTTTGTTATATGATTGTGACTAGGGGTGTAAACAAGCTTAGATGCTCGAGAGCTACTCGGGATCGGCTCGATTACAAGCTTGAACGAGCCGAGCCTTAACGAGCTTGAACTCGAGCCTGAAATACAGCTCGTTTAGTTATTGAGCCCGGGCTTGAGCCTGAAATACAAAGCTCGTTTAGGCTCGCTAGCCTTAGCGAGTCCAAACAAAATTTTAATTATATATATATATATATATATATATAGTGAGAGTTGGCTAGAAAGCCTAAGTTTCTTAGAAAGTCTAGGAAGCATTAGGGAGGTGACATGTGACTTTTAGTTTTTTTATTCAAAAGGGCATGATGGTAATTTGATTATTAATTTAATTTTGGAATATTATATATCCTAAAACTAATGTCCAGATATTTATGGAAACGTATATCTCTTTGACAATTTCAAATCATTACGATTTCAAAATGGCAGTTACTTTAAATTACGAAGTTCAAATCTTTAACAATTTATTCACGTTGTCTTTTATCAGTTACTGGGTTTATCACAATGTGTTTAGCAGTTACTGGTTTCAGTTACTGTTTCATCACAATGTGTTTTATCAGTTACTGGTTGATATAATTTTTGGCATTCTTGATGTTGTGTTTTATCAGTTACTGGTTCACGTTATGTTTTATCAGTACTGCTTTCATCACAATGTATTTTATCAGTAACCGGTTGATGTGATTTTGGCATTCTTGATGTTGTGTTTTATCAGTTATTGGTTTCATCATAATTTGTTTTATTAGTTACTGAGTTACTGGTTTATATGATTTTGGCATTCTTGATATTGTGTTTTAGCAGTCAGTCACTAGTTCGTCACATTGTGTTTTATCAGTCAGTCACTAGCTCGTCACATTGTGTTTTAGCAGTCAGTCACTAGTTCGTCACATTGTGTTTTATCGCTTTAAACACACTACCATGAACACATCTAGATATGATTTATCGTTATTTTTGTATGACTTGGTGTTTTCAAATGTGAGGGATTAGAGAGAGAGAAAAAAATGCGACATTTTTGGAGGTGGTTTTATTATTGGTAGTTATTTCCTTATTTAAAACAACTTAAATGACACATCTACCCCTAATTAATTAAATAATCATATTTTTAAGACACACATATTACCAAAATGCCACCAAGATGATCTCAACTATTAAACACACCCATCGGATGGCCCAGATCGCTTCCTAGACTTTTTAGAAAAACACACTTTGCGCAGGATCCCCACTCTCTCTCTCTCTCTCTCTATATATATATATATATATATATATATATATATATATATATATATATATATATATATATATAGGGTAAGGTTCATGCGAGAACCACCTTCATTGTGAGAACCGCGAGAACCACCTTTATTGCAAAATAAAATCTAAAAAAAATCAAAAAAGCACTCAATTTTTTTTAATATTTTTTAATAAAATCGTTATATTTCGTTACCGAAAAAAAACTTTTTTTTCGAGTAACAGTTATCCATGCACATGTGCATATGTATCATAACTTCGACAAATTCAGTAATACGTTATCACTAGTAGACAATTGCACTTTAATTTACAATACCATCCATAATACACTCAATTTTACATTTGCACATGTGCATCATTATGTATAACAATTATATACTGTGTTTTGGTACAAAAAGTTTGTGATTTTGAATGATGAAGTAGGCTCATATATATGTTTTTTGGTTAGTTATATCTAGTGGTTAATGGGTTCATTATAGTTGTCACTTTATGATGTAATATGTTGATTGGATGGTATAAACGGTGTTGATATACATGTAATAAAGTGAAAATATTGGTATTGGTATTGTACTATAAATGGTAGGAGGTAATGGTATTGTATTATGTATGGTAGGAGGTAATGAAAGTGTATTATGGTAGGATAGATGAAAGAGAAAATGTATTCAAAATAGTGTACCAAAACACTTTATTTCATGTTGATACATATAGATGCACATGTGCATTTCTTATATTGGTAACGTAAAAAGTAGTGTATTACACATGTAGTGTAAATGAAAGTACAATTGTCTAATGTTTGTATGTATTACGGAATTTGTCAAAGAAATGATAAAAATGCATATGTGCATGGTAGTGTATTATGGATGGCATGATAGATGAAAGAGAAAATGTATTCAAATTAGTGTACCACACCTTATTTGATGTTGATATATATAGATACACATGTGCATTGCTAACATTGGTAACGTAAAAAGTAGTGTGTTACACATGATAATGTAAATGAAAGTACAATTGTCTAATGTTTGTAATGTATTATGGAATTTGTGAAAGAAATGACGAAAATGCACATATGCATGGATAGTTGGTACTCATATTTTTTTGAATTTATTTTATTGTTGAGTAAATATAGCGACTTTTTCAAAAAAAAATATTAAAAAAAGCAAAAAAAAAATTTTGGTATTTTTTTTGAATTTTTTTAGGTATTACTGTTTGTGTTCACACTGGTTCTCGCGGTTCTCACAATAAAGGGTGGTTCCTAACGGATCCTTGTCCAATATATATATATATATATATATTATAATGATTTTGATGTCTATAACCCAATCTTAAAAAACCCAAGTCGGTTTCAACTTATTCCCATATGATTTAAACTAATAACATTGTTGAGCTATGCTTTGGTTTGTTTAAGCGATATCAAAGCAAGCTCAAGCCGAGATTTTAGCTCGTTTGAGATTGTTCTCAAAATAGCTCGAGCTCGAGCTTTGGGTTTTACTTGCAAGCCGAGCTCGAGCTCCAATAAGTAGACTCGAGCCGGGATCGAGCTTGAGCTCGAGCTTCATAAAAACATGAGGAGTCGGGCTCAGGCTCGGCCTGCCTCGTTTACACCCTTGATTGTGACCTGTGAGAATCTAAGATGCATGATAAACTTTTTGTGTTAAGAACACACACATATATACGTGTGTGTGTGTGGTGGAGAGTTCAAACGAGAACCACGCTTAGCCACCATATCGCATCTACTTTACGAATGTTTTTTACACCGTATCATTTTTGTAATTAACGTGAAAACGGCTAATAAAAGTAAACATCAGTCAATTCAAGATGCATACTACATAGTCTATTCAGCAGTGAATTCAAGATGTATCCACTGGTGTTTACTATTAGATACAAAATATGTATAGATTGTATTCACGAGTGACTACAGTATCTAACGTGTTTTAACTTAATTACAAAAATGCCGCTGTAAAAGAACTTCATCAAGCTGATCAAACGACGTTAAGTGGTTCTCGTTATTCCCGACTTGTTATCTTACTCTCTTCATTATTCTACTTTGTTTTTGCAGAAACTTTCGACAGTGATTAGTCCGTCATATATTTTGATTCGATTTTAATCAACTAAAGATGAAGAGCATTGTAATTCGTGAGTGGGGTAAAAACTTTCAGGTTTCATTGGGGATACTTTTTTAGCTTTCTAGATGTTAATTTAGTGTTACTTGACTCTAAGCACTGGGTGATGATTGTTGAACATTGTTAACACATATTATGTAACATGTTATATTATATTATGTTATGCTACGTAGTCTTAAGATCGAAGAGATCAGTCAGTTTTTGTACTTTAATCCAGAGGTGTAAACGAGCTTAGATCGAGCTTGACTAGGCTCATTAACTTACTAGAGTAGTTCGAGTTCAAGCTATTTACATTTTTAATAATTTTTGCATATAACATAAAATATTTAGTTATTTTTATCTATACATAACAATAGTTATCATATATATATATATATATATATATATATATATATAGGGTAAGGTTATTGTAAAAAAGATCAAAAGTGTGAGAAAGGTAAGAAATAATCTTAGCCATTGGATCAAATTAATTGAAAAGGGTAATCAAGTAATTTATCATTGATTTAATTAATTCAAAACCTTCCATAAACCGCCACCCTAATTTATAGGAATACCGAATAACACTGCAAACACCATTCAACACGTATATAACACCATTCAATAATTATATAACACCATTCAATAAGTATATAACATCATTTTAAAGATCTCTATAAAAACACTACGAATAACACTGCAACAACCATTCAACGCATATATAACACCATTCAATAATTATATAACATCATTCAATAATTATATAACACCATTCAACACATATATAACACCATTCAATAAGTATATAACACCATTCAATAATTATATAACACCATGAACTAAAACAAAAAACCATTAACTGAAACATTCGATTGAACGTAAATTTTTTTCTGTATAAAAGTATAGTAATATGGTACTTATATTAAAGATTAAAAAACACTCGTTATTATGGTGTAATTTAAAAAAAAAACTAGTTACGTGTAAATGGTTATTGGCGTTTAAAAAATAAAAGGGAAACTTGCATGTGGATTGCATGTGACTTTCTAAAATTAATAATGTTAATTTTACCTTTATACCCTTAATTTAGAAAATTAATTATTTTAATTGCTATAGTATTTAAAAGATTGTCATCAAGATCTCAACCATTAGATTGAAGATCTAATGGTTTAGATTCTTTCTTACCCTTCTCACACTTTGGGCCTTTTTTATAGGATCCTCTACCTATATATATATATATATATATATATATATAAGAGAAAGATCGTTAGGAACCACCCTTTATTGCGAGAACCGCGAGAACCAATATGAACACAAGAAAAAATGCCTAAAAAAATAAAAAAAAACACATTTTTAATAAATATATAATTTAAAAAAATACCTATAATCCGTCACTAAAAAAACCCAAAAAAAAAATAAAAAAAGATAAAAAAATTTCGAGTAACAATTATCCATGCACATATGCATATGTATCATTTTTTGACAAATTCCTTAATACATTACCAATATTAGACAATTGCACTTTCATTTACACTATCATCCATAATACACTACTGTTTACATTAATAATATTAGAAATGCACATGTGCATCTATATGTATGAACATGATATAACGTGTTTTGGTACACTACTTTGAATACACTTTCCCTTTCATATATCATACCATCCATAATACAATACCATTACCAATATTTCACTTTATTACATGTACTTCAACACCCTTTATACCATCCAAACAACATATTACATCATAACGTGACAAATATAACCAAACCATCAATCACTGGATATAACTAACCAAAAAAACATGTATATGGGCCTAATTCATCATTCAAAATCACAAACTTTTTGTATCAAAACATGTTATATCATGATTATACATAATGGTGCACATGTATATTTTTAATATTGGTAATGTAAAAAGTAGTGTATTACGGATAGTAGTGTAAATGAATGTGCATTTCTCTACTACTGGTAATGTATTACGGAATTTGTCCAAAAATGATACATATGCATATGTGCATCGATAATTGCTACTAGAAAAAAAGTGTTTTTTTTTGTAACGAAAATATAGCGAATTTTAAAAAAATTATATAAGAAAAATAAAAGAAATTGTGTGTTTTTTAGATTTTTTTGTGTTCACATTGGTATAGGGTAGGGTTCATGCGATAACCACCTTTATTGCGAGAACAATTATCCATGCACATAGGCATATGTATCATTTCTTGGACAAATTCCGTAATACAGTAACAGTAGTAGACAAATGCACTTTCATTTATACTACCTGTAACGCCTCACTTTTTCATACTTTCCATGTTTAGAAAGCTAGTCTTGTATTTATATTTTTGGAAACCTTTGTACTTGTATTCGTTCTTTCGTTGTAATCCTTGTAATTGAGACTTGAATCATAATGGAATATACATTTTATCACAATACTTGTTATACATAATCATACATACATACATACACTTGATGCTTCATACTCGAAAACGTGACATGCTTGCAAATAGGTGACATCTATACTTCATCCATACTTTATACACGATGCATATACTCGATCTCATTCATTTTATACTTATGTGCACCTTATAGCATGTCTCTCATACTTAAAATACCTTAGATATTCTTAAAATGTCATAAAACAACACTTCAACCCGTCCCAAATCAACAAAACAACAAAATAAAAAATTGTTGCCCTGACCAGGTCCATACGGAACGCATGGGAAGTCCCATACGGTCCGCATGAGACTCTGGGCGCGCATAACCCTTTTGGCTCGCGAATTTTGCACGGATCTACACATATCTCTCATTCCCAATCACCTTAAACCTCATTTAAACACCCTCTAACCACCACCAACTCTTCTCTATTGTAACATTTGTCAAAACGGGTTTTCCAAACCCGCTTCGTTTGTAATCGAATATCAAGTTATAAATGTTTCGTTGCGTATTTATGTTGATTTTAATTTTGAACGATGCATAATTAATAAACAAACTAGAATATAAAAGCTATAATTGATAAAAAGTAAAAATAAAATAAATAAAATGAAAAACAGGCTGCCGGGACTCGAACCCGGGTCAGCCGGAAAGGCTCAACGACTTAACACGCACACTTATAACCACTCCGCCACTTGATGTTTTCTGTTAGTTCTAGGAATCAATTAAATCTTATGTTCAACCATGAATCAACCGGTTTACGCCAACTGTAACCGTAATCGGTTTCCAAACGTCCAAAAACGTTTGAGTGTTCACGGTTTTCTGACAATAACCGATACACCGACACCTTCAATCAATTTAGTCTTGAATGGACTTGAATTCATGTGGTGATCGGTTTTAATAACCGAAAATCTGCACTTCCTGAATTACTCAAACCATAGCCCTTCTCGCGACTCAAACTCATCCGCAGAACCTTCAATTTCACTTTCGCTCTACTTTCAGTTCGTCGGAAAAGCTTTTTGAACTCGCCGGACTTTCGCCGGAAAACCGTGTCTTCCATCAAATCAGTAAGTCTCTCGATTCTTTCATCGTCTATCAGTTGTTAAGCTTTTGCTAACTCAAACCCTTCAATCAGAATCAGTTTCAGACGACGATATCGGATAATTAACTCTCGCCGGAAAACTTCTGAAAGTTCCCAATTCTCGCTGTGAAACGGTATAGCCTTTTAAACCTTCTGGTAATTCTTGTTCAGTGCTTCAATTCCGCATCTAGCTAATCAAAATTGTTAATCTGTCCGCTCAGACGGAATCCGTAAAAACAGAGCCGACGACTTCGCCGGAATTCTGAGATAGATCGTTTCTCCGGTATGTTTACTTCCAAAATCTTCTCTGCCATTTCATTTTAGTCATTTGAATGTTTGTCAATCGAATTTAAACAAGAAACAGTAGAGTAATCGTAGTCTGTGATTTTGTAACGAAGAAGACGAAGTTAGGTTGTTTATAAGTTTTATATAAATTGGATATTATCTCGGGTTAGACACACAGTCCAGCGGTGGACTGTGTGCGCACATATATCACACGCCGCGAGTTCGATCCTTGACACACACGTATGCTCTGTAATAAAGATGTTTTCTTTTTCTAACTGAACCGGATTAACTAACTGAAGTTGTTAAGTATAATAAAAATCGGTATATTAACCAGGTTAGACACACAGTCCAGCGGTGGACTGTGTGCAACACTAACCCACAGGTCCCGGGTTCGAGACCTGTTGCACACTCCGGTTTGATGATTAAAACCCTTTTTAAAAATAAAAGAATTTTGAATAAACTAAAATAGTATATAAATATAATTAAAAACAAAATTATTTCGGGTTAGACACGTAGCTCAGTTGGTAGAGCTGCGTGCACGCGTACGGGAGGTCTCGGGTTCGAGCCTTACCTGGCGCACACATGAACCGGTCAAACAGCCAACAGTCACGGTCAACGGTCAATGGTCAACGCAAAAGTCAACATTTTTTTTATATTTTTATTTATTTAATTAGTTTAAAAATTAATTAAAAATACTTAAAAATAATGTTTTTAAAGATAGATAATAGCCTTAAACTCACAAAAAATATATATAAAAATCTTATTAAAATTATTAATAAAATCTATTCATTTACCATACTTCCCGTTATTATTTAGGTTAGTTAAGTCTCGTCGATCAATCCTCCAAACTCGTGCGCATTTCATCATCTTCAACCGAACGCACCCAATGTGAGTGAATCTCTACAAATTCCCCGTTTTAATCACGTTTTTGGGGTGTATCATGTGTCTTACCATTTATTATATTTAAAACATTGTGCATACATCATATCCATGAACAAATGTGTATTCAACTTGTATCAACTGTTTGTGTGGTTATTGTTTAGATTTAATTTATCATTTTCAGTACATACATTATCATAGGCCGCCGCTCCCCATTACATTATGAGCGTTGAGCTGTTCCCCATTACATTATGAGCGTGAACCGGGCCTTGCCAACATACGATCGGCTCCGTTTGATTGAGCCTTGATCGCACAGACATTCATCATAGGCCGTCCGTTCCCCATTACATTATGAGCGTGAATGTGACGTTGCCAACATATACAGTTTCATTTATGTTATATATTCATGCAAGTTGATATGTTCTTGTATGTTATTGTTTGTGGTTGTTATTGTTATTGTTTGATTATTTACATTTGCTCACATATGACTATTGCACAATTTTTCCATGATAAAGATAACAAGAAATCAATAATAAATGTTTATCTAACAAGGTTCACTCGCCAACTTATGTTGACCCCAAAACCCCCATTTTTACACATGATACAGGTGATCCAGCCGCAGCAAGAAACACATAGAAATGGCTTAGAAGAATAAACTGGTTTAGAGCTTGGATTGTTTAGTTGATTATTTTTCTTTGTATTTGTATGAACATGTTTGGATTATTGAGGATGTAATTTTTACTTAAATAAATATGAAACATATTAGTAAATATCATGAGCTTTGGTGATAACCCAATTATGCCCCGACTCTTATTCCGCTGCGGGTCAGGGTGTGACAGATTGGTATCAGAGCCATGACTATAGGGATATAGGATAGGTTATTAGACCCTTAGAGCCTATACTATAGTTGATTAGAAATTTTTAAGATTTTTGTGTGTTACATGCAAAATTCACGATGTTTATATGTTTTCTGTTTAATGTTACATTCAATGTTATGCAAGCATTTTCATAAGTACATATTATTATATAATGCCTATCATGAATCATATTCTCATAACATATCATATCCATGAGAGCACACATCACATCATTTTCATGATTGTTTTTACAATGATTTTTGTATTTTCAAATCACATCAAAGTGAGTTCTCATGACGGG
Source organism: Scalesia atractyloides (assembly GCA_947069175.1). NCBI lineage: Eukaryota > Viridiplantae > Streptophyta > Magnoliopsida > Asterales > Asteraceae > Scalesia > Scalesia atractyloides. The sequence goes on along the minus strand of CAMTDV010000015.1, from coordinate 19,220,385 downwards.
CATGTAGTAACTGGAAGGGTACAAGTACCGGTAGTCGGAACGTCCTGTCTAGGCTTGGCATTTGTATAAATCCAAAATAAAGGACTAGTTTGCCTACCTGGGGACTAACGATGAGAGTACGAAGTACCTATTAGGCCAAAGCATGCTATACCAAACGTCGTGTGAGCTAACCCCACTTTGAGTTGTCATTGTGTCTACACCTGGACACATTCCGACCATACATCTCGTAAACATATTTCATGGTTTTCATTCGGGTGATGCGAGTGTTAAACCGCCAATACTAATATGAATCCTACCAAGCCAATAGTCATGGGGGCCCACATGACTATACAAGTGAAGGTATGGGGGACATTTGAGGCCCAACATGAGCAAACCCAAGACATCCTATGGATGTAGTTGCATTATTGATATTTATGTTATTTTCATTTTCTTTAAGACACATGACACCTAAAAAGACTCCATAAACTCACAATCTTCTTATATATGTTCCTGTAGATGTCGGCTAGGCAACAACGAGGGGGTAGAAAATCAGGAAGGTCACACGAACGCTTGGCCACTCAAATCGCAAAACAAATGGCCGTGGTACTTCCTGACATTGTGGTTCAAGTACAACAAGCTCTCGCCACAAATCCCACCAATCCTCCCCAGCAAGAAGACAAGAACATCGGCAACCCTCCTACCAACAAGTGCTCATATAAACATTTCAAGTCTTGCGATCCTCCGAAATTTGAAGGGACCGAAGGTGTCACTGCTCTCCTCCACTGGTTTGAGGAAATGGAAAACACCTTCCTCAACTGCGATTGTCCCGAGGATCGCAAGGTACGATACGCAACCGGGAGACTATTTGGGGTAGCTCTTACCTGGTGGAATACTGAATAGGGTAAGAGAGGAATCGAAGATGCAATGGCCTTAACGTGGGAGGAGTTAAGGGAAATCACGACGAGACGATTCTGTCCTAGAAGTGAGATTAAAAAGTTAGAGGACGAATTTCATTATTGAAGCAAAAGGAGGGAGATCATACTTCCTACAACAAGAGATTTTTAGAGTTGAACCAGATGGTCCCTAACTTGTTCACCCCAGTTTACCGTTTAGTCGAGCATTATATTCGAGGTCTTCCCTCGAAAATTCAAGATTCAGTTCTCAGCACTTCGCCAGCAACACTTGAAGCTGCTATGGAACTAGCTACTGAACTGACCGAGAATCGAATTCGCAACGGTAAATTTAAAGAGGAGAAAAAGAAAGCCCCCGTTGAGGGCCAAACTTCAAACCATTTCACCTCCTCCTCTAAGTTTGCTAACAAGAGGAAACGTAACACCAGAAACTTCGCTGTCACATAAACCAATTACCCTATCCCTGCTGCACCCATTACCCAAGTTGCCCCCTCACCTGCACCATATAAAAGGCCATACTCTGGCCCGTTACCAAAATGCAACCGTTGCCAATACCATCATCTTCCTGATCATCCCTGCCAACATTGCACCGGCTGTGGTCGCGCAGGTCACACTGTTCAAACCTGTCGCATACCTCAGCGAACGAACCGCCACCAGCCCTCAACTCAAACCCACCATCAAATAATGGGTCAAGCCCAACAACCCCTACTACTACCACCTACCCAACATTTAGCCCAATCATACTACCAACCCAACTATCCCATGGTGCAACCTATGCGGGCTTGCTACAATTGTGGAGACCCAAACCACTTTAGAAACACTTGTCCACGTTTGGTGAACATTATACATGCTCAAGCCTAAGCAAATCCGGTGAATCAAGCTAACCAAGCTCCTCCACCTGCAAGAGGAAGAGCTTTCAACATCAACGCTAACCAGGCTAGAGCTGACAGCAATGTGGTTAACGGTACGTTTCTTATCAATGGTAGTTATGCATCCATGTTGTTTGATACTGGCGCGGATAAAAGTTTTGTGTCCTTAGAGTTTGAAACCATCCTAAACCAAATTCGTGATAAGCTCATGGAATCCATAACAGTAGAAGTTGCTGACGGGAAACCGATCTCATTAAACTCTATTATACGAAATTGTACTCTCACCTTAAACGATCACGACTTTCCAGTTGACCTCATTCCTATGAAGTTGGGAAGCTTTGACATTATAATTGGTATGGACTGGCTTAGCCAACATCAGGCTGAAGTTGTATGCCGCGAAAAGTTTATACGCATTCCTCTTTCAAACGGTCAGACTCTACGAATCTTTGGAGAAACCTCATCGAAAGGGCTCAGATTAATGTCCTGTCTACAAGCTCGAAAATATCTCCGCAAGAATTATGTCGCATTTTTAACCCATTTCGTCAAAAAGGGAACCATGGAGAATAAACTTGAAGACATCCCAGTAGTAAAAGATTTCCCGCAAGTTTTTTCCTGACGACATTTCAGGACTTCCTCCCTTGAGAGAAGTCGAATTCCGCATTGATCTTATACCTGGTGCTACACCAGTTGCAAAGTCTCCTTATAGGTTAGCCCCATCCGAAATGCAAGAGCTAGCCAGTCAATTGCAAGAGTTGACTGACAAAGGATTCATACGTCCTAGCTCCTCGCCTTGGGGTGCACCTGTCCTTTTTGTGAAGAAGAAAGATGGAACGTTTCGCATGTGCATCGACTACAGAGAACTCAACAAGTTAACGATCAAGAATCGCTATCCATTACCTCGCATTGATGATCTTCTTGACCAACTTCAAGGCGCCAGCTGTTTTTCAAAAATCGACCTTCGTTCTGGTTATCATCAACTTAGAGTACATGAAGAAGACGTCCCAAAGACCGCCTTCCGAACTCGTTATGGTCATTATGAATTCATGGTCATGCCATTTGGTTTAACCAACGCTCCAGCTGTCTTCATGGATCTAATGAATAGAGTCTGCAAACCCTATCTCGATCGTTTTGTTATAGTCTTCATCGACGACATCCTCATTTATTCAAAGTCTAAGTCTGATCATGAACGGCACCTTCGACTCATCCTTACACTCTTAGAGAATGAAAAGCTTTACGCCAAATTCTCCAAATGCGAATTCTGGTTAAAAGAGGTACAATTCCTTGGACATGTTGTTAATGACAAGGGAATACATGTCGACCCCTCAAAGATCAAATCAGTACAAGAATGGCAAGCGCCACGTACACCAACCAAAGTAAGATCATTCCTTGGTTTGGCTGGTTATTATCGCCGTTTTATTTCAAATTTCTCCCGCATTGCTGTACCACTCATGACTTTAACTCATAAAGGAAAACCCTTCATATGGGGACCCAAACAAGAAGAAGCCTTCCAAACCCTTAAACAAAAACTCTGTGATGCACCACTTCTCATTCTTCCTGAAGGTTGTGATGACTTCGTGGTTTATTGCGACGCGTCAGGGCAAGGACTAGGCTGTGTTCAATGCAAAGAGGAAAGGTGATAGCTTATGCTTCTAGACAACTCAAAACTCATGAGAAGAACTACACCACCCATGACCTAGAACTTGGAGCCGTTGTGTTTGCTCTTAAGATATGGAGACATTATCTCTACGGTACTAAGTGTGAAATATACACTGACCACAAGAGTCTTCAACATATCTTCAACCAAAAGGAGTTAAACATGAGGCAACGAAGATGGGTCGAACTTCTAAATGACTACGACTGTGAAATTCGGTACCACCCTGGCAAGGCAAATGTGGTGGCTGATGCACTCAGTCGAAAGGGTTATGCGAACTCCATTCGTCTTCTATGTTCGCAAATCATAACTGACATTAAAGATCAAATTCGAGAAGCCCAACATGTTTCAGTAACGGAAGACGACGTACGAAAGGAGCTGTCCTGTGGAGCTGAACTTAAAATTGAAACTAAATCTGACGGTATTCTGTACTATTTAGATCGCATATGGATTCCTGACCACAACAACCTTCGTGAATTCCTTATGAATGAGGCACACAAAACACGATACTCTATACACCCAGGAGCCGACAAGATGTATCAAGACCTTCGATACACCTACTGGTGGCCTGGAATGAAAAAGGATATTGCTGTTTTGGTGATAACCCATGAGCTTTGGTGAATTCCTTTAGTAAATATCATGAGCTTTGGTGATAACCCAATTATGCCCCGACTCTTATTCCGCTGCGGGTCGGGGTGTGACACCTATAAATACCAACCCGTTCCCACACAATTTTCACTTTCCAAATCCTCTCCAAGCTCTCTAAATCATCCTCAAATCAGTTGAAAAACTCAAGTCCGAGCAGATTCAACATCTTGCACTAAAGTGAGCATAACTTGCTTAAATCTTAACGAAATCACTTGATTATTCTTCCTAATTCCTTAGATAAGTCTTAGGTTTGATCCACGGACTTACCATGGCATTTCCAGACTTGGGTATTCACCAAAAAGACCCCAAAGTAGGCTGTTACTTTCTGTTTTGTTCAAAACTTTTTCAAAACTTATGTTTTCTTCATCCAACCTTGTGTTCTTGAGCTTCTAATCAACTTTATGATTAGTGAGCCTAACCTAGGTTGTTATACATGTAAATAAGAGTGTTTAGACTCTCCAAACTTTCTGTTTTCGAAGAGATTTTAAGCTCACAAGTGATGCAAGTCTTGAACTTGTTCATGTGTGACTATCTTGGTTAGCTTGGGCTATCCTAACTCTAAGTCCACACATCACTTGATGATTTCTCATTATTATCCCAAGTTAGTTTGATAGATTGAAAGTGACACAACCCCGTCTAGCCTTCGACGTGTGTCGACGCCGGCTCACCGGGTTGTAGTTTCTACTTGGTATAGTGATAACATACATTTACATTCTTGTTGTTAATATCGTTCTTGACCCTCGTTGTCTATGACAACTTGTGTAGTGGTGAACTCCTATGAGGTTCCTAAATAGATGGTTCAACCTCCTACCTCCTACCTCCTACATGACTTCTATGATTATCCTTGTTAGTTGTAGAATAATATGTATATGTATATTTATGGACTATATAATGAACCTAAAACCGAACCCTTGATAATGACTAACTAATCACTTGTCAAGTTATTAAGTTTATCACCAAAGTGTGTAGTTACTCGTTACGATTCTAATAGGTTTCAAACCTATGAAATCACATCAAACCCTTATGGGTTATCATAGTGTCAAAAACGAGTGCTAGACCTCGGTGACTATTTTTTTTACGTTATTATTCATTAATCATGCTTATATTCCGAATCTTCCGTTAATCACCAAACTCATACCTATGTTCTTCGTGTAGAAGGACAAAGTGCCAATTCTTAACCAACAAACAAGCTCGCAGATTTCTCTAGTTGGAACTCTTTTGCAAAACCGTGAGTACACTCGACCCATTTACCGTTTTTACACATTTTTAGGTTGGAACATGTTAACCTATCAAAATACATAAATCACAACTTATGCTTTACATGCTCAATCCGTTAATACATGATACTTGTTATGCTTAGGATCATGCTAGATTCATACATGCCTTGTCATCAACTTAGCTAGCCCAACTTGACATATATAGCGTTATAGGAGTAGCACACCACCCGTAGGGGTTATGTTAAGCTTATTCATACTTTTAGTCTCGTTGCTTTTGTGACGAGGGAATCTCATTATACTTGTGGACACTCGGGTTTGATCTAGTATTGCCTGATTAGCATTTACCTTGCATACAATTAACATGTGGATTCGAGTTATACTTTTTATACTATTGCTATGTATCACCAAACTTATGTACTCTCGCCTTTGCTTTTGCATTGAATTGTATTTTAAACATGTTACAGGTTGAAGATGATACTTATGATGGAAGCTAGTAGGACTACCTTAGAAACACATTCTAAACTTACTAGATTTGATATGTTGTAATCTTTTGAAACATGTTGTATTTTGCGTTGTTGTACTTTAATTGTTGTATTTGGCTTCAAATGTTGTACTTGACAATGTTTTATGAATGAAATTTGTAATTTATTAAATTATTGTCACAATTAGTATCATGAAGTCTCTTGCAATCTCGTTTTCGTCTCACTCCGATGTTTCCGCCATCGGTTGGGGTGTGACAGATTGGTATCAGAGCCATAACTATGGGGAATTAGGTAGAATTGTCATGTTCGACCTAGTCTATAGTTTAAGCGTCCCGTTTTTGACCATTCTTATATCATGCTTAAAACTTTATTCTTCTGTCATTGCTTCTTCCTTTCTTTTGGTCTTAAAACTTACATAATGTCTTTCATAAGACACTTTACACAATACACTTGAAGACTTGAAGACACTCGTGATGCAAACGAGGCGATTTGCACCAAGATAGGCCCAATGGCTTACAATTTTTGGTGAAATCGCTCATTCCGCGTATTCGATTTTTCACGAAGTTATACCATCAAGTTAGGAGTGATATCCACATCTTGATGGGAAACTTTCATTTCATACTCTAGTGGATCTTACTAACAAGTCGGAATATGCTCCTCGTTTAGTAAGAAACAACCACATTTAGGGTACCAAATCGTCAAGTTAGGGGTGAAACCCGCACCTTGTCGATTAAGTCCCGTTCCTCGATTTTCAATCTCGCCAAAGTCTCGAATTTTCGATTGACTAGGGACATGTTGTAACTGGAAGGGTAAAATACCGTTAATCACTTCTCGACGAGAGTATTTTACCTATTAGGCCAAAGCATGTTCTCTAACTCGAAAGGACTTACGAATCACTTTGGAATAGTCGACGTTTCTCTACCCGAAACAATCCCATGTTTTATTGAGCCTATCTTTTATGTATTCTCAATTTTCATGTGATTTTATACTTGTTACCTTATTCGTTTTGAACTATTACACAATTCGCACGTTTATCGTAATCAAAAACAATAATAATCCTCGTGAACAAACTAAATTCATACTCCTTATACGCGTTCATACGTGATTATGCTTATTGAATACATGTTGAATACTCGTCATATACATGCAACATACGTGAAATATCCATGCTTATACATGCAAAACTTATTTTTACATTATGATCAAGTCTCATCCTTTTCCTTTCTATTTCAACCCTAGATGACTTCTCCAAGCTCCTCAAAGAAATCAAAGGGTTCCAACAACCATGGCACTCTATTTCGAAGCAAGAACTTGTAGGGTTAGTCACGGAACAAATGGCCGAGCAGATGGCTAAGATTATCCCCAATATCGTGAGTCAAATCCAAACCATCCACGACACCCCTAAGTCCTCCGTCGACTCTAAGGTGGAAAAGCCTAAGTCATAATTCCTTTTCAAACAATTCATGGCCTGTAAACCCATAGAGTTTACTGGTAATGATGGTGCGACGACGTTGTTGACTGGGTTCGAAGCCATGGAGATTTCATTCCGCCAAAGTGGCTGCCCTGATGACTTGTGCACCGAAAATGCTACGGGGGTATTCCGCTCGAGAGCCATTGAGTGGTGGACCTCTGAACGAAGTGAGGGTCCATTGTACGAATCGTTCAGGTCCTAATTTGGCAAATCTAAGGTAAACGTGCGGAATCCGTTTGCATAGGCGACAATGGATACAAGTTCTTTACTATTTAATCACTATTTCTTTGATTAGTAGACGCTACAGATCCTGGAAACACTTGGATAGAGCTTCGCCGTCCAATACACAAAATCTCTGAATCTTACAATTGAGAACACAACTCACATATTTATAGAATGACAAGTTCGCTTGAACTGTGTCATGGACAAGTTCGGGCGAACTTGTCCTAGGCACGACAAGTTCGGGCGAACTTGTCCTAGGCATGGAAAGTTCGGGCAAACTTGTCCCTAGACATACATAAATTTCTATATTTTGCTCCTAAATACAGACTCGATATCATACGATGACGTAGGCAACAGACTCCCCCTTGGATGTTGCCGTAGTCATCATTCTTCAATTAAGTTCCTAAGTCTTTAATGTTCTCTTGTCTTTATTTCTTGAATAACTTTAACTTCCTTGATCTTCATAGCATCTACAATCATTTTCTCTTTTCTTCTCGAGCTTGTCTTCATAAAACTTTAATCACCATGCTCCCCCTTGCTTTGAGCTTTTTGGTATCTTCAATCAACATGTTTTATCCAGCTCCCCCTTAAAATCATCTTCCTGTTTCAAAGTTCCTCAAACTTTCAAATAAAACATTCCAGATTCAAACTTTGAAATATCTAAATACAACCATTTCAAATTTTAATCTTCTCATCAGTTTTAAACCCTCTCAGTTAATCAAGTCCAAATTAATAACCTTGAATAACTGATTTATATATCAAGTTCAACTTAATGATCTTGATTAAACGTTTTGACACTAAACCGACACATTTATTCAAAAGTAAGTTTCAAATTAATGAACTTTTAAACTTTTCAGATCAAATTTTCAAATTTTTTTTAGATTTTGTTCAACAACTCTAGACTTTGAAAATCAGCTTTTCATCATCAGCGGTCGAAACTAAAAGATAATATAATCTTTTTGTTTTGATGTAATGAATATCATGATCTAACTATGTACAAACATATTTTTGTTGAGTTTGTGTTAAAGGATCATATCAGTTTTTGAGACAAATCACAAGTACCATTGACCTCTTCATGACACTAAGTTTTAAACAAATTACCTAGATTGTAGATATATTTGTCCTCTTAAACTTCAACACATTTATCAATTGTTTCAAGATATCTTAATTAGACTTATAAAACTTGACTTAACTATGGTTCCCATCTCAGAATATACTCCCGCATCAAGATTCCCTAGATTTCATCTTACAGGTGAGTATAGCGTAATTGATATCTGTATCTGGGTTGTGTGAGGCCTTGAGAGCTCAGGTTAGTACCACCGTATCGACAAAGAGATGAAGGCTCGACTTTAAAGGTAGTGTTCCAATTTTGGAATCTTTTGAACCGCAATTGTAGTATCTTTCGATATTTCCAATTTAATGCAGTTTTAGGTTTTTAATGCAAAAGTATTCTACAAGTTCTAGGCCATTGCTTACGCAAAATCAGAAGAACTTATATAATACCCCAGATATAAATCATCTATAAACACCTCGTATCTCAGAATCAGGCAACCTCTCAAACGAAATTTCGGAGAATTAAGTCCATATATCTGAGAGATGTTAATCCACAAGTTTAAGCAGTTGTAAAATTTAGTTTATATCCCGGAAACAATTTACTGAACGTGTAAAGCCTATCGACACATCCATAGTAAGACTTATTTATACTTTTTAAACCTTACATTTCCTTAGCATACTATAATAGTCCACTGATGTACTATCATTTCTTTTTTGACACAAAACTCTTTTTGCCTTTTTCACTGTTTTTTACTTTTCGTATTTAATATGTTTTTGGATTTTCTGAAAAATTTTTCTCCCCCTAAAATTCAAAAACATATTTTTGGAATTTTTGATTTATAGAAAAACATTGACCAACCGATGAGAATCTCTTCAATTCTCCATCCATTACTACTTCACAATTTTTCTTTTTAAACACTCTCCCCCTCATGATGACAAAAACCTTGACACTATTTGTGTTTATAAAACATTTTACTCCATGATTTTTGTCTGTTCAACAGTGAGGGTACTGTGAAAATTTTCAAATTTTCTTCAAAAATTTGTAAAATTTTCAAGTAAACGTTACTAAAACATGTTTTCGAAAAACTTTCTCCAAATTTTTTTCAAAAATTGTAAAGTAAAAGTTATTAGAAAATGTAATAAGGCCTTTATATAGAACTTGATAACCCGGCTCGTTTTCATTGTGTGCCACGGAACTCCATTCTCAGTAATTTACTTTCTTCTCAGAAGTTCATGCACAAAAATTCAAACAATTAGTTGAATAGTGACACCCAAGCCTTTGCAATCTTAGGCTTTGTTTCTTCAACCTGGATTTTGATTTTCTTTACACGATCAAGTTTATTTTGGACTTTCTCAAGTTTCGAAAAGTCCTCTAAACTTTCAATTTTCACTGATTGTGTAAATTCTTTTTCTTTCACCAACCATGACTGATTTTTCGTTAAAGATTTCTTGAAATACAATGTAGAAACTTTTGTTCATTATTATTCGCGGATTTACCAGTTTCAAAATTTGAAAATTTACTAGTAACTGGTTTCACCTTGTTTATAGTTTCTGTACATTGTTTCAAAAACTGAGTTGATACTCCAGAATTTTTGTTATCAATATGAGCAGGTTTAGTTTTAATTTGTAAACATTTACTAGCAATGTGTCCAGTTACCCACATTTATGACACTTCCTGTTCTCATATCGTTCTTTTCTATCAAATCATACACTCAAATCATAACATTGACTTGAAGTGTGGTAGCCAACTTTCTTGCTTCTTTTATAACTCTGATTTGACGTTGAAGCACCGCGGTCCAACCTGCACCACTTATTTTCAGATTTTTTTGAGTTTTTATAATGATTGGATGATCGTACCAATTTACTTTTATGTTTCTTTTGAAAAATTTTAGAATTTTTAAAATTTAGTTTTTTCTTTTGTTTTCGTTCTCCATTCTGCTTAGAAGGTTTTTGCGTTGAGTATTCACCCTTTTTAGTAGATTGTAGAACAGTTTGTTGAAAATTTTCTTTTAATTTTAAAAATATTTCATTTCTCCTTTTTAACACTTTCATCATCGGTATCATCATCACAATTCTCAATTATGACTTTGTCATAATTTGTGACTTTATCACTTATTGGATTTTCCTGTTTATTCTCATTGAACGGTTTTGGACATATCTGATCTAAAATCAATGACGAGGTCACAAAACCTTTCAATTTCTATTCCAAATCAACAACTTTATTTTTAGTATTCTCAGCATCTTGTTCAAGTTTTCTGATTTTTTCAAGATACGAGTTTATTATATTTTGTTTTTCAAAAACAGTTTTATTTAAAATAGATTTTTCATTTTCTAAAATTTTTATTCTATTTTCAAAAATCTTTCATTTCTTTTAACTTTTTATTTTTTAATGTCAAACTTTCCACATCTTTCAAAAGTTTGACAATATCAGATTTGGATTTTTCACACTTTGAGCACACAGATTCAGAACTTGAAGCTTCATTTGTTGATGTACTTGAATATTTGGCTTCACATTTCTTCACCATTATACTTCTTTTGCTCTTCATCTGATCATTTGAACTTTGCGTTTCCAGCTTTCCTTGATTACTCTGCAGAAGATTGACAAACTTTAGAATTATTATCCTTCTTTAGTTTTAACACTTTCATATTCTCAATTATAGGAACGTGATCCCAAATGTCGCTAATAAATGTATAAAGATGATTGATGGTAAATCGACATTTCTTTCTTGATTCATTCACGAAATCATTCCATTCTGATGGTAATGCATTTTCTAATTTCGAAAACTTATCTTCAAGACTGATATAACAATCATCAGAACGGTCTAAATAGCTATGCATGACATTAAAATGTTTTATTAGCTCAAACACCGATTCATCCTTTTTGCATTTAAACATTTCAAATCTTTCTTTCCAAATGATCAAACGTTGATTATGATTCAAATCAGAAGACAATTCTTCCCAATCATTCATTTTTTCAAAATTAATATTTCCCATTTCCGACGAAAATTTCAGTTTTCAAAAGTTTTATGCAAAATTTGACCTTTTAATCGACAATTTCAACATATCGGGTCGCTAAAAACGTTTAAATTTTTTCCAAAAACTGTTTTTACCAGATTAGAGCTTTAAACTCGTCTCGTCGATACGAATCTAACGCTATATAATGTTCGAGACGTTTTCTTAGAAACCCTTTGTACAAGTTCGGGCGAACTTGTAACAGCTACTTAACAAGTTCGGGCGAACTTGTTAGAAGAATTCTGAAAGTTTCACTTTTTAACAAGTGGCGAACTTGTAATAACTTTCAAGAAAACCACAGCAAATAACCAAGTTCGAGCGAACTTGTGTTAATTTTTAGCAAAATTTGGACAAGTTCGGGCGAACTTGTTCAAAAATCACTGAAAAATACAACAACTTCGAGCGAACTTGTTTAAAATCAACAAAAAAATGTGATTTTAAGCCAAGTTCGGGCGAACTTGTAGTCTAAGTTCGAGCGAACTTATGCTATCCGACATGGTTTTTTTTCAATTTTCGACATGAAATCAGTTGTTTTTAGCTCTGATCTTTTCAAGGGTTTTACTATTATGGATTTTACGTATTATACTTGAAAATCAGTCCATTTTGTCCGTGTAATGTCCAAGAAAAATTTAAAATGAAAGAAATGAGTAGAAGATGTGAAGTTCTATGTCCAATGTCTTCAAATTAGGCCAATCCTGCTCTGATACCAATTGAGGGTCTGTTGTACGGATCATTCGGGTCCTAATTTGGCAAATCTAAGGTAAACGTGCAGAATCCGTTTGCATAGGCGACACTGGATACAAGTTCTTTACTGTTTAATCACTGTTTCATTGATTAGTAGACGTTACAAATCCTGGAACCACTTGGACAGAGCTTCGCCATCCAATACACAAAATCTCTGAATCTTACAAATGAGAACACAACTCACATATTTATAGGATGACAAGTTCGCTTGAACTGTGTAATGGACAAGTTCGGGCGAACTTGTCCTAGGCATGACAAGTTCGGGCGAACTTGTCCTAGGCATGGCAAGTTCGGGCGAACTTGTCCCTAGACATACATAAATTTCGATATTTTACTCCTAAGTACAGACTCGATATCATATGATGACGTAGGCAACAGACATATGCATCAACACGAAGCATAGGAGGGGATGATGCTGCCCAGCGTTGCCATAGGACGAACTGAAGCAAATCATGAGGGATGAATTTTGTCCTCCTCATGAACTTAGGAAGTTGGAGCATGAGTTTTGGTACCTCAAACAGAACGGAGAAGACAATGATGGCCTAACCTTACGCTTCAAACAACTAAGTATCCTTTGCCCTAGCCAAGTTGATACCACTGAAAAGGCCATCAACAAGTACATCCACTGTCTGCCCGATTCTTTCATGAACCTCGTAGAAGCAGCCTTCCCAGCGACTATTGAGGAAACCTACTGATTGGCCGCTCGCCTTAACAATAACCATGTCGAGTGCAAAAACACCGCAAAAGCGTCGATGAAAAACGCGCATCAAGCCACCACCAATACCACTGCTGAGCCCTCACCCTCTCAAGCCAAGAAAAACAACAACCCCAAGAACAAGAAGCGGAAGGCTTCTGTTCAGAATTGTGCGGTCGTTACTCCGCCCAACCCAACATCATTGAACTCCATATCCACTACCCCAAACACCGAACCACCATAGAGAAACTACACCGGGACTTGGTCCAAGTGTGATCAGTGCACCTACCACCATCTTGCAACCGCCCCGTGTCGCAAATGCGCGAACTGTAATAGGTTCGGGTATTTCGCCGACCGTTGTCGTCAACCCTCAGAACCACCCAAGATCAAGCTTTGATTCCCAACCACAACCTCAACAACCAACTGCTCCTGTGCGAGCATGTTACAAGTGTGGAGATCTCAACCATCTCGCCTACATTTATCCCCAACGTAACCAGCAGCCTCAACTCCAACAGCAGCAGCAGCAGCTCATCCTGCTAAAGGAAGAGCTTTCGTACTCACCTCCGCTCAGGCTCAAAGCTCAAAGCTCAAACGACATCATCACTGGTACGTTCCTTGTCAACCATATTTATGCTTCATGTCTATTTGATACTGGTGTCGATAAAAGTTTTGTGCCCGTAGAATTTGAACCTTTACTTAAGTGCGAATGTTCCAAGTTGCCTAATCCTTTCGCTGTCGAAGTCGCTAACGGTAAAACCATCTATGTTGATTCTATTCTTTCTGGGTGTTCTTTGATTCTTAACGATCATACGTTCTCCATCGAACTCATACCCATGCAAATGGGAAGTTTTGACATAATAGTAGGCATGGACTGGCTTACGCGAGTTCGCGCTGAAGTTGTTTGTTCGGAAAATTCATACGCCTTCCTCTTCCTAACGATGATTCATTGCACGTCTATGGCGAGAAACCTTCTAAAGGTCTCAAACTAATGTCGTGTATCCAAGCGAACAAGTACTTACGTAAGGAGTACTTTGCCTTTCTTGCCCACGTTGTGGAGATGAAGGACAAGGGTCCTAGCATAAGTGATGTTCCCGTCGTTTGCCAGTTTCCCGATGTCTTCCCTGAGGATCTTCCTGGTCCTCCGCCTCCTCGATCCGTTGATTTTCGTATTGACCTCATCCCTGGCGCAATTCCTATTGCGAAAGCTCCCTATCGTCTAGCACCCTCGAAAATGCAAGAGCTATCGAGCCAGCTTCAAAAACTTCTAAAGGATTTATACGCCCTAGTACTTCTCCTTGGGGCGCTCCCGTTTTGTTCATCAAGAAGAAAGATGGATCCTTTCGGATGTGCATTGACTATCGTGAAATCAACAAACTTACAGTCAAAAACCGATATCCTTTTCCTCGTATTGACGATCTCTTCGATCAACTCCAAGGTGTGGCCTGTTTCTCGAAAATCGACCTTCGATCTGGCTACCATCAACTTCGAGTCCTCGAAGAAGATGTACCAAAAACTGCCTTTCGCACACGTTATGGACACTACGAGTTCGTGGTCATGTCTTTTGGTGTGATTAACGCCCCTGCAGTGTTTATGGATTTAATGAACCGAGTGTGTAAGCCTTTTCTCGATCGCTTCGTAATCGTATTCATCGACGATATCCTCCTCTATTCCAAAACGAAAGAAGAACACATGCGACATTTGCAACTTATCCTTCAGCTTTTGCGTACCGAACGTCTTTATGCCAAATCCTCCAAGTGTGAATTTTGGCTAAAAGAGGTTCAATTCCTTGGTCACACCGTCAATGAACTCGGTATCCATGTTGACCCCACAAAGATAGAAACCGTGAAGAATTGGATTGCACCTAAATCGCCTTTTGAATTTCGTTCGTTTCTAGGTCTAGCTGGTTATTATCGTCGTTTCATCTCGAACTTTTCCAAGATCGCCGTTCCTTTAACATCTTTGACACAAAAAGATAAACCTTTTGTTTGGGGTCCGAACAAGAGGAGTCTTTTCAAACCCTCAAGGACATGCTATGTAATGCTCCTATCCTTACACTCCTCGATGGAAACGACGATTTCGTCGTGTATTGCGATGCTTCAAACCAAGGTCTCGGTTGCGTTCTTATGCAACGGGACAAGGTCATCGCTTACGCATCGAGACAACTCAAAATACATGAGAAAAACTATACTACCCACGACCTTGAACTTGGTACAGTTGTTTTCGCATTAAAGATTTGGCGACACTACCTTTACGGTACTAAGTGTACGGTCTTCACCGACCACAAGAGCCTCCGACATATCTTTGATCAAAAGGAACTCAACATGCGTCAACGTCGTTGGGTAGAATTGTTAGACGACTACGACTGTGATATTCGATACCACCCTGGTAAAGCGAATGTTGTAGCCGATGCACTTAGTCATAAGACTCATGTCAAGAGTATCTGTTGCTACCAAACCATGGGAAAACTTCATGGGCTAGGTTGCCAAGCACAATTTGCCATCATTAACGAGGGTAACCTCGATAACGAGTTGAATTGTGTAGGCAAAAACCCACTCGAAGCTAAACCCGATGGTATCCTTTACTACCATGATTGCATTTGGATTCTCGATCGTCTCAACCTTCGAAACATCTTGATGGACGAAGCCCACAAATCCTGATACTCCATTCATCCTAGCGCTGATAAAATGTACCATGATCTTCACGCATCGTATTGGTGGCCTGGGATGAAGAAAGATATCGCTCTTTACATCTCGAAGTGTCTTACTTGTTCCAAGGTGAAAGCTGAACATCAACGCCCCTCTGGCTTGCTCGAACAACAAGAAATTCCTGTCTGGAAATGGGAGAGTATTGCTATGGGTTTCATCACCAAGTTGCCTCGTACTCCTTCTGGTCATGACAGCATTTGGGTCATCATTGACCGCTTGACCAAATCCGCGCACTTTTTAGCCATTCGTGAAGATTACAAAGTCGAGAAATTGGCTCGTATCTACACGAAGGAAATCATCAGTCATCATGGTACTCCGCTCGATATTATCTCTGATCGTGATGCTCGTTACACCTCTCGCCTTTGGCAAACGTTTCAATCCGCCTTTGGTACTCGTCTTAACCTTAGCACCGCTTTTCACCTGTAGTCTGATGGTCAAACCAAGCGTACAATCCAAACTTTGGAAGATATGCTTCGTTCTTACGTAATCGATTTTGGCGGCAATTGGGATTCGCATTTACCCTTGGTAGAATTCTCATACAATAATAGTTATCACGCAAGTATTCAAATGGCTCCATTTGAAGCATTGTATGGTCGTAAGTGCCGTTCGCCTATATGTTGGCACGAGATTGGAGATGTTCAGATCACCGGTCCCGAACTAATACAAGAGACAACGGGCAAGAACCTACAAATCCGTGATAACCTTCTCAAGGCTCAAAGTCGTCAAAAGAGTTACGCAGACAAGAGACGCAAACCTTTGAAATTTAATGTTGGTGACCAAGTACTTCTCAAGGTATCCCCTTGGAAGGGTGTTGTTTGTTTTGGTAAGAAAGGCAAACTCGCTCCTCGTTACGTAGGTCCTTTCAAGATTCTCAAAAGGATTGGCAAGGTAGGATATCGACTGGACCTACCTCAAGCACTCAACAATGTTCACCCAGTTTTTCATGTTTTGAATCTCAAGAAATGTCTAGCTGAAGAAGGACTTCAAGTTCCACTCGAAGATCTTCAAATCAACGAGACATTGTATTTCGTGGAAAAACCAGTTAAAATCATGGACCGAGGGACCAAGCAATTGAGGCGCAGTCGATACCTATCGTCAAAATTCTTTGGGAAGGAAAACGTGGCGCTGAATTTACTTGGGAACTCGAGAGAAATATGAAGACCAAGTATCCGCATCTCTTCGTTGCATCTTCCTAAATTTCGGGACGAAATTTCCTAAATGAGGGGAGACTGTAGCGCCTCGCTTTTTCATACTTTCCATGTTTAGAAAGCTAGTCTTGTATTTCTATTTTTGGAAACCTTTGTACTTGTATTCGTTCTTTCGTTGTAATACTTGTAATCGAGACTTGAATCATAATGGAATATACATTTTATCACAATACTTAATATACATAATCATACATACATACACTTGATGCTTCATACTCGAAAACGTGAGATGCTTGCAAATAGGTGACATCTATACTTCATCCATACTTTATACACGATGCATATACTCAATCTCATTCATTTTATACTTATATGCACCTTATAGCATGTCTCTCATACTTAAAATACCTTAGATATTCTTAAAATGTCATAAAACAACACTTAAACCCGTCCCAAATCAACAAAACAACAAAATAAAAATTTGTTGCCCTGACCAGGTCCATACGGACCGCATGGGAAGTCCCATACGGTCCGCGTGGGACTCTGGCGGGCAGAACCCTTTGGCTCGCGAATTTTGCATGGATCTACACATATCTCTCATTCCCAATCACCTTAAACCCCATTTAAACACCCTCTAACCACCACCAACTCTTCCCTATAAATACCAACTCATTCCCACACAATTTTTACTTTCTAAATCCTCTCCAAGCTCTCTAAATCATCCTCAAATCAGTTGAAAAACTCAAGTCCGAGCAAATTCAACATCTTGCACTAAAATGAACATAACTTGCTCAAATCTTAACGAAATCACTTGATTATTCTTCCTACTTCCTTAGATAAGTCTTAGGTTTGATCCACGGACTTGCCATGGCATTTCCAGACCTGGATATTCACCAAAAAGACCCCAAAGTAGGCTGTTACTTTCTGTTTTGTTCAAAACTCTTTCAAAACTTATGTTTTCTTCTTCCAACCTTGTGTTCTTGAGCTTCTAATCAACTTTATGATTAGTGAGCCTAACCTAGATTGTTATACATGTAAGAAGAGTATTTAGACACTCCAAACTTTTTGTTTTCGAAGAGCTTTAAGCTCACAAGTGATGCAAGTCTTGAACTTGTTCATGTGGGACTATCTTGGTTAGCTTGGGCTATCCTAACTCTAAGTCCACAAATAACTTGATGATTTCTCATCATTATCCGAAGTTAGTTTGCTAGATTGAAAGTGACACAACCCCGTCTAGCCTTCGACGTGTGTAGACGCGGCTCACCGGGTTGTAGTTTCTTGACTACTTGGTATAGTGATAACATACATTTACATTCTTGTTGTTAATATTGTTCTTGACCCTCCTTGTTGTCTATGACAACTTGTGTAGTGGTGAACTCCTATGAGGTTCCTAAATGGATGGTTCAACCTCCTACCTCCTACATGACTTCTATGATTATCCTTGTTAGTTGTAGAATAATATGTATATGTATATTTATGGACTATATAATGAACCTAAAACAGAACCCTTGATAATGACTAACTAATCACTTGTCAAGTTATTAAGTTTATCACCAAAGTGTGTAGTTCCTCGTTACGATTCTAATAGGTTTCAAACCTATGAAATCACATCAAACCCTTATGGGTTTTCATAGTGTCAAAAACGAGTGCTAGACCTTGGTGACTATTTTTTTTACTTTATTCTTCATTAATCATGCTCATATTCCAAATCTTCCGTTAATCGCCATACTCATACCTATGTTCTTCGTGTAGAAGGACAAGGTGCCAATCCTTAACCAACAAAGAAGCTTGCAGATTTCTCTAGTTGGAACACTTTTGAAAAATCGTGAGTACACTCGACCCATTTACCGTTTTTACACATTTTTAGGTTGTAACATGTTAACCTATCAAAATACATAAATCACAACTTATGCTTTACATGCTCAATCCGTTAATACATGATACTTGTTATGCTTAGGATACATGCTAGATTCATACATGCCTTGTCATCAACTTAGCTAGCCCAACTTGACATATATAGCGTTATAGGAGTAGCACACCACCCGTAGGGGTTATGTTAAGCTTATTCATACTTTTAGTCTCGTTGCTTTTGTGACGAGGGAATCTCATTATACTTGTGGACACTCGGGTTTGATCTAGTATTGCCTGATTAGCATTTACCTTGCATACGATTAACATGTGGATTCGAGTTATACTTTTTATACTATTGCTATGTATCACTAAACTTGTGTACTCGCCTTTGCTTTTGCATTGAATTGTATTTTAAACATGTTACAGGTTGAAGATGATACTTATGATGGAAGCTAGTAGGACTACCTTAGAAACACATTCTAAACTTACTAGATTTGATATGCTGTAATCTTTTGAAACATGTTGTATTTTGCGTTGTTGTATTTGGCTTCAAATGTTGTACTTGACAATGTTTTAAGAATGAAATTTGGAATTTATTAAATTATTGTCACAGTTAGTGTCATGAAGTCTCTTGTAATCTCGTTTTCGTCTCACTCCGATGTTTCCGCCATCGGTTGGGGTGTGACACTACCATCCATACTACACTACTTTTTTACATTACTAATATTAAAAATGCACATGTGCATCATTATATATAACCTTGATATATCATGTTTTGGTACAAAAAGTTTGTGATTTTGAATGATGAAGTAGACACGTGTACATGTTTTTTGGTTAGTTATAACTAGTGGTTGATAGTTTGGTTATATTTGTCACTTTATGATGTATATGTTGTTTGGATGGTATAAAGGGTGTTGATGTACATGTAATAAAGATGTTATAAAGTGAAAATATTGGTAATGGTATTGTATTATGGATGGTAGGAGGTAATGGTATTGTATTATGGATGGTAGGAGGTAATGGTAGTGTATTATGGAAGGTATGATAGATGAAAGGGAAATGTATTCAAAGTGGAGTACCAAAACACGTTATATCATGTTCATACATATAGATGCACATGTGCATTTATAATATTGTTAATGTAAAAAGTAGTGTATTATGGATGGTAGTGTAAATGAAAGTGCAATTGTCCAATATTGGTAATGTATTACGAAATTTGTCAAAGAAATAATACATATGTACATGTGCATGGATAAATGTTACTCAAATATTTTTTTTTGATTTTTTATTAGTGACGAAATATAGCATTTTTTAAATATTAAAAAAATTGTGTGTTTTTTTGTATTTTTTAGGTATTTTTGGTTGTGTTCACACGGGTTGTCGTAATAAAGGGTGGTTCCTAACGGATCCTTCTCCTATATGTATATATAACTTGTTGGCTACAAAGTCTATTTTTCCTACAAAGTGTACAAAGTCATAAAACACGACAATTTCAGTCATAAAACACACTCAAAATCCACAAATAACAAAGTGACGATTACTAAAACGCCATATTTGTGGGTTTTGTGTTGTGTTTTGTATGATAAGGTTTTGATTTCCCTAACATCAATGTGTTGTATGTTGATTATCATGTTGTGTTTTATATTCATAATTTTACGATGGTGTGTTTGAAGTTTTTATGGACTGTTAGGTAGAGGTGCACAAAAAACCGGACCTGAACTCGAAAAAACAAACCCGGGTATTTGAAAAACCGGGGTTTTTAAACTCGAACCCGACCCTACCTGTAGGGTAGGGTCCGGGTATGCATTTTATGTCAATACCTGAACTTGTGTTTTTTCATACCCGGTTTGTACCCGGGTTTTCGTAATACCCGGACCTGTTGTGTATAACATCTTTTTTGAACGTTTATAGCTTGTGTGAGGCTTTTTTGGGTAGATTTCAAGGCATAATATGTATAAATAAATTATATTTCTATGTTTTACACCCAAAAAATGAACCGAAAAACCCGATCTATACCCGAACCGGAACCATACCCGACCAATACCTGAACCCTACTCGATCAATACCCGAACCCTACCCGATCAATACCCGAACCCTACCCTGACCCAAAATAGGGTATGCTAATACCCGGGTTTTGAAAACCGAACCCGAACCCGAACCCGGGTACACAGGGTATAAATTTTATAGCCAATACCCGACCTGAACCCAACCCAGGTATGGTCAATACCCGAAAAGTCAAAACCCTGTCATACTCGTACCCGGGTATATACCCGAACCAGGTATTAAATAATCTCGGTTTATGCACCTACACCGAGGGTTTGGATATTATGTTTTAGTGATCTTCACTCTGTTATTTGTGGGATTTGAGTTTGTTTTATGGCTGAAGTTGTGGTTTTTATGATTTTGTACACTTTATAGTAAAAATGGACTTTGTAGCCGAACCCCACCCTATATGTATGTGTGTGTGTTGGGGGGGGGGGGTTATCTTAAGAACGCTAAATATTGTGAGAATCGTGAAACGAATGAGAAAACCCAATCAAAATCAATTTTTTTAATGCAAACCTCATTTATACACTATAAATTATCAATTTTTTTGTGCATTAGGAGTTGTACATTGTGTTTGGGGAGTTATCCAAAAAAAAAGTTGATTTTATACTTTTAGTCCAAAAGTATTTGATGTATTATTTTTTAACCCAAAACTATTTGGGTTATAACCTCTAACGCAAAACTTTTCATCCTTTCAGTTTAACCTAATAATATTTTTACTGAAAATGTGATTAAGGTAACTTCATAAAGAAGAAGAAGATTCATTCTTTAATCAAAGTATAAAGAGATACATCGTTAACTAATAAGTACAATTCTTTAATAGTTGATTAGTATACGAAGATAAAACTACACACTTATAACAATAGAAACAAATAATAAGAATATAGGAAGTAACTAACCTGTTTTTATGATTGACTCATAATCAAACCAGGCCGATTGTAATCAACATACGTGTTCTTGATCACTTGTAAAGGATGTGTTTGTTTGACATATAACAATAAAATGGAGTATAAAAATGTAGAAGGTTCAAATAAGTTATATTATAGGGAAAACGTTTCCTTTAGTGTAAAAAATATTTCAATTTTAAAATCACCTTAATTATCATAGTTATCAATGATATTTTTTTAAATTCTGGTATGTTATAAATCACTAATAATCAAATCTCGAATAATTTTGATAGTTGATTTTATTACATTCAGAATTAAATATTTTGATATTGATGAATTTTTTTATGTCTCGGTTGATTATTTAATCATTTTTTGAAACTTTATTTTATTCACATTCGAAATTAGATATTTAGTTGCATCCTCCATTATGATTATGATGATTTTAAAATTGATAATTTTTATAATTAATAAATACACAATAAAAAGGAATATTTAATTTATAACACATCGTGAACAAAATTAATTAATATTAATACAAATTATAAAGTATAAAAAATATCGATTTATAACCTATAATTCTATAACAGGTATTTAAATAATCAATATGAGATATATATAAACACGTATTCATAACATATATTTTTAGTTATTAATCATGTAGGCTTAAAAAGTATAGATATTATAGAAATTAAATATATTCTTTCATTAACAAAGGTTCAAAATAGAATCAGAACCTAAATCACCCTTTTCGTAAGTGTTCAAATAAATACGTATTAAACAATGTTTAGTAACATAAACAAACAATAGATGTATTATAAAACAAAGTTATTCATAGATATCAAAGTTAAAAAATGTCAAGCAAAAATATAAATAAACACTAACACATAACAATTGTAGGTCTTTATATTAAAAAATGAAAAACGTCAAACAATGTTGATCCGTTTAATGTTAACGAAATCTTTTATTTTAAAAGTTTATTTTACAGATTGTGTCAAAATTTAGAAATTGTTATATAACATGTTTCTATTGAAAATTGTTTTGACATTAAATAAATATTATGAGAATGAAATTCAAATGTCATTAAAATTAATTGACATAAATTGTATCAAATTGTTTTGAATTTAATGATAAAAGAAATAAATAATTATATGTTTTACTAACATTTAAATATTCATTTAGTTAATACAACTTTGATCATAACTACCAACATGGAGTAAAAAAACATTATTTCAGAGAGTAAAATAAAGCAACAATAACAATAAAAAAACATTATTCATCAACATGTACAAGGAATCGATAACATAACACATATATTGTTGTTCTTTATGAGATATATATTTCGAAGATGAAAATCGACCAACCGGTTTTCTATACATATGCTATTTATTTATTATGAATTATGAATAAGTTATGAAGAAAATTATTTGGTAAATGATAACATCAACAAAAGAAATTAATTTTGTATACTATAAAAATGTTTCTATTCTTGGTTTGAATATAAAATCCAGTAAGTTAATTAAATCTATTTATGGAAGAGAATTTGTGATTGAAAAAAGAATAAATTGTGAATGATTTTGCCATTCAAAACACATGAATGAGTGCTATTACATTGTCAAAGGACAATAATAGGCTTAAGTTTATGTCAATTGGTATAAGTTGGTATTACACACAAACACTCAACACTAGCAATTCTTGTAACACTTAGCAACGATCTAGGAATTATCCAGCACTGTATCCTGATTTTTAAGCAATAAGAAGAACAAGGCAGCGGCGATTGTCAGCTCCCGAGGTTTTATGCTGTAGATCTAGATTGATCAAGGGCTTTCTTCGTACATCTCGTGTCAACCTTTACATTTTTGCTCATTGTTTGATTGTTGATATAGCTCAATATCCTGAGTTGTATCCTGAAAAGTGTTTTTACAAACTAGCAAACCAATACAAGCTTCATAAACACTGCTAGCACACTACCTCACAAAAATAATTTGATCACTAAATTGCTTCGGTAATTTTTGACAAAACAATATTGTTCAAAAAAATTAAATTAAAACAAATACTTAAAAAAATTGAACATTATTCATCAACTTTCCTAATTAATATATAATATATAATATATAATCTTTCTATACTAATAAACGAAAATATTTTTTTGACACGTGTCAATCTCTGGTGGCATCTTATCTTATTTTTTAATTTCTTTTTCCTATTAAACAATAAGTTAACTAAATTATATTTAGATAAGGATAATGACTTTTTTTATCAAACTTTAAATTAATAATATCCTTATCTTATTTTTCAATTTCTTTTTCCTATTAAACAATAGTTCAATTAAATATAATTTAGATAAAGATAATAACTTTTCTATCAAACTTTGAATAATTTGTATTTTCTTTTTCTCCGTAGGTAATAGAAGAATTTATTTTTTCTTTGTAGAACCATGAAAATATATAAATTTTTTATTTTCATTTAAATTAGATTTAGTTAAGTTTTTAATAATATTATTATTTAATAGGATACATAAATAAGAAAATAATATTAAATCACAAACTTCACGGATCCCTCTTATTTATTTATTTATTATTTCTTTTATTTTTCTGCTTATTAATAATCATCTAATATTTCATTGGTTCTACCACGTGTAATACACATGTTTCTAATATAATAATAAATAAAAAAACAAATTAAAACTTTAGTAAGTAAATAGTACATTGAAGTCATCACTTAAATACATATCTTGACGGTTGTATGTGTTAATCGATTATATTATATTTATTTAATTCGTGCAAGACACGTGATATTTTAAACATATAACTATATTGTTTATTATATAGAAGTAACTTTATGCAACCCGTGTAAAAACACGGGATTTTAAGCTAGTATATAATATATAGTCAAAAGAACTCGCGTTATGACAGAATCAAACAAAACATAATCTAATTACACCTTTATAATATGCACCAACAATTTTTATCTATTAAATTCTCATACACGTAATCTAATTAGACCTTTATAAAATGCACACAGAAAACATAATCTAATTATAGAATCAAAATTGATGTTGAATAAATGAGTTACTTTTTAGAGATTTATTCAATTATTTTTTTTTTGTTGTTTGTTTTATGGAGTATTTTAATGTTTTGTAGTATTTCAAATAAGAAAAATCTCGTCATTTATTTATAATCATATATGTTTATAAATCGTGAGATAATTCGAAACTACAAAAAATCATTAAAGATTAAAATCATCAAAATATTAAAAGTAATAAAAAAGTAGTTATACATCTTTGAATCATAATACTTATTAATGAGTCAAAAACACTTTTAACCTTTAATAAACTTATAAAAATAATCTATAAAAGTATTATAAAAATAAATTATAAACTTATTTTACAACTTTATTTAATGTTATTATATATTACTAGTGGGAATGCCCGCATGTTACCACGGATAGTTATGTTTTTAGTAGCACGTTGCGTGATGGGTTTCACATAATTTATTTTTAATACCAAGTTAACGTTACTAAAACATAATGATATTTACAAACAACGCCCGAATCCATCTTTGAGTCCATTATCTAACGCCATGGGGTATGGGGCGGGGTAGGGGCGTGGGTTGGGTACAAACGCCCAAGTCACCATCCCGGGTGGGCATGGGTTCAGCGTGGCTCGTTGGGTGGGGGATTCAGCCCGGACGTTGGGCGTGGCTACCCACATGACATGGCCGAACCTCATTGGCCAAGAGCGCTAGCCGTTTGGGCTAGCCATTGGGGAATTAATTTAAAACCTAAAAAACTTTTTTTTCCTATAAATACCCTAACATATTTAACATTTTTCTCACACAATATCAAACACATCATAAACCACTCGCACCTTTTGAATGATCGGGTAAATGGTATAGGACCCAAAGGAAGTTTCTTTGTAAATGAGGTTGAGTACGTATGGGTACTACCTAGTTGATGGGATTTACCCGGAGTGGGGGGTTTTGGTAAAATCTTTCACAAAACACGGTACCCTAGATCCAAAGAGATTAAAGTTTAACAGGGTCCAAATGGCTGCACGTAAAGACATCAAGCGAGCGTTCGGTGTTTTGAAGGAGAGGTGGCGAATTTTGGCAATGCCTTGTCGACTATGGGACAAGGATCAGATTGGAAACGTGATGTACGCATGTATCATTCTTCACAACATGATTTTGGAGGATGAAGGTAGTGCGGTCGTTACCTACTATGATGACGATGACCCCCAACTAGATAACGTAGTCGTTACAGACGAAGATAAATCAATAACCGAATTTATGATCACGTCAAGAGATATACATTATAACCTTCGATCTGATTTGGTGGACCATGTTTCAACGATTCCTGGGTTCGACTCCGACGAAGACGACGATTCAAACGAAGAATGATTGTTTTTATTTTGATACTATGTTTTTTGTAATTATTCTTTATCTTTATGTGACAACCATTCTTTTAAATAAAATTTTTAGTTTTTAATGGTTTATATATATATATATATATTAGGATAGGGTTCATGAGTGAACAATGTTGTATTTGTGAACAAAATGAACTTATCTTGACCATTGATTTTGTAGATCTAGATTTTTCTTTAGTGCCAAGATTGTAATTATCTTATGTAACTTCCACGTATTTTAATAAATTCAAGGGTATAATTGTATTTTCTTTCTTTATTTAATTAATTTATTTTTTCTCTCTCTTGATTTTTCTTTCCACTTAAAAGAACATTTAATTATATTTGTATACTTTTTTCTCTCACAAATTACCTAACTTTATAATTTAAAAAAATACAAACATTATCAAATATTGTTCCATCTAAAACACGATTAAAAATAATTAATTATATTCTCTATACATACATGTATTACACATATTCGCATTTTAGAAACGTATGTACACATATGTACATTCATAATATATCTCTAGCTAGGAGTTAATGATACTGTTGTTCAGCATTGTACATATGTGTATAACAAGGATCTGAGATGGTTATTTAGCATTGTACACATGTGTACAGTCTCGCTAACTATCACTTTATACAAGATACATAGCTACTATTTTATACACATGTGTACAGTCTTGCTAACTACCGGTTTATACAATATACACAACTATTAGTTTATACACACGTGTACCAGACTTTTATACATCTATGTATTATATTCAGAACTGGTTACATATGTGTATATTAACAACATATTTATAAAATACATTTCTAAAAATTTTAATAGAATTTCTTTTGAAAGCGTAATGCATTCAAAATAAAATATTTTTTCCTATTATAACAATGCCAAGTGTCGGTATCATATGATACTTTTTTTAAGATGTAATGAAGTTATTTATTTTTGCTTTTACAAATTTCAAACACTAAGTAAAAAATAACCAATCATAAGTGCAAGGATTATACGTATATAATATACATAATCGATACATGAAATAATCAATTAAGAAAACTAGGTATCACTTTGATACATAAATGTATCTCCCTCTACACACATAGGTATCTCGCTCTACACCCATATGTATCTCGAGTATGACGCGAAGATACAAAATAAATGAATAACTTAAATATACCATGTGAATAATAACTGAATTATATAGGACTCTAAATTCATAAAAAATAGGATAAATAATTCTTGCAAATATGGAAAAGAAAATTTTACCGAACAAAATGAGACTTTATTTAAATAAATAAATATGAAATTTAGTGTATTTTCAGAAGAAGCAGAAAGTTTAGGCCTTATCCAAAATTCTAAAGTTTCAATCTCTTATAATTAAAATGATGGAGAAATAATTAAAAATGAGAGAGAGAGGAGAGAGAGAGAGAGAGAGAGAGAGAGAGAGAGTTAAGAGATGAGAAATTTAAGGAATTTATTTAAATATACTTGGTTAATGTCAATCTTACCCTTTTAATCTAAAAAATGATCAAGGGCCAAGATTAGTTCACTCAGTTCATTCTCAAGAAGTTGTTCACTCTTGATCCTAATCCTATATATATATATATATATATATGTCGCCACCCCAACCACGCCCCACAATACCCCCTTGAAATTGTCTTTTGGTCTTGGGTGCCCCCATACTCCACGTGTCGCACCATACCCCCAACCCAAGCCCCACCATACCCCACGGTCTATAAAAATTGTTTAAAACATGAAGATTTAGGAAAGCAATGACAGAAACAAAATCAAAGCAACAAGGAAAACCTAGCACATAAGTTATTTACATACTATAACAAATCATTCGTTCATTTCCTCCAAAGCAGACATGGCTGCAAAAACATTGATTTTTTTCTCCACAAATGAGGTCCTCATCTTGCATATCTATATATGCAAGTCAAACGTTTCTTGGGCCATTTAAAATGGTCAAACCAAACTCCACCGTCTGCTAGCAAAGCGCCGCTCATTGTTCTGGTATAAACCCCCAGGCCAACGTCGTCCCCGCTGCTAGGGCGACATTAGGATTCTCCACATGAGGGGTTGAAGGAGTACAATTAAAAATTAACGAACAACTTTTTTATATCGAGTTTTAGTCTTTTACGAATTACCGAAACCAAAGCAGCCGGTGTCACTGAAGTTGCATCTCTAAAGCTCGTATTCCTTGACCCTCAAGCCACTCTCCAAGAGCTGCATTACCTTGTGTCCCCTAACAGGAAAATAGCATGCAATCTTTTCGTTACGCCTGATGCCAATAGATCTCACCATGTACGTTGCTGTCATTGTCAACACCAAAATCATAAACACCACACTATGTCAACAAATCAAATTACAACTCAAATCAAAATTAAAAGTACAACAAGTTTTTTTTTTACCAAAATTCGGTACTCGTTTTACTTATAAAGCGCGAGCTTGAGCTCAGCTTGAACATGTTAAACGCGTCAAAACTGCCGTGTATTAATTTTTTTTGAACGATCAATGAATCCTCCAAATGTAAGGACTAAATCTCGCTGTAAACGAGTATATTGAAAAAAAATACCTCTTTTGCAATGATTAATACATCATTTTTTGTCAGATCATTATCCTCTTCATCACAAGATAAAGATTGCTTATTCATAACGTATCTTACTCTTCTTCTTAGAGAGTCGGATTCTTCAGCTTTGTTGTTAACTCTTCCAGGCTTTCTCTTCTCAACATTGACTTCTTGATAAGGATCATGACCATCAACCCCATCTTTCTCAATAAACGGTAATATTGCTTTTTAAAATAAATATAGAACTGTTAATCATAGAAATATATATATAGAGCTACTATAGAACTATGGAATACAAAAGGAAGAGATGTGGGTTTCATCACTATTGTTGTAGAAAAACAAATCAGGTTCGGCAATTAAAAGCAAGGGTAACTCGTCTCTGTAATTTCTTGGCTAATAGCTCAACCCGCTTGGTTGACTAAGTAAATCAGGAAGCATCTCATGTTACAGGTAATCATCATATTAGCGTAACAAAATCAAGAAAAAACATAAATTCAGTTATAAATGGTGGCGTTCAGATTCAATGTAGACAGCGAGGGATCTGACGTACGTGATGCGGCTTTGACGGATAGTTATCACTTTAATAACTTGGTAATAATTGTTAGAACATGTATAAACATGTTCGGCTCGTCAATTCCAGGTTTAAGGTTGGTTCGCAATCGAAAGTCGGGAAGTTTGACTTCTGCATTGACTTTCAGTTTTGACCCGAATTAACAACCTTAGCTACTGATTCTAAGTTGCATTATGACCATATTATGTTGTATTATAATCCTCTAGAGTTATATTACATGGTCATATAGTAATCTGAGTTTATATGCAAGTTTCCGTTAATATGCTAAACTTTGACTAAAATGCCCTTTTTGTCTAAAATGAGGTTTTAAACATAAATGAGCATGCAAATTAATTACCTACTAATATGCTAGTTTATTTAACTTTTTCTGATGTCATAAATCTGGTCATAAACTAAGTTTTGGTTAAACGTCGTAAATTATGCTTCTAAGCGACCAAATTGCCTTTTCGGCATTTAAAATGGTTTAAGCATAATTCCTTCACCAAAACTAATTACCTACTAATGTAATATTATAAGTAGAATTATTTGGGATGTCGAATCAGATTATAAAATGAGTTTACACATGAGTCCTTGTATTAAGTCCTTAAATGACGAAATTGCCTTTACGACATCTAAAAGGGGTTTTAACTATGAATTTTATATAAAACCTTTTGCTTACTGATGTATTATATTATATAACATATTTTCATCAAATAAACCTGATCATAACATCAGTTTTCCCTAAACATCGCTTAAATCGTCGTTTAGCGACTTAATCGTCATTTCGGCACATAGTATGGTTTAAAAGCATATTTAACCATCAAGACTTGTTACCTATTGAATATAAAACTTATTTCCAATAATTTTGCAGTTGGTACATGTTCTAAACTCAGATTCCCAAATAAGTCATCAAGGCTATGTGTGAAATGACCAAAATGCCCTTACGGGGCATAGTTTGGTCCTAAACTATAAACCACACATATAATTGATGTCCTACTGATATAACATCATAATTTAACTATTTTTCCAGTTTGTTTATGACCATGACATCGGTTACTTGCAAGCGTCTTTTATAAGTCGTAAAATGACCAAAACGCCCTTTCTGAGGCTTAAATTGATTTTAAAACCTCAACGGGCATACATGTTGATATCCAACTGATATTATAGCATGTTTAAAGTATACTGGCAATGGAAATTGTATATGACTCATCCAGTTACCCAGTTTCGCTTATATGCGTACGGTTAAGCCTACGTGACTAGTTTACGTAATTTAACCGAAACGGGTTTAACCTTATCATTTTTATTCAAAATCCAGAATGTAATATATTTACCCATCTTATACAAGTCTTAGTACTTTCTATTCTGGTCATCGCGTAAACTATCGTATTGTACCGTATTTCATTACTTAAGACTAGCCGATCCGAGTCTATGACTTAATAGGACCCGTTAGCATTCTAATTGGTTATTAATACCATCATTCCAAACTAGAAGCCTTCCAGTAGATTGTCACCTTCACTTATCTGTTTGATTAACGGTTGAGTTATTAATCCTTTGAAGAACTAGCTCAGGTAAATACTTTTAACCTCTTTTCCCTATACGGGCTTGGGATACGGTATATTATTACCGCTTGGTCGGGTATGGGATCATGTTGTCGGATTGTGATTTAACTAAATCTCATAACCCGTTTTAATCTGTATTGTCTGTTAACTTAAACATTGGGGGTTAATTCGACCGTGTCCTGGATATCCTCGGCTCATTTAAGTTACTAATAGCCACGACCAATGCACGGGGTGTAGGCATACACTCGTCAGATGCTAATGCTAAATTATTTTTCTATACTCCCTAGAGTTAATTAAGTGGCGTGTCAGTTAATCAGGTTATTCAGTTTCTGCAACGGACCCATTATATATGACAAACTTGTAAAACTGTATTCAAGATCATTTTGAATTGTCCCAAGTTATTTATGAAAATGTGCCATGTGCACTTAAATCAATTTTGAAATATTTTCAAAATGTGTCGGTTATTTGTATTTACCAGTGTAAACTGACGTATTTTTAAAAGACTAAGCTACACGTAATAAGCTGGGAGCTGCTTGGTAGCGACGTAGAGGATTTTGCAAGTCCTTAGTTGTGCCCAAAGTCTGTTGATCATTTTATGTACATTTTACGATCCGCCTGTGGATCTTATTACAAGCTGTTTGTATTTATTATTTTGAATATTCGAACATTCACGGTTTGTAATATTATTTCTATACAAGACTTCCGTTGTGTATTCTGTGTTGTTTGGTTATGATGTTAACAATTTTACGTCATAATACTCCCCACCGGGCCCACCAGGAATTACGTGGAAATCGGCGTTTGATAAAAGAGTGCAACCTAACACTTAAGAAACGGTTAAGTAAACAGAGTACACAGTTCAGTACCTAAAGTGATCCGACACTTGAGAAATGGTAAATGGTTGAGTAAACTGAGTACTCATTTCAGTACCAAAAGTAATCCGACACTTGAGAAATGGTTAAGTAAACTGAGTACTCAGTTCTGTACCTAAAGTGATCTGCAACAACAGAGCACTTTGTAAAATGCTTTAGATGTGTTGAATACATTCACAAGACAGGCAGAAGGAATCACAACACAGGAAGAACAAATTTAGTTGAGTGTTCTAAGTTCTAACCTTCTAATGGATGGTAAGCACCAAGATTTAATTAATGCACTGTAACAAGATTCTTACTCGAACAATGAGTACCCTTTACCCAATCATGCAGGTGCTTTTTGAAATGACAAGGTAATGATTGCGCTCCTCTTGCCGATGCCACAAGTGCATGTATCAAGAAAAAATCGTAGTCATCACACAACCACCTTGAAGTCTTATGTTTTTGTGGTTTAGCTTCTTTGGGCATACATAATTATAATTCATCACCAAAATCAACTAAAAATCCCAAAATATGAATGTGGCGAGATCATTAGAGGGGGTTTGATTATGAGGACGTCTGTTGGGTTTCTTGTGAGGGCAGGGAAGGAAATGAGTTTGGGTGTACGGTGGGTAGGTTAATTTACTGTTACACCTTCATAGTGTCTGTCTTGACAATTTTACCCTCACAAAACAAGCATTCATTAGTTGTAAAATTACATGTATGTTTGTACATCACATTTATTTATTTGCTTTATATAGTATTATAGATATTAAATAAATAAATTAATGAGTCTAAAACACTTTCACCTTTAATAATCTAAAAAGTATTATAAAAATAAATTATAAAATTATTTGAGTCAATGGTCAATGGTCAACGGTCAAAAAAGTCAACTTTTATTATTATTTTTATTTATTTATTTTAATTAAAAATCAATTAAAAATACTTAAAAATAACATTTTTAAGGTTAGAAAATAGCCTTAAACTCACAAAAATACACCCAACAATCCTACTAAAATGGATTAATAAAATCCGTTTACTTACCGAACCATAATGCTATTTATCTAGGTTAGTTTCACTCGTGGTTAAAACCAACTTCGCGTGCATTCAACATTATCAACCGAACGCACCCAAGGTGAGTGAATCTTACAACTTCCCCTTTATAATTACACGTTTTGGGGTGTGTCATGTGTCACAAAATAATTAACTCGTTTATTTAAACTTGTGCCATACCATATTGTGATCTAAACTTAGATTGTTTATATTGTTGTGGTTATGTATTTCATTTTGTCAACTTATATGAAAGTCATTCATTAAGCCCATCAGTTCCTCGTGGGAGACGAGTTGAGCAACGCGTGCCTCAAAACAAATCCATTATTGTTCATGTGTGTATTATTGAGTTTATATTGTTTGTAGTTATGTATTTTATATTGTCAAGTTTATGCAATTCATTCATTAGGCCCATCAGTTCCTCGTGAGAGACGAGTTGAGCAACGCGTGCCTCTAAACGATCCATTATTGTTCATGTGTGTATTGTTTATTATTAAATTGATTGGTGAATAAGTTTACATCTATTTTTGCTCATGTGTGGTTGTGCACTTATTTTATAATCAATTAAATAAACTTGTTCAAATGTTTTCCATAGGATTCACTCGCCAACTTTTTGTTGATCCAAAAACCCTTTTTACACATGATACATGTGAACAAGATGAAGCAAGGAAAACATAGGAAATGCCTTAGAAGAAAACAATGAAGCCTAGATTGATATTTAGGACATGTTGTAATATTGATTGTAATTTTCCATTAAAGTGTATTAATGAATATGAAACGTTAAAATAAATGTCATGAGCTTTGATGATAACCCAATCATGCCCCGATCACCTTTTCCGCTGCAGGTCGGGGTGTGACAGATTGGTATCAGAGCCATGACTATAGGGATATAGGATAGGTTATTAGACCCTTAGAGCCTATACTATAGTCTGCCTAAATTTTAATTGATTAGGTGGTTACATACAAACTTATGATATTTATTTGTTTCATATATGTTTATATTTACAGTCAAACATACATACTTACATATACATTCATTATACATATTTCAATGTTCATATATTCAAATCATTTTCATACTCTCAGTATTCAAAGATTTTGTTGCAATTTTCAAATCTCATCAAAGTAAGTTCTGCGACGGGCATGTAGTAACTGGAAGGGTACAAGTACCGGTAGTCGGAACGTCCTGTCTAGGTTGGCATTCGTATAAATCCAATATAACGGACCAGTTTGCCTACCTGGGACTAACGATGAGAGTACGAAGGACCTATTAGGCCAAAGCATGTCACACCAAACGTCGTTCGAACTAACCCCACTTTGAGGTGTCACCATGTCTACACCTGGACACATTCCGAATATCACACGTCATATACATATTTCTCGATTTTCTCCGGGTTTTAGTGTACGTAACTAGGCTAACACATGCGAACCATATGAAAAACCCGGTATTCCCGGGGGCCCACATGATTACGAAGGTGAAGTATGGCGGCATGTAGGGCCTAATGACGAGCAAAGCCCAAGACATCCTATGGATGTAGTAGATTTATTTTGCTATAATTATTTTATGAATGTTCATTCCTAGTGCGACCCATGATCCCAAAAGCATCCAACTCATACTCTTGACATGTATTCCTTGTAGATGTCTTCTAACCTCGCCCGTAGGAAGATGAGAGCAGAAAAGCCTGCGAGCGCATGGCTGCCCTAATCGCTCAACAAATGGCTGCCGTAATACCCAACATTGTAATCCAAGTCCAACAAGCACTTACCGCTAATCCTGTCAATCAAGAAGATCAACACGTTATCAACCCTCCCCCAAATACCACTAAATGCACCTACAAGCATTTCAAATCATGCGACCCTCCTAAATACAAAGGGACTGAAGGTGTCACTGCTCTCCTCCATTGGTTTGAAGAGATGGAGAACACTTTTCTAAATTGCGATTGCCCCGATGATCACAAAGTGCGATATGCTACCGGTCGTTTATATAGAATAGCACTTACTTTGTGGAATACAGAGAAGGCCAAACGAGGTGTTGAAGATGCTATGACTTTAACTTGGGATGAATTGAAGGAAATCATGACCAGGCGGTTTTGCCCAAGGAGCGAAATCAAGAAATTAGAAGATGAGTTCTATTCGTTGAAGCAAAAGGAAGGCGACCACACCACGTACAACAAAAGATTCCTCGAGTTACATCAAATGGTTCCCAACATGTTCACTCCCCTCTACCGTTTGATCGAGCACTACATTCGTGGTCTTCCGTCAAAGATTCAAGACTCTGTAATAAGTACCACGCCTGCAACTTTGGAAGCAGCAATGGAGCTAGCAACAACGCTCACAGAGAACCAAATCTGGAACAAAGACTTCAAGGAGGAGAAGAAGAAGGATAAAGCATCGACTGAAACCTCCGACTACACCCAAACCGAATCCCCTTCTCAACCCAATTCTAAGAGAAAAAGAGACGGGCAACTTTTCGCTACTATCCAACGAAACCAACAAATTTCACACGCCATACCCATCCAAGCTATCCCAATCACTCAAGTGGCACCCAACTCAACTTACCCAAATAAGAAACCATATCTTGGACCTCACCCTCGATGCAACAACTGTTTTTATCACCATCCCCTTACCTTACCTTGTCGTCTATGTGCAACTTGTGGACGCTATGGTCATTTGAGCAAGGTTTGCCGCACCCCTCAAAACCAAATCTTTTCCCCTACTCAAAACATGATCCAAACCTATCAACAACCCCAATACCCCATGTCCCCATATGTTCGAGCTTGTTTCAATTGTGGCGACCCTACCCACTTTAGAAACACGTGCCCTCGATTGGTTAACATCATAAACGCTCAAGCTCAATCAAATCCAGTTAACCAAGTAAACCAAGGAAACCCAACCGCTAGGCCACCAGCAAGAGGAAGAGTCTTCAACATCAACGCCAATCCTGTCGAAGACAATGACGGCCCAAACGAAGATACCCAACTAGTCCTCTTCATCGAAAATCCAGATTCAACTCCAATCGTTTAGTTTTATGTTTTTCTTTATGTTTTAGAATCACATAGAACCAATCATAACTTAAGGATAAAGCCAATGAAACTTTGACAAGAATATGGTGGATACGCCGCTGATACTTCCTATATATAAGTATTCTTGTCAAAGGATCAGAAGCATTATCTGGCGGTTATGAGAGGTTCCATGTGTAAACTGTTTGAGTAATTATTGTTTATTATTTTCAGTACATGCAATTTCATAGGCCGACGCTCCCCATTACATTATGAGCGTTGAGCATGTTCCCCATTTCATTATGAGCGTGAACCCGGCGTGCCCACATACGATCGGCTCCGTTTGATTGAGCCTTGATCGCACAGACATTTTTCATTTTCAGTACATGCAATACGATCGGCTCCGGTTGATTGAGCCTTGATCGCACAGACATTTCTCATTATCAGTATCTTGTGATTGTTGTGTTGTTGTAGAGTCACATAGAACTAATCATAACTTGCGGATAAAGTCAATGAGAATTTGACAAGAATATGGTGGATACGCCGCTGGTACTTCCTATATATAAGTATTCTTGTCAAAGGATCGGAGGCATTATCAGGCGGTTATGAGAGGTTCCATGTATAAGCTGTTTGAGTGATTATTGGTTATTATTTTCAATACATGCAATACGATCGGCTCCGTTTGATTGAGCCTTGATCGCACAGACATTTTCATTTTCAGTACATGCAATACGATCGGCTCCGTTTGATTGAGCCTTGATCGCACAGACATTTTCATTATCAGTATCTTGTAGTTGTTGTGTTTGTTGTAGAGTCACATAGAACTAATCATAACTTGTGGATAAAGTCAATGAGAATTTGACAAGAATATGGTGGATACGCCGCTGGTACTTCCTATATATAAGTATTCTTGTCAAAAGATCGGAGGCATTATCAGGCGGTTATGAGAGGTTCCATGTATAAGTTGTTTGTGTGATTGTTGTTTAGATTAAATTTATTATTTTCAGTACATGCAATACGATCGGCTCCGTTTGATTGAGCCTTGATCGCACAAACATTTTTCATTTTCAGTACATGCAATACGATCGGCTCCGTTTGATTGAGCCTTGATCGCACAGACATTTTTCATTTTCAGTATTTTGTGTTTGTTGTATTGGTTGTAGAGTCACATAGGACTAATCATAATTCACTGATAAAACCAATGAAAATTTGACGAGAATATGGTGGATACGCCGCTGGTACTTCCTATATATAAGTATTCTTGTCAAAGGATCAGAGGCATTGTCAGACGGTTATGAGAAGTTCTATGTAGGATTTAGTAGTTTCTTGGTAACTAATCCTAACTTGCGGATAAAACCAACGAAAATTTGACAAGAATATGGTGGATACGCCGCTGGTACTTCTTATATATAAGTATTCTTGCCAAAGGATCAGAGGCATTATCAGGCAGTTATGAGAAGTTCCATGTAGGATTTAGTATTGTCTTGGTTGAAATTTGTGTTACATTTATATCATCTTGCTATTTAAAGAAATTGGATTGTGTTCCATTTCTACATAAACTAACCTCTCCATCATAACAAACGAGAGAGGAACTGTCACCATTCAAACCTATATGCTATCAGAATGTGGATTCAAATATTGGTTGTTGTGTTATTTATGTTCTAGAGTTACATCATAGGACCAATCATAACTTTGATAAAACCAATGAAAATTTGACAAGAATATGGTGGATACGCCGCTGGTACTTCCTATATATAAGTATTCTTATCAAAGGACCAGAGGTATTGTTAGATGGTTATGAGAAGTTCCATGTAGGTTGTAGTATTAGAAGTTTTGCCTTAGGATATAACCATATCCTTCCAAACATATCCAAACTCTTATGCATGATATCATATTTAGCGAATCAACTCTGCTTATCAATACTTTTACAGTAGGCAACAAAAAGCGATTCCTGTAATAAGGTACTTAACCCTTACAAGGGACGTTACCGCCTCAAACAAAAATTTAAACTCTTACTCTTCTTCTAAGTATGTAACTGTCAAACTAAACACCATCATTCTTTTAGTCAAATATATCACTACTTAAATTTCAGGACGAAATTTCTAAAAAGCAGGGGATACTGTAACATCCGTCAAAAAAACGGATTTTACCAAACCCGCTCCGTTTATTAACCGAACAATCAGTTAAAAATTTCGTTGCGAATTTAATGCCCAAAATAATTTTAAACGATACATAATTAATTATTATATTGGAATATATAATTTGTTTTTGAAAAATTGTTAAAAATAATGAAATAAAAATATAATGTTTCTGCCGGGTTTCGAACCCAGGTCAGTCAGCCGGGTCAACAACGACTTAACACCCACACACTCAACCACTGCGCCACTTGTATTCCTTGTTAATTAATGGAAACAATTAATACATATTATAATTCTCGAATTCAAAATCGGCGCGCCCAAATGCAGTCGTCGGAAATCCCGGCGATCTCGCGAGATTGGACGGTTACTTCAGTTATAACGTAAACCTTAAACACTGCATCGGTTATAACCGACGCCTGAGTCCGCGACACAAGCTATAACCGCCGGAGAATTTCTAACCGACGAATCAAGTCGGAAATCGGACCAAATTCATCGATGACCATTCTTATAAATACCCCCTCAAACCTCTGCAAGCTTTTTCGCTCAAAACCGCACCTTTACCCGACGTAATTCCACTCCCCGGAAAAGTTCTGCACCTCGCCGGAAAACCGAGCCCTTCACTTCTGAGCCTTACTGAACCCCCTGAGCTTATACCGAAGTCACCCACATCCTTTTCAAGCTTGCTGAAGACTATCTGCCGCAAGACACACGACGTCGGAATCTTTTGCTGTCACCGGAGTTCTGCCGGATAAATAGAGAAGTCCAGTCGGTATACCTTACGCTTAAATCTTTCATTCTTTTTATATATCTCACATGTAATTAACCACCAGACACTAACGAACATGATTAAAACTTCGAACCAGTCAGTCATCGTTTCTGGTTAAGACTGACGAAGAAGACGAAGTTTCGGTAACATATAAGTTTAATTTAAATCAAGAAATAACTCGGGTTAGACACACAGTCCAGTGGTGGACTGTGTGCACATTAAACACGCTTACGTCTCGAGTTCGAATCTTGTTCCGCGCACCTTCGCCCTAATAAAAATGCTCTTTTTTTAACCGAACCGGAGTCAAGACGCAAGATGTTAAGTTTATAAAACCAGAATAATAACCAAGATAAACACACAGTCCAGCGGTGGACTGTGTGTATGTTTAATCACAGGACACAAGTTCGAATCCGGACTACCGCACCGGTCCAGACAATTATCCAACCTTTTTAAATAAGGCGGAACTGAAATTATTTAATTGTATATAAGTATAATAAAAATCAGGTTATATAACAAGTTAAACACACAGTCCAGCGGTGGACTGTGTGTTAACCTAAACCACAGGTCCCGGGTTCGAGACCTGTGGAGCGCACCGAGTCACTGATTAAAATCGTTTTAGAAATATGTTGATTTTCGGATTAATCTAATTAATATATAAATATAATTAGAAACAGAAATATTTCGGGTTAGACACGTAGCTCAGTTGGTAGAGCTGCGTGCACGCGTACGGGAGGTCTCGGGTTCGAGCCTCACTCAGCGCACACATACACGCATACGAACCGGTCAAAGTCAACAGTCAATGGTCAATGGTCAACGGTCAACGGTCAAAAAAGTCAACTTTTATTATTATTTTTATTTATTTATTTTAATTAAAAATCAATTAAAAATACTTAAAAATAACATTTTTAAGGTTAGAAAATAGCCTTAAACTCACAAAAATACACCCAACAATCCTACTAAAATGGATTAATAAAATCCGTTTACTTACCGAACCATAATGCTATTTATCTAGGTTAGTTTCACTCGTGGTTAAAACCAACTTCGCGTGCATTCAACATTATCAACCGAACGCACCCAAGGTGAGTGAATCTTACAACTTCCCCTTTTTTAATTACACGTTTTGGGGTGTGTCATGTGTCACAAAATAATTAACTCGTTTATTTAAACTTGTGCCATACCATATTGTGATCTAAACTTAGATTGTTTATATTGTTGTGGTTATGTATTTCATTTTGTCAACTTATATGAAAGTCATTCATTAAGCCCATCAGTTCCTCGTGGGAGACGAGTTGAGCAACGCGTGCCTCAAAACAAATCCATTATTGTTCATGTGTGTATTATTGAGTTTATATTGTTTGTAGTTATGTATTTTATATTGTCAAGTTTATGCAATTCATTCATTAGGCCCATCAGTTCCTCGTGAGAGACGATTTGAGCAACGCGTGCCTCTAAACGATCCATTATTGTTCATGTGTGTATTGTTTATTATTAAATTGATTGGTGAATAAGTTTACATCTATTTTTGCTCATGTGTGGTTGTGCACTTATTTTATAATCAATTAAATAAACTTGTTCAAATGTTTTCCATAGGATTCACTCGCCAACTTTTTGTTGATCCAAAAACCCTTTTTACACATGATACAGGTGAACAGGATGAAGCAAGGAAAACATAGGAAATGCCTTAGAAGAAAACAATGAAGCCTAGATTGATATTTAGGACATGTTGTAATATTGATTGTAATTTTCCATTAAAGTGTATTAATGAATATGAAACGTTAAAATAAATGTCATGAGCTTTGATGATAACCCAATCATGCCCCGATCACCTTTTCCGCTGCGGGTCGGGGTGTGACAATTTTGACCCGTTAATTGGTCAAAAATTCGTTGTAATTAGGAGATGCCCTTTTGAGGGATTAACACCTACCTACTTACGGTCACATAGCCATGTTCGTTACGATCAATGGCTGGGCCGTCATGGTTTTAGCTCAAAGTCAAGGCGTTTTTACGACAAGACTTTGACCTTAGCTTTAGGCCTAAAGAAAATGACTTAGCACGAAATGGAACAGTTACACAAGGTCCAGGGAATGCTAAGATCTCAGAGGAATGCTTTAAGGTGGCCTGGAACTTCTCTAAGTAAGCTTGAGGAGTTAAGAGTGAAGATGAGCAAGTTGCAACTCACAAAAATGCCCATTTAAATAGTTGTGGAGGAGCTAGGAGGGGTTTCCAGGTGTTTATGGACGTAAACAAGTGTTCCATGTCATGGCATCATGTAGCAAAGGGTGGCAATGGCGAAAAAGGTGGCATAACAAGGAGCTGCCAAGTTTCTGGTCGCTGGCAGGTCCTTGCGGACCGTATGGGCTTAGACTGCGGGTTGTAAGGACCTCAGGCGCCCACTGTTTTGAAGGTGGTTACGGACCGTATGGCTTGGGTCATGCGGTCCGCCACCACCTCCCAGAACTTGAAAATTTTGCATTTTACAATTTTAGCCCTTCAACTTCATTCCTTATAATATTATAGACATAATTAGACGTTTCAACGACTTTGGTCTTTCTCGTTTTAGCACACGACATCCGAGATTTATCAGGACACGTGTCGGAACATAATTGGATGTAAAAACACATAGTGTTACATCCTCACCCCCTTAAAATAAATCTCGACCTCGAGATTTTTAATTAAACAAGTGTGGGTACTTTTGCCGCATCACGGACTCAACCTCCCACGTATATTCGGGACCTCGACGAGCGTCCCATTTAACCTTCACAATCGGCACATGTTTCTTATGAAGTTTCTTGACCTTTCAATCTTCAATCGCTACAGGCTTCTTGACGAACCGTAGGTTCTCATCAATCTGCATGTCATCATGTGGCCTAGCCAATGATTCATCAGCCAAACACTTCTTCAAATTCGAAATGTGAAACACATCGTGAATTCTGCTGAACCTTTCATGCAGCTTGAGCTTATATGCTACAGATCCGACACGTTCGACAATCTGGAACGGTCCAATATACCTTGGGCTTAACTTGCCCTTTTTGCCAAAACGCATAACTCCTTTCCAAGGCGACACTTTTAATAAAACCTTGTCCCCTACATGGAACTGAAGAGGTTTATGCCTCTTATCCGCATAACTCTTTTGCCGATCCCTGGCAGCTTTAAGACGATCACGAATCTGCAATATCTTGTTCGTCATCTCCAGGACAATTTCTGGTCCTGTCAGTTAGGCCTCCCTAACTTCTGCCTAGCAAACAGGTGTCCTACACTTTCCGTATAAAGCTTCAAATGGAGCAGCCTTAATACTCGTGTGATAACTATTGTTGTAGGAGAACTCAATCAACGGTAAATGACTATCCCAGCTACCACCTAAATCAATTACACATGCGCGCAACATATCCTCCAACGTTTGTATCGTGCGCTCGCTTTGCCCATCCGTCTGCGGATGATAGGCCGTACTGAAATTTAATCGCGTGCCCAAAGCTTGCTGAAATCTTTTCCAAATGTGATAGGTGTACCTTATGTCCCTATCCGACACAATGGATACCGGCATATTGTGTAAAGATACAATATTATCCACATATAGTTTTCCCAATTTGTCAGAACTAAAGGTTTCCTTGATAGGCAGAAAGTGAGCAGACTTAGTCAGCCTATCCACAATAACCCAAATCGTGTCATTGTCGCAGTTAGTTCTGGGTAACTTGGTAATGAAATCCATAGTTACACATTCTCACTTCCAAGTAGGAATTTCCAGTTGTTGCAGTAGTCCTGACGGCTTTTGATGTTCAGCCTTAACTTGTGAACACGTCAGACACTTAGCCACATAAGTAGCTATATCTTTCTTCAAACCCATCCACCAGTAATTGGGTTTCAAATCTTTGTACATCTTGTCACCTCCCGGGTGAACAGCATACCTCGAACTGTGCGCTTACTCCAAAAACTGGAATCCAAACTCGTCCATTAAGTCTACGGATACCGTCACTTCCAATTGTCAATTGCTCAACAGTTTTGCCCAAATCTTCACTTAGAAGATTTGCCTAACAAGGCTTGTTTCTGCGCATCAAGGATCTTTTCGTTCAAGCTACTCCTCACCTCCATACTTTTGGCGTTAACTCGTATAGGTTTAACCCTTTCCTTGAAACTTAAGGCATCGGCGACCACATTCGCCTTGCCCGGATGATATCGAATTTCACAATCATAATCGTTAAGCGTTTCCATCCACCGACGTTGTCGCATGTTCAAATCCTTATGGTTAAATAGGTGTTGGATACTTTTATGATCTGTGTATATAATACACTTCGTCCCGTAATGGTAATGTCTCCAAAGTTTAAGTGCAAACACCACGGCACCCAGCTCCAAATCGTGGGTGGTGTAATTTCTTTCGTGTATCTTCAACTGTCGTGATGCATATGCCATTACTTTACCTCTTTGCATAAGCACACATCCCATGCCCGTGTGCGATGCATCACAATAGACCACAAAGTCTTCGATACCTTCTGATAATGTCAACAGTGGAGCATTACTCAACTTCTGCTTCAGTGTCTCGAAAGCTTCTTGCTGTTAGGACCCCAGTTAAACTTAACATCTTTGCGGGTCAATGTGGTCAAAGGTGTGGCAATCCTTGAAAAGTTTTCTATAAATCTTCTGTAATAACCAGCTATCTTAAGAAGCTGCGGATTTCTGACGGAGTCTTAGGCGCTTGCCAGTTCATGATGGATTCAATCTTTGCGGGATCTACTTGTATTCCACGCTCACTAACAACATGTCCCAAAAACTGAACTTCCCATAGCCAGAACTCACACTTTTAAAACTTCACATAGAGCTTCTCTTGTCTTAACAATTCCAGTATGCACCTTAGATGTTTCTCGTGGTCAGCTTGACTACGAGAATAGATAAGTATGTCGTCTATGAAGACAATGACAAACTTATCTAAGTAAAATTTGTAGACCCTGTTCATCAAATCCATAAAAGCTGCAGGTGCATTTGTGAGCCCAAAAGGCATTACTAAGAACTCAAAATGACCATATCTTGTTCTGAATGTTATCTTCGAAACATCCTCCGTTCTAACCTTGAGTTAATGATATCCAGACCTCAAATCAATTTGGAAAAGTAGCTTGCTCCTTGAAGTTGGTCGAATAAATCATCGATTCTGGGTAAAGGGTAACGGTTCTTGATGTTTAACTTATTCAACTCACCGTAATCTATACACATCCGCATCGAACCGTCCTTTTTCTTTACGAACAAAATTGGAGCTCCCCAAGGTGAAGAGCTAGGTCTTATAAAACCCTTCTCTAGAAGTTCATCTAGTTGCGTCTTTAATTCTTTCATCTCAGTAGGTGCCAAACGGTATGGTTCTCTCGCAACAGGATTTGCACCTGGTAGGATATCAATCCTAAACTCCACCTGCCTGTCCAGAGGCAGACCAGGCAAGTCTTCAGGAAATACGTCTGTGAACTCGGAGATAATGGGTAAATCTTCAATCTTTGGTTTCGGCTGATCGATAGTAACTTATGCCATATAAATGACACATCCTTTCTTCAAACATTTCGATGCTTTAAGTAATGAAGCCTTCTCTTGTAATCCGTAATGTAAGT
The DNA here is from genome assembly GCA_947069175.1 of Scalesia atractyloides. Taxonomy (NCBI): domain Eukaryota; kingdom Viridiplantae; phylum Streptophyta; class Magnoliopsida; order Asterales; family Asteraceae; genus Scalesia; species Scalesia atractyloides. The sequence goes on along the minus strand of CAMTDV010000015.1, from coordinate 19,176,331 downwards.
CTCCTTGAATAGTAAGCATATCTCCAGTTGAGGTTTTGATTTTGATTAACTTTTTATCGCAAGAGATGCGGGCCTGGTTGTAAGACAACCAATCCATGCCCAAAACTATATCGAATCCTGCCAGTTTCATTGGCAGAAGAGAAATGGGAACATAATGATTCTTAACAGATATGGAACATCCATCTAGAATCGTAGAAGCAGTTTCGATTGTTCCATCGGCGAGTTCTACATCATAGGTTATGTCAGAGTTCTTATGGGAGAATTTAACAAGGCACTAAACATATGGTCTACAAATAACTTATCTGCCCAGAATAAAAAAGAACTCTAGCATAAGTATCATTAATAAGAAACGTACCCGTTATCACGTTGTCATTCTTGACTGCTTCTTTTGCACTCATTTGAAAAGCACGAGCTTTTCCTTTCTTTGATCCCTCTTCCTTGGCAGCATCATCTTTCTTATACTTAGGACAGTTGGGTTTGATATGCCCCTTCTCGCCATAGTTGAAGCTGCTGGCATCCTTCAAGTCCTTACAATCTAGGGCCTTGTGCCCCATCTTCTTGCAGATGCCGCAGGGTTTGGATTGGTATTCATTTCGACACGGACCATTGTGTCGTCTGTTATAATTCTTGCACCATGGCCTGTTATCTGAATTATTATGGTTTCGATTCGACCTAAACTTCCTTTTTTTGTTCTACCGGTGGGATCTGCCATCCTCTCTCTTTCTCTTTCCGTCACCTTCAGACTTGATGGACCTCTGGCTTTTTAAATCCTGAGTTAGTGCAATAGCTAGGTCAACAGCAGACCTATACGTCTCCGGCTTTGCGGCCCTAACATTCCCTTTATCTTGGGTTCCAGACCTCCAATGAAATGTGCTATGCGTTATGATTCCGGTGTAATTAGATACGGTACTAATCTGGAAAGAGAGTTGTATTCAGAAACAAACTTTCTACAATCCAAGTTCTTCATTTGTAGTCCCAAAGAGTCAGATTCGATCTTCTCCACCTCTGAGGTGGACAATAAGCATCCTTCACCATGTCAACAAACTTTTCCCAACTTAAATTATACAGATGAAACTTCCCAGAAGATTGTATCATGGATTTCCCTGATATCAAGGCATCTCCCTTGAACGACTGAGCTACATACTTCACCACGTCCTCCTCAGCACACCCACTAATCTCTACTATAGTTTCAATCTCGTCTAACCACCTCATTGTGTCAACCGCCCCTTTCTCACCAGTAAAATCTCAAGGCTTGCATGATACAAAGCATTTGTACGAACAACCTTCTTTTGAAAAATGAGTCTTTTTCTTATAATCTTGTCTTTCCCTCCTCACTTTTGAGGAGTGTTCAGAATGTTTCTGAAGGCGGCTTCGAGAATTGCTTGGTGGTATGTTTCAAGGTGTGCTTAGACGAATGTTTAGAGTGCGAAGCACTCGACTGTAGTTGCTTTTCAACATGATTCTTTATTGCCTTGTCGACTTCCGTGGCAATTAATTCTTGCAGATCGCCTTTAGTTATAACAATGTTGTCATTTGGGTTATCATCTTTTCTTTGGCTATTAACTTCATTAGAGTCTGCCATCTTGTCCGCTTGAAGCTAGAATAATAATAGTATAAGTTTAATTAGTCATACACGCTTGATGACTTATAATATAATGTACGACATGGTATAATAAAACCATGTAAACTTGTAAAGTTTATGGGGGTGAATAAATACACACAAAAGGCATGTCACAATGGACAAAACAAGAATAGCACCAAAGGCTTGTCATAAGGACTCAAATTATATGAGTCGTGATCTCTCAAAGATCATAAATCTTTGAGGTTTGAACGAAATCTATTACCTCGAGACAGGGAGTCATAGACTACATCTGTCACTGTCACTAATGGACAAGGATATAACCTATTGGCAGTACATCACTAATGGATGTTTTAAGTAACACATCACTAACGGATGTTTATAATATGGCCCGCATGTGTTACACCACTAATGGGTGTTTAAATAATGTAATCATCGCATGGATGATACTTAGCCAGGATCAAAATGATCACGTAAGCTTATTAGATTTTTGGACATAGTTCATAACCTTGACGGCTCGTGTGGTTCCTCAAGTCACACTGCCTAGGAGTTTTAACACTTTGAAGATGTTAACTTTTAGAATAAAATCTTAAAATGGTTTTTAATAGTTAGTCTCTATCGGGCAGACTAGGAGGCTTAGAACATAGTTCACCACCTCTGGATAGAAGGGAAAAATCTCAACCTTAACTATCATGGTAGAGGACCATATAATTTAATCTACCGTTTTGCCAATATATGTGACCTCCTCACTTGGCGGGTATAAACCATCAAGAAGATCTTTTTGAAATATTTTGCAGATCATAAATTTTGAGTTAAAATTGAGATGATCATTTGAACAACGGATAAAGCAGAATACATACACAAATTCCAAAATTCTTCATTTATACATAGTTACCATTACAATAGTGCCTAAAATTAGGACTTTGTTTTTTAATGACAAAACTTGTCCTCGCAGGGACTATTACTTAAAATAAATATGTCCACACAGGGATTTAATAAAGATAATGTCCACGCATGGACTTTTGGAAAAGTAAATTACATAATGAAATATAATGGTTCAATCACTCATTTTCCCTTTAACCAACCGTATAAATTTCTTCAAATATTTACTATATTTCTTCTCATATTTTTCAGCTTTCCGCTGAATTTCCTTCATTTGCTCCAGTGTTTCTTGCATAGCCTCAAGTACTGGTGCTTGTGGTTGAGGCTGTGGTTACAGTGGTGGTTGGGGTTGCGGTTGTAATGCACCCGGATGTTTGTCTCGGGGGTGCACCCGAAGGATGGTACCCATAAAAGGGATATCCACCAGTTGAGTATGGTAGAATAGAATATGTTGGAAATGGAGAAGGGGAAAGATCGTTGTGTGCAGCTGCCTCAACATAGGGATCCTGTGATGCTGCCTGGTGGATATAGTTAGGCAAACCAGAAGATGTAGCAAAAAGGTTGTATCCAGACGAATCTGGATATGAAGGAATTGGGTTCTCAAAACCCGATGGTGGTAGTGGTGGTAGTTGGGTTGAAGGCCTAATTGTAGATTGTGGTGGTTGAGGCGAAGGCTCAACGGCTGGTTGTGGTGGGTGCTCCACAAATGGTGAAGTGTGGGAGGGTCCACCCATTTGTGGATCCTCGGGGATAGTTGGGTATGTGTTAGATAGGGGTGAAAGTGACCCTACTCTTGGTCCTAGGCGCACCGACATGCGCGCCCCGTGTTTTCTTGGCGGTTGTGGTAAGGGTGGTGGTTACGGTTGCTCCACTTGTTGCCTTTGCACTTCCTCAGGCGGAGGTCGTTCCTGTTGAGGAGTATGGTAGGAGGGAGTGTTGTGATAAGATGGGGTATTGTAGAAGACATATTGTCCCCATCTCTCTTGAAAGTCATTAGGGTAATGGTGTGGGGTTCCAGCGTATGAGTTTGAACCGCTGGATAGTTCAATAGGATGACCGAGAGATCCGGTCGAAGGCATCTCTGGATCTGAGTCCTCATCCATCGGTTCTGGAGAATCTACTAGTGGGGTAACAGAAGGTGAACGTAAGCATATGTTTGGGTTATAGTTTCCTTGGAAAGAATGGGAATCGGAGTGATGGGAGTGGTGTGAGTGATGCAAATGATGAGAATCAGGTGGCAGTGAATACTCGTGAGATATAGAGTGGCGGTAAGGTTCCCATGGTGATGAAGAATCACCCGACCTTTCATACGGGTTGTAATTGTGTATGTTTGATGGTCCTTGTCCTGAAGACCCGCCCCGCATCAAGCCTTTTCCTTTGGCTCCACGAGAGAATTTAGGTGGCATGATCCTGCTCCAAAAACAAGTTAATACATAACAAGGCAGAAAATAATAACAAAATAAGGTAATGAACAATCCTAGGTCATAGCCTAGACTCGAGAGTCTAAGGAATGTGTTACTGTGTCGTTTGAGATCAAACACTAAGGACTAGTGTTGAATTCCATCAAACGTTGCCTCTGATACCAACCTGTCACACCCCGATTTCCATGTGTATCCCGATGGGCCCGGTGGGGAGTATTGTGACGTATAGTTGATATCATCATAACCAATAAACACAGAGCAACACAGCGGAAGTCTTGGAGTTTAATAAAACTATTACAAACCATAGTGTTCAAAGTTCAAATACGAATATACACGGTTTGTAATAAGATCCACAGGTGGATCGGAAATATACACAAAATGATAACAGACTCTACAAGCACAACTATAAGGTCACAACTCCTCAGTATTAATGCCCCGCAGTTTCCGGCCTATTACGTGCTGTATTTGTAACTTAATCTTTTGAAAATACGTCAGTTTTCACTAGTAAATACAATCAACCGACTCAATCTGAAACCCTTTTTAAAATGGTTTTAGGTGCACTAGGCACATTTTCATAAATAACTTGGGACAGTACAAATGACCTTTTATACAGATTTATAAGCCTGTTAATACATATGGGGCCCAGTATGAAAACCGAGACATCATCGACTGACACGCCACTTCTGAACTTTCACACAAAAAGCAGATAATAATAATAATGCAATTGTCCGGTGTATGCCTACACCCCATGCTATAAGTTGTGGCCAATAGCACTTTAGTGAGCCAAGGATATCCCAGACACGGTCAAGCCCATCCCAATGTTTAAGTTATCAGGCAAAACAGACTAAAACGGGTTATGTGATTTAGTTAATTATCACAACTGGACAATACATGATCCCATACCCGACCAAGCGGTAATAATTTACCGTATCCCAAGCCCGTATAGGGAAAATATGTTAAAAGTATTTACCTGAGCTTAAGTCTCCGGAAAGTCAAACTCAGCCGCAAATAAAATAAACAAGTACAGGCACAATCTACCGGGAAGGCGTTTAGTCTGGAATGATGGTATTATTAACCAAGTTAGAATGCTAACGGGTCCTTAGTTAAGTCTTAGACTTGAACCGGCTAGTCTTACATTAAAACAAATACGGTACGATACGCTAGATTAAGCGGTGACGGGAATGTCATTTGTGCCTAACAAGTATCTAAACTTGTATAATATAGGTATATCAACAACATTCTGGATTTTGATAAAGAAACGGCAAAGTTAAACCCGTTTCGGGTAGATTACGTAAACTAGTCACGTATGCTTAACCGTAAGCGTATAAGCGAAACCGAGTACCCGAAGGAGTCATATACAAGTTCCGTATCCTAATATGTTTAAATTATGTTATGATATCAGTAAGATATCAATATGTTTGTCTGTTCTGGTTTTAAACTCAATTTACGCCTCATAAGGGCACTTTGGTCATTTTATAATCTATAAAAGATTTTTATAAGAAATCTGATGTCAAGATCAATATTATTTTGTAAAAATATAATTTTTTTATGATGTCATATCAATAGAATATCGAATATATATGTGTTTGACGGTTTTAAACCAAACTATGCCCCGGAGGGGTATTTTAGTCATTTCACACAAAGTTTTGAAGTCATAATTGGGATTCTGAGTTCGGGACTTGTACTTACTGTAAAGTTGTTGAAAATAAGTTTATAAATCAGTAGGTAACAAGTCTTGGCTTATAGTTATGGTTTTAAACCATACTATGCGTCGAAAAGGCGTAAAAGTTGATAAATGCCGTTAAATTCGATGTTTATGGTAAACTGAGGTTATGACCTGTTTTATATAACCAAAATATGTTATTTTACATGTTACATCAGTAAACAAAAGATTTGGGTATAAAAAGCTTGGTTTAAGTCACTTTACGTGTAAAAGGGTAATTTGGTCTTTTATTGGCATTTCGAATCTTAGGCCTTTATTCAGTTTATAATCTGAATAAATATCCTAATATGTCCTACATATCATATTACATCAGCAGGTATTTCATCTTGGTGATAAAACCATGCTTAACCTTTCTAAAATGCCGGAAAGGGCATTTTAGTCATTTAAAAGCATATATTACGTCTTTTTATCAAAACTTGGTTCATGGTCAGATTCTTGACATCAATATATTTTACTTATGTTTATAAATCAGTATGTGATTCATTTTTATATTGGTTCATGACTAAAACCATGATTTATATCAAAAAGGACCTTTTTGCAAAGTTTAAATAATTTTAACGGAACTTTCATATAATCTCGGATTGCTAAGGAACCATGTAGTATAACTTTTAGGAGGTTATACTATACTCAACCATGGTCCTAAAATGACCTAAAGTCAGTAGCCTAAGTGGCTAAATCGGGCCAAAATCGAAAGTCAAAGCAGAAGTCAAATTTCACGACTTTCGGTTGCAAACCGACTCTAGACCGGGATTTGACGAGCCGAACATGTTTACACATGTTTTAATTATTATTATCAAGTTATTTAAGTGTCAAAACATATTTTATAACACCTAAATAACTAGTTATGCATTTATTAATAAAACTGACCCGTTTGACTTTTATTGACTTTATTTTGACCCGTCAATTGGTCAAGAATTCGTGGTAAATAGGAGATGCCCTTTTGAGGGATTAACACCTACCTAATTACGGTCACGTAGCCATGTTCGTTACGATCAATGGCTGGACCGTCATGCTTTTAGCTTAAAGTCAAGGCGTTTTTACGACAAGACTTTGACCTTAGTTTTAGGCCTAAAGAAAATGACTTAGCACGAAATGGAGCACTTAAACAAGGTCAAGGGAATGCTAAGATCTCAAAGGAATGCTTCAAGGTAGCCTGGAACTTCTCTAAGTCAGCTTGAGGAGTTAAGAGTGAAGATGAGCAAGTTGCAACTCACAAAAATGCCCATTTAAATAGTTGTGGAGGAGCTAGGAGGGTTGCCAGGTGTTTATGGATGTAAACAAGTGTACCATGTCGTGGCATCATGTAGCAAAGGGTGGCAATGGCGACAAAGGTGGCATAACAAGGAGCTGCCAAGTTTCTGGTCGCTGGCAGGTCCTTGTGGACCGTATGGGTTTAGACATGCGGTCCGTTAGGACCTCAGGCGCCCATTGTTTTGAAGACGGTTGCGGACCGTATGGCTTGGGTCATGCGGTCCACCACCACCTCCCAGAACTTGAAAATTTTGCATTTTACAATTTTAGCCCTTCAACTTCATTCCTTATAATATTAAAGACATAATTAGACGTTTCAACGACTTTGGTCTTTCTCGTTTTAGCACACGGCATCCGAGATTTATCAGGACACGTGTCGGAACATAATTAGACGTAAAAACACGTAGTGTTACAGGTGCTATACGGGTAAGGTTTGTGGGTTGGTGGTCGAACCTTGTGCAAACATGAAATTTGACACGAACCCAAACACATTAAGAATATTCACGAGTTGACATGAATACCACTAATATTCACATTTATGTGTTAATAATGCATCTTTAACCTTATTTTTATTGTAATCTTATTACAAAAATATAGATTTTTAAAATTCAGGATGTTACATAAATATTTAATGCTAGCACGTACGTGTTATCTATAAATGTATGTCATCTGGAGAAACACACTGAAACACTCCTCATTTTTCAGTGCGTGGAAAATGAGTATATATATTACGAATAAACTTTTTATTGTTTTTATTATATTAACTTGCCTTCTTATAACACCATCCCAGTCTCAAAGAAAACATTGCTATTACTTTGAGTGAACCATTAACTTCTATGATGGAGTCCAAGATTCACCAATTGATGTTCATGTGAAATCAAAAGACGATGATCTTGGGCATCACACCATCACTTACGATCATGGGTGGCCTTTCGTTTTTGTAAGCAGATCTTTGATAGAACTCTTTTATGGGGAGATTTTACTCTTGGATCCCAATCTGTACGTTTCAATGTTTTTGACAGAGAAATAACAAGAATTATTGGTCGGAATATGTCAGCCATCAACATGGTTCATTGGCTACTGAAACAAGATGGGTATTACTTATCAAAAGAATTTAAACCATATGACGATCCAGCGTGGATGTTTAGAGGACATTGACAGTAAGAAATATTTTGAAGTTGTTTTCTAATAATTATATTATAATAAAATTATATTAATGTTATTTTGTTAATGGCAATAATTATCGATTTGCCAATGTGGGTTAGCCAAATTGGTAGAGGCTCTTATCTCTTAGACTACCGGGTGTGGAGGAGGGTAGTCTTCCACGGATGGTCCGCCGCGTGGGCATCCATGTAACCAGGTGTGGGGATGAGCCTAAAGGGATGGGCCTATGAGTGTGGATGACGAGCTCCTTTATATATATATATATATGTGTGTGTGTGTATGTATGTATGTATAGTTGTGTGTGTGTGGGATAAAGGAGTGAGGGCCGGCTTCAACGTCAAGGGGAGAACGGAGATGATGGGGACGACCCGGGGGACGGGGTGTGTAGGCCGTCACCGTTCCTCGACGCACCATGGACGACCCCATACTGAGTAGCCATAGTGGGAGGTCTTGGGTTTAATACCAAAGTAAGAAGTAGATTAGGATTAATTTAACGTAATTTAGGAGTATAAAGTTTGCTATTAAAAAAAATGTTGTTTTTGAATTTATTATAAAATTAATGCTATGTTTTTTAATGGAAATAATTATCGATTCGTTTTTTGAACTTATTATACAAAATTATGCAAACAACGAAGGAACTGCCACCAATGCCAAACTTTTATTTCTATACATGACCTGAATCCAACAAAAACAATAAAAACATTGTATTGTATTGTATTATATTATATTATATTATATTATATTATATTAACATTTGTATTTGTACGTTCAATGAAGAGTGAATTGCTTACTACTTTTTTTTTCTTTTGTCTTTTGTTCTTTTTGTGTTTTTTGACTTTTTTTTAATTATTTTTTATACCTTTACCCTTTAACTTTTAGTATTAATAATTATAATGTTTTAACTTTCTAAAATTTTGTAATCAAGTTTTACATGTTTAGTTTTAAGTAGGTGTTTATATAAAATTCCAATTGATTTATGTTTACATGTAAATTTTTTCTCGATAATAAGTTGGGTCAAATACTATATATTCCTTATGCTTATTATTATGTACGTTATAAGTTGGTCTACGTTGTAAATTTTATTTTTTTTCTATAAATGAGTTGAGTAAAATATAATATGTTTTCAAGCTTTTTTCTATGTACGTGTTCAAATGGTCTACGTTTTGACGTAAATTTTGTTCGGAAACATGTCGAGTAAAATATAATACGTTTTTATTAAACGCTATAAATTCGAGTCACTTTACGTTTCGACACCTCTGCAACACACCTTAACTATTTTCTTACGTGCTTATTTTTATACACGTGTCAATATAAATTCAAGTTGGTTTACGATTCGACGTAAATTTTCTTCGGAAATATGTGTCAAATACAATTCGTTTTATTGCTTATTTTTATGTACGTTTTCAGTTGTTCTACGTTTTAACATAAATTACAATTAGGAAGCTATGTGGATAGTGTTTTAATCCTATTGGCTTTTTTGTTTCTTTCTTATTATTGGTCTACGTTTTTTTCTGTACTTTATTATTTTTATTTTATAGTTTTCTTTATGTTTAGTGTTTTAGTTTTAGGTTCCTTTTCATTAAAGTTATATTTAAGATAATATTTACGTTTCCATTTACAGTTAATATAAAGAGTAAATTGCCATTTTACACCCTGAGGTTTGTCTTAAATTGTCAATTTAGTCCAAATAGTTTTTTTCTCCTCTGGGTTATTGACTTTTCCTATTTGTTGCCATTTTGATCCAAACCTCTAAGTCCATCTAAAGAGCAACGTTAACTAAAGGGCAAATATGACCTTTCACTAATTCTTTAATTTTCTTCTATTTTTAGTTAATTAACAAAAACAATAATTACAAGACCTATCTCCACCCCTTCTCTCTCTCCTCCCTCTCTCTCTCTCCCTCTGCAAATAATAAACGCTGGCCACCCCCCAAATCAACCAACACCACACACCTTCACACCTGCAAACCACCACCGCTTCACCTTTAAACCAAAATAGTAGATCGACGCGCGCACGTTGCACGTGAATAACGAAGGCCAAATAATGAAGGCAGAAGAATAACCAACATGTGTTATACGTAACATAACATCGTATACATAACATAACACAAATGTTAGAGCATTCATAATCTATCCACCATCTCTATCTCTATAATTACACTAAAAATCACTATATTTCTCTCTCTTTTTCAATTAAATAATAATATTTATACCTTTATCATTACCTTTTCTCTCTCCCCACTCACAACCACATTCTAAAAATATTAAAAAAAATATAGGGATGAACAATATTTTTTCATATTTACAGAATAACAGTAACATTTTCTCTCTCCTTTACTCACAAGCCCCTCATAACCACCATCTATAATATGAAGAAGCCTCTCACGTAATTTGATGGATAGGATGTGAAAGCTCTTACATTCATATTGCAATAGAGAAAATCATACCCTCTCGGATGAGAACAAAAAGTACCGTTGCGCATGCACATCATCCTGTTGATCAACTTTTTTTGAGTTACAAAATTTAGCAATTTTTAGTAAATATATAAAAAATATCTTTTTAGCATTTATTTGTGGGGTTTAGCTTTATGGTTTAATTTTTAGAGTTAAATGCTTGGTTGGTCCCTATGGTTTGCAAATCTTGCAGACTTGGTCCCAGTGGTTCACTAATTACACACTTGGTCTCAGTAGTTTCAAATTTTGCACTCGGGTGGTCCTTACCACTAACCTTTGTTAGATTTATCAGTTAAGTATATGCAAAATGTCTATTATACCCCTCGTCTTCTTCATCCTTTCTATCTCCTGATGAACTTAGCGGGTTAAAAAACGTAGCCAAACGAACCCATTTGGAACCTGGAATGACGAAGAATTGACGATGGAATAAAGGCTGCTGCAAGCATAAGAACCAATATGCATAATTATCAGCGAATTTTGAACGTAAAATCGTCGGCCAGAATGAGGAAACCTGTTCAGCCACTTAGGGATCCTAGATAATAACTGTTTAAATTTTATTAGAGTTAAATGACTCAGGTTCGAATTAACAACAATCCTAAAACACGATCTGCTAATAAACTAGCGGAAATTGTGAGAAATTAGAGATACCTGTGACTTGGAATCACTGAACTCTTCGGTGGCGCCATCGCCGCCGCCGTTAGCAGCGGCCGGAGGCGGAGAATCTCCAGCGGCGAAGGTTTGAACATCTTCTCCGTTACCTTCGTATCTTTCTTCGCAATCCGTCATGGTTGTCAGATCTCCTTGTGTCCCCACAATTCTCCGCCATTTTCTTAATCAAATCTCGTTCTGAAACCCTAAACCTAACATCACCGTCACATTCACTCGATTTCAACATCAATTTCGTAACAGAATCGTTAACGGCGCTATAATCCGGTGCGTCGCAATGCAAATCCGCTCCGGTGGACTCGCGCCAGTTACGCATCGCCTTCAGTGAACCGGAAATCGGACAGATGAATTCATCTAGAGGCTTCGTTTGCGATTTTGATTTCGATTTTGCTGGATGTTAACAGGAGTTGGTGGAAAGCTGGTTGAATACGAAGATGAAGACCTTGTCGCTGCGGATGAAATTGGAATATATATGTGTATATATATTAGGGTAATATAGTAATTTTGCATATACTTAACTGATAAATCTAACAAAGGTTAGTGGTAAGGACCACCCGAGTGCAAAATTTGAAACTACTGGGACCAAGTGTGTAATTAGTGAACCACTGGGACCAAGTCTGCAAGATTTGCAAACCACAGGGACCAACCAAGCATTTAACTCTAATTTTTATCATTTAGCTTGGGTGGGGTTAGGTTTTTTTTTGGGAGGTATAGTTTTTTTTTTTTTTTTTTTGGGGGGGGGGGGGGGTGGGTGTTTATGTTTTTGGGTTGTGGTGGGATGGGGTTGAGTGGGTTTATTTTGTTGTGTTTACATTGCTTCTCGTGGTTCTTACAATAAGTGTGGTTCTCAAATGAACCCTACCATATATACTGGATTTTGCTTGCATCAAGAAATCGAAATGCATAGTATGCCAACATTATAAGATAGTAAGATCCTTAAATGTACATTATTTTTATTAAAAGCATTAACTCAGTTGTAAAAGGATATTTAAAAAAAGTAAAAAAGACATTAAGAAGTGTCCTTGTCATTCTTTTTTATGGGCTTAAATGTGGAGTTTGTTTGGGTTAACACGGATTCATAGAGTGACCCGTTTAATCAGCTTATAACAAATTTGCAATAGTTTAGATATATCAATGTAATAGCTTCTCAAATTGCCCATGGCTTTATAGCCTAGTGGCATCTTGAGGGTATGATAAGGCTTTGGGATCATAGGTCCTGGGTTCGATTCTCACAAGGGGGTTTCTCATATTTATTAGGGTTTCTTATGAATTGGTGTATAAGAATTATGTCTAGTGGAGATGGATATGATAGGGTGGTTCCGCTGGTGGCACGATGATACTCCAGTGTCGATCAGTGATCCAAATTTGCGGTTCAAAAAAAGTATCTTCTCAAATTATATATTACTCCACATTCATTAACCAACTCTTATAAATCCACAACTGATACTAATTTACATGATTGACAACCCTTTTATGTGTTATCCCAAAGATGGTACCTAATATGCATGGTAAAATATACCTGTGTTAACCAGGTATTGATTGTATTCCAAAATAGTTCGATTACGCCGCCACTGACTGAGTGACTGGTGTGTGCAACACTATGGACTGGTGGTGGATTGTTCTCATGGCGCTGACTACGGTGGTTGTAGAAGGCGATGCATTTAGTTTTTTAGAGAGAGAAAATGACGTTGATGCTTTTGTTGGTTTTGGTGGGTTCCGGTTACCTTCACTGGCGGTTTGGCGAGAAGTTGTCCAATCCTACCACTTCAGCCAGCACAATATTGCTCCCATAGAAGTAATCCAATAGCTTACAACTAATAAGAGAAAAATGGAAAAAAAAAATAACCATGGACTTGAGTAGTTGAATACATAACCAAATACCACAAATATAAATAAGATAACAAAAATAATAAGTTGAATAATAATGAATAATTGCACTTTCAAACCACCACATACAAACTATATTACACCTGAAAATCACCACAACGTCATCTTCTTAAACCAAATCACAACGTCAAAACTCAAACCACACCTACAAACACCTCTCTCAATCTCTCTCTCTGTCGGCTGCATCTGAACCCGATTGTTGTATCTGTTCCAGGTTTCGGGTTGAAAGCCTATTTCTGATTTGAGAATTGAGGCCCGGGTTCAAATCCGATCTAAAGATGGTGGCGACTGCAGGCTATAGCTAGGAAAACGGTGAAGTTCCGGTGAACCTCCGACCACACCCTCTCGCCTCACGAATCACATTTCATGAAGATCGAAAACTCTTATGTTGCATCTGAAAAGGTAAATGACCTGGTCTACCTTCGATTTAGTTTCCGGCCAATAAAGCTACTACTTTCCGGTGACCTAAGTTATTCCGTCAACTGAGTTAAATCAATGGAGACTGTGGCAGTGGTGGCTAGTGGTGAGGTGGCTGCTGATAGTGGTGGTTGGTGACGATGGTGGTGGACCGGTGGTTGATGACGATGATAGCTGAGTTTATGAGTATGTGCACAGAGGGTGTATCATAAAAACACTTTCTGTAAAAGCATTTGCAATGGTCAAGAATTTTAAATGGCAAAATCAAGAATTAAAGTGACAAAAATAATTGTGAAAAGGAATTTTGGATTAAAATGGAAAAATCAAGAATTAAAATATAAAGTGACAAAAATACCCCTAACTTAACTGAGTTTTTTAGATGGAGTTAGTGGTTTGGATCAAAATGACAATAAATGGGAAAAGTCAGGGACCCAGAGGAAAAAAAACTATTTGAACTAAAATGGCAATTTGAGACAAACCTCAGGGACTAAAATGACAATTTACTTTAATATAAAATCATTTTATCCCGCTATCAAATTAATTTTTTTTATAGTTTTTGGTCGATTTAAAACATGTGTCGATATTCTTTTGAACAAATTTCTTACGGTTGATATACTGAACCAAAATAGATATCGACTGAAACCCTACAACGTAGCGCCGGTAATCTTACTAGTAATTGACAAATGCCTTCAAATTCATTTTATTGTTCTTTTACTTTGTTAGGCATGCATCATTTAGAGTAGCAAAATTAGCTCAATTTAAAATCATCAATACTTAAGTCAAAATGGATTTCTTTGGAAACTAATCTAATCTTTTGTTCTGTCAATCAGATTAGTTATTATGTTTACTAGTACACCTTTTTACTTTTTTACTTTAGATAAAGTTTGCAATTGTTAGCATATATTTTTATAATTATAACTCATAAGCTAGAAATATAACCTCGTATATATTATTTATATTATTATAGAAAATAAAAAATGATGTATTTAATTAAATAAATCTTTTATTGTTTTCTCTAACGAAAAAAATGAGATACATTAAACTAATGTTATATAATTATACATCCCTTGTAACTCATAAGTTAGAAATATAACCGCGTATATATTATTTTGACACGTTATGATTTATACCATAGAGTCTTTTTTTTAAAACACTTTTTTATTTGCAAACATGTGATTCAACATAATTTCATTCGTTTTGACCCGTTATGGTTTACACCATAGCGTCTTACTGTGAAAAATCATCCGATTATTTAACCATTGTGTTCTTAACTAATTACATAAGTAGAGGTTTTGTTTAAGAGGTGTTAGTTTTACTTACTGTCACACCCCGACCCGCAGCGGAAAAGGTGACCGGGGCATGATTGGGTTATCATCAAAGCTCATGACATTTATTATACGTTTCATATTCATTAATACAATTTAATGGAAATTTACAATAATGATACAACATGTTCTAACTATCAGTCTAAGCTTCTTGATTCTCTTCTAAGGCATATCCTATGTTTTCCTTGCTTCAACCTGTTCACCTGTATCATGTGTAAAAAGGTTTTTGGATCAACATAATGTTGGCGAGTGAATACTATGGAAAAACATTTGAACAAGTTTATCCAATTGATTATAAATAATGTGCATACCACATATGAGTAAATGTAGATGTAAATTTATTCACACAACACATAATATTGAATATTGAACACACAAACACCAAATGATTGTTTTGAGGCACGCGTTGTTCGACTCGTCTCCCACGAGGAACTGATGGGCCTAATGAATGAGTTTTGAGGCACGCGTTGTTCTTACGAACTGATGGGCCTAATGTATGAGTTTTGAGGCACGCGTTGTTCTTACAAACTGATGGGCCTAATGTATGAGTTTTGAGGCACGCGTTGTTCTACGAACTGATGGGCCTAATGAATGAGTTTTAAGGCACGCGTTGTTCTCGTCTCCCACGAGGAACTGATGGGCCTAAATAATTTGTATACAACTTTGACAATATGTAATACATCACAACCAAATAATAGTTACATTCTAGTTTAGTTCATAAAATGGTATAGCACGAATTTGCATAAGAGGATTAGTTTAAGCGACACATGATACACCCCAAAACATGAATAAAAAGGGGAGTTTGTAAGAATTCACTCACATTGGGTGCGTTCGGTTGATGATGTTGAATGCACGCGAAATGGTTTTAACCACGAGTGAAATTAACCTAGATAAATAGCATTTTGGTTCGGTAAGTAAACGGATTTCATTAATCTATTTTAGTAGGATTGTTGGGTGTATTTTTGTGAGTTTGAGGCTATTTTCTAACCTTAAAAATGTTATTTTTAAGTATTTTTAATTGATTTTTAATTAAAATAATTAAATAAAAATAATAAAAAAATATTTGATTTTTGCTACAGTTGACTTTGACTGTTGACTTTGACTGACCGTTTGACCGGTTCGAAAGGCATATTGTTGTGCGCTGGGTGAGGCTCGAACCCGAGACCTCCCGTACGCGTGCACGCAGCTCTACCAACTGAGCTACGTGTCTAACCCGTTATATATCTGATTTTAATTACATATATACATTAATTAGAATTTAACAGAAATCCTTTATTTTAAAAATGAATTAAATCTGGCGAACCGGTGCGCTCCACAGGTCTCGAACCCGGGACCTGTGGGTTAGCGGACACACAGTCCACCGCTGGACTGTGTGTCACACTTGGTTATAAACTCGGTTATCAATATACTTATCATATATCTAAATCAATCCGGTTCAGTTTTGCGGAAAAAGGAATTTTTATTAAGGCAGCGTGTGAGGGACAATACTCGAACTCGAGACCTTAGCGTTAAAAGTGCACACAGTCCACCGCTGGACTGTGTGTCTAACCCGGTAAATAACTTGATTTTAATTATACTTAACTATTATCG
The DNA here is from genome assembly GCA_947069175.1 of Scalesia atractyloides. Taxonomy (NCBI): domain Eukaryota; kingdom Viridiplantae; phylum Streptophyta; class Magnoliopsida; order Asterales; family Asteraceae; genus Scalesia; species Scalesia atractyloides. The sequence goes on along the minus strand of CAMTDV010000015.1, from coordinate 19,159,974 downwards.
AAACTTCGTCTTCTTCACTGGTTTTCACCGGAAGTGACGACTGATTGATTCGAAATGTTGATTCAGGTTTCTTTAGCGTTTAATGATCAATTACAGACGAGATAAAAGTAAAAAGAAAGGAATTTAGGCGTGAAAAGTACCGACTGGTTCTCCTTTGTTTTCCGGCAGAACTCCGGCGACAGCAATCTCTTTCCGGCGACGAGTCTCTTGCAGCAGAGAGTCTTCCGAAGGCTTACAAAGGGTGTGGGTGACTTCGGTAAAAGTTTAGGGGGTTCAGTAAAGCTCGGAGACTAATGATACGGTTTTCCGGCGACGTGATAAAAATTTCCGGCGAGTGAGTTTTCGCCGAGAAAAGGTGCGATTTGAGTGTGAAAGGTTTCTGGCGAGTAGTGGTTGAATTTATAGGGTAGTATTGAGATGAATGGGGTCTGAATTCGGTCTAAATTCGAAGTCAGCCGTTCTCCGGCGGTTATGGCTGTTGTCGCGGGTTCAGACGTCGGTTATAACCGTTGTGAGAGTTAAGTCTTCGGTTATTTTGAGCAGAAATGTAATTAAACGGCGAAGTCGTCGGGATTTCCGACGACTGCTATTTGGGCGGAAATTGATTGAATTTAACTTCGGAACTTTAATATTTGAATTAAATGTTTCATGCTATTACCATAAAATCAAAGCGGCGGAGCGGTTGTTCGGTTGAGTGATAAGTGTTTGTTTGAACCGGTTACAGACCCGAGTTCGAAACCCGGCATGAGTAAAATATTTTTATTTTGCGATTTTTATTAGTTTTTCAAAAACTAAATATATATCCCCGCATAATAATTGATTACGTATCGTTTAAAATTATTTTGGGCATTTAATTCGCAACGAAAATTTTAACTGACTGTTCGGTTGATAAACGGAGCGGGTTTGCTAACTCCGTTTTTGATGGATGTTACAGTATCCCCTGCTTTTTAGAAATTTCGTCCCGAAATTTAAATAGTGATATAAAAAAAAATGTTGGTGTTTAGTTTGACATTTACACGCTTAGAAGAAATAAGGGTTTAAGTTTTTTGTTTGAGGCGGTAACGTTCCTTGTAAAGGTTAAGTATCCTAATACAGGAATCGCTTTTTGTTGCCTACTGTATAAGTATTGTTAAGCAGGAATGATTTGCTAAAATGATATCATGCATAAGAGTTTAGATATGTTTGGAAAAGTATGGTTATATCCTAAGGCAAAACTTCCAATACTACAATCTACACAAATAACCACAACAACTAATAATTGAATCCACATTCTGATAGTATATATGTTTGAATGGTGACAGTTCCTCTCTCGTTTGTTATGATGGAGAGGTTAGTCTATGTAGAAATGGATCACAATCCAATTTCTTTAAATAGTGAGATGATATAAATGTAACACAAATTTCAACCAAGGCAATACTAAATCCTACATGGAACTTCTCATAACCGCCTGATAACGCCTCTGATCCTTTGGCAAGAATACTTATATATAGGAAGTACCAGCGGCGTATCCACCATATTCTTGTCAAATTTTCATTGGTTTTATCAGTGAATTATGATTAGTCCTATAACTCTACAACCAATACATCAAACATAAAAATACTGAAATGAAATATATCTGTGCGATCAAGGCTCAATCAAACGGAGCCGATCGTATTGTATGTACTGAAATTGAAATGTCTGTGCGCTCAAGGCTCAATCAAACGGAGCCGAACGTATTGAATGTCTTGAAAATGAAATTGTCTGTGTGCTCAAGGCTCAATCAAACGGAGCCGAGCTTATTGCATATATTGAAAATGAATAACTTAATCACACAAACAACCTATGCATGGAACCTCTCATAACCGCCTGATAATGCCTCCGATCATTTGACAAGAATACTTATATATAGGAAGTACCAGCGGCGTATCCACCATATTCTTGTCAAATTCTCATTGACTTTATCCGCAAGTTATGATTAGTTCTATGCGACTCTACAACATAAACAAACACAACAACCAGCGCTTGAGTCTTAATTCTAATAGTATCCGTGTTTGACAATACCTCTCTCGTTTAATATGATGGAGAGGTTAGTCTATGTAGAAGTGAGACACAACTCAACTTCTTTAAATGATGAAACTGAGATATGTCGTGAAGTATGATGATATGAATATTAAATCAATGAGTATAAAACAAACTGAACTAGTAATTTGCATTAAAATTCTTGGATAAAATTCCAATTGGGATACGTGAAAATTGAGATAACATAAAGAAAAACATAAAAACTGAGTGGTTGGAGTTGAATCTTGATTCTTGGTGGGAGAAGGCTAGTTAAGTGGTTGGTTTGGACCGTTAATATCTTCAACAGGATTGGCGTTGATGTTATAAACTCTCCCTGTTGCTGGCGGTGGAGCTGGGTTTGCTTGGTTAACTGGGTTTGCTTGAGCTTGGGCGTTTATGATGTTAACCATACGAGGGCACGTGTTTCTAAAATGGGTAGGGTCGCCACAATTGAAACAAGCTCGAACATATGGGTACATGGGGTATTGAGGTTGTTGATATGTTTGGATCATGGGTTGAGTAAGGGTTGAGGTTTGGTTTTGAGAGGTGCGGCAAACGTTGCTCAAATGACCGTAGCATCCACAATTCGCACATAGTCGACAGGGTAAGGTAGATGGATGGTGATAGAAACAGGTGTTGCATTGAGGGTGAGGTCCAATGTAAGGTTTCTTATTTGGGTAAGTTGAGTTGGGTGCTACTTGAGCGTTTGGGATAGTTTGAGGAGGTACAACTTGGGAAGCTGGTTGGTTGCGTTGGGTGACGGTGAAGATTTGCCCATCACGTTTTCTCTTAGAAGTAGGTGGTGTAAAGGATTCGGTTCGGGTGGGGTTTGAGGTTTCGGTTGATGCTTTATCCTTCTTCTTCTCCTCTTTGAAATCTTTGTTTCGGATTCGGTTCTCAGTGAGCGCGGTTGCTAGCTCCATTGCTGCTTCCAAAGTTGCAGGCGAGGTACTTATTACAGAGTCTTGAATCTTTGATGGAAGACCACGAATGTAGTGCTCGATCAAACGGTAGAGGGGAGTAAACAAATTGGGAACCATTTGATTTAACTCAAGGAATCTCTTGTTGTATGTGGTGTGGTCGCCTTCCTTTTGTTTCAAAGCATGGAACTCATCCTCCAATTTCTTGATTTCACTTCTTGGGCAAAACCGTCTTGTCATGATTCCCTTCAACTCTTCCCAAGTCAAGGTCATAGTTTCTTCAACACCTCGTTTGGTCTTCTCTGTATTCCACCATGTGAGTGCCGTTCCAAGTAAACGACCGGTGGCATAACGCACTTTGCGATCATCGGGGCAATCGCAATTTAGAAAAGTGTTCTCCATTTCTTCGAACCAGTGGAGGAGAGCGGTGACACCTTCAGTACCTTCGTATTTTGGAGGATCGCAGGATTTGAAATGTTTGTAGGTGCATTTATTGACTGAAGGATTGATAGTGTTTTGATCTTCTTGTTGGGTTGGGTTAACGGAATTAGCGGTAAGGGCTTGTTGAACTTGAACTACGATGTTGGGTATTACGGTCGCCATTTGCTGAGCGATTTGGGTAGCCATGCGTTCACGGGCTTTTCCTGCTCTCATCTTCCTACGGGCGAGGTTAGAAGACATCTACAAGGAATACATGTCAAGAGTATGAGTTGGATGCCTTTGGGATCGTGGGTCGTGTTTGGGAATGAACGTTCATAAAATAAATATAGAAAAATAAATCTACTACATCCATAGGATGTCTTGGGCTTTGCTCGTATTTGGGCCTTGCATGCCGCCATACTTCACCTTCGTAATCACGTGGGCCCCCATGATTACCGGGTTTTTCATATGGTTCGCATGTGTTAGCCTGGTTACGTACACTAAAACCCGGAGAAAATCGAGAAATATGTAACGTATGATATTCGGAATGTGCCCAGTCATGGACACGGTGACATCTCAAAGTGAGGTTAGTTCGAACAACGTTTGGTGTGGCATGCTTTGGCCTAATAGGTCCGTCGTACTCTCATCGTTAGTCCCCAGGTAGGCAAACTGGTCCGTTATTTAGGATTTATACGAATGCCAACCTAGACAGGACGTCCCGACTACCGGTACTTGTACCCTTCCGGTTACTACATGCCCGTCGCAGAACTTACTTTGATGGGATTTGAAAATTGCAACAAAATCCTTGAATAATGAGAGTATGAAAATGAATTGAATATATGAACATTGATATATGTATAACAAATATGTATATAAGCATGTATGTTTGACTGTAATATGAAACAAATAAATATCACAAGTTTGTATGTAACCACCTAATCAATTAAAATTTAGGCAGACTATAGTATAGGCTCTAAGGGTCTAATAACCTATCCTATATCCCTATAGTCATGGCTCTGATACCAATCTGTCACACCCCGACCCGCAGCGGAAAAGGTGACCGGGGCATGATTGGGTTATCATCAAAGCTCATGACATTTATTATACGTTTCATATTCATTAATACAATTTAATGGAAATTTACAATAATGATACAACATGTTCTAACTATCAGTCTAAGCTTCTTGATTCTCTTCTAAGGCATATCCTATGTTTTCCTTGCTTCAACCTGTTCACCTGTATCATGTGTAAAAAGGTTTTTGGATCAACATAATGTTGGCGAGTGAATCCTATGGAAAAACATTTGAACAAGTTTATCCAATTGATTATAAATAATGTGCATACCACATATGAGTAAATGTAGATGTAAATTTATTCACACAACACATAATATTGAATATTGAACACACAAACACCAAATGATTGTTTTAAGGCACGCGTTGTTCGACTCGTCTCCCACGAGGAACTGATGGGCCTAATGAATGAGTTTTGAGGCACGCGTTGTTCTTACGAACTGATGGGCCTAATGTATGAGTTTTGAGGCACGCGTTGTTCTTACGAACTGATGGGCCTAATGTATGAGTTTTGAGGCACGCGTTGTTCTTACGAACTGATGGGCCTAATGTATGAGTTTTGAGGCACGCGTTGTTCTACGAACTGATGGGCCTAATGAATGAGTTTTAAGGCACGCGTTGTTCTCGTCTCCCACGAGTCTGATGGGCCTAAATAATTTGCATACAACTTTGACAATATGTAATACATCACAACCAAATAATAGTTACATTCTAGTTTAGTTCATAAAATGGTATAGCACGAATTTGCATAAGAGAATTAGTTTAAGCGACACATGATACACCCCAAAACATGAATAAAAAGGGGAGTTTGTAAGAATTCACTCACATTGGGTGCGTTCGGTTGATGATGTTGAATGCACGCGAAATGGTTTTAACCACGAGTGAAATTAACCTAGATAAATAGCATTTTGGTTCGGTAAGTAAACGGATTTCATTAATCTATTTTAGTAGGATTGTTGGGTGTATTTTTGTGAGTTTGAGGCTATTTTCTAACCTTAAAAATGTTATTTTTAAGTACTTTTAATTGATTTTTAATTAAAATAATTAAATAAAAATAATAAAAAAATATTTGATTTTTGCTACAGTTGACTTTGACTGTTGACTTTGACTGACCGTTTGACCGGTTCGAAAGGCATATTGTTGTGCGCTGGGTGAGGCTCGAACCCGAGACCTCCCGTACGCGTGCACGCAGCTCTACCAACTGAGCTACGTGTCTAACCCGTTATATATCTGATTTTAATTACATATATACATTAATTAGAATTTAACAGAAATCCTTTATTTTAAAAATGAATTAAATCTGGCGAACCGGTGCGCTCCACAGATCTCGAACCCGGGACCTGTGGGTTAGCGGACACACAGTCCACCGCTGGACTGTGTGTCACACTTGGTTATAAACTCGGTTATCAATATACTTATCATATATCTAAATCAATCCGGTTCAGTTTTGCGGAAAAAGGAATTTTTATTAAGGCAGCGTGTGAGGGACAATACTCGAACTCGAGACCTTAACGTTAAAAGTGCACACAGTCCACCGCTGGACTGTGTGTCTAACCCGGTAAATAACTTGATTTTAATTATACTTAACTATTATCGAAACTTCGTCTTCTTCACTGGTTTTCACCGGAAGTGACGACTGATTGATTCGAAATGTTGATTCAGGTTTCTTTAGCGTTTAATGATCAATTACAGACGAGATAAAAGTAAAAAGAAAGGAATTTAGGCGTGAAAAGTACTGACTGGTTCTCCTCTGTTTTCCGGCAGAACTCCGGCGACAGCAATCTCTTTCCGGCGACGAGTCTCTTGCAGCAGAGAGTCTTCCGAAGGCTTACAAAGGGTGTGGGTGACTTCGGTAAAAGTTTAGGGGGTTCAGTAAAGCTCGGAGACTAATGATACGGTTTTCCGGCGACGTGATAAAAATTTCCGGCGAGTGAGTTTTCGCCGAGAAAAGGTGCGATTTGAATGTGAAAGGTTTCTGGCGAGTAGTGGTTGAATTTATAGGGTAGTATTGAGATGAATGGGGTCTGAATTCGGTCTAAATTCGAAGTCAGCCGTTCTCCGGCGGTTATGGCTGATGTCGCGGGTTCAGACGTCGGTTATAACCGTTGTGAGAGTTAAGTCTTCGGTTATTTTGAGCAGAAATGTAATTAAACGGCGAAGTCGTCGGGATTTCCGACGACTGCTATTTGGGCGGAAATTGATTGAATTTAACTTCGGAACTTTAATATTTGAATTAAATGTTTCATGCTATTACCATAAAATCAAAGCGGCGGAGCGGTTGTTCGGTTGAGTGATAAGTGTTTGTTTGAACCGGTTACAGACCCGAGTTCGAAACACGGCATGAGTAAAATATTTTTATTTTGCGATTTTTATCAGTTTTTCAAAAACTAAATATATATCCCCGCATAATAATTGATTACGTATCGTTTAAAATTATTTTGGGCATTTAATTCGCAACGAAAATTTTAACTGACTGTTCGGTTGATAAACGGAGCGGGTTTGGTAACTCCGTTTTTGACGGATGTTACACTTACCTTGCGTCCATTCGAGCTTCCTCGCGTCTTTGACCCGTTTGACCCATTCTTTTCCAAGCACTCACCTAGCTTGTCAAGTGTCGAACTATTACATAATATCCACAAGATAATTAGATTAGTCCATGACCATCACTCTTAGGTCAGTTTAACTTCTAAAAGTCAAATTGCTAATCGACATACTTAGCCACACTATTAACTAGATAAAACCTACTTAGACATCTTATCGATAACTTGGTGGACATCATTTTTAGGCCATCATAATAGCTCAATTTTGTCATACAAAATTACCATGTTCCATTTCTTTCATTTCTTTTCACATTAAGTTTTTTTTCTCAAATACAAAATCACCATGTTTCATCTTCCTCAAATCATTAGGTCAAGTTGGTCCACACACAAGGAATTTGCACGCCAGGGAAAAAAATGATGTGCTGGTACACTAATAACCTAATTGTGACGAGTCTCTAGACTCAAGGAACTCATAGCTACTCATCGCTATGTCCTCGAACATCTCAGTGCACTCCTCTGGTGTTTTGGCGGTCATCTGATTAACACCAGCAGTAGTATTCAGCATATTCCTCGTGGTGGGCGTCACTCCATGATAGAACTTCTCAACTAACGCCCAATCCTCGAACCCATGATGAGGACACTTAACCAGCAAGTCCTTGAAACGCTCCCATGTCTCATAGAATGACTCTCCCTCCTTCTGACGAAACTCCTATATCATGCTCCTCAGATGAGCAGTTTTAGCAGGAGGAAAGTATTTGCCTAAGAATTTATCCCGCATCCCAGCCCAGGTGGTGATGGATCCAGCAGGAAGGGACTCTAACCAAGCATGAGCTCGGTCAGTGAGTGAGAATAGGAACAGGCGCAGCTTGCCGGCGTCCTCGTTGACGCCTTGCTCCTGAAACGTATCGCAGATAGCGCAGAAATGAGAGATGTGAACATTTGGGTCCTCGGAAGGTAACCCATGGAACTGGACGGTGTTCGTAACCATCGTGATGATCTAAGGTGGAATCCGTCAGCTATTAACACCGATAGTGGGTCGGGTGATGCTGGATCGAGCATTGGCCGCGTTCGGCCTGGCGTAGTCTGCGACGACTCTCCTAACTGGGGCATCATTGTTAACATTGTCACCCATAGCGAAAGCAGAAGATGGGACGTGTACCTGACTAGCTCGGATGGTGCGAAGACGCTCGTTGAAATCTCGCTCTAGCTCAGAAGAAGCAACAAACGAAGGTGGACCCTGTGAACGAGTATGGCGCATACAATGGTGAGGAACCTAAAGTAAATACTAAAGATCTAACCCTAAAGGCACAAATTTCAAGCAAAAGGCACCTAAAGGCAATGAAATCTAAGAAAGCAAGTAAACAACTAAATAGACGACTCGGATCGTTCTCTAAAGTGCCAGTGTCCCCGGCAACGGCGCCAAAAACTTGATGTGTGAAAATGTGTCCTAGTTATTTAAGCATGATAATTGAAGTCTAATAAGGTTTGGTTATATAGAAGTGAAGATTTTCGCTAAGTAGACCAAACGGGTCAAAATGAGGATTCATTGCAATACGAAATGGTTGCATAAGTAATGACCACGATATTATAACTGAGTAATGGGTAGAATTTCTTATAAGTGCGCTACCCGAGAAACGGGGATGCAGGTTAATGGTCAAAAGACTCAATTGTGAGTTATGATTAATTGGAAACAATTTCGTGTATGGAAATTGTTCTAACAAAGTTCAATTACATAAAATTGATTGAAATGAATGAGTTTAACGCATACCGGATATCGGGTGCATAAACCCCATGTACGGAACTTCGGGAAATGTAAAACTTCTATAGTCATAATGTTCATGTGAGTTTTGAGGATAAACAAATGAGTTGTTTAATAAAAACATGAACGGGCCGAATAATTCGTAAATGAATATTAAGCCGAAAATATACAAGTTAAGAATGTCCTTAGTCCGGATGTTAGATTTGAGTCCATATGATAGAGGACCAAATTACGATCACGTAGGAAGAAACGTGAGGTTAAACGGGTGATGTGTGAAAATGTGTATATAAAAATCAAACAAGTTTTAAAAAGGGAATCACAACCTAAACCACACACAATCGGCAAGTGCACCGGTCGTGGTGTAGTGTAGATAGCAAGACCGAGTATCAATCCGTGGACACTATACGCAAACTCTAGATACTAACCTCTATCGAATACAAAGTCAATTTTCAAGTTGATTTTCAATGTTTAACTAGTAACCTAATTGATTACGAAAATGGCAAACACGACAAGCAACGGAAGACAAGCACGAACTCGAGAGCAAAATGTGGATCAAATATATGATGAGAAGAGACTACCTAGGCGTAGAGTCCCTAGAATCATGCAATGCTATTATGACTGTGACAATGGCTAAATATCCTACTCTACCCGAATAACCTCCCGCTAGAGATGATCAAACGAAAGATAAGGACGAATGCGAAGTGCTAGAACGAACCGGCTCGACCTATCAATACCAAATCCTACGAGAATCAAGTAATGAAAGTAACTCTACCCCCAAAACCCTCTAACCGCAAAGCAAACCAAACCTTGAGAATTGAAATCCTAGGAAACCTTAACCACGATGTAATAAATGAGCCCGAGCTATCGGTCACCCAATCTACCCACCAATGATTAGCTAATAACCTAGCTCACCTAAATCATCACTAGATGAGGATTGAAGTTTTAATATCTTGATTTTAATTACTAATTAAATTGGTCTATTTCTAAACTCAATATTCAAACGGAAAACCCTAAGATCAACGAATCCAATTAAACTCTTAGTCTAGGGGATATTTCTATGTGCCTAAACCGCTGAATTCATGAACTAATAAACAACCAAAACACACCAACATGCAATATCAAGATCAATCACCAAGCAAAGTTATATAAATCACATCAAATATCCATGATCATGTCAAAATAGCATTAAAATCATCAAGTTCATCTAACCTAAGTAGTTTATAACGTTTAGCTACTCATAATATTCATCAAAACAACTGAATAAAGTCTGAAAACAACTGAGTTCATAGTTCAAAGCGAATAGAAATAAAAAAACTAATGTTTAACGAACCCGAGACGATCAAAACTCAACCCAAAAGCTTCCTAGACCTTCAAGCAGCTTCAAAATGCTCCACAATCGTCCCACAAAGCTCCAATGTCGCCTGGTATACGAGATATCTCAAACCCTAAACGGTTGTGTTTGTTTTATAATTTTTTTCGTAAATCGACCCCCATACGGACCGCATGGGGGTATGGATGCGGTCCGCATCCACTAAGAATCACGCACGTCTTCATACTTGGACGCGGACCGTATGGATGGTTGGATGCTGTCCGCATCCAGCTCCTGGAAACCTGAATTTCATCTTTTAAGCTCCGTTTCCGATACGTCTTTCCGTACTTCTTCTGCGGCAACCGTATTGCTTTATTTTCGCCGCCAAACTGCTGGTTTTATCCCCGATTCCTAGAAACACATAAGTTAAACAATTAAGTACCAAAATCGCGGGAAAACCGTATACATATCACTTAAAATGTAGGGAATTCGATACGTAATATGTGTATATTTTAAGATACATCAAACACCCCACACTTAACCTTTTGCTTGTTCCTAAGCAAAATCCCAAGCTACATGTCCAACTTACACGCTTGACAACAACGGAAGTCTCAAACAAGTTGTAACGTAAACTATGAAATCATCAAACACAGAGGCTTCAAAACACTTACAATGTGCAAAAGGTTGACGACTCAACATATTTAAACCAAAACCGGGCTTACCTAACCAAGTTTTCCTCACCTTCAAGCCATCAATCATGCATTGCCAATACCCCTCACAATATCACTCGACTCACGGTTAAATATATATCATAACATATCAAGTGAACTCTCAAAACCAAACTATGAAACAATACTAACATACGATTGTACGTCAATCAAATCTCCACCTAATTGTTAAAAGTCGACACGAATCAAGAGGACTTAAAAGGTAGGCACGGGCTAAAGGTGGGTTATTTTATTCGGGAACAATAGGCTAACACAAATTATTATACGACAAACTGGATAAACACAGAACAAATACTCACATACTTGGTCGTATCGATCCACAACTTTGTTCTATTTTTTTCTTTGTCTCATTTTTCTCTTTTTTCAAGTATATACTAAACAAAGTAATAACAAACCACGATCCGGCTATCAAATCAACGAAGGGTAACAAACGAATGGCTAGGCTCAACGTGGTGTCTAAAGGGTAATGGCGAAACGGGTCAAACACAAAGGCTAAACAAATAAGGTGATCCTAACGCCTCTATCATATCCATGCCAAATCCTTACCGAAGGTCTCAAACTGCATCAAAACGCACAAGTTCTAAAGTAATGCAATAAGTCGGTAAACACACATGAAACGAAAGTAGTGAACATATAAATATGAAGCATATAAAGGCTCAAATTTCACTATCATGTGGAAAATACGGGCTACTGATATCGACAAGGCATAACCAATTAACCTTCCGGCTCCATCCACTATCCTAGGCATCCCAAAACCTTTTACTTCCCAAAAACTGAATCAATCAACCTACTATCCCGCAAATCCGACTCGTAAATCCGACAATCAAACCGCTTTTAACCGACGCTTTTTTAAAAGGTTTTTCGTTTTCTACGCGTTAAAGGACCGGGACTTGCAAACAAACTCTTTTTTATGTAATATTTACAAAAATTCTATTTACAGAATCAATTTACAAATAATTTACAAATTCCAACATCCCCACACCTGAAAGACACATTGTCCCCAATGTGAACGAAAGGAAATAAACGAATACAAAAATTATACAACAACAACAAACAAACAGGAGAAGTGAAACTGAAGCTCCCCTGATATGCTCGATACACTGCTCGTATACAATCCAACCGCTCAATTCACGCAACTCAGCAATCGTAATATAACCTGTGATATGAAACTACATGGCTAGAAGCAATATATCAAACACAACCATAATATACAATAAATATAAAAATGTACAGTACAACAAAAAGACCCAACCGGTTACCCTAACAAATTCCCCGAGTACATGTATCAAATACAGACCATGACAATAAAAACAAAAATACGGGAAAAAGTACAAAGGTAACCCAAAATCCATCCTGATAACTGGCTACTACAGGCCCGATGGTGGCTGAATGTGGAAGTGATCCATAATGATCTGCAACATCGCTCTGATCTGGACCTGGTCAGCTCGAACATCCTCAACACTCTGCTCGACTCTCTTAATGCGGCCCCTCTGTGCTATCTGCTCCTCACGGATAGTGGCTAATGTGACTGGTCTGTGAAGTTGTCCAACGACACCCGGTGCATCCTCTGGTTCCACACCCGGTGGAACTGGGGCCGGCTGGGGCTCCCGTGGTGCTAGAAACTGTGGTGGATCCCTAAGCGTGACTAACTCAATCATCTGTCGCATATCACTCAATCGGTAGGCGCCCCCGGCGGGCTCTGCTCTCAGCCAAGCGGATGGAAACACCTCATACACGCCTAAACTCTGTGCTAACACGCTCACATATGCACCCATACAAACCCTCGAATCTGCCCCACGTCCCTGCTCTCTCACTAACGCGTGTAACAATAGCACGACCAAGTTGGCCTCATGTCATCCAACCAAACAATATAGAGCATATAACTCGTAATACGTCATCTTCTCCGGTGACATGTGTCGCGCGAGAACTATGCAGGTCAGGATGCGATGAATAAACCGAATAATAGGATCTTTAATCTGTGAAGCTGGAATACCCGGCACCCACTCAGCATCGCCTATCATGGACCAGAATGAAGCTAACTGTGTAGTAGTAATGCACTGAGGTAGCTCGGTCTCTGTCCATCCCATGAGACTATTAGTGAAAATCGACTGTGAAGTCTCCTGTATCATATATAGCCCTGCGTGAACAGCGAAATCGGCGGTCACAACAATATGCATCTGCCGTCCCAGAGCGAAACTAACTGCTGACACATGAGTGAGGCGTGCGGAATCGAATCGGAATGTCGCAAAAAACTCCAGTGTCAGCTCCTGATATGCTGCACATCGCTCCTCTAAAAGTATCCTCCATCGAGGAGTAATCATCTATCCTAACCTCTCGATCGCCCCCATACGAGCCATCTGGCCAATCAATCGTCCTCGGCCTATGAAACCTCAGTCGCAGCAACCGCTGCAGTATCACGTACTCCTTAGTGTCGTGCTCAAAGCACAATAGTGTGTGTAGCTCGAGTGGGTCTGTCTCATCAACAGCAGGAGCTGGAACTGCTAGATCTGGCAAAACCACATCCATGGTTTACCTAATCTAATGTGGTGGTGGAGCAGGCTGCTCCTCCTATCCCTCTTGCTGCACTGGCTGCGGTGGAGGCGGTGGTGGTGGTACGACGGCACGAGTGGGCCGACCCCACTTGCGGACCGGCTGTGACGATGAGGACGTCATATCTGCACTCAAATGCAACAATAAGATACAGAAATAATAATACAAGACACCTCCCCCAAACACGTTTTACGATGCTTTTATATATATATATATATATATATATATAATGAAAATACATGTTTTTGGTGTGTTAGGGGCAGTGGTTGTGGCCGTATAGCATTTCGTTCGCGGAGATTACAACAATAACAACAAATAAAAATTGGAAATTTCGGCATGCCTCAGGCGCATTTACAAGAAACGACTATCCTCGCCCGAATAGAGATTGAGTACGGGGGAGGCGATCACAAACCTGCAAATAACACGCAACGACAAATCCTGATACTAATTATATATATCAATGTATAGCGCAACATCAACGAACTTATTGGCACCTAAACTCATTTATACAACAATACCACAACACTAGCCAAAATACGACTCGACACTTACATGTTATAACAACAACAACAAAGATAACCCCGACGCTCGAAACATATATGCCATATAGAACCTTAATGTCATCTTAACATTAGCGGCCATAAAACTAACCACTAAATACACAATACGCCTAATGACGACTCGACAAAACTTGATAAAATATAAACTGTACAAAGCTGAGTTCTCTGTATTTACAACATTAAAATCGCCTGAGTTGAAATGACACGACAAAGATCCGACCCGACCACCAAAGGACCAAAATTCACACCAAACGACTCGACTCGCAAATACACTCAACTAAACCAAGCACAATTACATGAGAAACATATATACATGACGGAAATCGGAGTGTACCTGTTTAGAGACACGAGAACCAAGGAGACTCAATTAACCGAATCGAACACGAGATTGATGGTGGGTGTGGCGTTCGCGACGGTGGTGAACAACAGCAAGGTGGAGTGGTGGGTGGCTGTGGTGGCCGCGGCGGCACGGTGGTGGCGATTGGAGGTGGAGAGGTAGTGGTTAACGGAGGTGTAAGTGGGGGTGACCGGTGGAACAGAGGTGTGGGAGGTGGCTGGTGGCGGGTGGAGAGCAGTGGTGGAAAGTCAGTGGTAATGTGCGGAGGTGGGGGGTGGTGTGACGGTGGAGAGGAGTGGAGAGGCGGTGGTGGTTATGGTTTTCGAGACCCCCTGAAATGGGGTTTTTATTTTTTCAGATCTGCCCTTGATGCGGACTGTATCCGCATATGGATGCGGTCCGCATGACCTATAATTTTTTTGAATCGTCTCTATGATGCGGACCGTATGGGGTGACGAATGCGGTCCGCATCCAGTGTTTATTTATTTAATTTTTAATTATTTATTTATTTTTTTCGAAAATTATGTTTATTTTAATGAAAATGCTATATTAATTTATTATTATATTACAAAAATACAAAGAATACAAACTTATATTACCGAAGTGCCCAGTTTTCTGAATTTGTTTAATTGAACCTGTAACTGTGCATCTCAATAAACCGGTCAGTACGTTCGATAAATAAGCAAACACAAACATACTCAGTATACAAAAATGGAACAAACGAACAATGGTACAAACTATACAACTCGGGGATGTCCCGAGTGTGCGAAATACTCTCACGTGCTCATAACCGGGAGGTCAATCACCTCCTCCTCTCTCTCGTCAGTCGGTCCCCCGACGAAGTGCTTCAAACGATGACCATTAACCTTGAACCTCTGATCGTCCTCATTCTTCACCTCTATTGTTCTGTACGAGAACACCTGCGTAACCACATACGGTCCATGCCAACGCGATCTTAGCTTTCCCGGGAACAACTTCAACCGGGAATTATACACCAGCACCTTCTCCCCACACTTTAACTCCTTCACCTGCTTCAAGTGTTTATCGTGCAACTCATTGGTGCGCTCCTTATACGCCCATGACTTCTCATACGCCTCATCGAGTAACTCCTCCAACTCGTGAATCTGAAGAAACCGCTTCTTTCCTGCAGCTGGCAAGTCAAAATTGACTGCCCTCAACACCCAATAGGCCGTATGCTCTAGCTCAACCGCCAGATGACACGCTTTCCCATAGATCAATCTAAAGGGAGTAGTCCCAATAGGTGTCCGATAGGCAGTCCTGAAAGCCCATAATGCGTCATCTAACTTGTCGGACCAATTGATACGACTGTTTCCGACAGTTTTCTCCAAGATCCTCTTTATTCCTCTGTTCGAATTCTCCACCTGCCCACTGGTCTAAGGATGATAATCCGTGGAAACCGATGGGTGACTCCATAGCATTTCAAGACTTTCTCCATCTGTGAATTACAAAAGTGGGTGCCTCGATTTGAAATCAAGGATTTCGGTGTCCCGAACCTAGCAAATAAACTCCTCCTAAACCTCACAACAACTCTCGCGTCATTCATAGGCAGGGCCTCCGCCTCAACCCACTTCAAAACATAGTCGACCGCGACTAGGATGTATCGGTTCCCTCTAGACTTAGGGAACGGACCCATGAAATCGATGCCCCAAATATGAAAAACTTCCACAACCTGAATAGGGTTCTGGGGTATCTCATTCCGGGATGAGATATTTCATGTTCTCTGACAGGTATCACAACTCCTCACAAACTCGTGTGCGTCCCTAAAGATGGTCGGCCAATAAAAACTCGCGTCAAACACCCGTTTGGCGGTGTAAGCCACACCATAATGATCACTAGTCGGTCCCTCATGACAATGTCTCGATTTACTGTGAGACTCGGACCCAAACACACATCTCCGAATAACCTGGTCCACTCCAATCCTAAAAAAGTACGGATCCTCCTAAATGTAGTGCTTGACATCCGCAAAGAATTTCTTCTTTTGCTGATACGTCATGCCCTCCACTAGGTCACCTGTAGACAAGTAATTTGCTAGATCAGCGAACCAGGGAAAGCCTTCCTCGTGTGTAACATCTCCAAAATTTTTATTTACAAAAATTTAAAAGAAAGTATATAGAAACTCATATTATTGAACGGGTAGAGTATGGGTAAGTTGATTGTTAGAAATATGAAGTATTTAGACGAACACAGGAACCGTTTAAAAATAATAATAAAAAAACTCATTATATTTGATCTTACTCCGTTTTTAATGAAACTTAGGTCAAAATGTAGATAAAGATATTCTCGTTCTAATGGCATATTCATTGTTTTATAAAACATCATATTTTAGAAATTATAAACAATAAATGAGTTGAGCAGCTTAATTAATTAGAATATATAATAATAAAATAATAAAAAGAATTGAATATGTCACTGTACACATGAGTAGCGTAGCCTCGAAGATTCATTCAACATTTAGTATAACTAAAAACCCCTTTCTTCTTTTACCCTGCAATCTCTCCCTCGCTCTTCCTCTATTTCTTCTATTTTCTTTACTAATTCACCTCATATTGCTTTAAAATCCTTTCTTGTTTTAAGTGCTTTAACCATCATCACTAATTTGTTATCCTGCTCGATTGATTTAGGACCCACTAACGTATGTCAAGGCTCTGTTCCACTCAGTCGTTGGGGTTCTGTTTCGGTTGTATGAGTTATTATACTTAACACGAGTGCATTATATATTTTATTAAAAGCTCAGGAGCTACGCCCAAGATTATACCAGGAGATCTGTAGTTAGACCCTAAAATTACCAGGTGAGTACATTCTCTTTTTGTAAACCTTTTTGTGAGTCAAAATGTGTTACCAAAACCTCAAATGTTTTAATTATGCTTAACAGTAATTGAGTATATGTATTCTACAATTACTGCCGGTATGTTGGGGTTTTGTTATACATTACTAGTCCACAGTCACGGGAATGTGACAGGAACCGTTACTATTGGGTGACAGGACCCAAAGTAATATGCCCCACAAGTCAGAATTGACAGTACTGAATGAGTAATTGTGTAGATATAAACATGGTAAATGCGGATGCTCTCAATACTGTAAAGTATAAAAACTTGTTTTGATTAAACTAGGCTGCACTCGCCAGTATTTCTTGCTGATAAAATGTTTTTAAACGCATTTCAGGTAACTTAATGTGAAGCTAATAAAAGCCAGCTGGAGAGCACTAAAGGCTTAGAAAAGTGGCTATAAAAGTTACCTAAATAAAAAGGAGTTTATTTTTTCCATAAAATAGGGTTTATCCCCACCGATGTATTGTACTTAAAAACTTGGGTTTCATCCCTTTCGTTTAATATCAATTATTTGGTGTTTTATAAACTCTGAAATTATTCCTAACTACGGTCCTGATGAAAGTTTTTTTCCCGTTGCGTATTTAATAAACACCGGTACCACTTGACTGGTTCACGGCTCCCGCTCCCAAGATGGGGTCGGGGGTTGTGACAGAAGGTGATATCAAAGCCACTGGTTTAAGCCATTATGTGTTCTTTTAATACCTAAAACTTAAACATTATGTTAGAAAATTAATGTAATAATTTATGTGTTATTATGTGTAGATAAATTTTAAATATTTATACTATGATTTGTATGTTTTGAGTTCACAGTACGAGTAACCAATATGATTAAATATACCTATCGGCTACCTAAACAAATGTATTATGTCTCTAATAGAGACTTATATGTATAAATAAAATAAATAAATAAAAGAGAGAGAAAGTTTAAAATACATTATTTATATTACCTTAGGATGTTTATATTATTAAACTGTGGGAGGACCGTTTACATTCATACGCGTTGTGTATTTATATGTAAAGTCTTGTTTTGTGTAATAAATTACTTCACGTGTCATTAGAATACTATATACCTATAGTACAAAACGTTATACTGGCTAATTTGGTCATATAACCCTAGATAAAATTATATACTAGTAAGTTACTATATTTAAATATGTAATATATTTTACATATAAATATTTTGAATTATATCACTTATAACAATATAAGTATTATTATATTCTATTAAACATAACTATGTATTCTTTTTATAATATAATTTTATTTTCACAAGATCAATCATGAGTCAGAAAAAAAAACTATTATACCATAGTGAATTTTAAAATTTACGTATAGATTATGTCCCTCCAAATTAAAAATTCTGCTTCACTACCAATTGAAGAAATGGTCAGCAAGGTATGGTGAATTGGTGAGTAATCGTTTAACTTAATTATTTGGTCAAAGGAGCAAGGTATGGTCGAATGTTACACCTATATTAACTTTTAAAGTGATCACCTAATCTAAACTATGAACAATTTTTTTTATTTGAACATAGTAAATATTAATATGTTTGAGAAATAAACGAGAAAAACTAAGATCATTGGTTAATTATAGTGTTATAAGTGGGAGGTTAAGCAAAATGAGAGAATGTTTTGTATTAATTTAAAAAAAATTCATATCTGATATAGTGATATCAAATAAATTCATAATTAACTCCTCGCAGCAACGTACGGGTTATCGTTAACTCGATAATTTAAAAATATATAAAATTTATGTTGGTATACATAAATTTATTTAAAAACATATTTTAGTATATATAGCTAATCGATAATTTAAATTAATATAGTAGTAAATAAAAGTTAATTATTACTAGTATATTAAATATATTTATAATAGTATAATGTTCGAAGATACTATTAATTATTATATATCAATCAAAAACTATATAAAGAATATAGTTAATGTTATAACATTTTGTATAAAAAGGACCAATTAAAAGGTTTTTCAATATATTTAAGTAGAAAAAAGTTAAAACTTTCCTATACTCATTCAAGTTGTTAACTTAACATTTTATATTTAATAAATAATAATGATAATAATAATAATAATAAATTGACTTTTATATTATTATATATCCATTGCTAACATATGTTTATGCCAGAGAAGTTGATACTTTTTCTACTTTAGCCATATAATTTCTTTCCTTCTCATTTTGGATACATTATTTTATTGAGGGTAGTGGTGATAGAAAATGATAACTTCTACCTAGGATAAAAATTCGAAACAAATTAATATTTTATCGTCAAAATTGTAGACAAACTGTTACATTTTTGCA
This sequence comes from Scalesia atractyloides, assembly GCA_947069175.1. Classification (NCBI taxonomy): domain Eukaryota; kingdom Viridiplantae; phylum Streptophyta; class Magnoliopsida; order Asterales; family Asteraceae; genus Scalesia; species Scalesia atractyloides. The sequence continues at coordinate 19,140,578 of CAMTDV010000015.1, read as the reverse complement.
AGCATTTGTGTGAAATCTATTGTGTTCAAATTTTTTCGTCATACCGGTATAGATTTTATATAAAAAAGCTTTTATTCTAAATAAAGTATTTTCTTTTATAACTTATACACGTGTTGAATTGGTACCCTGACGATCCACACTGATAACGATTGAATACTAGCCGCATAACACGGTGAATTCCACTAGTTAAATTTAAATATTAAAAGAACTATATATACTATGATAATAACTATTCCTTGGTTTTCATTATTAATATAGAATAATAATAATTTTAAATCCATTACAATTCTATTTTATTTGATATATCTACATTGTAATATATTTAAATAATATTTATATGTTTTGTAAAAAAATTACTTAAGATGCATATTAAATTTTATATATTTACACCTATAACATAATTAAAGAAAATGTAGGCTCAAAAGATTATTATATATAAATAGTTATGTTTCATTCTCTGTCATCTAGAATATTGTACTTAATAAAAGTAATAATTTTTATTTTATGATGCATTATAAAAGATAAGAAAAGATGAGGGTGATAGTTTGTATAGTCAGTATATATGCAAAAGGAATTCGATAATTAAAAAATTAAGAAGTAAAAGATATTACGAAATGAAAACAACTTTTCTTACCTGTCTTAAATCAGTAATTGAGTATTTATTTATTTTACCTGGCACGTTAAATTTTTCCTAAACGTTCTAGTTATTGTTTCATTTTCAAAAGCTAGAATTACAGTAAATGCCCCCCACATAAAAATAATTGACTCAAATGTGTGCTTAATGTATTTGTCCTTTACATAGCCTTATAAAAAAATCAAATTACAATTTTAATATTGTAATATCTTTAAACAAATTACTATTATTATTGTCTGATATATATATCCTAATACATGTGTATTACTTCATTACCTAATAAATTTAGAATCAATTTTAGAAACGTCAAACTTTGTATTACCTATTGTAATACTTCTTTGAATAAATAATATAATATAAATTAATAGTTAAGTTTTAATATTTTAAACCAATATGGTTCAACGCACTAGTTAAAAATGAAATTGTTCACATGAATCTAGAAAGTTTATATTTTGATTTATTTCTTTAAACTTTTATTCCCAAATATTATATTCAATAAATACTACTACTCAAAGACCCTCAAACACTCATCGTCGAACACGAATGTCCTATCCTTCTCTAACAGCTCGGTCATCGGGCGAGCAATCTTCGAAAAGTCGCGGAAGAAACGGCGGTAGAATCCCGCATGACCCAAGAAACTCCTAATCGATTTCACCGAAGTAGGCGGTGGGAGCTTGGAAATAACATCAACTTTGGCCTGATCAACCTCAAGCCCCGCCTGTGAAATCTTGTGCCCTAGCACGATACCCTCCCGAACCATGAAGTGACACTTCTCCCAGTTAAGCATCAGGTTCGTCTCCTCACATCTAGTCAACACACACTTTAGATTAAGTAGACAGTGATCGAATGAACTCCCAAACACAGAAAAATCATCCATGAACACCTCCATGGAGTCCTCGATCAACTCGTGAAAAATCGCCACCATACAGCTCTGGAATGTGGCTGAAGCGTTACATAACCCGAACGGCATGCGTCGATACGCGAAGGTGCCAAAGGGCATGTAAAGGTGGTCTTTTCCTGATCCTCTGGTGCAATGGGGATCTGGAAATAACCTGAGAATCCATCAAGAAAACAGTAGAACTGTTGTCCCAAAAATCGCTCCAGCATCTGATCAATAAAGGGCAAAGGAAAGTGACCTTGCGCGTGGCATCATTGAGTCTGCGATAATCTATGCAAACTCGCCAGCCGGTGACGGTCCGGGTAGGTATCAACTCATTCCTCTCGTTGACGACCACTGTCATACCCCCCTTCTTGGGGACCACCTGGATGGGACTCACCCATGCAGAGTCCGAAATCGGGTAAATTAGCCCTGCATCCAGCAACTTAATAATCCTTTCTTTACGACGTCCTGCATATTCGGGTTTAGTCTTCTCTGAGGCTGAACCACCGGCTTAAACTCCTCTTCCATCAGAATCTTGTGCGTGCAAAACGAAGGGTTAATACCCTTGATATCCATCAGCTTCCAAGCGATCGCCTGCTTGTGCTCCCTCAGCACACTCATCAGCTTCTTCTTCTCCTCCTCCGTCAATCAAGCAGAAATGATGACGGGCAACTGGGACCCCTCTCCCCAAAACACGTACTCCAGATGAGTCGGCAACTCCTTCAACTCTAAGGGCGGGGTAACTCAACAGATGGCCTCTCCTTCGGAATCTCTTCCTCGTCGATGACCTCAAACACCTCGAATCTAGGGGAAGGCACAATAGCCTGTTGTTGTGGGTCCTGCTTTACATCCAACTCAGTAACTCCACTCCCCTGAACGTCTATACTCGCGAGCTGCGCATCAGCCGCGTCTCTCCCACAAATCTCGCTCAGAATACCACCCACATGTGACATTAGTGTATCAATAAAGTATAAAGTGTCATCATGTTGGGTGGTGTGCCTTATAGAATGTTGTATGTCAAAAGTGACCTCATCCTGATCAACTCGAAGCGTCAGCTTGCCGTCGTGCACATCAATGAGCGCACGCGCAGTGGCAAGGAATGGACGACCTAAAATTAGTGGGACCTCTGAGTCCTCGTCCATATCAAGGATGACGAAGTCGACTGGATACACAAACTTGTCGACCTTAACCAGCATATTCTCTACTATCCCTCTCGGAAACTTCACTGATCTGTTTGCCAGCTGCAGACTCATACGCGTAGGCGACGGCTCGCCTAAATTGAGCTTAGCAAATATCGAGTATGGCATTAGGTTTATGCTAGCTCCTAAGTCTGCCAGCGCATTGCTGACGGCAAGATTTCCGATCAGACACGGAATCGTGAAGCTACCGGGATCAGACATCTTCTTCGGCAGCTTGTTCTGCAAGATAGCAGAACACTCCTCGCTCAACGTGACAGTCGCAAGATCCTCCAACTTCTTCTTGTTCGTGAGCAGATCCTTCAGAAACTTCGCGTACTTCGGCATCTTCGGTAGAGCCTCTACGAATGGGATGTTCACGTGCAGCTTCTTCAACATCTTGAGGAACTTGCCGTACTGCTCTCCATCCTTGCCCTTTACCAATCGACCTGGGTAAGGGGGTGTCGGCTTATACACCCTCAACGGCTCCTTCTCGGCCTCCTTCTTCTCTCCTGACGACCCGCTGGACTGTGCTGTCCTTGCTGGGCACAACCTAGGATGCACTTCGCAAGCCGGTGTCTCCATCTCAATCTCTTCGTTGACCGGCTCCTCATCAACTACCGGTTCGACCTCAACAGCTCTTCTACCACTCCTCGTCGTAACAGCCTTTACAGTGGCGTTCGGGTTTCTACAGTACTATTAGGGAGACCACCCTGAGGTCTCTGGTTCAGCTGATCGGCCAGCAAACCTACTGTCCTGTCCAGGTTCTACAGTGCTATGCTCTGACTCTTCATGAAGGTCTCGTGTTCCATGATTCTCGACTGTGTCTCTAGATGTCGAGTGTCCTCACGTGTGATGAACCATGTAAGCAACTGCGTCTGCTTAGCTAATGTCTCCTAGTTCTGCCTCAGCATATCCTCAATCGTCGGGTTAGTCGTACCCGAACTCGATACTCCTCCTGTAGCTCCTGCGTCCTTAAACAAACTCTGACGTTGCTGAAACCCTGGTGGATTGCTGTTCTTCCAGCTAAAGTTCGGGTGGTTCTTCCAATTCGAATTGAAACCACCCCCGAACTTATTCTGATTTCGATTTCCCACAAACTCCACCTGCTCCAGTAGCTCCTCAGGGGCAATAGGACATGCGGCCGTGTCATGCCCCCTCGTGCATATCTCGCATAACTGTTCCTTCTTTTCCTGCATATCCTTCATCTGCTTCGTCAACGCATCGATCTGTGCCTGCATAGCAGTAGTATCATCAATCTTATGTACACCTCTCTGTGCAGCAAACGAGTCTCTAGACTCAGGGAACTCATAGCTACTCATCGCTATATACTCGAATATCTCAGCGCACTCCTCTGGTGTTTTGGCGGTCATCTGATTGCCGCCAGCAGTAGTGTTCAGCATATTCCTCGTGGTGGGCGTCACTCCATGATAGAACTTCTCAACTAACGCCCAATCCTCGAACCCATGATGTAGACACTTAACCAGCAAGTCCTTGAAACGCTCCCATGTCTCATAGAATGATGTGACATCCCGGTTTTTCAGGTATCTTAAACACACTACTTCACGGTTATTCATTCCTACACTAATTTGATTCGGAGAATGAAATTATACGCTCGAAATAACTACGCTAACTTTGTGAACTTATAGAGTGAATTACGTGCTATGTGTTACTAGACGTTTATAAGTTTTGTGAGTTATTATATCACGTTTTGATTTCGTGATTATTAGTTTATAAAAAAAATATATATATTAAATAAATAGCCGAACCGAACCGAGCTGCGAAACGTGTCGACCTCACTTCCTTGTGGCCCAAGTAACTAGCCTAAACTTGAGGCCCAAGTTACCCACCCAAATCCCCCTTGTGCGGCCGCAAATCACCCCACCCTTCTCCTTTTCTTTTTCCCTTGTTTTGGTATAAATAGGCATGCATGTATGTGTTATGTTTTAAAAAAAAAAACAAACCTAAACCCTAGCTTCAAAGAGCCGACGGCAGCCCTCTCTCTCCCGCTTTCTCTCGATCGCAACTTCCTCCAAAACCCGAAGTGATTCCAATCTCGTTCCCGGTTCGTTAATCTTCATCGTTGTAAGGTTAGGGTTTTTATTGTTTTGCAAATCACATTAGGGTTTATGAGTTCTTGATCATGCTTGTATGTAATGGTAGAATCATTGTTATGAAAGTGTTATGATGTTTAGTTCGATTAATTGTGCGAGTTTTGCGATTATGAGGTTTAGTTGGATACAAGAATCATAGGCTGCGTTTTGTGATAAAAATCATATTATATGATTAGGGTTTGCATGAGTATGATGTACATGATGATATGTGACTAATAAATCTGTTCTTGATCATTTATATTTAACGTCTCGATCGTTTAAGCGTGTTCTATTGCGATAAAAGTCGAAAACAGGTTGCTGAATGGTGTTTACAACCAACTTCAATTGGCTGTAACTTGGTTATTATTTATCGAAAAGTGGATTTTCTGAAGCCTAAAACGTATATTTTTGAAAAACGCTTCTAATGGCGCTGGATTCATATTTTTCTGAGGTCGTTTGATATTTTTAAGTGGTCATTTAAGTGCAGTAACTGAAGCTATGTAAATTCTGAAAATTTGTTAGTTGTCTATCGAGTCGGATCTCATAATCTGTAGAGGGTTGGGTCACGAAATTTGTACAACAACTGGAGACAGAAATTTCCGGGAAACTCCCACTGGAATTTTGTTAATTGGATGAACGATGATTTTTAAATAAATTCTCCCGTGGACTGCAGTCAGAAAGCGACGAATCTGACTGCAGCCTAGTATATAAATGTTTACGAATAATTGGTATAGTGTTAGGACTTGAAAATTTTACATAAAATTCTACAGTTTAGTTGACACCTTCTGTAAAAAAATTGGAATTTTAAGAACGTTGGAACTATTTTATAAAAATCCTCGAAAACAGCCTAGTTATGAGCGTACAAGCTGAAACTTGATAACTTGCGAATGTGTGTACCAAAGTGTTGTATGAGTTGATTTGTGTTCATGATAAGTTGGTTTGATCACTATTTTGGTATGATAATACTTTGCATGCATGATTGTGTTTTCGAATTTGTTATTATGTGTGCCGCATTGTGTGTTAGCTATGTGTAGGGTTTGTATCAGTGTGTTCACACACTAACTTTAAATCGATTGACTTGTTAGGACGCAATTAGCGGTCCCATCATTTGCTACTTTTGTGTTACACTAACCGAGCAATTAAAGGTGAGTTCACGGCCCCTATTTTATCCGGTTTTAAACAACAGGGGAAAACATGTATATACTCTACAACTCTATCTCTTTACGTTATACGAAATTAACGTCGTTAAACTATTCGGTAACTAAGTTAATGTTAATGTACGTTATGTCACTAAGCAGCTATATCACGGAAGTCCTCGACAAACTCTCGGATCGTTAGTATTGGGTTAGATAGCGGGGAAATTATAAGTAGTACTACTGGGCCCGACAAGCCCTACCCGAGCTAGTCGCGCTAGCCGACCGGGTATGGTCAACGGGTGAATAATTTGGCCTAACTTTCGCCATGGTCAGTGATAGTCCTGGCAACACGGAGGCACCTCAGTCAGCTTCGATCGCGAACACTTATGTGACATAACTTTAGGCTCGCTACCTACATGTTAACATTGAACTTAATTACGAAACAACAATATTATTCCGGGTTAGGAATAATGGAACCAACAACAATATTATTCCGGGTTAGGAATAATGGAACCAACATCATTATTATTCCGGGTTAGGAATAATGGAACTATATCGTTATTCCGGGTTAGGGATAACGGGGGAAACAAACTTTTAACCGAATTAATAAACTTATAAAACTTGTGAACTCACTCTTCTTTAATGTTGACACTTGTTTCTTTACATGTTTCTCAGGACGCTAGGAGCTCTAGGTGCACTCACTTGCATTGATCAAGACATCTTTTATCGAGTCTCATTTACGAATATTGTTTGGGTTTTTCTTTAGTTTTGGCGTTTGTGTTGGCGCCCGTTACTTTACTTTACGTTAATGCTTCCGCTCAACTTTAAAACTAATGCTTCCGCTAAACTTTGAAACCAAACTAAAATAATTTGAAAATAACTATGAATAGGTAAACAAACAATTTTTGGAAAACGTATAAACGAATCATATAGAGTCGTTCGATGTTACTAGTGTCTCAGATTCTGGTTTGTTCACACGCCTCGCGGTAAAACTTCGCAAGTGGAAATTTGAGGGTGTGACAAATGACTCTCCCTCCTTTTGACGAAACTCCTGTATCATGCTCCCCAGAAGAGCAGTTTTAGCGGGAGGAAAGTATTTGCCTAAGAATTTATCCCGCATCCCGGCCCAGGTGGTAATGGATCCAACAGGAAGGGACTCTAACCAAGCATGAGCTCGGTCAGTGAGTGAGAATGGGAACAAGCGCAGCTTGCAGGCGTCCTCGTTGATGCCTTGCTCCTGAAACGTATCGCAGATAGCGCAGAAACGAGAGATATGAAATTTGGGTCCTCGGAAGGAAAACCCATGGAACAGGACGGTGTTTGTAACCATCATGATGATCTGAGGTGGAATCCGCCAGCTATTAACACTGATAGTGGGTCGGGTGATGCTGGATCGAGCATTGGCCGCGTTCGGCCTGGCGTAGTCTGCGACGACTCTCCTAACCGGGGCATCATTGTTAACATTGTCACCCATAGCGAAAGCAGAAGATGGGACGTGTACCTGACTAGCTCGAATGGTGCGAAGACGCTCGTTGAGATCTTGCTCTAGCTCAGAAGAAGCAACAAACAAAGGTGGCCCCTGTGAACGAGTATGGCGCATACAATGGTGAGGAAACTAAAGTAAATACTAAAGAAGATCTAACCCTAAAGGCACAAATTGCAAGAAAAAGGCATCTAAGGGCAATGAAAATCTAAGAAAGCAAGTAAACAACTAAATGGACGACTCAGATCGTTCTCTAAAGTGCTAGTGTCCCTGGCAACAACGTGTTGATGCATATGCCTGTTGCCTACGTCATTGTATAATATCGAGTCTGTATTTAGGAGCGAAATGTCGAAGTTTATGTAATGAAAATCTAAGAAAGCAAGTAAACAACTAAATGGACGACTCAGATCGTTCTCTAAAGTGCTAGTGTCCCTGGCAACAACGTGTTGATGCATATGCCTGTTGCCTACGTCATTGTATAATATCGAGTCTGTATTTAGGAGCGAAATGTCGAAGTTTATGTATGTTTAGAGCCAAGTTCGCCCAAACTTGTGTTGTCTAGGGACAAGTTCGCCCGAACTTGTCAGGCCTAGGACAAGTTCGCCCGAACTTGTCATGGCTAGGACAAGTTCGCTCGAACTTATCCATGACATAGTTCAAGCGAACTTGTCATCCTATATATAGATGTCTTTTCATTTCATTTGTAAGATTCAGAGATTTTGTCATGACAGAGGCGAAGCTCTGTCTAAGTGTTTCCAGGATCTGTAACGTCTACTAATCAATGAAACGGTGTTAATCAGTAACAAACTTGTCTACAATGTCGCCTATGCAAACGGATTCCGCACGTTACCTTAGGTTTGCCAAATTAGGACCAGAACGATCCGTACAACGGACCTACAATTGGTATCAGAGCAGGATTGGACTAATTTGAAGACATTGGACATAGAACTTCACATCTTCTACTAATTTCTTTTATTTTTAACTTTTCTTGGACAATTCACGGACAAAATGGACTGATTTTCAAGTATAATACGTAAAATCCATTATACTAAAACCCTTGAAAAGATCAGAGCTTAAAACAAACGAATTCATGTCAAAAAATTGAAAAAACCATGTCTGAAAACATAACTTCGCTCGAACTTGTAAGCAAGCTCGCTCGAACTTGATTGAAAAACTCACTTTTTGAGTGATTTTTCATCAAGTTCTCCCGAACTTGACTGATTTTTCAAGAGTTTTTAGGTAAGTCCGCTCGAACTTGCATATTTTTCTACAAATCACATCAAGTTCGCCCGAACTTGATTACATTATGTGGAAAACTTATATCAGGTTCGCCTAAACTTGTTAATTTTCTTGGATTCTCTCACAAGTTCGCTCGAACTTGTATTCAGAGTGAAATTTTCATAAAATATCAACAAGTTCGCCCGAACTTATTAAGTAGCTGATTTTCTCAAGCTGTGATAAGTTCGCCCAAACTTGTCCAAGGTTTCTAAAAAAGGCATGAAAATCCCGAAAAACGTCTCGGACATTATATATCGTTAGATTCGTATTGACGAGACGAGTTTAAAGCTCTAATCTGATAAAAACAGTTTTTCGAAAAATTTTAAACATTTTTTTTGCAAACCGATACGTTAAAATCATCGATTAAAAAGTCAAATTTTACTAAAATTATCTGTTCGCTAATCATTTTTCAAGTGTTTTTGAACGATAGATTAGTTTGGAAAACGAAATGGGTCTGTGAAGCCGCCAATGTTGATGAGTATAGATGAGTATGAAGCCTGGAAAGGAAAATTCGAGAGCTGGGTACAAATAAGTTTCTTCCACGTTTGGGTTGCCTTTAAAACTGGATTTAAATGGCCAGTTGATAAACAAGGAGCTATTCTTGCAGTATCAAAGTTTACACCAGAATAGAATAATGCATATGTTCATGAGAAGAAGATGATCAGTTTGTTACAGCAATCGATAAACGAAGATATCTTGATTTTGCTACTAGAATGTGATACGGCACAAAAGTTGTGGAAGGCTCTGCGTACTAAATATCTGGAGTGTGCTGAGATGATCAAGAGCAAGAAGGCTCTAATCATGAAAGAGTTTAACATCTTCACAATGATCAAAGGCGAATCAATGAAACAAATGATAAAACGCTTCTGTCAGTTGAAGATTCAGATGACAAAACATGATCTTCTAAACAGAAAGAGAGTACATTGACAAGTTGGCCGATGTACTTCCGGAAGGTGAATGGACAAAATACTTAATTGTACTAAAGGAAAGTCCAAGTTGGGAACATTTCATGCTTTCTACTTTCATTGACAAGTTAGAGAAATATGAACTGGAATTGCTAAAGAAATCTGAACTTGTTAGTAATCAAAGGAATGATCAGGTGAAGAGAGAAGAGAATGTAGTGGTTAAAAACTGTGAAGCTCAACTTTCAAGTACATATATAAATGGTTTTTCAAGTTCTAAACCAGTCTGCCCAGTTTATGATGTAGATATCTATCGGACAGATAATGACAAACTCTTGAGTGAGATTGAGAGTTTGACATTGGAAAATAAAAAATTAAAAGAATTTTGAAAACAAAATAAAAATTTTTAAAAATGAAAAATTAGAAATGGTAGTAGATTTTCAAAATGAAATAAAAATCTTTAAAAATAAAAAAATTGTTTTTGAAAAATTAAATATAGAAAATCAAAAAGCCATAAATTCTTATATTGAGAAATTTGCTCAACTTGAAAAAGAAGTTGAGACTGTTAAAAATAAAGCTGTTAATTCAGAAAAGTTATTGAAATGTTTTATGACTTCCTCATTAAAGTTAGATCATATATGTCCAAAACTGATTAATGAAAATAAAAAAGAAATTTCAATAAGTGACAAGATCACATATTATGACAAGGTAATAATCGAGAATTGTGATGATGATACCGATGATGAAAGTGCTAAAAAAGAGAACAATGAAATCTTTTTAAAACTAAAAGAAAAATTTCAAGAAACTGTTCTACAATCTACTGAAAAAGGTGAATGCTTAACGCAAAAACCTTCTAAGCAGAATGAAGAACAAAAACAAAAGAAAAAACAAAGTTTTAAAGTTCCAAAAACTTTCAAAAGAAAAATAAAAGCTCATCGGTGCGATCATCCAATCATTATAGAAACTCACAAAATTTTTTGAATAAGTGGTGCAGGTCGGACCACAGTGCTTCAATGTCAAATCAAAGTTACAGACGAAGCAGGAAATATGGCTACCACATGTCAAATTAGTGTTATGATTTGAGTGTATGGTTTGATAGAAAAATCGATATGAGAACAGGAAGTATCATAAATGTGGAGTAACTGGACACATTGCTAGTAAATGTTTACAAATTAAACCCAAACCTGCTCATATCGATAACAAAATTTCTAGAGTACCAACTTAGGTTTTGAAACAATGTACAGAAACTACAAACAAGGTGAAACCAGTTATTACTAAGTTTTCAAATTTTAAAACTGGTGAATCCTCGAATGGTTATGAACAAAGAGTTTCTACATTGTATTTCAAGAAAGCTTTAACGAAAAATCAATCATGGTTGGTAAAAGAAAAAGAAGTTACACAATCAGTAAAAAATTGAAAGTTTAAAGAACTTTCTGAAACATGAGAAAGTTCAAAATAAACCTGATTGTAAAAAGAAAATCAAAATTAAGGTTGAAGAAATAACGCCTAAGACTGAAAAGGCTTAGGTGTCACTATTCAACTAATTGTTTGAATTTTTGTGTAGAAACTTCTGAGATGAAAGTAAATTACTGAGAATGGAATTCCGTGGCACATATTGAAGACGGGCCGGGTTATCAAGTTTTACGTAAAGGCCTTATTAGATATTCAAATAACGTTTACTTTACAGTTTTTGAAAAAAATTGGAGAAAATTTTTCGAAAACATGTTTTATTAACGGTTACTTGAAAATTTTTACAAATTTTTGAAGAAAATTTGAAAAATTTCATAGAACCCTTACTGTTAAAAAGAAAAAAATCATGGATAGAAATGTTTTATAAACACAAAAGTGTCAAGGTTTTTGTTATCATGAGGGGGAGAGTGCTTAAAAGAAAATTTGTGAAGCAGTAATGGATGGCGAATTGAAGTGATTCTCATCGGTTGGTCAATGTTTTTCTATAAATTAAAAATTCCAAAAATATGTTTTTGAATTTTAGGAGGAGAAAAAAATTTTCAAAAAATCCAAAAACATATTAAAAGCAAAAAATACAAAAACATTGAAAAAGGCAAAAGAATTTTGTGTTTAAAAGGAAATGATAGTACATCATTGGACTATCACAGTATGCTAAGGATTTGTAAAGTTTAAAAAGTGATAAACAAGTCTTACTGTGGATGTGTCGATAGGCTTTACACGTTCAGTAAATTGTTTCCCGGATATAAACTAAATTTTACAACTGCTTAAACTTGTGGATTAATATCGCTCGGATATATGGACTTAGTACTCCGAAATTTCATTTGAAAGATTGCCTGATTCTGAGATACGAGGTCTTTATAGATGATTGATATCTGGGGTATTATACAAGTTCTTCTGATTTTGCGGAAGCAATAGCCTAGAACTTCTATAATGCTTTTGCAAAAATCCCCTAAAACTGCATTCAATTGAAAATATCGAAAGATACTACAATTGCAGTCCAAAAAGATTCCATTTTTGGAACACTACCTTATAAGTCGAGCCTTCATCTCTCTGTCGGTATGATGGTACTAACCTGAGCTCTCAAGGTCTCGCACAACCCAGATACATATATCAATTACGCTATACTCACCTGTAAGATGAAATCTAGGGAATCTTGATACGGGAGTATATTCTGATATGGGAACCATAGTTTAGTCAAGTTTATTAATTCTACCTAACATATCTGGAACAATTGAGAAATGTGTTGAAGTTTAAGAGGACAAATATATCGACAATCTAGGTAAATTTGTTTAAAGCTTAGTGTCATGAAAAAGTCAATGGTACTAGTGATATGTCTCAAAAACCGATATGATCTTTTAACACAAAGTCAACTAAAATATGTTTGTAAATATGTTTGTACATAATTAGAGTATGATATTCATCACATAAAAACAAAAAGATTATATTATCTTTTGGTTTCGACCACTGATGATGAAAAGCTGATTTTCTAAGTCTAGAGTTTTTGAACAAATTAAAAACTTTTGAAAATTGATCTAAAAAGTTTAAAAGTTCATTAAGTTGAAACTTACATTTGAATAAATACATCAGTTTAGAGTTAAAACGTTTAATTAAGTTGAACTTGATACATAAATCAGATATTCAAGGTCATTAATTTGGACTTGAATAACTGAGAGGGTTTAAAAACTGATGAGGAGATTAAAATTTGAAATGTTGGTGTTTTAGAAATTTCAAAGTTTGAATCTGAAATGTTTCTTTGAGTGTTTGAAGAACTTTGAATCAGGAAGTAGATTTTAAGGGGGAGCTAGATAAAACACGTTGATTGAAGATACCAGAAAGCTCAAAGCAAGAGGAGCATGGTGATTAAAGTTTTATCAAGACAAGCTTAAGATAAGAGAAAAGGATTGTAGAAGTTATGAAGATCAAGGACATTAAAGTTATTCTAGAAATAAAGATCAAGAGAATATTAAAGAGTCAGGAATTCAATTGAAGACTGATGACTATGGCAACATCTAAGGGGGAGTCTGTTGATGCATATGTCTGTTGCCTACGTCGTCGTATAATATCGAGTCTGTATTTAGGAGCGAAATATCAAAGTTTATGTATGTTTAGAGCCAAGTTCGCCCGAACTTGTGTTGTCTAAACAAGTTCGCCAGAACTTGTCATGGCTAGGACAACATGACATAGTTCAAGCGAACTTGTCATCCTATATATAGATGTCTTGTCATTTCATTTGTACGATTCAGAGATTTTGTCATGACAGAGGCAAAGCTCTATCCAACTGTTTTCAGGATCTGTAACGTCTACTAATCAATGAAACAGTGTTAATCAGTAACAAACTTGTCTACAATGTCGCCTATGTAAACGGATTCCGCACGTTTACCTTAGGTTTGCCAAATTAGGACCAGAACGATCCGTACAACGGACCTACACAGCGCCAAAAACTTGATGTGTGAAAATCTGTACTAGTTATTTATGCATGATAATTGAAGTCTAATAAGGTTTGGTTATATAAAAGTTAAGATTTTCGCTAAGTAGACCAAACGGGTCAAAATGAGGATTTATTGCAATACGGAATGGTTCCATAAGTAATGACCACAGTATTATAACTGAGTAATGGGTAGAATTTCTTATAAGTTCGCTACCCGAGAAACGGGGACGCTGGTTATGGTCAAAAGACTCGATTGTGAGTTATGATTAATTGGAAACAATTTCGTGTATGGAAATTGTTCTAACAAAGTTCAATTACGTAAAATTGATTGAAATGAATGAGTTTAACGCATACTGGATATTAGGTGCATAAACCCCATGTATGGAACTCCGGGAAATGTAAAACTTCTATAGTCATAATGTTCATGTGAGTTTTGAGTATAAACAAATGAGTTGTTTAATAAAAACATGAACGGGCCGAATAATTCGTAAATGAATATTAAGCCGAAAATATACAAGTTAAGAATGTCCTTAGTCCGGATGTTAGATTTGAGTCCATATGATAGAGGACCAAATTACGATCACGTAGGAAGAAACGTGAGGTTAAACGTGTGATGTGTGAAAATGTGTATATAAAAATTAAACAAGTTTTAAAAAGGGAATCACAACCTAAACCACACACAATCGGAAAGTGCACCGGTCACGGTGTAGTGCAGATAGCAAGACCGAGTATCAATCCGTGGACACTATACGCAAACTCTAGATACGAAACATCGATCAATACAAAGTCAATTTTCAAGTTGATTTTCAATGTTTAACTAATAACCTAATTGATTACGAAAATGGGAAACACGACAAGCAACGCAAGACAAGCACGAACTCGAGAGCAAAATGTGGATCAAATATATGATGAGAAGAGACTACCTAGGTGTCGAATCCCTAGAATCATGCAATGCTATTATGACTGTGACAATGGCTAAATATCCTACTCTACCCAAATAACCTCCCGCTAGAGATGATCAAACGAAAGATAAGGACGAAATGCGAAGTGCTAGAACGAACCGGCTCGACCTATCAATACCAAATCCTACGAGAATCAAGCAATGAAAGTAACTCTACCCCCAAAACCCTCTAATCGCAAAGCAACCAAACCTTGAGAATTGAAATCCTAGGAAACCTTAACCACGATGTAATAAACGAGCCCGAGCTATCGGTCACCCAATCTACCCACCAATGATTAGCTAATAACCTAGCTCACCTAAATCATCTTTCGAGTCACTAGATGAGGATGCAAGTTTTAATATCTTGATTTTAATTATTAATTAAATTGGTCTATTTCTAAACTCAATATTCAAACCGAAAACCCTAAGATCAACTATTCAAATTAAACTCTTAGTTTAGGGCATATTTCTATGTGCCTAAATCGCTGAATTCATGAACTAATAAACAACCAAAACACACCAACATGTAATATCAAGATCAATCACAAGGCAAAGTTATGTAAATCACATCAAATATCCATAATCATGCCAAAATAACATTACAATCATCAAGTTCATCTAACCTAAGTAGTTTATAATGTTTAGCTACTCATAATACTCATCAAAACAACTGAATAAAGTCTGAAAACAACTGAGTTCATAGTTCAAAGCGAATAGAAACCGAAAAACTAATGTTTAACGAACCCGAGACGATCAAAACTCAACCCAAAATCTTCTTAGACCTTCAAGCAGCTTCAAGATGCTCCACAATCATCCCACAAAGCTCCAATGTGGCCTGGTATACGAGATATCTCAAACCCTAAACGGTTGTGTTCGTTTTATAATTTTTTTCGTAAACCGGCCCCATGCGGACCGCATGGGGGTATGGATGCGGTCCGCATCCACTAAGAATCACGCGCGTCTTCATACTTGGGCGCGAACCGTATGACTGGTTGGATGCGGTCCGCATCCAGCTCCTGTAAACCTGAATTTCATCTTTTAAGCTCCGTTTTCCGATACGTCTTTCCGTACTTCTTACGTGGCAACCGTATTGCTTTGTTTTTGCCGCCAAACTGCTGGTTTTATGCCCAATTCCTACAAACACATAAGTTCAACAATTAAGTACCAAAATCGCGGGAAAACCGTATACAGATCACTTAAAATGTAGGGAATTCGATACGTAATATGTGTATATTTTAAGACACATCAACGGGTAAACAGTTTAAAAGTTATGCGAGTTTTAGTGCGCACGAATAACGAAAACAACACAACAGAAAAATGGCAAAAGTAAGGGGCGTCGCTGAGCCGTGTGCTACTCCCGTTTTTTGCTGACTCCTTATTTTACTGCCTACGAGTTGTTTGCCGACGCGAAGAACTAAGAGGCGTCGTCAACGCCTCATAGGCCGTCGCCGATATCCTCCCCATGCTTAAAATGCTGAAATTGGTTATGCAAGAAGTATGTATATGTGTATGTATGTATACATGGTTTCAGTACATTTGAGAATTGGCGATTACTAATAATGTGCCTTGAGAATTAAATGTGATACAGGTACATTACTGAAGTCTTACCTAGAATTAGTTTATAACGCCCTAACACTTTTTTATCCAAAAATTCGCAGCGGAAATACGAACCTAAAAATCTCTTTCATTACAACCATTCTTTCACACTAAATACTTTAATCCTCTCTATAAATTAATTAAAAACCTGACATACATATGTTAAATTACGTGACCACGCACACCGACGTACAATCCATGTCTTGACTCGATCTTCGACCGCATACACTCAATGATGAGAAAATCCATAAATTCGTACAACCTTCAGTCACCACATACAATCACATCGTTAGCAACCGGTGACATCATACATAAATTTTTAAAACATGTATAATCATGCGTCAACGTCTCTTGATCTCGCTTATATAAATCCATTAACCCATCCATTGGAACACATTCGTCGCACTTCAATACCGAACCTTCAAATTCCATTATTAGTATTCATGCATTTCCATTACATTCTCAAAAGAAAACAATCAGCATCATTAGACTTCTTTCATTTATGTGAATTCACGTATACACATAAACAAGTCTCATTCATTCGTGCACATAGTAAAATTCCAATTCATACATACATAAATTTCCACCTTTACGTGCTCATAGACATACTGTTCTATGGGTTTCAACTACTTTCACCAATTAAACTCATTTCCATAGGTATAACTACTTACTTCATCTTTAAGCATAATACTATGTAAGTTCCCTTCTTTACCCATACTTAATAGAAACTCTTTCTTAACCCCTTTCAACTCATTACCATAAAAACTTACCTTAGCACTACCATTGAACCATAACTTCTTACATAGTACTTAATAATTACTATACATCAATACATTACAAAACTAAAGGCTAGGTCCGAAGTTCACTTACCTTATGCATCCGTATTTGCATTTGCTTACTTAAGTCTTCTTGGTCCTTTAGCCTTCCACGCTCCTATCCATCTTGACATGATCCCTATACTTTCATGTCATTACATTCACATTCATGTTAGCATATACGATTTTGCACATGAATGATCATATCAATTTCATATCTTACATATGACTTTCATTAGTCAATCCAAACAATCATAAAGCATGCTTAACATCATTCCAACATGATTACCACATGAACTATATCTAAAACACACCTCTCATGTTGGTTTGCTTATCAAATACATTATCATCATATTCTATACATGTTTACCCATCACTAGCATATCATTTCACATATTATTGTCATTTAGACATTTCATCAAACACTTGGTGTGCGTACTACTTTCTAAGCATAATGTACAAGCATTTCATGCTTTTCTTCCTAGTTATCACTTTCATTTATCAACACAAGTAAACATCATACAAACTCAATACCATACCTCATCTATATACAAGTACACACCACATACTACACATATTCATAATCAAGTTCATACAATTTCATGGATTAAACATAAACCCACTTAGCTAAATGTGGTAATTCATCCAAACACCCAAATTATAGCAATTTACTAAGAATCTTCACATAGAGTTCGTTCCTAAACGTGCATACATCACTAATTTAGCCATAGCTTCTCTAATCCATACATAATTCGCGATTATGATGATTGTTCAAAATTTACAACTTCCTGAATCATCAAAATTTTACATACCTTATGATCCCCTAGTTTGGGTGATCATTAATTCACGTTCGGTTGTGAATTTGGGCTTCGTTTAGACCTTCAATTTGATGATTATGTTGGAAGTTAGGGTTTGGCTCAAGGAGCCTTCTCCTAGCTCGATCCAGAACACACACACGAAGTGTGTGTGTGTTTTCATTAAATAAAACAACTTTCAAGCTATCCCACGTTGGTCCCTCTTGTTTCGTTTTAATTAAACAATGCTACAACTCATCGTTTATTACTAACCATACCAATAATCAACTAGGCTAATTATTCCTAGTTATTATTCATTTACGGGTTAACTTTTATCATTAACGGTACCTTACCCGTCTCTTAGTAGTAACCGGGTTTTAAATTACCAAACCCGTTTTTGGGGTGTTACAAGTCTACCCCTTAAAAAAGGTTTCGTCCCCGAAACCTTGCTTATTTCCACGGGACCATAGTCCTTTACTCACCGGTTACTTCCAGTACTTCTATTTAGCACACTTCTAAAATATATAAACCTTTAGGTTTTGAATTCTTGCCTCATGTTAGTTCCCTAGTGATGATCAACACTACTTGTTTATTCATTCATTTCATTCACCATACATACCATGGCGAGAATTCACTCATTTACTTGATTATAAAAAGGTCTCATTCATGAACAATTATAACCGTACGTCTTATCCTTACTTCTTAAATCAATCATAATACATCCTTGCATTTATTGATCATAGCGACTCGTTTATTTCTACTTATATTCATAAATTATGTTGGACATGCCACTCTTACCTTCGTCACTCAAGTACTCATTACAACAATCCATAATTAAAATTCTTCCTAATTACTTCATAGCCACATAATGAGTTAGTATATGATCATAAGTATCTCATAAACATTCGCTTGTAGTATTGTTACTGGAACCAAACCATTAGATCATACTCACTTATTCATACTCAACTCGGGAGTTAAACATCATTCTACGTCTGTTACCGTTACTTGCTACTATGTAAACTCCTATACGTACATTCACACATATGTTCTTACATACATACATACCTTCATGAATACATTCATACATGCATACATACATGCCTCATTCATTCACGGGCGATAATCCCTACTTAATGCATACGTACATTCATACGTATTTTCATTCATATATACATACAAGCTTTATTCCTTTGTGCACATTCAATCCCATTTAATACTTACGTACATACATTCATATAGGTACACTCATACATTTATTTACATACACCCAAAAACATACATTGGAAACATAAACACTTCTATACGTACATGCTTACACACTTACTTATCGTTATATAATGCACACACTCATACGTACCTTCATACATGCTTACATACACATCTACTACTTTCATCAGCCAAGGATTTTCATCATTCTCATCCATAACACTAACGGTTATCACATTTCATTTCATACCTTCATTTACATGGTGTTTATTCACCCATAATTCTTTCACAATTTCCCATTTGCGTTAGTGTTATACTGTAAATGGATCAAATACTACAACTTGTAAGACCTAAGCTTACATGATTAAAAGTTATAAAAACTCTTGCATTATACATATAAATAAAGCAAATAAACTTTCATACACGTTTCGGATTTACAAAAAGTTCATAAGTGTTTGAAACACTTCAACACTTTAGATACAATAACACTTAAATACTTATAAAACCCTTACAAGGTTCATCCACGTATACTTTACATTCCATTGTTAGTTTAAATGTAAGCATTTCATCTGCGTATTCATTCCCTGGTGAAATTTCAGTAACGTATCTGTATTACATTTCATTCTCAAGGCACACTATTAATAACGTTAATGCGATAACGTATCTAAATCATGAATACGTACATACTTTCATACATACCTACATACGTACATACGTTACTACATCTCTACATATACGCATGCGCTCATACATACCTTCTTACATACGCATCTTCATACGCAACATCATACGTACATACATTCATACATAACTTCATACGTGCATATGTTCATACATGCATAACTTCCATCGGGACTAACGGGGGTTCGGGGGCAGCGCCCCCGAAAGAAGCGGGGTCCAAGGGGCGGCAGCCCCTGGATGGG
Organism: Scalesia atractyloides; assembly: GCA_947069175.1. Classification (NCBI taxonomy): domain Eukaryota; kingdom Viridiplantae; phylum Streptophyta; class Magnoliopsida; order Asterales; family Asteraceae; genus Scalesia; species Scalesia atractyloides. The sequence goes on along the minus strand of CAMTDV010000015.1, from coordinate 19,120,825 downwards.
GTCGAGCTGCTTCAGAAATTTAATTTCGTCCTATTCGGGAGCTTAACGGAGCACCGGGACGCGAACTGGATCAACCAGGATCAACAATGGAAGAAAACGGAAAACGCAGATCCCAAACACCGTCGCCGAGGCCCATAAGGGCCGTCGGCGACGCACCTCCGTGGCCCGAAATCCCCCGTAGACAGCAGGTTAAGCCGTCGGCCAAAAGTTAGAATACACGTACCGTCGGCGACGGCCCTACCGGGCGTCGGCGACGGCACTTAGAAATGCCATTTTCCTGCTGTTTTGATTCCGTCGTTCATGCATACTAAAACTCGCATAACTTTTAAATCGTTTAACCTCCCATTTCTTCCTACATGATCGTAATTTGGTCCTCTATCATATGGACCCAAAATCCCATGTCCGGATTAAGAAAATTCTTAACTTATAAGTTTTCGGCTTAATATTCATTTAAGAATTATCCAACCCGTTCATGTTTTTATCAAACAAACACGTTAGTTCGATCCCAATTTCCCATGAACCTCATAATTCAATGTTTTCTATCATACTAGGTTCAAATCACGGTTCTATATATGTTCTTAAACGCGTTTTCGCTCAAATGCTTATTTTGACCCGTTAAGGGTATTTAAGCATATTTTAAGCGCGATCGCCTTCATTCGTTCCTAGCTTCATACTTGCACATTTCTTATCAATTTATTTTCCACCTTAACTATATTTGAAATGGATTTAATGCAGTAATCTATTTATTCCGAGTTTTACCCCTCGGATTATCCTGTTACGGCAAAGACTCTTATAGAGTCATTTGACCCAAAGATTTTCACCTCTCACTTTTTATACTTATTCTAACTATTTACTTGATTATAAAACTCGTTTTCAAGCGACCTTTAAGGGTCGTTTGCTTAATTTCGCTTACAAGGGCGTTTTGGTCATCTTTAACCCTTCTTTTACGACGAAGGGCTTTTAAAGCCATGTTTGACCAAAATCCCACTTTTTTTTAACCAGAATCTTGTTTAATAATCATTATGTTTCCAAAACACCATGACTATAATTTAAATCATTCGGTTTACCTAATAAGGTAACCAAATATCCATTTTGACCTTGTCGAACTCTCATAGAAACTCAAGTTCCAAATGATGAGTTGACCTATTATACATACCTGGGTCGGATCAACAGATTGACCCGTTTAATGCTTTGTTTTCATAACCGCTAATAGTTAGCGATGCGAATATATGTTAGATATTTTCTCCTGTAAGCATATAACTCGACAAATAATCATTAGTCGTCATCGTCAAATGGTAATATCATCATCAATTAACCCGTTTGGTCAAAACAACCCAAACCTTTTGCATTTTAAATAAATTGGTATTTATTTACCAATTCTCTCATTTGACTCATTACGGATTTTCACCATATGGTCATAATCCTTAAACCCTTTTCCTACCATGTAACCCATCATTGCTTACGCCATCGGGTGTCCTTTAAATTTTACTTTCATTCGTCAATACATAACTAAATTACCATTTGCCCCTTTTTACCATTAAGTATGGTTTTCATCATTTCACTCGTTCCGACCCGTATGATTTCGTGTCGGAACCTAATATTTCATAAATCACCTTATTGTACTTATCACTCATAAAATAAATAAGTATTCTACGAAATGAGCGTAAACTTTACTTACCTTGCATCAAATTATGCTTTTCTGCGTACTTGATCCGTTTCCACTTACGGACTCAAGCCCTTCATTCTTCCTTTCTTCATTGCATATTTAATTCGTATTCACCTACGGATTTAAACCTTCATTCATACTTTCCATTCTTTTCGTTTCATTCCTGTTTGCATTCATTCACGAATCCAAACCGTTCATTTTTTTCATTCCATTCCTGTTTGAATTCATTCACGAATTCAAACCTTTTATTCATACTTTCCATTCTTTCAATCTTATCTTTATTTCTCACGTTTGACCCGATTCTTAAAAATCGGGGGACCCCTTTCCATCCCACACGACCCCTATTCCCAGTTCGTCCGGACATACATGTGATGATTCTCATGATCCCACGAGCGTCCTATGCGTCTTGCACACTGGCCAGGCGTGCAATCCACATACTAGTCTCGTGTCCTCATAAGAATTACCACTTTATGTCGAGGGAACCGGTCTTAGGTTCGTGCCACACTCATATGAATCCTTCAAGGATTTCACCCTCGTATATAAGAGTATGCTATATACTGATACTTACCAAATTTAAAATTTGTGTACCTGGGGTCCATTTTCCTAACATATCACACACCTTAACCTTCGTACTAGCCCGCGACTGCGGAACGTCCTCATTATCCAACAAGCTCACCTTTCAAAATTCATCATTATTAGTAACATCACGCATACTTACTTATATTTAGCTTTACCTTTCGGTCTTGATAGAGTCTCGGATTGTACGGGTCATTTATCACAAGAGCACACGGGTTTGAGTTCAAGTACCCACTATTTGTACTTGATTTCGCTCAAACCTATGCTCTGATACCAACTTATAACGCCCTAACACTTTTTTATCCAAAAATTCGCAGCGGAAATACGAACCTAAAAATTTCTTTCATTACAACCATTCTTTCACATTAAATACTTTAATCCTCTCTATAAATTAATTAAAAACCTGACATACTTATGTTAAATTACGTGACCATGCACACCCACGTACAATCCATGTCTTGACTCAATCTTCGACCGCATACACTCAATGATGAGAAAATCCATAAATCCGTACAACCTGCAGTCACCACATACAATCACATCGTTAGCAACCGGTGACATCATACACATGTATAATCATGCGTCAACGTCTCTTGATCTCGCTTATATAAATCCATTAACCCATCCATTGGAACACATTCGTCGCACTTCAATACCAAACCTTCAACTTCCATTATTAGTATTCTTGCATTTCCATTACTTTCTCAAAAGAAAGCGATCAGCATCATTTGACTTCTTTCATTTAAATGTATTCACGTATACACATAAACAAGTCTCATTCATTCGTGCACATAGTAAAATTACAATTCTACATACATAAATTTCCACCTTTACGTTCTCATAGACATACTGTTCTATGGGTTTCAACTACTTTCACCAATTAAACTCATTTCCATATGTATAACTACTTACTTCATCTTTAAGCATTATATCAATATGTAAGTCCCCTTCTTTACCCATACTTAATAGAAACTCTTTCTTAACCCCTTTCAACTCATTACCATAAAAACTTACCTTAGCACTACCATTGAACCATAACTTCTTACATAGTACTTAATAATTACTATACATCAATACATTACAAAACTAAAGGCTAGGTCCGAAGTTCACTTACCTTACGCATCCGTATTTGCATTTGCTTACTTAAGTCTTCTTGGTCCGTTAGCCTTCCACGCTCCTATCCATCTTGACATGATCCCTATACTTTCATGTCATTACATTCACATTCATGTTAGCATATACGATTTTGCACATGAATGATCATATCATTTTCATATCTTACATATGACTTTCATTAGTCAATCCAAACAATCATAAAGCATGCTTAATATCATTCCAACATGATTACCACATGAACTATATCTAAAACACACCTCTCATGTTGGTTTGCTTGTGAAATACGTTATCATCATATTCTATACATGTTTACCCATCACTAGCATATCATTTCACATATTATTGTCATTTAGACATTTCATCAAACACTTGGTGTGCGTACTACTTTTTAGCATAATGTACAAGCATTTCATGCTTTTATTCCTAGTTATCACTTTCATTTATCAACACAAGTAAACATCATACAAACTCAATACCATACCTCATCTATATACAAGTACACACCACATACTACACATATTCATAATCAAGTTCATACCATTTCATGGATTAAACATAAACCCACTTAGCTAAATGTGGTAATTCATCCAAACACCCAAATTATAGCAATTTACTAAATATTCACATAGAGTTCGTTCCTAAACGTGCATACATCACTAATTTAGCCATAGCTTCTCTAATCCATACATAATTCGTGATTATGATGATTATTCAAAATTTACAACTTCCCAAATCATCAAAATTTTACATATCTTATGACCCCCTATTTTGGGTGATCATTAATTCACGTTCGGTTGTGAATTTGGGCTTTGTTTAGACCTTCAATTTGATGATTATGTTGGAAGTTAGGGTTTGGCTCTAGGTGTAACATCCGTCAAAAACGGATTTGCCAAACCCGCTCCGTTTATCAACCGAACAGTCAGTCAAAAATTTCGTTACGAATTAAATGCCCAAAATAATTTTAAACGATACATAATCGATTATTATACGGGAATATATATTTAGTTTATGAAAAACTGTTGAAAATCGCAAAATAAAAATATTTTGCTCCTGCTGGGTTTCGAACCCGGGTCACTCGCCGAGTCGGTTCAGCAACTTATCACTTAACACACAAACCACTGCGCCACTTGTATTGTTTGATAAATATTGGAATCATTTAAATTATAAAGTGACGTTACGAATTCAAAACCGGCGCCCAATAGTTCAGTCGTCGGAATCCCGGTAATCTCGCGAGCTTTTAACAACATTTTCAGTTATAACGTAAACTATTATTGGGACATCGGTTATAACCGACGTTTGAGTCCGCGACACCTTTTCTATAACCGCCGGAGTTTTTATAATTTACGAATACAGTCGGAAATCAGACCAGGTTCTTCGACGATTTGTCCTATAAATTCACCCACAACCCACTGCAAACCTTTTCGCTCAAAACCACACATTTTCTCGGCGTAATTCCACTCGCCGGAATTAATCTGTTCGTCGCCGGAAAACCGGTTTCTCCATTCCTGAGCGTTACTAAACCATTTGAACTTATACCGAAGTCACCCATACTTTTTCCAAACTTTCTAAAGTTTCTCTGCTGCAAGACACTCGTCGCCGGAGTTCTGCCGGAAAACAGAGGAAGCGAGTCGGTATACCTCTTCGCCTAATATCTTTTTTCTTTTCACTTATATCTCACCATGATGAACTGAAACACACTAAGAAACCGATTAAAACTTCGAACCATTCTGTTGTCGATTCTGGTTAAAATCTCAGCGAAGAAGATGAAGTTTGGTATCATATAAGTTTAATTAAAATCAACTTATTAATCGGGTTAGACACACAGTCCAGCGGTGGACTGTGTGCACAATAAACACTAACGTCTCAAGTTCGAATCCCGTTCCACACACGCTGCCTTAATAAAAATGATTTTTTTTGTTAAACCGAACCGGAGTCGCCACAGGTATATGTTAAGTATATTAATAATCGGAACAATAACCAAGTTAGACACACAGTCCAGCGGTGGACTGTGTGTATGTTTAATCAAAGTGCACGAGTTCGAGTCTGTTTTTCTGCATCGACCCGGTCAATTGTTTACCTTTTTAAAATAAGTCAGAAATGAAAACAAATAGTTTGTATTTAAGTATAATAAAAGTTGGATTATATAACATGTTAAACACACAGTCCAGCGGTGGACTGTGTGTTAGTTTAAGCCACAGGTCCCGGGTTCGAGACCTGTGGAGCGCATCGTCCGAGTAAATTAAACTGTTTTTAAAATAAAATGATTTTCGGTTTAAACTATTTAATGTATAAATATAATTAAAATCAGATATATAACGGGTTAGACACGTAGCTCAGTTGGTAGAGCTGCGTGCACGCGTACGAGAGGTCTCGGGTTCGAGCCTCACTCAGCGCACTTGTATACATGAATCGAATCGGTCAACGGTCAGGTCAACGGTCAGTCAACGGTCAGAGAAAAAAATCAAATTTTTTTCTTATTTTTATTTAATTATTTAAATTAAAAATCAATTAAAAATACTTAAAAATAACATTTTTAAGGTTAGAAAATAGCCTTAAACTCACAAAAATACACCCAACAATCCTACTAAAATAGATTAATAAAACCCGTTTACTTACAAAACCATAATGCGATTTATCTAGGTTAATCTCACTCGTGGTTAAAACCACTTCGCGTGCATTCAACATCTTCAACCGAACGCACCACTGTGAGTGAATCTTACAACTTCCCCTTTTAAATTACACGTTTTGGGGTGTGTCATGTGTTATGAAAATAATTAATTTATTTATTTAAACTTGTGCCATACCACATCATGACCTAAACTTAGATTGTTTATATTGTTGTGATTTACTTATTTCCTTTTGTCAAATTATATGAAACTCATTCATTAAGCCCATCAGTTCCTCGTGAGAGACGAGTTGAACAACGCGTGCCTCAAATCAAATTCCTTATTGTTCATGTGTGTATCATTGAGTTTATATTGTTTGTAGTTGTGTCATTCATATTATCATGTTTATGCAATTCATTCATCAGGCCCCTCAGTTCCTCGTGAGAGACGAGTTGAGCATCGCGTGCCTCTAATTGTTCCATTATTGTTCATGTGTGTTTCATTTAATATCTTATGATTGTTGATTAAGTTACATCTATTTTTACTCATGTTTGGTTGTGCACATATTTCATAATCAATTTAAATAAATTTGTTCAAATGTTTTCCATAGGATTCACTCGCCAACATTATGTTGATCCAAAAACCCTTTTACACATGATACAGGTGAACAGGTTGAAGCAAGGAAAACATAGGATATGCCTTAGAAGAGAACAAAGAAGTTTAGATTGTTAGTTAGAACATGTTGTAACATTTATTGTAAATTTCCATTTAATTTGTATTAATGAATATGAAACGCATAATAAATGTCATGAGCTTTGATGATAACCCAATCATGCCCCGATCACCTTTTCCGCTGCGGGTCGGGGTGTGACAGATTGGTATCAGAGCCATGACTATAGGGATATAGGATAGGTTATTAGACCCTTAGAGCCTATACTATAGTCTGCCTAAATTTTAATTGATTAGGTGGTTACATACAAACTTGTGATATTTATTTGTTTCATATTTGTTTACATTTACAGTCAAACATACATGCTTATATACATATTCATTATACATATATCGATGTTCATGTATTCAATTTATTTTCATACTCTCATTATCCAAAGATTTTGTGCAATTTTCAAATCTCATCAAAGTAAGTTCTGCGACGGGCATGTAGTAACTGGAAGGGTACAAGTACCGGTAGTCGGAACGTCCTGTCTAGGCTGGCATTCATATAAATCCAATATAACGGACCAGTTTGCCTACCTGGGGACCAACGATGAGAGTACGAAGGACCTATTAGGCCAAAGCATGCCACACCAAACGTCGTTCGAACTAACCCTACTTTGAGGTGTCACCGTGTCTACACCTGGACATATTCCAAATATCACACGTTGTATACATATTTCTCGATTTTCTCCGGGTTTTTGTGTACGCAACCTGGCAAACCCGTGCGAACCATATGAAAAACCGGTATTCATGGGGGCCCACATGATTACACATGTAAAGTATGGCGGCATGTAGGGCCTAACAGCGAGCAAAACCCAAGACATCCTATGGATGTAGTAAATTTATTTATCTATAATTATTTTATGAATGTTCATTCTTGAATGCGACCCATGATCTCAAAAGCATCCAACTCATACTCTTGTCATGTATTCCTTGTAGATGTCTTCTAACCTTACCCGTAGGAAGACGAGAGCAAGAAAAGCCCGCGAGCGCATGGCTGCCTTAATCGTTCAACAAATGGCTGCCGTAATACCCAACATTGTAATCCAAGTTCAACAAGCACTCATCGCAAATCCTGTCAATCAAGCAAACCAAAACATTATCAACTCTCCCCAAATACCACTAAATGCACCTACAAGCATTTCAAATCATGCGACCCTCCGAAATACAAAGGGACTGAAGGCGTCACTGCTCTTCTCCATTGGTTTGAAGAAATGGAGAACACATTTCTAAATTGCGATTGCCCTGACGATCGCAGAGTGCGATATGCTACCGGTCGATTATATGGGATAGCACTTACTTGGTGGAACACAGAGAAGGCCAAACGAGGTGTGGAAGATGCTATGATCTTAACTTGGAACGAATTGAAGGAAATCATGACCAGACGTTTTTGCCCAAGGAGCGAAATCAAGAAATTAGAAGATGAATTTTATTCGTTAAAGCAAATGGAAGGAGACCACATCTCATACAACAAAAGGTTCCTCGAATTACATCAAATGGTTCCCAACATGTTTACTCCCCTCTACCGTTTGATCGAGCACTACATTCGTGGTCTTCCGTCAAAGATTCAAGACCCTGTAATAAGTACCAAGCCTGCAACTTTGGAAGCAGCAATGGAGCTAGCAACAGAGCTCACCGAGAACCGAATCCGAAACAAAGACTTCAAGGAGGAGAAGAAGAAGGATAAAGAATCGACTGAAACCTCCGACTCCACTCAAACCGAATCCCCTTCTCAACCCAATCCTAAGAGAAGAAGAGTCGGGCGACTTTTCGCTGCTACCCAACGAAATCAACCAGTTTTGCACGCCATACCCATCCGAGCTATCCCAATCACCCAAGTGGCACCCAACTCAACTTACCCAAATAAGAAACCATATCTTGGACCTCACCCTCGATGCAACAACTGTTTTTATCACCATCCCCTTACCTTACCTTGTCGGCTATGTACAACTTGTGGACGCTATGGTCATTTGAGCAATGTTTGTCGCACCTTTCAAGACCAAACCTTTTCCCCTACTCAAACCATAAACCAAACTTATCACCAACCCCAATACCCTATGTTCCCATATGCACGAGCTTGCTTCAATTGTGGCGACCCTACCCACTTTAGAAACACATGCCCTCAATTGGTTAACGTTATCAACACTCAAGCCCAATCAAACCCAGTTAACCAAGTAAACCAAGAAAACCCAACCACTAGGCCACCAGCAAGAGGAAGAGTCTTTAATATCAACGCCAATCCTGTCGAAGATATTGACGGCCCAAACGAAGATACCCAACTAGTCCTTTTCACCGAAGATCCGGATTCAACTCCTATCGTTTAGTTTTATGTTTTTCTTTATCACATAGAACCAAACATAACTTAAGGATAAAGCCAATGAAACTTTGACGAGAATAGGGTGGATACGCCGATGGTACTTCCTTTATATAAGTATTCTTGTCAAAGGATCAGAAGCATTATCTGGCGGTTATGAGAGGTTCCATGTGTAGACTATTAGGGTAATTATTGTATATTGTTTTCAGTATATGCTTTTGCCGAGGCCGCAACTCCCCATCCATGAGGTTTAGTTGGATCCCCATTTTATTATGCGGTTGATCTTGGCGTGCCCGCACGATCGGCTCCATTTGATTGAGCCTTGATCGGTCATTTCATTTTCCATTTCAATACATGCAATACGATCGGCTCCGTTTGATTGAGCCTTGATCGATCATTTCATTTTACATTTCAATATATGCAATACGTTCGGCTCCGTTTGATTGAGCCTTGAGCGCACAGTTCAATTTACATTTCCAGTTCATGCAATACGTTCGGCTCCGTTTGATTGAGCCTTGAGCGCACATACAATTTCATTATCAATATCTTGTGGTTGTGATGTTTGTTGTAGAGTCGCATAGAACTAATCATAACTTGCGGATAAAGTCAATGAGAATTTGACAAGAATATGGTGGATACGCCGCTGGTACTTCCTATATATAAGTATTCTTGTCAAATGATCGGAGGCATTATCTGGCGGTTATGAGAGGTTCCATGCATAGGCTTTGTGTGATTGTTGTTTAGATTAAGTTGTTCATTTTCAGTACATGCAATACGTTCGGCTCCGTTTGATTGAGCCTTGAGCGCACATACAAATTCATTTCCAGTTCATGCAATACGTTCGGCTCCGTTTGATTGAGCCTTGAGCGCACATACATTTTCATTATCAGTATCTTGTGGTTGTTGTGTTTGTTGTAGAGTCGCATAGAACTAATCATAACTTGCGGATAAAGTCAATGAGAATTTGACAAGAATATGGTGGATACGCCGCTGGTACTTCCTATATATAAGTATTCTTGTCAAATGATCGGAGGCATTATCAGGCGGTTATGAGAGGTTCCATGCATAGGCTGTTTGTGTGATTAAGTTATTCAATTTCAGTACATGCAATACGCTCGGCTCCGTTTGATTGAGCCTTGAGCACACAGACAATTTCATTTTCAGTACATTCAATACGTTCGGCTCCGTTTGATTGAGCCTTGAGCGCACAGACATTTCATTTTCAGTACATGCAATACGATCGGCTCCGTTTGATTGAGCCTTGATCGCATAGATATATTTCATTTCAGTAATTTATGTTTGTTGTATTGGTTGTAGAGTTATAGGACTAATCATAATTTACTGATAAAACCAATGAAAATTTGACAAGAATATGGTGGATACGCCGCTGGTACTTCCTATATATAAGTATTCTTGTCAAAGGATCAGAGGCATTGTCGGACGGTTATGAGAAGTTCTATGTAGGATTTATTAGTTTCTTGGTAACTAATCATAACTTGTGGATAAAACTAATGAAAATTTGGCAAGAATATGGTGGATACGCCGCTGGTACTTCCTATATATAAGTATTCTTGCCAAAGGATCAGAGGCATTATCAGGCGGTTATGAGAAGTTCCATGTAGGATTTAGTATTGCCTTGGTTGGAATCTATATCATCTTGCTATTTAAAGAGATTGGATTGTGTTCCATTTCTACATAAACTAACCTCTCCATCATAACAAACGAGAGAGGAACTTCCACCATTCAAATATATATGCAATCAGAATGTGGATTCAAATATTTGCTGTTGTGTTTATTCATGTTCGAATATTAGCTGTTGTGTTTTTTTTTTTGTTCAAATATCAGCTGTTGTGTTTTCATTTATGTTCCATGTAGGTTGCAGTGTTAGAAGTTTTGCCTTAGGATATAACCATACTTTCCCAAACGTATCTAAACTCTTATGCATGATATCATTTTTAGCGAATCATTCCTGTTTATCAATACTCATACAGTAGGCAATAAAAAGCGATTCCTGTAATAGGGTACTTAACCCTTACAAGGAACGTTACCGCCTCGAACAGAAAACTTAAACCCTTACTTTTTCTAAAGCAAGCAACTGTCAAACTAAACACCATCATTCTATTAGTCAAATATATCACAATTTAAATTTCGGGACGAAATTTCTAAAAAGCAGGGGATACTGTAACATCCGTCAAAAACGGATTTACCAAACCCGCTCCGTTTATCAACCGAACAGTCAGTCAAAAATTTTGTTACAAATTAAATGCCCAAAATAATTTTAAACGATACATAATCGATTATTAGACGGGAATATATATTTAGTTTTTGAAAAACTGTTGAAAATCGCAAAATAAAAATATTTTGCTCCTGCCGGGTTTCGAACCCGGGTCACTCGCCGAGTCGGTTCAGCAACTTATCACTTAACACACAAACCACTGCGCCACTTGTATTATTTGATAAATATTGGAATCATTTAAATTATAAAGTGACGTTACGAATTCAAAACCGGCGCCCAATAATTCAGTCGTCGGAATCCCGGTAATCTCGCGAGCTTTTAACAACATTTTCAGTTATAACGTAAACTATTATTGGGACATCGGTTATAACCGACGTTTGAGTCCGTGACACCTTTCTATAACCGCCGGAGTTTTTATAATTTACGAATACAGTCGGAAATCAGACCAGGTTCTTCGACGATTTGTCCTATAAATTCACCCACAACCCACTGCAAACCTTTTCGCTCAAAACCACACCTTTTCTCGGCGTAATTCCACTCGCCGGAATTAATCTGTTCGTCGCCGGAAAACCGGTTTCTCCATTCCTGAGCGTTACTAAACCATTTGAACTTATACCGAAGTCACCCATACTTTTTCCAAACTTTCTGAAGTTTCTCTGCTGCAAGACACTCGTCGCCGGAGCCTATTGCTGTCGCCGGAGTTCTGCCGGAAAACAGAGGAAGCGAGTCGGTATACCTCTTCGCCTAATATCTTTTTTCTTTTCACTTATATCTCACCATGATGAACTGAAACACACTAAGAAACCGATTAAAACTTCGAACCATTTTGTTGTCGATTCTGGTTAAAATCTCAGCGAAGAAGATGAAGTTTGGTATCATATAAGTTTAATTAAAATCAACTTATTAATCGGGTTAGACACACAGTCCAGCGGTGGACTGTGTGCACAATAAACACTAACGTCTCAAGTTCGAATCCCGTTCCACACACGCTGCCTTAATAAAAATGATTTTTTTTGTTAAACCGAACCGGAGTCGCCACAGGTATATGTTAAGTATATTAATAATCGGAACAATAACCAAGTTAGACACACAGTCCAGCGGTGGACTGTGTGTATGTTTAATCAAAGTGCACGAGTTCGAGTCTGTTTTTCTGCATCGACCCGGTCAATTGTTTACCTTTTTAAAATAAGTCAGAAATGAAAACAAATAGTTTGTATTTAAGTATAATAAAAGTTGGATTATATAACATGTTAAACACACAGTCCAGCGGTGGACTGTGTGTTAGTTTAAGCCACAGGTCCCGGGTTCGAGACCTGTGGAGCGCATCGTCCGAGTAAATTAAACTGTTTTTAAAATAAAATGATTTTCGGTTTAAACTATTTAATGTATAAATATAATTAAAATCAGATATATAACGGGTTAGACACGTAGCTCAGTTGGTAGAGCTGCGTGCACGCGTACGAGAGGTCTCGGGTTCGAGCCTCACTCAGCGCACTTGTATACATGAATCGAATCGGTCAACGGTCAGGTCAACGGTCAGAGAAAAAAATCAAATTTTTTTATTATTTTTATTTAATTATTTTAATTAAAAATCAATTAAAAAATTTAAAAATAACATTTTTAAGGTTAGAAAATAGCCTTAAACTCACAAAAATACACCCAACAATCCTACTAAAATAGATTAATAAAACCCGTTTACTTACAAAACCATAATGCGATTTATCTAGGTTAATCTCACTCGTGGTTAAAACCACTTCGCGTGCATTCAACATCTTCAACCGAACGCACCCACTGTGAGTGAATCTTACAACTTCCCCTTTTAAATTACACGTTTTGGGGTGTGTCATGTGTTATGAAAATAATTAATTTATTTATTTAAACTTGTGCCATACCACATCATGACCTAAACTTAGATTGTTTATATTGTTGTGATTTACTTATTTCCTTTTGTCAAATTATATGAAACTCATTCATTAAGCCCATCAGTTCCTCGTGGGAGACGAGTTGAACAACGCGTGCCTCAAATCAAATTCATTATTGTTCATGTGTGTATCATTGAGTTTATATTGTTTGTAGTTGTGTCATTCATATTATCATGTTTATGCAATTCATTCATCAGGCCCCTCAGTTCCTCGTGAGAGACGAGTTGAGCATCGCGTGCCTCTAATTGTTCCATTATTGTTCATGTGTGTTTCATTTAATATCTTATGATTGTTGATTAAGTTACATCTATTTTTACTCATGTTTGGTTGTGCACATATTTCATAATCAATTTAAATAAATTTGTTCAAATGTTTTCCATAGGATTCACTCGCCAACATTATGTTGATCCAAAAACCCTTTTACACATGATACAGGTGAACAGGTTGAAGCAAGGAAAACATAGGATATGCCTTAGAAGAGAACAAAGAAGTTTAGATTGTTAGTTAGAACATGTTGTAACATTTATTGTAAATTTCCATTTAATTTGTATTAATGAATATGAAACGCATAATAAATGTCATGAGCTTTGATGATAACCCAATCATGCCCCGATCACCTTTTCCGCTGCGGGTCGGGGTGTGACAGATTGGTATCAGAGCCATGACTATAGGGATATAGGATAGGTTATTAGACCCTTAGAGCCTATACTATAGTCTGCCTAAATTTTAATTGATTAGGTGGTTACATACAAACTTGTGATATTTATTTGTTTTATATTTGTTTACATTTACAGTCAAACATACATGCTTATATACATATTCATTATACATATATCGATGTTCATGTATTCAATTTATTTTCATACTCTCATTATCCAAAGATTTTGTGCAATTTTCAAATCTCATCAAAGTAAGTTCTGCGACGGGCATGTAGTAACTGGAAAGGGTACAAGTACCGGTAGTCGGAACGTCCTGTCTAGGCTGGCATTCGTATAAATCCAATATAACGGACCAGTTTGCCTACCTGGGGACCAACGATGAGAGTACGAAGGACCTATTAGGCCAAAGCATGCCACACCAAACGTCCTCCATCTAATATAAATATAGGCCCTCAAAGAATTCATTCCAAGCCCTCTCGCCCTTCCAAAAGTGAGAATGGCAGAATCATGAATTAGAGAATTTCGATAAAGCCTAATTTCCTTCTCCGTGGGAAGAGTGCATAGAGAGAAATTCATATTGGCATCAACTAGAACAGAAATAGCATCAAGTAAAGGACTAGAATCGAGGATAATGGCAACCTCCTACATGTTGGGGCAAAACCTCATCGAGGACGATGAGTCCCCTAGGGGGTGATTATAACACCTAATGGCATACCTCCCAACTTCGTCCGTGGACAGGAGAGATTCCTGGTTCATAAGTAATGCCCTACCTCTAAAATCACCAACGCGTTTTGGGCTTAATGCTAGTGGATGAGAGGAGAACTCCACAGTTAAGCATGCTCAGGTGGGAGTAGTACCAGGATGGGTGACATCCTGGGAAGTCTCCACCGGGGCAACCAAAAACAAATCCGTGAGCTCTTAGCGGGCAAAACGGACAATATTGGTGATAACGAGGAGCAGGGGTGTTACAGAGTGGTATCAGAGCCACTCCTGTGCCGTTCGGGATGTTGGGGCAAAACCTCATCGAGGACGATGAGTCCCTTAGAGGGGGTGATTGTAACACCTAATGGCAACCTCCCAAATGTGGGGCAAAAAACCTCATCGAGGATAATGGCAACCTCCTACATGTTGGGGCAAAACCTCATCGAGGACGATGAGTCCCTTAGGGGGGTGATTATAACACCTAATGGCATACCTCCCAACATCGTCCGTGGACAGGAGAGATTACTGGTTCATAAGTAATGCCCTACCTCTAAAATCACCAACGCGTTTTGGGCTTAATGCTAGTGGATGAGAGGAGAACCCCACAGTTAAGCGTGCTCAGGTGGGAGTAGTACCAGGATGGGTGACATCCTGGAAAGTCTCCACCGGGGCAACCAAAAACAAATCCGTGAGCTCTTAGCGGGCAAAACGGACAATATTGGTGATAACGAGGAGCAGGGGTGTTACACTAGGAGCCTTGTCCTAGCTCGTTCCAGAACACACACACGAAGTGTGTGTGTGTGTTTTCATTAAATAAAACAACTTTCAAGCTATCCCACTTTGGTCCCTCATGTTTCGTTTTAATTAAACAATGCTACAACTCATCGTTTATTACTAACCATACCAATAATCAACTAGGCTAATTATTCCTAGTTATTATTCATTTACGGGTTAACTTTTATCATTAACAGTACCTTACCCGTCTCTTAGTTGTAACCGGGTTTTAAATTACCAAACCCGTTTTTGGGGTGTTACATAGTTACTCAGATTAAATGAGTGACTTTAGAAAGATAACGGAATGGAAAGCATATGAGGGTAGAACATAACGAGACTCCGTAATTATAAATCATGTTTATTTATAATATGTGCGAATGTTACGAATGTATGTGGTGAGCGCAGGTTGTACAGAATCACGGATTATCAACACGAGGTGTAAGCGATCGAAGACCGAGTCACAAGATAGATTGTACGGGAATGCTTGATTATGTAATTTAGTAAACATAAGCTATGCTTTTATTTCGTAGATGAATATGAAGGATGCATTATTGTAAACAAGACATTTTAAAATGAACTTTCAAGTATGTCAAGATGTTTGTAAAGAAAGAAATTTTATGATACGTATTTTCACTGCGTCTTTTAGTTAATGCGTGTTAGGGTCCTACAAGTTGGTATCAGAGCCCTGGTTTGTGAGAATCAAGTACGAGAAGGTAGGTACTTGAACTCAAACCCGTGTGCTCATGTGATAAGGAACCCGTACCATCCATGACTCGATCAAGATTAAAGGTAGAAATGGAATGAAAGCGTGTACTTATGTACTCATATAAGGAAGCTAACAGTTTTGTATATGCAAGGCAAGCTTAAATGTTTGAAGAGGATGATTCTAGGATGCGGTATAGGATGAATACCGAAGGCATGTAATTAGACAGATGAACCCTAGGTACGCAATGTTAATATATACGGGTACCGGCGTTAAAAGAAAAAGGAAATATCCTTGGGGAGGGTAAATATTAAACGATAGACAATGATGTTGTCTTGGTAAAGTTTTAAAGATGTTGCACGAAACTGAAACCCACTTCTTCGGATATAAGGCGATGATTACATGAAGGCACGAAAACTAGTATGTGGATTGCGCACCTGGCCAGTACGCAAGAAGCATATGACGTTCGTGAGACCGTGGTAATTATCGCAAGTATGTCTGGTATAATTGGGTAGCAGGTGGACGTGCGGGTGAAATGGGTAGTAAGACTCTCAGGAAATTGTGAGTACTATGTAAGAATGATAAGCATGAATGATAAGAATGAAGAATTTCAATCTGTAAGTAAGTACGAATCTACGAAGTACAAAGGATATGTTTAAATCCGCGAGACGGATTCAAAACATAGAAGGAATGAAAAGTATGAATGATATGTTTGAATCTGCGAGACGGATTTAAGACATAAAAAGGATGAAATTACCCTACCTAAGAATGTGTTGACAAAATAAATGGCGATATAATAACAAAAGAATAATCATAATTGGCACGCAAACCTAAATTTTTAATTAAAGAAAGAAGTATTGAATAATTTATGTGTTTGATGTGTTAGTAATCGACTCTTGGGAGTCAGAGTGAATGACGGGCTACGACCCGGACAATAACTTAAGTACAGACGGGAAGGGTAGGTTTTGGCAAGAATACTGAAATGATGTAAGGAAGTATTTGCAAGAAATCATGAATGGAAAGAGGTACGAACGTGTACTCCAATACATTTACGAAAGTAAGAAATGCCAGTCTGGCCTTGAAAAGTCATACTGTAACAAGTTGGTGAAATAACTAACAAAATGAAAGAATTACGTGTAAGAAATGGAATGTGTGATATGTTATAGCATGTACGTAGGAAATTTGTTGAAGAATTATAGGTGAATAATCACCTAGTACAAAGAATGTTTGAATGAAATGTGCTAACCGCCAATTTTGTAGATGATAGTGGTAGAACTCTTAATGCGATGAAACCAATCGAATTGGTGAAAGGATGTGCACGAGTGGAAGCTCATTACACAGATGAATGAAAATATGGATTGGTACGATGAGTACTCGTGAAGAAGCAGATCGATCTGGTTTACGGATCGTGGATTTATGCAATGAAATCGAGGTTAGTAAAATGTCTAACTCATGTTGGATCGGAATGAATTGGTAGATTGAAACGACCTACAAAATGAATGATAGGATGGGTATGGTATGGTACATTTGAATTTTAACAGTCGACATAAGGAGAAAATTTCGTCAATGAAAAGGAAAGTCTCAAAAGTCTTGAGTGAAAGTTCAACGTATTAGTCAGACTCTCGTATGATGAACATGCACGACACATTTACTTATGTAGAATAAGTAATGCATGAAGAGAGAGCAATAGTAATGTGACATGAATGAGATGATGTGAGGCTAACGTAAAGGTATGCATGGTACAAGTAATTGTAGAAAACGTAAAGTGATGTTTAACTTTGGAGTTAAGCACGAATGTGTGAGTATGAAATAGTAGTTTTGTTGCGATAACAGAACAAGAAGTAGATGTTATATAATATATGTATGAAATGTAATCTTAAGAGATGAGATGAAGGTATTGGATCCGTTATAAACAAATCATACGAATGTATGTATTATTACGAGTTTGAAAAAGTATGTATATTGACCCGTTACTAACGGGTCAAGGAAATGAGAATGTTATGTGAAAGTATGGTATGAAAAATATGGACTTGTTAGAAAGAAGTCAATTGTATGAATAGTTATGAATCGAGTACAGATTCCGAAGTACGATCGTATAATCGATAAAGATAATACGAATTTTGAAATAAATTAAAGGAATGAACTAGTAGTGGTGAAGATCACTGGAGACCAACCTTATGTAGGAATCCGAAACCTAAGGAAAAGCATTTTAGGGGATGTGCCCTAAACGTGCTGGTTGATGGGTTAATCATAACCAGAAATCAAAGGTAGTATTGTTTGTTAGGAATGAAACGTACAGTTATGTTTATTTTCCTAGAAACTAGCATTAAACAATGAAGACGACACTTTTAAGAGCTCTGGGTCGGGTTCTTAGGTAAGAGGTCGTCACCGAAACTGGCTCGCGATTAAGTTAATGGGCGAGAAGAAAAGATATTTAATATTAAGCAGAAATGAACAAGGTTTCGGGGACGAAACCTCCTTTAAGAGGGGTAGACTTTTAACACGCCAAAAACGGGTTTGGTAATTTAAACCCGGTCAATATAAAGGAACGAGTGAAACACCATTAATGGTAAAGGTAAACCCGTAAACAAAATAACTAGGAACAAATTAACCTAGTGGTGACATGAATATAAGTAACAAGATGTTGAGTTTTAGTCTCATTTATAATCGAAACGAAATTAGAGGGACTAAAGTTGAACAAGTGAAGTAAAGTTATATTAATTTAAACAAAACATACAACACACATTCAGTGGTGTGCTGGAGAACGACCAGGAGGAGCAAGAACAAGATAACCCTTGTTTTCTGAAATCCACAAAAATTAGAAGGAAATTTGAAGCCAAATCAAATGCATGAACTCAAATTCTAACCATCTAAGCTTATTCATCAAAGTGGTAAGTGGAATTTCTTAAATTGATGAATTGTAGAAAGTGGGTTTCGACCCAATCGTGAATCCATATGGATATTTTTGTAATTGCGAGTTAGGATTACACAATAGAATAAGAATTTTGTTGAGTTTGGTTATTTGAAGGATTTGAAGTATAAACCCACTTGGTTTAGGGATATTGTGAAGATCATGGATGAATTATGTGCATATTAGTGTAATGGCTAAGTATGAGAATTGGTATTAGTGAATAATTGTTAGATGGAACTGATTTGGAATGATTGTTGTATGAAATTTTGGTTGGTTTTGATAACCTAAGAATGAATTAGTAGAACCATGCTTTGAACACTTGTACTTTATGCTTTGTTGACGTTATGCACGACAAGTGTATGATGAAATGCCTATGTGATGGTTTTAGATGAAATTGTGTATATATGATGGATGGAAATGTCTAGGATGTAATAATGAAGTGATCAATGATAGACTAATATGAGATATGCGTTTTGGTTGATAATTGTAGGAGCATGAGAGTTTTAGTCTATATTGAATTGGTTAGGTTATAATGTGTAGGATGTCACGAGGTGATCATGTGGTTGAATGTGTATTCAATGACATTTGCGTAGACTACTATGATGATACGAATGTATGAGGTTAAGTCGAAGTACATATGATAGACCGTTGACTTCTAAAAGTCATCTGCATATAGAAGCATGGTTAGACTTGTTATCACGATAGTAAGATTAAAGTAAGTCATATGGTACTTGTTATATGTATATGTGTTTAACGCGACGACGTGATGAATTATATAAAATTGAAAGGATGTGAATTGGGTTATATGTCTTATACTTGTTCTAATCGACTAATGAAAGTCAAATGTGAAATATGCAATTGATATGATCGTTAACATGTACAATTGTGTATGCTAACAAGAATGCGATTTCGATGACATGAAAGTATAGGAATCATGTCGAGATGGACTCAAGCACGAAAGGCTAACGTGTCAAGAGGAGGCAAGGAAGCGGACATAAACACGGATGCACAAGGTAAGCGGTTTCTGAAATCACTTCTTAGTATTTTTAAGCAAAGTTGTGTACTAGTTATTTAAGCATGATAATTCAAGTCTAATAAGGTTTGGTTATATAGAAGTGAAGATTTTCGCTAAGTAGACCAAACGGGTCAAAATGAGGATTTATTGCAATACGGAATGGTTGCATAAGTAATGACGACAATATTATAACTGAGTAACAGGTAGAATTTCTTATAAGTGGGCTACCCGAGAAACGAGGACGCAGGTTAATGGTCAAAAGACTCGATTGTGAGTTATGATTAATTGGAAACAATTTCGTGTATGGAAATTGTTCTAACAAAGTTCAATTACGTAAAATTGATTGAAATGAATGAGTTTAACGCATACCGGATATCGGGTGCATAAACCCCACGTACGGAACTCTGGGAAATGGTAAAGGTAAACCCGTAAACAAAATAACTAGGAACAAATTAACCTAGTGGTGACATGAATATAAGTAACAAGATGTTGAGTTTTAGTCTCATTTATAATCGAAACGAAATTAGAGGGACTAAAGTTGAACAAGTGAAGTAAAGTTATATTAATTTAAACAAAACACACAACACACATTCAGTGGTGTGCTGGAGAACGACCAGGAGGAGCAAGAACAAGATAACCCTTGTTTTCTGAAATCCACAAAAATTAGAAGGAAATTTGAAGCCAAATCAAATGCATGAACTCAAATTCTAACCATCTAAGCTTATTCATCAAAGTGGTAAGTGAATTTCTTAAATTGATGAATTGTAGAAAGTGGGTTTCGACCGAATCGTGAATCCATATGGATATTTTTGTAATTGCGAGTTAGGATTACACAATAGAATAAGAATTTTGTTGAGTTTGGTTATTTGAAGGATTTGAAGTATAAACCCACTTGGTTTAGGGATATTGTGAAGATCATGGATGAATTATGTGCATATTAGTGTAATGGCTAAGTACGAGAATTGGAATTAGTGAATAACTGTTAGATGGAACTGATTTGGAATGATTGTTGTATGAAATTTTGGTTGGTTTTGATAACCTAAGAATGAATTAGTAGAACCATGCTTTGAACACTTGTACTTTATGCTTTGTTGACGTTATGCACGACAAGTGTATGATGAAATGCCTATGTGATGGTTTTAGATGAAATTGTGTATATATGATGGATGGAAATGTCTAGGATGTAATAATGAAGTGATCAATGATAGACTAATATGAGATATGCGTTTTGGTTGATAATTGTAGGAGCATGAGAGTTTTAGTCTATATTGAATTGGTTAGGTTATAATGTGTAGGATGTCACTAGGTGATCATGTGGTTGAATGTGTATTCAATGACATTTGCGTAGACTACTATGATGATACGAATGTATGAGGTTAAGTCGAAGTACATATGATAGACCGTTGACTTCTAAAAGTCATCTGCATATGGTTAGACTTGTTATCACGATTGTAAGATTAAAGTAAGTCATATGGTACTTGTTATATGTATGTGTGTTTAACGCGACGACATGATGAATTATATAAAATTGAAATGATGTGAATTTGGTTATACGTCTTATACTTGTTCTAATCGACTAATGAAAGTCAAATGTGAAATATGCAATTGATATGATCGTTAACATGTACAATTGTGTATGCTAACAAGAATGCGATTTCGATGACATGAAAGTGTAGGAATAATGTCGAGATGGACTCAAGCACGAAAGGCTAACGTGTCAAGAGGAGGCAAGGAAGCGGACATAAACACGGATGCACAAGGTAAGCGGTTTCTGAAATCACTTCTTAGTATTTTTAAGCAAAGTTGTGTACTAGTTATTTAAGCATGATAATTCAAGTCTAATAAGGTTTGGTTATATAGAAGTGAAGATTTTCGCTAAGTAGACCAAACGGTCAAAATGAGGATTTATTGCAATACGGAATGGTTGCATAAGTAATGACGACAGTATTATAACTGAGTAACGGGTAGAATTCTTATAAGTGGGCTACCCGAGAAACGGGGACGCAAGTTAATGGTCAAAAGACTCGATTGTGAGTTATGATTAATTGGAAACAATTTCGTGTATGGAAATTGTTCTAACAAAGTTCAATTACGTAAAATTGATTGAAATGAATGAGTTTAACGCATACCGGATATCGGGTGCATAAACCCCATGTACGGACTCTGGGAAATGGTAAAGGTAAACCCGTAAACAAAATAACTAGGAACAAATTAACCTAGTGGTGACATGAATATAAGTAACAAGATGATGAGTTTTAGTCTCATTTATAATCGAAACAAAATTAGAGGGACTAAAGTTGAACAAGTGAAGTAAAGTTATATTAATTTAAACAAAACACACAACACGCATTCAGTGGTGTGCTGGAGAACGACCAGGAGGAGCAAGAACAAGATAACCCTTGTTTTCTGAAATCCACAAAAATTAGAAGGAAATTTGAAGCCAAATCAAATGCATGAACTCAAATTCTAACCATCTAAGCTTATTCATCAAAGTGGTAAGTGGAATTTCTTAAATTGATGAATTGTAGAAAGTGGGTTTCGACCCAACCGTGAATCCATATGGATATTTTTGTAATTGCGAGTTAGGATTACACAATAGAATAAGAATTTTGTTGAGTTTGGTTATTTAAAGGATTTGAAGTATAAACCCACTTGGTTTAGGGATATTGTGAAGATCATGGATGAATTATGTGCATATTAGTGTAATGGCTAAGTATGAGAATTGGTATTAGTGAATAATTGTTAGATGAAACTGATTTGGAATGATTGTTGTATGAAATTTTTGTTGGTTTTGATAACCTAAGAATGAATTAGTAGAACCAAGCTTTGAACACTTGTACTTTAAGCTTTATTGACGTTTTGCACAACAAGTGTATGATGAAATGCCTATGTGATGGTTTTAGATGAAATTGTGTATAAGTGATGGATGGAAATGTCTAGGATGTAATAATGAAGTGATCAATGATAGACTAATATGAGATATGCGTTTTGGTTGATAATTTTAGGAGCATGAGAGTTTTAGTCTATATTGAATTGGTTAGGTTATAATGTGTAGGATGTCACTAGGTGATCATGTGGTTGAATGTGTATTCAATGACATTTGCATAGACTACTATGATGATACGAATGTATGAGGTTAAGTCGAAGTACATATGATAGACCGTTGACTTCTAAAAGTCATCTGCATATAGAAAGAAGCATGGTTAGACTTGTTATCACGATTGAAAGATTAAAGTAAGTCATATGGTACTTGTTCTTTGTATGTGTGTTTAACGCGACGACATGATGAATTATATAAAATTGAAAGGATGTGAATTTGGTTATATGTCTTATACTTGTTCTAATCGACTAATGAAAGTCAAATGTGAAATATGCAATTGATATGATCGTTAACATGTACAATTGTGTATGCTAACAAGAATGCGATTTCGATGACATGAAAGTATAGGAATCATGTCGAGATGGACTCAAGCACGAAAGGCTAACGTGTCAAAAGGAGGCAAGGAAGCGGACATAAACACGGATGCACAAGGTAAGCGGTTTCTGAAATCACTTCTTAGTATTTTTAAGCAAAGTTGTGTACTAGTTATTTAAGCATGATAATTCAAGTCTAATAAGGTTTGGTTATATAGAAGTGAAGATTTTCGCTAAGTAGACTAAACGGGTCAAAATGAGGATTTATTGCAATACGGAATGGTTGCATAAGTAATGACGACAGTATTATAACTGAGTAACGGGTAGAATTTCTTATAAGTGGGCTACCTAAGAAACGGGGCGCAGGTTAATGGTCAAAAGACTCAATTGTGAGTTATGATTAATTGGAAACAATTTCGTGTATGGAAATTGTTCTAACAAAGTTCAATTACGTAAAATTGATTGAAATGAATGAGTTTAACGCATACCGGATATCGGGTGCATAAACCCCATGTACGGAACTCTGGGAAATGTAAAACTTTTATTGTTATAATGTTCATGTGAGTTTTGAGTATAAACAAATGAGTTGTTTAATAAAAACATGAATGGGCGAATAATTCGTAAATGAATATTAAGCCGAAAATATATAAGTTAAGAATGTCCTTATCCGGATGTTAGATTTTGAGTCCATATGATAGAGGACCAAATTACGATCACGTAGGAAGAAACGTGAGGTTAAACAGGTAAACGGTTTAAAAGTTATGCGAGTTTAGGGCGCACGAACGACTAAAACAACACAACTGTGTTTGATTTACTTGTAGTTTCTTTTTCAAAAATGTATATATGATTGAATTGTAAAATCAAATGCAGCGAAATAGGATGGAAAACTTTTACTACAAGTAAAGGTCGTTTGTTTTCATCATCATCATGCTTTTAAGTTGATAAACTTTGCATGTGATGCACAGACATCCCCTCAGCCAATTACAACACAGTTTGATAGTACAGAAAACTCAGGGAAAATAATTGGTGAATGATCTTTTAATAGACAAATTTAACTGTTACACCGATTCACCTATATATACTAACTATCTAACCACTGAGCATCTTTTGATGACGTCAGAGTTGATAGTGACATTTAACAAACAAATAACTAACTCAAAACACTGCTATCTATCATCTGATAGTGCAAAGCACTGTTACATTGATTATTAAACTAATAAAAGTAAAACGCTGATGACCATCCTCTGCTCCTTATCTGCTGGCAGACCTTTGGCAAATTGTTGTGGCTGATGATGTAAAGGTAGCAGATCTTAGGAAGACAGAGTTTAGCTTATCAATGGTTGTAAGCTCTGATAGTTGGACCAAACCGCGGATAGTGTATTTGGCTTTATATCATTTGTTCCTTTGTATAGGGTTCAATCCCAACAATCTCCCCCTGGAACAGATGATTCCAAAACACTTATTTATTCTTGCTCTTTATTCCTCAACAGAAATTCTTTGATTTGTCCTTTAAATTGCAATTCAAAGTTCAGAGATACTTCATCATCATCATCATCCTTTTCGAGTACCAGATCCATAAGATCTTGGAGGTCTTCTGCACACAGCTCGTATGCATCCTCCATTCTCATCTTGGTAGCATCGCCATTAGACTTGAGCAAAGTCAATTCGTGGGAGTTTTTGTCAACTTTTCACTTTAGAATTTTGGGTCTGATGGCTTTCTAGGATGGCATTTTATTGTTGAGGTTGGTACAGTTGATTGATGAGCCAACTGTGAAAGATCTTCTACAAGCTTTTTACTGGCTTCATCAGAATGGTAATCAATCATGCATTGGATTCCTTCTTTGATGTGTTCAAACACTCGTTTGTCTTCTTCAGCCATCTCCTCTTACCTTTTTAATTGATTTAAGGCAAGTGTGGAAGGGGCAGATGTTGAGACAAACTTTTTAGAGTGTTGAGCTTTATGAACTACATCCTCTGATGAATAAACATGCTTAGGAGGTATGTTTGGATCTTTCTTCCTTCTTTCTTCCAACTTTTTGTAAGTGTCAAGTACCGTCAACTCTCCCCGTCTGGTAATCTGATTTCTTGAACCATAATTGTTCTGTATCAATTCTTCCTTCATCCTTTTGAGTTTCAAAGCTGTGTTAGGAAAATTTTTCTTGTATTTCTTCCAATCTGGAGGAGTTGGCTTTTGTGAGGATCTTTTAACATTTCTTGGATTCTCTATATTTCTTCTCTTAGATCACTCACAGTCCAATCCTTGAACTGTTCCCTGGTAGCTTTGTATTTCTTGTTGGTCATGATGTGCTCAATGTAGTCCTGTTTTAGACTTTGATTTTCCATTTTAGACAGCTTCTTGCACAAGTTTTTAACAAGATCTTCCAAAACTCTGACTTTGCTCAGCTGGAACTGCATATAATTCTGCACTTCTCTATCACTTTTACCTGCTGTACTCTTTTAGCTATATCCTCTGCTTGTTTGTCTTTTAGTAGTAAATATTCATCAATGTTTGCTATTCTAGGATAGCCATCCAGAGATAGGATGAGTCTTTTCTCAGGATTTTCTTCAGAGTAGAAAGACTTGATTTCTTCCCTTACAGCTGGTAAATCAAGAGGAAACTTTACTGCTGCAGGAACTATTTTCAATGGTTGATCAATTGCTTGAATGGAAGATTGAGGAACAGATGTTGTAGAGGTCAGAGGTTGTGCTAACAATGGAAGTGGAGCAGGAATGATCTTATCTTCATTGATGACCTTTGTAACCTTTCTCCTCTTGAACCTGAGTGCAGGTGATGGTGGATGATCAGGAATTCTTGTGGGTGTTGATATTGGTTGGGTAGATGTAGGAAAAATGATCAAGGCAGTGGATGGGTTAACATCTGTTGTGGTGGAAGTAGGTTTAGCTTTTGGATGAAGTGTAAGAGATTTTATGGGAGCAGAGGTTTCAATGGTTGGAGTAGCAACAGATTGAGTTTTAGAAGGTGTGGTTGTTGGTTGCCTGGTTTTTCTAACTGGTCACTTCTTTGTGGAAGTACCAACCTCTTCTTTTTCTCTTTGTAAAGCTATCTTTTTCTCAACCAACACTTTGCCCTCATCTCTTACCCTCATCTTATTCTTCATCCTTTCCCTAGCCAAGAAATTTTCTGTTTCATCAACTTTCTTTGACCCATCTGGCTTGGATCCACTGTTGGTCGTGCAGCTTTTTCAAGCTTTATCACTTCTTTCTGTAAAGGTTTCTCCCCCTTTTGGCATCATCAGTGTTTACCAGGATAACTGTAGGAGGAGTGGTACCAGTGGTTTGAAGGATGTGAGCCTTGATTGCCTTGATATCTGCAACTGTATCTATGTATCCGGCATCAACCATGTTTCTAGTTTCTTGCATTTGATGTTTGTGTTGAAGGTCAGCAAAATATTTTTGTTGTTGAAACAGAGGGTCTAAGGCTAGTTTGAGATCATCAGTGGTTATGACAGAGGGTTGGCTCTTTGTAGCTATCATCTGCTTAATAGAACTTTGATTTCATCAACAGAATGTTCAATTTTTGTTACTCTCTCCGTCAAATCCTGATATTTTAGATCATCACCTAACTTAATAGGATCATCTGAACTCCTACCAAATGTGGTAGTTATATCTACATCATCATGAACAGGGGTGTCAACCCTTGTTTCAAACATAGATGCCCCTTGATCTTGGAAGTGGGGACTTCCCACTGGAACAGAGGTTACCTTGGTAGCCTCAGCAGTGGTTTCCTTCAAAAGAGTCTTATATATGTAACCACTGTCCAATTGAAAACTTGGTAGTTTAGCAATTGTAGTAGCTGCTCTTGTTGAACTATCACCTAAGGTTACATGTAACCCAAGGGATGTATCCTCTTCATGTGCTGATGGGCTAGCAAAGAGTAAAGAATCAGACCCAGTCACTTGTTGGAGTATATTCTCATTAATAGGTTGGTGAGAATAACTCGTTAACATTTGTTCCAACTCTATTGCATTCAGCAAGGGCAACATAGCAGGTGGTAGTGATGTTGTTGGAGAAGGGTGTGGTACAAAAAGAGACATTGCCCTAGGAGAGGGGCTGTGGAAGATGGATCCAAGTGGGTCCAGAGCTTCATAATTTGGTGTCACTGTGTTTACAACCTTTTCCTTTTGTGAGAAAGAATGAGGAGTTTCAAAGCCAGGTGGAGATCTTTCTAACATCTGCTGTGAAGAAGTAGCAGCAGTGTTTTGTGGTGACATTTGTGTTGTCACTGGGTTAACATCTGGGATCTCATCTTCCAGAGGACCCTTTTTGGGTTTGGTGGGCTTTTTGGTAATTTTTGGAGATTTTTAGTGAGGGTTTCAGGGCAGTGGTTGTAGTGCCTCAATCACCAAGAGCAGTGGGCTCAGTAGCAAGAGGTTGAGATTGAACATTTTGTTCTGGTAAAACTTGCTCTTCCTCCTCTACTTGTGTTTTTGAAACTTTATCTTGATTTGTGATCCTTGTAAAAGTTTCATGAGTTAGGCCGCCTGGGTTAGTAACCTCGCCTTGTTTAACATCATCATCGGGTAACTGATCATGAAGATAAACATTCAAAAATCATGGATGCATTAGAAAAGCTTTTTCTTTTTAATGTTATTAAAATTTGCCACAAGATCATTAAACAATATCTGGGAAAAGTTAAAATCTGAACCAGTTAAAATGGCATAACCCATATATTAAATGTTCAATGGGATTTCGTTAGAGACAAGTTAAAAGAGTATGAAAGAAAAATCTCATCTCAGCAGGAAAATTGGGTTTGAAGATTGTCATACCATTAAGTTGCCCAATGTAACCCCTTTCCAGAAACTCTGCTTGCACCTCATTTATTGGGAATGACACACCATGTTCCATATCATTCAATTCAAACACTTGTGATATTGATTGAGGAGTAATTTTCATCATTGTTTTGCCCATTGTTAATAATATGACATAAGGAACATCTTTTTGAGAATGAACCTCTGTGTTTACCCAAAACTACCATTGTGCTTCTTGATTAATTAGGGCTTTGACAGTTAACATGTGTTTAAATTTTGATTCTTTCAAGATTTTTATCATCGGATGATGTCTTGTATTTGAACCGGTTTCTTCAAAGATTGTTGTGTAGTTGTGAGTTTTTGATGATGAGAGTAAATGGGGGTCGTTCTGGTTTGGATTTCGCTTTTGATTTGGTTTTGGGAGCCATGATTGAGAGAAAATTGTTTTGAGAATTTTGAATTCAACACGATAAAGTGGAAACTCTGTTATGGATAAAACAAGGTTTTTTTATGGGGTTTTGAAAAAGTGATGATGACGTGGCATCTGATGCATTTTACTGACGAATAACGTCTGACCACGTGTATCCTCTGCTTGCAAATGGAAGACAATTGTTTGAAAACACTGTTTGAAGGCATGGGCAGTGAATTGTGAACAGTGTTTGACACTATCAGAGGATACACTTTAACAGTGGTTTGACTTTTCTAAACGAACAGTTTTAATGCTATCAATGGTTTGAACATACTTTAAGAATTTTTTGAAAAATTCAATTTTAACTATCTTTAAGGATGGAATTTTGATTTTCTGAAAACATTTTGATGCTATTTACACATGGATCACCAGAGAACTATTTTTAATCCATGTTTAGCATTCCAATTCTAGATATCAAACTTTCAAAGGTAGATGTATCCAAAGCTTTTGTTAGAACATATGCCAGTTGATCCTTAGTATGGACATGTTGTAAAGAAATCAAACCTTTTTTTTAACAATCCTCACAAAGTGATGTCTGATGTCAATGAGTTTTGTTGTGGAGTGAGAGACAGGATTTTTGATGATATTTCCTGCTGCTTGACTATCAATTTTGAGAGGATTCTTTAAAGCAGTGATACCAAAATCCAAAAGTTGATTTTGAAGCCACGGGATTTGAGCAGTGTCACTTGCAGTAGCTATATACTCTGCCTCAGAAGTTGAGGTGGAAACTGCAACTTGCTTTTTGCTTTGCCAAGACACTAGGCAATCACCTAGGAATTGGACACCTCCTGATGTGGACTTCCTTGCTGTCTTACAACCAGCAAAGTCATTATCTAGACAACCTGAAAGCTCAATGTTCCCATTAGCAGGATACCAGATACCAAGTGTGGGAGCACCTTTTATGTATCTGAATATTCTTTTCACAGCGATAAGATCAGACTTTCTAGGTAATGATTGTGATCTGGCACAGACACATGTAGCAAACATGATGTCTAGCCTTAATGCAGTTAGGTACAATAAAGACCCAATCATGCTTCTATAAAGTGTTTGATCAACAAGGTCATCTTTACCATCAATAGTGACGAGCTTGGAAGTTGCCATGGGTGTTCTGCAAGGTTTACAATCATCCATATCAATTTTTTTAAGTAGTTCTTTGACATACTTGTTTTGATGGATGAAGGTGCCATTGTGCATTTGTTTGACTTGTAAACCAGGAAAACATTGCAACTCACCTATTGCACTCATCTCAAACTCTGCTGCCATGAGTTTTCTGAACTCTTCACATATAGTAGTGCATGTGGATCCAAAAATGATGTCATCCACATAAATTTGGACAAGCATCAAATCTTTTCCTTTCCATTTTAAAACAAGGTTTTATCAATTTTACATCTTGAAAACCTATGGATAAGAGAAAAGTGGATAGACTTTCATACCAGACTCTTGGTGCTTGTTTTAGACTATACAGTGCTTTGTTTAACCTGTAAACATGATCAGGATGAAATGCATCTTCAAATCCAGGAGGTTGACACACATACACTTCTTCCTTGATCTTTCCATACAGGAATGCGCTTTCAATGTCCATTTGAAACACTTTGATTTTGTAGTTAGCAACAAAAGCTAAGAATAGTCTGATGGCTTCTAACCTTGCTACAGGAGCAAAGCTTTCATCATAGTCAATACCTTCTTCCTGTCTGTAGCCTTGAACCACGAACCTTGCTTTGTTCTTGACAACAATACCCCTTTCATTTGTTTTGTTCTTGAAGACCCACTTTGTGCCAATTGGACTGACATCCTTAGGCAGTGGTACAAGTTCCCAAACTTGCTGTCTTTTAAACTGGAGGAGCTTCTCTTGCATAGCTTCTACCCAACTATTGTCTTTTAGTGCCTCTTGGTACTTGACGGGTTGTGTGAGTGATAGAAATCCAGCAAACAGGGAAATGTTTTGGGATTGGCTTCTTGTGAGCACTCCCTCATTTATGTTGCCAATAACTTGATCCAATGGATAGCTTTTTAGGAAAAACAAATCACCTTGATATGGGACAATTGCATTTTGAAATGAAGCTTGCAAATGTGTATCATCTGAGCTAACCTCTGCTGGTGAATTTGATGGTCCAGCCTCTGATTGGAATGGAGGTGGTGGTATGTGTGGTATTGATGTGAAGGTTTGTTGATTTTTATCCACATTTGATGGATTTTAATCAACAGTGTTTTGATTCTGAGAGCAGGCAGAGGATTGAGAATTAACCACTGTTGAACCAGCGGAGCTTTCACCATTGTTACTAACATCTGCTCCTCTGCTTGAAGGACTGATATTGAAATTTGGAAGTATGCAATCATATCCTTGCTCTTGTGATGATGATTGTGGGGTACCCACAGGGTTAGTCTTGACAGACACATCTTCAAATGTAAATTTATCTAAATCAAACAGTTCAGCAGGATTTGCTAAGATTTTCAAGGATGAGAGTTCATTGAACTTCACATTCAGAGTTTCTTCAACACACTTGGTCCTAGAGTTTTTAAAAACTCTGTAGGCTTTAGCAGTGGTTGAGTATCCCAGAAAATAACCACAATCAACTTTTGCTGCAAACTTAGAGATAGAATCTTTTAAGTTCAAAATGAAACTAGGACAGCCAAAAACTTTGAAATATGAGATCAGAGGTTTGATTTTGTAAAGCAATCCATAGGCAGTCTTTTGATGCCAGGGGTTAATCAAAACTATGTTCTGAACATAACAAGCAGTGTTTACAGCCTTTGTCCAAAAAGACAAGGGTAAACCCAGAGTCTGCCAGCATAGTTCTTGCAGATTCAACTAAAGTCCTATTTTTCCTTTCAACCACCCCATTTTGTTTTGGAGTCCTTGGGACACTAAATTGCCTAGCAATCCCTTTTGACTCACAGAAGGCATCCAACTCCTTGTTTCTAAACTCTGTCCCATTGTCACTCCTAAAGATTTTCACTGGAAGGTCATATTGCTTTTCAACTTGTTTAACAAAATTTTGCAACATACCAGCAGTTTCATCCTTGGAGTGTAAGAAAAATGTCCATGTAAACCTTGAAAAATCATCAACAATGACCAA
Source organism: Scalesia atractyloides (assembly GCA_947069175.1). NCBI lineage: Eukaryota > Viridiplantae > Streptophyta > Magnoliopsida > Asterales > Asteraceae > Scalesia > Scalesia atractyloides. The sequence continues at coordinate 19,089,182 of CAMTDV010000015.1, read as the reverse complement.
ACATAATCTTTTCTTCATTAAACTCATGATTTTTACAGGGCCAAACAAGTCCATGTGCAGCAATTGTAAGCATTGGGTTGTTTTGGACTCTTCAATTGACTTGTAAGACCTTTTATGTTGTTTACCTTTTAAATAGGAAACACAATGTTTTCACAAGTGAATTGCTTTTGTGGTAAACCTCTGACAAGACAATTTTTAGAGAGTGTGGTGATTGTTTTCAGATTTGTGTGCCCAAGTCTCTTGTGCCATAACTCTGTCTTTTTGCTGGAAGCAACTGGAACCACATGTGTAACCACCGCTTCATCACAACTTTGAACCTCATCAGATTTTGACACTTGTTCCTCAGACTCATCACCTTCAACTATGGTCTCTAAGGCCATTAAACAAATATTTTAATTTTCAAAATCATTTTTAGCCATTAGAGCAAAGTTTTCATCTGATAAATCCTCGGTCAAACTACTTCAATCAACAAAGCCTTGTGTAAAGAAGCTCTGTTGGTTAACCTCTGCCGGAGAAGTGGTTTGAGTAGTTTGAGTGACATGTGGAGCTTGTTGCACATGCACTTGAGGTGGTTCTTGGACATACTGATCTGTGGAGCAGGTGTTTGGATATAATGGACAGGACCTGTGGTAGCAGGATGTGCATAGTGTGCAGTATTTTGCATTTGTGGTGCAGGGGTATAATGGGAATAATGAGCAGTGCTTTGAGGTCTAGGGCCAGGGTGAGTTACAATTGGACCTCCAGTTTGAGATCTGCATTTCCTGGCAAAGTGTCCTAACCTATTGCACTTATAACATTTGATTTTGGATTTATCCAACCCCACTTTCAACCCCCCATGAAATCCAGGAAACTTCCTACCAGCCCTTTTTGTAAAATTTCCTTGCTCTAACACTCGAAAGTGCCAGCTGATGTAAAATGTCCATTTCTTCCAGATCAGTGGGTTCAAAATGTTGTAAGTCATTCATTTCAAAAGACATATTGTAAGAGTTTTGGCTTTCCCCATTTGCAGCAAAAGCAAAATTGGGTGTGTAAGGATCAGAGGTAAAATTGTTTCCAGAAGTTATATCAATGAAATGATCATAACCCTGATCCTTTCCACTGCCAGAACCCTCTTCATGACTATAAAGAGCAGTGTTACCCAAGGTATAGTCATCTGTTGCTTTCCCTGACTCTTGCAACTTCTTTTTCTAGTTCAATTCTCTCTCATATGTGAGGAGTTGGCCATGAAGTTTAGTAAGGGTCAGCTATTTAAACCCAACAGATGTTCGAGTAATGTAAGCTATAGTCTCCCATTTTTTCTGGTAACGATCTTATGAAACGACTATTGACAGTCGAACTAGGAAATTTCACGATAACCAGTTTCAATTCACTGATGAGACAGCTAAAAGGTTTGAACTGTTGTGTTAACGAATCACCTTTTACGTGACAAAACGTTTCATACTGTTGATTCAGAACTTCTCTATTATTTTCAATCACCTCCTGAGTTCCACCGAATTGTTCTTTCAGTTCACCCCACAACTCTTTTGCACTATTGCAGTGGAGCAGTCCAGCATAGATTTCGTTGGGTAGCGCGGAAGCAACAATGCTAAACGCTTTTGCATCCAACTCTATTTTCTGGAAATCCTGCTCAGAGTAGTTTTCAGGATTTTTTGGCACTTGAGTGTTGGGATCCTCTGTGCTTGGAACCAATGGAATATGTGGTCCAAACACAACGGATCGCCAACAACTGGTGTTTTGCTGAGCTAAGATGTGACCCATCCGACGTTGGCATATGAAATATTCATTTCGTTTTAACATCGGTGGTTTGAACATAGATCCAATGTTGGAATCTGATGTGTTTTGAGACATTTCTGCTTGTTTACAACATATTTGTGTTTAAAAACTTTGAACGTAATAAAACTCTGTTTTCAAGTAAAACTATCAAACTAATTAGCAAGGAGAGCTGATCTTTCAAACCAAATTGAATTTAATCAAATTTTGATTGACCAAGCTCTGATACCAATTGTTAGTGTTTGTGCACTTATGTCTATTGCCTACGTCTAGGACGAGTCTATTGTACAGATAGGGTTTCGTAGTGTCAGAAGTTTAGTTTTGAAGTTTTTGTATGTTTACTGATATTTTCGTACGAAAATCTGTAAGGATTTTCACACGAAAATTTCGTGCGAAAATCCATGCTGCATACTCACTTGGTGCTGTCATGTCTGCCTATAAATAGGTGACTTAGGTTGTGTGTTAGGCATGCTGTTTTGAGGAATCAGTGGCGAAGCCCTGTTCGAGTCTGTAATCGTTGCTAACGTTTATTCAATACACAGACGGTTAAACAGTAATCATTGCTTGTTCTTTGTTTGTTCAATCAGCTAACAATGAATTCCGCCTCTGTTAGCTGAGCAAATCTGACCGGAATGCTCATTAAGTTGGGTCCAATCCTAAGCTTCATTCACAAATGGTATCAGAGCCTTAAGGTCTGATTTGTGAACAAACAACCAAGTTTCAGCTGGATTCAACCTTCAAAGTTCAAGATTCATCCATTAGAAACTCTTCTTCTACTCTTTCTTGGAACTTACTCTAGATCTAAAGGATTTCATGGACAATTTGGACTAGGTTATTAGTATACCGTGTTAAAACCTACTCTAATCAGCTTACTGAATCAAACAAACCTAAAATCCATCAAAATCATGCTTGAAATCATCAAAAATGTGAAATTGTGAACAAGTGTTCAAGGAAGATAAGTATTTTTGCACGAAATACTAGGTTTCGTACGAAAATCAGAAGTCTAAAACCTGAAAAAATTGATTTAACAAAGAAACAATATTTTCGCACCAAAAGAGAATTTTCGCAAGAAAATCCAGCATCATTTTCGTACGAAAATCTTGTGTCTCAAACCAATTTTCAGTCAACTTCAAGTTAACCAGTTTTAATCTGTTTTCTGTTTTAAGTTTTTGACAAGATGTCAGGTGAAGAAGAATTCCACCACGCTTTCGGTACACAAGCCGTTACAGCCTCCGTAGCAGCCCAGAACGTGAATCTGGAAAATGAAATGGGAACTACTACGAAGCCTCCAAAGCTCATGAACATCGAAGATTATGAAAGTTGGAGTGAGCGTTTCAAGAACTGGGTTCAAGCGGCAAACTTAACAGTTTGGTTCGCACTCGAAAACAAATATCAACCACCACTGAATGAACTTGGCATTGAGAAAACAGTGGCTCGTTTGTCCGAAGAAGAACGAGAAAAATACATCACTTAAAAGAACAAATCTTAGTTCTCCTACAACATGACGACGACGCACAATCTTTGTGGCTTGCCTTATGATTAAGGGCACAAGGGAGCACTAATGTCCGAAAAGGAAAGAAAGCGTTACTAAACAAAGAATTTGAAGTATTCAATATTCTTCCAGGCGAGAACATGAAGCAACTCATCGAAAGGTATTGCCACCTGGTAGTGCAGATGAAGCGAATGGGAATTGTTAAGACGAATGAAGAACTAGTCGACAAACTGGCAGATTCTTTGCCAGAAGGAGATTGGGCAACATATCTAACAATCCTGAAGAATGGAGCTGAGTATGACAGTCTTAGTTTGCCGAGATTCATAGAAAAACTGGAAGGGCATGAACTAGAAATGCAGAAAATGGCAAAAGGCAAGAAATCAAACTCACAACAGGACGTCAGCTTATACTACAAAGGAAATCCAAACACTCCTGTTCAGAGTTCCAAGATCCAAACAACCTTCAATACTAACATAAATGCTAGTCCAACCTCCAACCAGTCCAGTGGATTTCAAACATTTGCTTCCTTCAATCCAAATAATCACTAAGAACAACAATCGTCTCAGAGCTCAAATCAGCCACAGAGCAACCAGCAGAGTCCATCCAATTCTAACCAGAGAAACCTGCAATGCAACATCGCAATAAATCTCCAGAATGCTCAAGATTTCAATGAACAGACAGCTAAACAACATATGGTTCTCCTTGCGGCTGTTTTGGAATCCTATGAAAGTCTTGTAGCTGGTCGAATCGGAAACCCATAAATGACTAAAGAAGACTACGACCAAATTGATCCAGAGGAGATGGAATTAATTGACATTATGTGGTGTATGGCATCGGTGGTTCGAAGGGCTCAGCGTTTCATGGAAATTACTGGAAGAGATGATTTAAGGGGCCTTGACGGTAAATTAGGCTTTGATAAATCCAAAGTCACATGTTTCAAATGCAGGGAGAAAGGAAACTTCAAACGCGAATGCCCAAACCGAGAAGTAAAAGGCAATCATAGTCCGTTTGGTGATGATTATTACAAAAAGGCAATCTATCATCGACCACAACCAGAGAAGAGTGTGGTACAGATCGAAGATGGAGGTTCAAACTCAAAAGATAAAGCTCTGGGGGTAACACAGGAAGATGAAGGATTCAATTGAAACAATTTCATCTCCAAAAAGGGAAGTCTTGCACTCGTTGCTGAAATCATGGAAGAACCAGAAGCATCTGAAGAAGTCTCAGAAGGAGAAATGGAAGAAGTATTGGTAGATTACTTCAGAACTTCAGCAGAGGAAGAGGAACATCTAGCAGGTACCCCTAAACCATGTTTATTTGATACAGTTATGAAAGCTTTTGCAGGTAGCTTCGATTCTGGTCACAAAGAAGAAAGTCCTGAGGAGACAAAGACAGAGTGTGTGGAAGTGATTGATGTAACCAAGCCTGTAACACTAGAGAGCCTAACCGATATTGCCAACAAAACACTCATGGCCAATACAAATGAGGTAGTCAGTGTGGAAAAACAGGTAGAAAAGGTTAAAACAGCTAAAGAAACTAGCAAAGCTCAAACTGTCGAATTGGTTAGACCATGCTTAAAATGTGCTAAAGCATGTGAGATATGTGCTGAGAAAGAAAAAGCGTTTAAAGAACTTAAAACATACAATGATAAGCTGTCATACGATTACAACACTGTAAAAGAATCATATGATAAGCTCAGCAGGACCATTCGACTGTATGAGAAAACTATCAAAGAAAATGACAACACTTTCGATGCTCAAAGCAACTGTGATGGACAAACAAATGGCCATTAATCTTAATATTAACACAATTGCTGAGCTGAAAAATGAGCTGGAGAAAACTAGAATTGAAACAGAAAGGGTTAACAAATTGTTAATTAGTTACTCAACCAGCATATGTGTCCTTGATCACATTCTGCCAAAACTAGAAAGCAGCAAAGATGGTAAGAAAAATGAGAAAAACTGTGGAAGATGTTAAGATCATGTTCCACCTCCTATGTGGAATAGCTATGCTAAGAAACATCCTAACGGAGTGGATAAGGCGCTGAATTTAACTCTACTCATTGAAAAGAGTAACGAGCTGCCTGAAAATCTTGACGTAACATATTCCAAAGCAGAAAAGGAATTTGAATCCGAGGTGGTAACCAAAGTGTTTGAAAATGAGTCTGACAGCACAATTTATGAAAGTGCTGAGTCAAACATTGAGAAATCAGAGTCAAGTTCACATTCTGGAAGTGAGAAAAGTTTTCATGAAAATTTTATCACAACATCATAAAATGGTTTAAGTGATGATCCTAATATAGTTATCTATAAACTGAAAGGATCAGATCAACTATATACTGATAAAGAATTCCCAATACAAAATGTTAACTTTGACCGTGGTGATAAATTCTTTAAACTCATTGAAGTTGAAACATCTGAAGTTGAGAAGAATGTTGATGTTTTCTACTCAAAACCACTGAAAACTCACAAAAACATTCATCCCAGAGGAAGAAGTTATCCTGAAAACAAAAGGGATGGGTTAGGGTTTGAGAAGAAACAAAACAACAAATCATGAAAACCAGATTTTACAAAGAAAGTTGAGTTTGTTTTTGGAACCAACACTGTTGAAGAAAAAGAGGTTATTAACAAACAAACCAACGAAGAGTTTAAGAAAGAAAAGGAGCTTCATGAACAGGCTTTGGAACACACTGTTGGAAATGACAGTTGAACCTGTTACAGGGTAACAAAGTTGGGCATATTTCACGACAATGTTCACAAAATCGTTCAAAACCTGTTCATGAACAAAAGAGGTTTACCGTAGATGAGAAGAAAAAGGGTCCAACGTTTGTGCCAACAAAAATTTTAAAGAGAAATGAAAATGCCAATTCTATTAAGGAATCACCAACTGAGAGCATTTCAAAATTTGAAATTGGAGAAACCTCAAAGAAAAATGAAAAGAAAGAATCTAAACTTTACATCAAAAAGGCATTTTCTAAGACACAAACTTGGGTAGCTAAAGCGAAGACATCTCCTGTAACTCCAAAATCAACCAATGTTCCAGTCAAATCAAAAGATAAGACTAAATTCAAGACTGGAAAGTGGGTTAAAGTTAAGAAAGATGAAAAAGTTGCCAAAGTTCTAAAAGTCGACATTGTCATCCCACCCAAGACCGAAAGGGCTTGGGTCTCTCTGTTTAAGTAATATGCTTTTAATGTGTGCAGGGGCTTCCAAGGTCAATCATTTCAAAGTAGATAATGGACAGTGGAGCTTCTAGGCACATGACAGAGATGTTGGCGTTGTTATACAATGTAAAAGCCATCAAGGGAGGATATGTTGGGTTTGCCGGAACACAGGGCGGCAGGATTGTAGGAGAAGGAATTTTGACAAACGGAGTCGTATCTTTCGACAAAGTGAACTACATCGCTGAACTTGAGAACAATCTTTTGAGCATTTCACAGATCTGTGACAAGAAGTTCACAACTCACTTCACTGACAAAGAATGTCTTATTCTCAAACCGGGGTTTCGTAATTCCCGAGGAGTGGATTCTCATGCGCGCTCCACGAGAAAATGATCTATATGTCTTAGACATGAGCGTTGCATCCACTACTTCAAAGGAAGGACAGTGCTTTGTATCAAAGGCTACAGAGAAAGAATCAATCCTATGGCATAGGAAGATGGGTCACATACACCTAAGGAAGATGAATTCTCTGGTACATAACAATCTAGTGGAACGGGTGAATCTCAAAAATTTTCACTTATCAGACAATTGTATCAGCTACAAGAAGGGGAAGCAACATAAGAAGTAACACCCAAGGAAGCTTCTCAACTCCATCAAACTTCCACTAGAAAGGCTACACATGGATCTCTTTAGGCCTGTCAATGTGAAGAGTATTACAGGAGATCTATACTGACTGGTTGTAACCGATGACTTCTCAAGATTCTCATGGGTTTTCTTTCAAGAAAGCAAGAATGAAACATTCGACAATCTAATGATCCTGTTTCGAAAGATTGAAAACCTTTACCATTTGCCTATCAAGAGAATCAGAAGTGACAACGGTACTGAGTTTAAGAACAACAAGATGCTCGACTTCTGCAATGCTAAGGGTATTCATCATGAGTTCAGTGCCCCCTATAATCCTCAACAAAATGGAGTAGCTGAATGAAAGAACAGAACGCTTATTAAAACTGCACGCACGATGCTTGCCGACTCTAAGTTGCCTATTAGTTTTTGGAGCGAAGTTGTCGCCTCTGCATGTTACACCCTTAACCGCGTAATGACAGTTAAGAAACACAAGAAGACATGCTTTGAACTTCTTAACCAGCGAAAACCTAATTTAGAGTTTTTGGAACCCTTTGGATCACCGTGTACCATTTTGGACCCGGAAGGAAAATTTGGAGCCAGATCTTTGGAAGGATTCTTCGTAGGATATGCAAGTCCACAAAAGCGAGTCTTTCTCCCAAGTTTGAATTAGGTTATTGTTGCTCAACACGTTGACTGCCAGAGATACACAACACAAGTGCAAAAACCTGGAGATCCGTGGCTGTTCAATTACGACGGATTGTGGAATTCATTTGATCTGCCTAAAGAACCATCTGAAGAAGAGCTTATCCTGTTATTTCAACAACATCAGATATCGAATCAAGAGCAAGTAAAAGGGCCGTTGGTAATCTCTCCAACAACAACTCCTTCTTCAGAAGCAGGTCCAAGCAACACTCAGACAGAACCTGTTATTCAACCAGTACAAAATTCTGCAGAACCTTCTTCTCAGCCAGAAAATGCAGAACCTTCTTCTCAGCCAGTAAATGCAGAACCTGAACAAGATCCTACTTTTGATAATGGGGATACCAGTTCCGATGAAGGATCAGAAGAGATTACAAGTTATCTAAACAATCAAGCTGCCGAAACTAGTGCGAGAAATGAGGCCACTTCTTCAGAACAAGTTGCTGATCAGAATATCACAAATTTGGAAAGCTCAGTAAACGTTCCAGGCGAAGTAATGCCGAGATCAGTCTCCTACCATCCAACAGATAACATCATTGGAGAACTGCAAACAGGCGTGAAAACGCGAAATCAGATCAGTAAGGATCTAAGATGCTTTTATTCCAAAGTTGCTCCACTCCAAAATAAATTTTCTCATAGTTGTTTTGTTTCTCAGGTCGAACCAGGAAACATCAGAGATGCTCTTAAAGATGATAGTTGGGTGGAAGCAATGCAGGAAGAATTATTGCAATTCCAGAAACTTGGAGTCTGGGAACTTGTTGACCTATCACCAAAGCAGAAAAAGATAAGCACTCGGTAGGTTTACAAGTGCAAAAGAGATGATAGAAGAGTGGTTGTTCGAAACAAAGCTCGGCTCGTAGTTCAAGGTTTTCGTCAGCAAGAAGGGATAGACTACAACGAGGTCTACACCCCAGTCGCACGTCTAGAAGCTATCTGCATTTTCCTGGCGTTCGCCTCATGGAAAGGTTTCAAAGTGTACCAATTAGATGTAAAGTTTCTTTCCTGTACGGTAAGGTAAAAGAAGAGGTATATGTCGGCCAACCACCGGGGTTTGTCGATCCAATTCACAAAGACAAGGTCTACTTGCTGAACAAAGCTCTTTACGGTTTCCACCAGGCCCCGAGAGCCTGGTATGAGACGCTTTCAAAACACCTTCTGGCTAACCGATTCACCAGAGGAACAGTAGACAGCACTCTCTTTACCAAAGAAGTAGATGGACATCTGATTATTGTGCAAATCTATGTGGACGATATCATATTTGGATCGACAAATGAACAGTTGCACAAAGACTTCGAGAAAGTCATGAAAGAAAAATTCGAAATGAGCGCTATGGGAGAAATGAAATTCTTTTTGGGGCTTCAGGTTGAATAACTGCCAGACGGTATTTTCACTCACCAGATGAAGTATGTTCATGACGTGTTGGAGAAATTCGACATGACAGGAACTAAACTCGCCTCTACCCCTTTAGCCATAAACCACGGCTTTTGTCCAGACAAGTATGGAGAAAATGTTGATGAAACTTTATATCGCTCCATGATTGGATCTTTGATGTATCTCACCGCTTCTCGACCGGATATCATGTACCCCACATGCCCTTGCGCCAGATATCAATCAAGTCCGAAGGAATCACATCTGTTGATCGTCAAAAGGATCATGCGCTATTTGAAAGGATGCCCGAGCATCGGCTTGTGGTATCCACGTCACGACGATTTCAACCTTGTGGGTTACTCTGACTCTGATTTTGATTGCTGTAAGTAGAACGCTAAATCTACAACGGCCAGCTGCCAGTTCTTCGGAACTCGTTTGGTAACATGGCAGTGCAAGAAACAGACCGCGGTCGCTCTCTCTACTTGCGAAGATGAATACGTTTCAGCATCCAGTTGTTGTTCCCGAATACTGTGGATACAACAACAGATGAGAGACTACGGTCTGAAATTTCTTGATACGCCCATTTTCGTAGATAACAAGGCGGCCATTGATATCACGGTCAATCTTGTCAACACTCATGCACTAAACATATCGAGATTCGATATCACTTTATCCGTGACTGTCACGAGAAAAAGTTGATACGAATTGAGAAAATCCACACTGATGACCAAAAAGCAAATTTTTATACCAAAGCTTTTGATAGAGCAAGATTTCGAAATCTTTTAAAATTAAATGGTTTAAAGAATCTGTCATCAGGGGATATTTATGAGGTTGAATTCGAGGATGACGATGTTGAGATGTGATCCTCACTGGTAAGTCAAAAGTTTTTCTGTAAATAGTTTACGTGCTTTCTTTAAAACCAAAAATCCAAAAATATGTTTTGATTTTTAGGGGGAGAAAAAGTTGTGAAAAATACAAAAACATTGAGAAAATTCATAAAAAATACAAAAAACATTGAAAAAAAATCAAGAAAAATACAAAAACATTAAAAAATCCAAAAAAGAGTTTTGTGTATAAGAGGAGATGATAGTACATCAGTAGACCATTACAGTACGCTAAAGAAATGTAGTGTTTAAAGGCGTCTAAACAGGTCTTTCTAAGGATATCTTGGTAGGCTTCGCACGTTCAGTAAACTGCTTTCAGGATATAAACCTAAAAAGAGATAAACTGGTATATCGGTGGCTTAACATCTCTCGGATATATGGCCTTGGTACCCAAAATTCGTTTGAGAGAATGCCAGATTCTGAGATACTAGGTCTTTATATTTAGTTGATATCTGGGGAATTATATGAGTTCTTCTGATTTTGCATCAGCAATGGCCTAGAACTTATATAATGCTTTCGCATTTCACCCCTATACAGATATCAGTTAGATATATTCACCTGTGAGATGAAATCTAGGGAATCTCGATGCGGGAGTATATTCTGAGGTAGGAAACACCGATTAGGCCATGTTGCTAAAATTTACCTAACATATCTTGAAGCAGTTGAGAAATGTGTAGAGGTTAAGTGGATCAGTATACCTACAATTTGAAGAAAATCGGTTTAAGAACTTAAAGTTTTATCTAGAGCAACGGTGCTGGTAATGTGTCTCAATAAACTGATATGATCCTCTAACATAAACTCGCAAAAATATGTCTATAAATATGTGTGTACATATTGCTTTAAGAATGGTTAATTTAGAAGTATTCAAAAATACAAAAAGATTTTCCGTTTCTAATTTATTTTCTGACTACCAGTGATGGAAAACAGATCTTCAAAGTTAAAAGCGACAGAATGCTGAGGAAAATCGTTTGAATTCGGGCTGGGAGCTAATCTGGAAACTAAGTCTGATTTGAAACGTTGAAAAAGTCCATTAATTTAAAACTTAAAATCTTAAAATAATATCAGTTTTGGTCAAAAAGTGGTCAACCGAGGTCATTAACTTGGACTTGGTAGCCAAAACAGTTAAACAAGGTCATTAACTTGGACTTAGACAACGGTGTGGATAATTAAAACTAAAAAAACAATCAAAAAAGTTGGAAAATTGAGAAAATTTCAAAAAGGCAAGAACTTTCGAACGAAAATTGATATTTCCGCACGAAAATATGGCTAAACATCACAGGCCAAATTTTCGTGCGAAAATCCTGTGGCCTATATATAAGAGAGAGCTGAGAATCATTCCGCACGAAAACTGTTGAGTAATTTGGTGCGGATTCTCTCAAGGCATTTGAGCTCTATCACCTGATACACTCACTTTACAACGTTCTTTACACATTAGGGAGGTTGATTTACACACCTCTTGTAATGGCTAAGGTATTCACCGAGATTGAACCGTCAAAATTGGACTCGTCGGACCTTAAACGGACAAAAAACATAGATCTAGGATAAACTAGCCGGTAAAACTTAAAATTGAACCCTAAAACGTTAATCTCGGCAAGTTTAACTAAGGTTTACCGTTTCAATTTCTTGAAAAATTCAAAATTGCGAGCGTTTTTGAGTTGGTATGAAAAAGGTGACTGCGAAGATGATGAGTTTTCGCACGAAAATTCTAACGGATTTCAACAATTTTCGCACGAAAATTTGGTTCAACATGAAGAACTTTTGGTTAAAATTTTCGCACGAAAAGTGTTTTTCTAAAATGTTGAACTTAATGTATAATTTTCGCACGAAAATTAAGTCAAGTTCTACAACAAGATTTTCGTACGAAAATCTAAGAGAAATATTGGTTTGTGAAAATTTTTCTAACGTTTTCACATCTCTCTGTCTCACAGAAAACCGTGTATGAGTTCCAACCAATCCACAACTCGTGCTGCTTGATTGATAAGGAAGTACCAGAATTTGCTCCGTTCTCGCAATACATAGACTTTCTGGAGAAACTGTCGGTTTATCATGCCCTTACACATTATCATGATGTTTATGCCTCACACGTTGATAGATTTTGGGGCGCAGCAGTTTTAAGAGCTGATGGGAAGGCTTTATTTCAGTAGTTAAGATTGGGGATCAAGATGTCGAAATTACGATCAGAAGATCTGATCCGCTCAGTGCTACATTTCAGAGATGAAAGTGACTTTCCGACTGGGTATACAGAGAAGTTTGTCAAAGGCTGTTTTTACCGCATGGGATACAACGGATATGTGAACTCTGCTCCATAAAATATCAATCGGTTGGGCTTACCGTACAGATTTCTTGCCCACTTCATTACACGTTCACTAAGCCACAGGAAAGGGGGCTGGGATGATTTAGTAGACTACCACATGTGTATGATGGTGGCAGTGATATTAAACAAGCCCTACAACTTCTGTAGGATGATTTTTGACCAGATGGTGATGAACTTGGGGAAGGGTAGATTTCTGCAGTATCTACGTTTCGTACAGATGATTCTCAATCATTTACATCCTAATCTCGAGAAGAAAAAGGATGATATTTTGGAGTTAGAACACATGACTGCTTCTGATCTGCACAACATCAGCAACTATCGCAAAAAGGGAAAGGCTCCAGCCTTCAAGCCAATTTTTGGAACGTTTGTTAAAGCTGATTATGTTGCTCCTCCTGAAGGAAAATGGAGAAATGAATGGAGCGGTGACGAAAGCGAAGAAGCAAGTATGATGGAAGATTTTGTTGAAAAGAAAAGTCAGTGGTTTATTAAGGGCGACGGTGAGAAAGGTCACTATGGAAAGAAGAAAGGTGGTGTTGCTTCAAAAAGAAAGACATCTACAAAAACTTCTTCTTCTGCACCTAAACGCCAAAGAAAACAAACCAGTGTCAGCACAGGGTTGATAGATGAAACAGATGTCGAGCAGGTGAATGTAGTAGAGACTGTGCAACAAGCTGAACCAGTCCAGGTTGAAGAAACGTCGGAACAAACGACTACAGACATCGAGAGAATGGTCGGAGTTGAAAAAGAAGCAGGTGGTGGCGATGATGAAGGCCCATCATCAAGCACATATTCTGAGGATAGAAGAGAAGGAGAAAAGAGAAAAAGAGAAAGAAAAGAGCAAGAGAGGAAACAAAGAGAAAAGAATTGGCTGAGAAGAAAAAGTGTAAGGCTACAGGGGATGACAATACTACATATGAGCCATCTGAGGCTGAAGAAGATATTTCAATCGTCAAGCCTGTAAAGAAGAAAACTACTAGAAAGCTTCGGATTAAGCTAAGGACAGAACCTTCTGAAGCTCCAGTTGCCCCAACTGCAGAAACATCTTCTGAACGCCCCCCATCTCCTCCTCCTCAACAGGTTGATACAGAGACTCGTATTTCTTCTCCTCCACCAGTTGTTGATCCTCCAATCAGTTCTCCTCCTCCACACGAGGTTCCTATTGCATCTCCTCCTGTTATATCTCAAGCGCAAGCGACATCATCTGCTCATCCTACACAACCAGATCCTCTAATTGGCACAGCTTTTGATGACTATTTCTTTGAGATGGGTAGTATTCCAAGGGGAGATAGGCTCACAGCTGATGACGTTTATGTTGGAAGGCTCAATGAGTTGAAGAAAAATTGAAGTCTGCTGATGAGAAGATAAAGATCCTTGAGTCTGATAGGGAAAGCATCAGAGAGATTCTGAGATTGGTGACTGGTGATAGTGAAAGATACTTCCAGGCTTCCCAGAAAGTTGCTGATTATGAAGAGAGAATCAAAGTTCTGGAGAATGAGAGGGAGGTTTTAAAGGCAACTCTGAATAGTTACGAGACAGAGAACCAGAGGATTATCAAAAAGATGGAAGAGTATGAAGCCGAACGTGAGTCGAATAACAGACAGGTGGAACTTATGAAGAAGATTTTGGTTTGTACTCTAGGTATCTCTCTCGCTGATAAGATTGAGAAAATCGAAAGAGAGGAAGCTAGACAAAAGGTTGTAGAAAGGGAACGAGCTTCCAAAGTCTTATCTGATGCTGAAGGTGAAAGAAAAGATTGTTGATATGCCAGTACATAAAGCTACCTCATCAATGGCTCCTTTGATCAAACAGTCTGCGCCGGAAGCTGAATCCGTGCCAGCATCTTCTAAGTTGGTATTTTATGATCCTACCATTGATGTAAGCAAGAGGTTTGTGCTTCAAGGAGAAGGTATTCTGGAATCATTGACGAGAGAAAAGGCAATTGCTGATAGGGAGATAAGGAAAGAGATTGACGAGTTGGTAGATGAAACTTTTGATTAGTTAGAGAAGGAAGGGTTTGAATATGTAGCAACTTTATTTGATAATGAAAATATTTCTGTTGATGCTTACATGAACGACTCTATGTTTGAGCTAACTGATGAACAGGTTCAGGGGGAGTCGTCGATTGAAGAAACAGTGCCAAAGCCAAAAGTTATCTATCTAGAGCACGATGTGGAAGAAGGAGAGTTTGTTCATAACTACTCCAAGGAGGATCTTGCAGAATTATTTGGCTTACATGAAGATTCTTTCGAGTTTGATTTTGAAGAAGAATTGAAGAACACCCGATCAGAGCCAAATGATTATGTTTTGGAAGACATCCCTCAAGCAAACGACTACGACAGAGTAATTATTGAAGAATGGGATTCGAATGATAATGAAGAAGCAAGATACACGGGTGAAGGAACTGATGTGTTTCCTACCCTTGATGAAATAACTGTCGAGATCGACGATGAAATGTTAAAACAGAAAGTGGCAGAAGCAGTTAAAGAGGGAACAACTCCTAAACCACCAACAAAAGAAGAGATCATAGAGATGAAAAAGAAATGGTTCAAGGAGATGCCACCTGAAAGAAAGTTCCGTCGTCCATTGGCTTTCTTCACTAGAGACCCTGACGCATCTCTAGGTGACATAATAGTTGGGTATGGATCGAGGAACTCGATGTGTATGCGTTAAAATGTGAGTATGGAGTTCAATACTTCAGAAGATTAGGTGATATAAAGACCCTGCCAGAATGGGATGTGAAAGAGCTGGTCCAAACCAAGACGTTCAGTATGAAGCTGCGTCCAAATGATCAACGTCTATGGAAGCTCATCAAGTTTGAAGCTGAACATGGATTCAATCTATGGAAGCCTCACAAGCCAAAAACCGTGACAAAGATAGATCCAATTACTCAAGAGAAAGATGTGACTTTGATAGTGAAAAGGCCTCGCATTATGAAGAATATGCCTCTGAAGAAAATGGAACAAGATTTTTACAAGATCTTCAAGTGGTGGCACTATGATTCGAGTACTGGAGAGGCTGTGATTTGTGTTGAGCCTGATGAAGGGTCATGGGATATGTCCGAGGATCTTTCAGAGACCGTAATTATGCATAAAAGAATCTATGGGCTATGGCGTGCAATCAGAGTATTGGATCCTATGTGGCTGGTCAACTGCTCAGAGAAAGACATTGAACGATTATTCTTCATCAAAATCAGTTATGAAGATAAAGACAAGGAGCAGACCATGCAGTTCCAGAAAATTGTGAATGTTTGTTACGCTAACAACATTAATTCAGGTAAAGAATGGAAAACTTCATGGAGAAATCTTGAAGATAAAGAGTAGAAAAAGAAAGATCAAAATGAAGAAAGGATTGAAGCTCGTCGAAAGTTGGCCACCCATGAAAGGTTCAAGTTCGGGAATACTTACAACAGACCTCCTCCTATAGATCAAACGCCCATTGCTTCGGAGGAGCGTCGAAGGCCAAGTAAGAGATTTTTTGGTTGATTCAAGTCAAACGTGTTTAAAGTTTTTGACGAAAAAGTTTTTGAAGACTGTCCAAGACTGCGGCAACATCCAAGGGGGAGTCTGTTGGTGCACTTATGTCTATTGCCTACGTCTAGGACGAGTCTATTGTACAGATAGGGTTTCGTAGCGTCAGAAGTTTAGTTTTGAAGTTTTTGTATGTTTACTGATATTTTCGTACGAAAATCTGTAAGGATTTTCGCACGAAAATTTCATGCGAAAATTCATGTTGCCTACTCACTTGGTGCTGTCATGTCTGCCTATAAATAGGTGACTTAGGTTGTGTGTTAGGCATGCTGTTTTGAGGAATCAGTTGCGAAGCCCTGTTCGATTCTGTAATCATTGCTAACGTTTATTCAATACACAGACGGTTAAACAGTAATCATCGCTTGTTCTTTGTTTGTTCAATCAGCTAACAATGAATTCCGCCTCTGTTAGTTGAGCAAGAATGACCGGAAAACTCATTAAGTTGGGTCTGATCCTAAGCTTCATTCACAGTTAGGATCTGAGTTTGATTTACTTGTAGTTTTTGTTTCAAAAATGGAAATATGATTGAATTGTAAAGTAAATGCAGTGGAATAGGATGGAAAACTTTTACTACGAGTAAAGGTCGTTTGTTTTCATCATCATCATGCTTTCAAGTGATAAACTTTGCATGTGATTCACAAACTCCCCCTCAGCCAATTACAACACAGTTTGATAGTACATAAAACTCAGAGAAGATAATTGGTGAATGATCTTTTAGTAGACAAGTTTAACTGTTACATAGATTCACCTATATATACTAACTATCTAACCACTGAGCATCTTTTGATGACGTCAGGGTTGATAGTGACATTTAACAAACAAATAACTAACTCAAAACACTGCTATCTATCATCTGATAGTGCAAAGCACTGTTATATTGATTATTAAACTAATAGAAGTAAAACGCTGATGACCATCCTCTACTCCTTATCTTCTAGCAGACCTTTGGCTAATTGTTGTGACAGATGATGTAAAGGTAGCAGATCTAAGGAAGACAGAGTTTAGATGATCAGTGGTTGTAAGCTCTGATAGTTGGACCAAACCGCGGAGAGTGTTTTTGGCTTTATATCATTTGTTCCTTTGTATAGGGTTCAATCCCAACATAAGGGGCGTCGCTGACGCCGTGTATAGGCATCGCCGACGCCGTGTGCTACTCCCATTTTTGCTGATGCCTTATTTTACTGCCTACGAGTTGTTTGCCGATGCGAAGAACTAAGAGGCGTCGTCGACGCCTCATAGGGCCGTCACCGACGCCCTCCCCATGCTTAAAATGTTGAAATTGGTTATGCAAGAAGTATGTATATGTGTATGTATGTATACATGGTTTCAATACGTTTGAGAATTGACAATTACTAATAATGTGCCTTGAGAATTAAATGTGATACGGGTACATTATTGAAGTCTCACCGAGAATTAGTTACTCAGATGAAATGTGTGACTTTAGAAAGATAATGGAATGGAGAGCATATGAGGGTAGAACATAACAAGACTCCATATTATAAATCATGTTTATTTATAATATGTGCTAATGTTACGAATGTATGTGGTGAGCGCAGGTTGTACAGAATCACGGGTCATCAACACGAGGTGTAAGCAATCGAAGACCGAGTCACAAGATAGATTGTACGGGAATGCTTGATTATGTAATTTAGTAAACGTAAGCTATGCTTTTATTTCGTAGATGAATACGAAGGATGCATTATTGTAAAAAAAAGTCATTTTAAAATGAACTTTCAAGTATGTCAAGACGTTTGTAAAGAAAGAAATTTTACAGTACGTATTTCCGTTGTGTCTTTTCAGTTAATGCGTGTTAGGGTCCTACAGTGGCGATTGGTGAAGTCACAGTTTTGAAGATCTACGAATAGTAATTAGTTTAATGATTTTATTTCATACCCATCTTGACTCGCTTGTGTTTTATCTCATACCCATCCTGACCTACTCTTTTTTTATCCACCACTTCATAACTCATCCTAACCTAGTGACTAATTTTGTCTGGAGTGTCTTAAAATTTAAAATACCCATATCAACCTAAAATGGAATGGATGGGCTTGTTTTGCCAGGTCTACTCTAAAACATATATTAACTATAAAAAGCTGAAACCAAACTATATTAACCAATTGTATAAGCTAAAAATAAATGAATTGTATCAATCAAACCAAACCTTCTTAGTTGCTCAAACAACCAACGAATCAAGAAAACAAAACATCACGTTCACAAGAAAAACAAAACACATGGGAGGAAAATTAGGCTTTTATGTTGATTTTGTATGTATAAGTATAATTGACATATTTTTATGTGATCGAGTTAACCCGCTTAACATTTTCTTAACTCGACAACCAAACCGAATAATGTTTTTGAATTTCGGATTTCATCTTGTTCGGGTTAGTTTTATTCTGTTCATATATTAGGTTTCAGTTAAAGAAACTCACCACCAGCATTTCTCCCCTCTTGATATTTAAACATGTGCATAAAAGAAATAAAGTTGCCTCACTCATGTAAAACAAAAGAATATCAAACTAAAATTTATATAATCATCAAAACACGTTAAACGTCATTACAAATATATTTTAAATTGTGCCCTATGGGTCTTCATTTTTTGAATTCTATCCAAAACATCATCTAGAGATATTTTCTTAAGTAAACCTTTCTCTATATAAATCGCTAATGGTTCCTATCACATATAAATCGCTTATGGTTCTATTTACATATCTATTCAAAACCCCTTGGAAATTTTCACTCTCATGGTTCCTATCACATATAAATCGCTCCATAAGTTCAGAAAACAATACAAAACACTTAAACAAAATAAACAATCATGTTCAACCACAATCCATAATTTTCGATTTTAATCTTTAAACATTGAAGCCCTAGTTTTAAATGTTGATTAGTGATGTATTGCGAAATACATCTATTTATCATGTATAGCTTGTATATAATTCGTATCGTTTTGTTTCGTTTTCTTAGGTAGATTAGTATCTTTTGATAGTTTGTTCGTCTACAGGTCCCGGTCGCTGAAAAGTGCATAGAACAGTGTAACTCAGCTGGAAAAGAGCTAACGGTGAGAATCGGGATGAGTCGGAGCTGAACAGGAACGCAAAACGAGGAATTCTGGCAGTTTAAGGCCGTCGCGCCACGCGACCCATGAGAAAGAAGGTCTACGCGTAACGGGTAGCCATTAAATATTGTTTTCTGGATTTATAGCGCCGCGTCGCGCGTAGGGGAAGTGAAAGACACGTCGCGTAACGACGGGGTGCTTGTTCGAGTCAGAGTTGTACCAGCTGCTGGATTGCTGCTGAAATCATATATAATCACCTTTAACTCATAAATAATACCTAGTAACGAATCAAGGGAAGTAGAGGCGAATTCAGGAGCAAAGTTCAGAGCTTTTGAGAGTTTTTGAAGTACGGGAATCATCCGGTTGAGCAGGAAGCGTAGGAAAGAAGACTATTCGGGTTTTGTTTCCCGGTTTTCGTTATTTTCTTGTTTCTTATACTTTGTCCAATGAATTCTTGTTTGATATATTTGTGTTTTGATGTTTGGGATTATGTTTTTTGGCTAAATCTTTCTTTACTACCTAGGTTAGGATGATAGTTTAATAAAGATTGGATTTTTATTCGGTTTATTATTATGTGTATGGATTTTCTTAAAAGTAATCGACTTTGGAATTTTAATTTGAGGCATATGCGTATCTTGTTCTGATTATTGATTAGTTTCTTGTTTCACATAGACCTTGATGAATATCTTTCATAGAATATGTTTGTGTTGATTGTTCGAGTCTTTGCAGGTTCGGGTAGTCTTTGGGTGAATTGGCCAATAACCTTAGAAACAGTAATTAAAAT
The DNA here is from genome assembly GCA_947069175.1 of Scalesia atractyloides. Lineage (NCBI taxonomy): Eukaryota > Viridiplantae > Streptophyta > Magnoliopsida > Asterales > Asteraceae > Scalesia > Scalesia atractyloides. The sequence goes on along the minus strand of CAMTDV010000015.1, from coordinate 19,069,505 downwards.
ATAATTAGAACTTGACATTCTGCTAATCTTGTCGCTGAGAAGCTCGTGTTTATTAATAGGTCTCGGTTTGGTATATAGCTAGGATTAGGTTTTGAGAGAAATCGGTCTTCGTTCACTAATCATATTCGTGTCTGTTAAACCAAGTTAAAACCCTTAGTTGCCTTAGACTTCCGCGCTGAGAGTTAGATTGTCATATTAAGGCACTTTTAAAGAAGTTAGAGGACTGAAAGGAAGTCTAACCAACCGGTAATCGTAACAGCCCTGTAGAGTCTCATAGGTTTCTTCCTGAGAACGGTCGGGAGCTCTTAGTAGGGATTTCTTAGGGTTTAGCACATAAAGATTCCGGTTCTATACCACTTTAGTTCCGAATAGAAGTCCATTCCAAGTTAAACAGGATTCCAGCCTAGGTAGTCGTTCATCATTACAGCATTCAATCTACGTTTTTAGTTGTATCTTAGTTAGCTTTAATTTAATTGCAAATTTAGGATTTTTAGTAACCCCCCCCCCCCTCAAATATAAAAATGGTTAGTGTCGTGTCTGTGTCAATCTAGGTCTAGATAGAGTCGTTAACGTAATTAAATCGAGTCTCGTGGGTTCGATATCCGGACTTACTTAGCTTTACTAGAGTCGATCGGTTCACTTGTCAGTTAGTAGATTAGTCGAGTTTAGAGAGTCCAGAGTATTACTTAGCGTCTAGAATTAGGTTAATTTTAATTGTTTTTATTGAACTACTTTTAGCACATCAATTAGTTATCAACAAAATCATTAACTATAAGTCTAGAACAAGTGAACAACCAAAAAAATCATCATAAAAACCTAAAAAGATGAAACCCTTATACATCTATATTTTCTCCTAATCACCACATAAAACAACAAAAGGCAATAATAAAGAAAGGATGCCCGTTCTAAGTCGAAATTCCGGTGTAATTATGGTCGGAACAATGGGAATTTTGAATTTTCCAACAAAAAACTCGTCTGGTTGTGAGTCGCTTATGTTGTCGCTATCATCTTTGTTTGGGTCGGGATTTAGATTTTGGAAGCCGAATGGGTGGATTAGTTTGGGTTATTTTATTTAGTTCAAAATTTTTGGGTTGGGTTTGGGCTTGGATAGTTGATTTAATAAAAATAGATTGTAGATTGGGCTTAGATTGGGTTAAGTAATTAAATGGTTAAAGAAGAAATATATAAATTGTATATACTTATATATTAATAATAATAATCTGTGTTTTAAATTTTTTTATCTTTTATAAATTCATCAATTTCTTTTTCTGAGGAGGGCGGGTGAAAATTTCCAAGAAGTGCAGTTGTGATTTTCGACGAAAATTAACACTAATTTTTTTCAAGTGGGGTACACCCACCCACAAATGTAGGTAAATCTGCCCATGCACTTATCTAGTTATCTCTCTTTTTTGCCTACTTGGTGTCCACTTTGACAAATGGAAAGAAAGTGTTATCTCCTTAAACCACTTGATAAGAACGAAAAAAGATATGTTAATGCTTTGTAACCCAATTTGCCGACAAAAAATATTATGTATACTTACCCCTTAGACCATGCGCAGTGGCAAAAAATTTGGACGTTTTATGTCAAAACCACGCCCCTCCACGCCCCAAACCACCCCATGGGCGTTTTTATCAAAAAAATTGTTTTGGCGTTGTTTTTTCCATGCCATATTCATTTTGTGTTGGCCAATGACTGTGCATCTCTTTTTGTTTGGCTAATAACAATTTTTTATGGTTTTTTTTATTTAAATTCTATTACACCCCTTTTAACATAATGCACATATCTTCACTACACCTATTTTAGAAAAACGCCCTATATTGCCCATTGCTGATTAGACTGCCACATGACGTAAAACGCTCAAGACTAGGTGTCTTCCACTTCGCATGGTCTTATGTTTTTATGTTGATCATGTATGTATCACTCTTACAAAACTCAAAGAAAAACAATTGCAATACTCCAATATTTTCTATAAAATGTTATGATTGGTAGAATAATATAAATCGATGATGACAATGTAAATAAACATTAATAAAGTTCTGATAATCAAATCTGATTGTATATCTACGTACCCTTATGATATTTCTACGATGTGCACCCCTCACTGCCCATCTATAAAACTTTGTAAAACCTATCGTGTTGTTAGAAAATATGACCGAGCCAATTGTCATCAGAAGTATAAAGTAAAAATAAGAAAAGACACGACGATAATGACAAACTTAGGGGGCGTTTGGTTCGCAGTAATTAAATGGAATTTAAGGGAATTGGAATTTGAATTCCATCTCTCTTAAGATGTTTGGTTCACAGAATTTGATGGAATTGGAATCTCAATTCCAATTTTCACGTGTTTGAATGACAATGGAATTGGAATTTGAATTCGGCACATACGTGAAGGAACTAAAATAAATTCATAGGAATTGTCGACCGTTTCAACCTACACCGATTCAATCCGAACCGTTTCGACCCGTACCGTTTCGACGCGAACCGTTTCGAATCGAACCGTTTCGACACGAAACGTTTCGACCCTTACTGTTTCGAATCTAACGGTTTCGACACGACCCGTTTCCACTCGTACTGTTTTGACGCGTACGGTTTCGACCCGTACCGTTTCGACGTGAACCGTTTCGACGCGAACCGTTTCGACCATACCGTTTCGGCGCGAACCGTTTCGACCGTATCGTTTCGACGCGAACCGTTTCAACCCGTACCTTTTCGAATCGAATCGTTTCGACGCGACCCGTACCGTCTCGACCCGAACCGTTATGACGCGAACCGTTTCGACCCATACCGTTTTGAATCGAACCATTTCAACGTGAACGGTTTCGACCCGTATTGTTTCGAATCGAACCGTTCCAACGCGAACCGTTTCAACCCGTACCATTTTGACCCGAACCGGAGGTTGTGGGTGCCGGGTTGATGGATTCCAATTCATTTGACAACCAAAGACAACAAAAATGGAATTGAGATTCCAATTCCAACAATTTCCAATTCTAATTGGAATGATTAAATTCCAAATGCAATACCTTCAAATTCTAATTCATATACAAAAAATTCCAATTCCAAAACATTCCGTGAACCAAACACCCCCTTAATTACAATATAAAGTACGCCATATACGCTATATATACTGCACATGTTTGATATAAAGTTTTTTATCCTTCTCACAAAAAGAGTTTTCTGATAATCTTGTAGCATAACCCTATATATATTATCAATTTCATTAAGAAGCTCATTTGACTATGACTTAAATGTTAAATAAGGTAAGTCCTCATGAATTCATGTAGAGGATAGTTCACTACATGAAGAGGGTGGATATTATACCCGTGTAACAACGATACATGAAAAATATTATGCACATGCGATAACTTTGGTGGTAGAGCTAACTCCACATATTCCCTCCAAGAAAAAAGGAAATGTGACGATATGGCCAATACTATACGATCATCAACCAATGATGAGCGAATGTGATAATCATGACAATGTAACGATACAATCAATACTATACGATAACCAATCAATGATGAGCCAATGTGATATCAATGACAATGTAGGGCGATACGATAATCAGTCAATGATGAGCGAATGCAATACCAATGACAATGTAACAATACAATCAATACTATACGATGATCAATCAGTGATGAGCCAATGTACTATCAATGACAATGTAACGATACAATGAATCCTAAACCTATATTATAATAATGTTTTTAAAAGCAACATATGTATTCTTATTATTATTATTTAAAAAAATACCAAAATAGCTCTATTTTAAAAGTTTATCCTTCAATTAGAACATAAAATAATATAATCACCATATTGTATCCTTTGTTAAATCACATCTTATTATATGATACATGCACTACATTTTAAGTGACATTTAACAAGTCTTAATAGTTCATTCTTAATTAAACATTTAAGGTCACATTTAAGTAGTCTAGTGGCTCAAACTCTATCAAAGATATGTGACTCATATCTTTTACAAAAACAATTTCACTTGTATTTTTGTCACATCAATTTATGAATTTTACACTTTTAATAAAATATACAAAATGAAAATATTGCTATCAACATAGAACCCAATTGTGCCAATAGGAAAGAAGCAATCTCACCTTATCCACACTCCCACCATAAACCAATTTCACATAGATCATTCACACCCACAAATCCCTAAATATTTTTTGTATATAAAATTTCTATCACATAAAAAAATTCTATCACAATTTCACACATCACCAAAAATGGCCACCATGAACTCAAGTGTATTGGCATGCAACTATTCAGTCTCCGGTGGTCTTGCTTCACCAGAATTCACCTCAAAGCCCTCCTCAGTCAGCTACAAGTTGCCGGTCATCAAGGCCAAGCAGACTGTGAACTCTGACTCCAATGAGCAGTCGCAGCAGGGCCGAAGAGCGGCCCTGCTGTGCCTCGGGGCAGCGCTTTTCGCGACCGCCGCCTCCTCCGCTAATGCCGGAGTCATTGATGAGTATCTTGAGAAGTCCAAAGCTAACAAGGTTAGATTTGTTTGTATCAATTTAACATATTTATGTTTAGATGAATAACTTAAAGACTTTTAGATCATATCTTGGTTTTGTTCTGTTATGAGGTAAAACGGAACCTATAGCCAATATTTTGTTTTTAAGATTTTATAATCTGTTTCGGCTATAAACAGATTGGTTAATTTGATTAACTAATGGCTTTGGACATATGTAGATTCAACTATGTAAGATGATTAAAATATATAGAAATTTTTAATTAATAAAAAAAAAGCGACAAGCCGACAACCAATATGTTATTTATAAAAGATAAATATATATATATATATATATAAACATGTTGGTTTTAGTGTTATAGCCGAACCATATGTGTCTCAAAGGGAGATGTATGGACGGAAGTAGTTTTTTAGTTCTTCTGTTCAAAATGGGGTAGCGGTGTAGCTTGTTAGACCGTTTACCATCTATCCCGGTGTCTCAATTGGTTTAGTTATTCCGATTCGTTAACTTTTTCAATTATTTTTTTAGTTAACTGTTCTCGATTAAACACTAATCAACTTTGTTTTATGTATTAATTTTCAGGAACTAAATGACCAAAAGAGATTGGCTACAAGTGGAGCAAATTTTGCAAGAGCATACACTGTTCAATTTGGAACATGCACCTTCCCCTACAATTTCACTGGCTGCCAAGATCTTGCTAAGACAAAGGTTTGTAGCAACCAAACCTAAATCCTTATTCTTTTTAATGTAATTAATTGTTGATTTAAGTATTAACTTTATTATTATTGTGTTAATGCAGAAAGTGCCATTCATAACAGATGATCTAGAGTTGGAGTGCAAAGGAAAGGACAAATTCAAGTGTGGTTCAAATGTTTTCTGGAAATGGTGATGCATCATTTGAGTCTTTTATGTAAACCATCTTTGTAATCATGTGTCGAAAACTTAACTATTTCCTATCCTATGTTTATATCACATTCCCCTATTCTTTTTGACTTACAACCCTTATCTAACTTTGTTATTGCTCATTACCAACAACCACCAGTAAAAATTCGGAAACTTGTGCGAATGGTAATGTTAGTGTCATCAAACTATTTTGAATAACTGGATTTACTTAGAGACCGTATGAGAAAGTACAATACCTATTGCAACTTAATTTCTCATTGATGTGTCTAACTGACCAATAACGGTCACGCGGATAACATATACTACTATCTGAACAAGACTAACCCATAATATAGGATAAAAGGCATTATAACTTGACAAATCCACACCCTACGAAAGGGGAAACGATGTATACCTACGAGAGTGGTTTCTTAATGACTACCTCGCCTAAGTCCCAATGATGCCAATACCTCTACACTATTTACCATCAATACAACTACCAAGTATAAGTGATTCATTATCAGGTGTCAATCGTGTCAGGTTAGGAGGTTGACGAGTTACGAATTGAATTGTTCAAACTAAAAACAAATCAACCCGCAAGTTGAACCATATTTTCATGTCAAAAAGATAAACCCAAAACCTAAATATTTTTGCGATGTTTTCAAAATAATTGGGTTGGTGGTTGTAAAAAAGGTTTAACGTCTCATAAATAGGTTAGTGGATCGACCTACTTATTTTCGTGATGTTTAAAAATTCACCCCCAAAGTGAGCAATCCAATGAGTTAAAGATTAGACCAAAATAAAACCGATCACTAAATTGCTAAAGAAAATCAATTACATATCTCAATAAGAAGTTTAATTAATAACACATTCAATTTAATTAATAACACATTCAAACTTGTACAATTACAGCAATTAAAATTAGCTATTTTGAGAGAAATATAAAAATACATATTCGGTAATTATATTATAATTAGACATTAAATAAAAACAAAAATAAAAATACCATAAAGTTAGAAAACTAGTTCTTTGCAAAGAAATACATTTGTCCAAACCTGATTTAGTCTACTAACAAGTACATGTCCCCCTCTATATTTCTCATTCTATCAAGAATTCTTCTGCTTCAATATAAACATGAACAGGATTCAACTATTCTGTTGCTTATTAGCTAACTAGAGCGCCCGCTCAGCATCATATCAACACTTTATATCCGATATAATTCATAACGGAAACTATAATACAACCTTCGAAAAAGAGTTACTCGTATATCCGTTTCCTCTTCAAGATGGTTGGCAGTATAGAGACGAACCCAATGAGGAAAAGCACGGATAATGTCTTGAAACCATATAGATCCTTGACCGAATTCAAATCCACAAGAGCGAGCCCAGCCTGAAAATGGAAAAAGTTAACTCGTAAGAAAATTTACAAGTCAAACTTCAATATATGCCAACGTTGTTGAGTATTCATGAAACCTTCCTTGTAATCAAGGGTGCAATAATGACTGAACCAAAGGGTTACTATCATGCTATAAAATGATTGAACCTAAGGGTGCAATAGAGGTCGCCAATTTTATTGGAAAATTAGAAATCGACATATATTGTCTCTAAAATAATACTACAGTGGGATAATACCACAAAAGAAAACCAACATAATTTCTTATTTTTCACAAAAAAAAAAAGTCCCTCAACCTAGTTTTTGTATATTAAAGTCCCTCTCCAACAATTTATGAAAAATACACAAAAAAGCAGCTAAACGAATATGTGTATGCGAAAGTTACTAAACTTGTTTATAGTGCACATACTTTTGATATTCTTTTAGAAAATAATGACTTGTTAACACTCTTAAATTGATTAAAATAAGATGGTATAAACTGTTTTTGCAATATTGTTTAATTAATTTATCAAATATGAACACTTTTAAGAGTTAACAAATAACAAGTCATTATTTAAAAAAAAACACATATGTGCATTTTAGACGTGTTCAGGGACTTTGATTTACAAAAATTAGGTTGGTGCCTTTTTCATGTATTTTTAATGTTGGACTTTTTCGTGAAATATTAATAAAAAAGATAATGTTTTCTATGAGATTAATCAATGCAAGACAATAATTTTGAAAGCATACAGAACATCAATTTGAAACGAAATCACTTACTCTGACAGTAATATACGCAGCTGGAATAAGGCCAACAACTGTAGCCAAAAAGAATATATGATATGGTACATCCACAATTGGTGATGCCAAATTTATAAAAAGATTCGGCAAAGTTGGTGTTATCCTCAAAAACAGCATGTAATTCAGCAACTTGTCTCTACGCTTTGCTATCTAGCATTAAAACTGAAAGGTTAGCAAACAGCATAAGTGCAGAGGTGGGTCATAATGTTTACTTTTTCGAACAAGACAGATCGAATTAACAAGCAGCAGTCTTGTCCAGAAAGTTCACTTTCTGTAAAAAAAGTTGTGTGCTGAATACGATCACAGCAATGGTTTTTTCAAACTAATCTTATTGTTTCAATTAGGGCTGTAAACGAACCGAACGAACAGTCAAACACAAACAAGGCCTTGTTCGTGTTCGTTCATTAAGGAATGGCCATGTTCATGAACGGTTCACGAACGCTTACCGAACGAGATTTTTCTTGTTCGCGTTGGTTCGTTAAGGAAACAAACATGTTCATTCACACTTACCGAATGCAAACGAACACAAACAAATGTTCATGAACATAAATAAACACAAACAAACGTTATATAAACATTTTAAAATGAAATCTACATTTTTTATCAGAAAGGTTACGAAGAATCCACCAGAAATAAATAAGTACTTAACATAACTATCCGAACATAGTTGACATAATTATCATACATGTAATTAACACAAATATTAAGAAGATTGTCAAGCTTTAACACAAATTGAAATTAAAATGATCAAATGAGGTATGTTGGCGGAAATGTGTAGTATAACAATGGTTTCAAATTTTTAAAACTAAAACAAATAAAATATAATACAACATAAAAAACTTTCAAAGAACAAACACAAAATGAACACATTACCGAACGTTCACGAACATAAACAAACGAACGCAGCCTCTGTTCATGCTCGTTTATTAAACTTGTCGAACTAAATTTCTTGTTCGTGTTTGTTCATTTAATAAACAAACGAACATAAACGAACTTCCCGCTGAACGTTCGATTCGTTTATAGCCCTAGTTTCAATAGTATAATTTAAGAAGATTTATGTATCAATATATACAAGGGCAACTCTCGACTTGTTCAACATGTTGACCCAAGAATAAGTAATGGAAAAAATTGCCTCCTCTACGTAAGGGATACATATGTGATTCAGTGGAAGTTGAAAGCGTTTTTTTTTATACATACCTCTGCTTGAAACAATTTTAACTTTGCGGGCCATAGCCAGTAGACAATAGGCCTTCCAATTAGCTTTGAGAGGAAATAGCAAGATGATGCACCAGCAGTGGAATTAAAGACAACCAAGAAGATGCCTTTAATAACACCAAAAAGGGCTCCAGCAAGTAACGACATGAAAATGGTTCCGGGAATCATAAATGTCTGCATGAATATGTATGTGGAACAGTATCCCAGCATGAACTTTGTTGGGTGAATGCTTGCATATGTTCCAAGCTGATCTCTGCCCAAAAAAAAACATGTTTTTCAATCATTTGCATTTTGCTGAAATGTTTGATATGTTTTAAGAGTAAAATGTCATTTTCATCCCTGCGGTTTGGCCAGTTTTACAACTTTCGTCCAAAGGTTTGTTTTTCCGCATCTGGATTCAAAAGGTTTGAAATCTTGCCATTTGCATCCGGCTCGTTAACTCCGTCCATTTTTATCCGTTAAGTCAGAGGTATTTCCGTCTTTTTTATTAACTTAAAGGGCAATTCGGCCTTTTTCAGGGGTATTCGGTCTTTTTATATAAAGTGAAAAAGACCAAATTGCCCTTTAAGTTAGCAAATATACGGAAATACCACTGACTTAACGGAGAAAATGGACGGGGTTAACGAGCCGAATGAAAATGGCAAAATTTCAAACCTTTTGGATCCAGATGCGGATAAACAAACCTTTCGACGAAACTCCTAAAACTGGTCAAACCTCAGGGACAAAAATGGCAATGTACTCTTGTTTTAATGATTCTTTGATGACACCTAAGGTGACTTTATGAATTTGCAGGGATCTGCATATATGCAAGAGATGATAGTTGATAAACTAGAAACAAAACACGAATGAGACAAGAGTTCACAAGTTATACTATTACAGAAGTCAGAACTAGAACTGTAACTGTAATAAAAATAAGTCTTCTATCCCTGCACGTCAGAGAGGAGGTGAGCTGACAGTACAGTGCATGTTTGTAAATGTTGAAAGGATTTCAACGGGTTAGCACCTTTCTCTAACACACATCACATGTGCAGTAATATTACTATGATGATAACTTACTGTTTTTAATTTTTTATAGGTTTATTGTCTATAAAACATTTATTTAATGTATGAATAATGTTGCTATAGCTAATGACTGTATACATATCATATTTACAGTGATATTACTATGATGATAAGTGATAACTTATTGCTTCTATAGGTTTATTAGTCTATGTAAGATTTATTTAATATATGAATAGTGTTGGTTGGACATCACTATAACTTTTTACTGCATTATGTATATATACAAAAGCACCTTTATCCCAGATTTTCAATATAAAGAAAACTTGTAATATGTTACTACCCTTGGATTTTTCTACAGAATATAAGATTTTAAGGTTGTAACATACTAACATAAGAATTTGAAGTAGATATTCTCTAAAAATCCTTTGGTATGAATGGGAAAAACATGCCTGATACTGCTAATGTTGACAGATCAGACAACCATTTTACTCAATAATAGACTGATGTTTCAAACATGACAAAATTGTCACTACCTTGGTATTTGGCCTGTAACTGGCCCATTCCTAAATATTAAAAGCAAGTGCAAGCAACAAAAAAAAAGTAAGACGAGGCAGTATAACTATCCACAACTTTTCTAAACTGCAACCCTAATTTAGAAATTAACAGATTACTATTGGGAATGACTAACACTACAAGATATAGCCTGTTCTGTAAAACTGATGGAGATATACAAAAGATAAGAGGGCCAACTACCTAATCAACCAGAGAAAAAAGAAACATAATCATGAGTCATGACAAGAGGTTGCCATTACAGTTGATGCAAAGAACATAGAAAACCATAATGAGAGTTTTGGAATGCACTAATATCTAGTAAAAATCATGTGAAATGTGTTAAAGCAGAAAGATGAAGAAAACTCCTAGATGCACAAAGATTTGTTAGTCTAAAGTATGTTCTTAATCTAGTCTTTAAATGTGGCTTATGATTCAGTCAAAAATCTAATCAAATTACGCCACAGAACTTTGGAATATTGTTCTTGGTACAGTCAGATATCTCAAAAGGTCACTGTGCAAAATAGAATCTTGTTGAAAGGGAGCAGAGTCAGAGCCTTCACTAAGACCATGGGGTATGGTTCCCCCTTCCCCCATGGCACCAATGTGAGATCGGGGAGGGGGGGGGTGTTCCCGATCGGGGAACTAGTCCACCTCACCCTCCCGGTCCACACCCCTTCGTCTAAAAGAAACCTGAAAACATAGTCAGATCTACTAATGCTGATTGGGCAGGTTGTACCATCACACATGGTCAGTACATCTTAAAAGTTTGTTCATTTACAACCTGGCCATCAACATGCAAACATCTTAACCAACCAAATAATATTTCATTCACAGCAAGTTAAAGATGAATGGCATCTAATACCTATGCTTCAATTTGCAGAGTACCACACTACCACCACTTTTACGTTATTTAATCCTCTATAATCCAACTAATGTCTGTTATATAAAGTAATCACATCCGTTTCCAGATTATTTCATTGACGTCCAATGACACATTATTACTCTATCGATCTCGTAATGAACATTAACGAACCTAAACTTCAATCATAAATTCACATTCAAAATTTGTATCTAATTGTGCTCTTCTGTCCTAGCATATTTATACTAGTATTTTGTAAAGTAAACGTCACATAACTCCACCACAAAAACAATAGTTCAAGCATAATTCAAATTACTACATTCAGATCAGCAATAGTTATAATTATAAAACCTAGTAATTCAGATCCGTATACGTACTTGAGGATCCGCAGATCCGAAATTGACCGAGGCGACTTAAGTTTCCCATACACCGCAGCTGGCATTGTCTGATAAATACAAAACAAACCGCTAGCAAACACAAAAAACACACCGAACGCCACCGCAAACTCCGATCGAGTCAACGGAAACCTCCGCTCGAATTCAACACCTACCGGCTTCTTACTAGTCGGTGAATCCTCCGCCATCTCCACATCTCTATCGTGATCCGCCACCTGAATCCTCGGTGCCGCCATCACGATCCACCACAACCACAACACAACAGATCCGAACCGAATTACACAATAAACACACCGAATTTGATGACAAACACAGCGAATTGTAACCAGAACACTCAATCTTCATTGTAAGATGATAATAACGATGATATTGATGCCATTAACGGTGAAGATAGGATTGATTTGGATGAATTAGGGTGTTACATTGATTTGAGGAACCCTAGATTGGTGAAAAGTGGAATTGATTTTGACTAAATTGATTTGGTGAAATGGATTTAGGATATGGAGTCAACTAGCGAAACCCTAGGAGAAAGGGAGATTTGAATCTAGGGTTTGTGAAATGTGTGATATTGTAGGTGATAATAATGGAAGCCTGCTACAAATGTTGAAATATTGTGATTTTCCGGATCTGAGATTTGGAGGATATTTTTGTATGTAACGTGTGAAGAGAATTTTAGCATGTTGGTTGTATTAAAGTTAGACGTGAGGGTTTATTATTCCTCGTGTCTAGTAACTTAGACACAACGTTGTAATTGTTAGACGTAATATCATAACTAACTAAAATTTTAGGTAATGTTTGTTTCATGTATTGTAATGGAATTAGAATGAGAATTCATGCAGAAATTGAAATTTGATTTGTAATTTAGGTGTGTTTGGTTTGCAAACAACAACAATCATACCCCGTAAATCCCGCAATTAGCAAAGTTAATGGTAAGGTATGGAGAGGGTGAAATGTAGGCAAACCTTACCTCTATCGTTGAGGATAGAGAGGCTGATTCTAGAGAGATCCTAAGCTCTATAACAACAAGCACTAAAAGAGTACCAAAAAACTACCCGAGACAAAAGCAGTGATGAAAGCAAAAACAACAGAGTGAAGGTAAATATAGCATTATAGAGAAACATACTCATATGCATATACATATACATATAGTAAGATAATCACCCTCCAAGACCACCTACAGTGTAGATAAATTTATACCCCATTTGACAACACCCAATCACATCAAACCTAACCTCTAAAACTCTTTAACTTTAATCTTATGTCTTCACGGACCATGCCCCTAGAGAGGTGCGATTCTATAAAATCATGCATAATCCACTCCTACCATCTACGGTGAGGGTTTCCACTACTCTAGCTAGGGTCGTTGCTTGCCTCCCTCTCATATACCCAAACCATCTCAATCTCCCATTTTTTGTGTTTGTTTTACAAAATGAAATGAAATTTGGATGGAATTGGAATGTAAATTCGCTTCCTTATGTTGTTGTCTAATTCCAACTAGTGGGTTACCACCCGCACTTTGCAGCGGGTTCAAACCATAGATTAAAAAACAATCATGAATGGACATTTTATGTAAAGGTAAAAAAACCATGCCACAAAGGTCACAAAAAGTTATTGGTTCAGTCCGTAATGGTATCGACACTCGTTATAACCAAAAATAAAAAGAATACTTGCGGCAAGTTCCAAACGTGAATAAAATAACCTACTTACGACGGTACATACGAAAGTTAGAAAGACTTCACATTTAGAAAAAAAAGAGTAAAAGAAACGACAAAAAATAAGTAAACGAAAAAAAATAAAAGTTTAAGGTCTAAATAGTAATTACAATAAAATGTGAAGGGAAAAACTAAAGTTTAGGGTCAAATAATGAATGTAATAAAGTGTAAGGGTTGAAAATCATAAACAATTATTAAAATTAAGGGCCTATTATTTGGGGTTGTATGATAAACTTATTAAAAATTAGAAGGTGTAAATGAAAATTCTAGCATAATGGCATTTCAGTGATTAAATCTAAAAGTAAGGGTTTTTTGTTTACTGTAGCTAATAATGTAAATTAATATATTGTACAATTTACTTTTTTATTAAAACCAACAAAATAAGGAATAAAATCAACATTTTAATTCTATTAAGATTTTAGTCAATTTGTAAAATGAACACTACTTTAATATATATTTTTTAAAACATATATAGTGATGTGTTATACTTGAATTGAAAATGACTTTTTTAATATTATGGTGTGATATTGTTACAAAAATCACGAAGTGTATAAAAGTTATTTAAGTTTAAAACAAGATTAAACTGCCAAATGGTCCTTAAGGTTTGGTCATTTTTGGCATTTTAATCCAAAACTCAAACTTTTGAATGTGGGTTTCAATTTTATTGTCATTTTTATCTAAAATCAAAATCTGGTCAGATTTTGCAGTTAACATCCAATTTTTTTGTTTTTAATGAAGGGCAAAATTGTCTTTTTACGTTTTATTATAACAAACTAAAAAATCTGACCATTTTGTCCTTCGTTAAAAGGAGGAAAAAAGACAAAAAAACCCGATGTTAACTGAAAAATATGACCAGATTTTGATTTTGGATGAAAATGTCAACAAAATCGAAACCATAAAGACCCACATTCAAAAGGTTTGAGTTTTAAACTAAACTGACAAAAGTGACCAAACCTCAAGGACCATTTTAGCAGTTTACTCTTAAAACAATTAATGCAACTTTATTAAAACCCAAAATGACAATAAAGAAGTTTGGTACCATTTTCTTTCAAACATTTTTAACTTGATTTTCCCCGTTTTATTATTAATTTAGTCTTAACCATTGAAACTGATAACTCATAAACGTGGATCCTTGAGAGCCCTCTTCTCTATTCAGTAATATATATATAATAAAATACAATCTCCTAATTTAAGAAGAGATTACAATTGATTTTATCTAAGGCCACAATATATTTACCATTACATCCCCGCAGTCGAAGCGGGAGGAGACTAGATGCTAAGACTGGACATAAAATCTTCAAATAATAGACGAGGGAGCCCTTTGATGAAGATATATGCGACCTCGTATCTGGAAGGAACATGTAGAATGCGCATTTGACCACGCTGAACTTACTCACGCACGAAGTGGATGTCTAATTCAATATGCTTGGTGCGTTGATGCTGAATGGGGTTACCAGAGAGATAAATGGCACTGACATTATCGCAGTATATCAAGGGGGCACAAGTCAGCGGGCGATGAAGTTCGAGGAGGAGATTCCGTAGCCAGAAAATTTTAGCAACTACATTAACAACACCGCGATATTCAGCCTCGGCACTAGAACGAGAGATAGTGGGTTGCCGCTTTGAGGACCAAGAGATTAGGTTATCACCAAAATAAACACAGTAACTGCTGGTGGAACGCCGAGTGTCTGGGCAGCCTGCCCAGTCGGCATCTGTGTATACGAGAAGATTGGGATTGAAAGACGGCCCGAGAACTAAGCCAAATGAAGGTGTCCCTTTAATGTAACGAATGATCCTCTTTAAAGCATTCCAGTGATTCGTTTTGGAGCATGCGTATGAATACATATATGTTGAACTGTATAAGAGATAGCTGGTCTGGTAAAGGTTAGGTACTGTAACGCCCCAGCCAAGCTCCTATATAAGGTCAGGTCAGGAAAGTCGTGTCACACCCTAATTTCCACGTAAGTCCCGGTGGGCCCGGTGGGGAGTATTGTGATGTATGTTGATATCATCATAACCAAACAATACAGAGTAACACAACGGAAGTCTTGGAATACACTTACTATTACAAACGTATTGTCCAAAGTTCAAAGATAATATACCACGCTTGTTATAGATCCACAGGCGGATCGAAAATGTTACAATAAAAGGAAGTTTAACAGACTATGGGCTTTCTATGCAAAGGAGTTTCAAATTCCTCTTAAGCAATGTCGAGCACTTCCAGCCTATTTCGTAATCTTGCTACCTGAGCTTAGTCTTTTGAAAATACTTCAGTTTTCACTGGTAAATACAAATAACCGACACGTTTTGAAAACATTTAAAAATCATTTTATGTACGCATTGGTACATGTATTTTATAAATAACTTGGGATAAACTATTTCCCATGTTATCAGTTTTACATGCTAATAATACATTTAGGGCCCGGAAACTATGCCGAGATCATGATTAATCGACATGCCACTTTAACCTTTATAAGGTATAGGGTGAAAATAAATATAATATGCATTAGCATATGACAGGTGTATGCCTACACCCCGTGCTTAAGTCGTGGCCATTTGCAATTAAATGAGCCGAGGATATCCAGTACACGGTCACATTTACCCCCGATGTTTAATATTAAGCAATACGATTTAAAACGGATTATTTGAATTCCCGACACATTGGTCTTTGATCCCATATCCGACCATGCGGTAATATTATACCGTATCCCAAGCTCGTATAGGGAAAATATGTTAAGAGTATTTACCTAGCATAGCAAATTCTTTAAACCAAGAAAATAAGATAAGCACAGCTGTATATATAATAACTAGCTTGTATGCAATCTATCGGAAGTCTCTAGTCTGGAGTGAATGGTATTATTAACCAATTAGAATGTTAACGGGTCTTATTCAAGTCATTGACTTAGACCGGTTAACTTAAATTATGAAATCGGTACGACACGCTAGATTAAGCGGTGACCGGAATAGAATGCAATTTAAACCCGACAAGTACTAAGACTTATATAATATGGGTAAACTATTTACATTCTGGAATTTGAAATAAAAATGATAAGGTTAAACCCATTTCGGTTAACTGACATAAAAAGTCTGCATAAGCTTATCCGTACGCTTAAATGCGATACCGGGTAACCGGATGAGTTATGAACAAGTTCTACATGCCAATATACTTTGAATAAGTTGTGATATCAGTAGGATACCAACTTGTATGTCCGTTATGGTTTTGAAAGAAAAGTATGCCTCATAAGGGCGTTTAAGTCATTATATGACTTTATATACGTTTTATTGTTATGATCATAAATATTCTGGAAAAGTACTTAGTTTGTGATATAATATAAGTAGGATATCAAATATATGTGTGGTTTGTAGTTTAGGACCAAACTATGCACCGTAGGGACATTTTGGTCATTTCACACATAGTTTAACAACTTATTTGGGATTCAGGATTTGTAATATGTACCTACTGTAAAATCATTTTAAATGAGTCATAAAGTCAGTAGGTAACAAGTTTTGGTAGTCAAGTATGGTTTAAAACCATACTATGCGCCGAAACGACGTTTATGTCGCTGAATGACGATTTAAGCGTTGTTTTAGTGAAACTGGAGTTATGACCAGGTTTGTATAACCAAGATATGTTATTTAGTATAACACATCAGTAGATAAAAGATTTTATATAAAAAGCTTGATTAAAACCAATTTACGTGCCATAAGGGCATTATTGTCATTTACTGACATATTACAAGAACTTGTGTTTAAACTCAGAATGTAATCTGACTCGATATCCCAAATATTTCTAATTATGATATTATATTAGTAGGTTACAAGTTTGATATGATAATTACGTTTAGAAATCGATTTAGACACCATAAGGGTATTTTAGTCCTTTAGAAGCATTGTTTGCAATATTTGACAAAACGTAGTTTATGATCAGAATAGTAACCTCATGATATGTTAATTAAGCTAAAATATAAGTAGGTAATTCATTTACATGTTCTTTTTTAATTAAAACCTCATATTTAACAAAAAGGGTATAATGGTCAAAGTATGGCACAATGAAGCACTAATGCATAAACTCATATTCTGATTATAATCTTGTAGTATGACCTTATAGGGTTATACTACATTATATTAGGATCATAATGCAACTTAAAGTCAGTAGCTAAAGTTGCTAAATCGATTCATAATCGAAAGTCAAAGCAGAAGTCAAACTTCATGACTTTCAGTTGCAAATCGACACTAAGACTGAGATTAACGAGCTGACATGTTTACACATGTTCTATTATTTATTACCAAGTTATTTTAAGTGTCAAAACATTTTTATAACATGTATAAACTCATATTATGAGTTTTATAAAAATTTGACCCATTTGACTTTTAATGATTTAACTTTGACCCATCAATAGGTCTAGTAAACGTGATCTTTAGGAGGTGCCCTTTTAAGGGACTAACACCTACCTAATTACAATTAGTTAGCCATGTTCGATTCGAACAATGGCTGGACCATAATGGTGTTAACCGAAAGTCAAAGCGTTACTGCGATAACGCTTGACTTTTGGCTTTATAGCCTAACAAAATGAAATGAGAAGAGATGGAACACTTACAAGTGATCCAAAGAAAGACTATAACTCAGTTGAGATGCTCCTTAGCTCAGGAACTTCCAATTAGAGTAGTAGAGGAGAAAGAAGAGGATGAGCAAGGAAAAATGGCTTAAGATGTATGATATTTATAGCCAAGGGAGGAGTATGGAGCTGATGCCGGGTGTTAGAGGTGTTCCAATAGGTCTCCAAGTGGCTAGGGACGTGTAAGAAGCAGCCCAAGTGTGGGAAAACGCGAGAGGGGTAGCAGCATTGCAAGCTGCCAAGGAATCTGCCTCTGGCAGTCCCTTACGGACCGTATGGCATAGTGCTTACGGTCCGTAAGGACCTCTGGCGCCCACTGTTTTCAAACTGGTTACGGACCGTATGGGATAACCCCTGTGGTCCGTAACCGTCTTTCTGAAACAACATTTTCCCTTGGCTTACGGTCCATAACCATATATGGTTACGGTCCGTAAGAGTCACTCAGAGGCCAAATTAATGGCATGTTTAACATATATGGTCCCTCTACTTCATAGTTGTCGTTCAGAGATTATCATAATAACATAATGGCAACTCCAGTCCCTCTCGTCCATAATTTGGCATACGAGGATCAGTTGGACACATGTCGGTATATTACCGGTCACGAATTTTCGAGGTGTTACAAGTCGGCACCTACATTGGACCCAAGTTTAGATTTTGTGTCAACCGGGGTAGATACAAGGTTGCAAGATTGCATACACGCTCGTTCGATGATATCCTGAGCATATGCTTGTTGAGAGAGAAACATAGTATCTTTGGTGCGGGTGACTGAGATGCCGAGAAAGAAACTAAGAGGGCCAAGATCTTTCATGGCAAATTCATTTGCAAGTTAAGCCATGAGATTATGTCTGAGCTGAGGAGAAGAGGTGACCAACAAGATGTTATCGTGTAACACTACGTGATTTTACGTCCAATTTTATTTCGACATGTGTCCCGGTAATCTTCGTTTGAAGTACGTATAAACGGGAGGGACCAAAGTCGCCAATTCGCTAAATTATAATCACTATTTAATAGTGAATGGAAGTTGAGGCGCCAATATGTAAAATGCCAAATTTCTAGTTTCTGGAAGGTGGATGCGGACCGCAGACCGCATGACAATTGCCATACGGTCCGCAAGGACCTGCCAGCGAGCAGAAATGTGGCAGCAGCCTGCTCTGCCACCTCTTGTCGCCTTGCCACCCTCTTTGTTGGTTCTTACACGTCCATGGACACTTGTTGACGTCCTATAACACCTGGAAACCCCTCCTAGCTCATCCTTAGCTTTAAGAGGATATTTTTGGTGAGTTGCAACAACTTACATGCACTTTAACTCACCAAGTTCATCAAAGAGAAGCTCCTGGTCATTTTCAAGCATTCCTTTCTGCTCTTAGCAACCTTTGGACCTTGTGTAAGTGTTCAAATTCGTGCTAAGTCTTTTACATTAGGATTTAAGCTAAGGTCAAAGTCTTGACGTAAAAACGCCTTGACTTTGAGCTAAGACCATGATGGTCCAGCCATTGATCGTAACGAAAGTGGCTACGTGATCATAATAAGGTAGGTGTTAATCCCTCAAAAGGGCACCTCCAGATTACCACGAATTCTTGACCAATTGACGAGTCAAAGTAAAAGTCAAGAAAAGTCAAACTGGCCAGATTTCATAAAATTCATAACTGATTATCTAGATGTTATAAAATATGTTTTGATGCATAAACAACTTATAAATGAGTGTTAGAACTTATATAAACTGATTTGACTCGTCAAGTCTCGGTTTAGGGTCGGTTCGCAACCGGAAGTCGTAAAGTTTGACTTCTGCTTTGACTTTCAGTTCTGACCCGATTTAGCTAGTTAATCTACTTACTTTAGGTCACTTTAAAATCATGATTTAGTATAGTATAACTTCCTAAAGTTATACTACATGATTCCTTAGCAATCTATGCAAGTTCCGCTAAATTACTTAAACTTTGCAAAAAGTCCCTTTTTGTACAAATCAAGGTTTTAAACATCCATACATATAAAAATATGTTATAAACTGATTTGTGAACATAAGTGAATTATAATGATGTCAAAAATCTAATCATAAAGTAAATTTTGATAAAACGACATAATACATATTTTTAAATGACTAAAATGCCCTTTTCGGCATTTTAGATCAATTGAACATGGTTTTATCACCTAAAGGAAATACCTACTGATGTAATAGGATATGTAGGACATGTTGGGATATTTATTCAGATTATAAACTGAATGGAGGTCTAAGGTTCGTTAAATGCAGATAAAAGACTAAATTACCCTTTTCCCACAAAATAACTTTAATCAAGGTTTTCGTAACCAAATATTTTATTAACTGATGTAATATGTTTAATAACATATTTTGGTTATATAAAACAGGTCATAACCTCAGTTTACCTTAAACATCACATTTAACGGCATTTATCGATTTTTACGCCTTTTCGGCACATAGTATGGTTTAAAACCATAATTATGAGTCAAGACTTGTTACCTACTGATTTATGAACATAATTTCAATAATTTTACAGTAAGTAGAGGTCCCGAACTCAGAATCCCAATTATGGCTTCAAAGCTATGTGTGAAATTACTAAAATGCCCATATGGGACGAAGTTTAGTTTAAAACTATCAAACACACATATATTTGATATCCTACTGTTATAACATCATAAAATAAATATTTTTACAAAATACTATGCACCTTGACATCAGATTCTTTATAAACGTCCTTTATAAATTACAAAATGACCAAAATGCCCTTATAAGGCATAATTTGGTTTTAAATACATTACGAGCCTATATTTTGGAAACCTACTGATTCAATAACATATTTTAAACATAATAGCACATGGAACTTGTATATGACTCTTTTGGTTACCCAGTTACGCTTATACGCTTACGGTTAAGCATACGTAACTAGTTTACGTAATTTAGCCGAAACAGGTTTAACGTTGTCATCTTATTATCAAAATCCAGAATGTTATTGGTAAACCCATATTATACAAGTCTTGATACTTGTCGGGTCCAGTTAACCTTCTATTCCGGTCACCGCTTAATGTAGCGTATTGTACCGTAATTGTTTAAACATAAGACTAGCCGGTTCAAGTCTAAGACTTAACTAAGGACCCGTTAGCATTCTAATTTGGTTAATAATACCATCACTCCAGACTAAACGCCTTCGTGGTAGATTGTGTCTGTGCTTGTCTTGATTTGAGGCTGAGTTTTGACTCTTAAAGACTTAACCTCAGGTAAATACATTTAACTTATTTTCCCTATACGGGTTTGGGATACGGTAAACTATTATTTTTTGGTCGGGTATGGAAATCATGATTTATCCAGTTGTGATAATTAACTAAAATACATAACCCGGTTTTAATCCATTTTGTCTGAAACTAAAACATTATGGGTGGGCTTGACCGTGTCTGGGATATCCTTGGCTCACTAAAGTGCTAGTGGCCACGACTTATAGCATAGGGTGTAGGCATACACCGGTCAATTGCATTATTATTATTATCTGCTTTTTGTGTGAAAATTCAGAAAGTGGTGTGTCAGTCGATCATGTCTCGGTTTCTATACTAGGCTCCATATGTAAAAGACAGACATGTAAAACTGTATACAAGGTCATTTTTACTGTCTTAAGTTATTTATAAAAATGTGCCTAGTGCACCTAAAACCATTTCGAAAGGATTTTCAAAATGAGTCGGTTGAATTGTATTTACCAGTGTAAACTGACGTATTTTCAAAAGATCAAGTTACAGGTACAAGTAAGAAATAGGCCGGAAGCTGCGGGGCATTAATACAAAGGAGTTGAGACCTTTTGATTGTGCCTGTAGAGTCTGTTATCCTTTTGTGTATGTGTATTTCTGATCCGCCTGTGGATCTTGTTACAAGCCTTGTGTATATTTGTATTTGAACACTTGGACACTTATAGTTTGTAATAGTTTTATTTTACTCCAAGACTTCCGCTGTGTTGCTCTATGTTTTATTTGGTTATGATGATATCAACTTTACGTCACAATACTCCCCACCGGGCCCACCGGGATAAACGTGGAAATCGGGGTGTGACAGGTTGGTATCAGAGCCAACGTTTGAGGGAATTCAACACCAGTCTTTAGTGTTTGATCCCAAACGACACAACAACACATTCCTTAGACTCTCGAGTGTAGGCTATGACCTAGGATTGTTCATTACTTTATTTTTTTTATATTATTTTCTGTCTTGCTGTGTTTTAACTTATTTTTGAAGAAGGAAATATGCCGCCTAAGTTTTCTCGCGGAGCAAAAGGAAAAGTCCTAATGCGAGGCGGGTCATCGGGCCAAGGACCATCCAACATCCACAACTATAACCCGTATGAAGGATCGGGTGATTCTTCATCGCCCTGGGAACCATACCGCCATTCTATCTCCCATGCATACTCACCACTACCAAACTCCCACCACTCTTATAATAGCCACCACTCCCATCACTCTTATTCCCATTCTTTCCAGGGTAATTATAACACTGACATCCGCCTACTTTCACCCTCTGTTACCCCTCCCGAGGATTCCCCTAAACCTATGGAGGAAGATTCTGACCCGGAAATGCCTCAAACAGGGTCAATGGGGCACCCAATTGAACTGTCGTGCGGTTCAAATTCATATGCTGGAACCCCACAACACTACCCCGATGATTTCCAAGAAAGATGGGGACGATATGTCTTCTTCAACACCCCATCATACCACAACACACCCTCCTACCATACTCCTCAACCGGAAGTACCTCCGCCTGAGGAGGTACCAATGCAATAGGTGGAGCAACCGCAGCCACCAAGAAGACGTGGGGCGCGCATGTCTGTGTGCCTAGGACTGAGGGTAGGGTCGCTTTCACCTAACCCTTACCCAACTATCCCTGAGGACCCATAAATGGGTGGACCCTCTCACACTTCACAATTTTGGACACCTTCCACAACCTGCAGTTTAGCCTTTGCCTCAACCACTACAATCCACTATTGGGCCTTCGACCCAACTACTACCACTTCCACCATCGGGTTTTGAAAACCCAATTCCCTCTATCCAGATTCGTCTGGATATAACCCATTTGTTTCTTCTTCTGGCTTGCCTAACTATATTCACCAGGCACCATCACAAGATCCCTATGTTGAAGCAGTTGCATTCAATGATCTTTACCCTTCTCCTTTTCCACCATACTCCACCAAACCTTACTCAGCTGGTGGATATCCCTTTTATGGGTACCATCCTTCTGGTGCACCTCCTCCCTATGTATACCAACATCCGGGTGCACTGCAGCCGCAACCTCCACCACCACAGCAACAGCAGCCTCAACCTCCAACGCCAGTACTTGAGGCTATGCAAGAAACGTTGGAGCAGATAAAGGAATTCCAGCGAAAGACTGAAAAATCAGAGAAGAATAACAAGAAATATTTAAAGAGATTTTTGAGGTTGATAAAAGGGAAAAAGAGTGATTAAACCCTTGTATTTTATTTATGTAATTTTATATTTCCAAGAAGCCCCTGTGTGGACATTGTCTTTACTTAGTCCCTGCGTGGACACATTTACTTTAAGTATTAGCCCCTGCGAGGACAAGTTTTATTATTTAAAAAGTCCTAATTTCTAGGCATTATTGTAATGGCAACGTTTTAAATTTAATGAAGAAATTTTGGAATTTGCTTTACTTTGCTTCATCCGTTGTTCAAAGCAAGCGTCTTGATTTTAATTCGAAATTTATGATCTGCGAAATATTTCAAAAAAAAGATCATCTTGATGGTTTTACGCTCGCCAAGTGATGATGTCACATATATTGGCAAAACGATAGATTGAATTTATTGGTGCTCTACAATGATAGTTAAGGTTGAGTTTTCCCTTCTATCCAGAGGTGGTGAACTACGTTCTAAGCCTCCTAGTCTGACTGATCGAGACTAGCTTCTTAAACCATTTCAAGCCTTTACTCTAAAAGTTAACATCTTTAAAGTGTTAATACTCCTAGGTAGTGTGACTTGAGGAACCACACGAGCCGTCAAGATAATGGACTATGTCCGAAATATAATAAGCCTAAGTGATCAATTTGATCCTGGCTAAATATCATCCATGTGATGATACTGTCTTTTAAACATCCATTAGTGATGTATTACTTATAACATCCATTAGTGATGTATTGCCTATAGGTTATATGTTTGTCCATTAGTGACAATAACAAATGTAGTCTACGACTCTCTGTCATGAGGTAATAAATTCCGTTCAAACCTCGAAGCCATTTGTGCTACTCTTATTTTGTCCTTTGTGACAGGCCGTTTGTGCCATATAATTCACCCCCATAAACTTTACAAGTTTACATGGTTTAAATTATACCATGCCATACATTATGTTGCAAGTCATCGAGTATGTATGACTAATTAAAACTTATAATAATATTATTTTAGTTTCATCGGACAAAATGGCTCACTCTGACGATGCAAGTAGCCACCACAATGATAGCGACCACAATAACGCGAATATAGTTATAAATGAAGAGGACTTCCAGGTTCGCATAGACATAGCCGTGGGAAAAGCTATGGAAAAAGCCCTTGAAAAATTTAAAGTGTCAAGCGCTACTCATTCTAAGACTGCAACGAATTCTATCTCGAAGCCTTCTCACTCTGATAAGAAGGAGAGTTCTGTGCATTCCTCAAGTGTGAGGAATGAAGCCAAGAAGCAGGAGATCCTTGACAAAACTAATGCTTCAAAAGATGGTTGCTCATATAAATATTTCGTCTCGTGTAAGCCGCGAGACTTTAATGGCGAAAAATGAGCTGTTGAGACCTGAGGTGGTTAGATGAGATAGAAACAGTAGTGGATATAAGTGGTTGTGTTGAAAAGGATGTTGTTAAATTTGCTTCCCAGTCTTTCAAGGAAACGCTCTAATTTGGTGGAAAGCTTTGATGCAATCAACGGGAAAGGTGCATTTATACAATCTGGGATGGTCCAAGTTCGTGGACCTATTTAAAGACACCTACTATCCACGTCACGAGGTGGAGAAGATAGAAATGGATTTCATAGCTCTCACCATGAAAAATCTCGATTGTCGGAAGTATGTCACCGATTTTGATTCTTATTCCCGACTGGTGTCTTATTTGGTTACTCCCGAGCCTAAACGCATTGCGCGTTTTATCAATGGATCGGCTCCGGAGATAAGGGTTTTAGTTAAGGCTGTTCAACCTAACACCTACAAATCAGCAGTCGAACTGTCTCTTTCCCTCACCCAAGACTATGTGAGGCGAATGTCAGGAAAATCAGAGATTGATGGGAAGAGGAAGAGAGAGGATGACCGAAGTCATCGGTCGAACAAAGATCGGAGGTTTGGATCCAACGGGAATCATCAGAGGTTAGATGATAGACCCACGTGTAGGAAATGCAACCGACAACACCATGGCTCGTGTCGAGATGATTCTCAGTCTAAACCATGTGATATATGTAAAAAGATGGGGCACAAGGCCCTAGATTGCAAGGATCTGAAGGAAGCCACATGTTACAATTGTGGCGAGAAGGGGCACATCAAACCCAACTGCCCTAAGTATAAGAAATATATGATGCCAAGGCTGAGGGATCAAAGAAAGGAAAAGCTCGTATTTTTGAAATGAGCGCAAAGGAAGCAGTCAAGGATGACAATGTGATAACAGGTACGTTTCTAATTAATGATGTGTATGCTAGAGTTCTTTTTTATTCAGGGGCCGATAAATCTTTTGTAGATCATAAGTCAAGTGCCTTACTAAATTTGCCCATAAGAACTCTAGACATAACATACGATGTAGAACTCGTCGATGGTACAATAGAAACTACTTCTACAATTCTAGATGGATGCTTCATATCCATTAAGAATCATTACGTTCCTATTTCTCTTTTGCCAATGAAACTGGCAGGATTCGATGTAGTTTTAGGAATGGATTGGTTGTCTCACAACCAAGCCCGCATCTCTTGCGATAAAAAGCTAATCGAAATAAAAACCACGACTTGAGATGTGTTTACTATTCAAGGAGACTTACACTATGGAATGTCAAAAGCGTCGTTTCTTAAAGCATCACAATGTATAAGGAAAGAATGTGTCATCTATATGGCACAGGTGACCATGGACGCACCAAAGCCGAAGATTGAAGACTTACCTATCATTTCTGAGTTCTCTGACGTTTTCCCTGAAGATTTGCCTGGTCTGCCTCCGGACAGACAAGTGGAGTTTAGGATTGACATCCTACCTGGTGTTGCTCCTGTCGCAAGAGTACCTACTGAAATGAAAGAGTTAAGGACGCAGCTCGACGAACTTCTAGAATAAGGTTTTATACAACCTAGTTCATCGCCCTGGGGAGCTCCAATTTTGTTTGTAAAGAAAATGGACGGTTCGATGCGGATGTGCATAGATTACCGTGAGTTAAATAAGCCGATGATCAAGAACCGTTACCCATTACCCAGGATCGATGATTTATTTGACCAGCTTCAAGGAGCAAGATATTTTTCCAAGATTGATTTGAGATTTGAGGTCAGGATATCATCAGCTTAAGGTTAGAATGGAAGATGTTCCGAAGACAGTATTCAGAACAAGATATGGCCATTTTGAGTTCTTAGTGATGCCTTTTGGGCTCACGAATGCACCTGCAGCCTTTATGGATTTAATGAACAGAGTCTGCAAACCTTACCTAGATAAGTTTGTCATCGTCTTCATAGACGACATACTTATCTATTCTCGTAGTCGAACCGATCATGAGAAAGATTTGAAGTGTATATCGGAGTTGCTAAGACAAGAGAAGCTCTATGCGAAGTTTTCAAAATGTGAGTTTTGGCTTCGTGAAGTCCAATTCTTGGGACATGTTGTTAGTGAACGCGGAATTCAAGTGGATCCTGTGAAAGTTGAAGCTGTTATGAACTGGCAAGCACCTAAAACCCCATCTAAAATTCGAAGCTTTTTGGGATTAGCTGGATACTATCGAAGATTTATCGAAATTTTTTCGAGAATAGCTACACCTTTAACATCATTGACCCGAAAGGATGTAAAGTTCGTTTGGGGTCCGAAGCAACAGGAAGCCTTCGAAACATTGAAACAAAAGTTGAGCAACGCTCCGATGTTAACGTTACCTGAAGGTTTTGAAAATTTGTTGTTTATTATGATGCGTCGCACACAGGAATAGGAGGTGTGCTTATGAAAAGAGGTAAGGTAATCGCTTATGCATCACGACAGTTGAAGATACATGAAAGAAACTACACCACGCACGACTTGGAGCTAGGTGTCGTGGTGTTTGCACTTAAACTTTGGAGACATTACCTTTATGGGACGAAGTGTATTATATATACGGATCATAAAAGCCTCCAACATTTATTCAACCAGAAGGACTTGAATACGCAACAGCGTCAGTGGATGGAAACGCTCATGATTATGATTGCGAGATCCGCTATCACCCAGGCAAGGCCAATGTGGTTGCTGATGCGCTTAGTCCCAAAGAAAGGGTTAAACCTATACGGATTAACGCCAAAAGTATGGAGGTGAGGAATAGCTTGAACGAAAAGATCTTAGAAGCGCAAAAGCAAGCTTTATTAGAGGCGAATATTCCAAGTGAAGAATTGGGTAAAACTGTTGAGCAATTAACACCTGGAAGTGATGGAATCCTTAATGGTCGAGTTTGGATTCCAGTTTTTGGAGGACTTAGAGATTTGATTCTCCAAGAAGCACACAGTTCAAGATATTCTGTTCACCCAGGAGGTGACAAAATGTATAAGGATCTAAAACCCAATTATTGGTGGATGGGTTTAAAGAAAGATATAGCTGCTTATGTAGCTAAGTGCCTGACGTGTTCACAAGTTAAGGCTGAACAGCAAAAGCCGTCAGGACTACTGCAACAACTAGAAATTCCTACTTGGAAGTGGGAATGTGTAACTATGGATTTCATTACCAAGTTACCAAGAACGAATTGCGACAATGACACGATTTGGGTTATCATAGATAGGTTGACTAAGTCTACTCATTTTCTACCTATCAAGGAAACTTTCAGCTCTGACAAGCTGGCAAAGCTGTACGTGGATGAGATTGTATCCTTACACGGCGTGCCGGTATCCATTGTGTCAGATAGGGACACAAGGTACACCTCTCACTTTTGGAAAAGCTTTCAGCAAGCCTTGGGCACGCGATTGAACTTCAGTACAGCCTATCATCCACAGACGGATAGGCAGAGTGAGCGCACGATACAAACGTTAGAAGATATGTTGCGTGCATGTGTAATTGATTTAGGTGGTAGCTGGGATAGTCACCTACCACTAATTGAATTCTCCTACAACAATAACTATCACACGAGTATTAAGGCTGCTCCATTTGAAGCCTTATACGGGAGAAAGTGTAGGACGCCCGTTTGTTGGGCAGAAGTTGGGGAAGCTCAACTGACAGGACTGGAGATTGTTCTGGAGACAACTGAAAAGATCTTGCAGACTCGAGATCGTCTCAAAGCTGCCAGGGATCGGCAGAAAAGCTATGCAGATAAGAGGAGTAAACCTCTTAAGTTCCAAGTAGAGGACAATGTATTATTATAAGTGTCGCCTTGGAAAGGCATTATGCGTTTTGGCAAAAAGGGCAAGTTAAGCCCAAGGTATATAGGACCTTTGAGATTATCGAACGTGTCGGGTCTGTAGCATATAAACTCAAACTACCTGAAAAGTTCATCGGAATTCACAATGTGTTTCATATATCAAATCTAAAGAAATGTTTGGCTGGCGAATCACTGCCTATGCCACATGATGACGTGCTGTTGGGATTGAACCCTATGAAAGGAACAGATGATACAAAGCCAAATAACACTTCCGAGCTTTGGTTACACTATCAGAGGTTACAACCTCTGTTGTACAAACACTGCCTTCCCTAAAGACTGCTGTTCTATCATCTGTCTTCACAAAGTTGCAAAGGTCTGCCAGAGCTACAAGGATCAGAGGATAGAGATCAGAGCTTAGTCATTAGATAGTTTATCAATGTAACAGTGCTAAGCACTGATAGTTAGTACTAGCAGTGTTTGTAGTTAGTTACATTTAGTGTCCTGTCACTATCAACCCTGACGTCATCAAAGATGCTCAGTGGTTAGATAGTTTAGTATAAATAGGTAACGTGCGTAACAGTTTAACTTTGTCTATCAAAAGATCAACTTTCGCATTTCATCTTCTCTGCATTGTCTTACTACCAAACTTCAATTGCAAAGGCTGAGGGGGAGTTTGTGAATCACATGCAAGTTTACCAACTTGAAAGCATGATGATGATGAAAACAAACGACCATTGCTTGTAGTAAAAGTTTTCCATTTATTTCCGCTGCAAATCTCTTTTAAAAACTTCAATCGTTTTCATTTTTGAAACAAAAACTACAAGTAATTCAAACTCAGATCCTAACAATTGGTATCAGAGCTTGATTCATCAAATTCGATCTAACAATCGATTTGATTTGAACAGATCAGCTCCCTGCTATTTAGTTTGGTTGTTTTTGCTTGATAAACAGAGTTTGATTACGTTTAAAGTTTTTGAAATAGAAATCTGTGTAAAATCAACTGAAAATGTCTTAAAACACACAGGATGACAACTCTGGATCCTTATTCAAACCGCCGATGCTCAAAAGAAATGAATATTTCATTTGGCAATGACGGATGGGTCATATCCTTACCCAGCAAAACATCGGTTGCTGGAGATCTGTTGCTTATGGACCTCACATTCCGACGGTTCCAAGCACAGAGGATCCAACTAAACAAGTGCCAAAAAATCCTGAAAACTTTTCGGAGCAGGATTTCCAGAAAATTGAATTGGATGCTAAGGCATTTAGCATAGTTGCTTCGGCCTTACCCAATGAGATTTATGCTGGTCTACTCCATTGCAATAGTGCAAAGGAGTTATGGGATGCACTTAAAGAGCAATTCGGTGGGACTGAGGAAGTGATAGAAAGTAATAGAGAAGTTCAAAATCAGCAGTATGAAATGTTTTGTCACTTGAAAGGAGAGTCTCTAACACAACAGTTCGAACGTTACAGCTGTCTCATCAGTGAACTTAGACTGGTTAAAGTGGTTCTACCTAATTCGACTGTCAATAGTCGTTTCCTTAGATCGTTACCAGATAAGTGGGAGACTGTAGCTTATGTAACGAGAAAGTCTGTTGGGTTTAAAGATATGTCGTTGACACAACTTCATGGGATACTCCTCACTTATGAGAGAGAGTTAAAACAGAAAAAGAAGTTGCAAGAATCTGGCAAAATGACTGATGATTACTCATTAGGTAATACAGCTCTTTTTGGCCAAGAAGAGGGTTCTGGCAGCAGTAAGGACCAAAGTTATGATCACTATATAGATATTACATCTGGTGGGAACTTTGGATCTGAAACATATGCACCCAACTATGCTTTCACTGCTAGTGGGGAAAGCCAAACCTCTGACAATCTATCCTTTGAGCTGAATGATTTGCAACACTTTCAACCTTCTGATCTTGAAGAAATTGATATTTTGCACCAACTGGCCCTACTGAGTGTTAGGGCTAGTAAATTCTATAAGAGAACTGGTAGGAAATTCCCAGGATTGCATGGGGGTTGAAGGTTGTGCTGGATAAATCAAAAGTCAAGTGTTATAAGTGTAATAGGTTAGGACACTTTGCCAGAGAATGCAGGTCTCAAAATTCTGGACCAATAGTGACTCATCCTGGCCCTAGACCTCAGCACACACAAAACGCTGTTCATTATTCCAAATATACCCCTGCTCAACATGTTCAAAACACTGCCCACTTTGCACATCCTGCTACTACTAACTCATTTCCAAGAGGGCATGGCCAACCAGCCTATAAAAGGGTTCCTCTTACTTATGAAGGATACAAAAAATCTTCAAAGCAAAGAGTGAATAAGCATCCCTATGGATACAATCATCTGATAGGAAATGGTCAAGAGCAGATGTTACAAGAAAATATCCAAACCACTGACCATTGTCCTAGACTTGAGACCGGACCATCTGTGACCCCATCAAAGCCATTTTGGCTTTGGAGACCTATCTTCACTATCTATTTACTTGATGTACAGGGACCCTCTACTTGCCTTGATAGCTTATGGTATGTAGATAGTGGAGGCTCCAGGCACATGACAGGATGTAGAGCCCTTCTCAAGGACTTCATAGCTCATGGGGGGTGATATATCTTTTGGTAATAACTCAAAGGGAAAGGTTTTAGGATCTGGGTTGGTTCTGGCTGGGAAACTCAAGTTTGAAAATGTGAACTTAATTGATAATCTGATATTTAACCTGCTGAGTGTCTCACAAATGAGTGATAGATGGTATGGATCCTTCTTCACCAAGAAAACTTGTCAAATTATGAGACCAGAGGTTGTTAAAAAGATTGATCAAATCATTGCTGAGAGCAAATCACAACTCACTGCACACAGAAGTGGGAATGTGTATGTGGTAGATATGCTAAAAGATAATCCTATGTCTGGAACATGCTTATTCTCAGTTGCTTCAAGCAAAGAGACTGAGTTATGGCATCGTAGACTTGGACACACAAATCTTAAAACTATCACCACACCCTCAAAACAAAGTCTTGTAAGAGGTTTGCCTCACAAGCAATTTTCCTGTGAAGAACATTGTGTCTCCTGCTTAAAAGGAAAACAACATAAAAGTTCTTTCAAATCAATTGAAGAGTCCAAAACAAGCCAGTGTTTACAATTGCTTCACATGGACTTGTTTGGCCTAGTGCAAATCATGAGCTTAAAACACAAAAGGTATTGCCTAGTAATAGTTGATGATTTCTCTAGGTTTACATGGACCTTCTTTCTCCACTCTAAGGATGAAACTGCAGTCATTTTGCAAAACTTTGTTAAATAAGTAGAAAAGCAATTTGATCTTCCAGTAAAAATCTTTTGGAGTGACAATGGAAGAGAGTTTAAAAATAGGGTGTTGGATGCTTTTTGTGAGTCAAAAGGAATTGTTAGACAATATAGCATTCCAAGAACTCCAGAACAAAATGGGGTGGTTGAAAGGAAAAATAGAACTTTAATTGAATCAGCAAGAACT
This sequence comes from Scalesia atractyloides, assembly GCA_947069175.1. Lineage (NCBI taxonomy): Eukaryota > Viridiplantae > Streptophyta > Magnoliopsida > Asterales > Asteraceae > Scalesia > Scalesia atractyloides. The sequence goes on along the minus strand of CAMTDV010000015.1, from coordinate 19,037,605 downwards.
ATGCTAGCAAACTCTGGTTTACCATTGTCTTTCTGGGCAGAGGTTGTAAACACTACTTGCTATGTTCAAAACAGAGTTTTGATTAACCCCAGGCATCAAAAGACTGCCTATGAGATTTTGTATAAAATCAAACCTCTGATTTCCTATTTTAAAGTTTTTGGCTGTCCATGCTTCATTTTGAACTTAAAAGATTCTATATCTAAGTTTGCAGCCAAAATTAATTGTGGTTATTTTCTAGGATACTCAACCACTGCTAAAGCCTACAGAGTTTTTAACTCTAGGACAAAGTATGTTGAAGAAACTTTGAATGTGAAGTTCAATGAACTTTCATCACTAAAAATCCCAGCAAATCCTGCAGAGCCTTTTGATTTAGATAAATTCACATTTGCTGATGTTTCTATCAAGCTAGACAATGCAGGTACACCACAACCAACAAGAGAAGATCAAGATCAAGAATATGACTGTGTGCTTCCACAAACAAAAGTCAATTCTTCCAACAGAAGATCAGGTGCCACAAGCTCTTGTGTAAACTCTGCCACTTCTGGGTCAACAGTGGTTGATCCTCAAATCTCTGCCAGTTTACAAAATCAAACATCTGTTGATAAAAGTCCTACATTTGGGCACCAAAATCATTAAAATGTTACCTCTTTACCCCCAATACCACCACCTCCATTTACATCAGAGGCTGATACTTCAAACTCACCAGTAGAGGTTAGCTCAGATGATACACATTTGCAGCCATCACCTCAAAATGCTATTGTTCCATACCAAGGTGACTTGATTTATCTCAAAAGCCATCCATCAGATCAAGTTATTGGAAACATCAAATCTGGGGTGCTCACATGGAGCCAATCCCAAAATATTTGTCTTTTTGCTGGCTTTCTATTACTCACACAGCCAGTCAAGTACCAAGAGGCACTGAAAGACAACAGCTGGGTAGAAGCCATGCAAGAAGAACTCCTTCAGTTCAAGAGACAACAAGTTTGGGAGCTTGTGCCACTGCTAAAAGATGTAAGTCCTAGTGGCACAAAGTGAGTCTTCAAGAACAAAACTGATGAAAGGGGTATTGTTGTCAAAAACAAAGCTAGGCTCGTGGTTCAAGGCTACAGACAGGAAGAAGGTATAGACTATGATGAGACTTTTGCTCCTGTAGCAAGGTTGGAAGCTATTCGCATGTTCTTAGCTTTTGCTGCTAACCACATCATAAAGGTGTATCAAATGGATATAAAGAGTGCATTTTTGTATGGAAAAGTCAAAGAAGAGGTGTATGTCTGTCAACCTCCAGGTTTTGAAGATGCATTCCATCCTGATCATGTCTACAAGCTCAACAAAGCATTGTATGGCTTGAAGCAAGCACCAAGAGTCTGGTACAAAACTCTATCCACTTTTCTCTTATCCATAGGGTTTACTAGAGGTAAAATAGATAAAAAACTATTCTTAAAATAGAAAGGAAAAGATTTGATGCTTGTCCAAATTTATGTGGATGATATCATTTTTGGATCCACAAGCACTGCTATGTGTGAAGAGTTTCGAAAACTCATGGCAGCAGAGTTTGAGATGAGTGCAATGGGTGAGCTCCAATGTTTTCTTGGTCTCCAAGTTAAACAATTGCAAAATGGTACATATATCCATCAAAACAAGTATGTGAAAGAACTGCTTAAAAAGTTTGATATAGATGATTGTAAACCATGTAGCACACCCATGGCAACCACCAAGCTAGTCACCATTGATGGTAAAGATGACCTTGTTGATCAAACTCTTTATAGAAGCATGATTGGGTCTTTATTATACCTAACTGCATCAAGGCCAGACATCATGTTTGCAACATGTGTTTGTGCCAGATCACGGCATTACCTAGAAAGTGTGATCTTATTGTTGTAAAAAGGATATTCAGATACATAAAAGGTGCTCCCACACTTGGTATCTGGTATCCAGCTAATGGGAATATTGAGCTTTCAGGTTTTTCAGATAGTGACTTTGCTGGGTGCAAAACTACAAGGAAGTCCACATCAGGAGGATGTCAATTCCTAGGTGATTGTCTAGTGTCTTGGCAAAGCAAAAAGCAGGTTGCAGTTCCAACATCCACTGCTGAGGCAGAGTATATTGATACTGCTAGCTGCACTGCTCAACTCTTGTGGCTTCAAAACCAGTTGCTGGATTTTGGTGTAACTACACTAAAGACTCCACTCAGATTGGACAGTCAAGCTGCTGAAAACATCATTAAAAATCCAGTTTCTCACTCAACTACAAAGCACATTGACATCAGACATCATTTTGTGAGAGATTGCTATGAAAAAGGTTTGATTTCTTTGCATCATGTCCATACTTCAGATCAGTTGGCAGATGTTTTAACCAAGGCATTGAATACATCTACCTTTGAAAACTTGATCTCAAGAATTGGAATGCTAAACATGGATTAAAAACAAGTTTTCTTGTAAAACCATGCGTACATAGCATCAAAATGTTTTTAGAAAATCAAAAACTCATCCTTAAAATAGTTAAAATTGATTTTTCAATAAATCTTTAAAAGTCTGCTCATAACATCTGTTTACTCAAAATCTCTGATAGGCTTCAAAATCTTATCCACTGTTAAAGTGTAACCTCTGACTTCCATTTTTACCATTTGTTTCAAAACACTGATAGCTATCCACTGATAGTGTTAAAAATCAGTACTTTTCTCTTCAGAGGTTACACGTGGCCAGATGTTAGCCATCAGATCTTGCAACAGATGCCATGTCATCGTCACTTTTTCAAAACCCTATAGAAACCCTGTTTTGTCCCTCACCAGTGTTTACCCTAAAACTGTGTCGATTTCAAAAATCTCAAAACAGTTTTTCTCTCTAACACCATGGCTCCCAAATCAAAATCTTCGAAGAAATCCACACAAGAACTTCCACCTTACACTCTCATAATCAAAACCCCACATAATTACACCGCCATACTTGAAGCAAACGACGCAAATACTCGCTATCATCCAATGATTCAAATTTTGCAAAAGTCGAAATTCAAGCACATGTTGGAAGTCAAAGCCCCAATCTACATTGATTCTCTTCGTGACTTCTGGAATAATGCTAAGGTTCACTCAACTGCTGCTGGTGTTCCTTATATAATAATCTCAAGAGTACGGGGAGTGTTGATGCAAATTAGCCCCCAATTGATCTCTCAAGTTTTCAAGTTAAACGACATAGAACATCCTGTGTCATTTCCCCTCAATGAGATCCAAGCAGAGTTTCTGGAAAGAGGTTATGAAGGCCAGATGAAAGGTATGACCATCTTTAAACCTAACTTTCCTGCTGAGATGAGATTTTTCTTTCACACAATTCTAACTTGTCTCTCAGCAAAAACCATTGCTTTCAATGAAATTCTATTGAACATGCAATATCTGGGGTATGCAATTTTAACTGACACAGATTTTAACTACTCCCAGATCCTGTTCAATGATCTTGTGCATAATTTTCAAAATATTACAAAAAGAAAAGCTTTTTTGATTCACCCACGGTTTCTGAGTGTTTACTTACAAGATCAAATCAAAGGTCCTGAAAGTAAAAAAGGCGTTGTGACAAACCCAGGCCGCCTCAATAATGAAACCTTCACCAGAATAACAAACCAAGATAAAGTTGCGAAAACACAAGTAGAGGAGGTTGAGCAAGTTTTACCTGAACAAAATGTTCAAACTCAACCTCTTGCTACTAAGCCCACTGCTCTTGGTGATCAGGGCACCACAACGCTGCTCTGAAACCCACACCAAAAATCCTCAAAAAGAAAACCAAAACACTTCCCAAAAAGCCCACCAAACCCAAAAAGGGTCCTCTGGAATATGAGATCCCAGAGGTTAACCCAGTGACATCACCAAAGTCACAAACCACTGCTGCTACTTCTTCACAGCAGATGGTTCAAAGATCTCCAACCGGCTTTGAAACTCCTCCTTCATCCTCACAAAAGGAAAAAGGTTGTAGACACAGGGACACCAAATTATGAAGCTCTAGATCCACTTGGTTCTATCTTCCACAGCCCCTCTCCCAGGGCACCGTCGCTTTGTACACAGCCACCTTCACCAATGACTACACTTCCACCTACTATGTTACCGTTGCTGAATGCAATTGAATTAGACCAGACAAAAACCAGCACTTCTCAACAACCTATTACTAAGAATATACTTCATCAAGAGGCTGGGTCTGACTCTTTATTCATTGCTAGCCCATCAACACTTGAAGAGGCTACATCCCTTGGGTTACATGTAACCCTTGGTGATAGTTCAACTCAAGCCGCCACTACAATTGCTGAACTCCCAAGTTCTCAGTTGGACAGTGGTTTCATTAATAAGACTTGGTTGACGGCAACCACTATTGAGGCAACAATTGTTACCTCTATTGTGGAAAGTCCCTAGTTCCAAGACAAAGGGGCATCTACGGTTGAAGCTGGTCTAAAACAACTGCTAATGACACCATAGATACAACTACCATGTCTGGTAGGAGTTCAGATGATCCTACTAAATTAGGTGATGATCTAAAATATCAAGATTTGACGAGAGATTTACTAAGATAGAACATTCTGTGGACGAGATCAAAAGTTTACTGAAGCAGATGATAGCTACAAAAAGTCAACCCTCTGTTCTATCCACTGTTGATCTCAAAGAAGCTCTTAACCTCTTCAACATCAACAACATTATTTGGATCTACAACACAAGCACCAGATGAATGATGTTAGAAACATGGTTGATTCAAGTTATCAAGACACTGCAGCAGACATTAAAGCCATCAAAGCTCATCTACTCACAACCATTGGCCATGCACCTCCAATGGTTATCTTTGTTACAACAGATGAAGCCAAAAAGGGGGAGAAAACCTTTGGGAAACAAAAAGCTGAAAATAGATGATGATAAGGCCAGACCTACTTTAAATATTCCAAGGCCTGATGGTTCAAAGAAGAAAGATTTAACTGATGAAATTGTGGCCAAGGCAAGGGCTAGTCACAAGAAGACAGTGATTGAGGAGAGCAGAGTGTTGGTTGAGAAAAAGATTGAATAACAAAAAGAAAAAGGAGAGGTTGGTACTTCATCAAAGAAGATACCTGCTAGAAAAGCTAGGCAACCAACAACCACACTGTCACACCCTCAATTTCCACTTGCGGAGTTTTACCACGAGGCGTGTGATCAAACCAGAATCTCAGACACTAGTAATATCGAACGACTCTATATGATTTATTTAAACGTTTTCCAAAAACATTTGTTTAACCATTCATAGTCATTTTCAAAATATCTTAGTTTCAAAGTTTCGCGGAAGCATTAGTTTCAAAGTTTAGCGGAAGCATTAGAGTAAAGTAAAGTAACGGGCGCCAACATAAACGCCAAAACCAAAAATCCCAAACATTATTCGTAAATAAGACTCGATAAAAATGTCTTGATCAAATGCAAGTGAGTGCACCTAGCGCTCCTAGCGTCCTGGGAAACATGTAAAGAAACAAGTGTCAACATTAAAGAAGAGTGAGTTCACAGGTTTTTATGAGTTCACAAGTTGGGTTTAAAAGTTTGTTTTCCCCGTTATCCCTAACCCGGGATAACGATATAGTTCCATTATTCCTAACCCGGAATAATAATGTTGGTTCGTAATTAAGTTCAATGTTAACATGTAGGTAGCGAGCCTAAAGTTACGTCACATAAGAGTTCGTGATCGAAGCTGACTGTTGTTGCCTCAGTGTTGCCAGGTCTATCACTGACCGTGGCGAAAGTTAGGCCAAATTAATCACCCGTTGACCATTCCCGGTCGGCTAGCGCGACTAGCTCGGGTGGGGCTTGTAGGGCCCAGTAGTACTACTTATAATTTCCCCGCTATCTAACCCAATACTAACGATCTGAGAGTTGGTTGAGGACTTCCGTGATATAGCTACTTAGTGACCATAACGTACATTAACATTAACTTAGTTACCGAATAGTTTAACGACGTTAATTTCGCATAACGTAAAAGATAGAATTTTAGAGCGTATACATGTTTTCCCCCTGTTGTTCAAAACCGGATAAAATAGGGGCCGTGATCTCACCTTAAATTGCTCGGTTAGAATAACGCAAAAGAAGCAAATGGTGGGACCGTTAATCGCGTCCTAACATGCCAACCGATTTAAAGTTAGTGTGGGAACACACTGATACAAAACTCTACGCATAACTAACACACAGTGCGGCATACTTAATAACCAATTCGAACCACAATCATGCATGCAAAGTATCATCATACAAAATAATGATCAAACCAACTTGTCATAAACATAGATTAACTCATACAACACTTTGGTACACACTAACGCAAGTTATCATGTTTCGGCTTGTACGCTCATAACTGGGCTGTTTTCGAGGATTTTTATAAAATAGTTCCAACGTTCCAAAAATTCCAATTTTTTTACAGGAAGTGTCAACTAAACTGTATAATTTTATGTAAAATTTTCCAGTCATAACACTTTACCAATTATTTATAAACATTTATATACTAGGCTGCAGTCAGATTCGTCGCTTTCTGACTGCAGTCCACGGGAAAAATTATTTAAAAATCGTCTTTCATCCAATTAACAAAATTCCAGAGGGAGATTTCCGGAAATTCCCGTCTCTAGTTACTGTACAAATTTCGTGACCCAATATATCATAATACACATATATCAATTAATGCACACGCACACACCAAATGATGAACAATGAGATCAAGGCTCAATCAAACGGAGCCGATCTAATGAGGCACGCGATGTTCAACTCGTCTCCAACGAGGAACTGATGGGCCTAATGAATATTTTGCACGCAACTTGACAAAATGTAAACACACATCACAACAAACAACATTTACATCACACGTCTAGATCATATAATGGTAATAGCACAAGTTTGAATAAACAAAATAAATCAAGCGACACATGATACACCCCAAAACATGAATAAAAAGGGGAATTTGTAAGAATTCACTCACAGTGGACGCGTTGCCTTGGTTGATGAAGAGTACGCACGAATTTAAGATTTAGCCGACGAAGAAGACTAACCTAGATAATAACGCAATAATTCGATAAAAATTAATATTTTGATTTAATATATTTTTTTGTTAGATTTTAGGTTATTTTTGTGGTATTTATTGAGATTTTTAAACCTAAACATTCTTGTTCTTAAGTGTTTTTAATTGATTTATAACTTAAAAAATAAATACAAAAATATTAAATAAAATAAAAAAAATTTAAAAACCTTGTCAGACCTGACAGCAGGTCTGACCGGTTCGATGTACGTCATAGGCAGCGTGTGGTGAGGCTCGAACTCGTGACCTCTCGGTTGCGTGCACGCAGCTCTTCCAACTGAGCTACGTGTCTAACCCGAAAGTATTCTGAATTTAATTATTCTTATACACTTACTGGTTTTAGTCTGGAATTTAATTAATTAAAAAGGTTTATACTGGATTGAACCGGACGCGTACCACATGTCTCGAACCCGAGACCTTGTCTGTAACTTGCACCCAGCCCGACCAACTGGGCTGGGTGTCTAACCCATCAATATCCGGAATTTAATTACTTTTATATACTGAATAGGTTATACAAATGTGACAAGTTTAAAAAGTTTTAAAATTTAACTGACCGGCGCCCCTTGCTAGTTTCGATCCCATGACCTCTGCTTTCACTTGCACCCAGCCCATCCAACTGGGCTGGGTGTCTAACCCGAATATAATCCAAATTATATTATATATATACACATACTAAACTTCATCTTCTTCATTTGAATAACCCAAACTTTACCCGCCTGATTTAATTCACAAATCATTCAGATTTTTATTAATAATCTAATGTATAGGATGTTAATTTGAGAAAACAAAAAAAAATAACAAAGGAAAAACTACCGTATGAACAGAACCGGCAGCGAACGTTTTTACGGCGACTTGCAGAACTCCGGCGAGTCAAGGCTCCCGGTGACAGAGAGGTTTGAGAGTGAAAACGATGCGATTTCAGTGGATGAATGAAGGTGTGAGCTTAAAATTACCAACTGTGGGGGTATTTATAGGGGATTTGTGAATTCGGTTTTCAATGGCTACGATTTCGGGTTTTAAATGCCGGCGCGTCGTGATTGAAATTTGCCTGAAATAGCATTGCAACAGCTGTCGGATTGAGAGAAACCGTGTGAATTTAGCGAGATCTCCGGCGAGGAGATCTGCTGCAGTTGCAGGTTTGGCTAAAAAAAATATATATATATACTTTGATAGTTGAGTTCTAGCACATAATGTATGTGTAGTGCAGTGGTGTAGACTGTGTGTGAGTTTGCGGGAGACCCGGGTTCGATTCCGGTTTTCCCCCTTTCTATTTATTTTAATTTTTGTTTTATTACTTTAAAAGTTAATTGTTTTATTTATTAATTATGGTTTAAATCCTACTAATATTATTAAATTTTTTTAAGATAAACGACACAAATAAATACGCAACGAACATTTAACTAACACTTGATTCATAAACGGTGCGGGTTTTTTATACCCGTTTTACACACATGTTACAGTATCCCTTACTTTTAGAAATTTCGTCCCGAAATTTAAGTAGTGGTATATTTGATCGAAGGGAGGGTGTTTTAATTTGACAATTACATAATCAGAAGAGGGTGAAAGTTCAAATTTTATTTGAGGTGGTAACGTTCCTAGTAAGGGTTGAATACCCTGCTACAGGAATCGCTTTTTGGTGCCTAAATTATAAAAATGCGGAACATTGGTAAACAGAGTTGATTGACTAAGTATGATCTCATGCATAAAAGTTTTGAGAGAATTGTTACGTTTGAAAAGATAAAGTTATCTCACAGGACAAAAACTTCAACCACGATGATATTAAAACCTACACGGAACTCCTCATAACCGCCTGACAATGGTTCCGATCTTTTGACAAGAATACTTATATATAGGAAGTACCAGCGGTGTATCCACCATATTCTTGTCAAATTTTCATTGGCTTTGTCAATAAGTTATGATTAGTTCTATGTGACTCTAAAACATAAACAAACACAACAGCCAAAGCTTGAGTCTCAAATCTAAAAGAATACATGACTGAATGATGACAGTACCTCTCTCGTTTGTTATGATGAAGGGGTCAGTCTATGTAAAAGTGAGACACAACCCAACTTCTTTAAATGATGAGATCGAGATACGTCGAGATGTATGATGATATGAAAGTTAAATCAATGAGTAAAGATATAAAACAAAACTGTAATATCAATTCGCATTATAATTCTTGGATACATAAATTTCCAGTTTACAACTGCAATACGTAAAGATTGAGATGACATAAAGAAAACATAAAAACTAGACGGTTGGAGTTGATTGGTGAGGGAAGGCTAGTTGGGTTGTTCGTTTGGGTTGTTATTATCTTCAACAGGATTGGCGTTGATGTTGTAAGCTCTTCCTCTTGCTGGTGGCCTAGTAGTTGTGTTTTCTTGATTTGCTTGGTTAACTGGGTTTGCTTGAGCTTGGGCGTTTATGATGTTAACCAATCGAGGGCACGTGTTTCTAAAATGGGTAGGGTCCCCACAATTAAAGCAAGCTCGAACATGTGGAAACATGGGGTATTGGGGTCGTTGATATGATTGGATCATGTTTTGGGTAGGGGGTGAAGCTTGGTTTTGAGGGATACGACAAGTTTTGCTCAACGCCCACAATTAGCACACAGTCGACAAGGTATGGTAGATGGATGGTGATAAAAACAAGTGTTGCATTGAGGGTGAGGTCCAATGTAAGGTTTCTTATTTGGGTAAGTAGAGTTGGGTGCTACTTGAGTGATTGGGATAGCTTGGAGGGGTACGGCTTGTGGAGCTGGTTGATTGCCTTGGGTGACAGCGAAATTTTGCCCATCTCGTTTTCTCTTAGAAGTGGGTTGAGAAGAGGATTCGGTCTGGGTTGAGTTTGAGGTTTCGGTTGATGCTTTATCCTTCTTCTTCTCCTCCTTGAAGTCTTTACTCCGTATGTGGTTTTCGGTGAGCTCTATAGCTAACTCCATTGCTGCCTCCAAAGTTGCAGGTGTGGTACTTATGACAGGGTCTTGAATTTTTGAAGGAAGACCTCGAATGTAGTGCTCGATCAAACGGTAGAGAGGAGTGAACAAGTTGGGGACCATCTGATTCAACTCAAGGAATCTCTTGTTGTATGTGGTGTGGTCGCCCTCCTTTTGTTTCAAAGAGTAGAACTCATCTTCTAATTTCTTGATTTCGCTTCTTGGACAGAAACGTCTTGTCATGATCTCCCTTAACTCTTCCCAAGTCAAGGTCATAGCATCCTCAGCATCTCGCTTGCCCTTCTCTGTATTCCACCATGTAAGTGCTACTCCGAACAAATGACCGGTAGCATATCGCACCTTGCGATCATCGGGGCAGTCGCAATTAAGAAAAGTGTTTTCCATCTCCTCAAACCAATGGAGGAGAGTGGTGACACCTTCAGTCCCTTCGTATTTTGGAGGATCGCAGGATTTGAAATGCTTGAAGGTGAATTTAGTGGTATTTGGGGGAGGGTTGACAACATTTTGATCTTCTTGGTTGATTGGGTTGACGGATTAGCAGTAAGGGCTTGTTGAACTTGAACTACGATGTTGGGGATTACGGCGGCCATTTGTTGAGCGATTTGGGCTGCCATGCGCTCGCGGGATTTTCCTGATCTCCTACCTCTACGAGAGTGACTAGAAGACATCTACAAGGAATACGTATCGAGAGTATGAGTTTGATGTTTTAGGTGTTATGTGTCGTATTTAGAAATGAACATTCACAAAACAAATGAAGAAAATAAATTTGCTACATCCATAGGATGTCTTGGGCTTTGCTCATGTTTGGGCTCCCATATGTCCCCTTACTTGGCCTTGGTAGTCATGTGGGCCCCCATGACTACTGGGCTCTGGTAGGGTTCATATTGGTGTTGGCCTGTTACATTCATGCTACCCGAATGAAAATCGTAAATACATGATTGCAAGGTATAAGGTCGGAGGGTGTCCTGGTATGGACACAATGACAACTCAAAGTAAGGTTAGTTCGAACGACGTTTGGTGTGGCATGCTTTGGCCTAATAGGTCCTTCGTACTCTCATCGTTAGTCCCCAGGTAGGCAAACTAGTCCGTTATATTGGATTTATACGAATGCCAACCTAGACAGGACGTTTCGACTACTGGTACTTGTACCCTTCCAGTTACTACATGCCCGTCGTAGAACTCACTTTGATGAGATTGAAAAACGAAAAATGCCACAAAATCTTGAATAAAGGAAATATGAGGATGATTTGAATATGTGAACATTGAAATATGCGTGATGAATGTATATGTAAGCATGTTATGTTTGACAACCAGTATAACTCATTAAGTATCACACAAAATGATAGTGGAAGTGTTTGCATGCATTTGTGTGTGTAATAAATACGAAACAAATAAACATCATGAGTTTGCATGTAACCACATAAACAATTAAAATCTAATCAACTATAGTATAGGCTCTAAGGGTCTAATAATCTATCCTATATCCCTATAGTCAAAAGCTCTGATACCAATCTGTCACACCCTGACCCGCAGCGGAAATGGTAGTCGGGACATGATTGGGTTTTCATCAAAGCTCATGACATTACTATAAAGTTTCATATTTATTAGTTCATTTTAAAGAAGAAATTACAATAAACATATAAGCACAACATGTTCGAATACATTTTTCATGACTTCAATATTTTTCTTCTAAGGCAATTTCCTATGTGTTCCTTGCTTCAACCTGTCCACCTGTATCATGTGTAAAATAGGGTTTTGGGTCAACAAAAGTTGGCGAGTGAATCTTATGAAAACATTTGAACGAATTTGTTATATTGGTTATAAAAAGGTGCATAACCACATATGAGTATACGTATATGTAAATTTAATCATAATACACAATATATCAAATAATGCACACGCACACACCAAATGATGAACAATGAGATCAAGGCTCAATCAAACGGAGCCGATCTAATGAGGCACGCGATGTTCAACTCGTCTCCAACAAGGAACTGATGGGCCTAATGAATATTTTGCACGCAACTTGACAAAATGTAAACACACATCACAACAAACAACATTTACATCACACGTCTAGATCATATAATGGTAATAGCACAAGTTTGAATAAACGAAATAAATCAAGCGACAAATGATACACCCCAAAACATGAATAAAAAGGGGAATTTGTAAGAATTCACTCACAGTGGGCGCGTTGCCTTGGTTGATGAAGAGTACGCACGAATTTAAGATTTAGCCGACGAAGAAGACTAACCTAGATAATAACGCAATAATTCGATAAAAAATAATATTTTGATTTTATATATTTTTTTGTTAGATTTTAGGTTATTTTTGTGGTATTTATTGAGATTTTTAAACCTAAACGATCTTGTTCTTAAGTGTTTTTAATTGATTTATAACTTAAAAAATAAATACAAAAATATTAAATAAAATAAAAAAAAATTTAAAAACCTTGTCAGACCTGACAGCAGATTTGACCGGTTCGATGTATGTCATAGGCAGCGTGTGGTGAGGCTCGAACTCTTGACCTCTCGGTTGCGTGCACGCAGCCAACTGAGCTACGTGTCTAACCCGAAAGTATTCTGAATTTAATTATTCTTATACACTTACTGGTTTTAGTCTGGAATTTAATTAATTAAAAAGGTTTATACTGGATTGAACCGGACGCGTACCACATGTCTCGAACCCGAGACCTTGTCTGTAACTTGCACCCAGCCGACCAACTGGACTGGGTGTCTAACCCATCAATATCCGGAATTTAATTACTTTTATATACTGAATAGGTTATACAGATGTGACAAGTTTAAAAAGTTTTAAAATTTAACTGACCGGCGCCCCTTGCTAGTTTCGATCCCATGACCTCTGCTTTCACTTGCACCCAGCCCATCCAACTGGGCTGGGTGTCTAACCCGAATATAATCCAAATTATATTATATATATACACATACTAAACTTCATCTTCTTCATTTGAATAACCCAAACTTTACCCGCCTGATTTAATTCACAAATCATTCAGATTTTATTAATAATCTAATGTATAGGATGTTAATTTGAGAAACAAAAAAAAATAACAAAGGAAAAACTACCGTATGAACAGAACCGGCAGCGAACGTTTTTACGGCGACTTGCAGAACTCCGGCGAGTCAAGGCTCCCGGTGACAGAGAGGTTTGAGAGTGAAAACGATGCGATTTCAGTGGATGAATGAAGGTGTGAGCTTAAAATTACCAACTGTGGGGGTATTTATAGGGGATTTGTGAATTCGGTTTTCAATGGCTACGATTTCGGGTTTTAAATGCCGGCGCGTCGTGATTGAAATTTGCCTGAAATAGCATTGCAACAGCTGTCGGATTGAGAGAAACCGTGTGAATTTAGCGAGATCTCCGGCGAGGAGATCTGCTGCAGTTGCAGGTTTGGCTAAAAAAATATATATATATATACTTTGATAGTTGAGTTCTAGCACATAATGTATGTGTAGTGCAGTGGTGTAGACTGTGTGTGAGTTTGCGGGAGACCCGGGTTCGATTCCGGTTTTCCCCCTTTCTATTTATTTTAATTTTTGTTTTATTACTTTAAAAGTTAATTGTTTTATTTATTAATTATGGTTTAAATCCTACTAATATTATTAATTTTTTTTAAGATAAACGACACAAATAATTACGCAACGAACATTTAACTAACACTTGATTCATAAACGGTTCGATTTTTTGATACCCGTTTTACACAAATGTTACAAGGATGACCCTGACAAAAGAACAATCCTATCCCTTGATGGCTATCCAAGATCTGCAAATGTTGATGATTATCTGGAATTGAAACGGAAGCAAGCAGAGGATATTGCCAAAAGAGAATCAGCTGGTAAAAGTGATAGAGAGATACAGATTGCCATGTCCTTTCAATTAAGTAAAGCCAGCATCTTACAAGATTTTGTCAAGAAACTGAGCAATCAGTTGTCAGAAAGGGAAGATAAGCTGCTTAAGAGTGAACTCATTGAGTATATCATGGAGAAGAAGATGTATAAGGCAACAAGGGCACAGTTCAGGGATTGGAGCATAGATAAGCTGAGAGAAGAAATCATCAGAATGCAAGAAATGTTGAAAGACCCTCTCAAAAAGCCAACTCCTCCCAACTGGGATCTATACAAGAAAGATATGACTGAAAGAGCCTTGAAGTTGAAGAAAATGAAGAATGAACTAATTCAGAACAATTATGGGTCAAAGAATCAAGTGATGAGATGGGGTGACGTCAGGGTGATAGATACTTACAAAAAGTTGGAAGTAAGGAGGAAAAAGGATCCATCCATGCCTCCTGAACCTAATTATTCAAAAGAAGATGCTATTCTCAAAGCCCAACTCTCTAAAAAGTCCAGTACAACATCTGCCCATTCCACACTTGCCCTGTTACACAGAAAAAGGCAAGGGGAGATGTCTGAAAAGACTGACAAAGAGTTTGAGGATACATTTATCAAAGACGGTATACAGAACATGATTGATTATCCAACAGATGATTCAAGTTCCAAGCTGGCTAAAGATTTATCAAACATAGCTCCTTATCAAACCTCAGCAATAAAAGCTCCTTCAAGAAAACCTTCAGACCCAAAAATTCTAAAGTGGAAGGTCGACAAAGACACCCATAAATTGACACTGCTCAAGTCTGATGGTAATGCCACTAAACTATCTATGGAAGCTGCTTATGGGCTTACAGTAGAAGACTTCCAAGAATTATTATGTTTAGAGCTACAGAAGGATGCTGATGACATATAATCTCTTAACTTTGAACTTCAATTCAAAGGTCAAATAAGAGAATTCTTCCTGAGGAATAAAGACAAAGAATAAAGTGTTTTTGGCATCATCTGTTCCAGGGGGAGATTGTTGGGATTGAACCCTATGAAAGGAACAGATGATACAAAGCCAAATAACACTATCTGAGCTTTGGTTACACTATCAGAGGTTACAACCTCTGTTGTACAAACACTGCCTTCCCTAAAGACTACTCTTCTATCATCTGTCTTCACAAAGTTGCAAAGGTCTGCCAGAGCTACAAGGATCAGAGGATAGAGATCAGAGCTTAGTCATTAGATAGTTTATCAATGTAACAGTGCTAAGCACTGATAGTTAGTATTAGCAGTGTTTGTAGTTAGTTACATTTAGTTTCCTGTCACTATCAACCCTGACGTCATCAAAGATGCTCAGTGGTTAGATAGTTTAGTATAAATAGGTAACTTGTGTAACAGTTTAACTTTGTCTATTGAAAGATCAACTTTCGCATTTCATCTTCTCTGCATTTTCTTACTACCAAACTTCAATTGCAAAGGCTGAGGGGGAGTTTGTGAATCACATGCAAGTTTACCAACTTGAAAGCATGATGATGATGAAAACATACGACCATTGCTTGCAGTACAAGTTTTCGATCTATTTCCACTGCAAATCTCTTTTAAAAACTTCAATCATTTTCATTTTTGAAACAAAAACTACAAGTAATTCAAACTCAGATCCTAACAATTGGTATCAGAGCTTGATTCATCAAATTCGATCTAACAATCGATTTGATTCGAACAGATCAGCTCCCTGCTATTTAGTTTGGTTGTTTTTGCTTGATAAACAGAGTTTGATTACATTCAAAGTTTTTAAAACAGAAATCTGTGTAAAATCAACTGAAAATGTCTCAAAACACACAGGATGCCAACTCTGGATCCTTATTCAAACCGCCGATGCTCAAAAGAAATGAATATTTCATTTGGCAACGACGGATGGGTCATATCCTTGCCCAGCAAAACACCGGTTGCTAGAGATCTGTTGCTTATGGACCTCACGTTCTGATGGTTCCAAGCACAGAGGATCCAACTAAACAAGTGCCAAAAAATCCTGAAAACTTTTCGGAGAAGGATTTCCAGAAAATTGAATTGGATGCTAAGGCATTTAGCATAGTTGCTTCGGCCTTACCCAATGAGATTTATGCTGGTCTACTCCATTGCAATAATGCAAAGGAGTTATGGGATGCACTTAAAGAGCAATGCGGTGGGACTGAGGAAGTGATAGAAAGTAAAGAAGTTCTAAATCAGCAGTATGAAACGTTTTGTCACTTGAAAGGAGAGTTGCAACAACTTACATGCACTTTAACTCACTAAGTTCATCAAAGAGAAGCTCCTGGTCATTTTCAAGCATTCCTTTCTGCTCTTAGAAACCTTTGGACCTTGTGTAAGTGTTCAAATTCGTGCTAAGTATTTTACATTAGGATTTAAGCTAAGGTCAAAGTCTTGACGTAAAAACGCCTTGACTTTGAGCTAAGACCATGATGGTCCAGCCATTGATCGTAATAAGGTATGTGTTAATCCCTCAAAAGGGAACCTCCAGATTACCAAGAATTCTTAACCAATTGACGAGTCAAAGTAAATGTCAACAAAAGTCAAGCTGGCTAGATTTCATAAAATTCATAATTGATTATATAGATGTTATAAAATATGTTTTGATGCATAAACAACTTATAAATGAGTGTTAAAACTTATATAAACTGATTTGACTCGTCAAGTCTCGGTCTAGGGTCGGTTCGCAACCGGAAGTCGCAGAGTTTGACTTCTGCTTTGACTTTCAATTCTGACCCGATTTAGCTAGTTAATCTACTGACTTTAGGTCACTTTAAAATCATGATTTAGTATAGTATAACTTCATGATTCCTTAGCAATCCGAGCTGTTATGCAAGTTCCTCTAAATTACTTAAACTTTTGCACAAAGGCCCTTTTTGTACAAATCAAGGTTTTAAACATCCATGCATATAAAAATATGTTATAAACTGATTTTTGAACATAAGTGAATTATAATGATCTCAAGAATCTGATCATAAACTAAATTTTTATAAAAAGACATAATACATATTTTTAAATGACTAAAATGCCCTTTTCGGCATTTTAAATCAGTTGAACATGGTTTTATCACCTAAAGGAAATATCTACTGATGTAATAGGATATGTAGGACATGTTGGGATATTTATTTAGATTATAAACTGAATGGAGGTCTAAGGTTCGTTAAATGCGATAAAAGACTAAATTACCCTTTTCCCACAAAATGATTTTAATCAAGCTTTTCGTAACCAAATCTTTTATTAACTGATGTAATATGTTTAATAACATATTTTGGTTATATAAAACAGGTCATAACCTCAGTTTACCTTAAACATCACATTTAACGGCATTTATCGATTTTTACGCCTTTTCGGCACATAATATGGTTTAAAACCATAATTATAGCCAAGACTTGTTACCTACTAATTTATGAACTTAATTTCAATAATTTTACAGTAAGTACAAGTCCCGAACTCAGAATCCCAATTATGGCTTCAAAGCTGTGTGTGAAATTACTAAAATGCCCCTACAGGACATAGTTTAGTTTAAAACTATCAAACACACATATATTTGATATCCTACTGTTATAACATCATAAAATAAATATTTTGACAGAATACTATGCACCTTGACATCAGATTCTTTATAAACCTCATTTATAAATTATAAAATGACCAAAATGCCCTTATATGGCATAATTTGGTTTTAAATACATTACGGGCCTATATTTTGGAAACCTACTGATTTAATAACATATTTTAAACATAATAGCATATGGAACTTGTATATGACTCTTTCGGTTACCCACTTACGCTTATACGCTTACGGTTAAGCATACGTAACTAGTTTACGTAATTTAGCCGAAACAGGTTTAACCCTGTCATCTTATTATCAAAATCTAGAATATTATTGGTAAACCCATATTATACAAGTCTTGATACTTGTCGGGTCTAGTTAACCTTCTATTCCGGTCATCGCTTAATCTAGCGTATTGTACCGTAATTGTTTAAACATAAGACTAGCCGGTTCAAGTCTAAGACTTAACTAAGGACCCGTTAGCATTCTAATTTGGTTAATAATACCATCACTCCAGACTAAACGCTTTCGTGGTAGATTGTGCATGTGCTTGTCTTGATTTGCGGCTAAGTTTTGACTTCTTAAAGACTTAACCTCAGGTAAATACATTTAACTTATTTTCCCTATACGGGCTTGAGATACGGTAAACTATTACTGCTTGGTCGGGTATGGAAATCATGTTTTATCCAGTTGTGATAATTAACTAAAATACATAACCCGGTTTTAATCTGTTTTGTTTGAAACTAAAACATTGGGGGTGGGCTTGACCGTGTCTGGGATATCCTTGGCTCACTAAAGTGTTAGTGGCCACGACTTAAGCATTGGTGTAGGCATACATCGGTAACTGCTATTATTATTATTATTATTATCTACTTTCTGTGTGAAAGTTCAGAAAGTGGTGTGTCAGTCGATCATGTCTCGGTTTCTGTACTGGGCCCCATATGTAAAAGACAGACATGTAAAACTGTATACAAGGTCATTTGTACTGTCCCAAGTTTTTTATAAAAATGTGCCTATTGCACCTAAAACCATTTCGAAAGGATTTTCAAAATGAGTCGGTTGAATTGTATTTACCAGTGTAAACTGACGCATTTTCAAAAGATCAAAGGTACAAGTACAAAATAGGCCGGAAGCTGTGAGGAACTAATACAAAGGAGTTGCAACCTTTTGATTGTGCCTGTAGAGTCTGTTATCCTTTTGTGTATGTTTATTTCCGATCCGCCTGTGGATCTTGTTACAAGCCTTGTGTATATTTGTATTTGAACACTTGGACACTTATGGCTTGTACTAGTTTTATTTTACTCTAAGACTTCCGCTGTGTTGTTCTGTGTTTTATTTGGTTATGATGACATCAACTTTACGTCACAATACTCCCCACCGGGATACACGAGGAAATTGGGGTGTGACATATCGACATATAGAAGAAGAAATGCCACGTCCTTGCCCTGGTGAAGAGTGAACAAAGAGGCATCACACCGACTTTGACGAAAACCCAAAGTAAGAATAAAATCGGTGAACCGTTGGTACCAAGCCCGCGGTGCCTGTTTTAAATCGTAAAGCGAATTTTTAAGACGACATACATGATTTGTAAATCCTTATGTCGAAAACCCGTAGGTTGATGCATGTAGATAGTTTCATTCAATGTGTCATGTAAGAAAGCATTGGTGACATCAAGTTGGTGAACCAATCAAGCTTGTGAGAAATCAAGTGATAAAACAGTGCGTATGGTGGCTGGCTTGACCATCGGACTAAACATTTCACCACAATCGATACCCACCTGTTGAGATCGCCCGTCACTTACTAACCAAGCCTTGTAGTGCTCTAACATGCCATCTAACTTAAAATTATGCTTAAACACCACATACATCTGATAATATTCATGTGCGGCTCACGAGGCACCAATTCCCAAGTCTCGTTTTTTAATAAGAGCATGATACTTAGTGGTCATGGTATTGTGCCAAACCGGTGTGGACAAGGCATCAAGAGGATTTTTGGGAACCGAAACAATAGAGGAGGTGTGTAGGTTGAGATGGCGTTTAGGTTTTGTAATCCCGTCCATGCCATGTATGCGTATTGTACGAGTGGGGACTTGGGGGATTTGAGAGGTGGTTTGAGGAGTGGGGTCGGATACAATAGGGGCAGTTCGGCTTGGGGTGGTGGCTGAGTTAATATGTGAATGTGTAGGGAGAGAAGGTGGGTTACTAGGCTGGTACGTTTGGGTCGGGGTGTGGGTGGGTGGCGGACTAGAGTGTAATGGGGTGTGAACAGGAGGGGAATCTGTGGAATGATGTGAAGAGGAGGTTGGGTTGTCAATGAGAGTTGGGCCGGTAGAGTCGTAGAGGTAGATCGGGATGGAGACAAAGTTGGAGCTGGTTGGGTTCGAGATGGCAAGGAGCTGGATTGGGCCAGTGGGTCATGGTGCGTTGATTGTTGGGTTTGGGCCAACTTGGTGGATTGGGCCTGGATAAGTGGCCATAGAGTAGGCGGAAACAGAGAGTCAAGGAAGTTGTAAGAGGGGTGGGAGTGACTGTGTTTGCCAATGGGAATGTGGTTTCATCGAAAACCACATGGTGCGATATTATAATTTGTTTGGTTTAGAGGTTAAAGCATTTATAACCACGATGGGTGGAGGGGTAGCCAAGGAAGACACAAGGAGAGGACCATTGGTCGAGCTTGTGTATGGAAGTGGATGGCATGAGGGGGTAACACCCAAAAACCCGTAGATGGTCATAATATAGGGTCCGAAGTTATAGAAGTTCAGTGGGTGTCTTGTTATTATAGTGTTTGCTAGGAAGAATATTTAGAAGATAAGTGGAAGTGTCAAGGGCATGGTGCCAAAATGTGTTGGGGAGAGAGGCATGAGCTAAAAGTGTCCGGATCATGTTGTTGATGGTCCGAATCTTACGTTCGGGCTTTACCTTTTTGGGAGGAAGTGTGAGGGCACGATAAGCGAAACATTATACCATGTTGGTTAAAGAAATGGTGAACGGAGGAATTAAAGTATTCTTTGTCGTTATCACATTGTAAGCTTTTTATTTTCTTGTTGAATTGAGTGTTAATAAGCGTGTAAAAATTGTAAAAGATTGAGTATACTTGGGTAACATCATCACAATAACGCCAATTATTGTAAGACTACACGGTTGTATCATTGCACTAAAACATAGTTTTTGAACCGGGATATATCAAGTACCAACTATTCACTTTTTTTGTATTTTCTAATAAACTATAACGATTTTTTAGAGATGGGAGAAGTCCATAGGAAGTTGGTCAGGTCATCTAGAAATAAAATATAATAACGATGTCCCTCCGAACTCAAGATCGGGGATTCCATAGGTCATTGTGAATGATATCGAATGGCGTAAAATTGAAGTATTAGAAGTAGCAAACGGTAAGCGTACACTTTTACCATACACACAAGATCGACAAACATGTTTATTCAATTTTCCCAAGTCAATAAAACAAGATTGTTTTAGAGAATGTAATAAATGTTATCCCGGGTGTCTAAGACGTTGGTGCCATAAATCAGATGAGATAGCAACAAAGGTGGAAGGTGTGGTAGTGGTGCTTCCAGATCCGAGCAAAAGATGGTATAATTCACCGCTGCTGTTGCACCGGAGGATAGGGATCCGGGTCTTGTAGTCCTTCACAATAAAACCAAACGGGTCAAATTCAACAGAAACAGAGTTGTGAGTAGTGAACCGATGGACAAAGATAAGTTTTTTTTATAAGTTTAGGGGCGTAAAGGACGTTTTTCAGCATAAGGGGTGGGAAGGGTGGAAGGAAAGGTTTGGTTGCCTTGTCTAATAACCGGTATGGCGGAGCCATTTCAAACAATAATATTCTGAGGCATGTTATTATTAAAAAAAATGGAAATTAGTGAAGTTATTGGTCATGTTGCTCCGGTGTCCATGTAAAGAGTCGGGTCTTGTTGATTTAGAGACATGGTGTGGATCGCCTGTTCAATGTCGGTGGGTGTGTAAGCAGTATAGTGAACTAGATTGGGTCGCGGGCCAAGAATACCATGTCCACTAGTATTAGTGCTGGGCCTAGGGGAGGTAGTGGGGTAGAGGCACGGTGGTGGAGCAGCCCATGAGTTCCTTTGTGGTGGGGCGGCCCACTGCTGATTGTCGGCCCAATTATTGTTGAAATTGTTGTTAGCAGCCCATTGCTGATTTCCAACCCATGTGTTAGGAGGCCAGCCCTGTCCTGGTGCGCCAGTAGGGTATACTGACAACCCAGACGCTCCCCTGCCACGGCCAGATTGCCGTCCTCTGTCGTGTCCGCGGCTTCTGCCACAACCACGGCCACGCTCCATGTCTGAGTGGGCTTGGTTTGAGGGCTGTGAGTGTTAGCGTTTAGGGTCGTGCGCGTAGTTTGAGCCATATGCAACGCCTGCTCTGCCTTCCGACTTTCAACCAAGACTAATTTCGAACTAGCTTCATAAAAAGTTGGGAGGGGATCTTGTTGCTGAAGTATGGTTGCGATCCCTTCATATTGCTCTTTTAAACCGGATATGAGTTGAAGCACCAGCCTGTCATTTTCTACCGGAGATCCCACATTGGCTAACTGATCGGCTAGCATCTTTAACTGTTGACAGTAAGCGGAAACGTTCGGGAACCCGTCAAGACGAGTGTTTGAGAATTTGTGAAGAAGATGGATTGCACGGGAGCTCTTGTTGTCTTGAAAAATTCCTTCAAGGTTGGTCCATGCATCGTAAGCAGGGGTATTTGGTTTGAGAATCGTGTGTAAAAGATCATTAGAGATGGTAGCGTAGATCCATTGTGGCACAATAGCATCTAGCCGATCCCATTGATCATCTACAGGGGTAGTAACCTTGTTTTTGTCTGTGTCTTTGGAACTGGAGGCAGCAGGTGCAGGTGGTTTGGGTGAGAGATGATCAATCACGAGAAACGGCCAGCACTGAATCTTGAAGAGTTCAGACCATGACGCATATTGGCTGGGGGATGAGACATTTAATATTAGATACAGTGGAAGCGGGATGGATTTTTGTAGATTCCATTATAGAGGGTAAGGTATTAGGTGAAAGAAAGAAAAAAGAAAAAAAAAAAAAAAACAAAGAGAAGAGAAGAGAGATCTATTGGTGAAGGCAGTAGGGTTAGGAGGGAAGGAGGAGTTTACGACAGTAGGTTTGGTACAGAAAACCTAGCATGATACCATGGTAATTCATAAAAGTGGATCCTTGAGAGCCCTCTTCTCAATTATGTAATATATATATATATAATAAAATACAATCTCCTATTTTAAGGAGAGATTACAATTGATTTTATCTAAGGCTACAATATATTTACTATTAGAAGCAGTGGGATTAAAAGCTCATATCAATCTGTATCATTCGCATGAAAAATTCACTTTGTATTTAATTAACACGATTACGCGTGCTACGCTGCGGTATTTAATCAGTAAGGTTTGGTTATTTATGTCATTAATACGATAGCGACAATAAGTATAGCAATCGAAAGATAAAAGGCAAAAAATAATGTCATGATATGCTTAAGAGAATATTGTCACTTGTTTTACATTGATCGAAAACTATAAAACGAATACTGGTACTTTTTACGATAATACTGATATTGGTATTGATATTGTTTGGATAGTATCGATTCAATTTTTCTTGATGCCGGTACGATAATGACACTCATCGAAGCTCGAAACCATAAAACACCATATTGTAAATCCCGATACCCGTTTCAGTAATACCAATACCAGTACCAACATTTATTTTTATATAGATAAGTCATGACTGAAAAATATATATATATATATAAACATGAAGCTTAAAAATAATAAATTAAATAAATATTAGTTTTTTTATTTTCAATTATATAAAGCATTGGCCACATACCATGATGCACAGGGATGTTTGTTTAGAGGGAGTACCCATCTCGGGGATGTTTTGGGGACGAAAACGCCATGAGGACGCCATGGGAACGTTTTCTAAACGTTTCCAGTTTATGGGGACGGATTCAAAACATTTCCAGGTTAATGGGGACGGCTCCAAAATGTTTCAGGGACGTTTCTATTTATTTTTAGGGTTTTAACTCTTTCAAATTCCAAAACAACCGTCAGCCTTTCAATATAATCCCACTACATCGATATTCAACAGTCGGCCTTTCAAAAAGATGTGGGATGTGGGTTGAGATCTTTTGATTCAATGCAAGATGGTGGAGGTCGCCTATCTCTTGTTAGATGAACTGAAGATTGCAAATGATTTGACTTTGTTTAATATATATTCTTTTTGTTGTACCCGTATCTTGGATTTTTTAATTTTGTCATTCCTCGTACTCCTGTCCCGTACCCGTTTTTGTGCTACATAGGCCACATATTCCTAATTTTATACGAAAAAACATTTTATTTAGACAGACGATATTTTTTACTTTAATAATATAAAGTGGTATGTATAGAAATTAGAAAGGGTGAACCAGAAGGATAGATGGAAGAAGATGATTTGTATGGGATTCAAGCGCGAGGACTTCATGGAACCATGATCTTTACGAGTTATAAGTTTAACATCATTCACTTTATGGACTCATGGGTGCTGTACCATGATCTTTTGAGTTTGACATCATTCACTTCATGGACTCATGTTTTAGCGATGTTTTAAAAATCAGTATTTTAATCGTACCAGATTAGACTCAGAAATGGTTCAACATGTTGAACCATGTTGTACCGGACGGTTCAACCATGTTGACTAATTAACTATATAAATCCATAAAACATAATTTCAACTCAAATATTAAAAGAATTCCAAAAGTTAATCCATAATAAAAAAAAATATCCAAAAGTTCATGATTAAATACCCATAGCAATTAGAAAACATTATAACAATTAACAACCTGAATGATTGAACAAAAGTTAAAAGAAGGTAAACCTGGATGATCGATTGAAGAACTTAATTTGAAAAACCGATGATTTTCTATTTTCTATCTTTGAGTGAGGAAGAAGTTTGATCGATGTGGATTGTCAATTGTGGGTGCTAAGTTTTACATTTTAACGAAGAAGGTAAATAGTCACCTTTTTTAGGCACCTGAAGATTAAAAGTTCAAAATTTTGATCTTTGGCCCGGTATACCAATTTAAACCAGTATAACTCAATTTACCGATGGTACAACTTCTTTGTCGTTTCCTTAGTTTATCGGTATGAATCGTGTCGGCCACACATCTGACATCCGGTTTAACCAATTCAACCGGTCAGTTTAAACTGGTTTTTAAAACATTCTGTTTTAGTGTTTTATATCCAACTAGCCACTCGCTAGTTTTGTTTCGATGATATACTTTTATTTTCAAAAAGAGATTTAGTAATTGGCCCATAACTAGATTACAAGACTTTGGACTCTACATGACATGGATGAATACCATGTTCTTGAATGTTGAAACACTAATTAGTTATGTGGAAATTTATGAAATTTCGTGTTAAGGCCGTAGGGTATGGTGGGGCTTGGGTTGGGGGCATGGTGCGACACGTGGAGTATGGAGCACCCAAGGTCAAAAGCCAATTTCAAAGGGGTACGGTTGGGTGTGGCTGGGGTGGCGTGGCCAAGCCACATCATATATATATATATATATAAACCATTAAAAACTACAAATTTTATTTTAAAAAATTGTCACATAAAGATAAAGAATAATTACAAAAAAACATAGTAAAATAAAAACAATCATTCTTCGTTTGAATCGTCATCTTCGTCGGAGTCGAACCCAGGAATCGTTGAAACATGATCCACCAAATCAGATCGAAAGTTGTGATGTATATCCCTTGACTTCATCATTAATTCGTTTATTGATTTATCTTTGTCTGTAACGGCTACGTTATCTGGTTGGGGGTCATCGTCAACATAGTAGGTAATGACCGAACGATCTTCATCCTCCAAAATCATGTTGTGAAGAATGATGCATGCGTACATCACATTTCCTATCTGATCCTTATCCCATAGTCGACCATGCATTGCCAAAACTCGCCACCTCTTCTTCAAAACACCGAACGCTCATCGGGCGTCTTTACTTGCAGCCATTTGGACCCTGTTAAACTTTAATCTTTTTGGATCTAGGGTACCATGTTTTATGAACGATTTTACCAAAACCACCCACTCCAGGTAAATCCCATCAACTAGGTAGTACCCATACATGTACTCAACCCCATTTACAAAGAAACTTCATTTGGGTCCTATACCATTTACCCGATCATTCAAAAGGGGCGAGTGGTTTATGATGGTAATATCGTTATGTGAACCTGGCATACCGAAGAACTCAGGCCATATCCAAAGATCTTGGGACGCAACCGCTTCAAGCATGATGGCTCGCATTCCATGATATCCACTTGTGTGAGCACCTTGCCATGCGGTTGGACAAACTTCCCAAGGCCATTTCATACAATCTAAACTACCTAGCATCCCGAGTAGCCCATGATAATCAGCGTGATGTTCCAATATTTGTTGCATATCACTGAACGACGGCTTTCTCAAATATCTTTTCTTATAAACTTCTAAAACACACGAGCAAAAGTTGTGAAGACTTTCTCTAGCTACACGTGCCAACATTTTTAAATAATCGTCCATAATGTCCGAAGTATTGTCGTACGCTAAATGTCTAAGTGCGGCCGTGACCTCTTGCCACGTACTGAATCCTAATTGGCCGATGACATACTTTTTTTGTTGGAAAAAATCATACCTCTCGTCAAGATCCTTAGATATCCTTAAAATAAGTTTATACTCATACGAAACGACGCCTAAACATTTTTTCATCAAACTTGGGTTCGGCTGAGAAATAATCGCTTACCAACAAATCATTAACGGTGTGCCGTTCACGACCGATATACCTCCTCCGTTTAGGTTGCGAAGTCTCTTCCTCATCGTCGTCTTCCACGATAGCTTTCACCACCGTCGTGATCGTTTGTAGAAATATTCCCGCACCATCGTCTGATGATGATGACGATTCACTAGAACTTGAAGAACTCATTGTGTTTTATGTTTTTGATATTGTGTGGAAAAATGTTAAATATGTTAGGGTATTTATAGGAATGTTTTTTTATTTTAATGCCCCAACGGCTAGCCCAAACAGCTAGTGTTCTTGACCAATGAGGTTCTGCCATGTCATGTGGGTAGCCCCGCCCAACGCTCGGGCTGAATCCCCCGTCCAACGGGCCACGCTGAAACCCAAGCCCACCCGGAGTGGTGACTTGGACGTTTGTAGCCAACCTACGCCCCAAACCTCGCCCCATACCCCATAGTCTAATTGAAAGTCTCATGACGAAGGAAGTTATTTAAAGAGAAAGTCTATTTTGGTCGGGGCAGAAAAAAAGAAAATTATTTAAAGAGAAAATCTATTTTGGTCTGGTTTGTTTCAAAAAGTTGAATGTTTTAGTCATGTAATCTAGGGGTGAGTAAATAACCGAACCAAAATTGATATAATTGAATCGAAACAAAAACCGAAGTTTCAGTTTTTGATTTTTAATAATCGTATATTTAGGTTCGATTTCGGATAACCATTTTAAATAACCGAAAAACCGAACCGATAAGTTTCAATAGTAGGCCCAACCATATATTTTTATGTTTAAGTGTTTAACCCAAGCTAGTGGAAATTATTAATTTTATTCTTGAATATTAAGTATTTATAATAAAAAAACATTAACATGCTTATATATAAGTATATGCTTCATGTAATGTACAAAGTATATAAATCCGGACTAGGTTATAGATCCATGTGTTACATGGGTTTGAGGATAGAAAATGAAAGTCTTTAATATGATTATGGAGTTGATCGAGTTCTTTAGAAAAAAAAATGTGTTTTCAGTTTATATAAACTTGAATGATTTTTTTTAAATAAATATGTTATTGTTGAGGTTGGTTGCGTTTAAAGGACATAATGATTATAAAATTTGAATTATTTTTTATTTTTCATATTGTTTCTTGCATCACATATAATAAATATAAATTTTGATATAAATACTTATAACCCTAATATGAACTATATTAAAGAAAAAAATATAGCATTACTCATTTTAAATATGATGCTTTTACGAATTAAGAAATTTGTCTTTGAATACAAAAGAATTAGTATATTTTATATCAAATTAATATTTCTTTATTTTAAAAAGTGTTATCAAAGTAGCAGATGGAATGGAATTAGTTCATCATATAAGATTTTATATATGTATATCGGAGAATCATCCGTTAGGAACCACCCTTTATTGCGAGAATCAATGTGAACACAACCACAAGTACCTAAAAAGAAATCTAAAAACCACCCAATTTTTTTTTTAAATTTTTTTACAAAAATAATCGCTACTTTTCGTCACCAATTTTTTTTTTTTGACAAAAAGTAGCGATTTTTTTGTTAAAAATGTTAAGAAAATAAAAATAAAATTTTTTGAGTGGTTTTTAGATATTTTATTTTTTGGTTTTTTTAGGGTGTAGTTATTAGCGTTTAGCTTGGGTGGGGGGGTTAGGTTTTTTTTGGGGGGTGGGGGTTAGGTTTTGGGTGGTGATGTAGTGGGTTACTTTAGTGGTTCTCGCTGTTCTCGCAATAAAGGTGGTTCTGGCATGAACCTTACCCTATGTCTATATATATATATACACACACACACAATTTAACATTCGTGTAAACGATAATAACAAATTATAAACACGATGAGATTAAATTTTTTGGTACGTCAAATAGTGATGGATGTATACATTTTTTGTTATCCCGTCCTCTTTTGATAAGTATGTTGTTATTTATTAAAGTTGAGATATTATATTAAAGTATATATAAGTAGCTAACTAATATTAACTAGTATTAAGCTCCACCGTGTTGCGGTGGGGGCGTAAAACTGTGTCAAATGGTACCAATATCACACCACCATCAGCAATCGGTGACATTGAAGTTGCGGCGTGTTAATGCGAAGAAATTAGACAGTAACGTAAAAATAGAAAATAATAACGAAGTCGACTTAGTACTCGAGCGTTGCGACGAACCTGTGAAACGGGAAAAAGATAGACAACGTTAAAACGTTGAACCACACAAGCACATTGCGCCATGTTAACTCACAAAATCTAAAACGAAGTGTAAAACAAAAATTATGCGAAATATGAAAAATACAGGAGACCAAAGTTTAAAGTAAAAAGTTTATGAGGTTAAACCGGAAATGATAAAAACTTTTGGGTTAAAAGTGAAACCCAAATAATTTTGGGTTAATAGTGTAATATTGATGTGTGAAATATATCTTAATTAAATTCAACAAGTTTTAAAATTGGAAAAACCCGTAAACCACACACTATCGACAAGTGTATCGGTCGTAAGTAGTAATACAAGTAAGTCCGAGTTATCGAACCGTGGACACAATCTAGCGACTCTCGATACTAAACCTCTATCGAGCCCTAGCATAATAATTTGTTTGTTTGAAAGATTGGTTTTAACTAATCACTAAATAAAGCAAATAAATAAACTCAGACAAAACAGAGCAGAAGACTCAGGAAACTGGAAAAAAAAACTCGATGCTAGGAGAAAACAACTACCTAGGTCTAGAATCCTACCCGTAACCCACAACTCTCGGAATTGGATAACGGAATGGCTACCGGGTTCCTAAAAGTACGACTAAATCAAGAAAACCCTAAAGACTGCTAGATCACCTCCCGGTCTCACTAACACCTCTCGAACAATCCTAAGGTGGACGTGTAAATCACCGGTTACTAGTTCGAATCACCTCCCGGTCTCACCTCACTAGGGAATGCTAAGGTACCCAAATGACTCGCTCACCTCCCGGCCTCGCTAATCACAACACACCCTAAAGCATGAAGGGGTAATCTATGGTTGTTGACAACAACTCAAGCTTGCGAGAAAACCAAAGAACTCAAGAGTGAAGGCAATTAAGCAAGGATCACCTCCCTGGAATTAACCGGGAGGTGATCCTTGCTTAATTGCCTTCACTCTTTTTGTTTTCTTCTCCACTTCAGAATTCTACCCCTTTTTTCTCCTCCACCGTCAACAGTCGGGTTTTCTTCCCAATGGCATCACCCCATTTACTATATATACAATCACAAGTCTAGGGAATAGTGTCGGGCAGTTGGCCTGGCACTCTCCTATTGGACCACCCAGTTTTTAATTTTATATCCACTTTAAAGTTACAGTTTCGTCCTCAGTTTAAAATTACGATTTTGCCCTCCGTTCAAAATTATGATTTTGCCCTCAGCTAAAAATTACGTTTTCGCCCCCGGTCCAAAAAGAATATGTTTTTCCCCTAGCTCAAAATTATGATTTTGCCCTCAGTTCAAAATTATGATTTCGCCCCAGTTCAAAATAAAATTACGATTTTGCCCTCTGTTCAAAATTATGATTTTGTCCCCATTTCAAAATTACGATTTCTCCCCCGGTTAAAAATTGTGATCTTTCCATCGTATTACTTTTTGGCGAAACTATAGTAGTGTTTTATTTTACTTGGTTGACTCGATAAAATTACCAATTTGCCCCTGATCAAAATTTTTTCCCTGGTAAAAAATTACTGTATTGCCATCATTTAGCTTTTAGCAAATAACGACTTTACCACAGCCCAAAATTACAATTTTACCTCAGTTAAAAATTACAGTATTGCCATCGTTTTAGTTTTTTTTTAAAAGGTGCATGACGAAATAGTGTCAGGCTGCTGCATGGGACTCCTCCGTTGACCCAGGTATGTTACGATTTTACCTCCAGTTCAAAATTATGATTTTGCCATCGCTTTAGCTTTTGACAAATTACGATTTTACCCGGTAAAAAAAACGATTTTGCCCTTAGCTCAAAATTTCAATATTGCCATCGCTTTAGATTTTTTTAGCAAAACTATATAAGTGTTTTGTTTTAATTGGTTGAGTTGATTTAAAAAAAATCGTGTAAAGGAGCTGTCTAACACTTGCTCAGTAGTCCTGACAAATTATAGTTTTGTCATCAACTCAAAATAACGGTCTTGCCATCGTTTTCGATTTTTTTATAGCAAAACTATGATAGTGTTTTTTTAATTGGTTGAGAAATATTCGGCCGAGAAATATTCAGCCGAGAAATATTCAGCCTACCGCCCCGCAACTCGGGCGGAGACATCAACTAGTAAATTACACCTGTTCTATTAAAAACACAAATTCCACGATTCGGACCTGATAACGCATAAAATCGAGTGGGCCGGATGCTACATAATTTCATTCAGCCCAAAGACAAATAATTATGGACGCTGGCATCCACTGCTGAACAATTCGAGGGCCTTTTAGCTTTTGCGCACATCCTCAATTAATTTCCCTTATCCAATGATGTAGCCCACTGTCCGGTGGAATTTTTTACTTTTTATGTGTTCCTTTTCCAATGATGTAGCCCACAAAAATTAGTGGAACCCACTAACTGATCAACATGAAACTTCAAGAGAATTCAATATTTTGTTCCTGTAATGCACTCCATTCACGAGTCAAAACAATTAAATTAGTATGTTATTATTAATTCATTATAAGAACTAACACAATGTATTTCAAAGGAGTTCACGTAATTAACTCTAATGAAATTTCAATTCATTAACTACACTTAATTATTTGCTATTAGGCTTTGGGTGTGGTGGGACAGGAGTTTGAGGCATGGCCTGACACGTGGAATGGGTGGGGCACCCCTGATCAGTTGGACTAGCGATAGGTATGGTGTGGCGTGGCTAGCACGCTTGGCTAGGCCACCTAGATATTTGTTTTTTTATTTTTTTATTAAAATAAAAACATATAATTAAAACAAACCTAAAATTCCTTATATATATTAATTCATAACATATGAGCAATACTAACTTTTTTTTTGTTTTCTTATAGTTTTGTCTTTTCTGCTTTTCTTTTTATATATAGACTTTAAGATTATATTTATGTAATAAAACTTTGCCTTTGTTATAATTTTATGTAATTAAACTTTGGTTTTGTTATAATTTTTTGACGAAAGTTAAATTAGTTTTGTTTTTTTATAAATTTTTTGACAAAAGTTAAATTAGTTTAGTTTTTTATAATAGTTTAGTTTTACGTTTTTTCTCGGGTTTGATTGTTGTTTGGTTGCTACTTAACACGATATTTGTTTGTCAAATTTTGTCTGTTTTTTCCCCTCAATTTTTAATACATGTCATAGTTGTCCGCTCTCAGGTTGGGCAGTAAGGGTCGGAGAAGGGCAATCACTCGGTATACATTCGGATTTGTCTATGGTTTACGTCACATGATTCACTAGGTGTTAAACTTGGTGATATTATAATACGATTTTTCTCAGTTTAGTTGCTACTTAGCACAGCTTTACTACTCCCGCCCCGCAACACTAGTAACATGATTTTACGTCCTCTGCCCCGCAACGCGGGGGTTTAAGACTAGTTAATATTAAAACTTCCTAAAATTAATATTAAAACTTCCTAAATTACATAATCCTACAAGCGTAAAAAAAACCCTAGAGCGTTAGGTAGATTTCGAAGAGGGCCAACTTGTCGAACGGCTTCCGCTCCTTGACATGAAACTCTATGTTGGCCAACGCCACCCGGTCGTCGTGACTAATCTTCCCGGCTGGAACGCTATCGTAGTACCCTTTAAATCGGTCTAGCTTCGGTCGTAGCTCGCGCCACTTGTGTTGGCACGCGTTAAGGTTGTGCCGGTCGTTCCCTACGTTGTGCCGGTAGGTCGCGAAAGCTTCCGGCCAGTATTTTGTCTCGTCGGGTTAGCGAGCCTTTATCGCGTCAACGACGCTTGTTACAAGTGCTAGCTCTTCCTCTTTTGTCCATGAAGCCATGATTTGTTGGGTTGGGTGTAGATGGCGAAGAAGGATTGCTTGGCGGTGGGGTGGTGTGGAGTAGCGATGTGGGCAGACGGTGGGGTTTATAAACCGCTTGGGACAGCCGTTTGGGTTGGCTAAACGGGTATTATTTAAAATTCAAACCAACCGCTTAGCCTAGCCAGCCAGCCATTAAGGAACTGTCACCTCAGCCCGCTAGCCCCGCCCAACGCCGGGTCTGAAACCCCCCACCCAACAGGCCATGCTGAAACCCAAGCCCACCCGGGGTGATGCCTTGACGTTTCCCCCCAACCCACACTGAAAGCCACACCCCACACTCCACAGTCTTAATTATTTCTTTAAAAAGCAAAGTATTCCTTTTATTATATATTAACATTTAACTCTCCAATTTGTTATGGATTTTAGTACTTCACCTCTAGAATAAATACAAACCAATTACATGTATTAATTAATAAAAATAACTCTAAAACTATTTAAAAGTATAGAAATATTTTTATAAAAATATGTATAATTTAAAGCACCTTAAATATCAACAATTGTTTTTTTTAAAACCACCATATGCCTTGTGTACAACTATCAATGCATAAACATGTTAAAAATTTATAATATGTAAATTATTAAGAATTAAGAATAGATATAATCATAAATATAAGATTATATTAATATATATATATATATATATATATTAAATTCAATTATTTAATAGTTTTTGTATTAATTTACTTATTATTTATTATGATTGAGATAACATTATAAATTTTCACATAACACTTTGATAAAATCTTTTATTATAAAAAATATCATGTGACATTAAGGGGATTATTTTATTAGTATTAGATTACATACACCTTCTTTAACTTCAATTGCTTGATGTTGATACCATCGTTCCTCATCCATTTCACCATATCGTTTTGGCTACCATAGCACTTTATAGGTGGGTGTTTAATTTTATTGGGCTATACTATAAATTATTTTCAAAATTTATTCCATATATTAAAATTATTCACTACATGGTCCATAACTAAATCAAAGTAACAAATCTATCAATAGATTTATAATCCTGAAAATATTAACTTGTAATATGGGGTGGTTATTCCCGACTTCCGTTTTGAATTTTAGACTTATGATACATTGTTTGGAACTTTTCAATATGATATAGTGTTTTATAGTTGCTTTAAAATTTATATATCATTTTGATAGTTTTCACATGTTTTAAGAGAATACGAATCAAATCGAATTGATTCGAATTCAAATTTTTAACCGAATTCGAATACAAATCGAGTTTTTTTTATTCGAATACGAATTTGAATCAAACTGGGTAGGTTTTAATCAAGTTCGAATTAATGGGGAAATAAAAGGTATTCGAATAATTCGAAAATTCGATATTCGATTCGATGAACACCCCTAATCTAAACCACATATGGCTGTGTTTAGATTCTTGTTGTCATGCAAATAGATCATTGGTGGGAGGTTTCAAAATGTTATATGTCAAAAGTCGCATGTTGCTAAAAAGTTAAAACTGACATACAAATCCGAACAATTTATGAGTTATAATGGAACATGATGGGCATTACTAGGTCACCTTCGGTCTTACAAGGTTAGATTGGATGGTCATGATTTATATTATGCTTTTATGAGTTAAAACAGAGTTATTTACATTTTCTGTACCTGCGATTGGTTGAAAATAACAATTACAGGTCATTAGTTTAAAAATTGCCAATACAATATTTTAACTTTTGTAAAATTACAGTTCACACTCAACATCCCTATCCAATTATTATGTTAGTTTATTTGAAATGAACATAATGCCCATGCTATAAATATTAAAAAATATATAAATAAATTAAGAGTTAATTACGCTTTTCATCCATGTAGTTTGTTGAAAATAATTATTATAACCCATTAATTTAAAAATTGCCAAAACAGTAACAATACTTACACAACTTACATCTTCAACCCATAAACAATGGCGGTTAACAACTTCATGTATCTACTATCATTCAATATACTTTTCATTCTCTCCGTTTCTTCAAATCCATACGGAAAATTAGGTGGACGATGACTTCGATTGTGATGGGGGAAATTTAGGTGGCTGGCGGTTTCGATTTTGGTGTAACCGGTTGACAGAGACAGATCTAATGTGTCACACCCAAACCAATGGCGAAAACATCGGAGTGAGACAAAAACGAGATTGCAGAGACTTCATAACGACTAAATGTGGCAAGTATTTAAAGTAATGCTTTTCATTTCATGTAAAGGGGAAGTACATTGTTTCAAAGGAAAGTACAACATTTAGAACATAACAAATTAAACAACAAAACATAAATTTAAACTAAGTGTGTTTCTAGTCCATCTTACTGGATTTCTTTTCAACGCATCAACATCAAGCTCCTGCAATATATATTAAAGTAACATGTCAACACAAAAGCATTGGTGAGCATACAAGTTTAATGTACTATCACATGTATAAAAGAATCTTAACGAGATCCACATGACAAAAACATATACTAAGGCATAAACATAACATGAACTAGCATGCATCACATACCTGTCAACCCAAAGATCCCACTAGCGTAATCTCGTCACCGAAGCGTCGATACTGTTTATGATTGAGTACTTAACACAGACCCATCAACAGGCGGTGGGCTACTCCTACAACGCTATACATGTTAAGGTAGGCTTGTACGAAGTTAATGACAAAGTATAGTGCAAGAATGGCTTCTAGAATGCTTGTATTCCTAAAGTATAAATG
This sequence comes from Scalesia atractyloides, assembly GCA_947069175.1. NCBI lineage: Eukaryota > Viridiplantae > Streptophyta > Magnoliopsida > Asterales > Asteraceae > Scalesia > Scalesia atractyloides. The sequence continues at coordinate 19,002,694 of CAMTDV010000015.1, read as the reverse complement.
TATAAAGCATGTATATTGGACGCATTTGTATGAATAAAGTATTTGCATATGTGTGTTTGGGTGAATTTTAATATGGTAATATATATTGCACCCAAAAGTGTAAAAACGGAAAGAAGGTCATGTATACTCACGGTCTGCGAAGTAATTCCACTTAGTGAGTTTGATGAGTCTTGAGTTGTGGAACACCGAAGTTATCCTAAGAGGGATACGGAGGTGTATGAGTTGCGGTTTGTTCAACGGATTGGATTCGGAATTTAAAAGTTAACATATTAGGAATGTAAATTAAAGTACAATGAGTATGGTCATGCAAGGAGGTAGGATAAATGTAACAACCCGCTTCCTCACAAGCTCGTCACTCTCATTACGCCTAGCACCAGAGGTTCGGATCATAATGTAACCTAAATCGCTTACTACGCTACACAACATATTTTCGCACCACATCGTACATCACAACGCTTACAATCATATCGCACTCGCTAAATACTGTAAGCTTTGCGTAAAATTTCCAAGGCTATCTGCTCGCTTAAACCACAACGCGACTCTCGCAAGACTTGGGAAGAAAGCAGCATGCTACCTCACTTACTTATCGAATCTTAATTTAATTTAATCGAGTAATACGTTTAATGCTTTGCTAAAACGCTTAATATATCTATCTAATACGAACCGAATCGCCAAACGAACTCTTAACACGGAATTTACGAACAAAACTTCGCCAATAGGCCAAGTTCGGCCAAACTTGATCACATCATGTTCGCCCGAACTTGACCAGGCCTCTAATATCATCAAAACTCAGCAAGTTCACTCGAACTTGCACAAGTCCAAGCAAACTGGCCAAGTTCGCCCGACCTTGTGCCAAGTTCGCCCGACCTTGTGCCAAGTTCGCCCGACCTTGTGCCAAGTTCGGCCGAATTTGGCCTAACTCAGCCTATTTTTCCTCCACCTATAAATACTCAGCTCCTCTCCTCATTTGAACTTGTTGCAAGTTCGCCCCAAATCTCCCAAAACCGAAAACTCTTGATTTCCAAGTAAGAATCCACCCGTTTTATGCAAACAACAACGATTTTGCACAAGGTTTTACCTTCGATTTCATCAAAAACTCTTCTGTTACGAAAATCTTCATCTTTTTATACAAAACTTCTGTTTTTTCACTTAGATCTAAGTAAAACCCTTTTAAACATCGATTTTCACACAAAATACAGACTACCGACGTATGTTTCGTTCACTTTGAAGTGGAACGAGGCGTTGTCAAGCAAAATACTCGGATCCGGAAGCACAAGGACGAAATCGTCACTTTGCACAAACTGGACTAACCTGTACGAACCATCAAGTTCGCCCGGATTAGTCCGAGTTTCTGTAAAATGGCTAAAACTAGCTCCAAAAGACCTCTCCAGCCTAGGTTTTGCTTAGTAGCTTAAGGTTGGAGGGATGGACACTCGATTTCCTCGGAAAACAACGCGAAAACGCACGATTTGGATGCTAAAACATTCAAGTTCGCTCGAACTTGTCACCAGATTGGAGACCAAGTCCGCCCGAACTTGTCTAAAACCTCCAACAATTGAATCAAGTTCCCCCGAACTTGTCCCATTCTCAAGAGAATCAGACAAGTTCGCCCGGACTTGTGTCAAAATCAACCAAACATGGCAAGTTCGCTCGAACTTGTCCCGTTTCTCATGAAACCAAACAAGTTCGCCCGAACTTGTACATTCAGCCAACCAAACAGTCAAGTTCGCCCGAACTTATACCAAATCCAAGGGATTTGGTACAACTTCGCTCGAACTTGTACTCTGTTCCTTCCCGTTTCGACCGTTTCAGCAATTTGGAAGACAGATACACTTCTGTTCGATTACAGGCTGATCTGGCGCTCCATTCCATCTATATCAGATCCCCTCTCCCTCTAATTGCACCAACTGTGAGTATACTTGACCCATTTTCGCTTTAATTCACTTTTTGAGTGTAACATACGTTCCTATCAAAATACATGACACACGCTAAACTGATTTATCACACGCGACTATCTGTTATACATATTTATACGTGATGCTGGGAACATGTAAACTAGGACACATTTTCGTTAACTCCACCTTAGCTTAGTATGGTACTATAGTTTTGCTAACACCCGACGGGGTCTAGTTAGGAAGGACACATCGTGCAACGCAGCCTTTTCGAGAGCTTAACATGTGAAATTTGTCTTGTGAGTTTATATGTTATGTGTATCATGTTTATGTATGTGGAAATTCGCAAATACTTTTATCTATTATGCTATTATATCAAAACCTGTATGCTCACCAATACATTTTTGTATTGACAATTATCTTAACGTATGTTGCAGGTTAATGTTTCCACTTGCTGCAAATGGACTTAGGGTTTTGCTTAGAAACTTGTAATAAATTGTAATCGACTTTATGAATTGTTTGAGAATGTTTGAGTTTGTAATGATTATGGAATGATTTTACGTTGATTGCATGGAAATTAACGCTTAAATATTGTCATTTAAAAATGGTCGTTATGGATTCTCTCGAACAATCTGAACCACTTAGTGTCGCGCCCCGATGATTCCGCCATCGGTTGGGGTGTGACAGATTGGTATCAGAGCCATAACTATAGGGAATTAGGTAGAACTGCTCCGTAGACCTAGTCTATAGTCAGGACACCAAATCAGACTGTTTCGCATCGATTAAACACCCGAAAACGATACGAACTGACAACTTCGCCTGATGTTGGGGCAAGTTCGCTCGAACCAGATCAAGTTCGCCCGAACTTGACCAGGTTCGCCCGAAGTTAGTCAATCCCCTCTCAAGACACAATACAAGTTGGTTCGAAGATCAAGTTCGCCCGAAGTTGGTTAACTTCGCTCGAACTTGATCATACATCTTCGAAACAGACTTTTAAACTACATACGCTTTTCCTAAAGCTACCACAATACATGTGAAGAACGCTCGTATCACACCAACGAGTCGATTTGTCAGGATTAGGTGTGGAAACCGCGAACTCTCGACGAATCACTCACTCCGCGTATTCTCCTTTGCACGAAATTGTCTGTTAAGTTAGGAGTGATATCTACATCTTAACGGAAACTTCCCATTCTATTCGGTGGAAGCCTCCTGATGGGTCAGGGAGGTAAAACCACAATTAGGGATTCGAAGTTATCAAGTTAGGGGTGAAATCCGAACCTTGAAAACTTGTCCCATTCAACGATTTTCAATCTCACCAAAGTCTCGATTGTTTCCAATGCTTTGGGACGCGTAGTAACTGGAAGGGTAATGCCGTTAGCCGCGGGGCAGTGAGAGCATTCACCTAGGCCAAAGCGTGTGCCCAAACTCGGCGAAATGATCGAATCACTTTGGGTAGTCACTGTCTCAAAACCAAGGACGCTCCATTGATTTTAAGCCCGCAATCGTCGATTTTACGCATCATCGATTTTTATGTGCTTCGCGCACATTTTAAACATTTTATGTTTTCGATTTGTCACTTTTTGCTTACCGCTTTACCACTTCTACCTTGCAATGTTATACGCACAACTCGCACAGTCATCGCAATCTAAAACAAGAGCTAATACTCGCAACATAACTAAATCATAACAATCCTCTTAACCGCGTCCTCGTGTTATACCGCAAATATATATACGTATCTAAATATATACATAAATAGTATGTGATTACATGTGCTTATGTGAATACGTGAGAATTTAGGAAATATGTGTTTTCCTATGCGGCTCCTATGTGAATCTTAGAAATACGTATTACTATAACAAGTTTTTAACGCGCTAAATCGCATCGCAATTACTAAATCATTATGATCGAATCTCATTCCAAATATCTTTGTTCAGATGTCTTCGAACGCTTCCAACTTTTGACGTCAAGCCCGAAGGAACTCCGATAAGAGGATTGCTTCACTCGTGGCCAAGGAAATGGCCAAGGTCATTCCTCAAATCATCACCCAAGTTCAAGCCCTCAACAACTCTCAGACATCGAAAGATTCTAAGCCCGATGCACTGAAGTCTACTTTCTCCTACAAGCAATTCAAGGCATGTGACCCGATGGTCTTCACATGTGAAGGAAGTGTATCTCAAATGCTCTAGTGGTTTGATGCCATCGAGGTTACCCTTTGTCAGAGTGGGTGCCCAGAGCATTTTCATACCACATGCGCTACCGGAGTATTTCAATCTCGAGCACTCGACTGGTGGACAGCCAAGCGCATCAAGCGTGGGAACGACGCAGCTTACGCACTATCGTGGGAAGAACTGAAAGAACTTATGAAGAGAGAGTATTGCCCTCCCCACGAAGTCCAAAAGCTCGAGAATGAATTTTGGAAAATCAAGCAAGTCGAAGGTGACAAAGCTGGCTTCACAGTAAGGTTCAAAAAGCTCAGCATTATTTGCCCTAGCCAAGTCGACACTCTTGAAAAGGCTATCAAAAAGTACATACGTGCCTTGCCGGAGTGCGTGGGCGATTTTGTCGAAGTTACAAGACCGGCTACCATCGAAGAAACCTATCAGTTGGCCGCGTAAATCAATGACAAGCGAGTCTTGGCTGGATTTTTCTCCAAGAGTTCTACCAAGAAGCTGAACCAAGCTACTATCGAGCTATCTGACGACGACGACACATCGCCGCAAGCTGCCGCCGAGCCTAGCCGCAAGAGAAAGAGCTCGAGTTTTAACTACTCCGCAACTGAGTCGCTCAACCCAGAACCTCTTCAGGCAGTTCCATTTTACCCAAGGCGTAACTACACCGGCCCTCATCCCCAGTGTCCGGAGTGTACGTATCACCACCAGGCTGGAGCCAGCTGCCGCTAGTGCATCAACTGCAACTGTTATGGCCATCTCACCATCCACTGCCGCACTGGACCACGACAGCCCGAGATGCTAGCACTTCCGGCGTGACCGACTCAACTCGCCGCTTTAGCAACTGCCGCACCAGAGGCACCAGCAGCCGCAGCCCCAGCAGAAGAAGACTTCAACATCAACATCGACCAGGCACAGGACGACGTCCTCACTGGTACGAATTTTGACGCTATTACTTATGCTTTATAATCTATTATTCGACGTCGCTTCAATATACGATGACGTCTTTCTATCTCGAGTCCTCGCACTTAGTCTAAGTGCACACACTAATTATTATTACTAATGTTATATAGTATATCACGATATAATACGTTTTTACCCATACTACGTGCCTTTAAAACAAGTTATGATAAACATGCAAACACCAAACTAATCACGGGTGCACACAGGATTATCTTGGGGTCTGCACGGGGATCGTAATGAGTTCTAATGGTACCCTAAACGTTAAAAGCGTGGTTGAAACATGGTGGATACGCCGCTGGTACTTCCTATATATAAGAGTTTTAACCATGTCGACAATGCGTGACACCTATTCACGGAACAGAGGCGGTGTGGTTAAAGCATGGTGGATACGCCGATGGTACTTCCTATATATAAGTGCTTTGCCATGCTAACAAACTTCCGTGGAGACGTGCCATGTGTAGTTGAACGTTATTAGTCCTTCTATATTATGATGATTATTTTCACACGCTAAACTCCTTCGCAAAGGCGTAACATCTCATCGCTTCTCGATCGCGCAAACGCTAGACACCCCGCGAGTCTACAGCAACGCAATCGCACTTTTGCAGGGATCTACCTCGCATCGCTTATCGCGTATCACGCATCGCGTATCACTTATCGCTTATCGCTTTCGACGCAAATGCAATCGCATCGCTTATCGCTTTCCTATCTCGACGCTCGAACGCAATCTCTTCACGTATCGTCTTCGCTTCGTGACGCTTAAACGCTTACTGCATCTCTCATTCTTACCGCTTCGCTATTCCAATCGCCAATCCACCAACGTCATGTCGGCACACATGACATCGCTCCACGGGACGGAGGCGGTATGGCTAAAACATGGTGGATACGCCGCTAGTACTTCCTACATATAAGTGTTTTAGCCATATTAACAAACTTCCGTAAAAGGATGCCATGTGGGGTTCGACGTTATATTCAGCCTCATAATTTCTTGGTCCAACCCTTCACCACCTGGACCAAGGATACCGAAATCTATCCATATCGCGTCAACACACCTGACATCGCCCACGAGACGGAGGCGATATGGATAAAACATGGTGGATACGCCGCTGGTACTTCCTATATATAAGTGTTTTAGCCATATTAACAAACTTTCGTGGATGAATGCCATGTGGGGTTCAATGCTAACTAAACTTTTTGATACCATTAAATTTTATTTTTTTATTACGTTTTAAAAACAAATGGAAATTTTTCTAAATGATGTGATTTTTATTAAAACCTTGGAAAAGTAAAATCCTTCTTACGATGTGAGTGTAAATCGACTCAATCTAACGCCGCGTTATGAGAAATTTTTCATAAATCGAGTTTCCTTCAAAAGCCTTTTTGTAATCGTTTAACAAAAATTCTTCGGAAACTTAAAAACATTTTTTTGATCGGTAGCTCGTGAGTTATCAACCGCGAGTCAATTAATCCGCTCTTACTCATCGACTCTTTACACTTTCGAGACGCTTTCACTCGTCAGCACTTGAGCGACCGCTTGTTCATCCTCGACTTACGCCAAACGTCTTACCGCTGTCTATCGCTATCTATTCGTGTCAATTCTCAAGTCTTCCTTTCGAATAAATTTCGGGATGAAATTTCCTAAAGTAGGGGAGACTGTAACAACCCGCTACCTTGCAAGCTCGTCACTCTCGTTACGCCTAGCACCAGAGGTTCGGATCATAATGTAACCTAAATCGCTTACTGCGCTATATCGCATATTTTCGCACCACATCGCACATCACAACGCTTACACTCATATCGCACTCGCTAAATAATGTAAACTTTGCGTGAAGTTTCCAGGGCTATCTGCTCGCTTAAACCACAACGCGACTCTCGCAAGACTTGGGAACAAAGCCGCATGCTACCTCGCTTACTTATCGAATCTTAACTTAATTTAATCGAGTAATACGCTTAACGGTTTGCTAAAACGCTTAATATATCTATCTAATACGAACAAATTGCCAAACGAACGCTTAACACGGAATTAACGAACAAAACTTGGCCAATAGGCCAAGTTCGGCCGAACTTGATCACATCAAGTTCGCCCGAACTTGACCAGGCCTCTAATATCATCAAAACTCAGCAAGTTCACTTGCACAAGTCCAAGCAAACTGGCCAAGTTCGCCCGAACTTGGTCTAACTTAGCCTATTTTCTCATCCACCTATAAATACTCAGCTCCTTTCCTCATTTGAACTTGCTGCAAGTTCGCCCCAGATCTCCTAAAGCCGAAAACCCCTGATTTCCAAGTAAGAATCCACTCGTTTTATGCAAACAACAACGATTTACAACGATTATGCACAAGGTTTAACCTTCGATTTCATCAAAACTTTCTGTTTACGAAAATCTTCATCTTTTTATACAAAACTTCTGTTTTTTCACTTAGATCTATACTTAGATCTAAGTAAAACCCTTTTAAACATCGATTTTCACACAAAATACAGACTACCGACGTATGTTTCGTTCACTTTGAAGTGGAATGAGGCGTTGTCAAGCAAAATACTCAGATCTGGAAGCACAAGGACGAAATCGTCACTTTGCACAAACTGGACTAACCGTACGAACCATCAAGTTCGCCCGGATCAGTCCGAGTTTCTGTAAAATGGCTAAAACTCGCTCCAAAAGACCTCTCCAGCCTAGGTTTTGCTCAGTAGCTTAAGGTTGGAGGGATGGACACTCGATTTCAGCAAAAAACGCGAAAAACGCACGATTTGGATACCAAAACTGTCAAGTTCGCTCGGAGAACATCAAGTTCGCTTGAACTTGTCACTAGATTAGTGACCAAGTTCTCCCGAACTTGTCTAAAACCTCCAACAATTCAATCAAGTTCGCCCGAACTTGTCCCATTCTCAAGAGAATCAGACAAGTTCGCCTGGACTTGTGTCAAAATCAACTAAACATGGCAAGTTCGCTCGAACTTGTCCAATTTCTCATGAAACCAGACAAGTTCGCCCGAACTTGTACATTCAGCCAACCAAACACTCAACTTCGCCCGAACTTGTACCAAATCCAATGGATTTGGTACAACTTCACCCGAACTTGTACTCTGCTCCTTCCCGTTTCGACCGTTTCAGCACTTCGGAAGACTAATGCACTTCTGTGCGATTACAGGCTGATCCGGCGCTCCATTCCATCTACATCAGATCCCCTCTCCTCTAATCGCACCAACTGTGAGTATACTTGACCCATTTTCGCTTTAATGCACTTTGGGTGTAACGTACGTTCCTATCAAAATACACGATACACGCTAAACTAATTTATCACACATGAATATCTGTTATACATATTTATACGTGATGCTAGGAACATGTAAACTAGGACACATTTTCGTTAGCTCCACCTTAGCTAGTATGTACCATAGTTTGGCTAACACCCAACGGGGTCTAGTTAGGAAGGACACATCGCGCAACGCAGCCTTTTCGAGAGCTTAACATGTGAAATTTGTCTTGTGAGTTTATATCTTATGTGTATCATGTTTATGTAAGTGGAAATTCGCAAATAATTTTATCTGTTATGCTATTATATCAAAACCTGTATGCTCGCCAATACACTTTTGTATTGGCAATTATTTTAACGTGCGTCGCAGGTTAATGTTTCTACTCGCTGCAAATGGACTTAGGGTTTTGCTTAGAAACTTGTAATAAACTGTAATCGACTTTATGAATTGTTTGAGAATGTTTGAGTTTGTAATGATTATGGAATGATTTTATGTTGATTGTATGTGAAATTAACGCTGAAATATTGTCATTTAAAAATAGTCGTTATCGATTCTCTCGAACAATCTGAATCGCTTAGTGTCGCGCCCCGATGATTCCGCCATCGGTTGGGGTGTGACAATGAATTCAATCCATTTGACCTCATTATTTGATTCACCAAAGCACAAAAACATCAACTTTGTTGATGATTTTGGTTGGTTATGAATATGAAAATAATAAGAATTTAAACCTACTAAACAACAAAGTGAGTTAGCTAGATGTGTGCATCCCAAACATGGAAAGTGTTTGGGGACGTGATGTAGCTGTAACATTCGTGTAATGGGTCTAAAAAAACCGCTTTGTTTATCAATCAAGTATATCCTTTCCTCCCGTTTAATTGTTCGAGGCATTTGTATATTCGTTAGTTATGTATTAAGTGTCACTTAATGATAATAATATAAATAAGTAAAATTAATGTGGGGTAATAAAAGAATAAATGAAAAAAAAAAATAATAATAATAAATAAATAAATAATTATGTAGTAAAAGTATATAAAAATGGATGAAGAGAAAGGGTTCAAACTGGAATCGAACCCGGGTCTCCCACATTTTCACACTCTTGAAACACCAACCGGTCTACGTTCACGTTTGTGGATTTATCCTAATTTAAATAATTTTGTATTGTATTCAGTTCCAAAAACCATCCTCAAGAATTACCCGCCTAAATCACGACAACTGTAACTGCTAATCCTACATTAATGGAGGATATCTCTGTCGTAAATCCAACCAGAAACCGACCCTCAATCATGAATCGGTTACAAAATCATGAGAATGTCCAATCATAACGGAAACCCGTTTAAACCAAGCTCTGAAACTGCTCTGTACCACATCTATAAATGGTGGGCTTTTGAATCTGAAGAACTCGCTAATTCATTGTTAGAAAACTCAAACTCACCACACATCTCTTTCTCCTCGTTTATTCTTCCGCCTCGTCGGAACTGTACAGTCGCCGGAACTCTAACAACTCGCCAGAAGTGTCGTCGAGTATCAACCCCACCATTCCGGTACAGTACAACTCCTTCCATCTTTACATATTAATGATGCATTGTAATCAAATCGATTCAAAGCAATTCGGTCGGGTAATCTTTGAATCAGTGGGTACATTAGAGAAGATGAAGCTGGTTAATGGATAAAAGAAATAAAAATTGGGATATAGCCGGGTTAGACACACAGTCCAGTGGTGGACTGTGTGCACACACGACGCGTAAATCCCCGGTTCGAGTCTGGCCTTTCCCCGTATTGTTGGATTAAAACAGTTTATTTTGTTTAACAAATCATATCTTTCCTCGGTAAGTTGATAAATATAATTAAAATTCGAATATAGATGGGTTAGACACCCAACCCAGTTGGTTGGACTGGGTGCAAATCAACTTAAGGTCACGGGTTCGATACTCTGTATGCACGCCGGTTTAATTGATTTTAAATCTTTTTAATTAATTAATTCTGGTTTAATCTAACAAGTATATAAATATAATAAAAATCAAGATATTAGCGGGTTAGACATGTAGCTCAGTTGGAAGAGCTGTGTGCACGTAAGCGGGAGGTCCCAAGTTCGAGTCCCACCACACGCAGTCAAACAGTCAACGACCCGGTCAGACCACCTTGTCAGGTCTGACAAGGTTTTTGTAATTTAATATTATTTTTTTTATTTTTGTTTTATCTTATTATATTTTTGTAATTATATATTTTATTTAAAATCAATAAAAAAATACTTAAAGATGCAAATTCACAGGTCTTAAAATCTCTACAAATACCACAAAAATAACCTAAAACTCTACAAAAGAATAATAAATCAAAATATTAATTTTGTTATATTTATAAAATTATCGCGGTATTATTTTAGGTTAGTATTCTTCCGTCGGTCAAATCCTCAACTCGTGCGCATCCATTATCAAGCAAGAGACGCACCCACTGTGAGTGAATTCTTACAAATTCCCCTTTTTATTCATGTTTTAGGGTGTATCATGTGTCGTTTCATATATTTCGTTTATTCAAACACTTGTGCTATTACCATTATATGATCTAACGTGCGACTGCCCCGATGATCGCAAGGTGCGATATGCTACCGGTCGTTTGTTCGGAGTAGCACTTACATGGTGGAATACAGAGAAGGGCAAGCGAGGTGCTGAGGATGCTATGACTTTGACTTGGGAAGAGTTGAAGGAGATCATGACAAGACGTTTCTGTCCAAGAAGCGAAATCAAGAAATTAGAAGATGAGTTCTACTCTTTGAAACAAAAGGAGGGCGACCACACCACATACAACAAGAGATTACTTGAGTTGAATCAGATGGTCCCCAACTTGTTCACTCCCCTCTACCGTTTGGTCGAGCACTACATTCGAGGTCTTCCTTAAAAAATTCAAGACCCTGTAATAAGTACCACAGCTGCAAATTTGGAAGCAGCAATGGAGTTAGCTACAGAGCTCACCGAAAACCACATACGGAATGAAGACTTCAAGGAGGAGAAGAAGGATAAAGCATCAACCGAAACCTCAAACTCAACCCAGACCAAATCCTCTTCTCAACCCACTTCTAAGAGAAAACGAGATGGGCAAAATTTCGCTGTCACCCAAGGCAATCAACCAGCTCCACAAACCGTACCCCTCCAAGCTATCCCAATCACTCAAGTAGCACCCAACTCTACTTACCCAAATAAGAAACCTTACATTGGACCTCACCCTCAATGCAACACCTGTTTTTATCACCATCCATCTACCATACCTTGTCGACTGTGTGCTAATTGTGGGCGTTATGGTCATTTGAGCAAAACTTGTCGTACCCCTCAAAACCAAGCTTCACCCCTACCCAAAACATGATTCAACCCAACCAACAACCCCAAATACCCCATAGTTCCATATGTTCGAGCTTTCTTTAACTGTGGTGACCCTACCCATTTTAGAAACACGTGCCCTAGGTTGGTTAACATCATTAACGCCCAAGCTCAAGCAAACCCAGTTAACCAAGCAAATAAAGCAAACCCAGCACCACCACCAGTGACAGGAATAGCTTACAACATCAACGCTAATCCAATTGAAGCCAATAACAGTGCGAACGAACAACCCAACTAGCCCTCCATCACCAAGAGTCAAGACTCAGCTCCAATCGTTTAGTTTTTAATGTTTTCTATAAATCTTAATCTTTGTGTATCCTCGTTTCCATTTGAGAATTTATGTACCCAAGAATTTTAATGCAAATTAATATCATTGTTTTATTTCATGTCTTTATTCATAGATTTAAAATTTCATGTCATCATAACATCACAACGCACCTTGCCTCATCATTTAAGGAAGTTGAGTCGTGTCTCACTTTTTCATAGACTGACCCCTTCACCATAACAAACGAGAGAGGTACCGTCGTCATTCAGTCATGTATTCTTTCGGATTTGAGACTCAAGCTTTGGTTGTTGTGTTTGTTTATGTTTTGTAGATCTTAGAGTCACATAGAACTAATCATAACTTACTAACAAAGTCAATGGAAATTTGACAAGAATATGGTGGATACGCCGCTGGCACTTCCTATATATAAGTATTCTTGTCAAAGGATCAAAAGCATTGTCAGGCGGTTATGAGAAGTTCTGTGTAGGTTTTAATATCGTCATGGTTGAAGTTTTTGTCTTGTGATATAACTTTATCTTTTCAGCGCATCAATTCTCTCAAAACTCTTATGCATGAGATCATATCCAATCAATCGACTCTGTGTATCAACGCTTCTCATCTCAGGCATCAAAAAGCGATTCCGATAGCAGGGTATTCAACCCTTACTAGGAACGTTACCGCCTCAATTAAAAACTCAAAACTTCACACTCCTCTGGTTACGAAATCATCAAATCCAAACATCATACCTCTATCTTCTGTTAAGAGATATTCCAGATTTTAGTCAGTGTACATTGAGTGTAGAATCAAGGACCTGAATTTATTTGAGAACTCAATGACTCAATGCACGAGAAATGCCCGCATCTTTTTCCAGTTAAGGCTACTACTTAAATTTCGGACGAAATTTCTAAAAGTAGGGGATACTGTAACATTCGTGTAATGGGTCTAAAAAAACCGCTTCGTTTATCAATCAAGTATATCCTTTCCTCCCGTTTAATTGTTCGAGGCATTTGTATATTCGTTAGTTATGTATTAAGTGTCACTTAATGATAATAATATAAATAAGTAAAATTAATGTGGGGTAATAAAAGAATAGATGAAAAAAATAATAAATAAATAAATAATTATGTAGTAAAAGTATAAAAAAAATGGATGAAGAGAAAGGGTTCAAACTGGAATCGAACCTGGGTCTCCCACATTTTCACACTCTTGAAACACCAACCGGTCTACGTTCACGTTTGTGGATTTATCCTAATTTAAATAATTTTGTATTGTATTCAGTTCCAAAAACCATCCTCAAGAATTACCCGCCTAAATCACGACAACTGTAACTGCTAATCCTACATTAATGGAGGATATCTCTGTCGTAAATCCAACCAGAAACCGACCCTCAATCATGAATCGGTTACAAAATCATGAGAATGTCCAATCATAACGGAAACCCGTTTAAACCAAGCTCTGAAACTGCTCTGTACCACATCTATAAATGGTGGGCTTTTGAATCTGAAGAACTCGCTAATTCATTGTTAGAAAACTCAAACTCACCACACATCTCTTTCTCCTCGTTTATTCTTCCGCCTCGTCGGAACTGTACAGTCGCCGGAACTCTAACAACTCGCCAGAAGTGTCGTCGAGTATCAACCCCACCATTCCGGTACAGTACAACTCCTTCCATCTTTACATATTAATGATGCATTGTAATCAAATCGATTCAAAGCAATTCGGTCGGGTAATCTTTGAATCAGTGGGTACATTAGAGAAGATGAAGCTGGTTAATGGATAAAAGAAATAAAAATTGGGATATAGCCGGGTTAGACACACAGTCCAGTGGTGGACTGTGTGCACACACGACGCGTAAATCCTCGGTTCGAGTTTGGCCTTTCCCCGTATTGTTGGATTAAAACAGTTTCTTTTTTTAACAAATCATATCTTTCCTCAGTAAGTTGATAAATATAATTAAAATTCGAATATAGATGGGTTAGACACCCAACCCAGCTGGTTGGACTGGGTGCAAATCAACTTAAGGTCACGGGTTCGATACTTTGTATGCACGCCGGTTCAATTGATTTTAAATCTTTTTAATTAAATTAATTCTGGTTTAATCTAACAAGTATATAAATATAATAAAAATCAAGATATTAGCGGGTTAGACACGTAGCTCAGTTGGAAGAGCTGCGTGCACGTAAGCGGGAGGTCCCAAGTTCGAGTCCCACCACACGCAGTCAAACAGTCAACAACCCGGTCAGACCACCTTGTCAGGTCTGACAAGGTTTTTGTAATTTAATATTATTTTTTTTATTTTTGTTTTATCTTATTATATTTTTGTAATTATATATTTTATTTAAAATCAATAAAAAAATACCTAAAGATGCAAATTCACAGGTCTTAAAATCTCTACAAGTACCACAAAAATAACCTAAAACTCTACAAAAGAATAATAAATCAAAATATTAATTTTGTTATATTTATAAAATTATCGCGTTATTATTTTAGGTTAGTATTCTTCCGTCGGTCAAATCCTCAACTCGTGCGCATCCATTATCAAGCAAGAGACGCACCCACTGTGAGTGAATTCTTACAAATTCCCCATTTTATTCATGTTTTGGGGTGTATCATGTGTCGTTTCATATATTTCGTTTATTCAAACACTTGTGCTATTACCATTATATGATCTAACGTGTGATGTAAATGTTATTTGTTGTATTGCGAGTTTACATTTTTGTCAAGTTGCGTGCAAATCATTCATTAGGCCCATCAGTTCCTCGTTGGAGACGAGTTGAGCATCAGGTGCCTCATTAGATCGGCTCCGTTCGATTGAGCCTTGATCTCATTGTTCATCATTTGGTATGCGTGGTGTGCATAAATCGATATTATGTGTTTTGTGGTTTAATTTACATATACGTATACTCATATTTGGTTATGCACATTTTTATTCAAATAACCAATATAACTAATTCTTTCAAATATTTAAATAAGATTCATTCGCCAACTTTTGTTGACCCAAAACCCTATTTTTACACATGATACAGGTGGACAGGTTGAAGCAAGGAACACATAGAAAATTGCCTTAGAAGAAAAATAAAGAAGTCATGAAAAATGTATTTGAACATGTTGTGCTTGTATGTTTATTGTAATTTCTTCTTTAAATAGAAATAATAAATATGAAACTTTATAGTAAATGTCATGAGCTTTGATAAAAACCCAATCATGCCCCGACTACCATTTCCGATGCGGGTCAGGGTGTGATAGATTGGTATCAGAGCTTTTGACTATAGGGATATAGGATAGGTTATTAGACCCTTAGAGCCTATACTATAGTTGATTAGATTTTAATTGTTTATGTGGTTACATGCAAACTCATGATGTTTATTTGTTTCGTATTTATTACACACACAAATGCATGCAAACACTTCTGCTATCATTTTGTGTGATACTTAATGAGTTATACTTGTTGTCAAACATAACATGCTTACATATACATTCATCACGCATATTTCAATGTTCACATATTTAAATCATCCTCATATTTTCTTTATTCAAGATTTTGTGGTATTTTCATTTTTCAATCTCCTCAAAGTAAGTTCTACGACGGGCATGTAGTACCTGGAAGGGTACGAGTACCGGTAGTCGAAACGTCCTGTCTAGGTTGGCAATCGTATAAATCCAATATAACGGATTAGTTTGCCTACCTGGGGACCAACGATGAGAGTACGAAGGACCTATTAGGCCAAAGCATGCCACACCAAACGTCACATGAACTAATCCCACTTTGAGTTGTCACTGTGTCCATACCAGGACACCCTCCGACCTTATACGTTGCTGTCATGTTTTACGATTTTCATTCGGGTAGCATGAATGTAACAGGCCAACACCAATATGAACCCTACCAGAGCCCAGTAGTCATGGGACCCACATGACTACCAAGGCCAAGTAAGGGGACATATGGGAGCCCAAACATGAGCAAAGCCCAAGACATCCTATGGATGTAGCAAATTTATTTTCTTCATTTGTTTTGTGAATGTTCATTTCTAAATACGACACATGACACCTAAAACGTCAAACTCGTACTCTCGATACGTATTCCTTGTAGATGTCTTCTAGTCACTCTCGTAGAGGTAGGAGATCAGGAAAATTCCGCGAGCGCATGGCTGCCCAAATCGCTCAACAAATGGCCGCCGTAATACCCAACATCGTAGTTCAAGTCCAACAAGCCCTCGTCGCCAATCCTATCACCCCAACCAATCTAGAAGGACAAAATGTCGCCAACCATCCTCTCAACACCACTAAATGCACCTTCAAGCATTTCAAATCCTGCGACCCTCCAAAATACGAAAGGACTGAAGGTGTCACCGCTCTCCTCCATTGGTTTGAGGAGATGGAAAACACTTTTCTCAATTGCGACTGCCCCGATGATCGCAAGGTGCGATATGCTACCGGTCGTTTGTTCGGAGTAGCACTTACATGGTGGAATACAGAGAAGGGCAAGCGAGGTGCTGAGGATGCTATGACTTTGACTTGGGAAGAGTTGAAGGAGATCATGACAAGACGTTTCTGTCCAAGAAGCGAAATCAAGAAATTAGAAGATGAGTTCTACTCTTTGAAACAAAAGGAGGGCGACCACACCACATACAACAAGAGATTACTTGAGTTGAATCAGATGGTCCCCAACTTGTTCACTCCCCTCTACCGTTTGGTCGAGCACTACATTCGAGGTCTTCCTTAAAAAATTCAAGACCCTGTAATAAGTACCACAGCTGCAAATTTGGAAGCAGCAATGGAGTTAGCTACAGAGCTCACCGAAAACCACATACGGAATGAAGACTTCAAGGAGGAGAAGAAGGATAAAGCATCAACCGAAACCTCAAACTCAACCCAGACCAAATCCTCTTCTCAACCCACTTCTAAGAGAAAACGAGATGGGCAAAATTTCGCTGTCACCCAAGGCAATCAACCAGCTCCACAAACCGTACCCCTCCAAGCTATCCCAATCACTCAAGTAGCACCCAACTCTACTTACCTAAATAAGAAACCTTACATTGGACCTCACCCTCAATGCAACACCTGTTTTTATCACCATCCATCTACCATACCTTGTCGACTGTGTGCTAATTGTGGGCGTTATGGTCATTTGAGCAAAACTTGTCGTACCCCTCAAAACCAAGCTTCACCCCTACCCAAAACATGATTCAACCCAACCAACAACCCCAAATACCCCATAGTTCCATATGTTCGAGCTTTCTTTAACTGTGGTGACCCTACCCATTTTAGAAACACGTGCCCTAGGTTGGTTAACATCATTAACGCCCAAGCTCAAGCAAACCCAGTTAACCAAGCAAATAAAGCAAACCCAGCACCACCACCAGTGACAGGAATAGCTTACAACATCAACGCTAATCCAATTGAAGCCAATAACAGTGCGAACGAACAACCCAACTAGCCCTCCATCACCAAGAGTCAAGACTCAGCTCCAATCGTTTAGTTTTTAATGTTTTCTATAAATCTTAATCTTTGTGTATCCTCGTTTCCATTTGAGAATTTATGTACCCAAGAATTTTAATGCAAATTAATATCATTGTTTTATTTCATGTCTTTATTCATAGATTTAAAATTTCATGTCATCATAACATCACAACGCACCTTGCCTCATCATTTAAGGAAGTTGAGTCGTGTCTCACTTTTTCATAGACTGACCCCTTCACCATAACAAACGAGAGAGGTACCGTCGTCATTCAGTCATGTATTCTTTCGGATTTGAGACTCAAGCTTTGGTTGTTGTGTTTGTTTATGTTTTGTAGATCTTAGAGTCACATAGAACTAATCATAACTTACTAACAAAGTCAATGGAAATTTGACAAGAATATGGTGGATACGCCGCTGGCACTTCCTATATATAAGTATTCTTGTCAAAGGATCAAAAGCATTGTCAGGCGGTTATGAGAAGTTCTGTGTAGGTTTTAATATCGTCATGGTTGAAGTTTTTGTCTTGTGATATAACTTTATCTTTTCAGCGCATCAATTCTCTCAAAACTCTTATGCATGAGATCATATCCAATCAATCGACTCTGTGTATCAACGCTTCTCATCTCAGGCATCAAAAAGCGATTCCGGTAGCAGGGTATTCAACCCTTACTAGGAACGTTACCGCCTCAATTAAAAACTCAAAACTTCACACTCCTCTGGTTACGAAATCATCAAATCCAAACATCATACCTCTATCTTCTGTTAAGAGATATTCCAGATTTTAGTCAGTGTACATTGAGTGTAGAATCAAGGACCTGAATTTATTTGAGAACTCAATGACTCAATGCACGAGAAATGCCCGCATCTTTTTCCAGTTAAGGCTACTACTTAAATTTCGGACGAAATTTCTAAAAGTAGGGGATACTGTAACATTCGTGTAATGGGTCTAAAAAAACCGCTTCGTTTATCAATCAAGTATATCCTTTCCTCCCGTTTAATTGTTCGAGGCATTTGTATATTCGTTAGTTATGTATTAAGTGTCACTTAATGATAATAATATAAATAAGTAAAATTAATGTGGGGTAATAAAAGAATAGATGAAAAAAATAATAAATAAATAAATAATTATGTAGTAAAAGTATATAAAAAATGGATGAAGAGAAAGGGTTCAAACTGGAATCGAACCTGGGTCTCCCACATTTTCACACTCTTGAAACACCAACCGGTCTACGTTCACGTTTGTGGATTTATCCTAATTTAAATAATTTTGTATTGTATTCAGTTCCAAAAACCATCCTCAAGAATTACCCGCCTAAATCACGACAACTGTAACTGCTAATCCTACATTAATGGAGGATATCTCTGTCGTAAATCCAACCAGAAACCGACCCTCAATCATGAATCGGTTACAAAATCATGAGAATGTCCAATCATAACGGAAACCCGTTTAAACCAAGCTCTGAAACTGCTCTGTACCACATCTATAAATGGTGGGCTTTTGAATCTGAAGAACTCGCTAATTCATTGTTAGAAAACTCAAACTCACCACACATCTCTTTCTCCTCGTTTATTCTTCCGCCTCGTCGGAACTGTACAGTCGCCGGAACTCTAACAACTCGCCAGAAGTGTCGTCGAGTATCAACCCCACCATTCCGGTACAGTACAACTCCTTCCATCTTTACATATTAATGATGCATTGTAATCAAATCGATTCAAAGCAATTCGGTCGGGTAATCTTTGAATCAGTGGGTACATTAGAGAAGATGAAGCTGGTTAATGGATAAAAGAAATAAAAATTGGGATATAGCCGGGTTAGACACACAGTCCAGTGGTGGACTGTGTGCACACACGACGCGTAAATCCCCGGTTCGAGTCTGGCCTTTCCCCGTATTGTTGGATTAAAACAGTTTATTTTGTTTAACAAATCATATCTTTCCTCGGTAAGTTGATAAATATAATTAAAATTCGAATATAGATGGGTTAGACACCCAACCCAGTTGGTTGGACTGGGTGCAAATCAACTTAAGGTCACGGGTTCGATACTCTGTATGCACGCCGGTTTAATTGATTTTAAATCTTTTTAATTAATTAATTCTGGTTTAATCTAACAAGTATATAAATATAATAAAAATCAAGATATTAGCGGGTTAGACATGTAGCTCAGTTGGAAGAGCTGTGTGCACGTAAGCGGGAGGTCCCAAGTTCGAGTCCCACCACACGCAGTCAAACAGTCAACGACCCGGTCAGACCACCTTGTCAGGTCTGACAAGGTTTTTGTAATTTAATATTATTTTTTTTATTTTTGTTTTATCTTATTATATTTTTGTAATTATATATTTTATTTAAAATCAATAAAAAAATACTTAAAGATGCAAATTCACAGGTCTTAAAATCTCTACAAATACCACAAAAATAACCTAAAACTCTACAAAAGAATAATAAATCAAAATATTAATTTTTGTTATATTTATAAAATTATCGCGGTATTATTTTAGGTTAGTATTCTTCCGTCGGTCAAATCCTCAACTCGTGCGCATCCATTATCAAGCAAGAGACGCACCCACTGTGAGTGAATTCTTACAAATTCCCCTTTTTATTCATGTTTTAGGGTGTATCATGTGTCGTTTCATATATTTCGTTTATTCAAACACTTGTGCTATTACCATTATATGATCTAACGTGTGATGTAAATGTTATTTGTTGTATTGCGAGTTTACATTTTTGTCAAGTTGCGTGCAAATCATTCATTAGGCCCATCAGTTCCTCGTTGGAGACGAATTGAGCATCAAGTGCCTCATTAGATCGGCTCCGTTCGATTGAGCTTTGATCTCATTGTTCATCATTTGGTATGCGTGTGTGTGCATAAATCGATATTATGTGTTTTGTGGTATGCGTGTGTTCACCATTTCCTGCTTAGAGCTTGGTTCGTAACCGAAAGTTAAACAATTTGATTTCTGCTTTGACTTTTGATTCTGACACGTTTGAGATAATTTCTGTACATTTTCGATCTGCCTATGGATCTTTTTAAGTACTTTCGGTCTGTATAATTATATTTGAACTTTCGGACAATTGCACTTTGTAATATTAATTTATAACCAAGACCTCCGATGTGCTATATGTGAATATCTGTTATTAATCGTCACGCTTAAACTATCACACCCCAACCGATGGCGGAAACATCGGGGCGGGACGAAATAGATTGCAAGAGACTTCATAACATTAAATGTGACAAGTATTTAATAAATAATATTTCATTTCATTGCTAAAGGTTCAGGTACATGAATTGAAAAACAAAATACAATAAGTAATGTATGACTAGTCTATAAACATGAATTTAAAGTTTGGTGCGTTTCTAGTCCTTCCTATCAAGTTCCATTCGTCAACATCATCATTAAATCCCTGCAACATGTTTAAAAGTATAGTTCAACACAAAAAGCATTGGCGAGTACACAAGTTTAATATAGCATAAGTATATGAGTAGTGTTTAAATGAATCCGCATGGCAAAAATAGTTAACTAGATTAATGTATCATGGCATGCAATTTTACAAGTCAACCCTCTGATTACCGCATGAATAAAAGACTTAACATGACCACAAGACTACGGGCGGTGCGTTACTCCTATAGTGCTATACATGTTAAGGGGAGGCTCGTACGAAGTTAATGACAAGTGAATCACATAAGAATGTTCCAAGAATACAAATCAAGTATCACGTATTTAAGCATGCATGTATGGATTGTTTGTGTTTTGTATAAAGTATAAGTGTGATTGTGTAATTTGATAGGTTAAACATATTGCACCCAAAAGCGTAAAAAGGGCTTTCGAGTGTACTCACAATTTTGTAAGGCTTTCCAATTATCCGTGTTTTGACGAGTTGATAAGAATAAGAGAATGAAGGTGTTCGGGTGGTTGGAGTTTATGGAATGTTTGGATTCGGAATTAAGTATAAAACTATACGTATGCAAAAATATATCTCTTCTAGACACTCGTTTGGACACTAAGTTTTAAAGTGTTCTCATGGGTCTTGACGTGCGCATTAGAATCACAAACGAGGAATAGAGCACAACGATAATATAACTTATATTCACAACGTGTAATCATAACTCGATTAACATCAAGAATTCGGTTATGTTTATATTTATATTTTATATAGTATGTCTAATAACAAGTCCGTCATATATTATCATAAAGTTTATGGAAGTCAAGCATGGAGGTATGAACACCTCATTGTATGATTCACCAATGCACAAATCACCACAAGGATGATTCAGATGGTCATGAATGAAAAGAAAAGTACAACTAACTAATACGTCTTCAAGTAGCCAAGTAAGATTAACCAGGGTGAGTCGTCCCAACATGGAAAGAGTTAACTAAGTGTTGGTGACTTGACGAGGTTATGTCACTCTAAGACTAGCAAGCCACTTGAAAGTAAAACATCAAGTGAGGTGGTGGAATGAGATTAGGATATGGCAAGCTCGGATGGTTTCATCACTTGTGGGTTGTATAAACCCAAGTAAAACTGAAAGTTTAGAGGTGTTTTCACCTCTTAAACGCATAAGAATCTTCTCCTAACAAGTATCGTTACCTTAGATAGGCTCAAGAACAAGTAACCACAAGATTGAATAAAGAAAAACATAGTTTATAAAGATTTAACATAATATTATTCCAAAACAGAAAGTTTGGACCTCAAAATGGTGATTTTCCACCTTAGTTTGCCATGACAAACTTGTGGAAACCTTCCTAGAGATTGCCCAAATAGTTTGAAAGAAGAAATGAAGAAAAAGATGAAGAAAAGGGAGTGAAAACTCACTTATAACACTTAGAGTTTTATTCCTTGCTTGGAGGACTTTAGAGAAGATTTGGTGTGTGAAAATGTTTAGGAGGTGGTAGAGGCTTGTATTTATAAGTGGGTATTTGAGTATGGGATTTAATGAAGGTGTAAGGTGATTGGAGGAGAAACGAGGTGGAGAAGGGTGAAATATGATTGACATAAAAAAGGTGGAAGGTGATCGGAGGAGAAAGGTGGTGGAAAATGGTGAAATATGATTGGCTTAAAAAGGTGGAATGTGATTGGAGGAGAAATGAGGCGAAAAAGCTTTTGGTTTTGCTCACTTTTAGTCCTTGCACTTTGTAACTAGGTTATTTTATAATATTTTCTTGTATTTTAGCTTGTTTTTAGGTATCCAAAGTGTATTTTAAGTCTCGGTTTTGTGTATAAACACGTATTTAAATATTGATTGCGTATATAACACAAATATGAAAGCTAAAACATACATGTATAAAATGAATTTCTATTATGATCAAAGTCTCGGATTACAAAATTGGAAATGAACCACGAATACGACACGATTATCAATTTCTTAAAATAGAAACGTGAATACAACTTTCTAAATATGGAAAGTACAGAAAATGCAGAGCGTTATATAAACCCCAAGTCCGGGCCCATCAGGAAATCAGGGTGTGACAGAACCTTATCAAAATCGAAAGTTTAGAAGGTGTTTGAACCCCTAAACTTAGAGCAATCAACCATACTCAAGCTCCATAACCATAGGTTTGGTTATGTAACAACCCGCTTCCTCGCAAGCTCGTCACTCTCGTTACGCCTAGCACCAGAGATTCAGATCATAATGTAATCTAAATCGCTTATTACGCTACATCGCATATTTTCGCACTATATCACATCACAACGCATTACATTGCATTAAGACAACGCTTATCTCGCACAAACTAAATACTATCAACGTTGCGTGAAATTTCCAAGGTTAACTGCTCGCTTAAACTGCAACGCGACTCTCGCAAGACTTGGGAACAAAGCCGCATACTTCATCGCGTATTTTCGAATAATTGTGAACTTTAAGTAAATATAACCGTTTAATACGCTTAATACTTTGCTATAACGCTTAAATGTAACTATATAACGTAATTACATCGCCGAACAATCGATAAACAATCGAAAAACGAAGAAATCCGGAGTTTTTGGACAAGTTCGCTCGAACTTGGGTGACCCCAAGTTCGGCCAAACTTGACTGGCCACAAAACCCTCTCTTTCCCCTCAAGTTCGGCCGAACTTGACATAATCCTCTTGAAAATCTAACAAGTTCGCCCGAACTTGCATAAAATCATGCAAGTTCGACCGAACTTGACTCCCACCAGCTCACTTTTTGCCTTCACCTATAAATACTCAGTCTTATTCTCTCATTTGAACTTGCTGCGACTTCGCTCTGAGCTCCCGAAACCCGAAACCCTTTGTTTTCCAAGTAAGAATCAAACCGATTACAACAATAGCAATGCCTATCAACGTTTTACAACGATTTACAACAATTTTGCACAAGGCTTTGCCTTCGTTTTCATCAAATCTCTTTTGTTTACGAAAATCTTCATCTTTTTCTATAAAACTTCTGTTTTTCACTCAGATCTATATTAGATCTGAGTAACCTTTCAAAAACATTGATTTCGACACAATATTCGGACTAATGACGTATATTTCGTTCACTTTTGAGTGGAACGAGGCGTTGTCAAGCAAAATCTCAGATCCGGAAGCACGAGGATGAAATCGTCACTTTACACAAGCTGGACTAACCCGTACGAACCATCAAGTTCGTCCGGTTTTGCCCGAGTTTCTGTAAAATGGCTAAGTTCGCTCCAAAGACCTCTCCAGACTAAGTTTTGCTCAGTGGCTTAAGGTTGGAGGGATGGACACTCGATTTCCTCATCAAATGACGCGAAAACACAAGATTTTGGACCCGAAAACATCAAGTTCGCTCAAGATTTAACTGATTCTGTGCAGCACTTTAGTCAAGTTCGCTCGAACTTGACCTTTAAGGGTCAAGTTCGACCGAACTTGAGTCCAGACAACTCAAACCTTCAGCAGAAACCCTCAAGTTCGCTCGAACTTGCAAAGTTTCCCAAAGAAACTTTACAAGTTCGACCGAACTTGTCAATGCCTTAAACAAATCTCACAAGTTCGCCCGAACTTGTCGAGTTTCCTTGAGAAACTTACATGTTCGCCCAAACTTGACTTAACCCTCAGCAGAAATATACAAGTTCGCTCGAACTTGTATGTTCACATACAAGTTCGGCCAAACTTGCCTACTATTCAAGCTAAACTTCACCGTTTCAGCTTTTCGGAGACTGATGTACTTCTGTTCACGTATGCAGGCTGATCCGGCACTCTCCTCAACTCATCTCAGACCTCATCTCTAACCTAAACGCATCAACTGTGAGTATACTTGACCCATTTTCGCTTTAATGCACTTTTTGGGTGTAACATACGTTCTTATCAAAAATACACAACGCACGCTAAACTGATTTATCACACGTGAATATCTGTTATACATATTATACGTGATTGCTAGAACATGTAAGCTAGGACAGTTTTCGTTATCTCCACCTTGGCTAGTATAGTACTGTAGAGGGGCTCTCATCCGACGGGGTTTAGCTAAGATGTACGCGCGAGCTCTCAGCGAGTATAACATGATAAATTGTCTTGTGAGTTTATATGTTGTATGAATCATGTTTATGTATGAAGGAATTCGCTATACTTTTATCTACTATGCTATTATATCAAAACCTGTATGCTCGCCAATACATTTTTGTATTGACAATTTATTTTAACGTATGTTGCACGTTATTGAGATCTACTAGCTGCAAAACGGATTTAGGAATTATCTTTAGAAACGCATGTAATAGAATCTAGGGAAGATCGAATTATGTTTGTTTGAGAGATACTTGGATATTGGATGATAATTGTTTATGGATTATATGTTTGTTAGTATGGGATAACGAATGTTTAAATATTGTCGCATAAATAGTTATTATGGATTCTCTTGAGCAAATCTAATTCGCCTAGTGCCGCGCCCCGATGATTCCGCCATCGGTTGGGGTGTGACAGATTGGTATCAGAGCCATAACTATTGGTATCGACCTAGTCTATAGTTAGGACACCAAACCAGACTGTTACGCATCGATTAAACGTCGAAAACGAATACGAACAGCAAGTCCGCCCGAACTTGGGTCACAAGTTCGCTCGAAGTTGATCAAGTTCGCCCGAACTTGATCAACTTCGCTCGGACTTGACCAAGTTCGCCCGAACTTGTCTGTCCCTTCAACAATTAAACAAATTCGCGTGGGAATAGGCAAGTCCGCTCGAACTTGACATCAGGATGATGCCAAGTTCGCCCGAACTTGACCAAAACCCTTCTACACCAACTTTTAAACATACGTTGTTCCTAAAGCGGCCATAATACACGTGAAGAACGCTCGTATCACACCAACGAGTTGATTTGACGGGAACAGGTGTGAAAACCGCAAACTCTTGACGAATCACTCACCCCGCGTAATCTCATCTGCACGAAATTGTCTGTTAAGTTAGGAGTGATATCTACATCTTAACGGAAATTTCCCATTCTATCCGGTGGAAACCTCCTGATGGGTCCGGGAGGTGAAACCACAATCAGGGATTTGAAGTTATCAAGTCAGGGGTGAAACCCGAACCTTGAAAAAACTCGTCCCACTCAACGATTTTCAAATCTCACCACAGTCTCGATTGTTTCCAACGCTTTGGGACACGTAGTAACCGTAAGGGTGATGCCGTTAGCCGCAGGGCGATGAGAGCATTTACCTATTAGGCCAAAGCGTGTATCCGAACTCGGCGGAATGATCGAATCACTTTGGGAAGTCGTTGTCTCAAAACCCAGGACGCTCCATTGATTTTAAGCCGCTCTCGTCGACATTACGCATCATCGCTTTTCAAAGTGCATTCGCGCACGTTTTAACAAATTATAAACTTTTATGTTTTCGATTGTCGATTGTCGATTTTCGCTTGCCGCTTAATCGCTTTCATCTCGTTAAATTAATGCACAACTCGCACCGCCATCGCAATCCAAAACAATAGCTAATTCTTGCAACATAACTAAATCATAAAGATTCTCTTAACCGCAACCTCGCGTTATACCGCAATTATATATACGTATCTAAATATCTATATATATCTATAAGTATGCAATTATACGCACTTATGTGAATACGTGAGAATTTAGGAGATATGTGTTCTTCCTATGTGGCTCCTATGTGAAATACGTATTACTATAACAAGTTTTTTAACGCGCTAAATCGCATCGCAATTACAAAATCATTATGATCGAATCTCAATCCAAATCTCTTTTGTCCAGATGTCTTCGAACGCTTCTAACTCTCAACGTCAAGCTCGAAGGAATTCCGACAAGAGGATTGCTTCACTTGTGGCCAAGGAAATGGCCAAGGTCCTTCCTTAAATCATCATTTAGGTCCAAGCTCTCAGCAACTCTCAGACATCGGAAGATTCTAAGTCCAACGCACCGAAGTCTACTTTCTCCTACAAGCAATTCAAGGCCTGTGACCCGATGGTCTTCACAGGTGAAGGAAGTGTATCTCAAATGCTCCAGTGGTTCGATGCCATCAAGGTTACCTTTCGTCAGAGTGGGTGCCCTGAGCATTTTCAGACCACATGTGCTACCGGAGTATTTCAATCCCGAGCCCTCGATTGGTGGACAGCCGAGCGCATCAAGCGTGGGAATGACGCAGCTTACGCACTATCATGGGAGGAACTGAAGGAGCTTATGAAGAGGGAGTATTGCCCTCCCCACGAAGTCCAAAAGCTCGAGAACGAATTTAGGAAAATCAAGAAAATCGAAGGTGATAACGCCGGCCTCACAACAAGGTTCAGACAGCTTAGCATCATTTGCCCAAGCCAAGTAGACACTCCCGAAAAGGCTATCCAAAAGTACATACGTGCTTTGCCTGAGTGCGTGGGCATTTTTGTCGAAGCTGCACTACCGACTACTATCGGAGAAACCTATCAGTTGGCCGCAGAAATCAACGACGATCGGGTATTGAAAGGGTACTTCTCCAAAAATCCCGCCAAGAATCTGAATCAAGCTACTATCGAACTGTCCGATGGTTCCGACAACGAATCTGAGGACGATTCCGACGACGTTTCCGACGACGTATCACCACAAGCTACTGCCAAGCCTAGCCACAAGAGGAAGAGCTTGAGTTTCAACTACTCCGCGACTGAGCCGCTCAACCCTGAACCTCTTCGAGCAGTTCCATTTTACCCAAGGCGTAACTACACCGGACCTCATCCCCAATGTCAGATGTGTACCTATCACCACCAAGTCGGAGCCAGCTGCCGTTATTGCACCAACTGCGACCATTACGGCCACTTCACCGACAAATGTCACACAGGACCACGACAGCAAGACGAGTCGACACCCCCGGAATCACCAACCCAAGCCGCAGCCCCAGCAGAGGAAGACGTTGACACCACCTCGACCAAGAGCAGGACGACGTTAACGAAGGTACGACTCTCGACGTTAGTACTTATGCTTTATAATCATTCTATTGTTTGATATCGCTTCAACACACAAACGATGTCTCTCTATCCTTCTCTCGACTCCTCGCACTTAGTCTAAGCGCACACACTAACTATTATTACTAAGGCTATATAGTATATCATGATATAATACATTTTTCTACCCCTACTACGCGCCTTTAAAACAAGTTACGATAAACATGCAAACACCAAACTAATCACGTGTGCACACGGGATTACTCTGGGGTCTGCACGGGGATCGTAATGAGTTCTAATGGTACCCTAACGTTAAAAGCGTGGTTAAAACGTGGTGGATACGCCGATGGTACTTCCTATACATAAGCGTTTTAACCATGTCGACAAAGCGCGACACCTATCCACGGGACAGAGGAGGTGTGGTTAAAGCATGGTGGATACGCCGCTGGTACTTCCTATATATAAGTGCTTTGCCATACTAACAAACTTCCGTGGAGACGTGCCGTGTATAGTTGAACGTTATTAGACCTTCTATATTATGATGATTATTTTCACACGCATAACTCCTCCGCAAGGGCGTAACATCTCATCGCTTTCTCGATCGCGTAAACGTTAGATGCCCCGCGAACCTACAGCAACGCAATCGCACTATTGCAGGGATCTACCTCGCATCGCTTGTCGCTTATCGCTCATCGCTTAGCGCTTATCATTTATCGTTTATCGCTTTAACACTTATCGAACCTCGTTCCTACCGCTTCGTTATTTAAATCGTCAACTTATCCATGTCGTGTCGGCACACATGACATCACTCCACGGGACGGAGACAATATGGCTAAAACATGGTGGATACGCCGCCGGTATTTCCTATATATAAGTGTTTTAGCCGTATTCACGAACTTCCGTGCAAGGATGCCATGTAGGGTCCGACGTTATTCAAGCCTCATAATTTCTCGATTTCCCTTCACCGCGTGGACCAAGGATACCGAAATCTATCTATATCGTGCCAACACGTCTGACATCGCTCCACGAAACGGAGGCGATATGGCTAAAACATGGTGGATACGCCGCTGGTACTTCCTATATATAAGTGTTTTAGCCATATTACAAACCTTCGTGGAAAGGTGCCATACGGGGTTTGACACTAATTAAACTTTTGATACCTTTAAAATTAGTTTTTACCATTATAATTTTGTGATTAAATGGAAAATTTTTCTAAATATTTGATATTTTTTTACAAAAATCCTTTTGGCAAGTAAAACCCTTCTCACAATGGGAATCGACCGCCTAGCGCCACGTTGTGAGAAGATTTTCATAAATCCGATTTCCTTAAAACGCTTTTTGTGATGGTTAACAAAATTTTTCAAAACTTAAAAGCATTTTCTTGATTGCTAGCTCGTGAATTATCAACCACAAGTCAATTAATCTATTGTACTCAACAAACTCTTTACACTTTCGAGACGCTTTCACTCGCCAGTCCTCGATCGACCGCTCGTTCATCCTCGACTTACGGTAAACGCCTTACCGCTATCTATCATTATCTATTCGTATTAGTTCTCAAGTTCCCCCTTTTGAATAAATTTCGGGAGGAAATTTCCTAAAGTAGGGGAGACTGTAACAACCCGCTTCCTCGCAAGCTCGTCACTCTCGTTACGCCTAGCACCAGAGATTCGGATCATAATGTAATCTAAATCGCTTATTACGCTACATCGCATATTTTCGCACTATATCACATCACAACGCATTACATTGCATTAAGACAACGCTTATCTCGCACAAACTAAATACTATCAACGTTGCGTGAAATTTCCAAGGCTAACTGCTCGCTTAAACTGCAACGCGACTCTCGCAAGACTTGGGAACAAAGCCGCATACTTCATCGCGTATTTTCGAATAATTGTGAACTTTAAGTAAATATGACCGTTTAATACGCTTAATACTTTGCTATAACGCTTAAATGTAACTATATAACGCGATTACATCGCCGAACAATCGATAAACAATCGAAAAACAAAGAAATCCGGAGTTTTTGGACAAGTTCGCTCGAACTTGGGTGACCCCAAGTTCAGCCAAACTTGACTGCCCACAAAACCCTCTCTTTCCCCTCAAGTTCGCTCGAACTTGCTTAGATTCTTCACAGAATCAGCAAGTTCGGCCGAACTTGACATAATCCTTTTGAAAATCTAACAAGTTCGCCCGAACTTGCATAAAATCATGCAAGTTCGACCGAACTTGACTCCCACCAGCTCACTTTTTGCCTTCACCTATAAATACTCAGCCCTATTCTCTCATTTGAACTTGCTGCGACTTCGCTCTGAGCTCCCGAAACCCGAAACCCTTTGTTTTCCAAGTAAGAATCAACCTGATTACAACAATAGCAATGCCTATCAACGTTTTACAACGATCTACAACGATTTTGCACAAGGCTTTGCCTTCGTTTTCATCAAATCTCTTTTGTTTACGAAAATCTTCATCTTTTTCTATAAAACTTCTGTTTTTCACTCAGATCTATATTAGATCTGAGTAAAACCTTTCAAAAACATTGATTTCTACACAATATTCCGACTAATGACGTATTTTCGTTCACTTTTGAGTGGAACGAGGCGTTATCAAGCAAAATCTCAGATCTGGAAGCACGAGGACGAAATCGTCACTTTACACAAGCTGGACTAACCCGTACGAACCATCAAGTTCGTCCGGTTTAGCCCGAGTTTCTGTAAAATGGCTAAGTTCGCTCCAAAAGACCTCTCCAGCCTAAGTTTTGCTCAGTGGCTTAAGGTTGGAGGGATGGACACTCGATTTCCTCAGCAAACGACGCGAAAACACAAGATTTCGGACCAGAAAACATCAAGTTCGCTCGAGATTTAACTGATTTTGTGCAACACTTTAGTCAAGTTCGCTCGAACTTGACCTCTAAGGGTCAAGTTCGGCCGAACTTGAGTCCAGACAACTCAAACCTTCAGCAGAAACCCTCAAGTTCGCTCGAACTTGCAAAGTTTCCCAAAGAAACTTACAAGTTCGACCGAACTTGTCAATGCCTTAAACAAATCTCACAAGTTCGCCCAAACTTGTCGAGTTTCCTTGAGAAACTTACATGTTCGCCCGAACTTGACTTAACCCTCAGCAGAAATATACAAGTTCGCTCGAACTTGTATGTTCACATACAAGTTCGGCCGATCTTGCCTACTGTTCAAGCCAAACTTCACCGTTTCAGCTTTTCGGAGACTGATGTACTTCCGTTCGCGTATGCAGGCTGATCCGGCACTCTCCTCAACTCATCTCAGACCTCAGCTCTAACCTAAACGCATCAACTGTGAGTATACTTGACCCATTTTCGCTTTAATGCACTTTTTGGGTGTAACATACGCTCTTATAAAAAATATACAACGCACGCTAAACTGATTTATCACACGCGAATATCTGTTATACATATTATACGTGATTGCTAGAACATGTAAGCTAGGACTGTTTTCGTTATCTCCACCTTGGATAGTATAGTACTGTAGAGGGGCTCTCATTCGACGGGGTTTAGCTAAGATGTACGCGCAAGCTCTCAGCGAGTATAGCATGATAAATTGTCTTGTGAGTTTATATGTTGTATGAATCATGTTTATGTATGAAGGAATTCGCTATACTTTTATCTACTATGCTATTATATCAAAACCTGTATACTCGCCGATACATTTTTGTATTGACAATTTATTTTAACGTATGTTGCAGGTTATTGAGATCTACTTTCTGCAAAACGGATTTAGGAATTAAGTTTAGAAACGCATGTAAAAGAATCTAGGGAAGATCGAATTATGTTTGTTTGAGAGATACTTGGATATTGGTAATAATTGTTTATGGATTATATGTTTGTTAGTATGGGGTAACGAATGTTTAAATATTGTCGCATAAATAGTTGTTATGGATTCTCTTGAGCAAATCTGATTCGCCTAGTGCCGCGCCCCGATGATTCCGCCATCGGTTGGGGTGTGACAGGTTAGAAGCAAGGTAGGTGCAAGATTGGGCAAGTTAAACATGTTTATATAAATTTTAAGTAAAATTTCCCTCAAAATAGAAAGTTTAGGCCTCAAAATGGTGATGTTCCATCTTAGTTTACCATGGTAAACTTGTGGAAACACTCCTAGAGGTATTCCAAGATTTCAAGAAGAAGAAGAAGTGAAGTAACATGAAGAAAAGTGAGGGTAGGAGCTCACTTTTGGACTTAGGTGGAATCTTCCCAAACTTGATTTTCCAGCCGATTAGAGAGTGTTACGAGTGAGTTTATAGAGTTGAAAAAGTGAAATGGAGGTGTGGAGACTTGGTTTTATAATAGTGAAGTAGGGTTTGTGTTTTAATGAGGATTGAAGGTGATTGAGGAAGAAAAGAGGTGTGAAAATTGGCATATGCACAAAGCTGAAACAACTTTCTACGGATCAAACCCCCTCGCGTCACGCAACGGGAGAAGAAGGGCGAAACGCGTGACGCGGCGTATTGTTTTACCGAAACTTCTTGTTTTTTGTTCAAGTTTATCCCCTGAACTTTGTATGTTTGTTATTTTTAAGCTAAAACTTGTGTTTTATTTATGTTTTCAAGTATGTAACGTGTATGTATGTACAGATTACGTATCGTGTATGTATTTATGGTAATTCGAGCATAAAATAAAGGTGTATCCAAGGCTTGATTGCATATAAATACAAGTATGAATGTAACACACATAGGTATAAAAAATGAATTCCATTATGTTCAACGTCTCGGATTACAAGATTGGAAATGAAATATGATTACAAGTTTAAAAAAAATAGAAATACGAGTACAACTTTCTAAATAAGGAAAGTGCATAAATGCGGAGCCTTACATAATGTCGGTGGAGGTGATGGAGGAGATCTGGTTGACAGTCTTACGACGGAGGGGAGCGGTGGTGAAACCGAGTCGTCGGAATAGAGTTGTGGAGCCGGAGCAGGTGATGCTCCGGCTATATCTGAAAAAATTGGGAGAGTGAATTGTAGAGTGAAGGATAGTAGACAGATGAAGCTGTTAACCGCCATTGTTAGTGAGTTGAAGGCAAAAGTTGTTAAAGTACTTGTACTGTTTTGACAATTTTTAAACTAATGGACGGTACTGGTTATTTTCAACAATCCACAGGGCCAAAAACGTACTTAACTCTTTATTTATTTATATTTTAATTTTAGTAACATGGGCATTACTGTCATTTCAAATAATATAATGTAATAATTAGATGAGGTTAGTGAGGGTGGACTATAATTGTTACAAAAGTGAAAGTACCGGTACTCTTTTGACACTTTTTAAACTAATGGACTGTAATAGTTATTTTCAACAAATCACACGGACGAAAAATATAATTAACTTTATAAAAAAATAAAAGAGTAAACTGTCATTTTGGTCCCTGTGGTTTAGCCAGTTTTGTCACTTTAGTCCAAATCTCAAACCTTTTGTATCTAGGGTCCTATGATTTCGTTTTTGTTGCCATTTTGCTCCAAAACTGAAATCAGGTCAGATTTTTAAAAGAAAAACCTGGTTTTTTGTCCTTTTCCTCAGAGGCATTTTGGTCATTTAAGCATTAATATATATATATATATATAGGATCCGGTTCAAGAGAAAATCAAGCCGAGTTATGAGAACCGTAACAACTATTTTGGACCAATAAGAGAATGCCACATCATTTGATCATGTGTACAATATGCAAGGGTAACATGGTAAATTAACATCTAATCTAATCAAGTTTTCCTATTTCTGACGTTGTCTATTTCAATATGACCAGCACTCTCTCTCTTTATCCATTCTCAGTACCCATTCTCTCTCTCTCTCTCTTTCAGATTTAAAACCCTAACATTGATCCAACAAACATGGTTCTTCACCAACCATCATCTCCATCGATTGGGTATCAAGATTGAAGGTGGTCCGATCTGTTTTTTTTTGTCCGCTCGTTGCACCGTTCGATTGGTCGCCAAGTTTAAAGATTGAAGGTGGTCCGCTCGTTCCAGCCCAAATACAACATCGGAAACCAGCCTGTCCTGTTTCCGATCTGGGTGCCGTTGTTGTTCTGGTGAGCTGGGTTCCGTTTCAGATCCCGTCGAGGTTCAACAAATTCAGATCTGGGTTCAAGCATTTCAGATCCCGTGGAGAACTCGTAATGGCTCTATCGATACTTGTTGAAGGAGATTTGGTGGTTCAGAAGGTGATCGTTCAGATCTGGGTTTTATGACGGCTAGGTTCCCGTGACGGCACCTTAGGTGTTGGTTCAGATGTGGGGTTGAAGATGGTAGCGGGTCGCCCTCCAGAACCTTCTTTGAGTCAACCTATATCTTGAATTTTATTCATTCCCCTTCATCAAATCAGGTTTCATCTTCCAATTTTCCTGTGAATCGTGTTTCTTTTCTGAATGAACAATTAGCAAAAGTGTACTGATGTTGAGTTATGATTTTCTAAGGTAGAGTTTTATAAGAAAATCAGATATGAGCTTTTGGTCGCCGCCGGAAAACATGGCGGAGGTACGCTGGAGAACCGATTCAGATCAATGACTTTTTATGATTGTTAATTTGTTGTTTGATGTTGATTATGTGAAGTCCGGTGAAATCGAATCTGTTTCGGTTGATTTTGGATCAGTTTCGGTGTGTCGTTTGCGTATTTCATACTGTTTCAATTGAAATTTTGATGAATCTCATAATGATTCGATGATGTTCGGTTAAACTTTTGAGGATTTCAAACATTATAAATCAATTTCAACTTGTTTAATAGAAAGATTGAAATTGAAAATATGAAAACATTGTTCAAAAGTTTCACACAGTTGATATTTTCAGTTATAATACAATTGATTCAATTTTAAGCTTCGATTCGAGAATATACGAACTCATTCGATAGAGATTATGTTAAAAGGTGTAAAAGGGGGTTCTGCTCTGGTCAATCGTTCTTTTTTGGTTTGATTTTTAATCTCGGTTTCATAAATTGTGTGGTAGGATTGAAATTTTAAATTGTTACTTTTGGGTTGGAATCATAGATTTGCAAAAAAAAAAAAAGGATTGTGTTAATTTTTTTATTTTATTTTCTTTGTTCTCATTCATAATCTGTTTTGTTAGATTTAGATGATATATTGGTTGGACTCTTTAAATATCATTAAAATACATGTGCATTCATTACAAGTCTTGAGGTGTATTTCTTGTGGTAATTTTAGTTTTTATGAAAGGCACAATTTGTGTAAAAATAGTGTAAAAAATATTTTACGTTAAAGTGTAACCATATATATAAATATGGGTTTGGTGATCAAATCGTATATTTTTTGTTGCTGAGTTGTTTTGTGTTTCATCTGTTGTGAGTGAGAGTGATTAGGTTTTTGTTGTAGGTTGTTGAATTGGGGCGTAAAAAAAATTTTAAATGTTACAGCCGAGGTGTAAAAAAGGTTTAAAACGTTTTAATAGGGGCGTAAAAATTTTCGCAGTCGACGCCTACTTAAACAGGTGACGCTTTACGTAACTTTTTTTTTGCAAAACCTACATACATACGTCTAGTTAAACAATCGCGGCTTAAAAATAGTTTACAACCGAGGACGTAAAAAAGGTTAAAATTTTTTAACTTGTGCGTAAAAAAAATTACAACGGGGGCGTAAAACGTTTGTTGCAAACCTTTTACGCCACCCGTAAAACTTTGTTGCAAACCTTTTAAGCGACGTGTAAAAAATTAACAACGGGGGTGTAAAAAGTTTACATCCGTAAAAAGTTCACACGCGACACCGTGCCCAAAAAACTTGTTGCAAAGCACATGTAAATTCCGGATTGTTACACTTGTGAATGTTTTTTACATCCGTAAAATAATTCTGGATTTTAACACTTATAAATGTTTTTTACGTCCTTCCAAAAAAACTGTTCTTTTTACACCTGTGAATGTTTTTTTACACGATATTGTGCGTAAAGTTACTTTTTATATGGTTCACATACGAAAAAACTATGCTGAAAAGCTAAAAAAACATGTAAAAAACTATTTTAATGGTTTACGCTATCCGTAAAAACAACACCCTTAAAAAAAACTGTTTATAAAAGTTAAAAAAACTTTTTTTAAAACTTTACTTAAAAATTTTACGCTACCTGTAAAAAACTATACACAAAAAACCGTGTATAAAAATTTTTTGTGCAAAAAAATTCGGCGTAAAAAACGCTAACCGTAAAAAAAATTTGGCGTAAAAAAATGTTTGGTGTAAAAAAACCGGGTGGTAAAACGTCGGGTAAATATGGGGCGTAAAAAAAGTTTGATTAAACAATCAGTTTATTGAGCATGGTATTTGATTACCCGACACGAACGACCAGAGGCGTTCTTCTGCAGGATATTGAAGCCCCTTTATTTAATTAAACATGACGAGCCGAGCGTGAGCCTATTTCGGTGTAAAAAAATTCGTTTTAAAAAATTCTCGTAAAAACATTTACAGCAGTGTTAAAAAAATTCGATATAAAGAATTCTCGAAAAAACATTTACATCCGGGGGTAAAAAAAAGTTAACATACGAAAAAACTGTGATAAGAAGGTTTAAAAACTTGTAAAAACTTTTTAAAACTTTACACTACCCGTAAAAACAATACACGTAAAAAAACTATGTATCAAAAGTTGAATTTTTTTAACTTTACTTAAAAATTTTATGCTACCCGTAAAAAACTATACACGAAAAAACTGTGTATGAAAAGTTTATAATCGCGATGTAAAAAAAGGTTTAATTTCTTTAACAAGGGCGTAAAAATTTTACAACCGGGGTGCGTAAAAAAAGTTTACAACCGTGGTGTAAAAAAAGTAATTTTTTTAACCTTTCCGTAAAAAAACTTCGTAAAAACAGGGTATAAAAAAACGGCGCGTAAATACGGAACGTAAAAAACGGGTCGTAAAAACGGCGTGTAAAAAATGGCACGTAAAAACGGGGCGTATAAAAACGGAGCGTAAAAAAATCGGGTGAAAAACGAGGGTAAAAACGGGGCGTAAAAAAGGCGCTAAAAACGACGTAAAAAACGGCGCGCAAAAAACGGAGCGTAAAAAACGGGCGCGTTAAAATGGGCGTAAAACACGAGGCGTAAAAAACAGGCGCGTAAAAAACGAGGCGTAAAAAACGGAGGCGTAAAAAAACGGCGCGTAAAATCGGCCGTAGAAAACGACGCGAAAAACGAGGCGTAAATAACGGGGCGTAAAAACGGAGAGTCAATATGGGGCATAAAAACGAGGGCGTAAATACGACGTGTAAATAACGGCGCGTAAAAAACGACGTGTAAAAAACGGCGCGTAAAAACGGGGGCGTAAATAACGGCACGTAAAAACGGGGGCATATAGCCGTAAATAACGGCGTGTAAAAACAGGGCGTAAAAAACGGCGCGAAACAACGGGGCTTAAAAAACGGCGCGTAAACCCGGACGTAAAAAACGACGCATAAAAACGGGGGCGTAAATAACGGCACGTAAAAACGGGGGCGTATAGCCGTAAATAACGGTTGTAAAAACGGGCCGTAAAAAACGGCGCGAAAAAACTGGGCTTAAAAAACGACGCGTAAACCCTGGCGTAAAAACGATGCGCAGAAAACGGGGGCGTAAAAAAACGGCTCGTAAAACGTTTTTTTATAAAAAAAATCTTGAAAAAAATTTATTTATCAAAAAATTCTGATTTTAAACTTTATTTAATAAAATAATCAGATTTTTAATAATAAATATAATAAGACAAAATAGGTAATAAAAACAATAAGTATAATAAGAAAAAAAAAACCAAATTTACTTAAATACCCTTTTGATATTAAAATATTAAAAACATAATAAGACAAAAAGAATTTTATAATGGTTTAATTACTTTTAATCTTATCCATCCATCTTAAAGATCTAACGGTTTGAAAGTGGTTCCTACGGTTCTCGCAACTGGAGGTGGTTCTCATTTTACCCACCCCCCATATATATATATATATATATATATATATATATATATATATATATATATATATATATATATATATATATATATATATATATATATATATATATATATATAATCACCCCTCAAAACTCTCACTCCCTCTCTCTCTAACCCTATCTTTAGCCGCCCTCCTCCTCCATCCCCACCTCCACCACTGTCACCGTCACCTCCTCCACCTTCACCTCCTCCTCCATGACCTCGCCTCTCTCTCTCTCTCTCTCTCTCTAAACAATCAGAAGCCACCATCGCCTATAGCACCACCACTGCCGTCACATCAACACCGCCGTCCAGAGACCAATCGGTTAGGCTAAACAGAGGAGTGTAATAGGTTGGCCATTTCTATCTCTCAACTAAAACTGCCCCATCTCTATCTCTTCTTTCTCTCTCTCTAACAATAGGTTGGCCACTCTGTGTGGCGGATGACGGCGGCACACCAGGTGGAGGTGGTTGTGGTGTTAGGTGATGGTAGGTGGTTGTGGTAGTGGGTTTTGATTTGGATTTTGGAGGTTCTGATTCTCCGGTTTGTGCTATTCCGGTAAGGAATTGGTGGTTTCGAGAGAAGTGCTGTCGTCGCCAGAGGTGTTGTTAGGATTATCGGAGGTGGTGCTTGGGGTGTCGGAGGCATCAGCACCGGCTAGTTTAGAGAGGTGGGGGTGGATGTTATCTGGTTGGTGGCGGGTGTTTGATTAAGTTCTGTGTGTGTGGTGATAGAGTTTAGAGGGAGAGAGA
Organism: Scalesia atractyloides; assembly: GCA_947069175.1. Classification (NCBI taxonomy): domain Eukaryota; kingdom Viridiplantae; phylum Streptophyta; class Magnoliopsida; order Asterales; family Asteraceae; genus Scalesia; species Scalesia atractyloides. Next base: position 18,964,346 of record CAMTDV010000015.1, on the reverse strand, counting down.
TGAGTTTAGATAGAGAGAGAGACTGAGTTTCTGTGTGTGTGGTGATAGAGTTTAGAGAGAGAGAGAGGGGCTGGGCTTATGTGTGTGTGTGTTTGGGTTTAATTTTTAGACCAAAATGACCAAAATACCCCTAAGGATAAAGATAAAAAATCATGGTTTAAATTGGGGAATATGACCAAATTTAACTTTTGGACTAAAATGACAACAAAAACGAAACCATAGGGCCCTAGATGCAAAAAATTTGAAATTCGTACTAAAGTGGCAAAACTGATCAAACCACAGGGACCAAAAATGGCAGTTTACTCAAATTAAAAATAAAAAGATTCAAGTTAAATGCGTCATGTTCCTGTCAACTTGTGAATATTCGTTCGTGTCAAGGTTCATACATCTAAAACCATATTCGAGTTTGTGACGTGTTCGGGTTTATATAAAATTTTCAGGTTCGCGTCGCCAACCCGTAGACACGACCCGTAAGAAACCAAAACTTAAAGGGGCTAAAGTGTAAACCAAGAGACTTCCATATACCCAGAGGTACGGGCCGCTGGATAAGATAAACGGATAGTGAGAGAGAGAGAGAGAGCAAAGCTTCAAGTTCAACAATGGCGATGAGCTTATCGTGCGGCTCATCCATCTTCACCCCCAAAAAACCTTCTACAACACCACTCACCTTCAATTTCCCCTCTCATTCATCTTCAATTTCATCCTCTTTCCTCCGCTTCACTTGCAGACCCTTATCTTCATCATCATCCACATTTGTACCTAAACTTTCACAAACTGAAGCTCCATCCGTTGAATCGGAACCTGAAGCTCCATCCGTTGAATCAGAAGAACCTGAAGCTGTTGAATTCGAGCAGGCCGAACAAACCCTAACCACCACTGAATCCAAAGGAGAAGATGTGTTCGCCGTTGTTATGGTGAGTTCAGCTGAGTTTTACGTGACATTTGCATTTTAATAATCACTAATTGTTGTGTGTTCATTTGATGTATTTTGATTGTTAATGTTATTACAAATTGACACCAACAATTGGCAGTGTTGTAAAAATCGTTAGGACCGACCAATCGAGATTAATGGGATTAGAATTTTTATATGTAATCTCTCGAAAATATATACATGTATATACACACACATATTTGTATAGTTCAAACATAAACAATTAAACATAAAGATAACAAATTTAGTACTTCAAAAATTCAAACATTAACATATTAGTCCATGAATCCGGTCGGGAATTCGGGTTAACGGGTCGATTTTTTTGGACCGCCTATCGATTTTTGGTCTTAGGCCGTGAAATCGAGTCGGTAGATTACTGATTACCGATAAATGAATTGGCGATGAATCCCGGTTTTTACACACTGACAGTTGGATATAAAATCCATATGATTGTTGAATGGGCAATTGGATGATTGATGTTTTGGTTTTCTTTGTTGTTCAGATTGGGGGCAGACAGTATATAGTATTTCCAGGACGGTTTCTGTACACTCAGAGGCTTAAAGGTGCCAATGTTGATGATAAAGTAAGCGATTTAGCTTGATTTTGTATGGATGGACTGTTTGTGCTTATTTGTTGTGTTATAGTTTAATATAGGGGGTGCTAAATGGGTCGAGTTCGCGGGTTGGCTGGTTAACCCGATAAAGTAGTTTATTTTAATTTTTTGCATATTAATGTTCTAAAGTTACAAATATGCAACCAAAGAATACAAATGTGTATACAATTACATTTGAAGTTTTAAACTATAATGCTCATTTCTGTTTTTATCTTTTAAATTTTGACATCAAATGCCCAATCGGTTCAAGTTATGACATAAAAGATATATAATTTTATAATAATTTATAAAAACAAATGGGTCAATGGTCAACGGTCAACCCGCAAAGTCGCACAGAACCCAGCCCATTTAGCTCATCATGTGAGAAATTTCGTGTTAGGTTCGTGTCATGTGAGAAATTTATACCCTACTCCCTACGATCGATAGAAAATTTTTTTTTTGGTAATAAGCCTGTTTGTGAGGGCTATGAGATATGCTGGATAGTATGAACTAAATAGACGTCACCGGCATACGATTTTTTCTTCTTCTTTTATGTACATGCTCAGACTAAAATTGACCAGCATTCGACTCTTATGAGTCTTATCTTTTCTTGCTTTTTAACTTCTGACACAAGTTGGTATATGTAGATAATTCTGAACAAGGTGTTACTCGTTGGCACAAAAACCAGCACATATATCGGGAAGCCAATAGTGCCTAATGCCGCTGTACACGCAGTAGTGGAGGAACAGGTACGCATCTCTATTCACGTTATGTTACTTCTATTTCTACGTTTCCGAGATGCAATTTAAACCCGCTTATGATTGTGTAGATTTTTTTGTTGTGTTTGAACGGTTCAAGAGAATAAAACTTGGCTCGAAATAGAACATGTCAAAAGGGTTATACGGGTCAAATATGTCACAAGTCTCCCAAAGTGTATTTTTAATTCCTCCTAAATCACCTAATAAAAGATTAACTTCCTTTTGTAATTAAATGTTTAAAGTTGATAAAAGTCACAAAACAGTGTTTACCCGACTCACCCGTTATGTAAATTGTAACCTTTACATTCCCTGGTCATATTCTGCTCACTGCTTTTATCATGCACTGTGTAGGGGCTGGACCCGAAAGTGGTGGTCTTCAAGTACAAGAAGAAGAAGAATTACAGGAGAAATATCGGTCACAGACAGGTATTCTACTAAGTTTTGGGTAAAAATAGTTACTTTGAAGTTCAAATTCATATGATTTACCGACAATTTTGAGGTTTCAGTTATATTTTTACAAATAAAAATATAAATTGTAAATCCAATGTACCAGATATCATAAAAGAAAATCCGCAGAAATTTAGAAAGTTTGACCCCGGAACTTAAAATCGTACCCCTTTTGTAAATGGATGTGAAGTCTAGTTTGTATTTGAATGTTTCTACTTTAAACCATGCAGCCAAACACTCGAATTCGGATCTTGGGTATCACAGGCTATCAAGATTCTCCAGCATCTACTCTCCCCTGATATGTTGGCTACTTTCTACGAAGTTTCATTTAGGAACTTGTGCTGTTCTTTTGCGGTTTGTTTTACATCTTTGTAATTGAGAAATACTTAAATCGATGTTAGTCTAGTTGCATATTTCCCTCTAAACTAATATTTCCAGCATGATCAGGGTGTGTTATTATGTTTTATAGGCGCCATAATCTTAAATGTTTACGGCCATCTGTCGTGTTCTAAAAAAATAGTATTGTAGACCATTTCTAGTTCAAGTCTTGATGCTGCTATAGATGCACAAATTGGTTAACGCCCCGAGAGCGGACCAAGAAAAGACCTTAATAACATCAGTATCCGTATTCCATCTGAACATAGCTGAGCACTCGCGGACCAGAACCGTGCCTTGGAGAACGTTTATCTACCCACTAAAATCACGGTGATAAGCGATTTCCCCGTCGGCCACTACCAAGTACTGCATCAGCAGTCTTTTACTGAAACCAACCCGCAGAGAATTTGAAGTCATTACCAAAAATCCAGGTCCTTAGTGTTATGAATATGATTGCTAGATAAATAGCAGCCCAAAAATGAATCTAGAAATTAAAAAAGAAAAACATTTAATAGCATTTAGCATCAACCTTATTTTGAACGACCAACATAATCAATATCGAGCACTTTCGGGGCATTTACTGGACCAAAAGGAGTACTCCGAAAGTAACTCGAGTCCACCACCAATTCCAGGGAAAACCCGGTAACCTACCCGCCTGTAGGCACGACGGTGAAATTACCGGTAAAACCTGTTTGGCTCAAGGATCGAACCTAGGTTTCCCAGGGTCTCCTATAATTACCTACCAGTGCCTCACTCTGCACCAAATGGGAGTTGAACCTACATCTCCTGAGAGAATTGCAAACCTTTCACCACTTGATCTAAAAATCATTTAGCATCAACCTTAAGCGGCAATATTATACCTTACAAATAATGAGGTCCGTTTCCTTAATTTACACAATCTTAAGGGACCTTCAGAGTATTGGTTGAATGGGTTAAGCGATAGTTACCACAAGTATGGAAGAATGTGATCGTAGTCGTGATAGAGACTGCTATGACAGCTAACGAGCTTATGGAAAATAGTGTTGCCCGTAGTGATCTGGATCTCGTCCTTGGATTTTCTGTGCTTTCTCAATGCTTCACACTTTAGGTGAAGCTCTCACGGTTGAAATTCTTTTAGAGCTAGCGTCCCACATTGTTGGTGTCGCTTGAGTGGCGATGGAGACTGATAACCCAATTAATGGATCAATACACAGAATGATGGGAGTGTGGAAGACGTGAAAAACAACAATAAATAAATCTTAACTGAATATATTTTTCTTGATCTTTATTTAACACACAAATCGTAATTTGTCATCAATTCATTTAATGTGATTTATTACTTTTAATTACTTGCTTAATTTTTATTTACTTATTAATTACTAGCTTAGTTAGATGACAATTATATATTGAAAAGATTAGTCAATATCAACAAAATTAATTTTTAACGTATTATCTTTGGATCCAATTCAATATTACATCAAGTTTCGGGCAAATGGTTGCAATCATAATTCATTTCATGGATTCAAGTTATAAGTAGATCTTGTAAATGGAAATGTATTTGCATCATTTGGTGTGTGATAGATATAAGAGACTTTGATTATATGAAACGTCGTGTTTTGAGATGTGATACCTTTTAGCCAATTGTTAGGTGTAACATGAAGCATAATGAGAGGTATTAGGCATATGTGGTCTAGACGCGAACTCAAATAACTTTTATACAGTTCGTTACTTTTTTTTCTCAAAAAAAATATGCCATAAAATTGAAAACTTTATTGTATAAGGCTGGTGAACTAGGACACAACAAACCAGACATTTATATAAGAACCATTTCGGATTGAACCAGACACATTTCAAACCATGCCCTTGATTAAAGTATCTTTGTGACTTACATATTTTATAGAACAAACTGAGATTGAATAAATAGAGTGAGACGACGAAAGATATGAGAAACTTACCTTGCAATATTTGAACCATGACCTATCATTTGTGGAGAAGAGGTTTACAATTAGATCTGCAACTTAGGCCATGTTTGGGATTCCATTTAGAGCCTTCTTATTAATTTATTAACTTTTCCAAAAGTCATTTTTAAGAGGAAAAAATCATTTTCAAAAAGTTAATAAGGAGGTCTAAATGAAATCCCAAACATGGCCTTAATAACTATACTTATGTAGCTATTAAACATCACATTTCTTTTCAGTCTTATTTAATTTAGATAATATATATATATATATATATATATATATATATATATATATATATATATTATATATTTAAATCTTGTGTAATATAGTTTAGTTATATTTTATTTATAATTATTACTTACAGATATTAATATATTTAAGATCGTGTTTAATTTTTAAACTTTATACCGTCATGGCATATTCAATGTGTATTCAGAATTTTGTTACATGTTATACTCTTTTAAATAGTCGAAGACTAATAGTTTAATTATGAGACCACATAGTGGTTTGGTCCTGAGTTTAACCCCCAAGTCTTGCGACAAGGAGCGGACTTTCTTCTTGGTATCGTCTCGGTTTGACTCTCGAAGAGAAGTGACTAGACCCATGGATTCGAACCGGAGTTACTCAGTTGGTAGATCAACCGACTACTACTAAACTAGCCGTCTAAAAAAATATATAACTTGTGACGTCATTCGTTTTTAAAATTTCAAGCTGACTAACGTATAAACAAGACGTCCAGTTCAATATCCAATACGTGAATCGTTCTAGAAGCATCATGATAAGACGTCCGGTTCAATGTCTAATATGTGGTCTTTCTAGAAGCATCGTGTAAAACTGGGAATACGATCCACTTGGCCGAACTTACCCATATCTTACGCAGGTTTACACCAAGGGGTTTAATCTTTTAACGTCACCTTCACCATTCCTTCACTGAAGATTCTGGATTTTGCTCTCAATAATCCGCCATTAGTGCACAGTTAACCACAAACCTAAACCAAATCATTCTAGAAACATGGAGAAATCACCCTCTTCTTCACCGATTCCCTCACGCGAAGGATCGCCGGAGCTTCAATGCGTCGGCGAACTCGAAATCGCCAAACCAAAGCCTCCGGTAGGGTTTCTATGCGGCTCTATTCCGGTCACCGATAAACCGTTCACCGCCTTCGGTTCTGCACTCGTTCCTTCAGCTTCAACGTAAGAACTTTTGACATTCACTCGAATTTAATTCAAACTCCTTTTATCGCACATGATTTAGGCTTTAGGTTTAAGATTGTTGTTGATTGTTGTTAGGGAAGAAGCTCCGAGATATCGAGTGATTCCTACTGAGACTAATCTGAAAACGCTGCCGTTTCGGCCAAATATACCGGATAGGGTTCTTCCGATGGTTGCTGCGCATTCGAGGACTGGTGGAGGTATGGTTTTTGGTGTTTTATGTGTGTTTAAACATGTAGAGAGTATTGGAAACTGTTAGGATCATCTTTTGATGTGAATTGTTTCTTTGATGGAGTTCGTTTCACTGGTAATTCAGATAGAAATATCATATATGTTCTCGAGAACACACATGGTTAGGTTGTAGAGAGAATTGGGGAAGAAGTAAGTATTATTCAATGCTAGTTTGTACGTATTACATTCCGCTATTTATAGTCTCTGCTATACAATTGTTTTACCGGTTTATTAACCGAACCGTCTAACCAGCTTTAAAATTCGTTAAGTAAACATCAATGTCGGTGGCATAGTATCACTGCTGGCATTTTTAGCAAATAGCAATACCACTGCTCAGTAGAAACTCCATTCCTTAGATAGAAAGACCATCAGTAGTAACGACTAACTTCCATGATTGTTAAATAGCTTCCTACACAGATTTGCTAATTGAGCACTTGAATGCCACACGCAACCAATGTGAAGTTTTTGGATAGAGCTTAGTAGTAGCTTTTTGGTGAAGTTATTAAGCTCATGTGATCCTACATGAGTGAAGTTTCTGCACATGAATGTGAATATAGTAAAACTGTGCATAAATTCTTTTCGATTGAAGATGCTGGTTAATTCGATGGTTCTTGATTACCTTGCTGAATAATATATGGGTTTTTGGGATGCGTGGGATCTTTCAACTTCAGAGTCCAGACAGTATATCCATCCTTAAAATGTAAATGGTTGTTCACACCCGTTGGGAATATGTGGTAAAAGAGGTAGATTATCTAAATGCAGTCACCAATTGAAATGATTACTATTTGTAATTCTCTATCATCTCTGACCTATTACTGGACTCCATTTAATATACCAACGTAACCAACCTAGGAAAATGGATGCATTTCCAGGAATATCAGATCTATATGTATAGAGTCTCTTTAAACTCAAGAGGTTCCTTTAATATCAGCTAATTGGGTTTGGAATGATATGCCTGAAAATTATGTCACAACTTCTACCAAATGGGATACCATTTAGAGCTTGTATAATGTCTATCATCTCTTTCTGTGTGAGTTTTTTTTTTTTTTTTTTTTGCTTAGAGGATGTATCTATCCTTTTTGTAATATTTTTGGCATTTTTTGAAGTAGCACACTCACATTGGACTCCTTTAAGGCTTTACGTATTTTTTTACATGTCTTCTTCAACATATAGAAGTTTTTCAAATACAACCTTTTGAAAATTCCTTCTTAGTTGTTTAGCTTGTTTATTAAGTTAGCAAGGGATTAACTCTGATACTCCAAATCTGTTAATTTTGGCATGTCGCGTAAATTAACGTTTCTTGTTCCTTCTTAGTTGTTTAGCTTGTTCAGTTTCGTTTGTGTTTAATCCTAACACTGTTAATAAATACATTAACAGGATTATGTGTGTCAACTCTGAACTCCCAAGTGCTGCCTTTCTTAGAGGTGGAGGGTTCAAATCCTAGAGGTATAGGATAGGTTAGTTTGCTGTTAAAAAAACTCCAAAGTTCTGCCTTAATTATTTGAAGTCCTTGTTAATAGATTTATTGAAGAATAGCAATTTATCTTCGAATAATAGCAATGGTAATGTTAATAGTAGCAACAATAACATTGCCTTGCACATAACTGTTTTAATGACTTTGTCTTAGTAAAATTTGTAATGGGACCATTCTAGGTTTGAAAAGAGTATTTAAAATAGGGGTGTTCAATATTCGAATCGGACTAAAAAAACTCGAAATTCATTTCGACTCGAATTGAAAATCATCAACTCAAATTCAATTTGAATTTTCTAATTCGTATTCAATTCGAAGTCTAAAATTGAATTTGGAATCGAATCTCGAATTTTTAGTTTTCGATTTAAAATCGAATTAGAAATATACATATAGTTATCCCTGTATATATACATTATATATAATTTATTATATATATATTTAGATTTATTTTATACCTTGTATCCACGTTCCATAATTTGGAATTCCTGCTCACTGTCAAATGGCCGATTCTTAAAAAGCAAAATGTAGCCGTGAAGTTTGATTGTTTAACATTTTAGTTTAATATTAACTTGTAGACGTTCTTTGAATGTTTTGAATATTAGACACTCACTTTATTTTGAACATTTTATCATGAGGCTTGGAGGTTTAACATTTTAGTTCAGTTGGCACATGTTTGCTTTGATGTTAAAAATAAATTCAAGATTGTAGTAGCTTGGAAAACGTAATTAGAATAATTTATTATTTGGGTGAATATGAATCGAATCAAATTCATTCGGATTTGAGTTGCGTATTCGAATCGAATCGAGTTGCGAATTCAGATTTTGAATCCGAATCAAATCAATGGAATCTAATTCGAATACGAATTCGATTCCATGTTTAAAAAATTAAAATTTGAAGAATTTGATTCGATTAACTAGCGAATTCGGAATTCGATTTGTTTGACCACCCCTATTTCAAAATTGGAATGAAATCAGTATAGCATCAATCTTATACTTGATTTTTTCATTTTTCAATAACCAACATTTTCGTAAATAAACAAAATTGGTAATGGAACCTTTCTTCGTTTCACAAAAGGAAATAACTAATATGCAAATCTCTGGAGAGGATGAAAACCCTTGTGGAATTGCAAATATAATCCTTCCAAAGATGATAGAAGTAAAGATAAGTGAATACTTGGGGAGAGAAAAAAAGGTAATACTTAATAGAGTTAGTTACTGTTTTCGTCCCTGTGGTTTGTCAAAATCACTATTTCAGTCCATTAGTTAAAAAATTGCGATTTCAGTCCCTGTGGTTTCACTTCCGTAACCATTTCAGTCCCTGTGGTTTCACTTTCGTAACCACTTCAATCCATTTATTCTGTAAGTACAGGGACTGAAATGGTTGCGAGGTGGACTGAAATGGTTACGAAAGTGAAACCACAGGGACTGAAATCGCAATTTTTAAACTAATGGACTGAAATAGTGATTTTTGACAAACCACAGGGACGAAAACAGTAATTAACTCTACTTAATAAGACCTCTCTAGGTGTCAAGTGCCAACTAACATGAGAACAATAATATTTCAGTTTTCATCAATCCTTGCACAAGGAACAATGGAGACACAAACAGCAAAGCACTTGACTTGCGAGAATCTGGTTTAAGTATTAGGGCAAGATTCCTATTTTTACAATTTCAAAGACAAGATTAAATTTCGTTAATGAATTCAGAACCTTTTCTTTCATAAATTGAACCGAATCATAGAAACTGTGTCATTAGTTGTATGACTTGGCAGCATTGGCTAGTTCTTCCATTTGTAAATATTGTCGATTGGGACAATGGGATTTAGATTGGACTTTGGATTAAGTTACCAAAATGCATGTCTTGAAATATTGATAATTTCTACATAGTTCTGCATTAGTATTATATAACAATACAAAGAAGCAGTGCGTGTGCATGTTAAGCTTCATAACTCATTAATATAGAAGGCTTTGTTTGTGCTTTTATACAGAGGGTTGCTTAAAAAGCCAATTCTGTTCTAACTAAAGTGTGCCCGTACCTGTGCATGAATAATTGAGGATCCAAAAAATGTATTGTATTCTTTGTTTTGGCCAAGTCCTTGTTTATCTTTAACTTTTTTGGTTGTTAAAAGTATTAGCGGATGTATATCCGTTTTATAGTTTATGTATATCTATGTATTTCTTATGTATATCCGGTTTATATTTTATCCCTAAATTAGTTAGGTATTATCCCTGAGTTAGTTAGGTTCTTGTATTATATATTGTTCTCTTCTTCATCAATAGAAATCAAGGAATTCAGATTCAATTATATGGTATCAGAGCCTACTGCTCTGACCTAAAACAAATCCGCAGCAGCCCCTGTCCACGGACCCTGCAGCCGATTCTTTTTCCTTCTTTTGTTCATCCGCAGCAGCCCCTGCCCAGCAGCCCTGTCCACGGACCCTGCAGCCGATTTTTTTTTCCTTCTTTAGTTCATCCGCAGCAGCCCCTGTCCACGGACCCTGCAGCCGATTCTTTTTCCTTCTTTTGTTCATCTCGATGTCAGACAAACCAGAATCCTCCAAGCACACTGACAGCCTTCACCCTGCTTATTCGGTGACTAACATCCAGCACAAAGTTCGTGTTTTGGATGGTTCCAAAGTCACCTATGCATCATGGGTCAAGCTGTTCACCCTGCATGCACGCGGTTACGAGGTGCTACACCACATTGATGGCACTGAACCGCCTGCCAAAACAGATCCGGACTACGCCAACTGGGCCAAAATTGACTCTCTTGTGCTTCAGTGGATCTATGGGACACTTTCAGATGACCTGCTGGCACGTATTCTTGATGAGGAAACAACAGCTTATGGCGCATGGACCCGGATTCGGAAAATCTTTCTGAACAACAAGGGCGCCCGTGCAGCAGCCCTTGAAACAGAGTTTGTCAATCTTACCCTGCGCTCCATGCCCAGCCTCCAAGACTACTGTCAGCGTCTTAAGTATCTCGCTGACCAACTGAAAGCTGTTGAGCAACCAGTCACAGAAGATCGCCTTGTCCTGCAGCTGGTTCGAGGCTTACCACCGGAATTCGATGTTCAAGCCTCTATCATCAATAACACCCTTCCCTCATGGGAAGATGCCTGCGACATGCTCGACTCAGATCTGCGTCGCCAACAAGCACGGGACTCTATTGCCTCCAACCCGGCTGTTGTTGCCCAAGTGTCTCGCGAGCCACCTACGGCCCGCCGGGACCCCCCTCATTATCGCAACAACAACCGACAGCAGCCAAGACGTCAATTTCACAGGCCTCAGCAGTCATTCGGTCAACAGCAACATCGCACAGGTCGCGGTAATCAGCAGCCCTCTAACCGCAACCAGCCTCGTGGTTCTTTTCAGTCTTCGGCCCAGCATCAATTGGTCCGACCCAATGTCTGGAGCCCAGGTCCATCCCCCTACTGGCCACCATGGTGGGCTGCGGCCCCACCATGTCCCTACCCAACTCAGCCCAGTTGGGCAGGCCCATCTTGGCCGATTGTTCCTGGTCAGCCTCCACAGGCCACTGGCCCAACTTCACGACAGCACCAACCCTGGTCCACTCCACCTGCTCAGGCCCACTTGGCAGATGTAAACCCACTGGAACCATCAGAATTAGGGGCAGCTTTCCAGGCGATGGCACTGAACTCGGGAGATGACAGTTGGGTTGCTGACACCGGTGCCTCTGATCATTTGACACACGAACCAGGTAATATTCACACTCCTTGTACTACTACTATTAATTCTGTATTTGTTGGAAATGGTAACCGTGTGCCAATTCACGGGTCCGGTCATACAACCATTCAATCACCCAATTCCCGGGTCCGCCCCTACACCCTTAAAAATGTCCTTTACACCCCAAATATTATCCGAAACCTTGTTTCAGTTCGTAAATTCACTACTGACAATATGGTTTCCATGTCTTTTGACCCTTTTGGCTTTTCTGTGAAGGACTACAAGAATGGAACGCTCCTGAGCCGCCACAATAGTACCGGCCCACTGTACTCCTTCAACACCAAAACCAACCAACCTGCTTCTGCTTTGCTTATTTCTTCGCTCTCTAATGTTTGGCATGATCGCCTTGGCCATCCTGGCAATTTTATTATGGATTTCTTAGTTTCTCGTAATTTAATTTCTTGTAATAAATCTAAGAACAATTTCTTTTGCAACTCTTGTCAAATTGCTAAGCATAAGCGTTTACCATTTCATGATTCTGATTCCGTTACTTTTCAACCTTTTGACATCATACATTGTGACTTGTGGACTTCACCCATACCCAGCAACACAGGTTACAAATATTACATGGTCCTCATTGACGACCACACCCAATTTGTTTGGGCTTATCCACTCAAATATAAATCCGAAACCTTCACCAAATTTACTCAATTTCACCGCCTTGTCCAAACCCAATTTAATAAATATATCAAAACTTTTCAGTGTGACATGGGTGGTGAGTTTGATAATTCCAAATTTCAATCATTCGCTGTCACTCACGGCCTTCAATTTCGATTTTCATGTCCCCAAACTTCACAACAAAATGCTAAGGCGGAACGTATGATCCGACGAATTAATGACATCATTATGTCCCTCCTTACCCATGCTTCCCTACCTTCCCATTTCTAGGTTGAAGCACTTCACACTGCCGTCTATTTACATAACATTCTTCCTACCAAACTCCATAACTTTCTAACCCCACATACAAACTCTATCACCGGCATCCCACCTACACTCACCTTCGCACCTTCGGGTGTGCTTGTTTTCCAAATCACAATGCCACTCGACCCCACAAACTAGCCCGCCGTTCTACACCATGCATCTTTCTCGGATATCCAATGAATTATCGTGGATACCGATGCTTAGACCCCTCAACTGGACGTGTCTATTTATCACGTCACGTCACCTTTGACGAATCCACTTTTCCTTTCTCTACCCCACCTACACCTCATATCAACCCAAGCTCTCACCCTGATTTGGAACCTTCACCCATGAGTACCCCATTTCATTTCACCTCCTCTCCTCCCACAACCAATACCACTACTACTTCCAAACCATCTAAACCACCCATAACCCACACCTACAGCCGACGAAACAGGTCTGACCCAGCAACATCCAGACCCATTTTTTTTCCAGCCCATGCTTCCACACCAACCCCCACCCCCACGGTCTCACAGCCACATTCCCCACCCTACCCACACTTACAGCTGCAGAAACAGGTCTGATTCTACTGCATCCAGACCTGTTTTCTTCCCAGAACATGCACATACCACCCTAGCTCCGTCACAATCTAACCCGACACCGCCACCCTCTACCCACCCTATGCAGACCCGGTCTAAAACGGGTTCCCTACCCTCAACAGATCCCACCCTCTTAGCCACCTCCGAGCATAATATTTCCCCACTACCCAAATCCCACACCCAGGCCTTGACCGACCAGAACTGGCACTCGGCTATGACCGACGAATACCAAGCATTAATAGCTAATAATACATGGGAGCTTGTGCCAAGACCTGCAGATGCTCATATTATCAGATGTATGTGGCTATTTCGCCACAAATACCATGCCAATGGTACATTACAGCGCTACAAAGCGCGTTTGGTTGTAAATGGCAAATCTCAACAGGTGGGTGTTGATTGTGACGAGACATTCAGCCCAGTGGTTAAGCCCACTACGATTCGTACTGTCCTCAGCTTAGCAACTTCACGTTCTTGGCCCATTCATCAACTGGATGTCAAGAACGCTTTCCTACACGGGGACCTTAATGAAACTGTTTACATGTTTCAGCCACCTGGGTTTGTTGACAGTAAAAATCCAAAGCATGTTTGTCGACTTCAAAAGTCTTTATATGGGCTAAAACAAGCTCCACGTGCGTGGTACCTCAGATTTGCTTCCTATATACAAAAGTGTGGTTTTCGATCTACCACGAGTGATACTTCTTTGTTCGTCTACAAACAGGGTGATCAAATGGCATATTTACTTCTCTATGTAGACGACATCATCTTGACAGCCTCCAATCCGACACTTTTGCAGCACTTCATTGCCACTCTTTCCAGGGAATTTGCCATGTCTGATCTCGGACCACTACATCACTTTCTCGGGATTGCGGTAACCCGACGAAATGGTGGCCTGTTCTTATCTCAGACCACATATGCAGCAGAGATCTTAGCTCGTGCTAAAATGGAAAATTGTAAACCATGTGCCACACCTACTGACACTAATTATAAACTAAGTGCAACTGCTGGAGAACCCTTCTCAGATGGTGCCTTATATCGTAGCCTTGCTGGTGCACTGCAGTATTTAACCTTCACACGACCTGATATATCATATGCGGTGCAACAACTATGTTTATTTATGCACTCCCCTCGAGATCCTCATTTCCAGTTCATGAAACGGCTCCTTCGATACCTCAAGGGTACACTAGACTATGGAATCTCTATTTTACCATCCAAATCAGCTCATATCACAGCCTATTCTGATGCGGATTGGGGAGGCTGCCCTGATTCACGACGGTCTACTTCAGGTTACTGTGTCTTCCTCGGTGATAATCTGGTTTCTTGGTCCTCAAAACGTCAGGCGATTATCTCACGTTCCAGTGCAGAGGCTGAATACAGAGGTGTGGCCAACACTGTTGCAGAAACAACATGGCTCAGAAACCTGCTTCTCGAACTCCATCTTCCAATTACCCGGGCCACAGTTGTTTACTGTGACAATATCTCTGCTGTCTACTTATCTCAGAATCCGGTCCAACATCAACGATCCAAGCATATCGAGATTGACATTCATTTTGTTCGCGAGAAGGTTCGTATGGGTTCTGTCAAAGTTCTTCATGTTCCAGCAGACTATCAATACGCTGACATATTCACCAAGGATCTTCCACGCCAGTTGTTTCAACGATTTCGGTCCAGTCTATGCATCGGAAGACCTACTGCTACGACTGCGGGGGCGTATTAGCGGATGTATATCCGTTTTATAGTTTATGTATATCTATGTATTTCTTATGTATATCCGGTTTATATTTTATCCCTAAATTAGTTAGGTATTATCCCTGAGTTAGTTAGGTTCTTGTAATATATATTGTTCTCTTCTTCATCAATAGAAATCAAGGAATTCAGATTCAATTATAAAAAGAAGCACCTACCGAATGGGTTTAGTATTTTGGCTTCTGGATTCCCATATGAACTATTTATAAATTTCAAACTTTATAAATTAGAAACCTGATCACTCTTATTACCTGTGGTCATTGTTAATAATTTGTTATCCAGGTTGTAATATATTGATAAATAAAGCTTCATTCATTTTGCTTAAGAGTTGAAAAAATCCTTGCTTTCCAGTCCACCGGGTCAACAGCCAACATACATTTTGGAACTTTTACATTGATTTTGCTGATTTTGTGAATGTTCGTTTCGTAGATTTACCTTATGGAAGTGGGACAATTGCATCAAACCTTAGAAGAAAAGGAGAAGCCCTGGCTGTATCTGGTTTAACAGAGCATGAAGACGAAATCGACGTTATTGCTCCAGCTGACATTCTCAAACAAATATTTAAAATCCCATATTCAAGGGCCCGCCTCTCTATTGCAGTACATCGTATTGGACAGTCTCTCATACTAAATACAGGGTAAATGCCATCTGCATATGGTTGACTTGGTTTGCTGCTATATCTTGTGCTCGTGAATGTACAATTTGAGCATCTTTAATGGGTAAAATTAAGAAGTTAGTTAAATAGGGAAACAACCCAGAGTTACTACTATCTTAAATTAAAAGGTCGGTGGGTTTTCCCACCGACCATTCTAAACCCTATACTTTTGAGAAATGACAATTCCAACCCTTATATAATTACTTCAATTTAAAACTTTTTCTTTTTCACTTTACACTCTTAAACTTTTGACATGGAACACTATTAACCATTATCTTTAAGTAAGCTACACATTTACTTCTAACTTTTGATAATTGACAACTTTGACATGCCAACCTTTCTTACTTAATAACCTGACATCTCATTTTTTTAAATTACTTTTACGACTTTACACCGTAGCGTGCGACACATTATTATACTTTTTAATCTATTTCTAAACACGTTAATGCCTAACTTGCTTTTACGACTTTACACCTTTATCTAAATTACTTTTACAACTTTACACCGCAATGGCCAAGACATAACTCTTTTTTTATCTATGTCTAATGATGCTAATGTCACGAACGTAACGTGTGTAACAAAGTAACAAACGCGTAATATCATGTGCGGGCGCCACACGTTAATGCCATCATCGTAAACTGTAATCGCAATGCTTAATATAGGTTACAATGAGTTAGACCGGATATGTCGAAACATGTGTTTTCATATGGTTAACGCACCACATAATGTGCTGGCAGCTATAATCATCTAGGACGTCGCCGTTGCAACGTGCGGCCTATGGAAACAATCTAGTTTATAAATTATAATGCAGTCCTACGCCATCTTATCCAAAACTTATATCACCGTAATGGGTAAAGATATTTGTAATCATTTTTGACATACTCCTTGTTATAAAATTGAAGGAGTTGATCAAAAGATTTTTTTAGTAAAAAACCCAATCGGCGCAAAAAATCACGATCCCATTTTGCTATTCTTTACCATCAAATATCTTAACCCTTTGATGTACACTGCAGGCCTGATGTGGAAGAGGGGGAAAAGTTGGTTAGACGACATAAGCAGCAGTCACAATCTGCAGAGAAATCTATATTTTGGAATTTTGCTATGCATTCTGTTAGGATGGAGGCATGTGATCTTCCTCCGGCTCAAAATTCCAATTCAGACGAACGGCTTAACACATCTTTTTTGACCGGAAGTAATGAAACTGGTGAAGGGGAAGAATATAAATACCCACAACCAAAAGCAAAACATGATAGTATCTTTTTAGGAGTGAAGAATAACCAAAGAAACAAAGACAATGATGCTGTTAAGAAGGTCTCAAAAGTGAAAGAAACACCTAGACCCTCCATGCAAGAGTCAGATATGTATAGAAGAATGAACCGAGATGGATTCTTAAGGGTTTTGTTTTGGAAGTTTAATAATTTACGCATGTTTTTGGGGAGTGATTTGCTCATATTCAGTAATGACAAGCATGTTGCAGTGAGTTTGCACCTATGGGATGTTTCAAGACAGGTTAGTCTGCATGACTTTGTGCTTATCTTGCAGGTGGACATTTCGACCCATTTACGTTGTCTTATCTCAAAAGGGTCATAAGGATTTTGGATAAAAAGTTAGTATAGTACACGGATAGTCCCTGTGGTTAGTCAGCATGAATTTGGTCCCTGTGGTTTGCCTTTTGTAACGCATTTAGTCCCCAACTTTTGCCAAAGTACATCGATGGTCCCTCTTGGTTTTAAAAAGCGCGCCTGAGGTACTTTTGCCAAAAAAACCCAAGTTAAGGGACCATCCATGCGTGGTCCTAGCTTTCCAAAAGTACATGGATGGTCCCTGTACTTTTGCGCTTCGCGCTTTGCGCCTCGGTTTTAGACCTCGTCGCTTTTGTGCGCCTCTCGCTTTTTAAAAACCACAGGTCCTTGTGGTTTGCACTTTGTAACGCATTTAGTCTCTAACTTGGACCTCATGAAACCGTTAGATTCGTTGGCTGGGGACCAAATGCGTTACAAAATGCAAACCACAGGGACCAATGGACCATCCATGTACTTTTGGAAAGCTAGGGACCAAATCCAGATTTTTGGAAAACCACAGGGACTATCTGTGTACTTCACTCAAAAGTTTAACTAGAAGGGACCAGAGTAGAATGGATTGGAAATCGCCAAAAGGCTACTTTTATTGTATAGTATACAATCTCTGAAGTCCCAAATCCTTATATTCAAAGGTTTAGATTTTTTTGTAATAGTTAATGTTTTTTTAATTGTAAGTAAGTAACACATTATAATCTGCAACTGTTCTATAGAAAAGAACAAAAAGTGGTAATAGGTGGACCCAACCCAATGTGGGATGTGTGACGGGTCAGGTACTGAAAAATGACCAAACCCGTTACACAACTGCCATACACCCACTTGTCTCTGTTTATTTCGTTACTTTTTTGCCTATTTGCTTAGTTCTCACTTTAATTTTATTTATTGTTTGGCAGGTTGGTCCATTAACTTGGCTTGACGCGTGGTTGGATAATGTGATGGCAAGTGTACCGGAATTAGCCATCTGTTACCATGAAAACGGTGTTGTTCAGGGATATGAGCTGCTGAAAACGGATGATATATTTGTATCCAAGGGTGTATCCGAAGATGGCACTCCTGCTTTTCATCCTTATATCGTCCGGCAAAATGGCCATTCTGTTCTGCGCTTCCTCCAAGAAAATTGCAAGCAAGACCCTGGAGCTTATTGGGTACTTCTTTTCTTCTCTAGCTTTTTATAATGCTTGTTTTATTTACTGATATACTGATTCTTTTCTGGGTGTGTACAGCTGTACAAAAATGCTGGCGAGGATAACATTCAACTATTTGATCTTTCTGTTATGTCAAAGAGTCGTGCCACTAACAGCTGTGATGATGACTCTACCTATATACCTTCTTTAATTGATAGAGGGAGAAGCGATTCTTTACTCTCACTAGGAACCCTACTTTATCGTGTTGCTCACAGGCTTTCACTTTCAGCGGTGCGGTTTCTATTCCATTATCTCTTTGTCTCTCTCTCTTTCTTTCAGGACATGGTAGACGTCGTCAAGTGGGTGGGCTGGGCGTGTTGGGTAATGTGTCAAATGCGAACAGCTTGGATTGGGTTGACATGCTAACCCTTTCCTGTCCCTATCTTGATTTTTTTTTAAATTTATACATAACTAATACGTTAAATATAACTAGTTCTTTTACCCGCTGCGCGTTGCGTAGCACCATACGCGAATTAATAACGTATAGACTACAATTGATCGGACTTGTTTCTGAAATAAATTTACGTAGAAACGTATGATAAGTCAAGTTTATACCGTCGAATCAAAACGTATTAAATTTACGTCAAAACGTACATAAATGAGTACATTTTATAATCGACCCAACTCGTTTCCGAACAAAAACGACGTTAAAGCGTAGACGAACTCCAATTTATACCGACACATCCATAAAGAAAATGTAACAGATGAGTATTAGGGTAACCTCAAAACTTTAGAAACTTGATGGGGGTGAAAGTGACATCTACAAATTTAGAGGGTTACCTTTGAGTTTGACATGATAGCAAAGTTTGGGGGTAGAATGGGTTAAAAGTTACGTTAAGGCCTAGACAAACTCGCATTTATACCGACACGCCCATAAAAAAAAACGTAAAAAAATAGTTTAGGGTAAGCTTGAAACTTTAGAGATGTGAGCGGTTGAAAGTGACATTTACAAAGTTAGGTTTACCTTTGACATAATCGCAGGGTTTGGGGGTTGAATGGGTTGCATGTCAAAGGTTTGAGTGTTAAAGAGAACTTAGAAAGTATGAGTGCCTTTTTTGTGAAGTCAGAAAGTGGAGAGGGGGGGGGGGGGGGGGTTCATTTTTGTCAATTTTCAAGTGAATTTTGTCTACAAAAGTTGGGGTTTTTTTTGACAAATAAGAAAAGTCATGGTCTGCACCACCGGCCATGCTCTTTAAGATATATATAAATTAGAAAATCACATTACTTAAAAGTCCTGAATACATTAATTGAGGAGGTTGTATGCTTTAAAAATGGGTTGAACTTGCCAACTCTACTAGTAGTGGATAGACAGTTACATATTTCTAATGCATGTTTTCTGCAGCAGTCCCCTCATAACAGGGCAAGGTGTGCAAGGCTGTTAAAGAAATGTCTTAATTTCCTTGATCAGCCAGATCAACTGGTATTTCATTTCACCATGAGGCGATCTTCGATAGATATGTACTGCTATTACTTTCACACGTCAAGCTAATTCTATATTACTACATTGTGTGTGACTAATAGGTTGTACGCGCATTTGCTCATGAGCAATTTGCAAGGTTACTTCTAGATTATGATGAAGATCTGGATTTGACATCTGAAGTGCTCCCTCTGGGCTCTGAAAACATTGTTGTTGATGCTGAAGACGAGTCAGATGAATGCTTGAACGGGATCTCTAGTTTAAGAATCCGTGAAAGTTTCATCCCGAACGAGGAAGATTCAGATTCACCTGGGCGCGGATCCCGAGAACTTTTGGTGTCAAACGAGGCTGAATCAGGAGATGTTGTAGTGCAGTCAACGTGTAACTCTGTAGTGGAAGCGAATGCTGATCTTATTTATTCTAAACTGGCTGCAATACACCATGTGTCACAAGCTATTAAGTCTCTAAGGTGGAGACGACAGCTACAAGGCTCCGAAAGTTACCTCGGTGAACCTGATCATCACGCAGCAGGGTTACCCGTTGAGTTATCCGTTTGTGCGTGTGGTGATACTGATTGCATTGAAGTTTGCGACATTAGAAAGTGGCTTCCGACATCGAAACTAGACGACAAGTTATGGAAACTCGTTCTTTTGCTTGGAGAATCGTATCTAGCCCTTGGAGAAGCCTACATATTTGATGGCCAGTCACACCAAGTGTTAAAAGTCGTCCGTGTAGCGTGTTTGGTATACGGATCCATGCCGCAACATCGAGAAGATTCTAGATTTATCTCTTCAATGAGTTCCAGTTGGTCATCCTATGAGATAGATCATTATCTTTTTTGGGCTAAAGCATGGACGCTAGTTGGAGACGTGTATGTCGAATTCCATTTGGAGAATCAAAAGACGAAATCGCCACCTGCTGCCGCTCGTGAGTTAAAAATGTCACCTCAGGTTGAGAAAGAACTTCAACGGCTCAAGAAAAAACTTGCGAAATCTAACCAGAGCTGCTCGTCTTGCTCATTGGTCAACTGTAGCTGCCAGAGTGATCGTGTCAGCAGCGGCAGTAGTGCAAGCAGTAGTACTACCCGAAACACTCGTTTTAGCCGTGGAAAAAAGCAGACTGAAAAATGCGTTCCAAAAGTGATTTCTCAAAATATCATGAATGAAAATGAAGACGCAAAATCTTGTAAAGATACTCAGGAAGAAAAACCGTCGAATGATGGTGGGATTTTCAGATACATTGACGGTTACGAGCATGTCGACGCAGATCATAATCTAACTAGCGCTCGTATTTGTTACGAAGAAGCCATAAAATGTTTAGACGGTCATCCTACTACTTCTTCTGAGTTACAGTCTCTCGTTAAGAAGAAAGGATGGGTCTGCAACGAGTTGGGCCGAAGGAGACTGGAAAGAAAAGAGATTAGCAAAGCCGAGGAAGCTTTTTCCGAAGCTATCTCTTCATTCAAAAAGGTTTCTGATCACAATAACATTGTTTTAATAAATTTAAATTTGGGCCATGGAAGACGGTCAGCAGCTGAGGAGATCGTATCGCAAATGGAGCCTTTTAGAGATCACCCGGTTTTCAAGAACACGTTCAACCAAAAGCTAGACGCTGCAAAATCTCAGTATTGCGAATCACTCAGATACTATAGAGCAGCAAAAAAGCAAGTTGATGCCAGTGATGCAATTGCAATACGCGGTGATCTTAGCAATGATGTATATACGCAATTTGCGCATACATATCTAAGGCTCGGTATGCTTCTGGCTAGAGAGAACACCACGGCTAAAGTGTATAAATCTAAAAAGGATTTTGGGAAGTGTGAGATTACGGCTAGTGATGCAATCAGTGAGGCGTTGTGTACGTACGAGTTATTGGGGGATTTGAGGAAACAAGAGGCCGCATATGCGTACTTTCAGTTTGCGTGCTACCAAAGGGATTGTGGTCTGAGATTATTGGAGATGGAACCGAAGAAAAGCAATTTGTCGAAAGGTGAAAATAATACATTTCAAAGAGCGAAACAGTTCTCGTCTATGGCTGAAAGGAACTGGCACAAGTCTATGCAGTTTTATGGGCCTAAAACACATTCTACGATGTATTTGACCATTTTGATCGAGATGGCGGATTTGTCTTGTAGATTGTCAAAGTCGTCTCATGCATATGTGGTATGTAGACACAGCTCTGTTGTTGCATTTAATTACATAATTCTTTTCCTTTACATTCTGGAGGGTAAAATGCCATTTTCGTCCCCGAGGTTTGGTCATTTTCGTCTCTTGAGGTTTGGTCAGTTTTGCAACTTTCGTCCAAAGGTTTGTTTTCCGCATCTGGATCCAAAAGGTTTGAAATCTTGCAATTTTCATCCGGCTCGTTAACTCCATCCATTTCTCCATTAAGTCAGGGGTATTTCCGTCTTTTTTGTTAACTTAAAGAGCAATTCGGACTAACGGATGTGGTCAGAGGTATTTTAAGTGCTTGTACATAAAGTGGAAAAGACCGAATTGCCTTTTAAGTTGCAAAAAAAAAAAAACGAAAATACACCTGACTTAACAGTGGAAAATGGATGGAGTTAACGAGCTGGATGAAAATGACAAGATTTCAAACCTTTGGAATCCAGATGTGGAAAAACAAACTTTTGGACGATAGTCGCAAAACTGGCCAAACCTCATGAACGAAAATGGCATTTTACTCCATTCTGGATTAGAACTTTGAGATATAATTATTATTTTGTGGTTAAAAGGAAACCTTTAGTGTTTATTTGAACGCTTTTGGTGAATTTGAAGTGTGGCATTTAATTTTACACAGCGGAAAGTTATTTCACTAATTGCAGATGCTGGAATCTGCCCTGAATAGTTTGCTTGAAGGACGACACGTGCCTGCAGATGGAATTACATTACAAAAAGACGATTGCAGGGTGTATGAGCGGTTTTGGTGTCTACTGCAGACGACGTTAAAAAGTATGCTATCTGTGGCTCTTCCTGCAGCCACAAACAAATCTGTTGCTCCTTCCCAGCAGACCGGAGATGCCAACAAACTCAAAGACATGTACATGTTATCTTTGAAGGCTACAGAATTCAGTCAGCTGCATGCCATTTACAAGTTGTGGGTATCATAAAATATACTCTTTCTGCACAACATATGCATTTTGATTACTTTTATGCTCTTATGTTGATTCGGAATACAAACTAGAGTGCCAAATTAATAGGGTCGGGTCTTGTCGGGTCTAAATAATTTTTTGCCCAAATTTTCTGACGGTAAACAAGGGTTGGTAACTATTACATAATACGTATCAACTTGATTATATAGTCTTGTTTTTTTTAATTAAGCTATTTAGGAAGTTTTACGTGTAAAAAAAACACTTAAATACACTTTTTGTCACTTTTTCATGTGTTGTAAACGAACCAAACGACTTGTTTGTGTTTGTTCATTAAGGAAATTGACGCGTTTATGAACTGTTCATGGACATTTGCCAAACGCAGATGAACTCAAACAAATGTTCATGAACATTGAACATAAATGAACACAAACAACATTTATGAACACAAAAGAATACACACGGACGGTGGATGGACATGTATTCATTTTAGAATAAAAAATATTTATATCGCAAAGATTACAAAAATTCCATCAAAAAATAAATTATTCGACACAATTACATAATTAACACAAAATTAGAAAAGTCTGTCGAACTTTTTCACAAACTAAAATTGAACTTGTCAACTGAGGGATGTTATGAATGAGAGATGTTAGGGGAGGCATATCGTATGAGTGGGGTTTCAAATTTTCAAAAAACTAAAGACAACAAAAGAAAACACATGTAAAAACCTTTAAATGAACGAATATAAATAAATATAAAAAACGAACATAATGAACGCATTACTGAGCGTTTATGAACATAAACAAACGAATACAACCTTTGTTTATGTTCGTTCGTTTAACTTTACGAATGTAATTTCATGTTCGTGTTCGTTCATCTATTAAACGTACGAACATAAACAAACTTCCCGTGGCATGATTCACGAACTATTCGCTAAACATTAGGTTCGTTTACAGTCCTAAATCTTTGCATGATTCTTTAAAAGTGTTGGAAAGCTTATTTATGTTATTTATTTATTTATTTATTTTGTACCCGATGATGTTGATTGTATGTCAATGCACACATCGTAAAATAGCGAGAGATATATAGCTGTTAATAAGTTGTTCAGTTTAGACAATTTTTACTTAGCTTAATGAGATCGTTAGTATAAGTACTTATTAGTATACACTATGAAGTAATCAACTTCAACAAGGTGGGTCTTAAAACATGCGTGAATTTGGCTCTTAAGTCTTGTCAAATTCCATCTTTATTAAAATCAACTAACTGATTCAGAATGGTCATAATTCAAGGTTATTTGACTACAAATACGCTAGAAGATCATAGTTGCTTATTGATTAAAGTATGCTAATATATAACGTCCTACGTATTCAGAAATACTACAATGATTTAATTAAATTTAAGATGCTTTTCTTGTATAGTTCGGTCTTTCTTTTCAAAGCTTATTCATGTTGGATATTACGGTTATGAAATCTTTGGCAGACCTAGGTGTATGGGTGTGTAGGTGGGCGGGCACCCCCATTAAAAAGAAAATTTTAGTGTACTTTATAGACAAAAATCTCAACCGCACCCCTTAAAAATTTGGATGGACCTCTCTTTCGTAACCCCAGAAAATAATTACCGAGGTCCGTCACTATATGAGATATTATCTCCGTTCGTACATTGACGAATAACACCTTTTATAAAGTTAAATACTTTCTAATAAAAGTTGGGGTTTTATGTGACTTCAAGAATAAGTTTATTTATAATAATCATTACACACACTTAAAATAACACTCTTTCCATTTTCAATGTATTTGATTGTCCAAATGTGTTCATGCTTGATGTTGACTTGAAGCATATATGAAAGTTGACTTGAAGCATATATATAAGTTGACTTGTTTGAATTTTTTCATCAAGTTTGGTCCACGCTCTGTGTGCATTACATAGTGACTAGAGAGAGAAAAATGATAAAGATCCCTAATGATTTACATGTAAAAAGTATACGAAGTGAGCTTTGGTTCATTGATAAATACTAATTAATGATTGGGATTTTTTAACAAGAATATCTTTTTTTTTGAACGGAGAAAACTTATATATATATATATATATAGAATTCAGTAAGGAGCCGGGGAAACAAAACGGAAATGAAAAAACAAAAAGAAAGAAAACCGTGTTACAAAAGGCCTACAACATTGAAGCTAAGCCAATCATCCCAAGTTGGGGCTGGGATGTTTGAGCGGTGTGACACCCAAGTGAAAGTGTCCTTTATAAATTCAACTGTCTTCTGTATAGTGATGGTCTTCCTCTCAACCACTTTTATGTTTCGCGCGTTCCAAATTCTCCATACTGTAGCCAAGGCAACCAGATGAATGAGTTTCTTCCATCGTTTAGTGCCTGGACTTGTCATCAAAACTCCAAAAATATCCTTTGTGGTGTTTAGATTTGGTGGCAAGGGAACCCTAACCCAAACGAATATATGCCACAAGACACTTCTGGCAAGTATACACTCTGCAAAAAGCTGGCCTGGAGTTTCAGCGGCGTAGCCGCATCTGGCGCAAATGTCTAGATTTTTGAAGATAGATACATAAATACCTAAACACTTGAGGATTTGAACTTTCAGATTGTAGTGTACATCACTTAATTTGATTGTAGTGTACATCAATGTCCCATTGAAGACGTTAATAATTGAGATGCTAGAGGTTTGCCCATGCACAAAAGAAATGAGTTAAATGACTAGAAGAGCGAAACATGTAAAACAAGTAAAGAAAATTTTTATTTAGTTTTACTATTTTAGTCATTGTATTTTTAGTGTGTTGCCCATTGTGTTTTTAGTGTGCTGTTTTTTTTTAGTGTGTTGTTCATTTTTTTTGTCTGCTGTATTTTTTAGTGTGTAGTCCATTCTGTTTTTAGTCTACTGCCCATTGTGTTTTTAGTCTATCTTCCATTGTGTTTTTAGTTTGCTGTGTTTTTAGTCTGTTGTCTATTGTGTTTTAATTTGCTGTGTTTTTAGTGTGTTGTCAATTGTGTTTTAGTCAATTGTCCGTTGTGTTTTACTTTGCTGTATTTTTAGTGTGTAGTCCATTATGTTTTTAGTCTACCATCCATTGTGTTTTTAGTCTATCGTCCATTTTGTTTTTAGTTTTCTGTGTTTTTAGTCTGTTGTCTATTGTGTTTTAGTTTGCTGTGTTTTTAGTCTGTTGTCAATTGTGTTTTAGTCAATTGTGTTTTTAGTGTGCTGTCGATTGTGTTTTTAGTCTGTTGTGTTTTAGTCTGCTGTGTTTTTAGTGTGTTATCCATTATGTTTTTAGTGTCTTGTCCATTGGGTTTTTAGTCTGTTGTCCTTTGTACTTTTAGTCTGTTGTGTTTTTAGTGGGCTGTGCAGTGTGTTCTTAGTGTGTTGTCTATTGTGTTTTAGTCTGCTGTGTTTTTGGTATGCTGTCCATTTTATTTTTACATATGGGTGTCAAACTATACATTGCGTTTTTTTTTACAAAGTGTGTGTTTATAGTGGGTTTTTAACATTTTATAATTGTGTTTTACGCTTATACGTCAATTTACATATGGTGTTTTTATATTTTGTGTCAAATTACACATGTTTTATATTTTGGTCTCAATTTACACATGGTGTATTATGTCGGTGTCAATTTTATGCATTGTGTTTTAGATTTGGTGTCAAATTACACATTGTGTTTTATGCAAATAAGTTTTCAATTTTTTTAAAGTATAGCAATATTATACTCATGTGTTGCAAACACATCTTATTTTCCATGTATTTTGTATATATTTTTGTGTAGTTTAAGAGTTGTTTTCGGTCATTTATAGCTTGTACTTAATAGAATTGGTGTTTGTAGGTAAAATTGTGCTAAGGGAGCTTAAACAGACAATAATGGAGCTAAGACAAGCCAACGAGTGGAACTGGGGGCTTAAAACAACTTTCTGGCCAAAATGGTCAATGACGTGTCGCGAGCCAAGGACCAATGCCTCATCATGACTCGCCTAAGGTGTTTAGAAGTCCACATAATTACAAAAATGCCACTGCATGGCCTAGGTTGTATTTGGAAGTGTTGCGTATCGCGTGGTGTGTTAATGTTCCCTCACACGATGCGCGAGAGGGTTTGATGTCGGCCAAGAAATGTTTGATTCGTATTTAAACACTTCTTTTAACCTAATTGCCATAACTTGCATACGACGATCAGAAGACATCCTAGGGACGGTTTCTAGAGTGTTTCAAGAGAAGGGAACACATTGACTTAAAGATATTAGCTTAAAATAATAGCTTTTCTGCCAAACTTGTTTTTATAGTTTTCGGTTTGATTAAACTTGATACTCATGAAAATGTTTATTGTTTTGCTCGACTTTGAACTTGTGTTTGATTCACTTTTGATCATGGTTGCTTAGTTACCTAGGCATATAGATGATTGTTGATTCTAAATAGCTTTTCGATTTTGGTAAATTGTAATTTGGCTTAATGTTTTGGTAAAGTGTGTATCTAAATCATGTTTTTAATGTGGTTGCATGCTTTGCACTAATTAATAATCAATTATCCATTTCATGCATGTCTTATTGATTGTATTTCGGTTATAGACACGTATTAGATTGCTTACTGTGTGTTTGTGACCAGTTTATGGTTAATAGTCGGCATATTCCAGAGGAACCTTGATTAAGAGTTTAGATGTACTTTGTGTTCTACCAATCCTAGAGACCGAGAGGTAATAGATTGTCGGGTTGTCTTTGTCATTAAGTGGTTTGGGAAATAATTGCCCAAGAATGAGTTATCCTTGATTGTCTTTTGATCCTTGCTATCCTGTGTTATAAACCTTTTAGATTCACTACCCTTTACATCCCTTATGCTTCTTGGATGTATTGTTTCCGGTGAGACCGATAGGATATCCAGATTTAGGGTACCATAGCATTCGTTTAGTGAAACCGGGAGGTAATCTAACCCTAGACCTGTGAGTTTACACACTTCTCTACATTCTAGATTGCGTCCTGTTTGGAGAATAATCTGCCAGCGAGTTTAGGTCTAGCTTATGGTATTTTAAAATCCCGGTAGCCAAATCCAGTTATCTAATCCCGAAATTTGTGACGAGTTAACATGATTCTTGTCTAGGTAGCTACTTTCTCATCATCTGATTTTACCTAAATTCATTATGTGTTTGCTTTGCTTTCGTATTTTTGCATAGTTACTTGCTTTAGTAGTTAGTGGAAATCCGAATTATTCACTAAAGGAGTCGATAGAGGTTTAATATCGAGAGACACACCATTATGTCCTTGGATTGATACTCAGTCTTACCTACTTTACTATATCACGACCGGTACATTTGTTGATTGTGTGTAATTAAGTTAGTCTGACCATTTAATTTGGTGTTTTAAATAATATATTAAACATTTTACACATCATCTAATGATATTAAAGAAAATAGGACACTCGAGTTTATGGTATATTCTTTTGGAAAAAAATGACGCAGAAAGAAGTTATGAACGTTTTATAATGATGGAAAAATTGACATGTAACTTGTATGTGCTTGGAATTGACATATGAGAAGTACGCCTATTTTTCTTTTTTTTGTTGACACATGCCATCCTTTGATGACTTCCTACCATTTCTAGAATTTTAACCTTTTTTACCATTTGCCGAGAAAGAACTATGTATAAAGTGATTTTAAATAAGAAATGTAAGAAATAATCCAAACAATCAATGCTAGAGCTAAGGTGTGCTAGATAAAGAATTTAATGGTTGAGAGGGAAAATGGGTAAAACCCACTTTAGTTCCATTATTTCTTTTGAAGTCACATTTCTATATATACCTTTTTTTGTAAAAAACTTATACCATATAATTGAGATTTTATTTACCTTTAATTTGAGTATAGCATGTATGTATAAATTTTATAAAAAAAGATGTTTTAAAGGTCTTATTATGCTTCATCTATACCTAATAAATAAGTAATTTGTTGCATCACGTGTAATAAATTTGTAAGCCCAATTATTTCTCTCTATCGCTTTGCATTTTATTTCTTAATTTTAAAAAGTAAAAAAACACAATATATTAAATTATTAGTTGTTTTTTGTTCCTTTATTCAACATGTGTAATACACGTATTTCTAACATAGCTATTGAAGAAACACGGACTCACCGCTTCCCACAAGAGACCGAGATCCACACCTCGTTCCTTCTCTTCAACCTAGACATGCACAGACGAAAAGAGAGAAGTGGGGTAGAGACGGCCGGTAGGGGAAGAAATCCCCTTTTCCCAGCTACCCCATCTCTCGTGCCCTAATAATGAGGTGAAGACCTCTTTATATAGGAGACATGGGAAACCCTAAACTCAATGGGCCAGGCCCAGTTAGGGGTTGTCTCTACAAGCCCACAGCCCAGTATAGCGTAAACTATATCGCGCTGGGCCTCGCGGGTTAGTACATAATAATAAATAACATAATAAAATATGGTAACGGTAATGACGGGTCATTTGGGTCGGGTCCAGTACCCAACCTCGTCAAGTCCCCCAGTCTAGCGTTGCTCTAGCGTGCAAGCGCTGAGAGGATCACTAGACTTATTAGGAGTGCCTAGAAGTGAAAATTGATTCTAGGATTACCTATCGCCGAGGCGCGTGAGTTTTGCTAGCTGCGCTTGTTATGTCTGTCTTTAACTGTGAGTGGAGATCACTGAGCAATGAAAAGCGCATGATTGTTCATCGTAGAAATTGGTTGGGCAGAGGTTGTATTGGTGTACTCTTATGAGCAACCAAGGTTGCGCGTATGCGTACACGTCCCGCGGGTGAACCTTGGAATAGGCTGAGTGTTTTGGTTGTGGAGTATGGGCATGGCCTAGTGCGCGTATGACTTGCATGGCATTTGAGACCATGTCCCTTCGAGTCCCTCAGTCCGGTATTATGGTTGAAAATAATGATATCAGACTAGGTTGAATCCGAAAAATGGAAAAGAGATCACCTTTAGAAAATGATCTAAATGACATTCGAACCATTGAAGGGTTGATGTCCATGCATTGACGATCCTTGCCACGCGTCCGTGTCACTAGCTGTATCGTTGTTGGCGTGATGTGTAGTCGTTGGTGGTTGTAAATTCAGGTATGCATCTTGTACCACCTTATGTGAAACCGCTGGTGGCTGCACCAGTCGTTAATGATGACCCGGGTATGCCAATCAACGTGGTAGCCAGAGAGGATGTGCAATACACCCCTGCAGAAGTGCTTGCTATGCTCAGTGATCCCGAAAGGGTGTTTAAAGCGTTATGTATGTTTCCCACAATGTTTTTATAATTGTGGGACAAGTATTTGGTTTTTCATCAGTGGTTATGTGCATCTATTACCAAGATACCCACCGGATTATTAGTGGTTGAATGCGTCTATTACCAAGATGCCCACTTTTAGCGTTGTATCTTTATGACTAATACTACGTTATGTATAGTATTGTAACGTCCATGATTCACTGTATTTTGCGGTTTAAATGCAGTGGTGAATTGCGTTTACAAATGTTTTTGTGAACATTCTTTGAGATAATAAAGTGTTTTATAACGCTTATGGCGTTAATGAATACGTATTTAGATAATTGATTGCTTTGTACGCGCTTAGCGTGAACGAGCACATATTAAATTAGCAAATATATTTCCTGTCGCACATCGGCGTGTGGAATATTTGCTTTTATTGTCCACAAGCGATACTCTCTGTCGCGCTGTGGCGTGTGAGTCACTTGCCCAAAATTATAAAGAATTTTACACGCTTGGCGTATTTTTCCTATCGCACATTGGCGCGGAGGATACATATCCGAATAATTATTTTTCCTATCGCATAGCGTGTGGAATACTTATTCGAATTATCACGTATATTGGTTTTTTCTTGCATTTGTGTTGACTACGAAATGGCGTAATTCGTCCCACCTGCGATAATCCTAGGACAAGCGATATGGGGAGTACGCTTATCCTATCGACACAGTTCACAGTTAGCTGAGATATGACGCGTGGCCAAATGAAGACAAAGCGTACGACCAAATAATGATGTCATGCATAATCGAATAACGACATGGCACGTAGCCGTCGAGTAAGTCGACCTGTAGCGGAACCTGCAAATGGTCAGAGACCTCTACTCTTGTACAAAGCTTGAATGCTCAAGTGAAATATGAGCCTCAATATCGTTGAGCGAGGATATTTGGTGTGTCAACACGTACATCATATACCTTCATAGTGGATTTCAATATAGTGTGGGGCTAGAGGGTAAATGAACACTTTAAGTCATAGTGGTGCTATACACTGTTAACCCCCGGTTCATTGCTGTTGAATTATGTCAATAGCCTTGAACTTGAATGACAAGTATTTAGAAGTAATGATGTAAGTACATATAAGATTATATCGTATGTGATATGATATATCATGCTTTTCAAACAAAAGACTCACATATAATATTGCGTGATGTCATATGAGAGCACGTACTTTAACTATAATACAAAGTCTCGTGAATAATGTAATGAATATAAGGTTTTACCTACTGCTGCATCCTTAAATAAGGATTGCTTATCTGGTATATTGTGATGGTCGGGTCAAGATACTCGAACCGAGTGACCGTGTCCGGATATAGCAGTGCGTTAGTACAGTCCTACTCGATGTGTCAGTACGAGGTATGACCCGGAATGGTTAACCCGACCCGATCATTACCTATTATTTAATTATAATTACTTAATTATACACGTTTATTCTAGAATCTTCTATTCATTATGGATAAACGATATACTTAAACCTCCAATATTATGGGAAGATCATGCAAATCTCTAACTTATCGGAGCTCATCCTAAGTTAAAGGAAATCCTAATAATAAATTATAAATAGAGGTAAAATATCAAAGGTATGATCATCTCATTCTCTCTCAATATACATTATTACTCCCAATACCGAGACTTATTCTCACGCCGGAGGGTGGTTACGGGAATAATCCCATTCCTGTAACGAGTCCTAACGGTGTTACTGTTTTACAGCTAGCTGTTCGGATCATCGGAAGGTCCAAGTTCTTGTTGGAGCCTTACCATCAGGTCAGTGTTTCTTCATCAGTAGTATAAAGTTTCAAGAAATTTCCGATAAATAAGGCGAATTGAAATAGTAGTGCCCGCGAGGGTGTTACATGCACTTAAATGTGGCGTTGCAATGGCCTAGTGTGTAAGAAATCCCACTTCATGCTTGTTACGGGTTTTATTTGTCACGTTTGGTTTTCTATGACTAGTAGTAGCTTTTTGCCATCCTTTTCGTGGTCCAACATCTGTTGCCAAGATGAGATTGGACAATGCTTGTGTAGATGTTTCTTGCCTATCTTAATAATACTCACACTTACGTCAATATAAATTGGTAAAAGCAGTTTTTGCATTACTCCATATTAAATCACGTAGGTGAGTCTTACTGTACTACGCGTAAAAGTATTAGGATGTCATACCTTGCTTGATGAGAAGTGGTTCCCCGACTTCGATGATGTGTGTTAGCACTAAGGGGCGTCCGCCCGTAACAGTAGATTTGCCCCGTGCCAATCCCCGGATTCAAATGCTTTTGTTCTCGCCTTTTGTATTTAGAGGTGTTGACCCTTGTTTGTATGTAGCCCCGAAACCACGTTCTTGGGTGAAGGTCTCTCGGCGTGTTAATTGATATGTCCAAACCAGGATATTCAGATTTGGTGGTAGCGTCCAATAGTAGTGTACACTGCATCATACTGTGTAAGTTGTACAGTTTAATGCTGCAAAATGGTGTTAGTAATTTTCAACCAATGAAGTAAATATTATAACAATGGATACGAATATAAGTTGTACCGAACCATATTGTTGTATGCGGGGCCGAATGCTTGTCTATCCGGTATCTAGCTTATCAGGCAAACAAGTTGCCCGGTAGCGTATAAAGTGGAAATAAGATCATCCAATAAGTGCATAATTCGGAATATAGATCGGCGGGTAAGCGCCTAGCATGTTATGTAGATCATTCAATGAGCCTAATGCTGGTATGTATTGAAGTTTCAAATTTTCCTTTAGAAAAC
Source organism: Scalesia atractyloides (assembly GCA_947069175.1). Taxonomy (NCBI): domain Eukaryota; kingdom Viridiplantae; phylum Streptophyta; class Magnoliopsida; order Asterales; family Asteraceae; genus Scalesia; species Scalesia atractyloides. The sequence goes on along the minus strand of CAMTDV010000015.1, from coordinate 18,931,482 downwards.
AATTGCGTTGGCTTTCAGGGGATGCACATTCCCTACATATTCACGTATCAAATATTTTCGGAGCATTTTCCTGGCAAGTCCAAACATCAAGCGAGCCGCGATAAAGGCGATATATAGTTAATGGCGTGCGAATGAGGCACAACAACAACGCGACAGATGTCCTCTGACAGGGTGTCAGTGGCGGTGCATAAGCTGGTTGTGTGACGCTGGCACCACGAACGTGGGTGGCGCAAAGGCGATCGCGTGCATGCAGATGTGCGGATGCGGCGGCGTGAGGCCCGGTGGCATGAGGAGATTATACGCCGGATATGATGTGACCAAGAAAACATTATTCATAAATGGGTGGCGATTGGCGTATATGTCCAGCCGTCTGTAGATTACGATCATCTTTAATGCTGGTCGAGAAACGTAGTCATGTCCTGTGCCAAACTTCTTTTTAATGTGGTGCCTCTCACACCTTTGGACTTTATGGAGGGTGATGCGACCAAATTATGACATGGCAGACCTTCGGTCTGGCGTAGGTGTGGATGTATAGCAATACCAGACTACTAAGAAAATAGCGTGTCAAGAGATGGTGAGGTTCAATGGGGATATGTTGTTTCTAGTGTAACTCAGGTCTTTTTAGAAAACGCTATGTATAAGGCGTGGTGCGCCTATGGCTTCCATTATATGCAACTAGATGTTTGCTCCATTATGACATCGTACAACACGGTAAAGTAATCCGCCATGTAAGAGATCTAAGCTTCGAGAAGTTTGCAAATGGCCCAGGCGCAAGGCGGTCCCTGGGTGGTGTGACCATTCTAGCACACGGTTCCGTATGGTTCTTATACCATCAGATTAGTCCTATGCCAGCTACAAGATCACCCATAAATATAGCGGGATCAAGAACACCGTGCGCCGGAAGTGGCATGACCGCTCCATTTCGTGCGCGTGTGCGCTACATAGTCAGTTAGACTAGTTTTTTGCCGGAGATGGCGTCAGCTACAAGATCACCCGCAAATATGGCGTGACCAAGAGCATGGTACGCTGGAGGTGGCGTTGTTGTTCCACTCGCGCGTGTTATTTTAGCAAGGAACAATAAAGATAACACCACCGGGTTGTTAGCGCATAACCTCCCCTGTACTCAAAAGTTAAAAGTGTTAGGAGCTGAGTTTGAATTACTTATAGTTTTTGTTTCAGAAATAGAAAATGATTGAATTAAAAGAGATTTGCAGCGGAATAAGATGGAAAAATTTTACTACAAGCAATGGTCGTTTGTTTTCATCATCATCATGCTTTCAAGTTGATTAACTTGCATGTGATTCACAAACTCCCCCTCAGCCTTTGCAATTACAGTTTGGTAATGAGAAAATGCAGAGAAGATGATATGCGAAAGTTGATCTTTTAAGAGACAAGTTTAAAGATTACATGAGTTGCCTATTTATACTAACTATCTAACCTCTGAGCATATTTGATGACGTCAGGGTTGATAGTGACAGGAAACTAATATGTAACTAACTCTAAACACTGCTTATACTAACTATCAGTGCTTGGCACTGTTACATTGATTAACTAAGCTAATGACTAAACTCTGATCACTATCCTCTGTCCTTTGTTAACTCTGCAGACCTTGAAGCTTTGTGAAGGCAGATGATAGGATGAGCAGTCTCTATGGAAAGTAGTGTAAGTACATCAGAGGTTGTAACCTCTGATAGTTGAACCAAAGCTCGGATAGTGTTATTTGGCTTTATATCATCTGTTCCTATCATAGGGTTCAATCCCAACAATCTCCCCCTGGAACAGATGATGCCAAAAACACTTTATTCTTGGTTTTTATTCCTCAGAAGGAATTCTCTTATTTGACCTTTGAATTGAAGTTCAAAGTTAAGAGATTCCATGTCATCAGCATCCTTCACCAGCTCTAAACATAGTAGTTCTTGGAAGTCTTCTACTGTAAGCTCATAAGCAACTTCCATGGATAGTTTAGTGGCTGCACCATCAGACTTGAGCAACGTCAATTCATGGGTGTCTTTGTTGACCTTCTATTTTAGAATTTTTGGGTCTGATGGTTTTCTTGAAGGAGCTTTTCCTGCAGAGGTTTGTAAATGAGCCATCTTTGATAAATCTTTAGCCAACTTGGCACTTGTATCATCTGTGTGATAATCAATCATATCCTGAATCCCTTCTTTGATAAATGTATCCTCAAACTCTTTGTCAGTCTTTTCATTCATCTCCCCTTGCTTTTTCCTGTGTTGCAGGGCAAGTATTGTAACATCCGTCGAAAAAAACGGGTTTTCCAAACCCGGTTCGTTTATTAATCGAATATCCAGTCATAATTCTTCATTTCACATTTATTGCTCAAATTAATTTTAAACGATACATAATTAATAAATATATTAGAATTAAAAAACTATAATTGATAATTAATAATAAATAAGTGAATAAAAAATAAATAGGGCTGCCGGGTTTCGAACCCGGGTCAGCCGCTTCAACAAACACACAACATACCACTCCGCCACTTGCCTTCTTTGTGAATATTACGAAACAAATAATACTTAAGATGAAATCCAAATTCAAAACCGGAGTATCACCGCGCTCAGAACTCGCAGTCACCGGGAAATCCAGCAATCCGCGACTTTGGCCAATTTCCTTTTGACCAAAACACGCTAACCGACTAAGACATCGGTTATAACCAATGTCTGACCCTTGATTTTAGTCATAACCGTCGGAGAAACCTTGACCACGAATCAAGACCAAATTCGGACTCAATACATTTTGTTTCTTCCCTATAAATACCCACCCAAACCTCTGGTAATCTTTTCGCTCAAAATCGCACAAACTCTCGAAGCTTTAGCACTCGCCGGAGATATTTTACAGTCGCCGGACTTTCATCGGAAAACCGAGACTTACTTCCAATCGGTAAAATTCTCGACTCTTTTGCTTGTAATCCATTATTAGACATATATTAACTTCAATCCTTCAACCAGAATATGTCCCAGACTACGCTGCCGGGAAATCCCACACTCACCGAAATTTCACTGAAACCTCAAAGTCTCACTGTCGATCGGTATAATCATCTAAAAACTCTGTTATCTCTTACTCAGTAACTTAATTTCATAACGCAAGAAACTAAACTGTCAAACATTTCACTCAGCCGAGAGTCACAAATCAGAGCCGACAACTCCTGCCGGACATCTGAAGTAAACGCACTGTTTGGTACAATTCTGTTCTTTAATCTCGTTAACTATTACATTCCAACCAATTATAAGTTTTGATAATCGAATTAAACAAGAACAGTGAGGCATCTTTGTTCTGTGTCTTTGGAAACGAAGAAGATGAAGTGAGACATGTGTATAAGTTTAATTAAAACTGAATATTTAACCGGGTTAGACACACAGTCCAGCGGTGGACTGTGTGCACAAACAATGCACACGTCCCGGGTTCGAATCGCATACGTTAACGATATTTCAGAATTTAAAACCAACATTTTTACAACTGAATCGGATCAGGTCACCGAATGTTAATAAGTATAATTAATTCCATAAGTTAAACAGATATGACACACAGCCCAACTGGTTGGGCTGTGCGTACTCGAACCGAACGTCTCGAGTTCGACTCCGGGTCACTGAAGGCGGGTCGGCCATTTTAAATCATTTTTGAAATAAACTAAAATAGATAAAAGTTAATCAGTATATATATATATAATTAAAACAGAGAATATTTCTGGTTAGACATGTAGCTCAGTTGGTAGAGCTGCGTGCACGCGTACGAGAGGTCCCGAGTTCGAACCTCACTCAGCGCATAACTACCAACAATCCGACCGGTCAACGGTCAACGGTCAGAGTCAAAAAGTCAACATTTATTTATTTATTTTTTTATTTTATTTAATCAGAAAATTATTTAAAAATACTTAAAAATAATATTTTTAAAGTTAGAAAATGCCCTTAAACTCACAAAAATAAACCTAAAAATCCTATTAAGGTTATGAAATAAAAGTATTAGTCTCAAATTAAATCCATTTATTTATCGAACCATTTCGTTATTATTTTAGGTTAGTTTTCTTCGTCGATCAAATCCCAAAACTCGTGCACATCCAACATCATCAAAGAACGCACCCAATGTGAGTGAATCTCTACAAATTCCCCGTTTTAATCACATTTTGGGGTGAATCATGTGTCGTTTAAATTCCTTATTATATTTAAAACACTTGTGCATTCCATCATATCCGTGATCAAATGTGTATCAATGATGTATCAATTGTTGTGTGAATTATGTCTAGTTTGAAGTTATCATTTTCATTACATGCATTTCATTAGGCCCATCAGCTCCCCGTGGGATACGGGTTGAGTATCAGGTGCCTCATTCGATCGGCTCCGTTTGATTGAGCCTTGATCTCACATACATCATCATTCATGTCATTCGATCGGCTCCGTTTGATTGAGCCTTGATCTCAAATACATCATCATTCATGTCATTTACTCATCCAATGTGGTTCGCGTTTATGCTATATATATATGTTTGCTCACATGTGATTATTGCACAAATTTTCAATATTAAATACAACAAGAAATTAATAACAATGTTTTCTTAAGGTTCACTCGCCAACTTTTGTTGACCCAAAATATCCCCCGTTTTACACATGATACAGGTGATCCAGTTGAGGCAAGAAACACATAGGAAGACTTAGAAGAATAAATCAGTTTAAGCTTTGGATTGTATTACTTAGTTTCATTTTCCTTGTAATTGTATGGATTTGATTTGAATATTTAAGTTGTAATTTGAATTTAATAAATATGAAACATTTTAGTAAACTTCATGAGCTTTGGTGATAACCCAATTATGCCCCGACTCTTATTCCGCTGCGGGTCGGGGTGTGACAGATGTGGAGTGGGCAGATGTTGAGCTGGACCTTTTAGAGAGTTGAGCTCTGAGGATAGCATCTTCTTTTGAATAGTCAGGCTTGGGAGGCATGGATGGATCCTTTTTCCTTCTCTCTTCCAAACTTTTGTAAGTGTCTATAACCCTCACCTCACCCCATCTCATCACTTGATTTTTGGAACCATAATGATTTTTAATCAGTTCTTGCTTCATTCTTTTCAACTTCAAGGCATTTTCAGTGATATCTTTCTTGTATAAATCCCAGTTGGGAGGAGTTGGCTTTTTAAGAGGGTCTTTCAACATTTTTTGCATTCTGTTGATTTCCTCCCTCAGTTCATCTATGCTCCAATCCCTGAACTGTGGCCTTGTTGCCTTATACATATTCTTTTCCATGATATACTCAATGAGTTCACTCTTGAGAAACTTATCTTCCCTTACTGACAACTGGTTGCTCAGATCCTTGACAAAATTTTGTAGAATGGTGACTTTACTCAGTTGAAAAGACATGATAATCTGTATCTCTCTATCATTTTTACCAGCTGATTCTCTTTTGGCAATATCTGCTGCTTGCTTCTTTTTCAATTCTAGATAGGCATCAACATTTGCTGGTCTTGGATAGCCATCAAGAGATAGAATTGTTCTTTTGTCATGGTCATCCGCTGAAAAGAAACTTAGGATCTCTTCCCTGACTGCTGGTAAATCAAGAGGATATAACTTTGATGCAGGAATGACTGTAAGAGTTGAAGAAGTTGTAAGCACTGATGTGGGGATCACTGGTGTTGATGATAGTGGAAGAGATGCAGAGATCTCATCATCATTTATCACTTTTGTGATTTTCCTCCTTTTAAACCTTAAAGTAGGTGATGGTGGTTGTGGGATTTTTGGTGGTGTGGATAATGGTTGAGTTGATGTGGGAAATGTGATCATGGCAGTGGATGGAGTTGCATCTGTTGCAACCTCTGCTGTATCAACAGATGTTGACACAACAGTTGCTGTAACATCTGCTTGTGTGGATGTGGGTTGTGGTTTTGAAGATGTGATAGGTTTTTGAGAGGCAGAGGTTTTCATGGTTGGATTGGTTTCAGGCTTAGTTTTAGGAGGTGTGGATGTTGGTTGCCTGGCTTTTCTAGCAGGAGCTCTTTTTGATGAAGTACCAACCTCTCCTTTTTCTTTTTGCTGATCAATCTTTTTCTCAACCAACACTCTGCTCTCCTCAATCACATTCTTCTTGTGACTAGCCCTTGCCTTGGCCACAAGTTCTTCAGTTAAATCTTTCTTCTTTGAACTATCAGGCCTTGGAATGTTCAATGTAGGTCTGGCCTTATCATCATCTATTGTTAGCTTCTTTGGACCCAAAGGTTTCTCCCCCTTTTTGGCTTCATCTGTTGTAACAAATATAACCGTTGGAGGTGCATGGCCAGTGGTTGTGAGTAGATGTGCTTTGATGGCCTATAATGTCTGCTGCAGTGTCTTGATACCTTGATTCAACCATGTTTCTAACATCATCCATCTGGTGCTTGTGTTGTAAATCCAAATAATGTTGTTGATGTTGAAACAGAGGGTTAAGAGCTTCTTTGAGATCAGCAGTGGATAGAACAGAGGGTTGACTTTTTGTAGCTATCATCTGCTTTAGTAAATCTTTGATTTCACCAACAGAGTTTTCTATTCTGGTCACTCTCTCCGTCAAATCCTGGTATTTTAGATCATCACCTAATTTAATAGGATCATCTGAACTCACCAGTGGTGGTAGTTATATCTATGTTATCATGAGCAGTGGTTTTAGGACCAGCTTCAAACATAGATGCCCCTTTGTCTTCGTACTGGGGACTTCCCACAATAGAGGTAACAGTTGTTGCCTCAGCAGTGGTTGCCTTCAACCAAGTCTTATTAATGAAACCACTGTCCAGCTGAGAACTAGGGAGTTCAGCAATTGTAGCGGCTGCTTGTGTTGAATTATCACCAAGGGTTACATGTAACCCAAGGGATGTAGCCTCTTCATTTGCTGATGGGCTAGCAATGAATAAAGAATCAGACCCAGCCACTGGATGAAGTATATTCTCAGTAATAAGTTGTTGAGAAGTGCCGGTTTGTGTCTGAACTAATTCAATTGCATTCAGCAATGGTACAATTGTGGGTGGAAGTGAAGGTATTGGTGAAGGTGGTTGAGTAGAAAGCGACATTGCCCTGGGAGAGGGGCTGTGGAAGATAGACCCAAGTGGATCTAGAGCATCATAATTTGGTGTCCCTGTGTCTACAACCTTTTCCTTTTGTGAGGAAGAAGGAGGAGTTTCAAAGCCGGTGGGAGATCTTTGAACCATCTGCTGTGAAGAAGTAGCAGCAGTGGTTTGTGATTTTGGTGCTGTCACAGGGTTAACCTCTGGGATCTCATCTTCCAGAGGACCCTTTTTGGGTTTGGTGGGTTTTTTGGAAGTTGTTTCGGTTTTCTTTTTGGAAATTTTTGGTGTGGGTTTCAGGGCAGCGGTTGTGTTGCCCTGATCACCAAGAGCATGGCTCAGTAGCAAGAGGTTGAGTTTGAACATTTTGTTCTGGTAAAACTTGCTCATCCTCCTCTACTTGTGTTTTCTCAACTTTATCTTGGTTTATTATTCTGGTTAAAGTTTCATGATTAAGGCGGCCTGGATTAACCACAACGCCAATTTTACTTTCAGGACCTTTAATTTGATCCTGTAAGTAAACACTCAAGAACCGTGGATGCATCAAAAAAGCTTTTCTTTTTTCAATATTTTTAAAATTATTCACAAGATCATTGAACAGTATCTGGGAGTAGTTTAAATCGGTGTCAGTTAAAATTGCATACACCAGATATTGCATGTTCAATGGGATTTCATTGAAACCAGTGGATTTTGCTGAGAGACAAGTAAGAATTGTGTGAAAGAAAAATCTCATCTCAGCAGGAAAGTTAGGTTTAAAAATGGTCATACCTTTCATCTGGCCAATATAACCTCTTTCCAGAAACTCTGCTTGAATCTCATTAATGGGAAATGACACATGGTGTTGTATGTCATTTAACTTGAAAACTTGAGAGATCGATTGGGGGCTAATTTGCATCAACACTCCCTCTACTCTTGAAATTATTGTATAAGGAACACCATCAGCAGATGAGTGAACCTTTGCATTTTTCCAGAAATCACGAAGAGCATCAATGTAAATGGGGGCTTTGGCGGTTAACATGTGCAAGAATTTAGACTTTTGCAAAATTCAAATCATTGGATGATAACGAGTATTTGCGTCGTTTTCTTCAAGTATAGCAGTGTAATTATGTGGGGTTTTGGTTATGAGAGTGAAAGGTGGAGGTTCTTGTTGCGATTTTGCTTTGGATTTTGAAGATTTTGATTTGGGAGCCATGGTGTTAGAGAGAAAAACTGTTTTGAGATTTTGAAATCGACACAGTTTAGGATAACCACTGGTGAGATAAAACAAGGGTTTTATAGGAGTTTTGAAAAAGTGAACATGACGTGGCATTTGTTGCAAGATCTGATGGCTAACATCTGGCCACGTGTAACCTCTGATGAGAAAAGTAACCGTTGATGTGGCAAACCACTATTTTAGGACAGAGGTTTGGACAATACTGATTTTGTTAACATTATCAGAGGATAGCCATCAGTGGTTTTGAAAAGGTGGAAAAATAGAAGTCAGAGGATACACTTTATCAGTGGATAAGATTTTAAAGCCTATCAGAGGTTTTGAGCAAACAGATGTTGTGATCAGACTTTTAAAGATTTATTGAAAATTTTCAATTGTAAACTATTTTTAAGGATTTTTTGAATTTCTGAAAACATTTTGATGCTATGTACACATGGATTTACAAGAAAACTTGTTTTTAATCCATGTTTAGCATACCAAGCCTTGAGATCAATTTTTCAAAGGTAGATGTATCCAATGCCTTGGTTAAAACATCTGCCCATTGATCTGAAGTATGGATATGATGCAAAGAAATCAAACCTTTTTCATAGCAATCTCTCACAAAGTGATGTCTGATGTCAATGTGCTTTGTAGTTGAATGAGAAACTGGATTTTTAATGATATTTTCAGCAGCTTGACTGTCCAATTTGAGTGGAGTCTTGATTGCAGTGATACCAAAATCCAGCAACTGGTTTTGAAGCCACAAGAGTTGAGCAGTGCAACTAGCAGCAGCAATATACTCTACCTCAGCAGTGGATGTTGAAACTGCAACCTGTTTTTTGCTTTGCCAAGACACTAGACAATCACCTAGGAATTGACATCCTCCTGATGTGGACTTCCTTGTAGTTTTACACCCAACAAAATCACTATCTGAAAAACCTGAAAGCTCAATATTCCCATTAGTTGGATACCAGATACCAAGTGTGGGAGCACCTTTTATGTATCTGAATATCCTTTTTACAGCAATAAGGGCAGACTTTCTAGGTAATGCATGTGATCTGGCACAAACACATGTTGCAAACATGATGTCTGGCCTGGATGCAGTTAGGTACAATAAAGACCCAATCATGCTTCTATAAAGAGTTTGACCAACAAGGTCATCTTTACCATCAATGGTGACTAGCTTGGAGGTTGCCATGGGTGTGCTACATGGGTTACAATCATCCATAGCAAACTTGTGAAGCAGTTCTTTCACATACTTGTTTTAATGGATAAATGTACCATTGTGCAATTGTTTAACTTGAAGACCAAGAAAACATTGGAGCTCACCCATTGCACTCATCTCAAACTCTGCTGCCATGAGTTTTCGAAACTCTTCACACATAGCAGTGCTTGTGGATCCAAAATGATGTCATCCACATAAATTTGGACAAGCATCAAATCTTTACCTTTCCATTTTAAAAACATGATTTTATCTATTTTGCCTCTAGTAAACCCTATGAATAAGAGAAAAGTGGATAGAGTTTCATACTAGGCTCTTGGTGCTTGTTTCAAGCCATACAATTCTTTGTTGAGCTTGTAGACATGATCAGGATGGAATGCATCTTCAAAACCTGGAGGTTGACAGACATACACCTCTTCTTTGATTTTTCCATACAAAAATGCACTCTTTATGTCCATTTGAAACACCTTTATGTTGTGGTTAGCAGCAAAAGCTAAGAACAGGAGAATAGCTTCCAACCTTGCTACAGGAGCAAAAGTCTCATCATAGTCTATACCTTCTTCCTGTCTGTAGCCTTGAACCACGAGCCTTGCTTTGTTTTTGACATCAATACCCCTTTCATCAGTTTTGTTCTTGAAGAAGCCACTTTGTGCCAATTGGACTTACATCTTTTGGCAGTGGCACAAGCTCCCAAACTTGTTGTCTTTTGAACTGAAGGAGTTCTTCTTGCATGGCTTCTACCCAGCTGTTGTCTTACAGTGCCTCTTGGTACTTGACTGGCTGTATGAGTGATAGAAAACCAGCAAAAAGACAAATATTTTGGGATTGGCTTCGTGTGAGCACCCCATATTTGATGTTGCCAATAACTTGATCTGCTGGATGGCTTTTGAGATAAATCAAATAACCTTGGTATGGAACAATAGCATTTTGAGGTGATGGCTGCAAATGTGTATCATCTGAGCTAACCTCTGTTGGTGAATTTGAAGTATCCGCCACTGATGAGAATGGTGGTGGTGGTATTGGGGGTATAGAGGTAACATTCTGATGATTTTGGTGCCCAGATGTAGGACTTTTATCAACAGATGTTTGATTTTGTGAACTGGCAGAGTTTGAGGATCAACCACTGTTGACCCAGAAGTGACAGAGTTTACACAAGAGCTTGTAGCACTTGATCCTCTGTTTGAAGAATAGACTTTTGTTTGTGGAAGCACACAGTCATATCCTTGATCTTGATCTTCTTCAAATGATTGTGGTGTACATGCATTGTCTAGCTTGATAGAAACATCAGCAAATGTGAATTTATCTAAATAAAAAAGGATTTGCTGGGATTTTCAGTGATGACAGTTCATTGAACTTCACATTCAAAGTTTCTTCAACATACTTTGTCCTAGAGTTAAAAACTCTGTAGGCTTTGGCAGTGGTTGAGTATCCCAGAATATAACCACAATCAATTTTGGCTGCAAACTTAGATATAGAATCTTTTAAGTTCAAAATGAAGCATGGACAGCCAAAAACCTTAAAATATGAAATCAGAGGTTTGATTTTATACAAAATCTCATAGGCAGTCTTTTGATGCCTGGGGCTAATCAAAACTCTGTTTTGAACATAACAGTGTTTACAGCCTCTGCCCAAAAGGACAAGGGTAAACCAGAATCTGCTAGCATAGTTCTTGCTGATTCAATTAAGGTTCTGTTTTTCCTTTCAACCACCCCATTTTGCTCTGGAGTTCTTAGAATGCTATATTGTCTAACAATTCCTTTTGACTCACAAAAAGCATCCAACTCCCTATTTTTAAACTCTGTTCCATTGTCACTTCTAAAGATTTTTACTGGAAGATCAAATTGCTTTTCTACTTGTTTGACAAAGTTTTGCAAAGTGCTTGCAGTTTCATCCTTAGAATGAAGAAAGAAGGTCCATGTAAACCTAGAGAAATCATCAACTATCACTAGGCAATACCTTTTGTGTTTTAAGGTCATGATTTGCACTGGCCAAACAAGTCCATGTGCAACAGTTGTAAACACTGGCTTGTTTTGGACTCTTCAATTGATTTGAAAGAACTTTTATGTTGTTTGCCTTTTAAACAGGAAACACAATGTTCATCACAGGAAAATTGATTGTGAGGCAAACCTCTTACAAGACTTTGTTTTGAGAGTGTGGTGATAGTTTTAAGATTTGTATGCCCAAGTATTCTATGCCATAACTCAGTCTCTTTGCTAGAAGCAACAGAGAATAGACATGTCCCAGACATAGGATTATCTTTTAGCATATCTACCACATACACATTCCCACTTCTGTGTGTAGTGAGTTGTGCTTTGCTCTCAGCAATGATTTGATCAATCCTTTTAACAACCTCTGGTCCCACAATTTGACAAGTTTTCTTAGTGATGAAGGATCCATATCCTCTGTCACTCATTTGTGAGACACTCAGCAGGTTCAATTTCAGATTGTCAATCAAATTCACATTTTCAAACTTGAGTTTACTAGCCAGAACCGACCCAGACCCTAAAACCTTTCCCTTTGAGTTATTACCAAAAGATATATCAACCCCCCCCCCCATGAGCCATGAAGTCCTTGAGAAGGGCTCTACATCCTGTCATGTGCCTGGAACCTCCACTATCTACATACCATAAGCTATCAAGGCAAGTAGAGGGTCCCTGCACATTTAAGTAAATATATCAGTTAAGGATGGTCTCCAAAGCCAAAATGGCTTTGGATGGGGTCACAGATGGTCCAGCCTCAAGTCTAGGACAATGGTCAGTGGTTTTGAAATTTTCTTGTAACATCTGCTCTTGACTATTTCCTATCAGATGGTTGTATCCATAAGGGTGCATGTTTACTCTTTGCTTTGAAGGTTTTTTGTAACCTTCATAAGCATGAGGAACCCTTTTATAAGTAGGTTGGCCATACCCTCTTGGAAATGAGTTTGAAGGTGGGGCATCTGTCACTTGCACCTCTATTTGAACAGAGGTTTTGTTTAAGGCTTTTGTAACAGATGTTTCAATTGGTTCAAAACTCTGCTTGGATTTATTTCCAACAGAACTTGAACTTTCTCTTTCAAGTGCTTTTACCTTGATCTCTTTTACCTTTTGTTCATAGTTTTTGAGATAGGCACACTGTTAAGTTGAGTGATTTGTTTTGCTACAGATGGTGCATTTTGAAGAGTTTTTGATAACACAAGTTTTGTTAATGTCATAGGCTTTTAAAAGAAAACAATCTGCAGCCACATGATTTCTTTTTTCACAAAATTCACAAAACAAGTTTTTAATCTTTACACTTCTTTTCCTATCAGATTTTTTCTCAGCAGTGGTTGTAACCTCTACTGACACATCTTTGATAGGGATCACCAGTGCTTTTGGGCTTTAATACCATCAGTGGTTGTGAAGTCCATTGGCTTAAAGTTCTATAAGATATCACATTCATCTAACCAGGTTGGTTTAAACTGATATTTTTCAATTTCTTTATCTTTTGTTGAAACCTCTGATTTTTCCAAAACAATTTTGTTTCCAGCTTTATCTATGATTTTTATCTCTTCACCAGCCAAATTTGTAGGGACAACTTCAACCAACTCAGAATCAATTTCAGCAACATTTTTCTCATTTTGGTCATAGGCTCTAAAACCTTCACCAAACTTGATGTTGCTCTTGATCTGAGCATCAAGCATAATTTCATATCCTTTGCAGGATTCAACACATTTTTCACAAGTGATTTGGGTTTCTTCTAACTCCTTTTTACAAACTTGGTATTTTTCTACCATAGTTTGGAGTTGGTCCTTGGTTATGCTTGATTCATGTCTTAGGCTACTCATTTCAGAATTTTTTTCACTTAACTTTGATTTTAACTCTTTAATCAGTTTTTCAAAATTAAGTTTATCTTCTAAAATTTTGTTTCTCAGGTTTTCATTCACCTTTTTGATGTTTGCAAAAGCAATGATGCATTTGTCAGAATATAGATCTTTAAGGATCTGAGGTGATACATTTGTAGCAGCCATGAGAGCACAATCACACTCATCTTCACACACATCAATATTCCATGGGTCAGTAGGAGAGTCCTTTTCCTTATCAGCAGCATTTTCTCTTTCTTCACTTGAAACCACTGTTTCATCACAAACTTGAACTTCATCAGATTTTGACACTATCTCCACAAATTCAACACCTTCAACAATTGTCTCTAAGGCCATTAACAAAATTCTTGTTCAACATCATTTTTGGCCATTAAAGCAAAGTTTTTATCAGTCAAATCCTTAGGCAAACTGCTCCAGTCAACATAACTTTGTGTGAAAAAGCTTTGTTGACCAACCTCTGCTGGACTAGCAGTGGTTTGAGCAGGTTGTGTAACAACGGGTGCTTGTTGAACAAGCACTTGAGGATGAGATGGTGCCTGAACATATTGAATTTGTGGAGCAGTGGATTGAACATAATGCATTGGAACAGTAGTAGCAGGATGTGTAAAGTGGGCAGTGTTTTGAACATGTTGAGCAGGGGCATATTAGGAATAATGAGCAATGTTTTGTGTGTGCTGAGGTCTAGGGCCAGGATGAGTCACTATTGGTCCAGAACTTTGAGACCTGCATTCTCTGGCAAAGTGTCATAGCCTATTACACTTATAACACTTGACTTTTGATTTATCCAGCCCAATCTTCAACCCCCCATGCAAACCTGAGAATTTTCTACCAGTTCTCTTATAAAATTTACTAGTCCTAACACTCAATAGGGCCAGTTGGGGCAAAATATCCATTTCCTCAAGATCAGAAGGTTCAATGTGTTGCAAATCATTCAGCTCAAATGATAGATTGCCAGAGGTTTGGCTTTCCCCACTAGCAGTAAAAGCATTGTTGGGTGCGTATGTTTCAGATCCAAAGTTCCCACCAGATGTAATATCTGTATAGTGATCATAACTTTGGTCCTTACTGTTGCCAGAACCCTCTTCTTGGCCAAAAAGAGTTGTATTACCCAATGAGTAATCATCAGTCATTTTGCCAGAATCTTGCAACTTCTTTTTCTGGTTTAACTCTCTCTCATGAGTGAGGAGTATTTCATGAAGTTGTGTCAACGACATTTCTTTAAACACAACAGATTTTCGCGTTACATAAGTTACCGTCTCCCACTTATTTGGTAACGATCTAAGGAAACGACTATTGACAGTCGAATTAGGAAAAACCACGTTAACCAGTCTAAGTTCACTGATGAGACAGCTGTAACGTTCAAATTGTTGTGTTAGAGACTCTCCTTTCAAGTGACAAAACGTTTCATACTGCTGATTTAGTTAGAACTTCTCTATTACATTCTAGCACTTCCTCAGTCCCCCGAATTGCTCCTTAAGTGCACCCCATAACTCCTTTGCACTATTGCAATGGAGTAGACTAGCATAAATTTCATTGGGTAAGGCCGAAGCAACTATGCTAAATGCCTTAGCATCCAATTCAATTTTCTGGAAATCCTGCTCCGAAAAGTTTTTAGGATTTTTTGGCACTTGTTTGGTTGGATCCTCTGTGCTTGGAACCTTTGGAACGTGAGGTCTATAAGCAACAGATCTCCAGCAACCGGTGTTTTGCTGAGCAAGGATGTGACCCATCCGTCGTTGCCAAATGAAATATTCATTTCTTTTGAGCATCGGCGGTTTGAACAAGGAACCAGAATTGGCATCCTGTGTGTTTTGAGACATTTTCAGTTGATTTTTCACAGATTTTGTTTTAAAAACTTTGAACGTAATAAAACTCTGAATATCAAGCTAAAAACAACCAAACTGATTAGCAAGAGAGCTGATCTGTTCGAACCAAATCGATTGTTAGATCGAATTATATGAATCAAGCTCTGATACCAATTGTTAGGATCTGAGTTTGAATTACTTGTAGTTTTTGTTTCAAAAATGGAAAATGATTGAATTAAAAGAGATTTGCAGCGGAATAAGATGGAAAAATTTTACTACAAGCAATGGTCGTTTGTTTTCATCATCATCATGATTTCAAGTTGATTAACTTGCATGTGATTCACAAACTCCCCCTCAGCATTTGCAATTACAATATGGTAATGAGAAAATGCAGAGAAGATGATATGCGAAAGTTAATCTTTTAAAAGACAAGTTTAAAGGTTACTTGAGTTGCCTATTTATACTAACTATCTAACCTCTGAGCATATTTAATGACGCCAGGGTTGATAGTGACAAGAAACTAATTTGTAACTAACTCTAAACAATGCTTATACTAACTATCAATGCTTGGCACTGTTACATTGATTAACTAAGTTAATGACTAAACTCTGATCACTATCCTCTGTCCTTTGTTAACTCTGACAGATCTTGAAGCTTTGTGAAGGCAGATGATAGGATGAGCAGCCTCTATGGAAAGCTCGGATAATATTATTTGGCTTTATATCATCTGTTCCTATCGTAAGATTCAATCCTAACAAAAGATTCAATCCTAACAAAAAGTTATCTCTGAAAAATGAACAAACAATAAATACATATATGGCTTGTACGTTATACAAGATAGATTGTATGTTCTTTTTACCATAAGACAAGGTCTCTGAAGATGTTATGGCTAATACCACACGCCAAATTTCACGGTTACCCAAAGTGTCAACCATTATATAGAAACAAGTAATTATTGCGTGAGGTGTGAACTGTACCCGCGGATAAAACATGAGAGTTATTTGATCCTTTTAGTCAGAACTACGGCCGAAAAACGCCGACTTATCAGCGGTGGCGTAACTAAATTCGTTCGCCTGTCATGGCGTGACTTAGGACACTGCTTGCCGGAGGTGGCGTGACCAGGGAGAGTATCCGCCAAAGATAGCGGGAGTGAACAAAAAGGTCCACCGGAGTGGCGGGTATAAGGAAAGCCTCCACCGGAGCCGTGGATGTATGTACAGTGATCGGCTGAGTTGCGGGGTGGATAAAAGCTAAGGTGGCATGGGTGAATCGAAAGTATCCGCCGGGGTTGCGGAGTGGGTAAAAGTGTTCGCCAGGGCGGCGTTGGGTCGAATAAAAGCTTCCGCCGTTAGTGGCGGGTCGAATAAAAGCTTCCGCTGGTAGCGGTGTGAGCAAGAGTGACCACGCAACCTTAACACTAAGGCGTCTCGGAGAGTGTGTTGGTTAAACAACAAATCACGCTGGAGAGTGCCGTATAGTAAGGCGTTTCAAGTTCCAACCAATGCTTGAAAGGGGATTATCGGGCCGAAAAAAAGTCATCCCCGGAGTTGGAGTAATCATTAAAACTGTCCGCTGGAGAAGGCGTGACAGAGAGTCACATGGATAGAGACTCTGCTAGTATGTCGAATAGGTTATTAGATACATGAAATAAGTTTATATGATATATGCGTATACATGTGTAGCAGCCTGCAATGTTGTATGGAATACAAGCTATCATATGTATAGGATAAGAAAAACAGAAACATAAAATAGTGCTCACAGATATTATAAACAAGTCATTGTTTTTGTACAACATGCCTGTACGATGTGCACTATCCTTTTACCAATTTATCATCCCTCTTTTAATTATTGTGTTAACATTATATGAACTCAAGTCATATATATCTCTTTAACATAAACTCTTCTCATTAAACTTAGAAATCACTGATCTTCGAAAGAATCTTAAATATATTTTAGTAAATATTGAATCCGTTGTGCTTTATCATTAAATTATGTCAATAATCAAAAGGCGTATGACTAGAAAATACCCAAAGGCTTAAGCGTATGTGTACGGCGGTGAATCAGTAATATCTATCATGAAAATCATGAGGTTTTAGATATGTAAATATTAATTGTTAAGAATTAATTATGATAACACGCAAAAAGCTTCGGTAAAGGAAATTGTATACCAGATTTGGAGAGCTTTTGGATCTAGCAAATACGTATAGTCTAAACCAAACTTTGAGGAAACCCAAACATGTGAGTTTTAAGATACCAAAATCGTCAAGGTAGGTCTTCCTTGCAAATAGATCTAAGAAAGAGGAGTCGAGATGTGATTTTTTCGGTCCCACGGATGGCGCCAATGAAGAAACACGGACTCACCGCTTCCCACAAGAGACCGAGATCCACGCCTCGTTCCTTCTCTTCAACCTAGACCTACACAGACGAAAAGAGAGAAGTGGGGTAGAGACGGTTGGTAGGGGAAGAAATCCCCTTTTTCCAGCTACAAAAAGTGTTGCCCCATCTCTCATGCCCTAATAATAAGGTGAAGACTTCTTTATATAGGAGACATGGGAAACCCTAATCTCAATGGGGCAGACCCACTTAGGGGTTGTCTCTACAAGCCCACAGCCCAGTATAACGTAAACTATATCGCGCTGGGCCTCGCGGGTTAGTACACATTTGGGTCGGGTCCAGTACCCTACCTCGTCAGCTATGTAATATAATTGTTGCGTAATTATAAGCACATGTTACATGGTTATATATATATTTTGTGTGTGTGTGTTACGTAATTGATTATAAATTTTGCGCAATTATTTAACATTGTACGTACTTATATATGGCACGAATGTACCTACCCCCCGCCTCCAACCCACGTGTTGCATCTTATCTTCGCACACTAATTCCAATTTATCAATAGTGCGCGCTCTCTCTTTCTCTCTCTCTCTCTCTATATATATATATATATATATATATATAGGGTAAGGTTATTTTAAAAAAGACCAAAAGTGTGAGAAAGGTAAGAAAGAATCTCAGCCATTAGATCTAAATTAATTGAAAAGGGTAATCAAGTAATTCTATCATTGATTTAATTAATTCAAAACCTTCCATAAACCGCCACCCTAATTTATAGGAATACCGAATAACACTGCAAACACTATTCAGCACGTATATAACACCATTCAATAATTATATAACACCCTTCAATAAGTATATAACACCACTCAATAAGTATATAACACCATTTTAAAGATCTCTATAAAAACACTACGAATAACACTGCAACAACCATTCAGCGCATATATAACACCATTCAATAATTATATAACACCATTTAATAAGTATATAACACCATTCAACACATATATAACACCATTCAATAATTATATAACACCATGAACTGAAACAAAAAACCATTAACTAAAACATTCGATTGAACGTAATTTTTTTCTGTATATAAGTATAGTAATATGGTACTCATATTAAAGATTAAAAAACACTCGTTATAATGGTGTAATTTAAAAAAAAAACGAGTTACGTGTAAAAAGTTATTGGCGTTTAAAAAATAAAATGGGAACTTGCATGTGGATTGCATGTGATTTTCTAAAATTAAAAATTTTAATTTGACATTTATACCCTTAATCTAGAAACTTAATTATTTTAATTGTTATATTATATACAAGATTGCCATCAAGATCTCAACAATTAGATTAAAGATCTAATGGTTTAGATTATTTCTTACCATTCTCACACTTTGGGTCTTTTTTACAGGATCCTCTACCTGTATATATATATATATATATATATATATAGGATCAAGATCAAGGGAAAACCACTCCGAGTTGTGAGAACTTAGAGAACTCGGCATTCCCGTGCGAGTTTTGCGCCCATTTTTTGCACACCCTAGATTAAAAATGTTTAGACTGTCGTAAAAAATATATTTGTTTCGAAGTGGTATTTTCCGCCCCTTACAGTAGCTGTAAAAAACTGATGACATAAGCATGACATCACTTTTGCACAATTACGGTGCCGTAAATGAAAAAAAAACTAGTTTTTTTTTTTGAAAAATTTGTTTTGTTAGGATTTTTGGAAAAAAAATTTCTGAAAAAATCTTTTATAAGACCGAGTTATCTAAGTTCGTTTTCATTTAACCTTCGCCTCTATAAGACCATTTGTTATGGCCTCACGACCCGGTGAGACCGGCGTGATACACCGCCTAAGGCAACGTTACTGGTGGTATGAAGCGGGTGTGCGTGAGGCTGCTTACGTTCTTGAGGGAGAAGAGATGGTGGGCTCCAAGGTATTCAACCAATCAGATCCCATTTTTTTTTAAATTTTTTAAATTTTTTTAATTATATAGTTTAAATATATTTTAATTGAGTATCATATAGTGAAAATTTATGAAATTATAAAGCGTGAAATGAAGAAAGTGAGTAAAAGTAGTTTGTGATGTAACATGATGTGTTAGTAAAAAGTTGGATAAGCTAATGCGTGCGTGTGACCGTTAAAAAAAAGTTACGTTCAAATTATATTTGATATTTGCATGTGGTATCATAATTGATAAAATTTGGATAGTGGATTTTAGAGGTGGTTAATTCTGTATGTTGAGTGGTATATTATATAGTGCCTTCCAACTTAACTAAATGATGATGAATTTGGATAGTGGTTAGTATATATAACGATTTTGTATATAGCGATTATGAATCAGTCTAACAAAAGTTGTGTTTCAGTTATATTAACATACGTTCACATTCAGTGGCGAAGCTTGCCTTCGAAAACCGGAGGGGGGGGAGGGAGATAGGGGGTGAAAACGTATATACCCTAAAATTTCTATACGAAAACTACATATATAACACTACTGAGCGCCCTCCGGCCCATGGATCCTGCGCCCCTGTTCACATTTGAACTAATATATTCATGTCATCATGTGTATGAACATAGATTGAAACGGAAAACAAATATTAATTTGTATGTAAATTTGTATTTAACTTATAACCAAATTGTAATATATTAAACAAAACCAGGTGACTTTATAGGGTAAATTCACATGTGAACTAACTCGTGACTAAATTTTTAGTAACCTAGTAAACAAAAATTCAAAAAAGCACATCAAGTGGGTGTTAGGTTAAAAAGGGAAAGAAACTCATTTTTTTATTTTATTTTTACGATGCAATCTTTCTGTTTTAATAGTTATGCCAAATATATTTAGATTTTATAATATAAATAAGTTGTATCTAACACTATATATTTAATAAATAAAAATAATCAAATACTATGGTCCAGTCCGGTTTCTTACGGCCGGGTTTCGGTATAAAGCGTAAACCAAACATTTGCTACGGTTCAAATTTTTTAAAACCAATCGACCGAAAGTGAAATAAGATAACCGACCATGAAATCAAACCGATGATTGGTTTGAATGGTTTCACGATTTTAAACCAAACCATAAACAATGTGTGTAAAGGGATTAGTTTGGAAATCACAAAAAAAAAGTTTGAGAATGTTTCTAATTAAGATGAAGAATTAAAAATTAAAAAGCCATAAATATGCAATTCCAATACGTTAGAATGAGTATATTTAAATATGACTAAATAAAGATGCATGCATATACATATGGGTATCAATGGTTATTTAAGTTTTAGTATAATCTGATTCTTAGTATTTTATATATAGTCGTGTTCTTTTTTGAATGGCAACTCAAAGTAATTGTTATTAAGCTGTAAACAGTTTGTTCTGTGATTGGGTCCAATACCTTTAAGAAAATGGGTCTCACATGGATATCATATGATTTTCACTTCACTTGCCATATTTTTTAATAATTTATAACAATAACAACAATATCACATGCGCAATGTTGCCAAATTCAAGGCAAAAGCACGCAAACTATAATAAAAGAGAGCAATGTGGGCATTATAAATTTAGGGTTTAAAATTATGTTGTTTACTTTATTTATAAGTTTAGTGTTTATAATTATGCTGTTTACTTTAGTCATTTTTATTATTAAGATATTACTCCTTATCTACTTGTGGAGACTAAATAAGTTGGAAACGACAAATTAATCAAATTTTGTTTCTCTGGTATCTTTTATCGTAATTATTAATTAAGCTAGACATGGAGGATATTCTAAAATTATTGGTGTAAAGATGTAATATTTACTATTAAAAAATTAAGCTAGTTATAGTTAATTGAAAAAAATACAATTGGAAAGAGAAAATCAAAAGATGGTTTATGTATATACAGATATAGGTATATCAGATCAAATAGAAAGTTAAAAAGTTATATGCAGTATGCAAAATAAAATTGTACGTTGAAAATGGCAAACCTTAGCTAAGACAACATCGTTAACAATTTGCTAATTAGTTTGAAAAAAGTGTAAAAAAGGAAAAATCCATGACTTTTTTTTTATCTAGTTACATCATTTTTTAGATGCTTTTAACATACTTAATTAAGTTTTCTAAAAATTACAACAAAAAACCAAGTATTTTGTAATCTTTAATTTAAGTATAATGTTAAAATACTTCAAATAAATGATAGTTAAAAAAAATTGTAATATTGTAAATATAGATGGCATAATGAATATATAAGATATATATATATATATATATATATATATATATATATATATATATATATATATATATATATATATATATATATAACGTTATATAATTATGTATATAAGCTTGCATAATTATGTATATCCATTGCGTAAATTATGTACACAAGTACAACTAATTTTTTATATATGTTGCGTAATTATTCCGCCACTTCTTACCTTAACTTGTAAAATTAACATTGTATATTAGCCTGTATGACTCTGATCGCATCTTATAATTCAAATTTGCAATTTCGAAATTTGACCTGTAGTGCATTTAACGTCCTATTTTGAGTTTTGTTTTATTTACCAACATTTAAAAGCATAACTTTTGTAGCTTTGCAAATAACACCCTAATGATATGATTACTAAGTTTAAATATATCTTTGGATGTAAATTGACAATCAATTATAACTTTCTATAATGAAGTATACAATTGCGTTTTTCAAATTTGTTACCAACAATAAATAACAATCTACCGAAAACTAAACAACTATATACATACACTGTATACATACGGAAAGAGAGAGCACAAGAGAGTGATGTCAAAGAAAAATTTCTTTTAAATAGACTCCACAACATAAGTTTTACGATTGACAAAATTAAAGCAACACGTCTCTTTCGGTCGTGTTAAGGTCATGCGTGACATCATTCGGTGACAAAAGATATTGCTCCACTGTTGGCTATTACCCTCGGGTAGGGTTGCTAAACGGGTTGTTTTGACAGGTTAATCTGAAAATCATATTATACATACGAATCTGAACACGACACAAAGTTTCGGGGTTAATCCGAACACGACCTGTTCAATTCAAATTTTTTAACTTTTTTTTCTGAAATTAATATATTAAAATTAGAATTTACTTAAAGAACTCAAATGTATATATAATAATAATATATTTAAATTATAAAATCTTATGTTAATTTCTTTTTTAACTTGTATATAGCATAAAATACACCCCCATAATTTATGACCTAAAATATATTGTAAAAAATGTAATATAATATAATATAATATAATATAATATAATATAATATAAATATATTAAGTTAATTTCTCTTTTTAAATTATAATATGACATAAAATACACCCCCAATTAATTTATGATATAAAATATATTGTAAAAAATGTAATATAATATAATATAAATATGTTAAACGGGTCAACCCGTCAACCCGACCAGGTTGACCTGAACCCGACCCGTTAACCTAAACGGGTTCGCGGGTTCAACCTAAAACTGACCCAAACCCGTTAGACTAAACCTAAACCCGCAAATTTCGTGTTATGTCTGTGTCGTATCAGAAATTCACACACCTACGCTCGGGTGTTTTGAGTTTTTTTTTCTTTTTTTATAATGATTTTTAACACCTAAATTTCTTCTAACTATTTAAACTCACATAATTTTTGTGAGGGACAAAGACGATTAAACTAGAACATTATGTCATGGATGGGCGTTTTTAATGGGTTGCCTTTACCAAGATGCCCAACGATGAAGGTTTGGTAGGTCTAACATACATAATCACAATGTTTTGATCAATAAATACAATTTTGTGTACAACGTGTGAATAATTATATAGAAAAATGACAAAAAGTATTTTATTTTTAAATTTTTATATTTAAAAGACATCATTACAATAACATCAAAGTTTGTCCGCTCTACTTTTTCAAAAGAAATTATTTCACTCCAAATTACATAATTATAATTTATCAAGTATATATGTAATAAATTAAAACTAAACAAATCATGCACATAAGATTAAAGTTTCATAAAAACCATTAACAACATCATACATGGATTCCTAATGTTATAGAAATTCACATACATAAACACTTCACTATTCACTAGGTCAAACTCAGTACTCGAACACTCAAACCAACTTAATTGAACCTGATGTACGTATCCTTATCCTTACGTACTTTACATTTCTGTAACAGGCTGTTTTCACGACTCGAACTTATGACTTTCAATCTTCAGGTCATATGACAGCAACCTTAACCTACGTATTTTATTACTTTTATCGACGGTAGCACGGATTTAGCGACACAATAATATTCACCGGAAAAGATGACTTGAACGTGATCTTGGAAGGTAAACAATAGATTGAGCCAATTCACATGTTCTAAAACAAGAACTGTATAAGCTACCAAGCCCGTTACTCGACCGCATTTTCGACCCCTTAATCGACATATCATCATCCTTTGAGCACTCAACAAAAGCTGCAAAAAAGGGTCTTCATGGATGGTATTCTTTTTGATCATTGGTGTGGAGTCTTTTCCGAAGGATTTTCGAAAGCGGTAATGGGAGGAGAGACTGTGATGAGGTTTTGTTGGTGTTGTTTTTCTTTGGAATTCCGGGGAATTGCTCCCAAGAAAAGGGTATTCCGGTGTATCAAAGTGGAGTGGCCGGAGTCGAAGAGTCGTCGAGAAAGGATATTGAGCCTAGAGATGATGAAGAAGATGAGGAGAAAGATGGGCTCCGGCGAGAGGGTCGTCGGAAAGTTGTGGAAGTCATGGAGTGTTTTTTTTTTGGGTGTGTGAGAGAGAACCGACAAAGAGGAGCACTAAACTTGTGTTTAAATACTACACTCATATATATACAATTATACCTGGAGACATTAACACCATGTGTATTTTTATATATGTGAGGATGGGGTAATTAAAATAATTAAAATGTGAGAAAACGTAATTGTAATTTAAGATGCGACAAGTGTATATTCGCAAGGTTTTAATGGATATATATATAGCTAAATATGTTTAGTTACAAGTGGTTTTAAATGTATATTTTTACTTACCAGTAAATTATACTAGTTTATCAAAATTTTGAATTTTGTTCCTGTCTTTTTAAAAGTATGCGAATGGTCCTTGTAGTTTTTACTTTATAATGTATTTTATCTTTTTTTTTTTCTTTCAAAAGTATATGGATGGTTTATGTGGTTTGCACTTTGTAACATATTTACTCTCCAACTTGAGCATGTTAAAACCTTAAGATTTATTGGTTCGGGACTAAATACGTTACAAAATGCAAACTACAGTAATCATACTTTTGAAAAATTAGAGACTAAATCCAAAATATTGGTAAATCACAGAGACCATGCATATACTTTATTATTTAATATAATTACACAGTTCATTTATACCAGACCATGCAAATTACACCTACGTTGTATTAGTTAGACGTACCAAACCATGCAAATTAGACCTACGTTGTATTAGTTAGACTTACCGTATCATATGATAGTTATACAACCGTTGTTATAATTTTTGACTTCGCCACTATAACAATGTTGGGTACATCATTATAATCGTCTTACTACTTAAAGTTAGGAGAAGAATTTTGCATTTTATTGTATAACTTTTATTTTAAAATAATTAGTTTTATAAAGATGTTAGTGGTTGAAAAAGTTATAAAAACTATTTTAAATGAATAGTAATAATTTTCCTATTTTAAACTTCCCACAATGGCAATCTTCTCACCATGGAAATCGTAACCCTTAGAATTTATGTGATTCTCTCTTTTATATATATATAATATATATATATATATATATATATATGTATATATATATATGTATATATATATATATATGTATATAGATGAAGTATGGAAAGAAAACTCATTTGAGTTGAGAAAACTTAAGAAAACCCTATGTAATATTTTTATTTTTTTCTAAAAGAATAGGGAATATAAGTTACATGTTAATGAACATTTTGTAACAAAAAAAAAAATAACAATAAAAGCGCCGAATGTTTTTTTTATAAAATTTCAGTGTTTACAAAAAAATGCTAAAAACTGAATTTTTGTAACTTTTTATAAAAAAATCCACTCGGCGCTTTTTTTTTGTTACAAAACGTTCATTAACATGTAACTTACATTCCCTATTTTTTTAGAAAAAAAATAAAAAAGTTACATAGGGTTTTCTTGAGTTTCTCAACTCAAGTGAGTTTTCATTTTATCCTTCCCCTATAAAAATATATAGTGAAAGTGTATTGTATAATTAGACTTAACGTACACTGCGTTCGCTGTGAATTTATAACATGCGTGATTAAGTTTTTTTACCCCATGTGTGATTTCCGATTTTGTACATGCGTGATTATGGTTTTCAACATTATGGTTTTCAACATGGGTGATTAGTTTTTTTGGGTTTTATAACGTGCGTAATTTCATCTCGTACGCAGCATACGTTAAGAAATATTGTACGTTAACCAACTCCTATATATATATATATATATATAGGATTCGGTTCAGTTAAAAACCACCACGAGTTATGAGTATCATGAGAACTCCTACTTTCTGTGCGAGTTAGACCACCATTTTTTGTATAAACGTAGATAAAAATGTCATAAACACATCTGAAAAAAAAAAACAAAATGCTTTTATGATAAGATCTTTATGTTTAAATACCCTAGAATGAAATGTGATAACTAGTCTCGAACCCAGTAAAATGTTAACGAAGCTTTATTATATAGTATAGAATATGATGATTAGGAGTAATTAAGAAATAGATAACTAGTCTCGAACCCAGTAAAATGTTAACGATGCTTTATTATATAGTATGAAATATGATGATTAGGAGTAATTAAGATGGTTATTGAAGTTTGCCCTTTTGTTAGTAAGAGAAATAACATGTGATAAATAATAAAAATATCAAACTATAAGTGTTAAAGGTGCACATTTTGAAACATAAATAGTTAAAAGATGAAGAAAAAGAAATTGCATTGTGTGTGTATGGATTTAGAGAGGGAAAGAAGGGAGACCAAACCTTCACCAAACACAAACACAAATTCAACAAATAAGTTATAAATCTTTATTTGGTGAAGTTTAGTATGAAGGAGAACATGAGAATGCCAAAATTGTAAAGGGTTCTGGATTGTATGTTATATAACTAATGTAGAAATTGTGACTTTAAAACCATGTGTAAATGAATATGATGTGAAAATTTGTTATGTGGTTGTGCTATGAAGAAACCTTCATGTAAATGGAAGTGGGTTTTGATATGATTGTGAGACTAGGGCCACTTTGGGTTTTATGATGATGCTAAATGTAAAACACGAAGATGTGATGCTAGAATAATGTTGAATTTCTTGAAAATATGATAAGTAGGGAAAAACATGGTAATAGGGTAGCAATTAGACAGCTTGGTGGAAGATATAATCAAATGCCCACCAGGTTTGATAAAATGTCTTAGATATGAACTTTGCAAAATTGTGTTGAATACTACATGATGACCATGGTTGTATGTGAGAATTTGTATATGTGTTGAATTTAATGTTACTTTATCGAAAAATGTATGGGGAATTAGAATGAATCATGAAACCTAAGTATGAGTGGGTAATGTGTAGGAGTGAAGGAAAAATGGTCAAGTTGCGCAAAGAAACAAGGAGCTCAAGATTGAGGTATGTTAATTTGTTTGCAAATTAAAGTCTTACGTATTGAAATTTTGTTAATTGTAACTTTGAGAACTGATGTGTGGTAACTTGACTATTTGTATTGACCTCTTATGAATGGGTCAAACGAACTAGAAAGATATGGTAAAGTATGGTCATGTATTGATCCCTTATGGACGGGTCAAACGAACCAGAATGTATGGTAAAGTATGGTCATGTATTAACCGGTTATGAACGGGTCAAATGAATTAGAATGATGTTGTAAAGAATGGTCATGTGTTGACCCGTTATGAACGGGTCAAACGAATTAAGACTGATGATGTCAAAGAATGGTTAAATTATTGACCCGTTATGAACGGATCAAACAAATTAATGTTTGAAAAAATGTAGAAAGGACCTAGTATGTAAACAAGATAATTGGATGATTGTCATGCTTGATGGAAGTTAGAAATTATGTTTCAGGTACTTGATAAATAAACCGTTTGTTATGATTTAGGTAAATCCTCACTTTAGGTGGACTCGCGAGCTTGGAACGAACACACACACACAATGTTCGCCCTCATTGCGCTTCCGGACTAAAATTACGGGTCAAAACTTTTGATTGTAATTTGGTTAAAAAGTTGTTTTCCTTATTGTAAGTATGTTTAATGTTTTGAATTGTAAGTAATGTAGTTAGTTGGTAGAATTATGTTCTAACTTAGGTTGTAAAATTATTGTGATTTTAAGTAGTGTATAAAAATGAAAAAAAAATTAGTTGGTTTTCAAGTTTGCTGCATTTACAATGCTCGTTTTTTAAAATTAGTTGGTTTTCAAGATTATTGCGTTTACAATACTCGTTTTTTATCTCGTAAGAATGGGCGATTCACTTGGTTTTTAAAATCGTTCATTTTTAAATTTTCTTGATTTTTAAAATCGTTCATTCTTTGAAGTTTATTTTTCTATCGGCAATAAATAAATTATAGAACACAAAGTTTAAAAAACGATTGTTAAAAAAAGAAAGGTAAAAAATGAACAATTTGAAGCAAACGAACGGTGTTTTCGAATAAATAGAAAACAACATTTATAAATAAATCAAATGGTATAAAAATTATGTTAAAATATATAAGGTTTTAATAAGCGAATGATTTTAGTAAACAAAAGGTTTAAAAAATGAACAAAATTCAAACAAACAAGCAATCCTAAAATGGAGGATTTTTAAAAAGGATAAAAGATACAAGACGCTTTAAAAATAAAAGTAACGCTTTACAAAAACGGTTCTAAAGAAACGCTTTAAAAATAAACGGTATTAAAATGAACGAATGTTAAAAATGAATTGTTTAAAAAAAGTTTAAAAAACATATGGTTTTAAAAAGAACGGGCCAAAATGAACCGTTCAATTAAAAAAAAACGATTTAAAACACAAAAGTTTAAAAATAAACATTTTTAAAAATGATAGACTGTTTTAAAAAGGTTAAAAAACAAATGTTTTAAAAACATCATTTATTAAAAAAATAAATTGTTAAAGAAATATGAAATTATCTATATATTTAAAACGTATTTTGTTAAATTATAATCATGAAATAAAGAAAAAAATTAAGTAATTACACAACTAAAAATCGTTATAAAATGCAATCTTAGACTCTGGTATGTCAAAAGATTTCATTTTGAACTGAAACAGTTAAATTGATTAAAACACAGGGGCCAAAATAGTAATTCACTCTTTTTATTATTACCAGGTAAGCTTTCAATTTCACTCCTTAAAACATAAATAACACCTTTAACTCATTTTATAATTGTATAATAACTTATGTTCGTTAACTTTAAAATAATCACACTAAATGCGCACTTGTTTTTCATTTTTTCTTCAACATTCCTAGTTAAACTTTACCGTAAAAGGGGTTGTATTCAAAACAAAATATCTATTTGGTATCGTAAACTATACCAAGTACTAATATCGTCTCAATTCAATAACGAGTTGAACCGATACCGAATAAACAACAACGATATTGGTTTCGATATCATCTGTAGCATTATTTGTTTTTATGGTTTTGATCGATGTAAAACACGTGCCAATATCATTTTGGATAATCATGGCTTAATTTTTTGGTTTTTAATTAAAAATCCGATCGAACAATATCGATACTGGTATAGGTATTTATTTACGGTTTTTGATTGACGTAAAACACGTGTGGATATTATTATGAGCATATGAAGAGCTTATTTTGTATTTGCTATTATCTTTTTGGTTTCTTGGGACGCCATATGTATAATTAAATCATATATCTATACTATATAATAAAAGAAACCATTTATGGGCACTTGTCATCATATTAGATCATGTCTTATGGATAATTATTATTTTAGTTTAATCTCTTCTAATTAATTATAGATAACTCTCCTACTAATTAAATATATTATTTAGTTTAATATCTTTTAGATAATTATTATTTTGTTTAATCTCTTCTACTTAACTATAGATAATTGTTATTTAGTTTAAATTTAATGTATACTTTTCATTTATAATATTATTTATTTGATTTTCTATATCATATGACAGACACTTATATTTTTATTTGTAATATACAAATTTACTCTTATTGTTTTCGATGATGTAATTATCTCTAATAAACTTTAAACTTTTACCGTGATATATATAATGCTAGACATAAACTCGAAAAACATTTTGGATGACATCAATAACTTAAGACATAATATAATTATATGTATAATATGCACTTTTTAATAATACAATACCAAACAAAATTACAAATATAAAATCATTGATTTTACTAATAATAACAAAGTCTTAGTTTTTTTAAATAAGATTTATTACAGGTTTTTTAAATATAATTTATATTTTATCACTCAAATGACTGCTTATTTGCTTCTTTAATAACATGTTTGGCCAATGGATCTTTTTTTCAATAATCATCTTCGCAATCATCATCATATCTATCGCGTACCGAGTATATGCATTAGTTTTTTTTAAATAGAATTTTCTTATTATTTGGTATATAAAATCCTATTTATTCAAGCCGTGTAATACACAAGTGTTTTTAAAGATATAACTTTTTTTATTATTTGGTAAACAATATTACATTTATTCACCCCGTGTAATACACATGGTTTTAAAGATATAACTTTTTTATTTTTAGTATATAAAATTACATTATTCAACCTGTACAATATAGTTCCTATAGATATAACTTTTTTTAATATAAAAATTATATTTATTCAACCCGTGCAATAAATAAGGTTTTTTAGATACATTATTTTATTATTTACTATATAAAATTTATTTATTCAACCCATGTAAGAGCATTCACAATGGATTTGGTATATTTGTGTGTGTGTGTTAGTTATATTATAAGAAATAGTTTTGAGTGATTGTGAGTGAGGGGAGAGAAAATGTTACTGTTCATCTGTAAATATACGGGAACACTGTTCA
Source organism: Scalesia atractyloides (assembly GCA_947069175.1). Taxonomy (NCBI): domain Eukaryota; kingdom Viridiplantae; phylum Streptophyta; class Magnoliopsida; order Asterales; family Asteraceae; genus Scalesia; species Scalesia atractyloides. The sequence continues at coordinate 18,901,013 of CAMTDV010000015.1, read as the reverse complement.
TCACTTATAAATTTTTTTAATATTTTTAAAAGTGGTTGTGAGTGGATGAGAGAGAAAAATGTAATGATAAAGATATAAAAAATATTATTTAATTGAAAAGGAGAGAGAAAAAGCAGTATGTTTTAATGTAAGAGTAAACTGTCATTTTGGTCTCTGAGGTTTAGCCAGTTTTGCTACTTAGTCCTAATTTCAAACCTTTTACATCTAGAGCCATGTGTTTTCGTTTTTGTTGTCATTTTAGTCCAAAAGCAAAATCAACTCAGATTTTTTAAAAAAACCTTGTTATTTTGTTTATTTCCTTAGGGGCAAAATGGTTATTTAAGCATTATATATATATATAAATAAAACACACCTATCTCTCTCTCTCTCTCTCTTTTCTCTCTCTCTAAGACCCCTGTCTCACCTCTAGGCCTTACACTCCCATCTTTCCCCACTTTTTCAACCGCCCCACTTTGTGCTTCACCACCACCATTGTTTCCGGCATCAACGTTTGCCGTCGAAGCCTCCTTTCTCCTCCCAGACTCAACATTTGCATCCTTATCTCTCTCTCTCTCTTCTTTTATCAGCTACAAGTTCAGAACTTGGTGGCCCATAAGATGAAATCTCTTTCCCAAACACACAATCAATCTATAATCCCAAACTTTATAAGCCCTAACCCTCATTTCTCATGACATTTCTAGTTAGTTTCAGCTCACGCACACCCTGAAAAAACAAAAATATATATGTATATATCTATATCAAATCAAGAAACACATTAAAACCAATGATTTAGGGGGAAATATTAGCAACAAGAGAGTGGAATTCAGGAGCAATAAATGAAGAATAATAATGGGTTTTTGGTAAACATGAAGAGTGAATCTGTAGAAACAGATGTTGATCTGTTGCTGCTCGGTCACTCAAATCGGAATATGCGGTTTTTCAAGATTTTCTTCTGTAAAGTTTCTTCACCAACCCTGTAAAAAAACTGTTATAATAAATCTACAGTGACAAAATACCACTGATGATAAAGACAAAAAATCAGAGTTTAAGTTGGGAAATCTGGCCAAATTTAACTTTTGGACTAAAATGGCAACAAAAACGAAACCACAAGGTCCTAGATGCAAAAAGTTTGAAATTTGGACTAAAGTAGCAAAACTGGCCAAACCTCAAGGACCCAAATGACAGTTTACTCTTTAATGTAATTATATGGATAAGGAAAAGGAAATCAATGTGAATACTCTAATACACGAGTTTATAATCTAGTTCTTGCATAAAAAAAAATAATAAGTGAAACAATAATTTATAACAAGTGTCTGTATTTTATAAAATTATCATAAGAGACCAATATACATTATTTCATCTAGGAGTATTATAGCATATACGAAAAAAATAATAATAAAAATTTGGACTTAATGAAGCCTACTCATGTTAAAACAAATCAAATGAAATCAGATAGCCTACTCATGTTAAAACAAATCTAATGAAATCAGATATTTTGATTTCTGGAGGTGCGTCAAGACAATATTCCAAAAACTTGTGATAATCAGAAAATAGATACAAATAAAAATAAAATACAAATATTTTAGTAATCTCAACAGTTAGTATAGTAATGATTCTCAGAAATTTAATGTTTCATTATTATTAACTATGTTATATTAAAATACAGGTCAACTTGAGAATATTGTGCATGTATAAACCCATTGAGGCTTTGGCATAGTAGCGATAGTGGTAGAGAGAAAACCCTTTAGATATTTAAATAGATGAAGGTCATGAATTCAATACTCGAAGAGTGTAGTATTTAGCCACTGAAAAACAAAAAATAAAATAAAAATAAAGCTAATTCAATACCTAGATGCTGGAGTTCAAAATAAACTTTTGACTTTCGTAATTTCCTGATAATTGTTTTTGCTCAACAAACAGATTCAGGTTTTTTTTACAACTAATTTTTTCTATTTTTCTAAACCGAGAAGATTCCCAGAAACCAGTGGCGAAGCTTGAAATTTCCGACCGTCACCGGACCTAAAAATTTCTATAAAACCCGGGGGTCGAAAACGTATATGCCCAAAAAAAATTATACGAAAACTACATGCTCTCCACTACTGAACGATCGAAGGGTCGGTCGTCCCCTCCCGCCCCTTAAAAGCTTCGCCCATGCCAGAAATCCCCAAAACACCCCTAGATGTACCCCTAGACAAGACTTCTAACACTAACAACCCTTATTGATACACTCCACCTTCGGGGTGCTTCACATGTTTTTAGTAGAGAAAATCACAAATGCAATAATATTTTTTTGGGTGTGTTATATTCGTATAACTCATGAATATAGCTATTTTCTTGGGTGTATTGTATTTGAATAACTGTGTTAGTGAAAATCTCATTTATAGTTATGATATATGTGGCCCCTAAGTGGTGTTTCTACTTTTGTTTGTGTATGAGGCTTTAATCACATCAATGTATATGTAGATGCATATTTTACCTAACTAGAACTCACGTATCTTATTTCACTCGTGTATCACACTCATTGCTCATTAACATACATAAATGCATTTATGCATGTTGCCCCCGACTCACATTTGCTTATCACCCTTCTACTCACATATAATAAAAAACAGAACTCTCATTCATAGTCTGTTTATCCATTGTCAAAACTTTCTATAACCTATTGTTCAACCCGCTATTGAACTTGTAGCATTTGCCGAAGGCCTGATTCTCAAGGGTAGGGTGTATTTGTTTGTATGTTTATCGAGAAGTTAGCTTTCTACAAATATTAAAACTAGAAGTAGAAGCTGAACATCTTGTGAGTATGTACATACTATTTATAGGCTAAGTAGTTAATACGGTAAAATATCGGATATTGGATATCGGTCAAGGACCGATATCTGAGATATCGGTTATCACGGTAGAATATCGGTGGGATATCGGTAATTTTAATATCATGCTAAATTTATATATATAATAATTTAACACTAACAATTAAGCTTTTGCAACTTGCAGAACACTAACATTTGTAGTAAGTAGGAACTTAGTAAGACTTATAACAACTAACAATTAAGACTTAAAACGCTAATAGCAGCAATAAGGAAAAAGACAGATGGTAGAACTAAGAAGAAAGGTATTGATATCGGGAAAATCGGTGACATATTGGTCAAATCTCGGTCTAATATCGGTCGATATCGCTGATATTATCGGTACCGATATTCTGACCGATATTTATACCAATCTCTCAGCAGGGGACCGCTAACCGTTATATCACTGATAAATCGTTTGATATATCGAGATATTAACTACATAGTAGCTTATGAATTTTGAGTGGCGTTTATACACCTAAATTAGTCCATACTCCATACAGTTTTTCTTTAACACAATTACGTATAAAATGTTGTAAAATTTTCAATTACGGTAATTAATAAACAAAGTAGACAAAACTTAAACCAAAATTCAAATTTACAGGAAAATAATATTACACTCAATCTTAATTGCTTGAATATAAAGTTGATACTACTTATACTTGACTTATGTTACTCTATTAGCGATTTATGATCGTGTTACTACACAACCTTGACTACAAGAAGATCATTTCTATCAACAATTAGATTTATTCTCTGTGTACTCATCTCCATCTTGTAATTGTTAAAAACGTATCATTGCACCTCATGGTTCGTCATGAGAATAATGTCACATGACACAATTCTAGGTCCTAATCTTTTTTCCCACCCATTTTATTATACCACGAGTTTATAGACCCATGTATTACATGGGTTTGAGGATAGAAAATGAAAGACTTTAAAATAATTAGGGAGTTATCAAGTTCTTTGGAAAACAAAATGTGTTTTCCATTTATATAAACTTGAATGAGTATTTTTTTAATAAATATGTTATTGTTGAGGTTGGTTGTGTTTGAAAGACATAACAATTATAAATTTTATATTTCATATTATTTCTTGAATCACACATAATAAATATTAATTTTGATATGAATACATATAACCCTAATATGAACTATACATACAAAATTAAAGAAAATATAACATTACTCATTTTAAAATGATGCATTTACGAAATAAGAATTTTGTTTTTTAATACAAAGGAATTACTATATTTTATTTCAAATTAATATTTTCTTATTTTAAAATGTGTTATCAACGTAGAAGATGAAATGAAATTAGTTTATAATCTAAGATTATATATATTAAACATATATATATATATATATATATATATATGTTTAACATTTGTGTAAACGATAATAACAAATTATAAACATGATGAGGTTTTAAATTTTTGGTTACGTCAATTAGTAATGGGTGTATAAATTTTTGGTTTTCTCATCTTCTTTTTTGATAAATATGTTTTTATTTATTAAAGTAAAGATATTATATTAAAATATAAGTAAGTAGAAAACTAATATTAATTATTAAGAATTAAGACTATTGAAGAGATATAATCATGAATATAAGATTATTTTAATATATATATATATATATATATATATTAAGTTCAATCATTTAATAGTCTTTATATTAGTTACTTATTATTATTATTATTATTATTATTATTATTATTATTTAATATGGTTGAGGTAGCATGATGAATTACCACATGGCATTTTGATGAAATCTTTTAGTATAAAAGAATGTCATGTGGCATTAGGGGTACTCTTTTATTAGTATTAGAAGATTTCTTAGGGGGTCGGGGCGCCCCACGTGATCAACTTTTTCCATGCGTTGAATACGTTATCACCCACCGCCGACAACATTTATAACGCGTGGAGAAGATAACTCGTTGTGGCCATGATGCGTTTTGGAGTTACCGTGATGAAAGTTCCAGTGATCGAGATGATGATTCCGGTTAGTTGTAGACATGATGATGAAAGTTCCGGTGAGTTGCAGAGATGATGATGAAGAACGGTGATGAAGAACGAAGATGATGATGAAGATGAGTTGCATAGATGATCATGAAGATGAGTTGCCGGTGATCGACATGATGATGAAGATGGTGGTGAAAGTTGCCGGTGATCGATGACGGAGAAGATGGCCGGAGAAGATGAGGGTGGTTGACGGAGATGGAGGGTGGTTGCCAGAGATGGAGGGTGGTTGACGGAGATGGAGGGTGGTCGTCGGAGAAGATGATCAGAGATTGTGATGAAGATGGCCGGAGATTGTAACCCATCACTAGTGATGGGCACCATAGTAAAATCCATCACTAGTGATGGAATTTGGCTTGATGACGTGGCGTATGGTGATTGGATGTTGTGAGTGATGGGTGGGTGGTGAGTGATATCACACCCCAACCGATGGCGGAATCATCGGGGCGCGGCACTAAGCGAACCAGATTGTATCACGAGAAATTCCATAACATTATTTCAACGACTATATTTAAACGTCAAAATCCCATACTTTCGACATACAATCCTCAAATAACATTACAGAATATCAGAATTCTCATAACACAATTTCCAGTTTAATAATCTCTAGATTTATTACAAAGCGTTTCTAAAGCATAACCTAAACTAAGCAAAACTACGTCGAAAGCATCCAAGCTAAAATCCTCAACCTGTTACATACGTTAAAATACAAGTCAATACAATTAAGTAAAGGTGAGCATACAGGTTTAAGTAATACTAGCATAATAGAGAAACCGTTAGCGAAATAGTCTAATTACATATCATAATACACCAAAACACATCACACAAAACTAGGCATATTTCTCATGCTAACTTCCGTGAGAAGGCTAGTGCGTCCATCCTAACTAGACCCCGTCGGGTCTTAGCCACACTATAGTATCATACTAGCTAAGGAGGCAAGTTAACTTAAATAAGTCCTAGTCACATGTTTCTAGTATCACGTATTGAGCATATATAATCAGATTATTTGCGTGTGATAAACAATTTGATTTGTGAGGTGATTTTGATAGAGGAACATATGTAACACCCAAAAAGTGCATTAAAGCGAAAACGGGTCAAGTATACTCACAGTCGGTGCGTTTAGAATGAAGAATACTGTTAGGATCTGAGTTTAAATTACTTGTAGTTTTGTTTCAATAAAATGGAAAATGATTGAAAGAAAAGAGATTTGCAGCGGAATAAGATGGAAAACTTTTACTACAAGCAATGGTCGTTTGTTTTCATCATCATCATCATGCTTTCAAGTTGGTAAACTTGCAGGTGATCACAAACTCCCCCTCAGCCTTTGCAATTTCAGTTTGGTAATAAGAAAATGCAGAGAAGATGATATGCGAAAATTGATCTTTTAATAGAAAAGTTTAAACTGTTACAGAAGTTACCTATTTATACTAACTATCTAACCACTAAGCATCTTTGATGACGTCAGGGTTGATAGTATTGTAACTAACTGATAACACTGCTAATACTAACTATCAGTGCTTAGCACTATTACATTGATTTAACTAAGCTAATGACTAAACTCTGATCTCTATCCTCTGAACCTTGTAACTTTGGCAGACCTTTGAAGCTTTGTGAAGGCAGATGATAGGATGAGCAGTCTTTAGGGAAAGCAGTGTATGTACATCAGAGGTTGTAACCTCGGATAGTTTAACCAAAGCTCGGATAGTGTTATTTGGCTTTGTATCATCTGTTCCTTTCATTGGGTTTAATCCCAACAATCTCCCCCTGGAACAGATGATGCCGAAAACACTTTATTCTTGGTCTTTATTCCTCAGAAGGAATTCTCTTATTTGACCTTTGAATTGAAGTTCAAAGTTAAGAGATTCCATGTCATCAGCATCCTTCTCCAGCTCTAAACGTAGTAGTTCTTGTAAGTCTTCTACTGTAAGCTCATAAGCAGCTTCCATGGATAGTTTAGTGGTTGCACCATCAGACTTGAGCAGTGTTAATTCATGGGTGTCTTTGTCGACCTTCCATTTTAGAATTTTTGGGTCTGATGGTTTTCTTGAAGGAGCTTTTATTGCTGAGGTTTGAGCAGGAGCTTTTTGTGATAGATCTTTGGCTAGCTTGGCACTTCTATCATCTGTTGGATAATCAATCATGTTCTGTATGCCTCTTTTGATAAATGTATCCTCAAACTCTTTGCCAGTCTTTTCAGACATACCCTCTTGCCTTTTTCTGTGTAACAGGGCAAGTGTGGAATGGGCAGTTGTTGAGCTGGACTTTTGGAGAGTTGAGCTATGAGGATAGCATCTTCTTTTGAATAGGCAGGCTTAGGAGGCATGGATGGATCCTTTTTCCTCCTCTCTTCCAAACTTTTGTAAGTATCTATCACCCTGACCTCACCCCATCTCATCACTTGGTTCTTTGAACCATAGTGATTTTGAATCAGTTCATTCTTCATTCTTTTCAACTTCAAGTCTCTTTCAGACACATCTTTCTTGTATAAATCCCAGTTGGGAGGAGTTGGCCTTCGAAGAGGATCTTTTGACATTTCTTGTATTCTGTTGATTTATTCTCTTAGCTCAGCCAAGCTCCAATCCCTGAACTGTGGCCTTGTTGCCCTATACTTCTTGTTTTCCATGATGTACTCAATGAGCTCACTTTTGACCAGCTTATCTTCCCTTTCTGAAATCTGGTTGCTCAGGTTCTTGACAAAGTTTTGTAAAATGGTGACTTTGCTCAGTTGAAAGGACATGAAAATCTGTATTTCTCTATCATCTTTACCAGCTGATTCTCTTTTGGCAATATCCTCTGCTTGCTTCCTTTTCAGTTCCAGGTAAGCATCAACATTTGTTGGTCTTGGATAGCCATCAAGGATAGGATTGTTCTTTTGTCAGGGTCATCCTCTGAAAAGAAACTTAGGATCTCTTCCCTGACTGCTGGTAAATCAAGAGGATATAACTTTGATGCTGGAGTAATTTGAAAACTTGATGATGTTGTAATCACTGAAGTGAAGGGCATTGGTGTTGATGATAGTGGAAGAGGTGCAGAGATCTCATCATCATTTATCACTTTTGTGATTTTCCTCCTTTTAAACCTTAGAGTAGGTGATGGTGGTTGTGGGATTTTTGGTGGTGTGGATAATGGTTGAGTTGATGTGGGAAATGTGATCATGGCAGTGGATGGAGTTGCATCTGTTTCAACCTCTGTTGTCTCAACAGATGTTGACACAACAATTGCTGTAACATCTGCTTGTGTGGATATGGGTTGTGGTTTTGAAGATGTGATAGGTTTTTGAGAGGCAGAGGTTTTGATGGTTGGATTGGTTGCAGGCTTAGTTTTAGGAGGTGTGGATGTTGGTTGCCTGGGATTTCTAGCAGGTGTTCTTTTTGATGAAGTACCAACCTCTCTTTTTCTTTTTGCTGATCAATCTTTTTCTCAACCAACACTCTGCTCTCCTCAATCACATTCTTCTTATGACTAGCCCTTGCCTTGGCCACAAGTTCTTCAGTTAAATCTTTCTTCTTTGAACCATCAGGCCTTGGAATGTTCAATGTAGGTCTGGCCTTATCATCATCTATTGTTAGCTTCTTTGGACCCAAAGGTTTCTCCCCCTTTTTGGCTTCATCTATTGTAACAAATATAACCGTTGGAGGTGCATGGCCAGTGGTTGTGAGTAGATGTGCTTTGATGGCTTTAATGTCTGCTACAGTGTCTTGATACCTTGATTCAACCATGTTTCTAACATCATTCATCTGGTGCTTGTGTTGTAAATCCAAATAATGTTGTTGATGTTGAAACAGAGGGTTAAGAGCTTCTTTGAGATCAGCAGTGGATAGAACAGAGGGTTGACTTTTGGTAGCTATCATCTGCTTCAGTAAACTTTTGATTTCATCAACAGAACTTTCTATCATTGTCACTCTCTCCGTCAAATCCTGATATTTTAGCTCATCACCTAATTTAATAGGATCATCTGAACTCCTACCAGTGGTGGTAGTTATATTTATGTCATCATGAGCAGTGGTTTTAGGACCAGCTTCAAACATAGATGCCCCTTTGTCTTGGTACTAGGGACTTCCCACAACAGAGATAACAGTTGTTGCCTCAACAGTGGTTGCCTTCAACCAAGTCTTAGTAATGAAACCACTGTCCAACTGAGAACTTGGGAGTTCAGCAATTGTAGTGGCTGCTTGTGTTGAACTATCACCAAGGGTTACATGTAACCCAAGGGATGAAGCCTCTTCATTTGCTGATGGGCTAGCAATGAATAAAGAATCAGACCCAGCCTCTTGATGAAGTATATTCTCAGGAGTAGGTTGTTGAGAAGTGCTGTTTGTGTCTGAACTAATTCAATTGCATTCAGTAATGGTACAATTGTGGGTGGAAGTGAAGTCATTGGTGAAGGTGGTTGTGTAGAAAGCGACATTGTCCTATGAGAGGGGCTATGGAAGATAGAGCCAAGTGGATCTAGAGCTTCATAATTTGGTGTCCCTGTGTCTACAACCTTTTCCTTTTGTGAGGAAGAAGGAGGAGTTTCAACGCCGGTAGGAGATCTTTGAACCATCTGCTGTGATGAAGTAGCAACAGTGGTTTGTGACTTTGGTGCTGTCACTGGGTTAACCTATGGGATCTCATCTTCCAGAGGACCCTTTTTGGGTTTGGTGGGATTTTTGGAAATTGTTTGGTTTTCTTTTGGAGATCTTTGGTGTGGGCTTCAGAGCAGCGTTTGTGGTGCCCTGTTCACCAAGAGCAGTGGGCTCAGTAGCAAGAGGTTGAGTTTGAACATTTTGTCCAGGTAAAACTTTCTCAACCTCCTCTACTTGTGTTTTCACAACTTTATCTTGGTTTGTTATTCTGGTGAAAGTTTCATGATTAAGGCGGCCTGGGTTAATCACAGTGCCTTGTTTACTTTCAGGACCTTTAATTTGATCCTGTAAGTAAACACTCAGGAAACGTGGATGCATCAAAAAGGCTTTTCTTTTTTCAATATTTTTAAAATTATTCACAAGATCAGTGAACAATATCTGGGAGTAGTTGAAATCTGTGTCAATTAAAATTGCATACCCCAGATATTGCATGTTCAATGGAATTTCATTGAAAGTAGTGGTTTTTGCTGAGAGACAAGTAAGAATTGTGTGAAAGAAAAATCTCATCTCAGCCGGAATGTTAGGTTTAAAAATTGTCATACCTTTCATCTGGCCTTCATAACCTCTTTCCAAAAACTCTGCTTGGATCTCATTTTGAGGAAATGACACAGGGTGTTGTATGCCATTTAACTTGAAAACTTGAGAGATCGATTGGGGGCTAATTTGCATCAACACTCCCCCTACTCTGGAGATTATTGCGTAAGGAACACCAGCAGCAGTTGAGTGAACCTTAGCATTTTTCCAAAAATCACGAAGAACATCAGTGTAGATTGGGGCTTTAACTTCTAACATGTGCTTGAATTATCATTGGATGATAACGAGTATTGGCGTAGGTTTCTTCAAGAATGGCGATATAATTATGTGGAGTTCTGATTATGAGAGTGAAAGGTGGAAGTTCTTGTGTGGATTTCTTCAAAGATTTTGATTTGGGAGCCATGGTGTTAGAGAGAAAAAACTGTTTTGAGATTTTTTGGAATCGACACAGTTTAGGGTAAACACTGATAAAGGATAAAACATGGGTTTTATAGGGTTTTGAAAAAGTGAACGTGATGTGGCATCTGTTGCAAGATCTGATGGCTAACATCTGGCCACGTGTAACCTCTGATGAGAAAAGTAACCGTTGAGGTGGCAAACCACTGTTTTAAGACAGAGGATGGAACAATACTGATTTTTAATACTATCAGAGGATAGCTATCAGTGGTTTGAGAAAGTGGTAAAAATGGAAGTCAGAGGATACACTTTAACATGGATGTGATTTTGAAGCGTATCAGAGGTTTTGAGCAATCAGATGTTATGATCAGACTTTTAAAGATTTATTGAAAAATTCAATTTTAACTAATTTTAAGGATGAGTTTTTGATTTTCTGAAAACATTTTGATGCTATGTACGTATGAATTTACAAGAAACCTTGTTTTTAATCCATGTTTAGCATTCCAATTCTTGAGATCAATTTTTCAAAGGTATGCCTTGGTTAAAACATCTGCACATTGATCTGAGGTATGGACATGATGCAAAGAAATCAAACCTTTTTCATAGCAATCTCTGACAAAGTGATGTCTGATGTCAATGTGCTTTGTAGTTGAGTGAGAAACTGGATTTTTAATGATGTTTTCAGCAGCTTCACTGTCCAATTTGAGTGGAGTCTTTAGTGCAGTTACACCAAAAGCCAGCAGCTGGTTTTGGAGCCACAAGAGTTGAGCAGTGCAGCTAGCAGCAGCAATATACTCTGCCTCAGCAGTGGATGTTGAAACTGCAACCTGCTTTTTTGCTTTGCCAAGACACAAGACAATCACCTAGGAATTGACATCCTCCTGCTGTGGACTTCCTTGTAGTTTTGCACCCAGCAAAGTTACTGTCTGAAAAACCTGAAAGCTCAATATTCCCATTAGCTCGATACCAGATACCAAGTGTGGGAGCACCTTTTATGTATCTGAATATCCTTTTGACAGCAATAAGACCAGACTTTCTAGGTAATGCCTATGATCTGGCACAAACACATGTTGCGAACATGATGTCTGGCCTTGAAGCAGTTAGGTACAATAAGGACTCAATCATGCTTCTGTAAAGAGTTTAACCAACAAGGTCATCTTTACCATCAATGGTGACTAGCTTGGTGGTTGCCATGGGTGTGCTACGTGGTTTACAATCATCCATATCAAACTTTTTAAGCAGTTCTTTCACATACTTGTTTTGATGGATAAATGTACCATTGTGCAATAATTTAACTTGGAGACCAAGAAAACATTGAAGCTCACCCATTGCACTCATCTCAAACTCTGCTGCCATGAGTTTTCGAAACTCTTCACACATAGTAGTGCTTGTGGATCCAAAAATGATGTCATCCACATAAATTTGGACAAGCATCAAATCTTTTCCTTTCCATTTTAAAAACATGGTTTTATCTATTTTGCCTCTAGTAAACCCTATGGATAAGAGAAAAGTGGATAGAGTTTCATACCAGGCTCTTGGTGCTTGTTTCAAGCCATACAATGCTTTGTTGAGCTTGTAGACATGATCAGGATGGAATGCATCTTCAAAACCTGGAGGTTGACAAACATACACCTCTTCTTTGATTTTTCTATACAAAATGCACTCTTTATGTCCATTTGAAACACCTTTATGTTGTGGTTAGCAGCAAAAGCTAAGAACAGGCGAATAGCTTCAACCCTTGCTACAGGAGCAAAAGTCTCATCATAGTCTATACCTTCTTCCTGTCTTTGGCCTTGAACCACGAGCCTTGCTGTGTTTTTGACAACAATACCCCTTTCATCAGTTTTGTTTTTGAAGACCCACTTTGTGCCGATTGGACTTACATATTTTGGTAGTGGCACAAACTCCCAAACTTGTTGTCTTTTGAACTGAAGGAGTTCTTCTTGCATGGCTTCTACCCAGCTGTTGTCTTTCAGTGCCTCTTGGTACTTGACTGGCTGTGTGAGTGATAGAAAACCAGCAAAGAGACAAATATTTTGGGATTGGCTCCGTGTGAGTACCCCAGATTTGATGTTGCCAATAACTTGATCTGCTGGATGGCTTTTGAGATAAATCAAATCACCTTGGTATGGAACAATAACATATTGAGGTGATGGCTGCAAATGTGTATCATCTGAGCTAACCTCTGCTGGTGAATTTGAAGTATCAGCCACTGATGTGAATGGAGATGGTGGTATTGGGGGTATAGAGGTAACATTCTGATGATTTTGGTGCCCAAATGTAGGACTTTTATCAACTGATGTTTGATTTTGTGAACTGACAGAGGTTTGAGGATCAACCACTGTTGACCCAGAAGTGGCAGAGTTTACGCAAGAGCTTGTAGCACCTGATCCTCTGTTGGAAGAAAAGACTTTTGTTTGTGGAAGCGCACAGTCATATCCTTGATCTTAATCTTCTTCAGATGGTTGTGGTGTACCTGCATTGTCTAGCTTGATAGAAACATCAGCACATGTGAATTAATCTAAATCAAAAAGCTCTGCAGGATTTGCTGGAATTTTCAATGATGAAAGCTCATTGAACTTTACATTCAAAGTTTCTTCAACACACTTGGTCCTAGAGTTAAAAACTCTGTAGGCTTTAGCAGTGGTTGAGTATCCCAGAAAATAACCACAATCAATTTTGGCCACAAATTTAGATATGGAATCTTTTAAGTTCAAAATGAAACATGGATAGCCAAAAACTTTAAAATATGAAATAAGAGGTTTGATTTTGTACAAAATCTCGTAGGTAGTCTTTTGATGCCTGGGGTTAATCAAAACTCTGTTTTGGATATAGCAAGCAGTGTTTACAGCCTCTGCCCAGAAAGACAAGGGTAAACCAGAATCTGCTAGCATAGTTGATTCAATTAATGTTCTATTTTTCCTTTCAACCACCCCATTTTGTTCTGGAGTTCTTGGAATGCTATATTGTCTAACAATTCCTTTTGACTCACAAAAAACATCCAACTCCCTATTTTTAAACTCTGTTCCATTGTCACTCCTAAATGGAAGATCAAATTGCTTTTCTACTTGTTTAACAAAGTTATGCAAAATGCCTGCAGTTTCATCCTTAGAGTGAAGAAAGAAGGTCCATGTAAACCTAGAGAAATCATCAACTATCACTAGGCAATACCTTTTATGTTTTAAGCTCATGATTTGCACTGGGCCAAACAAGTCCATGTGAAGCAGTTGTAAACATTGGCTTGTTTTGGACTCTTCAATTGATTTGAAGGAACTTTTATGTTGTTTTCCTTTTAAGCAGGAAACACAATGTTCTTCACAAGAAAATTGCTTGTGAGGCAAACCTCTTACAAGACTTTGTTTTGAGAGTGTGGTGATATTTTTAAGATTTGTGTGTCCAAGTCTTCTATGCCATAACTTAGTCTCTTTGCTAGAAGCAACTGAGAATAAGCATGTTCCAGACATAGGATTATCTTTTAGCATATCTACCACATACACATTCCCACTTCTGTGTGCAGTCAGTTGTGCTTTGCTCTTAGCAATGATTTGATCAATCTTTTTAACAACCTCTGGTCCCATAATTTGACAAGTTTTCTTAGTGAAGAAGGATTCACTCATTTGTGAGACACTCAGCAGGTTAAATTTCAGATTGTCAATTAAATTCACATTTTCAAACTTGAGTTTACCCGCCAGAACCGACCCAGACCCTAAAATCTTTCCCTTTGAGTTATTACCAAAATATATATCACTCCCCCCATGAGCCATGAAGTCCTTGAGAAGGGCTCTACATCCTGTCATGTGCCTAGAACCTCCACTATCTACATACCATAAGCTATCAAGTCAAGTAGAGGGTCCCTGCACATCAAGTAAATAGATCAGTTAAGATTGGTCTCCAAAGCCAAAATGGCTTTGGATGGGGTCACAGATGGTCCAGTCTCAAGTCTAGGACAATGGTCAGTGGTTTTGAAATTTTCTTGTAGCATCTACTCTTGACCATTTCCTATCAAATGATTGTATCCATAAGGGTGCCTGTTTACTCTTTGCTTTGAAGGTTTTTTGTAACCTTCATAAGCATGAGGAACCTTTTTATAAGCAGGTTGGCCATACCCTCTTGGAAATAAGTTTGATGGTGGAACATCTGTCACTTGCACCTCTCTTTGAACAGAGGTTTTGTTTAAAGCTTTTGTAACAGATGTTTCAATTTGTTCAAAACTCTGCTTAGATTGATTTCCAGCAGAACTTGAACTTTCTCTTTCTAGTGCTTTTGCCTTGATCTCTTTTACCTTTTGTTCATAGTTTTTGAGATAGGCACACTGTTGAGTTGAGTGATTTGTTTTGTTGTAGATGATGCATTTTGAAGAGTTTTTGATAACACAAGTTTTGTTAATGTCATAGGCTTTTAAAAGAAAACAATCTGCAGCCACATGATTTCTTTTTCACAAAATTCAAAAAAAAGGTTTTTAATCTTTACTCTTCTTTTCCTATCAGACTTTTTATCAACAGTGGTTGTAATCTCTGCTGGCACATCTTTGACAGGAATCACCAGTGCTTTTGGGGCTTTAGTACCATCAGAGGTTGTGAAGTCCATTGGCTAAGTTTTCTAAGATATCACATTCATCTGACCAGGTTGGTTTAAACTGATATTTTTCAATTTCTTTATCTTTTGTTGAAACCTCTGGTTTTTCCAAAACAATTTTGTTTCCAGCTTTATCTGTGATTTTATCTCTTCACCAGCCAAATTTTTGGGGACTACTTCAACCAACTCAGAATCAATTTTAGCAGCATTTTTCTCAATTTGGTCATAGGTTCTAAAACCTACACCAAACTTAATGTTGCTCTTGATCTGAGCATCAAGCATAATCTCGTAACCTTTACAGGATTCAACCCATTTTTCACAAGTGATTTGGGTTTCTTCTAACTCCTTTTTACAAACTTGGTATTTTTCTACCATAGTTTGGAGTTGGTCCTTGGTTATGCTTGATTCATGTCTCAGGCTACTCATTTCAGAATCTTTTTCACTTAACTTTGATTTTAACTCTTTAATCAGTTTTTCAAAATTAAGTTCATCTTCTAAAATTTTGTTTCTCAGGTTTTCATTCACCTTCTTGATGTTTGCAAAAGCAATGATGCATTTGTCAGAACATAGATCTTTAAGGATCTGAGGTGATACCTTTGTAGCAGCCATGAGAGCACAATCACACTCATCTTCACAGACATCAACATTCCATGGGTCAGTAGGAGAGTTCCTTTCCTTATCAGCAGCATTTTCTTTTTCTTCACTTGAAACCACTGTTTCATCACAAACTTGAACTTCATCAGTTTTTGACACTATCTCCACAGATTCAACACCTTCAGCAATTGTCTCTAAGGCCATCAAACAAAATTTTTATTCAACATCATTTTTGGCCATTAAAGCAAAGTTTTAATCAGTCAAATCCTCAGGCAAGCTACTCAAGTCAACATAACTTTGTGTGAAAAAGCTTTGTTGACCAACCTCTGCTGGACTAGCAGTTGTTTGAGCAGGTTGTGTAACAATGGGTGCTTGTTGAACAAGCACTTGAGGATGTGATGATGCCTGAACATATTGAATTTGTGGAGCAGTGGATTGAACATAATGCACTGGAACAGTGGTAGCAGGATGTGCAAAGTGGGCAGTGTTTTGAACATGTTGAGCAGGGGCATATTGGGAATAATGAGCAGTGTATTGTGTGTGCTGAGGTCTAGGGCCAGGATGAGTCACTATTGGTCCAGAACTTTGAGACATGCATTCTCTGGCAAAGTGCCCTAGCCTATTACACTTATAACACTTGACTTTTGATTTATCCAGCCCAACCTTCAACCCCCCATGCAAACATGGGAATTTTCTACCAGTTCTCTTATAGCATTTACTAGCCCTAATACTCAATAGGGCCAGTTGGTACAAAATATCCATTTCCTCAAGATCAGAAGGTTCAATGTGTTGTAAATCATTCAGCTCAAAGGATAGATTGTCAGAGGTTTGGCTTTCCCCACTTGCAGTGAAAGCATAGTTGGGTGCATATGTTTCAGATCCAAAGTTTCCACCAGATGTAATATCTATATAGTGATCATAGCTTTGGTCCTTACTGCTGCCAGGTCCCTCTTCTTGGCCAAAACGAGCTGTATTACCCTATGAGTAATCATAAGTCATTTTGCCAGAATCTTGCAACTTCTTTTTCTGGTTTAACTCTCTCTCATAAGTGAGAAGTATCCCATGAAGTTGTGTCAGCGACATTTCTTTAAACCCAATAGATTTTCTCGTTATATAAGCTACAGTCTCCCACTTATCTGGTAACGATCTAAGGAAACGACTATTGACAGTCGAATTAGGAAAAACCACGTTAACCAGTCTAAGTTCACTGATTAGACAGCTGTAACGTTCGAATTGTTGTATTAGAGACTCCCCTTTCAAGTGACAAAACGTTTCATACTGCTGATTTAGAACTTCTCTGTTACTTTCAATCACTTCCTCAGTCCCACCGAATTGCTCTTTCAGTGCATCCCATAACTCCTTTGCACTATTGCAATGGAGTAGACTAGCATAAATTTCATTGGGTAAGGCAGAAGCAACTATGCTAAATGCCTTAGCATCCAATTCAATTTTCCGGAAATCCTGCTCCGAAAAGTTTTCAGGATTTTTTGGCACTTGTTTAGTTGGATCCTCTGTGCTTGGAACCATTGGAACGTGTGGTCCATAAGCAACAGATTTCCAGCAACCGGTGTTTTGCTGAGCAAGGATGTGACCCATCCGTCGTTGCCAAATGAAATATTCATTTCTTTTGAGCATCGGCGGTTTGAACAAGGATCCAGAATTGGCATCCTGTGTGTTTTGAGACATTTTCAGTTGATTTTTCACAGATTTTGTTTTAAAAACTTTGAACGTAATAAAACTCTGAATATCAAGCTAAAACAACCAAACTGATTAGCAAGAGAGCTGATCTGTTCGAACCAAATCGATTGTTAGATCGAATTTGATGAATCAGGCTCTGATACCAATTTTTAGGATCTGAGTTTAAATTACTTGTAGTTTTGTTTCAATAAAATGGAAAATGATTGAATGAAAAGAGATTTGCAGCGGAATAAGATGGAAAACTTTTACTACAAGCAATGGTCGTTTGTTTTCATCATCTTCATGCTTTTAAGTTGGTAAACTTGCATGTGATTCACAAACTCCCCCTCGGCCTTTGCAATTTCAGTTTGGTAATAAGAAAATGCAGAGAAGATGATATACGAAAATTGATCTTTTGATAGACAAGTTTAAACTGTTACAGAAGTTACCTATTTATATTAACTATCTAACCACTAAGCATCTTTGATGACGTCAGGGTTGATAGTGACAGGAAACCAATTGTAACTAACTGAGAACACTGCTAATACTAACTATCAATGCTTAGCACTGTTACATTGATTTAACTAAGCTAATGACTAAACTCTGATCTCTATCCTCTGACCCTTGTAACTTAGTCAAGCGAACTTGACTAGAGTGCTGCACAAAATCAGTTAAATCTCGAGCGAACTTGATGTTTTTGGGTCCAAAATCTTGCGTTTTCGCGTCGTTTGCTGAGGAAATCGAGTGCCCATCCCTCCAACCTTAAGCCACTGAGTAAAACTTAGGCTAGAGAGGTCTTTTGGAGTGAGTTTAGCCATTTTACAGAAACTCGGGCTAATCCGGGCGAACTTGAAGTTTCGTACGGGTTAGTCCAGCTTGTGTAAAGTGACGGTTTCCTCCTTGTGTTTCCGGATCTGAGATTCTTGCTTGACAACGCCTCGTTCCACTCAAAAGTGAACGAAACATACATCATTAGTCCGAATATTGTGTAAAAATCAAGGATTTAAAAGATTTTGCTCAGATCTAGTGTAGATCTGAGTGAAAAACAAAAGTTTTGTAGAAAAATATGAAGATTTTCGTAAACAGAAGAGATTTGAAGAAAACGAAGGCAATGCCTTGTGCAAAATCACTGTAAACCGATGTAAAACGTTGGGGAACATCATTGCAGTTGAAATCGGGTTGATTCTTACTTAGAAAACAAAGGGTTTCGGGTATGGAGAGCTCTGGGCGAACTTGCAACAAGTTCAAATGAGAGAATGGAGCTGAGTATTTATAGGTGAAGGCAAAAAGTGAGCTGGTAGGAGTCAAGTTCGGCCGAACTTGTATGAAATCATGCGAGTTCGCGTGAACTTGTGAGATTCTGAAGGAATTGAGTCAAGTTCGCCGAACTTGCTGAATCCTTAAAGATTCAGGGCAAGTTCGAGCGAACTTAAGGGAAGAAGGGGAAGTCTAAGTTGGCCAGTCAAGTTCGGCCGAACTTGGCTTCACCCAAGTTCGAGCGAACTTGGCCCAAAACTCAGGTTTTCCTCTTTTTTCGTTCGTTTATCGATTGTTCAACGATGTAATTGATTTATAAGGTAATGTTAAGCGATTAAGCGATGCGTTAGCGTTATAATTTGATATAATAGTGTGATTTGGGATTCGAGTGTGCGAGAGCGATGCGATAGCGATTGTAATCATAACATAAACAAACATAACACATAAATAACATAAAACCACATAATTAACTGCGTTTTGCGATGCGATGAGTTAAGCGATGCGATAGCGTAAGTGTTCAAATAACACACTCGGCTATTAAAGTAACATAGTTACTTTGTGATTGCGATTAGATTAGTGATGCGTTTAATAAGCGACTAGATGTGATATATCTGTAACAAACATATTTTAATTAACACAAACTTTTTCATAACCGAATCTCTTGGGTGGATACAATGGAAATAAAAGAAAAAAGATAACAACGAAAATCGGAGTTGTTACAGTCTCCCCTACTTTAGGATATTTCGTCCTGAAATTTAAGTAGTGGCCGTAACAAAGAGGCGCGGGTACTTGGCCTTCATGTCACTTTCCAATTCCCAAGTGAACTCGGCACCACGTTTGCCTTCCCACCGGACCTTCACGATAGGGATGCGAGAGCGCCGTAGTTTCTTGGTTTCTCAGTCAATGATCTCGACAGGCTTTTCCATGAAATGGAGAGTCTCGTTGATTTGTAGATCTTCGATAGGTACATGGAGATTCTCTTCGGCTAGGCATTTCTTGAGGTTAGACACGTGGAAAGTCGGGTGGACGTTGTTGAGTTCCTCTGGTAATTCGAGATGATAGGCCACTTTGCCGATCCTTTCCAGAATCTTAAAGGGTCCTACATATCAAGGCGCTAGCCTTCCTTTCTTTCCGAAGCGGACTACTCCCTTCCAAGGTGCAACCTTTAGGAGAACGTGATCACCCACTTCGAACTGTAGGGGCTTGCGACGTTTATCGGCGTAACTCTTTTGACGACTCCGAGCTTTCAAGAGATTGTCTCTGATTTGAAGGATATTGTCCGTTGTTTCTTGAATTATCTCGGGACCGGTGATTTGTGCTTCTCCGATCTCGTGCCATGCAATAGGCGATCGGCATTTCCTTCCATACAGTGCCTCAAAAGGAGCCATTTGAATGCTGGTATGATAACTATTATTGTACGAGAATTCGATTAAAGGTAAATGTGTATCCCAGTTACCACCAAAATCTATGATACACGCACTAAGCATGTCTTCGAGGGTGCAGATCGTGCGCTCAGTCTGACCGTCGGTTTGAGGGTGAAAAGCGGTACTGAGATTGAGAGTAGTACCGAGAGCGGATTGAAAAGTCTCCCAGAGACGCGAGGTAAAGCGACCGTTGCGGTCAGAGATGATATCATGTGGTGTCCTGTGTCGACAAATGACTTCGTCGGTATAGATCCGGGCCAACCGTTCGACCTTAAAGTCTTCTCGTAGTAAGTCGATTAACAATAACCCAAATGCTATCGTGACCAGAGGAAGTGCGAGGGAGTTTCGTGATAAAGTCCATGGCTATACTTTCCCATTTCCACATCGGGATTTCGGGTTGTTCGAGCAAGCCAGAGGGCCTTTGATGTTCGGCTTTAACTTTCGAACAAGTTAAGCACTTCGAGACATACACGACGATATCCTTTTTCATGCCCGGCCACCAGTACTTAGGACGAAGTTCCTGGTACATCTTGTCGGCTCCGGGGTGAATGGAATATCAAGATTTATGAGCTTCGGTCATTAGCAATTCACGAAGATTGTCACGGCTAGGAATCCTAATGCGATCGAGATAGTAATAAATAGCATTTGGTTTTACAATGAGCTGAGTTTCGGCACCACATTTCATTTCTTCCTCCGAAGTATTCTCGTTAAAGCATGCGAATTGGGCGGAGCGAATAAGAATTTCAAGATCATTCAAAGCTTGAGAGTCACGAACACTATATACATAGCTTCGTCGACTGAGAGCATCGGCGACGACGTTTGCTTTGCTGGGATGGTAGCGTATCTCACAATCATAATCGTTGAGTAGTTCAACCCATCGGCGTTGGCGCATATTCAGTTCCTTTTGATTAAAGATATGTTGCAAGCTCTTATAGTCGGTGAAGACCGTACACTTGGTACCGTAAAGGTAATGTCGCCATATCTTCAATGCAAAAACAACTGCACCGAGTTCGAGATCGTGGGTTGTGTAATTCTTCTCGTGGATTTTGAGTTGTCGAGATGCATACGCGATAACCTTGTCTCGTTGCATAAGAACACAACCAAGGCCAAGATTAGAGGCATCCCAATAAACAACGAAATCGTCGTTTCCGTCGGTAAGGAAGTACAGGAGCGTTTCATAGCATACGCTTGAGCGTTTGGAAAGCTTCCTCTTGCTTGGAATCCTAAACAAAAGGTTATCTTTATGAGTTAAAGCAGTAAGCGGAACGACGATTTTTGAGAAGTCGGCGATGAATCGACGGTAGTAACCGCCAATCCAAGAAATGAACGGATTTCGGAAGCATTCTTTGGTGTAATCCAACTCTTAACAGCTTCAATCTTTGTAGGGTCGGCGTGAATTCCTTGTCTATTAACGATGTGGCCGAGAAATTGGACTTCTTCGAGCCAGAATTCACATTTAGAGAACTTAGCATAAAGGCGATTACCTTGAAGAAGTTCGAGGACTAAACAGAGATGGCGCGCGTGTTCGTCTCTCGACTTCGAATAGATAAGGATATCATCAATGAAAACAATGACGAAACGATCTAAGAAAGTTTTACACACACGGTTCATCAAATCCATGAATTCCGTGGGTGCATTGGTAAGACCAAAAGGCATGACCACGAATTCGAAATGGCCATAGCGAGTATGAAAGGCGGTTTTCAGAATATCTTCTTCCAACACACGTAACTGATGATAGCCGGAACGTAAATCGATCTTAGAAAAAGAAGTAGCACCTTGAAGCTGATCAAATAAGTCGTCGATTCGAGGAAGAGGGTAGCGCTTCTTTATTGTAAGCTTCTTAAGTTCACGATAATTGATGCACATTCGGAACGTCCCATCTTTCTTTTTCACAAAAAGAACAGGTGCGCCCCATGGCGAAGTGCTCGGGCGTATGAAACCTTTATCAAGAAGCTCCTGAAGTTGGCTCGATAGCTCGCGCATTTCGGATGGTGCGAGGCGATAAGGAGCTTTAGCAACGGGAGTAGCACCGGGAACTAAATAAATTCGGAATTCAACATCGTGAGTAGTGGTAAATCGGGTAAATCGTCGGGAAAGACCTTGGGAAATTCACGAACGACAGGAACGTCTTTAAAAGTCTTCTTTTCTTTCTCCGGGTTCATGATATGGGCTAGAAAAGCAAGACATTGCTTTCGCAAACATTTGTGTGCTCGTTTACATGACAAAAGCATCAACTTCCTTGAGGGAGTTTCATCGTAGACATGGAGTTGATCACCGTTCGAGAGAGGGAAGCGAATCATTTTATCGAAGCAAACAACTTCAACATGATTTTCAGGAAGAAAATCCATACCTACTATGATGTCGAAACTACCTAACTGCATAGGTATGAGATTGATCGAGAAGACGTGGTTGTTGAGATCGAGAGAACAACCACGTAGGACGGAGTTAACGGTAACGGTTCTTCCGGTGGCGACTTCAACATCGAAGGTCTTTGGGAGTTTAGCGCGCTTACATTAAAACCTTTTCGAATTCTAACGATACAAAACAATTATCGGCACCAGTATCAAATAAACATGAAGCATAAATACCATTGACAAAGAACGTACCATTGACAACATTGTTGTCGTTCTGGGCCTGGCGATGGTTGAGGCTAAAGGCTCGTCCACGTGCAGCCTGTTGTTGCTACTGAGGCTGTGGTGGCTGTGGCTGCTGCTGCTGCTCCTGCTTCACAGGTTTGATTGGGCAGACGTTGCTGAAATGATTCGGATCACCGCACTTGTAACAGGCACGTGCCCTTGGGGCTGGCTGCTGATTGGCCTGAAGAGGACCTGGTAAAGCTGGTGCTGCTGGAGCTGGTTGACGAGGACCTGAATAATAACTGACAGTAAAGTGGTCGTAGATATTGCAGTTGGTACAGAAGCGACAGTTGCCTCCAACTGCATGATGATAGGTGCACTTTGAGCACAGAGGGTGCGGGCCAGTATACGCACGCTTTGCCGACGGTGCGTTTGGTGCTGCAGACTGGAGTCGCTGAGGGTTTTGCGGAGCAGCAAGAGCAAAGTTCTTGCTCGGGTTTTCCCTTTTGTGACCTCAGCAACTGTTCTTCGATTCTCGGGGCTGATCGGTAGGAGCTGCTGATTCGGTGATGGCCTGATTCGCGAGCTTGGTGTTCTTAAAATAACCAGACTGAACCTGTTTGTCATTGATCTCTGCGGCTAGGTGGTAGGTCTCCTTGATAGTAGTAGTGCGTGCTGCTTGAACAAAATCAGCGACGCAATCGGGCAGAGCGTTGATATACTTCTTGATTGCTTTCTCGGTCGTATCCACTTGACCGGGAAAAATGATGGTCAGCTGTTTGAATCGAGCCGTTAAACCAGCATTGTCGGGACCATCTTGCTTGATTCCCCAAAACTCGTTTTCCAACTTCTGGATTTCATGAGGTGGACAGAACTCTTTGATCATTATCTCCTTAAGTTCTTCCCATGTGAGTCCGTAGGCTTCATCGTTTCCCCTCCTGTTATGCTCTGCAGTCCACCAATCGAGAGCCCTGGATTGGAAGACGCCGGTGGCATTGATAGTGCGAAGGGGTTCGGGCCACCCACTCTGACGGAATGTGACCTCAATAGCATCAAACCAGTGGAACATGGCACTTGGTCCTTCGGTGCCTGAGAAAGTGAGGGGGGTCCACAAGCCTTGAACTGTTTGAAACTGAAGGATGTCTTGGGTGCGTCGGCTTTGGAATCCACCAATGAATTGCTACTAGCAGCATGAATTTTGCTGACGATTTACGGGATTACCTTGGCCATTTCCTTGGCCGTTAGTGATGTGATGCGCTTGTCAGCTTGGCTGCGCTGGTGGTTCCTTCTGGTGTGCGATCCCATTGAAGACATCTACATTGAAGGATTTGATTGGATGAGATTCGATTATAACAGGTTTATGTTTAAAATATTTATTATTAATATTCATACAAGGCACATAAACACATAGGCAAGTAAACACGTAAGCAAGTAGACACGTAGGCACATAAGCACTTAGCACATAAGCACATAGTTCACGTAAGTCACGTAAGCACATACTTTGCAAGTATTCATCTTCTTATAAGTAAAGCGTAGCGCGTTCGAGATGCGATATATAAGCGAGATATAAGCGATATATAAGCGAGATATAAGTGATATATAAGCGAGAGATAAGCGAGATATAAGCGAGTAATACCGCGTATGAGGCACGCATGTCCTCATAGGCGTTAGCGAGTTAAGCGATTAGTTTGGTTGGTGTATTAATTAGCGTTTTAGATTACGGGAGCTGTGCGAGTCGTGCATGCGTTTATGGAGCGTAAAGCGATAAATCGAGTAATCGATAAAACAAGAAATCAATAAAGCGAGAAATCGAATTAAGCGAAAATTCTCAAAATTTAAACATATAAATAATAATAAACTCGATGATGCGTTAAATCGACGATAATAGGCTTAAATCAATTGGGAGCGTCCTGGGTTTTGAGACTTTGACTACCCAAAGTGATTCGAAAATTCTATGAGTTCGGACACACGATTTGGCCTAATAGACTAACGCTCTCGCCGTATAATGGTTAACGACATTCATCCTTCCAGTTACGTCATGTTCCGAGTCATTGAAATAATCGAGACTTTGGTGGGATTGAAAATCGAGAAGCGGAATTAGTTATTAAGACGCGGGTTTCACCCCTAACTTAACAACATCACTCCTAGTTGTGGATTTGTTCACCGATCAAATCAGGAGTTCCACAAGATAGAAATGGAGATTCTCGTCGAGGTTTGGATATCACTCCTAACTTAACAAAGATATCTCGTGCGAGAGGATGCGCGAAGTGAATGATCTCATCGAGAGTTCTCGGTTTTCACACATATTCTCGAATTGATCACTTGTTTTGTGTGATACGGGCGTTTCCAAGCGTGTATACTGTGTTAGCCTTAGGAAAGGCACATTTAAGCATTTATGGCAAGTAGTTTAAGCATTTAAGTCAAAGATCGGTCAAATTGGGTACTTAGACTGTAGACTAGGTCGAACATGGCAATTCTACCTAATTCCATACGGTTATGGCTCTGATACCAATCTGTCACACCCCAACCGATGGCGGGAATCATCGGGGCGCGGCACTAAGCGAACCAGATTGTATCACGAGAAATTCCACAACATTATTTCAACGACTATATTTAAACGTCAAAATCCCATACTTTCGACATACAATCCTCAAATAACATTACAGAATATCAGAATTCTCATAACACAATTTCCAGTTTAATAATCTCTAGATTTATTAAAAAGCGTTTCTAAAGCATAACCTAAACTAAGCAAAACTACGTCCAAAGCATCCAAGCTAAAATCCTCAACCTGTTACATACGTTAAAATACAAGTCAATACAATTAAGTAAAGATGAGCATATAGGTTTAAGTAATACTAGCATAATAGACAAACCGTTCGCGAAATAGTCTAATTACATATCATGATACACCAAAATACATCACACAAAACTAGGCATATTTCTCATGCTAACTTCCGTGAGAAGGCTAGTGCGTCCATCCTAACTAGACCCAGTCGGGTGTTAGCCACACTATAGTACCATACTAGCTAAGGAGGCAAGTTAACGAAAATAAGTCCTAGTCACATGTTTCTAGTATCACGTATTGAGCATATATAATCAGATTATTCGCGTGTGATAAACAGTTTGATTTGTGAGGTGATTTTGATAGAGGAACATATGTAACACCCAAAAAGTGCATTAACGCGAAAACGGGTCTACTCACATTTGGTGTGTTTAGAATGAAGAACACAACTGTTGGTAGACGAAGAAGAGCGCCGGATCAGCCTACATACGCGAACGGAAGTGCATCAATCTCCGAAAAGCTGAAATGGTGAAGTTGGGTTTGGACAGGAGGCAAGTTCGGCCGAACTTGTATGTAAACATGCAAGTTCGAGCGAACTTGTGTTGGTTTGCTGGGATCTGAGTCAAGTTCGGGCAAACTTGTAAGTTCCACAAGGAAACTTGACAAGTTCGGACGAACTTGTGGGAATTTGCCAAATGGAATGACAAGTTCGGCCGAACTTGGGGGGGGGGATTCCTGCAGAAGTTTGGACAATTATACTCAAGTTCGGCCGAACTTGGCCCTCAGATGGCAAGTTCGAGCGAACTTGATTAGAGTGCTGCACAAAATCAGTTAAATCTCGAGCGAACTTGATGTTTTCGGGTCCAAAATCTTGCGTTTTCGCGTCGTTTGCTGAGGAAATTGAGTGCCCATCCCTCCAACCTTAAGCCACTGAGTAAAACTTAGGCTGGAGAGGTCTTTTGGAGCGATTTTAGCCAATTTATAGAAACTCGGGCTAATCCGGGCGAACTTGAAGGTTCGTACGGGTTAGTCCAGCTTGTGTAAACTGACGGTGTCCTCCTTGTGTTTCCGGATCTGAGATTCTTGCTTGACAACGCCTCGTTCCACTCAAAAGTGAACGAAACATACATCATTAGTCCGAATATTGTGTAAAAATCAAGGATTTAAAAGATTTTGCTCAGATCTAGTGTAGATCTGAGTGAAAAACAAAAGTTTTGTAGAAAAAGATGAAGATTTTCGTAAACAGAAGAGATTTGAAGAAAACGAAGGCAATGCCTTGTGCAAAATCAGTGTAAACCGTTGTAAAATGTTGGGGAACATCATTGCAGTTGAAATCGGGTTGATTCTTACTTAGAAAACAAAGGGTTTCGGGTATGGAGAACTCTGGGCGAACTTGCAACAAGTTCAAATGAGAAAATGGAGCTGAGTATTTATAGGTGAAGGCAAAAAGTGAGCTGGTAGGAGTCAAGTTCGGCCGAACTTGCATGAAATCATGCGAGTTCGCGTGAACTTGTGAGATTCTGAAGGAATTGAGTTAAGTTCGGCCGAACTTGCTGAATCCTTAAAGATTCAGGGCAAGTTCGAGCGAACTTAAGGGAAGAAGGGGAAGTCTGAGTTGGCCAGTTAAGTTCGGCCGAACTTGGCCCAAAACTCAGGTTTTCCTCTTTTTTCGTTCGTTTATCGATTGTTCAGCGATGTAATTGAGTTATAAAGTAATGTTAAGCGATTAAGCGATGCGTTAAGCGTTATAATTGATATAATAGTGCGATTTAGCGATTCGGGTGTGTGAGAGCGATGCGATAGTGATTGTAATCATAACATAAAATAACATAACACATAAATAACATAAAACCACATAATTAACTTCGTTTTGCGATGTGATGAGTTAAGCGATGCGATAGCGCAAGTGTTCAAATAACACACTCGGCTATTAAAGTAACATAGTTACTTTGTGATTGCGATTAGATTAGCGATGCGTTTAATAAGCGATTAGATGTGATATATCTGTAACAAACATATTTTAATTAACACAAAATTTTCCATAACCGAATCTCGGAGTACAATTGGGTGGATACAATGGAAATAAAAGAAAACGATAACAACGAAAATCGGAGTTGTTACAAGTGATGGGCGCCCCTACCACCCTTAGTAATAACTCATTCCTTTATATAATAATTCTTCGATCAAACTTCTTTCATCATTCAGCTTTATTTTTTAGGAATTAATGTAATTTTTCAGTTTACTTTGTATATATTTCCTGGAAAAGTTTATAAGCTATTTTTAACAAATTTTTTTTCCCATTTTTTTTTCAATTAATCATTTACTTTATCTAATTAAATTTTATTAAACTAACAAGGATTTAACTTTAATCTAATAATACACAATCTATACCTATAATAAGTAACTGGTTATGCCACGAGTCATACTTATGTGAGCACAAGATTATTTTTTCACTTATTTTATTGTACACCTCGTGTTTTCACATCCAACATTTTTCCAACACGTTTCCCGGTAATCCTCGTGAACCGTATGGTGAATAGGGAGGGACCGAAGTCGTTGAAACGATAATAATATTCGTATGTTATTTTGAAAATAAGTTGGAGGACTTATGTATAAATTCAGAGATTTTCTTGATCTGGGAACCCCTTGCAGACCGTCTTGGTGCATATGTCTGTTGCGTTCGTCATTACACGAGAACGAGTCTGGAATAAACGAGAGTTTCTGAAGACCGAACAAGACAAAGTAGATATCCAAGAGGGAGTCTATTGGTGCATAATGTCTATAGAATAGTCTTGTATCGAGTCTGTATAGAATAGGTGAAACGAGGCGTATTTAAGTAAATATTAGGACAAGTTCGCTTGAGAAATAACTTGAGAAGTCAAGTTCGGTCGAACTTGACTAAGGTCAAGTTCGGACGAACTTCCAACCATTTTCAGCCGAACATGTGCTATCTTCGGGCGAACTTGGTATTTCACCAGCGAACTTGAAAGTCTATAAATAGGTGCCTTGGTGATTTCATTTGTAACTTTGTCAATTCAGAGGCGAAGCTCTGTCGGATCCGGATCTTGAATTTTTTGAACTTTAGATCACTGAAAACAACCTTTAAATGAGTAATTCTTGTTATTTTATTAACTTGTCATTAGTTTCCGCCTAATCGGACAATAGATAACAAATTTAGGTTCCCGAGCTGTTCGTGAACGGGTCCTACAAGTGGTATGAGAGCCTGGATACCTAAATTTGCTGGAATCAAGCCAAGAATCTCTCTATTTCATCCCCATTCTATCTTTTTTCTTAACATTTTCACATATTTGATGATTTCATGGTAAAAATGGGTTATTTTTGAATATGCCATGTAAAACACACTAATAACAAACCCCTGAGAGTTTGGACATCAAATTCAATCAAATTGATATCAAAAAGTTGGAAAAACCATGTTTTTGGAACAAGCTATGGCCGAACTTAACATCAAGTTCGACCGAACTCGATTAAAATCTCACTGATTTTCATCAAGTTCGACCGAACTTGATAGGTTGTTCAAGGTTTTTGTGAGAAGTTCGCTCGAACTTGAAGGATATTTCAATAGTTTTGGTTAAGTTCGACCGAACTTGATCGAATCTCATTGAACTTTATTCACAAGTTCGCCCGAACTTGACAAACTCACTGAAATATTACCTAAGTTCGACCGAACTTAAGTGTTTGTTTTGAAACATTACACAAGTTCGCTCGAAGTGTAATTTTTCTCAAATTTCACATCAAGTTCGACCGAACTTGATAAGTCTTTGACAAGTTTGCCCGAACTTGTCTAAGGTTCATAAAAAAGGCATGAAAATCCCGAAAAACGCCACGAACATTATATATCGTTAGAATCGTATCGACGAGACGATTGTAAAGATATAATCGGGTAAAAATTGTTTTCGGAAAAATTTTAAACGTTTTTAACTTACCGATCATGCTAAATTTGTCTGTTGCTAATCAATTTCCAAGTGTTTTTGATCATATTTTTAGATAAGTCTTCAGGTTGTCAAGATGGAAGATTTTCACAATGTGTTCGTTTCTCAAATGGCTTCTTCATCAAATGCTAATACTCTTGCGGCGAATCAGATGAATATCGACAATGAAATGGGTACTACTCAGAAACCGCCGAAGCTAATGAGTATAGATGAGTTTGAAGGATGGAAGGAAAAGTTTGTGAATTGGATACAAGCAAACCAATTCGACAGCTGGGTTGCATTTGAGGATGGTTACAAATGACCAAAGAATGAGCGTAAACAAGATCTTCCGTTGAACAAGTTCTCACCGGGTGATAAAGCAAATTATGTCACCGAAAAGAAAATGATTAGCTTGATTCAACAATCAGTAAAGGAAGATATTCTGATACTGTTGCCAGAGTTTGAAACTTCACAAGAATTATGGCAATCTCTTTGTGATAAATTCAAAGGAAGTGATGAAATGATCAAGAGCAAGAAGGCCTTAATTAAGAAAGAATTTGAAATCTTCACGATGATCAAAGGTGAAACTATGAAGCAAATGATTGATAGATACGGTAACCTTATGGTCCAGATGCAAAGACATGATATCAAAAGATCTAACGAAGAATAAATTGAGAAGTTGGCCGATGCGCTTCCAGAAGGAGAATGAACGACATATCTGACGATTCTGAAAAATAGTCCATCTTGGAGACATTTCAAGTTATCATCTTTCATCGACAAATTAGAAGGTCATGAAATGGAATTGATGAAGATTGCTAAATCAAAAAATGCTAATGTTGTCCAAGATGTAGGTGTCTATTACAAAGGAGGTATTCAAGATACTCCGATACAAAGTCCAAAAATTCAAACGGCCAGTGCAAATGCAAACTCTTCTCCGAATCAAAGTTCTCCTTATGCTGGTTATCCAAGTTCTAGTTCTAACCCTTCATTTCAAAGTCAGACAAGCCAAGCTGGTTCTGACTCGAATATTTTCCAGTGCAACATTGCGGTAGATTTGAAGAACGTATTTCCTGAAAAAGTGGCGAAACAACACATCGCACTTCTTGCTACTGTTCTTGAATCTTATGAAGGACTTGTTGCTGGAAAGATCGATAATCCGAAAATGACTGGCGAGGATTACGATCAAGTGGATGAAGAAGAGTTAGAACTCATGGATATAAAGTGGAGTCTTGCGTCTATCATTCGAAGAGTTACGAAATTCATGGCGCTTACTGGGAGGGATATTGGTAATTCAAGCAACAAGCTTGGATTTGACAAAACAAAAGTCACATGCTTCAGGTGTCAACAAAAGGGACACTTCAAACGCGAATGTAGCAATCAAGAAGCAAGTGGAAGCCAAAATCCTTTCGGTAGCAGCAATGATTACTACAAGAGAGCTCTTCAATACAAACCATAAACAAAAAAGACACAAGTTGATATTGAAGAAAAATCTTCAAAGAAAACTGAACAAGCTCTTGTTGCTAATCAAGAAGAAGATGGACATTGGCAAGAAAACTAGAGTTGCTATGATGGCTGAGGTTATGGAAGATTCTGAAGCGTCAGATGTTGATGCTGTTCTAGAAAATGCAGCTGAGGAAGAGGAGATTGCAAATCTCGAAAAGCAGAAAACAGAGGAAGCTGAGAAGGTAAAAGTTGAGGTAAGAATGTCTGAAAAGGAGGTTGTGAAAGTTGTGGTGGTTGAAAAACCTTGCACAAAGTGCACAAGTCCTTGTGAACCATGCCTTGATAAGGTCAAAGTTATAAGAGAATTAACTGAACATAATGAAACTTTTCGTTACGATTACAGAAACATGAAAGAAGCTTATGACAAGATACAAGGCAAATATAAAAATGTCGAAAAAGCTAATCTCGAACTTGGTGCTAATGAAAAAATGTTAAAAGCCACAGTACTTGATAAACAAAAGGCAATTAACATGTACATTAACACAATTGCTAAAACAAAAGGAGAGCTTCATGCTATGAAAATTGAAACTGAACGGGTAAGCCAATTGCTAAAATCTTATACCACTAATGCCTATGTCATTGATCACATTTTACGTACGATTAAGTCGGAGGAAAATGGTGAAAAATTAAAATGTAAAGTGTACGGAAATGTTCCTCCACCACTTCTTGAAAATTACTGTTGCAAGAAAGATGATGAAATTGAAAAGGCATTTAACATTCTTCTTTTGTCAGAAATGAGAGATGAATTGCCTGAGAACATTGACGTGGACTTTACAAAATCAAACGACAACATTAAATCAGGTGTAAATAATGTGGTGAAAAATGTTTTAGGAAATGATTCTGATGAAAGTTCAAACAGTTCTTGTTCACAGTCCAAAAGTGACGATACGTCTTCTGAAAGTGATCTATGTGATGATCCTAATGTGTATTATACAAGATTAAGGAATCTGATAGATCGTACTTTGAAGAAATTTTCAGATTCAGAATGTAAAAGAAGATCAAATTGATAAACTGTTTAAACTTGTGGAAGTTTCATCAGATGATCTTGAAAAGAATGAGAAAAGGTTTTACTCCGTAGAAATGGTGGTGATTTTCCAGAGAACAGGAGAGCGGGACTGGGTTTAGAAGCTGAAGAAGAACCAATGAAGAACTCAAAGTCGACGTTCCAGGAATACAAAGGTAAAAACATAAAGTTTGTGTATGGAACGAGCACGGTTCAAGAGGAAAGCGTGATCGGTAAGCAATCGAATGATGAATTCAAGAAAGCAAAAGAACTTCGAGACAAGGCTAAGACCAAGTCTACAAGTGGATTGAAACCCACTAGTGAAATGTTTCTGATAATTGGACTTGCTTTAAATGCAATAATGTTGGTCATATTGCTCGCAAGTGTCTGAATATAAAGCCTGTGTTTCCATGAAGGAAAACCGAATCAAAAGATGAAAGGCAAAAACAACCAGAGATTGTGAAAAATATCACAGAGTCAAATAGAAACTATGAATCTAAACAAGAAGTGAAACCTAGAACTGTGTCAAAGTTTGAAAACTCAACATATGAAAAAGGTGAAACTTCTAGGTTTGATGAAATCAAAGATTCTATATCAAGAAAGCGAGAAGCAAGCTACAATCCTGGGTGGCTAAAAAGAAGTCTGAAAATGAAAAGTCTGTTGCTGATAAAACTAAGAATGTCAAATAAAATGAAGTAGTAATTAAAATGATCTTTCAAAGTTGAAAAATGATTTTCTAAAACAAACAGAAAATGAAAAGGTCGATAAAGTCTCAAAATTAACATTGGACGAAATGTTTGATGAAAATTTTGATTATGATGATGAATTTGAAAGTGAATATGAAGATGACGATTACATGATTCATTCCAAGACCAAAAAGGCTTGGGTTTCACTCTTCACTTAGTTACTTTCATGTGCATGAGTTCCAAGATCTACTTGATTAAAAGTTGATTCTGGATTGTGGAGCTTCATATCATTTTAACTTATCCAGAAATGTCATATCTTTGTCATTTTGAGGGGAGTAGTTAAAAAGAAAAGTTTTTGAAATTACAAGTAGTTGTTAAAAGGAAAAATTTTGAATAGTCAAAATTATGAAAATCCACACCGTTGAACAGAAAAACTGATTTCAAAGTTCTTACAAGTTTAAACTACTTTTACAAGTGGTAAATGAGTTTAATGATTGTTTGTTAAACAATTGCAGATACAGGTTTGAGAAAAAGGATCGGACGATAAGGTCACAGGATCCGCACTGGTTTGTTATATTTTTAGAAGAATTTCTTTAAATCTAAAATCCAAAAATATGTTTATGATTTTAGGGGGAGTAAGAAAATTTTAAAAATTGTTAAAAAAATCCAAAACATATGAAAAAGTTGAAAATTAAAAAACATTGAAAAATTCAAAAAGAACAAAAACGTGAAAAAGACAAAAAGAATTTGTTGTAAAAAAGGAAATGATAGTACATCAGTGGACTATCACAGTATGCTAAAGATTTGTAAAATTTAAAAGTGATAAGCAAGTCTTACGGTGGATGTGTCGATAGACTTTACACGTTCAGTAGATTGTTTCCGGGATATAAACTAAATTTTACAACTGCTTAATCTCGTGGTTTAACACATCTTGGATATATGGACTTAGTACTCCGAAATTTCGATTGAAGGGTTGCCTGATTCTGAGATACGAGGTCTTTATAGATGATTGATATCTGGGGTATTATACAAGTTCTTCTGATTTTGCGGAAGCAATAGCCTAGAACTTCTATAAGCTTTTGCTGTAAACCCCTAAAAGTTGCATGCAATCTTGAAAGGAATCGAAAGATCTAATCATTTGCAATGCTTAAAAGATTCCTTAAGTGGAACACACCTTAAAGACGAGCCTTCATCTCTTTGTCTGTACGGTAGTACTAACCTGAGCTCTCAAGGCCTCGCATAACCCAGATACATATATCAATTACGATATACTCACCTATAAGATGAAATCTAGGGAATCTGGATTCGGGAGTATATTCAAGAGGTGGGAACCATAGTTAAGTCAAGTTTCATAATTCATACCTAACATATCTTCGAACAATTGAGAAACGTGATGAAGCTTTAGTGGAAAAACATATCGACAATCTAGGTAAACGAGTTTAAAACTTAAAGTCTCGAAAAGGTCAATGGTACTGGTGATATGTCTCAACAAAACTGATATGATCCTTAGACACGAATTCACAAAAATATGTTTGTAAATATGTTTGTACATAGTTTTCTTTACTTGTTAAAAGTTCTGTAAATATTTTACTTACTTTTTAAATCCAAAAAGATTTTCAACAAGCCAATGTTGGAGAACGGATCATCGAAGTCAGGTAAGAAAAAGTTCATTAATTTGAAACTTTAAAATTGATAAAAATATCAGTTTAACCAAGGTCATTAACTTGGACTTGGTAAACAAAATTAGTTAATCAAGGTCATTAACTTGGACTTGATCAACTAAGTGGATTTTATTTCAATAAATGTAAGTTGAAAGTTTTAAACGTAAAATGTTTCAAGGTCATTAATTTGAACTTGAGATAACTGAAAAATGAAGATTGTATAGGTGGTATGGAATACATATGGTACAAAATTTCAAAGTTAGAATCTGAAATGTTTATTTGAATTCCCAAGAACTTTGAAACAGGAAGTAAAGTTTTAGGGGGAGCAGGATGAAACATGATTGAAGATAAAGCTCAAAGCTAGGGGGAGCTTGGAGATTAAAGTTTTATCAAGATTATATTGAAGAAAAGAGAACGTTTGAAGATCATAAAGTTTAATGCTTATTCAAGGATAAAGATAAAGACTCAGGAACTTATTTGAAGTCTGATGATTACAAGGTGTTCAAAGAAGACTATGACACTTGAAGACTGACGAGGATGATTATTCTCAAAGATGTCTATGAAAGTAGATGACTGCATCAACATCCAAGGGGGAGTCTGTTGGTGCATATGTCAGTTGCCTTCGTCATAACACGAGAATGAGTCTGGAATAAACGAGAGTTTCTGAAGACCGAACAAGACAAAGTAGATATCCAAGAGGGAGTATATTGGTGCATAATGTCTATAGAACAGTTTTGTATCGATTCTGTATAGAATAGGTGAAACGAGGCGTATTTAAGTAAAGATTAGGACAAGTTCGCTTGAGAAATAACTTGAGAAGTCAAGTTCGGATGAACTTGACTAAGGTCAAGTTCGGACGAACTTCCAACCATCTTCGACCGAACATGTGCTATCTTCGGGCGAACTTGGTATTTCACCAGCGAACTTGCAAGTCTATAAATAGGTGCCTTGGTGATTTCATTTGTAACTTTGTCAATTCAGAGGCGAAGCTCTGTCGGATCCGGATCTTGAATGTTTGAACTTTAGATCAAAGAAAACAACCTTTAAATGAGTAATTCTTGTTATTTGATTAACTTGTCATTAGTTTCCGCCTAATCGGACAATAGATAACAAATTTAGGTTCCCGAGCTGTTTGTAGACGGGTCCTACAGACCGCAAGGCTCAAGCCATACGGTTCGCAAGGCAATCTGAAACAATGGGCGCATGAGGTCCTTACGGACCGCAAGGCAAAGCCCATACGGTCCGTAAGGACCTGCCAACCAACAGAATCATCGCAAAACCCAGTTCTGCCACCTCTGGACATTTTTGTCATGATTCTTGCATGTCTTAAACGTCTAAAGACACTTGTTAACATCCTCAAACACTTGGCAAGGTCCTGGACACTCCTTGGCTACTTATGTGTTAGATTTTTGAAGTTGTAACCAAGCTCTTCAACATTGGTGCATCTAGTTCTTGTTCAAGGAGGCTCTGATCTATTCCAAGTGTTCCATTTCGTTCCTACCACTCATTTGGACATAATGTAAGTGTTCAAATTCGTATCTAATGATTTCTTATAGTTTTTATCTTAAACAAAGTCTCGTCGTAGTTACGCCTTGACTTTGTTCTAAATCCGTGTATACTCCGTCATTGTGAGTGAAAGTTCCTACGTGTTCATAATGATGGAGGTGACAATCCCTCAAGAGGGCATCTCCAGATTTTCACGGTTTCATGGCCAATTGACGAGTCAACCGAAAAGTCAAATTAAGTCAAACTGTCCAGTTTTTATAAAAATCATAACTAATGATTTAGATGTTATAAAATATGTTTTGATACAATAACAACCTAAAAATAAGTATTAGAACATATGTCTACGGATTCGGCTCGTTAAGTTTTGGTCTAGGCTCCGTTTATAGCCAAAAGTCGCAACAGTTGACTTTTGTTGACTTTTGATTCTGACCTGTTTCGAGCCACTTTTGCTACTGACTTCTGACCATTTTGAGACCATGATTATATTAAGAATGACCATCAGTTTCGTCACTCGATTCCTAAGAAATCTGAGTTTTTGTATAAGTTCCATAATTTTTACTAAAACTCTGCAAAAAGGTCCTTTCTGTACAAATCTTGGTGTTAAACACACATGCATGTAAGAATAAGCCATAAACTGATCTATAAACATTATTTTATTATGTTGGTGTCAAGAATCTGAATATAATATAAGTTTTCGCAAGAAACGTATTTATGGCACTAAAATGACTAAAATGCCCTTTTCGGCATTTTAGAAAGAATAAACATGGTTTAATCATCAATATGATATATTCACTGATGTAATATGATAAGTAGGACCTTTTGGGATGTTCATTCAAATTATAACTTGAATGGGGGCTTAAGATTCGTTAAATGCCGATAAATGACTAAATTACCCTTTTTCGCATAAATATGACTTTAACCAAACTTCTTATAGCCAAATCTTTTTACTTACTGATTAAACATGATAAATAACTTATTTTGGTCATATAAAGCATGTTCTAACCTCATTTTATCATGAACATCGATTAAACGGCATTTTAACGACTTTTACGCCTTTTTGGTGCATAGTGTGGTTAAAAGCCATATCCGTGAGCCGAGACTTGCTACCTACTAATTTATAAACTTAATTGCACCATAATAGCAGTAAGTACAAGTCCCAAACTTAGAATCCCAAATTTGGCCTCAAAGCTATTGTGAAATGACTAAAATGCCCCTACGGGACATAGTTTGTGTCGAAACCGTGAAACACACATATATTTGATATCCTACTGTTATAACATTATAATATATATATTTACTGAATATTAAAGGTCTTGACATCAGATTCCTAATTTACATCTTTTATAAATAATAAAATGACCAAAATACCCTTTTAAAGTACAAATCGGTTTTAAATATACCTCGGGCCTATCTTTGTAAATGCTACTGATTTCCTAACATATATTAAACATATTTTCTTATGGAACATATATATAACTCATACGGTTACCCGGTTTCGCTTATACGCATTCGGCTAAAGCCTACGTAACTAGTTTACGTATTTTAACCAAAACGGGTTTAACTTTGTCCATTCTTTATCAAAATCCAGAATGTTATTGGTTTACCCATATCATACAAGTTTGCATACTTGTCAGGCCCAACTAACATTCTATTCCAGTCACCGCTTAATCTAGCGTAGCATACCGTATCATATTTTTAGCATAAGACTAACCGGTTCAAGTCTAAGACTTAATTAAGGACCCGTTAGCATTCTAATATTGGTTAATAATTACCATCACTCCAGACTGAACGCCTCCCGGTAAATTGCCTTGTACTTGCTTTTGAAACTACGGCTGAGCTTGGAACTTTACATACAAACAACTCAGGTAAATACTCTTAACTTATTTTCCCTATACGGGCTTGGGATACGGTAGAATACTACCGCTTGGTCGGGTATGGGAACATGTTTTATCCAATTGTGGTAATTAACTAGATTCTTACATAACGTTTTGATCTGTCTTGTTTGAAACTAAAACATTGGGGGTGGGCTTGACCGTGTCTGGGATATCCTTAGCTCACTAAATTGGTAGTGGCCACGGCAATATAGCATGGTGTGTAGGCATACATTGGGAAATTTCTATCTGCTTTCTATGTGAAAGTTCAGAGTGGTGTGTCAGTCGATCATGTCTCGGTTTCTATACTGGGCCCCATATGTAAAAGCCAGCATGTAAATCAATATACAAGGTCATTTGCACTATCCCAAGTTATTTAAGAAAAGGTGCCATGTGCGCTTAAACCATTTTCGAAAAGATTTTCAAAATGAGTCGGTTGAGCGTATTTACCAGTGTAAACTGACGTATTTTCAAAAGTTTAAGTTACAGGTGTAAGTATGTAATAGGCCGGGAGCTGCGGGGCGAATACCGATGAATTGCGTCCTTAGGACTTGCCTGTTTATAGTCTGATATCATTTGTATGTCTCTGCGATCCGCCTGTGGATCCTATTGCAAGTCTTGTTTGTATATTGTATTTTGAACCTTGGACACTTATCGGTTTGTAATAGTTTATCTATCCAATGCCTTCCGCTGTGTTATTTTATAATTGTTTATGATGATATCACCGGGCCCACCGGTAGACACGTGGATGTCGGGGTGTGATATTTATTTTCACCTTTCTCTTATTTCACTCAGTCTTTTTCCGACTTCTCTTATTTAACACCCCTTAGTTATTTTCTTGATTCATGTTGTGTAATATACGAGTTCTCAGCTAGTATTATAGTATTATATATCTTGTAAATTATTTGAGGTTGAAACAACTTTCTTTTAATTTATTGGAAGTTATAACATATGACTTGCATGTAAGTTAAAAATAATGGAAGTGATAACATGTGTAATGGGTTGAATGAATGTCAACAAATCCATCTTGCATTTATTCTAGCTACCATCTGAGCCGCATTTTGTTCAACAACCTTCGGATTCGCACCATAGCTACCACTCCTATCACTCCCATTCCCATTCTTCTCACGAAAACTACAACATTGATATCCAACTACGTTCACAGTCGGTAACACCGCCTGAGGATTCTCCTGAACCTATGGAGGAAGACTCGGAACCAGAATTGCCAGCAACAGGATGAATGGGTCACCCTATTAATATATCAAGCGGTTCAAACTCATACAATGGAACCCCTCACCACTACACTGACAGCTACGAGGAGAGATGGGGGCGATATGTATTTTATAATACCCCTTATGTCCATAATACCCCATCCCATCATGACACACCTTCATACCATACTCCACCGCAAGAACCACCAGTGGAGCAGCCACTACCACCTCCACCTCTAAAAAGGCATGGAGCGCGCATGTCGGTGCGCTTAGGACCGAGAGTAGGGCCACTCTCACCTAACCCTTACCCCACTATTACTGAGGACCCACAAATGGGTGGACCCTCGCACACTTCGCCTTTTGTGGAGCACCAACCACAACCAACTATTGAGCCTGAGCCTCAACCACCATTACTGCAGGTGAGCCATCATCATGACCACCATCAGGTTTTGATAACCCTATTCCTTCTTATTCGAACTTACCTGCGTATAATCCATTCGAACCCTCTACATGGCCGGAGCATAGCCATAGTCATAATGTACCTCTTCAAGACCCTTACCTAGAAATGGCTATGAATGCACACTACCCCTATCCTTACCAACCAGACGGATACCTTTACTATGAGTATCAACATCCGGTTGCACCGCCTCAACCCCAACCTCAACCGCAACCACAGCAGCCACCGCCAACAATGGAGGTACTCACTGAAGCAATAGAAAAAGTCAAGGAACTTCAAAAACAAACGGCCAAGGATAATAAAAAGAATAATAAACTGTTGAAAAGGCTGGTAAAGAAGCTAAGAGGGAAGAAAGATTGAAATTTCTATTATCTTTGTTGTTGTTATTTAAAATTAAGTCCCTGAGCGAACAAGTCTTATTTAGTCCCTGCGAGGACAACTTCTTCTTATTTAAAGTCCTATTTTTGGGCACTATTGTATTGCATTATTATTATTATTATTATTATTATTATTATTATTATTATTATTATTATTATTATTATTATTATTATTATTATTATTATTATTATTATTATTATTATTATTAACGGAATTTTAGAAATTTTAAGTTATATTGCCATCAAGTTATTCAAGCGATCGTCTCGATTTTGTTTCGAAATTTATGATCTGCGAAATATTTCCAAAAGATCCTCTTGATGATTTACGCCCGCCGAGTAATTAGGTCACATGAATTGGCAAATTGGTAGTTATATGGCTTACTACCATGATAGTTAAGGTTGAGAATTTCCCTTCTATCCAGGGTGGTGAACTACGTTCTAAACCCCTAGTCTGTCTGATCTGGACTAGTTATTTAAATCATCTTAAGAGTTTTATTCTAAAACGTTAATATATCTAAAATATTTACCTCCTGGTAAGTGTAACTTGAGGAACCACATGAACCGTCTAAATAAAGGACTACGTCCAAAACTACATGATCTATTTTGATCATGATAAATCATCAGTGCGATGATTATATTTTTTTTACACCCATTAGTGGTGTAATGCTTACGAGCTATATTCATGTCCATTAAGTGACAGACGATAGTTGTAGTCTACGACTCCCTGTCTCGAGGTAGCAAAACTACGTTCGAACCTCGAAGCCTTACGATCTCTTGTGATCTTGGCATTTTATAACTTAAGTCTTTTCGACAAGCCCTTGGTGCTATTCTCTACGTCCTTAGTGACAGGCCTTCGTGCCATGCTTAAACACCCCTACAAAAATCGGCAAGTTTATATAGCTTTATTTTGCCATACCCCGCATCGCAAGTCATCAAGCAAGTATAATTAATTTAAATTATTATTGATATTATAGTTCCACCGGACAAGATGGCAGACTCTAATGAAGCAAATAGTCAAAGAAAGAACGACAGCGTGAATATAGTCATGAATGAAGATGACTTCCAGGCTCGCATAGACGCAGCTGTAGGAAAAGCAATGGAAAAGGCATTTGATAAATTCAAAGTATCAAGCTCTACACACTCTAGAACCTTAACCAAGACCAACTCGAAACCTCCTCCCTCGAACAAGGAAGAAAGTTCTGTGCATTCCTTAAATGTGAGGAGCGAAGCAAAGAAGAAAGAAATTCGTGATAGAGATAATGCTCCCAAGGATGGATGCACATACAAGTATTTCACCTCGTGTAAACCACGAGATTTTAATGGTGAAAAGGGAGCCGTCGAAACCTTGAGATGGTTAGATGAGATGGAAACGGTAGTGGACATTAGTGGATGCGCGGAAAGAGATATTGTTAAATTCGCTACTCAGTCCTTCAAGGGCAATGCCCTAATCTGGTGGAAAGCTTTGATGCAATCGACTGGGAAGGTACATCTGTATAATTTGGGATGGTCCAAATTCATGGATTTGGTTAAGGACACCTACTGCCCACCTCATGAGGTGGAGAAAATAGAAATGGATTTCTTAGCTCTCACCATGAGAAATCTTGACTGTCGAAAGTATGTCACTGAATTTGATTCTTATTCTCGATTAGTATCTTATTTGGTCACTCCTAAGCCTAAACGCATTACGCGTTTCATCAACGGGTTGGCTCCGGAGATAAGGAGTTTGGTTAAGGTTGTTCAGCCTAACACCTACAAATCAGCTGTCGAGTTATCTCTTTCCCTCACCCAAGATTATATAAGGCAGATACCAGGAAAATCAGTGATGGGAAGAGGAAGAGAGAAAATGACCGAAGTCACCAGTCAAACAAGAATCGGAGGTTTGGATTCAATACAAATCATCAAAGGTCAGATGATAGGCCGAAATGTAGAAAGTGCAACAGACGACACTTTGGGTCATGTCGGGATAAATCCCAATCCAAGGTTTGTGGGATTTGCAAGAGGCATGGGCACAAGACCCTTGAATGCAAGGATTTGAAGGAAGCCACTTGTTACAATTGTGGTGAAAAGTGGCACATCAAACCCAACTGCCCCAATTATAAGAAGGATGACGCTGCTAAGGACGATGGGGCGAAAAAGGGTAAAGCTCGTGCTTTCTAGATGAAGGCCAAGGAGGTTGTGAATGATGACAATGTTATAACAGGTACGTTTCTTATTAATGATGTTTATGCTAGAGTTCTTTTTGATTCAGGGGCTGATAGATCATTTGTAGATCATAAGTTTAGTGCCCTGCTAAACTTGCCCATAAGAACTCTAGACATAACATATGATGTAGAACTCGCCGATGGATCAATCGAAACCACTTCTATGATCCTTGATGGATGCTCCATATCCATTAAGGATCACTCCGTTCCTGTTTCACTCCTGCCAATGAAATTGGCCGGTTTTGATGTAGTTCTTGGTATGGATTGGTTGTATAGTAACCAAGCCCATATAGCCTGTAACAAGAAACTCATCGAAATTAAAACCCCAAAGGGGGATACCCTCGTCATACAAGGAGATCGGTATTATGGATTGTCAGAAAAAGCATCGTTGCTCAAAGCATCGAGGTGTTTAAGGAGAAGTTGTGTTATTTATATGGCACTAGTGAGCATTGATAAAGCTAAGCCAAAGATTAAAGATCTACCCGTTATCTCAGAATTCGTCGATGTATTTCCTGAAGACTTGCCTGGTCTACCCCAAGATAGGCAAGTAGAATTTAGAATTGATATCATACCTGGCATAGTTCTAGTTGCTAGAGCACCATATAGACTTGCCCCTACAGAGATGAAAGAATTGAAGACGCAACTCGAAGAACTGTTAGAGAAAGGTTTTATTCAACCAAGCTCTTCGCCTTGGGGAGCTCCAATCTTGTTTGTGAAGAAGAAGGATGGATCGATGCAGATGTGTATTGACTACCATGAGCTAAGTAAGTTAACTATCAAGAACCGCTACCCATTACCCAGGATCGACGATTTATTTGATTAACTTCAGGGAGCGAGATACTTTTCAAAATTTGATTTAAGATCTGGATACCATCAACTCAAGGTTAGAACCGAAGATGTTCCGAAGACGGCGTTTAGAACAAGATATGGTCATTATGAACTTTTAGTGATGCCTTTTGGGCTCACTAATGCACCTGCAGCCTTTATGGACTTGATGAATAGAGTTTGCAAGCTTTATCTGGATAAGTTTGTCGTTGTCTTTATAGACGACATACTTATCTATTCTCGCAGTCAGGTCGACCACGAGAAACATTTAAGGTGTATCCTAGAATTATTAAGACAAGAGAAACTCTACGCAAAGTTTTCAAAGTGTGAGTTTTGGTTGCATGAAGTTCAGTTCTTAGGGCACGTTGTCAGTGAACGTGGAATTCAAGTGGACCCTGCCAAAGTCGAGGCAGTAATGAACTGGCAAGCCCCCAAGACACCGTCAGAAATTCGAAGCTTTCTAGGATTGGCTGGTTATTACAACAGGTTTATTGAAAACTTCTCGAGAATAGCTACTCCATTGACGACCCTAACTCGCAAGGATGTTAAGTTCAATTGGGGTCCGAAACAGCAGGAAGCTTTTGAAGTATTGAAGCAAAAGCTAAGTAATGCTCTTGTGCTAACTTTACCCGAAGGAATTGAAGATTTTGTGGTCTATTGTGATGCTTCACACACCGGTATGGGGTGTGTACTTATGCAACGTGGGAAAGTGATTGCCTACACTTCAAGGCATTTGAAGATACATGAAAGAAATTATACCACACATGACCTGGAGCTAGGTGCTGTGGTGTTTGCACTTAAGCTATGGAGACATTATTTTATATGGAACAAAGTGTATTATATACACCGACCACAAGAGTCTCCAACATTTGTTTAATCAAAAAGATTTGAATAAGCGATAACGTCGGTGGATGGAGACGCTGAACGACTATGATTGTGAAATTCGTTATCACCCAGGCAAGGCAAATGTGGTTGCCGTTGCCTTGAGCCATAAAAAAGAATTAAGCCTATTCGGGTTAATGGCAAAAGCATTAAAGTAAGAAATAATTTGACAGATAGAATCTTGGAAGCCCAAAAGCAAGCCCTATTAGAAGCAAATCTTCCTAGTGAAGAATTGGGAAAAATGGCGGAGCAGCTAACACCAGGAAGTGACGGAATCCTTAGGTTCTGCGGACGAATTTGGATCCCAGTCTTTGGAGGACTTAGGGACTTGATCCTCCAAGAAGCGCATAGTTCTAAATACTCGGTTCACCCGGGTAGTGATAAGATGTATAAGGATTTGAGACCCGACTATTGGTGGTCTGGATTGAAGAAGTCTATAGCTGCTTTTGTAGCTAAATGCCTAACATGTTCGCAAGTGAAAGCAGAGCATCAGAAGCCGTCAGGATTACTGCAGCCGTTAGAAATTCCCATGTGGAAGTGGGAATGTGTAACCCTGGATTTTATTACCAAGTTACCAAAGACAAAGCGAGGGAATGATGCGATATGGGTGATTGTAGACATGCTGACTAAGTCGGCGCACTTCTTACCCATTAATGAGACTTATAGCTCAGATAAGCTAGCAAAGTTATATGTAGACGAGATTGTTTCTTTGCACGGAGTGCCAATGTCCATTGTGTCGGATGAAGACACAAGATATACTTCGCACCTTTGGAAGAGTTTTCAACAGGCTTTAGGCACTCGATTAAATTTTAGCATAGCTTATCATCCCCAACGGATGGACAAAGTGAGCTCACTATACAGACATTGGAAGATATGCTCCGTGCTTGTGTGATCGATCTAGGTGGAAGTTGGGATAGCCACTTGCCACTTGTTGAGTTCTCCTACAACAACAGCTACCATGCAAGCATTCAAGCCGCTCCGTTTGAAGCTTTATATGGGAGAAAGTGTAGGACGCTAGTTTGTTGGGCAGAAGTTGGGGAAGCTCAACTGACAGGACCAGAGATAGTCCTGGAGACGACAGATAAGATCTTGCAAATTCAGGATCGTCTCAAGGCTGCTAGCGATAGGCAGAAAAGTTACCTAGATCGAAGGCGTAAACCTCTCGAGTTCCAGATAGGGGACAAAGTCTTGCTAAAAGTGTCGCCTTGGAAAGGCGTTATGCGCTTCGGAAAGAAAGGCAAGCTAAGTCCAAGGTATGTTGGACCATTCGAAATTATCGAATGAGTGGGAGCTGTTGTGTACAAGCTTAAATTGCCAGAGAAATTCAGTGGAATCCATGATGTGTTCCACATTTCCAATTTGAAGAAATGCTTGGCAGACGAGTCAATGGCTATGCCCCACGACGTGTGCAGATCGATAATAACATGCGTTTCATTGAGAAACCTATAGAGATTGAAGATCGT
The DNA here is from genome assembly GCA_947069175.1 of Scalesia atractyloides. Lineage (NCBI taxonomy): Eukaryota > Viridiplantae > Streptophyta > Magnoliopsida > Asterales > Asteraceae > Scalesia > Scalesia atractyloides. Next base: position 18,856,149 of record CAMTDV010000015.1, on the reverse strand, counting down.
CAGGTTAAGAAGCTTCGTAGAAAGCATGTGCCGATCGTGAAGGTCAAGTGGGACGCTCGTCGAGGTCCTGAATATACGTGGGAAGTTGAGTCCGTTATGCGGCAAAAGTACCCATACTTGTTCGATTGAAATCTCGGGTCGAGATTTATTTTAGGGGGTGAGGATCTAACACCTCGTATTTTCACATCCAATATTTGTTCGACACGTGTCCCAGTAATCCTCGTGAACCGTATGGTGAATAGGGAGGGACCGAAGTCGTTGAAACGATAATAATATTCGTATGTTATTTTGAAAATAAGTTGGAGGACTTATGTATAAATTCAGAGATTTTCTTGATCTGGGAACCCCTTGCGGACCGCAAGGCTTAAGCCATATGGTCCGCAAGGCAATCTGAAACAATGGGCGCCGGAGGTCCTTACGGACCGCAAGGCAAAGCCCATACGGTCCGTAAGGACCTGCCAGCGAACAGAATCATGGCAGAACCCAGTTCTGCCACCTCTGGACATTTTGTCACGATTCTTGCATGTCTTACACGTCTAAAGACACTTGTTAACATCCTCAAACACTTGGCAAGCTCCTGGACACTCCTTGGCTACTTATGTGTTAGATTTTTGAAGTTGCAACCAAGCTCTTCAACCTTGGTGCATGTAGTTCTTGTTCAAGGAGGCTTTGATCTATTCCAAGTGTTCCATTTCGTTCCTACCACTCATTTGGACATAATGTAAGTGTTCAAATTCGTATCTAATGATTTCTTATAGTTTTTATCTTAAACAAAGTCTCGTCGTAGTTACGCCTTGACTGTCACACCCCGACCCGCAGCGGAAAAAGGTGATCGGGGCATGATTGGGTTTTCATCAAAGCTCATGACATTTATTAAAATGTTTCATATTTATTATTACAATTTAAAGGAGATCATACAATCAAATCATACAAGTACAACATGTTCTATACATCTTTCTAGACTTCATTATTTTTCTTCTAAGGCAATTTCCTATGTGTTCCTTGCTTCAACCTGTCCACCTGTATCATGTGTAAAAATAGGTTTTTGGGTCAACAAAAAGTTGGCGAGTGAATCCTATGAAAACATTTAAACGTGTTTATTGAATCAATTATAAAATAAAGTGCATAACCACATATGAGTAAATGTAGATGTAAATTTATTCACAAAACACATAATATTAAATATTGCACACACATACACCAAATGATTGTTTTTGAGGCACGCGTTGTTCAACTCGTCTCCCACGAGGAACTGATGGGCCTAATGAATGAGTTTTGAGGCACGCGTTGTTCAATGAACTGATGGGCCTAATGAATGTTTTTGAGGCACGCGTTGTTCAACTCGTCTCCCACGAGGAACTGATGGGCCTAATGAATAATTTGCATACAGCTTGACAATATGTAATACATCACAACAAACAATATTTACATTCTAAGTTTAGATCATATAATGGTATAGCACGAGTTTGAATAAGCGAATTAATTTAAGCGACACATGATACACCCCAAAACATGAATAAAAAGGGGAATTTGTAAGAATTCACTCACAGTGGTTGCGTTTCTTGGATTGATGATGAATGCGCACGAATTTGGATTTAACCACGAGAGAAACTAACCTAAATAATAACATAATGGTTCGGTAAATAAGTGGATTTTATTAACAATTTTAATAGGATTTTTTAGATTTATTTTTGTGAGTTTAAGGTCATTTTCTAACTTTAAAAATATTATTTTTAAGTATTTTTTATTGATTTTTAAATAAAATAACTAAATAAAGGAAAATAAAAATTTTGACTTTTTGACCGTTGACCGAGCGTTGACCGTTGACCGAGCCGTTGACTGGTCGGACCGTGTTTATTATATGCGCTGAGTGAGGTTCGAACTCGTGACCTCCCGTACGCGTGCACGCAGCTCTACCAACTGAGCTACGTGTCTAACCCGAAATATTTCTGTTTTTAATTATACTTATATACTATTTAGATTATTCAGAAATCATTTATTTTAAAAAGAATTTTAATCATGTCGAACCAGTTGCAGAAGCAGGATTCGAACTCGTGACCTGTGGTTTAACTTGCACACAGTCCACCGCTGGACTGTGTGTCTAACCTGGTTAAAATACTTGTTTTTATTAACCTTATATACTAACTGGAAGGTGTTCTGGGGCCTTTCAAAAAATTGGGATTTATCGCAGGAAACCGGTTAAGTGCACGAATCGAACTCGGGACGTGTACGTTATGTTTGCACACAGTCCACCACTGGACTGTGTGTCTAACCCGGTCATTATTCCGGTTTTTATTATAATTATACACATTTCAAAACTTCATCTTCTTCGATTTATAAAACCAGAGAATCCACTCGATTGTTTAATCGAAAATTTTTATTGAATTAGTTGATTGATCAATACTGTTAACGAAATAATTTAAACAGAACGGATTAAAGGTGCTGTACCGAACAGTTCTGATTTCCGACGAAGTTCCGGCGGCTGAGGTTAACTCTGGCGATGTTTATCTTGCGACAGAGGCTCTACAGGAAGTTTGAGGTGAGTGTGGTGCTTTCTGTCTGAGCTCTAGAAGCCTTATTTTAGAGTAAGGAAGAAGGGATGAAATGGATTCGGTTTTTCGGCGACTTGCAGAGAATTCCGGCGAGGTGTTTCTCGATGAATAGCGACTTGTAGAGAGGGTGAAAGTTGTGCGAGTGTGAGCAGGTTTTTGAGAGAATACACATGGTATTTATAGATTGACAGAAAATGCCCGATTTCAGTTTTCAAAACCGAGTATTCAAGATTTTCGGCGGTTACGACTATAATTGGGGCTAGACATCGGTTATAACCGATGTCGTCGACGGTTACGGCGTTTTAGTCAAAAGGAGAATGGCTGAACTCGCGGATTGCCGGATTTTCCGGTGATTGCGAGTTCCGCCGCGCTGATACCTGGTTTTTGAATTTGAGTTTTGATTTAAGTATTATTTTTTCAGTATATTAACTAAAGGCAGCGTGTGGCGGAGTGGTGTTGTGGTTGTTTGGTGAACTAGCTGACCCGGGTTCGAAACCCGGCAGCTTGTTTATTATTTTTTTTGCACTAATTTTTACTTTTTAATAATTATAGTTTTTAAATTCTAAAATGTTTATTAATTATGTATTGTTTATAATTAGTTTGAGCTCTAAACATGCAACAAAAATTTTAACTGGATGTTCGGTTAATAAACGAAGCGGGTTTTGGAAACCCGTTTTTTTTTACGGATTTTACAGTATCCCCTACTTTTAGAAATTTCGTCCCGAAATTTAAGTAGTAGTGGTATATTTGACTTGGAGGAAGGATGTTTTAATTAGACAATTACATAATTAGAAGAGGGTGAGAGTTTAAATCTTATTTGAGGCGGTAACGTTCCTAGTAAGGATTGAATACCCGGCTACAGGAATCGCTTTTTGATGCCTAAAGTGTAAGAATATGGAACATGGATAAACAGAGTTGATTCACTAAGTATGATTTCATGCACAAGAGTTTTGATACGTTTTGGAAAGATAAGGTTATACCCTAAAACAAAACTTCTACCACTAAAACCTACATGGAACCTCTCATAACCGCCTGACAATGCCTCTGATCCTTTGGCAAGAATACTTATATATAGGAAGTACCAGCGGCGTATCCACCATATTCTTGTCAAATTTCATTGGCTTTATCAGTAAGTTATGATTAGTTCTATATGACTCTAGAACATAAACAACACAACAACCAAAGCTTGAGTCTTAATTCTGATAGTATACATGCTTGAATGATGACAGTACCTCTCTCGTTTGTTATGATGAAGAGGTTAGTCTATGTAGAAGTGAGACACAACCCAACTTCTTTGAATGATGAGATTGAAATACGTTGAGATGTATGATGATATGAATGCTAAAATCAGTGAGTATAAAACAAACTTCAACCATGACATTACTAAATCCTACATGGAACTTCTTATAACCGCCTGACAATGCCTCTGATCCTTTGGCAAGAATACTTATATATAGGAAGTACCAGTGACGTATCCACCATATTCTTGTCAAATTTTCATTGGCTTTATCAGTAAATTATGATTAGTTCTATGTGACTCTAAAACATAAACAAGCACAACAACCCAAAACTTGAGTCTCAAAACTGAAGGTATACATGATTGAATGATGATAGTACCTCTCTCGTTTATTATGATGAAGGGGTTAGTCAAGGTAAAAGTGAGACACAACCCAACTTCTTTAAATGATGAGACTGACATACGTCGTGAGGTATGATGATATGAATGTTAAATCAATGAGTATAAAACAAAACTGAAATAGTAATTCGCATTAAGATTCTTGGATAAATTTCCAATTTATAATTGAGTTACGTGAAGATTGAGATAACATAAAGAAAACATAAAAACTAAGCAGTTGGAGTTGAATCTTGATTTTTGGTGAAGAAAACTAGTTGGGTGGTTCGTTTGGGCCGTTATTATCTTCAAAAGGATTGGCGTTGATGCTGTAAACTCTTCCTCTTGCTGGCGGTGGAGCTGGGTTTGCTTGATTTTCTTGGTTAACTGGGTTTGCTTGAGCTTGGGCGTTGATGATGTTAACCAATCGAGGGAACGTGTTTCTAAAATGGGTAGGGTCGCCACATTTGAAACAAGCTCGAACATATGGGAACATGGGGTATTGGGGTTGTTGATATGTTTGGATCATGTTTCGAGTAGGGGGTGAGGTTTGGTTTTGAGAGGTGCGGCAAACCTTGCTCAAATAACCATAGCGTCCATAATTCGCACATAGTCGACAAGGGAAGGTAGGTGGATGGTGATAAAAACAGGTGTTGCATTGAGGGTGAGGTCCAATGTAAGGTTTCTTATTTGGGTAAATTGAGTTGGGTGCTACTTGAGTGATTGGGATAGCTTGGAGGGGTACAACTTGTGAAGCTGGTTGATTGCGTTGGGTGACAGCGAAAATTTGTCCATCTCGTTTTCTCTTAGAAGTGGTTTGAGAAGAGGATTCGGTTTGGGTGGATTTTGGGGTTTCGGTTGATGCTTTATCCTTCTTCTTCTCCTCCTTAAAGTCTTTATTCCGTATGCGGTTTTCGGTGAGCTCTGTAGCTAACCCCATTGCTGCTTCCAAAGTTGCAGGTGTGGTACTTATTACAGGGTCTTGAATTTTTTAAGGAAGACCTCGAATGTAGTGCTCGATCAAACGGTAGAGGGGAGTGAACAAGTTGGGAACCATTTGACTTAACTCAAGGAATCTCTTGTTGTATGTGGTGTGGTCGCCCTCCTTTTGTTTCAAAGAATATAACTCATCTTCCAATTTCTTGATTTCGCTTCTTGGACAAAACCGTCTTGTCATGATTTCCTTCAACTCTTCCCAAGTCAAGGTCATAGCATCTTCAAGACCTCGCTTGGCCTTCTCTGTATTCCACCATGTAAGTGCTACTCCAAACAAACGACCGGTAGCATATCGCACCTTGCGATTATCGGGGCAGTCGCAATTGAGGAAAGTGTTCTCCATCTCCTCAAACCAATGGAGGAGAGCGGTGACACCTTCAGTCCCTTCGTATTTTGGAGGATCGCAGGATTTGAAATGTTTGTAGGTGCATTTAGTGGCTTTTGGGGAAGGATTGACAATGTTTTGATCTTCTTGGTGGATTGGGTTGACGGGATTAGCGGTAAGGGCTTGTTGAACTTGAACTACAATGTTGGGTATTACGGCAGCTATTTGTTGAGCGATTTGGGCAGCCATGCGCTCGCGGGCTTTTCCTGATCTCATCTTCCTACAAGCGAGACTAGAAGACATCTACAAGGAATACATATCAAGAGTATGAGTTGGACGTTTTAGGGGTCATGTGTCGTATTTAGGAATGAACATTCATAAAATAAATATAGAATAATAAATCTACTACATCCATAGGATGTCTTGGGCTTTGCTCGTAATTGGGCCTTGCATGCCGCCATACTTCATCTTTGTAATCATGTGGGCCCCCATGATTACCGGGTTTTTCATATGGTTCGCATGTGTTAGCCTGGTTACGTACACTAAAACCCGGAGAAAATCGAGAAATATGTATGTAACGTATGATATTCGGAATGTATCCAGGTGTGGACACGGTGACACCTCAAAGTGGGGTTAGTTCGAACGACGTTTGGTGTGGCATGCTTTGGCCTAATAGGTCCTTCGTACTCTCAACGTATGTCCCCAGGTAGCCAAACTGGTCCGTTATATTGGATTTATACGAATGCCAACCTAGACAGGACGTTCCGACTACCGGTACTCGTACCCTTACAGTTACTACATGCCCGTCGTAGAACTCACTTCGATGAGATTGAAAAAAAATGAAAAATGTGACAAAATCTTGAAATACGGAAGTAGGATGATTTGAATATGTGAACATTGAAATATGCGTGATGATTGTATATGTAAGCATGTTATGTTCGACTATAAGTATGATTCATTAAGTATCACAAAATATAATATTGGAAGTGTTTGCATGCATTTGTGTATGTAATAAATATGAAACAAATAACATCATGAGTTTGCATGTAACCACATAAACAATTAAAATCTAATCAACTATAGTATAGGCTCTAAGGGTCTAATAACCGATCCTATATCCCTATAGTCAAAAGCTCTGATACCAATCTGTCACACCCCGACCCGCAGCGGAAAAAGGTGATCGAGGCATGATTGGGTTTTCATCAAAGCTCATGACATTTATTAAAATGTTTCATATTTATTATTACAATTTAAAGGAGATCATACAATCAAATCATACAAGTACAACATGTTCTATACATCTTTCTAGACTTCATTATTTTTCTTCTAAGGCAATTTCCTATGTGTTCCTTGCTTCAACCTGTCCACCTGTATCATGTGTAAAAATAGGTTTTTGGGTCAACAAAAAGTTGGCGAGTGAATCCTATGAAAACATTTTAAACGTGTTTATTGAATCAATTATAAAATAAAGTGCATAACCACATATGAGTAAATGTAGATGTAAATTTATTCACAAAACACATAATATTAAATATTGCACACACATACACCAAATGATTGTTTTTGAGGCACGCGTTGTTCAACTCGTCTCCCACGAGGAACTGATGGGCCTAATGAATGAGTTTTGAGGCACGCGTTGTTCAACGAACTGATGGGCCTAATGAATGTTTTTTAGGCACGCGTTGTTCAACTCGTCTCCCACGAGGAACTGATGGGCCTAATGAATAATTTGCATACAACTTGACAATATGTAATACATCACAACAAACAATATTTACATTCTAAGTTTAGATCATATAATGGTATAGCACGAGTTTGAATAAGCGAATTAATTTAAGCGACACATGATACACCCCAAAACATGAATAAAAAGGGGAATTTGTAAGAATTCACTCACAGTGGTTGCGTTTCTTGGATTGATGATGAATGCGCACGAATTTGGATTTAACCACGAGAGAAACTAACCTAAATAATAACATAATGGTTCGGTAAATAAGTGGATTTTATTAACAATTTTAATAGGATTTTTTTAGATTTATTTTTGTGAGTTTAAGGTCATTTTCTAACTTTAAAAATATTATTTTTAAGTATTTTTTTTATTGATTTTTAAATAAAATAACTAAATAAAAGAAAATAAAAATTTTGACTTTTTGACCGTTGACCGAGCGTTGACCGTTGACCGAGCCGTTGACCGGTCGGACCGTGTTTAATATATGCGCTGAGTGAGGTTCGAACTCGTGACCTCCCGTACGCGTGCACGCAGCTCTGCCAACTGAGCTACGTGTCTAACCCGAAATATTTCTGTTTTTAATTATACTTATATACTATTTAGATTATTCAGAAATCATTTATTTTAAAAAGAATTTTAATCATGTCGAACCAGTTGCAGAAGCAGGATTCGAACTCGTGACCTGTGGTTTAACTTTGCACACAGTCCACCGCTGGACTGTGTGTCTAACCTGGTTAAAATACTTGTTTTTATTAACCTTATATACTAACTGGAAGGTGTTCTGGGGCCTTTCAAAAAAATTGGGATTTATCGTAGGAAACCGGTTAAGTGCACGAATCGAACTCGGGACGTGTACGTTATGTTTGCACACAGTCCACCACTGGACTGTGTGTCTAACCCGGTCATTATTCCGGTTTTTATTATAATTATACACATTTCAAAACTTCATCTTCTTCGATTTATAAAACCAGAGAATCCACCCGATTGTTTAATCGAAATTTTTTATTGAATTAGTTGATTGATCAATACTGTTAACGAAATAATTTAAACAGAACGGATTAAAGGTGCTGTACCGAACAGTTGTGATTTCCGACGAAGTTCCGGCGGCTGAGGTTAACTCCGGCGATGTTTATCTTGCGACAGAGGCTCTACAGGAAGTTTGAGGTTAGTGTGGTGCTTTCTGTCTGAGCTCTAGAAGCCTTATTTTAGAGTAAGGCAGAAGGGATGAAATGGATTCGGTTTTTCGGCGACTTGCAGAGAATTCCGGCGAGGTGTTTCTCGATGAATAGCGACTTGTAGAGAGGGTGAAAGTTGTGCGAGTGTGAGCAGGTTTTTGAGAGAATACACATGGTATTTATAGATTGACAGAAAATGCCCGATTTCAGTTTTCAAAACCGAGTATTCAAGATTTTCCGGCGGTTACGACTATAATTGGGGCTAGACATCGGTTATAACCGATGTCGTCGACGGTTACGGCGTTTTAGTCAAAAGGAGAATGGCTGAACTCGCAGATTGCCGGATTTTTCGGTGATTGCGAGTTCCGCCGCGCTGATACCTGGTTTTTGAATTTGAGTTTTGATTTAAGTATTATTTTTTCAGTATATTAACTAAAGGCAGCGTGTGGCGGAGTGGTGTTGTGGTTGTTTGGTGAACTAGCTGACCCGGGTTCGAAACCCGGCAGCTTGTTTATTATTTTTTTTGCACTAATTTTTACTTTTTAATAATTATAGTTTTTAAATTCTAAAATGTTTATTAATTATGTATTGTTTATAATTAGTTTGAGCTCTAAACATGCAACAAAAATTTTAACTGGATGTTCGGTTAATAAACGAAGCAGGTTTTGGAAACCCGTTTTTTTTACGGATGTTACATTGACTATGTTCTAAATCCTTGTATACTCCGTCATTGTGAGTAACGAAAGTTCCTACGTGTTCATAATGATGGAGGTGACAATCCCTCAAGAGGGCATCTCCAGATTTTCACGGTTTCATGGCCAATTGACGAGTCAACCAAAAAGTCAAATTAAGTCAAACTGTCCAGTTTTTATAAAAATCATAACTAATGATTTAGATGTTATAAAATATGTTTTGATACAATAACAACCTAAAAATAAGTATTAGAACATATGTCTACCGATTCGGCTCGTCAAGTTTTGGTCTAGGCTCGGTTTATAGCCAAAAGTCGCAACAGTTGACTTTTGTTGACTTTTGATTCTGACCTGTTTCGAGCCACTTTTGCTACGGACTTCTGACCATTTTGAGACCATGATTATATTAAGAATGACCATCTAAAGTTTCGTCACTCGATTCCTAAGAAATTTGAGTTTTTGTATAAGTTCCATAATTTTTACTAAAACTCTGCAAAAAGGTCCTTTCTGTACAAATCTTGGACACACATGCATGTAAGAATAAGCCATAAACTGATCTATAAACATTATTTGATTATGTTGGTGTCAAGAATCTGAATATAATAAAGTTTTCGCAAGAAACGTATTTATGGCACTAAAATGACTAAAATGCCCTTTTCGGCATTTTAGAAAGAATAAACATGGTTTAATCATCAGTATGATATATTCACTGATGTAATATGATAAGTATGACCTTTTGGGATATTCATTCAGATTATAACTTGAATGAGGGCTTAAGATTCGTTAAATGCCGATAAATGACTAAATTACCCTTTTTCGCATAAATATGACTTTAACCAAACTTCTTATAGCCAAATATTTTTACTTACTGATTAAACATTTTAAATAACTTATTTTGGTTATATAAAGCATGTTCTAACCTCAGTTTATCATGAACATCGATTAACCGGCATTTTAGCGACTTTTACGCCTTTTTGGCGCATAGTGTGGTTAAAAGCCATATCCGTGAGCCGAGACTTGCTACCTACTGATTTATAAACTTACTTTCACCATAATAGCAGTAAGTACAAGTCCCAAACTTAGAATCCCAAATTTGGCCTCAAAGCTATGTGTGAAATGACTAAAATGCCCCTATGGGACATAGTTTATTATAAAATTATAAAATATATATTTTTTTACTGAATATTAAAGGTCTTGACATCAGATTCCTAATTTACATCTTTTATAAATAATAAAATGACCAAAATACCCTTTTAAAGCACAAATCGGTTTTAAATATACCCCGGGCCTATCTTTGCAAATGCTACTGATTTCCTAACATATATTAAACATATTTTCTTATGGAACATATATATAACTCGTACGGTTAACTGGTTCGCTTATACGCATTCGGCTAAAGCCTACGTAACTAGTTTACGTATTTTAACCAAAACGGGTTTAACTTTGTCCATTCTTTATCAAAATCCATAATGTTATTGGTTTACCCATATCATACAAGTTTGCATACTTGTCGGGCCAAACTAACATTCTATTCCAGTCATCGCTTAATCTAGCGTAGCGTACCGTATCATATTTTAGCATAAGACTAACTGGTTCAAGTCTAAGACTTAATTAAGGACCCGTTAGCATTCTAATGTTGGTTAATAATTACCATCACTCCAGACTGATTGCCTCCCGGTAATTTGCCTTGTACTTGCTTTTGGAACTACGGCTGAGCTTGGAACTTTACATGCAAACAACTCAGAAATACTCTTAATTTATTTTTCCTATGCGGGCTTGGGATACGGTAGAATACTACCGCTTGGTCGGGTATGGGAACATGTTTTATCCAATTGTGGTAATTAACTAGATTCTTACATAACCCGTTTTGATCTGTCTTGTTTGAAACTAAAACATTGGGGGTGGGCTTGACCGTGTCTGGGATATCCTTGGCTCACTAAATTGGTATTGGCCACGACAATATAGCATGGTGTGTAGGCATACACTGGGAAATTGCTATCTGCTTTCTGTGTGAAAGTTCAGAGTGGTGTGTTAGTCGATCATGTCTCGGTTTCTGTACTGGGCCCCATATGTAAAAGCCAGCATGTAAATTTGTATACAAGGTCATTTGCACTATCCCAAGTTATTTAAGAAAATGTGCCATGTGCGCTTAAACCATTTTCGAAAAGATTTTCTAAATGAGTCGGTTGAGCGTATTTACCAGTGTAAACTGACGTACTTTCAAAAGTTTAAGTTACAGGTGCAAGTACGTAATAGGCCGGGAGCTGCGAGGCGAATACCGAGGAGTTGCGTCCTTAGGACTTGCTTGTTTATAGTCTGATATCATTTGTATGTCTTTGCGATCCGCCTGTGGATCCTATTGCAAGTCTTGTTTGTATATTGTATTTTGAACCTTGGACACTTATCGATTTGTAATAGTTTATCTATCCAATGCCTTCCGCTGTGTTATTTTATAATTGGTTATGATGATATCAACTTTACGTCACGATACTCCACACCAGGCCCACTGGTAGACACGTGGATGTCGGGGTGTGACATTTATTTTCACCCTTCTCTTATTTCACTCAGTCTTTTTCCGACTTCTCTTATTTAACACCCCTTAGTTATTTTATTGATTCATGTTGTGTAATATACGAGTTATTAGCTAGTATTTTAGTATTATATATCTTGTAAATTATTTGAGGTTGAAACAACTTTCTTTTAATTTATTGGAAGTTATAACATATGACTTGCATGTAAGTTAAAAATAATGGAAGTGATATCATGTGTAATGTGTTGAATGAATGTCAACAAATCCATCTTGCATTTATTCTATGGCATTCCATCATGAGTTGTTATTTACTATCTTCAATCGATATTGTTAGGGCTGTAAACGAATCGAACAAACACGAACAAGGCATTAAGGAATGAGTATCTTTAGGAACTGTTCATGAACGCTTACCGAACGAAATTTTTTGTTCATGTTTGTTCATTAAAGAAATGAAAGTGTTTATGATTTGTTCACGAACAGTTACCAAATGCAAACGAACTCAAAGCAATGTTCATGAACATAAATGAACACAAACAACATTTATGAACCCAAACTATACACACAAATGTATGTTAAATTTAGAATAAAATCGGCATTTTTCATCACGGAGATTATAAAGAATTCACCAAAAAAAGCACTTAACATAATTATCCGAACTCAGTTGACATAACTATAAGAAACATGATTAAACACAAAATTAAGAAGTTTGTCAAGCTTTAAGATAAACTGAAATTGAAATAGTCAAATGAGAGATGTTAGGGGGATTGTATAACTAGGGTTTCAATTTTTTAAAAAACTAAAAACTATAAAAAGATATAACATATAAAAATCTTTAAATGAACGAACACAAATAAACATAAATGAACACATTATGGAACGTTCACAAACATAAATGAACAAACATTCATGTTCGTTCATTTAACTTAACGAACTAAATTTCTTGTTGGTGTTGGTTCATTTAATAAACGAATAAACATAAACGAACTTCCCGCCAAACGATTCATGAACTGTTGGTTGAATGTTAGGTTCGTTTACAGGCCCAGATATTGTTAGAGATTGCCATATACAAATCACATCTCTAAGATGGTAGAGATCATGGCAACTTCTCCCTGATGAAGTAGAGATCACTTATGTCTCTCCCTTATTACAACATGGAAGAGATCATCAATAATCGTTTTGTTAGTCTAGGTAGTGATCACCTCTTTGCTTCTTATTAATTGGATAGTAATTGCCGCTTATATGTTACAAATATGAAGTTGATAATAGAAGCTTACAATAAGAATCTTGCCAACTTGGTTAACTAATTTTACTTCTTAATCTTCTTATCTCACTAAGAAAGGGTTATTTGTTATTCCTTAAAACATTAACGTTTATGTGTAAAGATATGAAGATGAATGTCAAACAATATAACTTAAAGGAAAAAATAAAATAAAATAAAATAAAAAGTCGAATAAATACGTACAACATTACAAAAAATAAGATTACATGTTTTAACAAATTCTTGACGAATCATATTTAAACACATATGCAATAATGAGAAGGGAAATCACTAACAATGTCATTGGTAAATTTTTAATTACTCAAATTCTTAACACATTTTTAAAATGCTCTAATCATATCAGTTAATCTACTTTACTATTAATAATTTTCACCATTAAAAAGAATGCACCTATTTTGTATATAATTATTACTGGTGAAAATGTTATATCAGTCAGGTATTGTATTTATAAAAATAAATCTTGGTGTAACACTATATTGTCGTCTCTAGTGGGGTAGAAGTTGGTTAACTACCACCTTCATGGTCTCAAATTGTGTACTACATATTCTCAAGATTCTATGTGTTTAAAATTGCGATAGACAAGTTACATCAACTATCACTATATTAGGGAATAGCAATAATATCTGGTAGATATATCAGAATCCACTAATATTTAATAACAGTATTCAATGCGGTTGGTACAAAAATAAATTTAATGAAACTTTAAATATTTGGAAAAAAAAAAAGTTATGTAACTGAAAAGAAAAGGTTACAAAATATTAAAAACAAACAATGAAACATAACATATAGTAAGTTGAAACTTCAAGCGTCTGGTAGAACACTAGGATATAGTAGGGTTAGAATATCATTTTATTGTTTATTTGTTATTCCTCATCTCTAGGATGTAATCCGAGTAGATCATAACCCGTCTAGTGATTCAAGGTCAGGATCATAAAGATAAATGTATTCTTAGGATGTCTAGTGGTCCAACAATATGACCTTAGAGATCAACAAATCGTTAGATTGTACTGATAACTTATCATTGTCGGGTCAAATCCCACTTAAAATAAAAATAAAAAACTAGAAAAGGTAAATAACTATTGGTATTCCCTTGGTAATCAACCCTGAATACCACAATCCAAGAAGGTGAAATAATCATTGATGAATTAGCGACGGGTAACTGACGCTAAGTAATCTGAATTTGGTCATTATCAACGAGTTTCGTAATCCTTCAGGGATACCCAGGATAAGATATCGAATAAGATTTCGCTCATGCTTTTCAGCCGTTTGTTGGTTGTACTAGGTCGCAACAGGCATATCCGTTAGTTAAAGATTTGTGATACTATGGCTAAGATTCCAGATAAGATTTACGTTCAAGCCTTTGAGTTGTTTGTTAGTAAGATTAGATGGCGATGTACAAATCCGTAGGTAATGTCTATAGGGCTTAGCTCTTGGTAAATGTCTATTGGTAATCTATAAAAAAAAGCTTCTTAGTTGTGACGCCCAAGTAGTTGTTGATAATCCGTCGGTGATCCCTTGGTAAATTCCACCAATTATTTGTCGTTAAATGTATTACCATAACAATATTGACCGATGGAGTATCACCGATGAATTCTCGCAAACTTTGTCAGTTAGTAAAACGTCTTAGATACTGAAGAAACACCAAACTAACAAGTGTTTAGTTTGTGATACGTGCCTCGATAAAAAAGGTTAATCTCCTCTATCTCGCCTAATCCTGGTGGAATCGATCCTGCAAAACACTAAACACACCGTTAAGCTCATTACGAGGAGGAGAATTGGGGGTTCTCCTCGTAACCACCATCCGGCGTGAGAATAAGTATAAGTTTTGAGGATAATAAGTGTGTGTATTAAGTGAAAGAGCAGAGAGTAAGATCCTTAAACCTGAAGGTGAAGTTCTCTATTTATAGCCGGGGTGAATTGTAAAGGAGATGGGCTAATGGGCCTTGGGCCTGGTATCGACAACAGGGAATATCCGTTTTGTCTCCTCTGTCATGACCGTTAGTATTTTCTGGTTGCAACGATGCCTGGTGCACGGTGAATGGATCCACGTGTCCTGACAGTCGTCCTTGTTGTCTGTAATTTTATCAGCAGTTAGTGGAGATCGTGGAACAGTGGTCGGCGCAAGCTGATTGGTGCCACATGTATGTCCTTGTGTAATTTTGTCTCCTGCACGATTGTCCATCGTGCAACACATTCCCATACAGCCTGTCGCGCTCTTATTAGTCTACAGGTCTGCAACTTGTACTTTTGTACTTGTCTTGGCGCTGCCAGCCTATTCTATCCTTGCGCGAGGTCGTAGATCGTCGCGCGACTGAGAGAGCTAGGCTAACTCCTTGCTCACGAGTAATATAAGGAATCTGGGCGACAACCATTACCGCGCGCGACCTAGAGGGTGTTATGATCTGCGCGTGGCATGATATGCTGTTAGTTATATAAATGAAGGGTATGGTTATACGCGCCAATGATGTTGATCGCTATTTTCGGCGCGCTTTGGGGACCATACCCCTTCAAGTCCCCCCAGTATAGTGTTGCTTCCATGCGCGAAGTGAATGGTTGGAGCTCTGGACTAGAAACAAAAGCTAAGTCTACTCGCTGTTATAATAGGTTTGGGTATTGATAATTTGGTTAAAAAATAGCTGGCGTGCGTATGCGACATCAATCATCTTTACGGCGAAACTATAAACCTTTCTTTCATACACTTGCACTCATGAGCGGGAAAAAATTTCTCGAAATTTGAAACGACAGACATGCTGCTGACAGGTTGGTGGTGACAGTACCAATTGAAACGATTGCTGACATTGTAGACGTCATGCCGTCGTCGTGTCAGTCACGTCGCTATGGCTTCTGTCAGGCACGTGAGTTCCATGCGCGCGTGATAACCACCATTCCGATTTCGCCGCCTGACGTTTCGTTATCTCATCGGAGACGCGCTCCACTTGCTGGGCATGGTTACCCATTGCATTTAATGCGATGGGTATATATAGCCGGAGATGACAATCAGAGAATTACTTTCTTCGTGTATTCTCTCTCAAATCACCTTCGAATCTTCAAATCTTCAAGTTTTTATTGAAGATCTTCAAGATTTTTCAAACTTTTTTCCAGTTCTTCAAGTTTCCTTCAAATCTTCTTCAAGTTCTTCGAACTCCTCCCAGATCTTCAAGTATTTACTGAGAGTTTCATCTCTGAATATCATTATGTCTGATCATGTGGACGATGTTGATTTAGAAGAGGTGGGTGGCAGCATGCCACCACTGAAGTGGGATCAAGCGTCATTTGAACAGATCGTCCGGGCACATGAGATTTCCGCCAAATGGGATGCTCGGTTCCCTGCTCAGGGCCAAACTGGTGCCGACGCCCCACCTGGTTATATCACCCTCTTTGCAGACTTCTTTGGGGAGGGGAACTTCCGCTTACCAGTTACCCATTTTTTCTGTTATCTCCTCTCTTATTACCAAATTCATGTGTCCCAACTTTCTCCTCTTGGCATGGTGCGCCTACGGCATTTCCAGTTTTGCTGCGGTCTCAGGGTGAGGAACCAACAGTTGAGAAATTTCGGTCCTTCTATAAGCTTCAATGCAACTTAGGGTTTTATTTACTTTGCCGCGCAGCAACAAATGATTGTTGATCAACCCCCCAAGAGTTTCCATGACTGGAAAGGAAAATTTTTCTATGTTCGGGAAGAGGTTATCCCGATTGCGATGCAGTTTCGTGAGCCAGTGCAAGTGCCTAAGGAAGACTTAAAAATTCCCAAAGGCGTACCGTGGTATAAGAAGCTGCAAAGCTTGCCTAACTAGCCTTTTGGTGAAAAAGTGTTGGTAGATGCCGGGCTTAGCGATAAGTGGCCCATGACGAGCACGAGCGTGCCGGTGCTTCTCTTAGAGGGTCACGGTGAGTATCGCATTCAAATGTTATTGTTTCTCCCTTTGTTTCTTTAGTAATTTTACTCGTTTTTTCTTGCAGAGTTGCCGCTATACCACCGCGCTTTTTTCGCGGATGCGGGGGTTATGGGGACGAGACCCCTTCGTGAGGACGAGGAACCTTGGTTTGAGCAGATTCAAGGGAATTTTGCATATCCACCTGCTGGGGTGTTTGCTGCGCCTGTTTCTGCTACCGCAGGTTCGCACTTTCCCAATCCTAGACCTTGTCACGCCATAACCCCTGTTGGAGAAGATGTTGTTTTGCTTTCCAACGGGGAGTCCATCGCATCTTCTGATCATGGGAATCGCTCCGTCTTTGTTTGCAGGTAGCTTGACCGCGCTTGGTCAGTTTCCCGATGATTAAAAGCCTAAGAGGGCGTCGAGAAGGAAAAAGGTTCCTATTGATGCAGGCGTTGCTACGTCGATACCTGCTGAAACACCGATTGACAAACCTGTTGAAAAGACGGTTGAAGAGCCTGTGACGGCCGCTCAAACTGTTGAGAAGTCCTTTGGCGGATGGGTTTAATGTTCGTTCAAAAGAGCCTTCCCCTATCCAGCCAAAGGATACTCCTGGTGATTACTATTGTCGATCATACACTGATGATCGTGCGCAAAAAATCCACGCTCCTGTGTGGACTCTAAAACAAGGAGATACCCTATCGAAGTTCCCCGCATGCCAGGAGTGGCTCAAAGGAGTCTTCCCACCAGCCGAGGTTAATTTTCAAAAACAACGCAAGCATGAACACATCTACCAATCTCATGTCGTTGCGCAAGCTAACCAGCTCTCTACTAGCACTGAGATAATGCGCGAATGGCGCACTATGTATCGAGAGCGTGCTGAAGTAGAGGCTTATAGATCTCGCTTGGCCACCGATGCCAAAAGATTTGAAAAAGCCAAGGAAGAACTTGCCGCTGAACAAGCCAAGTTAGAGGCTGATAAGAAGAGCGAGGAGTGGGGTTTACTGGGATTAAAGAAGAAATTACAGGCTAGCAAAGATATTCTTGCTAAGGAGCGCAAGGATTGGAAAGAGGCTTGTGAGAGGAACAACCAAAAAATGTATGTTGCGTGCCAAGAGATCAATAATGTAAAGGCACAGGTTGAGTCACCTGCCAAGACCATTGCAGAGTTAAGCACTGAGAAGGAAACCCTTACTTCTTCGAAGGCCGACCTTGATGCAAAGCTTGGAGAAGCCACCATCCAACGTGAACGCTCGGAGGGCAGTCAGGTTCGTTCTCATCTTGAATGCCTTCAATTACATGAAGATTTTGAGAAACTTAGATCCTTCGTGACTTTGCAAGAGGAATTGAGGAATCAAATTGTCTCTCGGGATAGAGACCTGGCTGGCAGGGACACTGAGATACTCGAACTTAAGCGTCTTCTACGCGAGTCAACTGAAGCATATGAGGCTGAGAAGACAAAGTCTCAATCTGCAGAGGAAGCGCGTCCAGTCTCGCAAGTGGCCTTGAACGTTGCACAAGAGAATTATGCCGAGGTGCAAACACTGTCAAGCCATTATCGAACGATCTTACCTGGTTGCAAGAGTATGGCATCGCACATGTAAGTCATTTATTTCTGGCCTTTGCTAATTTCGTGTTTGCGCATTTTGGCTCACAACACATTGTGTGTAGGTTGCCAACGCCGTGCTCAACGCCACTAAGCTAGATCAAGCCGTCGCCGAGCTTAGGTTCATGGCGCGCCAAGTTGGGCACCGTGATGGATATGAAGAGTGTACAACGCATGTGAATGAAGTCTTGGCGGCTAAATGGGATACCAGCCATTGCTCGGTCAACGCTGACGTGGAAGATGTGTATGTGTCTAAACAAAAAGCTTACAACCGTCTCTCACTTCTAATAATGGAATTGGTTTCTGATGCTTTGCCCCATGACGACTTTGTTCAGCACTTAAAGGCTTTGTTCGAGATCCCGGAAACGGTTGAACTCTCTGAGTCTGGTGAAGAAAGCGACAGCGAAGAATAGGCGATGAATTAGGTATAGCTGACTTGTAACAGGCTTTTTATGCCTTGATAATTTTTTGTTTGAAAACCTGTAACCGGTGCGCAAGGTGCGCTTATTTTGAATTCAGATACGTTTCCTGCATTTTTACATTATTGCAATGTTGATAAAAACTTTGTTTAGGTAGCGCGAATAAATGTAGGTCTTAACTCATGTGAACGTATTAACCAGATTCCACGCTTTGTGTTTACGGGAATCTTTGGGTTGTGTTCATGAGTATACTTGTTGACAGTAATGTTTTTACGCATACTAAAAGTTAACATGCATTTATAACAGTAATGAGTATACTTCCCACCAGCCGAGGTTAATTTTCAAAAACAACGCAAGCATGAACACATCTACCAATCTCATGTCGTTGCGCAAGCTAACCAGCTCTCTACTAGCACTGAGATAATGCGCGAATGGCGCACTATGTATCGAGAGCGTGCTGAAGTAGAGGCTTATAGATCTCGCTTGGCCACCGATGCCAAAAGATTTGAAAAAGCCAAGGAAGAACTTGCCGCTGAACAAGCCAAGTTAGAGGCTGATAAGAAGAGCGAGGAGTGGGGTTTACTGGGATTAAAGAAGAAATTACAGGCTAGCAAAGATATTCTTGCTAAGGAGCGCAAGGATTGGAAAGAGGCTTGTGAGAGGAACAACCAAAAAATGTATGTTGCGTGCCAAGAGATCAATAATGTAAAGGCACAGGTTGAGTCACCTGCCAAGACCATTGCAGAGTTAAGCACTGAGAAGGAAACCCTTACTTCTTCGAAGGCCGACCTTGATGC
This sequence comes from Scalesia atractyloides, assembly GCA_947069175.1. Classification (NCBI taxonomy): domain Eukaryota; kingdom Viridiplantae; phylum Streptophyta; class Magnoliopsida; order Asterales; family Asteraceae; genus Scalesia; species Scalesia atractyloides. The sequence goes on along the minus strand of CAMTDV010000015.1, from coordinate 18,836,562 downwards.
AAAGCTTGGAGAAGCCACCATCCAACGTGAACGCTCGGAGGGCAGTCAGGTTCGTTCTCATCTTGAATGCCTTCAATTACATGAAGATTTTGAGAAACTTAGATCCTTCGTGACTTTGCAAGAGGAATTGAGGAATCAAATTGTCTCTCGGGATAGAGACCTGGCTGGCAGGGACACTGAGATACTCGAACTTAAGCGTCTTCTACGCGAGTCAACTGAAGCATATGAGGCTGAGAAGACAAAGTCTCAATCTGCAGAGGAAGCGCGTCCAGTCTCGCAAGTGGCCTTGAACGTTGCACAAGAGAATTATGCCGAGGTGCAAACACTGTCAAGCCATTATCGAACGATCTTACCTGGTTGCAAGAGTATGGCATCGCACATGTAAGTCATTTATTTCTGGCCTTTGCTAATTTCGTGTTTGCGCATTTTGGCTCACAACACATTGTGTGTAGGTTGCCAACGCCGTGCTCAACGCCACTAAGCTAGATCAAGCCGTCGCCGAGCTTAGGTTCATGGCGCGCCAAGTTGGGCACCGTGATGGATATGAAGAGTGTACAACGCATGTGAATGAAGTCTTGGCGGCTAAATGGGATACCAGCCATTGCTCGGTCAACGCTGACGTGGAAGATGTGTATGTGTCTAAACAAAAAGCTTACAACCGTCTCTCACTTCTAATAATGGAATTGGTTTCTGATGCTTTGCCCCATGACGACTTTGTTCAGCACTTAAAGGCTTTGTTCGAGATCCCGGAAACGGTTGAACTCTCTGAGTCTGGTGAAGAAAGCGACAGCGAAGAATAGGCGATGAATTAGGTATAGCTGACTTGTAACAGGCTTTTTATGCCTTGATAATTTTTTGTTTGAAAACCTGTAACCGGTGCGCAAGGTGCGCTTATTTTGAATTCAGATACGTTTCCTGCATTTTTACATTATTGCAATGTTGATAAAAACTTTGTTTAGGTAGCGCGAATAAATGTAGGTCTTAACTCATGTGAACGTATTAACCAGATTCCACGCTTTGTGTTTACGGGAATCTTTGGGTTGTGTTCATGAGTATACTTGTTGACAGTAATGTTTTTACGCATACTAAAAGTTAACATGCATTTATAACAGTAATGAGTATACTTCCCACCAGCCGAGGTTAATTTTCAAAAACAACGCAAGCATGAACACATCTACCAATCTCATGTCGTTGCGCAAGCTAACCAGCTCTCTACTAGCACTGAGATAATGCGCGAATGGCGCACTATGTATCGAGAGCGTGCTGAAGTAGAGGCTTATAGATCTCGCTTGGCCACCGATGCCAAAAGATTTGAAAAAGCCAAGGAAGAACTTGCCGCTGAACAAGCCAAGTTAGAGGCTGATAAGAAGAGCGAGGAGTGGGGTTTACTGGGATTAAAGAAGAAATTACAGGCTAGCAAAGATATTCTTGCTAAGGAGCGCAAGGATTGGAAAGAGGCTTGTGAGAGGAACAACCAAAAAATGTATGTTGCGTGCCAAGAGATCAATAATGTAAAGGCACAGGTTGAGTCACCTGCCAAGACCATTGCAGAGTTAAGCACTGAGAAGGAAACCCTTACTTCTTCGAAGGCCGACCTTGATGCAAAGCTTGGAGAAGCCACCATCCAACGTGAACGCTCGGAGGGCAGTCAGGTTCGTTCTCATCTTGAATGCCTTCAATTACATGAAGATTTTGAGAAACTTAGATCCTTCGTGACTTTGCAAGAGGAATTGAGGAATCAAATTGTCTCTCGGGATAGAGACCTGGCTGGCAGGGACACTGAGATACTCGAACTTAAGCGTCTTCTACGCGAGTCAACTGAAGCATATGAGGCTGAGAAGACAAAGTCTCAATCTGCAGAGGAAGCGCGTCCAGTCTCGCAAGTGGCCTTGAACGTTGCACAAGAGAATTATGCCGAGGTGCAAACACTGTCAAGCCATTATCGAACGATCTTACCTGGTTGCAAGAGTATGGCATCGCACATGTAAGTCATTTATTTCTGGCCTTTGCTAATTTCGTGTTTGCGCATTTTGGCTCACAACACATTGTGTGTAGGTTGCCAACGCCGTGCTCAACGCCACTAAGCTAGATCAAGCCGTCGCCGAGCTTAGGTTCATGGCGCGCCAAGTTGGGCACCGTGATGGATATGAAGAGTGTACAACGCATGTGAATGAAGTCTTGGCGGCTAAATGGGATACCAGCCATTGCTCGGTCAACGCTGACGTGGAAGATGTGTATGTGTCTAAACAAAAAGCTTACAACCGTCTTCACTTCTAATAATGGAATTGGTTTCTGATGCTTTGCCCCATGACGACTTTGTTCAGCACTTAAAGGCTTTGTTCGAGATCCGGAAACGGTTGAACTCTCTGAGTCTGGTGAAGAAAGCGACAGCGAAGAATAGGCGATGAATTAGGTATAGCTGACTTGTAACAGGCTTTTTATGCCTTGATAATTTTTTGTTTGAAAACCTGTAACCGGTGCGCAAGGTGCGCTTATTTGAATTCAGATACGTTTCTGCATTTTTACATTATTGCAATGTTGATAAAAAACTTTGTTTAGGTAGCGCGAATAAATGTAGGTCTTAACTCATGTGAACGTAATTAACCAGATTCCACGCTTTGTGTTTACGGGAATCTTTGGGTTGTGTTCATGAGTATACTTGTTGACAGTAATGTTTTTACGCATACTAAAAGTTAACATGCATTTATAACAGTAATGAGTATACTTCCCACCAGCCGAGGTTAATTTTCAAAAACAACGCAAGCATGAACACATCTTACCAATCTCATGTCGTTGCGCAAGCTAACCAGCTCTCTACTAGCACTCAGATAATGCGCGAATGGCGCACTATGTATCGAGAGCGTGCTGAAGTAGAGGCTTATTAGATCTCGCTTGGCCACCGATGCCAAAAGATTTGAAAAAGCCAAGGAAGAACTTGCCGCTGAACAAGCCAAGTTAGAGGCTGATAAGAAGAGCGAGGAGTGGGGTTTACTGGGATTAAGAAGAAATTACAGGCTAGCAAAGATATTCTTGCTAAGGAGCGCAAGGATTGGAAAGAGGCTTGTGAGAGGAACAACCAAAAAATGTATGTTGCGTGCCAAGAGATCAATAATGTAAAGGCACAGGTTGAGTCACCTGCCAAGACCATTGCAGAGTTAAGCACTGAGAAGGAAACCCTTACTTCTTCGAAGGCCGACCTTGATGCAAAGCTTGGAGAAGCCACCATCCAACGTGAACGCTCGGAGGGCAGTCAGGTTCGTTCTCATCTTGAATGCCTTCAATTACATGAAGATTTTGAGAAACTTAGATCCTTCGTGACTTTGCAAGAGGAATTGAGGAATCAAATTGTCTCTCGGGATAGAGACCTGGCTGGCAGGGACACTGAGATACTCGAACTTAAGCGTCTTCTACGCGAGTCAACTGAAGCATATGAGGCTGAGAAGACAAAGTCTCAATCTGCAGAGGAAGCGCGTCCAGTCTCGCAAGTGGCCTTGAACGTTGCACAAGAGAATTATGCCGAGGTGCAAACACTGTCAAGCCATTATCGAACGATCTTACCTGGTTGCAAGAGTATGGCATCGCACATGTAAGTCATTTATTTCTGGCCTTTGCTAATTTCGTGTTTGCGCATTTTGGCTCACAACACATTGTGTGTAGGTTGCCAACGCCGTGCTCAACGCCACTAAGCTAGATCAAGCCGTCGCCGAGCTTAGGTTCATGGCGCGCCAAGTTGGGCACCGTGATGGATATGAAGAGTGTACAACGCATGTGAATGAAGTCTTGGCGGCTAAATGGGATACCAGCCATTGCTCGGTCAACGCTGACGTGGAAGATGTGTATGTGTCTAAACAAAAAGCTTACAACCGTCTCTCACTTCTAATAATGGAATTGGTTTTGATGCTTTGCCCCATGACGACTTTGTTCAGCACTTAAAGGCTTTGTTCGAGATCCCGGAAACGGTTGAACTCTCTGAGTCTGGTGAAGAAAGCGACAGCGAAGAATAGGCGATGAATTAGGTATAGCTGACTTGTAACAGGCTTTTTATGCCTTGATAATTTTTTGTTTGAAAACCTGTAACCGGTGCGCAAGGTGCGCTTATTTTGAATTCAGATACGTTTCCTGCATTTTTACATTATTGCAATGTTGATAAAAACTTTGTTTAGGTAGCGCGAATAAATGTAGGTCTTAACTCATGTGAACGTATTAACCAGATTCCACGCTTTGTGTTTACGGGAATCTTTGGGTTGTGTTCATGAGTATACTTGTTGACAGTAATGTTTTTACGCATACTAAAAGTTAACATGCATTTATAACAGTAATGAGTATACTTCCCACCAGCCGAGGTTAATTTTCAAAAACAACGCAAGCATGACACATCTACCAATCTCATGTCGTTGCGCAAGCTAACCAGCTCTCTACTAGCACTCAGATAATGCGCGAATGGCGCACTATGTATCGAGAGCGTGCTGAAGTAGAGGCTTATAGATCTCGCTTGGCCACCGATGCCAAAAGATTTGAAAAAGCCAAGGAAGAACTTGCCGCTGAACAAGCCAAGTTAGAGGCTGATAAGAAGAGCGAGGAGTGGGGTTTACTGGGATTAAAGAAGAAATTACAGGCTAGCAAGATATTCTTGCTAAGGAGCGCAAGGATTGGAAAGAGGCTTGTGAGAGGAACAACCAAAAAATGTATGTTGCGTGCCAAGAGATCAATAATGTAAAGGCACAGGTTGAGTCACCTGCCAAGACCATTGCAGAGTTAAGCACTGAGAAGGAAACCCTTACTTCTTCGAAGGCCGACCTTGATGCAAAGCTTGGAGAAGCCACCATCCAACGTGAACGCTCGGAGGGCAGTCAGGTTCGTTCTCATCTTGAATGCCTTCAATTACATGAAGATTTTGAGAAACTTAGATCCTTCGTGACTTTGCAAGAGGAATTGAGGAATCAAATTGTCTCTCGGGATAGAGACCTGGCTGGCAGGGACACTGAGATACTCGAACTTAAGCGTCTTCTACGCGAGTCAACTGAAGCATATGAGGCTGAGAAGACAAAGTCTCAATCTGCAGAGGAAGCGCGTCCAGTCTCGCAAGTGGCCTTGAACGTTGCACAAGAGAATTATGCCGAGGTGCAAACACTGTCAAGCCATTATCGAACGATCTTACCTGGTTGCAAGAGTATGGCATCGCACATGTAAGTCATTTTTTCTGGCCTTTGCTAATTTCGTGTTTGCGCATTTTGGCTCACAACACATTGTGTGTAGGTTGCCAACGCCGTGCTCAACGCCACTAAGCTAGATCAAGCCGTCGCCGAGCTTAGGTTCATGGCGCGCCAAGTTGGGCACCGTGATGGATATGAAGAGTGTACAACGCATGTGAATGAAGTCTTGGCGGCTAAATGGGGATACCAGCCATTGCTCGGTCAACGCTGACGTGGAAGATGTGTATGTGTCTAAACAAAAAGCTTACAACCGTCTCTCACTTCTAATAATGGAATTGGTTTCTGATGCTTTGCCCCATGACGACTTTGTTCAGCACTTAAAGGCTTTGTTCGAGATCCCGGAAACGGTTGAACTCTCTGAGTCTGGTGAAGAAAGCGACAGCGAAGAATAGGCGATGAATTAGGTATAGCTGACTTGTAACAGGCTTTTTATGCCTTGATAATTTTTTGTTTGAAAACCTGTAACCGGTGCGCAAGGTGCGCTTATTTTGAATTCAGATACGTTTCCTGCATTTTTACATTATTGCAATGTTGATAAAAACTTTGTTTAGGTAGCGCGAATAAATGTAGGTCTTAACTCATGTGAACGTATTAACCAGATTCCACGCTTTGTGTTTACGGGAATCTTTGGGTTGTGTTCATGAGTATACTTGTTGACAGTAATGTTTTTTACGCATACTAAAAGTTAACATGCATTTATAACAGTAATGAGTATACTTCCCACCAGCCGAGGTTAATTTTCAAAACAACGCAAGCATGAACACATCTACCAATCTCATGTCGTTGCGCAAGCTAACCAGCTCTCTACTAGCACTCAGATAATGCGCGAATATGGCGCACTATGTATCGAGAGCGTGCTGAAGTAGAGGCTTATAGATCTCGCTTGGCCACCGATGCCAAAAGATTTGAAAAAGCCAAGGAAGAACTTGCCGCTGAACAAGCCAAGTTAGAGGCTGATAAGAAGAGCGAGGATGGTGGTTTACTGGGATTAAAGAAGAAATTACAGGCTAGCAAAGATATTCTTGCTAAGGAGCGCAAGGATTGGAAAGAGGCTTGTGAGAGGAACAACCAAAAAATGTATGTTGCGTGCCAAGAGATCAATAATGTAAAGGCACAGGTTGAGTCACCTGCCAAGACCATTGCAGAGTTAAGCACTGAGAAGGAAAACCCTTACTTCTTCGAAGGCCGACCTTGATGCAAAAGCTTGGAGAAGCCACCATCCAACGTGAACGCTCGGAGGGCAGTCAGGTTCGTTCTCATCTTGAATGCCTTCAATTACATGAAGATTTTGAGAAACTTAGATCCTTCGTGACTTTGCAAGAGGAATTGAGGAATCAAATTGTCTCTCGGGATAGAGACCTGGCTGGCAGGGACACTGAGATACTCGAACTTAAGCGTCTTCTACGCGAGTCAACTGAAGCATATGAGGCTGAGAAGACAAAGTCTCAATCTGCAGAGGAAGCGCGTCCAGTCTCGCAAGTGGCCTTGAACGTTGCACAAGAGAATTATGCCGAGGTGCAAACACTGTCAAGCCATTATCGAACGATCTTACCTGGTTGCAAGAGTATGGCATCGCACATGTAAGTCATTTATTTCTGGCCTTTGCTAATTTCGTGTTTGCGCATTTTGGCTCACAACAACATTGTGTGTAGGTTGCCAACGCCGTGCTCAACGCCACTAAGCTAGATCAAGCCGTCGCCGAGCTTAGGTTCATGGCGCGCCAAGTTGGGCACCGTGATGGATATGAAGAGTGTACAACGCATGTGAATGAAGTCTTGGCGGCTAAATGGGATACCAGCCATTGCTCGGTCAACGCTGACGTGGAAGATGTGTATGTGTCTAAACAAAAAGCTTACAACCGTCTCTCACTTCTAATAATGGAATTGGTTTCTGATGCTTTGCCCCATGACGACTTTGTTCAGCACTTAAAGGCTTTGTTCGAGATCCCGGAAACGGTTGAACTCTCTGAGTCTGGTGAAGAAAGCGACAGCGAAGAATAGGCGATGAATTAGGTATAGCTGACTTGTAACAGGCTTTTTATGCCTTGATAATTTTTTGTTTGAAAACCTGTAACCGGTGCGCAAGGTGCGCTTATTTTGAATTCAGATACGTTTCCTGCATTTTTACATTATTGCAATGTTGATAAAAACTTTGTTTAGGTAGCGCGAATAAATGTAGGTCTTAACTCATGTGAACGTATTAACCAGATTCCACGCTTTGTGTTTACGGGAATCTTTGGGTTGTGTTCATGAGTATACTTGTTGACAGTAATGTTTTTACGCATACTAAAAGTTAACATGCATTTATAACAGTAATGAGTATACTTCCCACCAGCCGAGGTTAATTTTCAAAAACAACGCAAGCATGAACACATCTACCAATCTCATGTCGTTGCGCAAGCTAACCAGCTCTCTACTAGCACTCAGATAATGCGCGAATGGCGCACTATGTATCGAGAGCGTGCTGAAGTAGAGGCTTATAGATCTCGCTTGGCCACCGATGCCAAAAGATTTGAAAAAGCCAAGGAAGAACTTGCCGCTGAACAAGCCAAGTTAGAGGCTGATAAGAAGAGCGAGGAGTGGGGTTTACTGGGATTAAAGAAGAAATTACAGGCTAGCAAAGATATTCTTGCTAAGGAGCGCAAGGATTGGAAAGAGGCTTGTGAGAGGAACAACCAAAAAATGTATGTTGCGTGCCAAGAGATCAATAATGTAAAGGCACAGGTTGAGTCACCTGCCAAGACCATTGCAGAGTTAAGCACTGAGAAGGAAACCCTTACTTCTTCGAAGGCCGACCTTGATGCAAAGCTTGGAGAAGCCACCATCCAACGTGAACGCTCGGAGGGCAGTCAGGTTCGTTCTCATCTTGAATGCCTTCAATTACATGAAGATTTTGAGAAACTTAGATCCTTCGTGACTTTGCAAGAGGAATTGAGGAATCAAATTGTCTCTCGGGATAGAGACCTGGCTGGCAGGGACACTGAGATACTCGAACTTAAGCGTCTTCTACGCGAGTCAACTGAAGCATATGAGGCTGAGAAGACAAAGTCTCAATCTGCAGAGGAAGCGCGTCCAGTCTCGCAAGTGGCCTTGAACGTTGCACAAGAGAATTATGCCGAGGTGCAAACACTGTCAAGCCATTATCGAACGATCTTACCTGGTTGCAAGAGTATGGCATCGCACATGTAAGTCATTTATTTCTGGCCTTTGCTAATTTCGTGTTTGCGCATTTTGGCTCACAACACATTGTGTGTAGGTTGCCAACGCCGTGCTCAACGCCACTAAGCTAGATCAAGCCGTCGCCGAGCTTAGGTTCATGGCGCGCCAAGTTGGGCACCGTGATGGATATGAAGAGTGTACAACGCATGTGAATGAAGTCTTGGCGGCTAAATGGGATACCAGCCATTGCTCGGTCAACGCTGACGTGGAAGATGTGTATGTGTCTAAACAAAAAGCTTACAACCGTCTCTCACTTCTAATAATGGAATTGGTTTCTGATGCTTTGCCCCATGACGACTTTGTTCAGCACTTAAAGGCTTTGTTCGAGATCCCGGAAACGGTTGAACTCTCTGAGTCTGGTGAAGAAAGCGACAGCGAAGCATTTGCGCAATTGTTGCGCGTTCCATGTGCGTGGAACCAAACGACCATCCAATGTGCGTAGCTTGTACGCGCATTTTCCCAACACCTCATGTATGAGGTAAGGGCCTTCCCATTTGGGTGCTAGCTTCCCAGGGCGTTTGGCATTGGAGGCTTCGTTATCGTGGAAAACGTAATCCCCTGGATTGAAAGTACACACGCGCGCGCGTGCATTGTAGTACTTTTCCAGTTTGTTTTGTACCTTGCTTCCTTGAAGGCAGCGTTTTCTCGTCTTTCTTCAAGTAGATCGAGGTCCAAATGGCGCTCCGCCTCGTTGTCTATCGCAATGACAGCCGCCAAGCGTGGTGAGGGGAGACCGACTTCTGCGAGAATAACTGCTTCGGAGCCATATACGAAGCTGAAGGGAGTTTCCTCGTTGCTTGTCTTTGGCATCGTGCGATGAGCCTAAAGGATGCTTGGAAGCTCATCCACCCAACCTCTTCATTTTGTGCCCAGGAGGGCCTTAATACCTTCCACAATTCCTTTGTTAACCCTTTCTACCTGGCCATTCCCTTGCGGGTGCGCGATCGAGGAATAGGAGTGTTCGATCTGGAGTTCTTGCATCCAGGCGTGGAGGTCTTCGGATGCGAAATTTGTTCCATTGTCGGTTACGATACGCATAGGCAGTCTAAACCGGCAGATGATGTGTTCCCATATGAACTTGCGAACTATCATTGCCGATGTAGATGCCAATGCCTTCGCTTCTACCCACTTTGTGAAATAGTCGACTGCCACGATTATGAATTTTACTGCGCCAGGTGCCTCTGGGAATGGACTTGCCATGTCAATGCCCCATTGTTGGAACGGCCATGCCGTGGAAACCGGAATAAAATTGTTCTTGGGCGCATTGTTTTGGGTGCATGGCGCTGGCAGGAGTTGCATTTTGGTAATTCGTTCACAGCGTCCAGGTGCATACCTGGCTGGTAGTATCCCGCGTTCATAATTTTTGCCACTAACATGCGCGCTCCTGTATGGATTCAGCAAATACCCTCAGGAATTTCTTGTATCAAGTAGTTGGCGTCTTGTGGGTCTACACAACGCAACAGCGATCCGAGGTAGGATCGCCGATACAAGATCCCGTCATCCATATGATAATATAGCGCCTTGTTTTGGATCTTTCGCGCCTCCGCCTTGTTGTCTGGTAAAAATCCTTGTCTGCAAGTATTGTATTATAGGCGTCATCCACGATGGTGTCCGTATCTCCACTATATTGACCTGGCGCAAAGGGACTGAGGGATATTTTAAGACTTCAATTCGGACACTTTTACGAGGTGTTCGAAAGCTGTTGATTCTAATTTGCTTAGCGCATCGGTGGGTTTGTTCTCACTCCTGTTGATATGCACTACCTTGAATGTTTTGAAACTCTTGATTAGTTCTTTCTCCTGATCCAGGTATAGTGCCATTGTTTCGCCTTTCGCGTCGTATAACCCGTTGATTTGCCCTGCGACTAGCAATGAGTCGACATGCGCTTGGATGTTTTTGGCTCCCATCTTGATTGCTAACCTTAGCCCAACTAGAAAAGCTTCATACTCCTCTTTGCTGTTTGTGCTTTTTAAATCCAGTCTAATGGCATATGTAAACTCGCTTTTCTCTGGGCTGACCAATCTTAGGCCCGCTCCTGCGCCGTCCTCGTTCGACGCGCCATCAGTGAAACAACACCCGAGTTCGTCTTTGTTATCCTGTGCAGGGACTGAATTGCATTCCGGTATTGTCCCTTCAGGAACTTCTGTAATGAAATCGCGAGGACTTGTCCTTTGATGGCGGGCCGTGGGCGATACACAATGTTGTGGCCCCCAGTTCGATTGCCCATTTCGCCAATCTTCCGGATATTTCTGGCATTTGCAGGATGCTTCCGATGTGGCAGTTTGTTAACACATGAATGACATGGCCGGAGAAGTACCAGCGTAATCTCCTTGATGCGTGCATGAGCGCGAGAACCAACTTTTCCATGATTGAATACCGCGTTTCTGGGTCCGTGAGCATCCTACTGACATAGTAAGTTGGGGTTTGGATCCCCTCCCGTTCGACCAATAATACTGCGCCTAATGCCTTGTCTGAAGCAGATAAGTATAATAATAGTGGTTCATCTTTGAGGGGTGCTGTGAGCGTTGGAAGTTGAATCAAATATTCTTTCATTTCATGGAATGTTGCTTCTGCATCCGGAGTCCACTTAAATTCGTCTTTCTTCACACAATTGCGCAATGTGCTGATAAAAGGGAAAGACTTTGATGCGTGATTGGACAAAAACCAGTTTAGCGCGGCCAGCCGGCCAGCCAATCTTTGCATGTCTTTGATACTCTTTGGTGACGACATTCGTTCGATATCCAGCACTTTCTCTGGGTTGACTTTGAACCCTCCCCTAGTCACCATAAATCCCAAAAATTTTCCTTCTTTCATGCCAAATGAACACTTACTGGGATTAAGCTTCATGTTGACATTGTGTAATGACTTGAAGGTTTTCTCTATGTCCTTTAACATCTTGTCTTCTTCTGGGCTCATGATTACCAAATCATCTGTATAGACTTCAACATGTTTTCCGATATCGTCGCCGAAAATATTGTCCATTAAGCGCTGGTAGGTAGCCCCCGCATTACGCAACCCGAACGGCATTTTGGTGTAACAGAAAATGCCCATTTCAGTGCGGAAGGCTGTCTTGTCTTCGTCATGAACTGCCATTCGCACTTGATGGTAGCCTTTATAGCAATCAAGAAAGCATTTCCATCGAAAAAGTTCTAGTGAATCGATCTTTTTGTCTATTTTAGGCAAAGAGTAACAATCTTTTGGGCAAGCTTTGTTGAGATCTTTGTAGTCAACGCACATGCACCACCCTCCGTTAGCTTTTTCTACCATCACTGGGTTTGCTACCCATGTCTTGTAACGAACCTCACGCAGTATCCCGGTGTTCAACAGTTATGCGACCTGCTCGTTCATAGCTTTGGTTTTTGCCTCCCCCAGGCTGCGCTTCCTCTGGACCTTTGGTTCTACCGATGGAAAAATGCTTAAACGATGTTCAGCAACGTCACGCGGGACACCGGTAAGCCGGAGACCAAGCGAAAATGTCGATGTTGCAGAACAAGAGTTGCTTCAAGTACGTACGGATGTTTTTAGACATCGCAAGGCCTAGCGTTATTGTTTGCTCCGGATACTGCCTGTTTAAAATCCACTTCTCGGGTTCGGTGCACGGAGATTGCTTGATGCGCTTAGGTGGGGGCGCCTCTTCGACTACCATGATTTCCTTCTTTGAATAAATAATTGCAATTCCTGTTTCTGTTGGGAAACCTATCGCTGAGTGTGGGGGAGAAATAACCATGTGTAACTGACCTTGAGTTCCTCTTCCGATCAAGACATCATGTCTGGAGTTTGCCGGCATAACCATGAAGTTAACATTGACTGTCCTCGAATGTTTTCCATTACCAAGCGTGACTGGGAAAGTGATTTGACCGAGAGGAAAGACTGTTTCATTGCAGAAACCTGACAAAGGACAAACTAGTGGTTCCAATCGTTCCTTATCTTCTTGTTAGGAAACCTTATATGTATGATTGAAGTATTGAAGAAAAATGAAGAAAGAAAGTCTGATCAATCTGATCAGATCTGGGGAAAAAGAAGCCAAAAGATCAAGATAACAGAAGGAATATGATCATAGGCCATAAGAAGAAGCATTTGGGTCAGATCTGATGAGGATATCTTTGTCTAAGTGTTCGAAGAAAGGATAAGAAAAGATCTGATCAAATCTAATGAAACCTCATCAGATTCTGTTCAGAAGTCATCAGAAATCTGATGACCATTTGTGATGTCCACTTGCATTGAAGATAAGGTAATTTAGTTGAAGGACATTTATGATACGGGTGGAAATGGTAATCATGACATATGAAATGATCTGCCACAACAAACACTTGCATGAATAAACAAATTGTGAATTCATGCTAATTGCTCTCTATAAATAGAGATCACCAAACCGAGGATCAATGGAGCTGAGCATTGCAAGTATTACATCTTACATACTCCGTGCCCTTCACTCACACAGAATTCTTAAGCATTGTTTTGTATTAGAAAATAACCTTTCAATCATCTTTTGTAAACATTCAAAAGTGATATAAACTTGAAAATTCTGTATCTCTGTTTCTTACAAGTTGGTTTCTAATTCCGCACATTATTTTCATATAAAGTTGAAATCAAATTGCCATTTTAAGTCAAAGCATTGTTATCTGGGATCAACAATTGGTATCAGAGCAAATTGAATAAAACATTTTCAAATCGATCAATTGCTCGAGTATCCTTGTTAATACTCTGTTTTGCAAAAGTTCAAAACTTCGGCTAAAAATGGCAAACTCACAGTCTTGGAATAGTGCTTTCAACATGGGGTCTATGTCAAAGCCTCTGACGTTAGTCAGGGAGGAGTACCCCCAATGGAAAATCAGGATGATCAATTTCCTAAATGGACATGATCGAGCTCTGTTTCAATCCATTGTATGTGGCCCACGTATACCACGTGTTGAAATACCTGGTGTTCCAGCATTTGATGATTCACCAGCAATCTCTGCTTCTTGGGCTCCCAAACAAGAAAAAAATTGGAGCCCAGAAGACAGGAAACTGGTAGAAACAGATGAAAGGGCCAAATCACTATTGATTATGGCACTTCCAAATGACATATTCTCTTATGTAGATGCATGCTCATCCACAAAAGAGATATGGGATCAACCTGAAAATCTTTGTGAAGGAAGAGACAAAATGAAAAGAAACATGAGAACAAATCGTGTCTCTGCTTATGAGAGGTTCAAATGTTCACCAAATGAAACACTCACTGATGCTTACAACAGATTAACAAAAATTTTGAATGAGCTAAAAAACATGGAGTTGAAAAAACCAATGATGAAAAAATGTAAAATTTCTTGATGCTCTGCCTAGAGAATGGCAAAATCTTGCCATGACCTAAGCTCTTCCACTCTGGAACTAGGAAATCTTAACCTACATGACCTATACAGTATCCTACTTCCAAGAGAGCATCAAATCATTGAAAACTCAAAGCAATATGGTGGACCTATATCCTTAATATCACACTCACAAAGATCAAACACACCTGATCCACAACCCTCCAACTCACAGAACCAAGTTTTAGTATCAGAAAATTCTGAAAATCCATCAGATTTTTCTGCATTTGCTGAAGCAGTAGCCTTGCTCACCAAAACCTTTGAGCAAAGATTGAAGGGAGGAAGTTCCAGAAGTCAGAGAAGTGAAAAAGAAAATATGCAAGCAAGATCCAAAGAAAGAAGAGCAGAGAGTAAATTTGAAGTGGTATGCTATAGATGCAAACAAAAGGGTCACTATGCATCTGAATGTAAAAACAAAAAGTTAAAAGATCCAGCTTACTATGAAAAAAAAGCTAGAAGAAGCCAAGAAACAACAGCAATAACAAGTCAGCCTGATTGCAGGGACAGACACCTGGATGACTGATGACTCATCAGATGATGATCAAGAAGAAATGGCAAACTTTTGTCTTATGGCAAAACTTGACAATGAGGCACCAGAAATCAATGTAAGTCAAGATGATCAAGAACTTCAAAATCAAATAAACAAATTACTGGAAGATTTTCAAAAATTACAAGAAAAATATTTGACAGAAACAAAGAAATCTGATGAACTTAAAGACATGTTGAAACATTGTCAAGAAAATGAAAATGTCTTACATGAAGAAAGTTTGATCAAAGATACAAAAATTAGTTTTTATGAAAAAGAGAGAAAGTGCTTATATGCAGAAATTCATAAAAATAAGGTAAATGTAAAAAGTTTTTAACAAGCAAAGGATTTCATTAACTACATTGAAACAACAACAAAAAATCAGGGTGAAGGATTGGGTTATACAAAGTTACAAAGATAATCCAACGGTGTTTGTAAAAGCTTCAGAAAAACCACAAACAGATTTTGATAGTGAATCAAATGTATCAAAAGAATGTGACATCATGTCATCTTGTTCTGCGTCGAGACTAGAATTAAAAGGGGTGTGCTCTAAAGAAAAAGCTAACAAAAATCTTGAAAGAAAATGGTCAAAACATTTTTCAAAAATTACAGAAAAATGGGCATTCATCAAAAACCTTTCCATCAACCATTTCTAATAAGATGGGATGTATGTGTGATGATATTCTAAAAATAATTCAACAGCATTTGAACAAACATCTGTCAATGATTCAGCATTGGACAAAAATTCTATCAGATCTGATCAAATAGCAACAGATTTTATAAAGAGAACTGATCAGTCGGAATCAGCAGACTCTGCAGATCAAGATTAAAAGATGAAGAAGGAAAACTATTACATGCTATGTACTCATCTGACAAAGTACCCAAGAAAGTCTGGGTACCAAAAAATCACTAACCTCTTCATTACAGGACCATCATGTGCAGCAGATTTGGTACTGCGATTCAGGTAGCTCCAAGCACATGACTGGAGATAGGAGCTTACTTAGCAACTATGTAGAAAAGCTAGGTAAATTTGTGAATTTTGGTAATGGAGTCAAGGGTAGGGTAAAATGTTATGGAAGCATAACATATGGTACAATAACAATTGAGAAAGTGGCTCATGTAGAAGGTTTAAAATACAATCTTTTAAGGTGTGGCAAGTTTTGTGACAAAGGTTTTAAGGTAAGTTTTTTGCCTGATACTTGCTTATTAATAGGTATTGAAGATGATAAAATTTATAAGGGAAAAAGGATAAAAGGATCAATTTATTTCTTTGATTTCAATAACAAAGTTGAGGAACCTCAATTCTGTTTATTTTCCATAGAAATTAAAGGAAATAGTTGGTTATGGCATAAAAGATTGGCTCACATAATTTTTAAAGCTTTAAACAAATTAGCAAGCAAGTGTCTGGTAAAACGATTACCTTTTATTGCTTCAAGAAAAGACAAACTTTGTGAAGCATGTGAGCTAGGAAAGTCAAAAGGAGGCTCACATAAAACTGTGATGGAATCTTCTATCTCTGAAAATCTTGAACTTTTACACATGGACCTTTGTGGACCAATAAGCACTGAAAGTTTTTATGGAAAGAATACATTTTAGTCATTGTTGATGATTCAAGGTACACATGGGTGGAATTTTTGAGGCAAAAGGGTGAAACACCAGATCTGATCATAAATTTTGTTAAAAGAATTGAAAATATGTTGAAATTAACTGTAAGAAAAATTAGATCTGACAATGGGACAGAATTCAAAAATGCAAAACTTGAGAACTTCCTAACAGAAAAAGGAATATCTCATGATTTTTCTGCTCCCAGAACCCCACAACAAAATGAGGTTGTTGAAAGAAGAAACAGAACTTTGGTAGAAGCAGCTAGAACAATGCTTGCATATGCCAAACTACCAACCTATTTCTGGGCTGAAGCAGTGGCAAATGCATGTTTCACACAAAACAAAACTATCATCAACAAAAGACATCTGAAAACACCTTTTCACATCATAAACAAAAGGGTACCAAGCGTCAAATTCTTACATACCATTGGATGTAGATGTTTTATTTTTAATGATTTTGATAGTTTAGAAAAATTTGACAGTAAAGCTGAAAAAGGAATTTTTCTTGGATACTCTTTATCTTCAAAAGCATACAAAGTATTTGTTTTAAATAGCAGAACAATTAGAGAAAGTTTGTATGTGTCTTTTGATGATTCATTAGAAACAGAAATTTCTGATGACATTATAACTTTTTCACAAAAGGAAAATCCTACAAATAATGAACATCTTTTAACAGAACTAACGAATGAACTGCTTGGGTATGACTGGGAAGGAAATCATGAAAATTTACTAGAAAGCCAGTCATACTTTACCTCTGCAGAAAATTTAGAGCCATCGGATGAAATACAAGGAATGACAAATCAGACATCAGAACATCAGAAAATCAAGAAAAACAAATGTCTGATAACTCAGGCTCAGAACAAATCGTCCATCTGGAGGAAGCAGAAAGTTCTTCACAAAATCCATCGCTAGATTCAACAAATAATGCTACAAGTGGAACATGGATAAAGGGTCACTCAACAGAAAATATCATAGAAAACCCTCAAGATGGTGTTAAAACAAGATCAGCAACTGCTCATGAATGTCTTCATGCTGGTTTCTTAAGCTTAACTAAACCAAAAACAACAATTGACGCACTCAAGGATCCAGACTGGGTTCAAGAAATGCAAGAAGAACTTGATCAGTTTGAAAAAAGTCAAGTGTGGAACTTAGTACCTAGACCAAATGGCAAATCTGTCATCGGGTCAAAATGGGTATTTAGAAACAAATCTGATGAACAAGGCATAGTAACAAGAAACAAAGCAAGGTTAGTAGTAAAAGGGTATAGTCAACAAGAAGGAATTGACTATGATGAAACATTTGCACCAGTAGCAAGACTGGAGGCCGTCAGAATCTTCCTTGCTTATGCAGCTTCAAAAGGCTTCAAAGTCTATCAG
Source organism: Scalesia atractyloides (assembly GCA_947069175.1). Classification (NCBI taxonomy): domain Eukaryota; kingdom Viridiplantae; phylum Streptophyta; class Magnoliopsida; order Asterales; family Asteraceae; genus Scalesia; species Scalesia atractyloides. Next base: position 18,819,280 of record CAMTDV010000015.1, on the reverse strand, counting down.
ATGGATGTCAAGTCTGCTTTTCTAAATGGTAAGATTGATCAAGAAGTATATGTGCAGCAACCAGAAGGCTTTGTTGATCCAAAATTTCCAAAACATGTTTATAAACTGAACAAAGCCTTGTATGGGTTGAAGCAAGCTTCAAGAGCATGGTATGAAACTCTCTCAAACTTTTTAATCCAATCTGGCTTTACCAAAGGTACCATAGACACAACTCTGTTTCTCAAAACACACAAAGGACACACTCTGTTGGTACAAATATATGTTGATGACATAATATTTGGATCAACCAACTCAAAACATTATAAAAAGTTCGAAAAATTAAAGACAAGCAATTTTGAAATGAGCATGATGGGAGAACTAAACTTCTTTTTAGGACTCCAAGTGAAACAAGAATCTGATGGAATATTTTTGAATCAATCAAAATATGTTAAAACTATTTTAAAGAAATATTCATTAGAAAATTGCTCATCATCAAAAACTCCAATGGCCACAGGAAACAAGTTAGATTCTGATCCTGATGGTACAAATGTAGATCTTAAAACCTATAGGGGAATGATTGGATCACTCTTATATCTAACGGCCAGCAGACCTGATATAATGTTTTCAACATGTTTTCTGGCTAGATACCAGTGTATCCAAAAGAATCTCATTTAAAAGCAGTAAAAAGGGTTTTTAAGTATCTAAAAGGCACATCTGACCATGGCTTATGGTATCCTAAGGGAACCAGTTTAGAGCTAATTGCATATTCAGATGAAGATCATGCAGGTTGTAAACTGGACAGAAAAAGCACCTCAGGTGCTTATCAAATGCTTGGAGAAAAGCTTGTATGTTGGGCAAGTAAGAAACAAAATTGTGTTTCCACTTCTATAGCTGAAGCAGAATATGTAGCAGCAGCAAGCTGTTGTCCACAAGTTTTGTGGATGCAAACACAACTAAAAGATTATGGAGTGAATCTGACAACAATACCAATCCTGTGTGATTCTAACAGTGCAATAGCAATAACTTCAAATCCAGTTCACCACTCACGAACAAAACATATTGATGTCATGTATCATTTCATAAAAGATAATGTGGAAAAAGGAAATACATAAATGTATTTTGTTCCAACAGAAAATCAGTTTGCTGACATTTTTACAAAACCTTTGGATGAGAAAAGACATAATTACTTAATCAGCAAATTGGGAATGATAAACAAGAGATACGTTGAAAATACACAATCCACAAAATTTGATAACTGAAAAGGTTCTAATAAATTGAACTGAAATTTGATAAAAGTATTGATCAAAAATCTGATAAAAGTATTGATCAGAAATCTGATAAAAACCTTGATCAGAATTCTGTCAAAACTAAATCTGATAATCTCATCAGAAATCTGATCAATTTATTAGAAACTAGGAAATTTTCCTTTGTTTTCAACAGAAAAATGTCACCATCATGTATCTCTTTTGTACCATATATGCAGACATAACTTGTGCATATTCTTTTTATCATCTTTTATCTTTTAATTTTTTTTCTTTCTCTTGGGAATATCCAATGAATGAGGAAAGTATACGTCACAAAGACAACTCCCCAAGTCTTCATTTTTTCTTTCTTTATTTTTTACCACCATCACATCAACTCCACACGCTTACTCAGCACGGTTGAAAAGAAAAGAAGGCTACACCTTTCCTCTCAACGGAAAATTGAAGACCTGGGTGCGCCTATCCATAAATGAGGAGGGAGAATATGGCCACTTTTAGTTCTAAACGAATCTGACACCATATCTCCAAAGTAGAGTAGAATTGGTAGAATCAAGATTCAAGATCTTAACCGGTGAAAACAATTAAGGCATGTACTTATTGTCTTTAAATAGACATACACTCAGTCATCCACTTTCACCTGGAAATCCTTTGAAAATTCTCACCTTCTTCACTAAACACACACAACCACTACTACCATGGAAAGAAATGAGAGCAACAGATTCCTTCTCCCTTACTTCCAAAGGCACAATGCAAGAGTAAGGATGAACATGGATGACACACGATATGTAAACTGCTCCACCATTATGAACATGCTGCTTAGCAGCCCAATCGCTTTTGCCCTCTCCATGCACGTTTAAGTGTTTCTGGAAATCCTTCAAGAGTTTTGGAGGTCTGCACGACTGGTTGTAAATGATGGTAGGCTGGCTACCATTGCAGGAATGGTGATGGGCGACTGGCTCATTTGTTTAAATGAGGAAACTATCAGGGAAGCACTCTTGCTAAGAGATGACTGCCCCCCAACCACCTTCTCCTTGGTAGACAAGCAGGCTACCTTGGCCATGATGGGGTACCATGATCCTCAAGGAAGGATTCCCATCTTCAAAAGCGGGTTCATTGAACCATGGAAGTTTCTGGTGACCCAGTTTGCCTTTTGCTTTACAAGCAAAGCCTCAAGTTGGTATGAGATCACTCAAAGGATAATGGATCCACTCCATGCCTTAGTAAACAATCTCCCCTACAACTACTCAGCCTATCTGATGAATGACTTTAGGGCCAACTTAAGGGGAGGTCGTCCTTTCTTCATCTGCCCAAGGTTCTTGATGAAAGTGATAACCTCTCAGCTGGACTTTGGAGGAGTTCCTGCATCATATGTCAGAGCAAGGATGCTTGTTCAGGAGGAACAACACATTGTTGCCCTCATACCAACAGACGAACACACATGGCATGAAACAACTCTCTGGGAAATGGTGCAGATCATGTATGGGGATGGAGACTTTGGAGATGATGATCCAAGTTATGAAGACATAGTTTAACTTTTCTTTGTTTTCTTTAGTTTGTTTTTTTGTGTGTACATAGCTACTTATGTTTAAATTATATATATATATATATATTAATATCTATTTTGTTTTGATTAAGGGGGAATTTCTGATGAAAAATCAGGAAAAATTTCTAATGAGCTCAGGAATTCATGGGGGATTTCTGATGGGCTTGAGAAATCAAGAAAATTTTCTGATGAAATCAGGAATTCAGGAGAAATTTCTGATAAAATTGGGGTTTCTTACATAAGATCGACATTTTTTAGGAACTGCTTGTCTTAAAGGAATCCTTGAAATTTTTGTTTCAAAATAATGGATAAGGGAGATAATGTTAAGATAATTAAAACAAATTTCTTTCTTTCAAATGCAACATCTTTTTCTTCTTTCAAATGCAACAACTTTTTCTTGATTCAAATGCTTCTTCTGATAAAAATCTGATCATGTTTATCAGAAATCTGTTCAAGAACATCAGAAAATCTGATCACATTTATCAAAAATCTGATCATCTTCAATAGAAAATCTGATCATGTTTATCAGAAATTTGTTCATTCTTATCAGGAAATCTGCTCAAACACAAAGGAGGGGAGTTAAAACAAAGCTAAATAAACTTAAGTTTTTCAGAAAGAAATTTTTTATGACATATGAAAAGGAAGTTTCTGATATAACAAAGTTTAAAATGACTCCAAAATTTGGTTAATTAAATTTTCAAATGGAATGATAATGATGAAACACAAAATATATTCCTTGAAGTAGCACCAGAAAAGCATGTGTAGGTAAACTCTCTGAAACACTACTCATTCCCTCTCATCTCAAAAAAACCTACTTGAACAGAAAGTCAACAGAATCTCACGAACAAATCTGTTGAAGCAAAAGTCAACAGAAATCAGCAGATTCAAAGAGTTGAGTTTTTGTCTTATAGAAAAGGGGGAAGATAAAATTATGCAAAAGTGAAAGATTGGCAGTTAGCAGCAAGAAGATAAGTGGACCACTCTTCAAAACATGGACCCACTTGTGCAAGTGGACCACTCTTCAAGAACGTGGACCCACTTATGTAAAAGAAAAGATTGGCGGTTACCAAGCACCAATAAAAAACAGTTTTTTTAAGATAAGGTGTCAAGCATTAAACATATAATTTAATGGGTTATTAACATAGTTAATCACTAATCACGTGGGACAACAAAAGCCTATATAAATCCGACCCAACCCACAATCTCTCACATACACTTCCAAAAGCCTCAAGCTATCAAAATTCCAAACCCTAAAAATCACAACTATGTTTCTGCAAGCCAAAACCTCAAATCACTACATCATGTCTTCTTCTGGCTCCATGAACCTCAACTTTCTAGCAGTAGAACACGAAGTTCCTCTTGTCAAGCAATCAAAATGGCTAGACACAGAGAAAAAGAACAACCTAGCTCTCAACACTGATCATGAGCAGCATGATGAAAGGGTCAAAATTCTTATAGAATTTCTGATCAATTGTCCCATAAAGTATGCTTTAACTGGTGGCTATGAAGTTCCACAACAGATCCTGCAGCAAACAGTGCATACAACAGAGAAGTCAGGAACAGAATTAACTGCACACGTGTGGGGTAAAGTCAGAATCACTATCAATGAAGAAAACATCAGAAGATGGTTGGAGATCCCAGAAAAACAGGAATATCACATTCCTCCAGTCAAAGAAGAACTCTTGGCGGTATTCAGAAACCTTGGGTACAAGGCCTCAATCACTCTAATTAGCCAGTTCAAGAGAAAGGAACAACCAGGATTTTGGCAAGTCTTTATGGATGTAATCAATCGCTGTCTCACAGGGAAGATAGGAGGTGCTGATCAAACAACCAGTCCAATACTAAATATCATGTATGGGCTGATAAAGGGTGAAGATGTAGATTATGCCAAAGAAATATTCTCTCTGTTGAAAACCAGCATATTCACCCACAAAGGAAGAACAACAACACATCTACCGCATGCAAGATTTTGGTCAATCATCATAACAAAAAGTCTTTGCTAAAAGAAACATGGAAGTACCTACTCTTTACATAGTGTGGAAGCCAGTGGTAATGACTCCATGGACTGCTGCAGCAAGTGCTTGGGCTCATCCCAGTGATCTTCCTCCCCTGCCTCAAATAAAGATGAAGGTGATCCCTGCAAACTCACCTTTTATCAAAAGGCATGAAGAATTGATCAAACCAACAGGACCAGATGATTGTGGATCCAAAATGGTGTCTACATCATCTGCTGGAGACAAAAACATTGCTGAGGGTATGGAACAAATGAAGAATCTGATGAAGTCTCATCCACAAAAGATGGTGCAACAGACTCAGACTCAATACTTGCTGGAGAAGGTCAACAACATGATACTCTTGAAACAGGTGCATATCTTGAATCAAACCTTGAACCTAATTTCACAAAACCAACTTCTGATGAAACCTCATCAGAATCTGCTGAGGCTGATTTTGAAATAAGAACAAGAGTACCCAATGTTGAAGCCCAATTGGGTGTGGCTTTGAGCATTAACTCAGAATCTGATGAAGTTGAAACTGCAACAAGTGGAGAACTTTCACTTGATCAGGAACAACTCCTGGATACTTTGTGTTATCCCAAAACTCAAGGAGAACATTCTCAAAGAACTGTTCAAGGATTTGAGGAAATCCAGGAGATGCCTATGGTGCATGAATCTGGTTAGGAATCCTTTGAATTGGTCTTTTGATCAAAACATGGGATTTCTGAAACAGCAAGAAATGTGTTTTCTGCTGGTATGTTAGAAGGAACATTTGTTGTTCCAAATGACCCAATTACAACCAACCTTGAAGCAACATTGAAAAAGGTGATGGAGAATGTAAAGTATCAGGAGGAAAAGGCTACTCTGGAAAAAAACTGGATGATCTGTTGAAAGAAATGAAGCAACAGAAGTCTGACATCAGAAATCTGTCAGAATCTATTGAAACCATCAGAAAGCAATCAGAAGCAAACACAGATAAACTAAACAAATTGCAAGAGTCACGAGTCTGCTCTCAAGATGTGAAGAAAATCTCACATGAATTTCAGAAACTAGCAAAGGAATTCAGAACTATGAGAGAAGAATTAATGAAGAAAACTGGTAGTGCTGAAACAGAAACTGCAGTGCAGAATCTGTCAAGTGTTGCAGAGAATTTCACAAGAATGGAAGAAAAGCTGAAGGAAGTGGAGAAGAACAGTGATCTGATGGTGCATTAAACGAACAGGTGCAGAATTGGAGCAAAGGTAAGACAGAACTGTAAGGGCATATGGAAAGCATCAGAGAAGAAAGTGCCATTAACACAAAGTTAACTGAAGATGTAAAAGATTTATTGAAAAGACTTTGTGTTAATATTGCACAAGCAACAAAGACAAGTCTACCAGAATTGTTGAAACAAATTCTTGAAGGTAGAGAAAAGTCTGATGCAACCAGAAAAAATGCACCCAAACAGACTGCAACTACAACAACAAAACCTCTTTTCAAGATACCAGCTCCTATACCAACTAAACCAAAAGATTCAACCCAACCACCACAAAGTACAATGAGCTCCTTCCCTCCTACACCTCATCCTATCTCAAAAGCCTTGATCATACATCCTCTAACACAAACTCAATCATCACCTCAATCAGCACCAATTCAATCAAAACCAACTCTACCACCACCACAACAATCTCAGACTCGAACAAAACCATCAAGAAGAACAAGAGCTCAAACTCGGTCCAATTCTAAAGACAAAGTGAAAGGGAAAGAAATTATTAAACCTACTCTCTCTGGACAAACTGAATTCAGCAAACAATGTATATCTAGAGAGAAAAGGAAATGGGAAGAAAGTGGTCATACTTCCTAAAAGAAGCCTACTATGATTCCGACAGAAGACCCAAACGTTACAAGAATCATAATAACTGTTGATGATCATGAAGTACTCTTCCCAGAGGTTGTTTTAAAGGAATATTACAGGAAAATGATGAACCTCTTCCAAGCAATATGAACCCAATCACCAGAAATGCCCTCACACTGAGAGGAAATAGAAGAGAAGGATGTTCTCTGGGGAAAATACAGGAAACCCATCAAAAGTGTGCACATCACAGATAGATCAGTTCAAACTCCTCTCAAAGGTTTATGGCATCAAAACATGTATCACATCAGAAGAGAAGATGGTGAAGAACAATCAGTCCTTGATAGCCAAATTATGGAACGTCTGCACCCACTAGATAGTTAAGCTAAGGAGAATGTATGCACAAGAATCATTGAGAAGAAGAGAAAACAGAAAAGCACTTCATAGCTTCTCAGAACGTGGAGTGGAGATAGCAACTACCATATGCCAAGTAGACTTTGACATGTTTCTTCGATACAAACACTTGGTCAAAGGCAAGCCTCTGATCACAGAACCAAACACTGAAATCCCTGAAGCAATGAAAGATGCCAGAACATGTAGCATTGTTGAAACACCTGAGCTAGCAGTAATCTATAAAGATGAAGAAGGGAGAAAGATTTTTAGAATTGATGAAATATGTAAGTTTTCAAACAGAACTTTAACTTACATTAAAGAGATCATGAGGAAAAAGTAGGAACAGAAGAAGGACAAGAAGAAGGAGCTCTTGGTGAAACAGATTGGAGACATCATTGATGACTGGATTCAAGACAGGGAGTACGTAAAAACCATGTATGAGGAATGCAAGCAACCAATTCCTCAAAAGTGGAAGCCCAGCATGAAACACTTCTATTATTGAATTTGTCAAAACAATGATTGCTATGGTTGAACAAGTTTTCTTTGAATTTGTTTTTGGTTGAACACTGTTTAAGTGATTGTTCAAGTTTTATCTTGCAAAATTCTTGGTTGTATGTTCTTCATTTTACTTACAATACTTAGGGGGAAATTTTTAGGAAACCTTATATGTATGATTGAAGTATTGAAGAAAAATGAAGAAAGAAAGTCTAATCAATCTGATCAAATCTGGTGAAAAAGATGCCAAAATATCAAGACAACAGAAGAAATATGATCATAGGCCATAATAAGTAGCATTTGAGTCAGATCTTATGAGGATATCTTTGTCTAAGTGTTCGAAGAAAGGATCAGAAGAGATCTGGTCAAATCTGATGAAACCTCATCAGATTCTGATCAGAAGTCATCAGAAATCTGATGACCATTTATGATGTCCACTTCCAGTTGAATATAAGGTAATTCAGTTGAAGGGCATTTATGATACAAGTGGAAATGGTAAGCATGACATATGAAATGATCTGCCACAACAAACACTTGCGTGAATAAACAAATTGTGAATTCATGCCAATTGCTCTCTATAAATAGAGATCACCAAACCGAGGATCAATGGAGCTGAGCATTGCAAGTATTACATCTTACATACTCCGTTTCCCTTCACTCACACAGAATTCTTAAGCATTCTTTTGTATTAGAAAATAACCTTTCAATCATCTTTTGTAAACATTCAAAAGTGATATAAACTTGAAAATTTTGTATCTCTGTTTCTTACAAGTTGGTTTCTAATTCCGCACATTATTTTCATATAAAGTTGAAATCAACTTGCCATTTTAAGTCAAATCACTGTTATCTGGGATCAACACTTCTTGATCAAACTGATTGAAGCATTGTTCGTATATGATATCAGATGTACTTCCTGGATCAATGAACATATACTTTGTTTCATAGTATCCAAGAATACCAGTGATCACAACATGTTGTGTGCCGCGGGGTCCCCCGGGCACTACTGGGAAAACGACCTGTTGTTCCCGCCAAGATTCGTCGGTTACAGACTTGCCTTTGTTGCGCGCGTGCTTCTTTTTTGGTCCTCCAGTAACCATATGAGTTTCTAAGCAGCGAACTTTCTTTTGCCCACCATCATCTTCACGTTGTATATGCCTTGTGTCCTTGCGCACATTCTTTACCAGATGACTCAACTTTCCGCTTTTGAAAGCCTTTTCGATTTCCACGCGCAGGCTGATGCAATCATCCGTCAGATGACATGTGTCCTTATGGAAATCGCAATACAAATTATGGTCTTGTCCCTTATTATTCTTCATTTGTGGTGGTTTGAACTTGTAGTTCTCCGTCATTAGAACCTTTTTTGGAGTTTTGGACAGCGGGGTCCAGTGTTTTTACCTGTTTCGTTCTTGACGGCTTTTTTATGACCGATTCTATCGATCACTGTGCGGGCATCGTCAGTGTATCGAGGTCTATCATCATAGCGAGGACGTTCGTCGTAACCGCTGGGTTGGTGGGCTCTCCAACCGGAGTTTCTGTTCCACCTATTGCGCCTGCTTAAATCTTGCACAGTGTTTCTTGAATATTGATCATCAGAGTAATGGCTTGACCTGCCTCCGGTTAGCGACTATTCAGTCTGCGCTACCACCTTGGCTGCTGCCATTAGCTTATCCCATTCTTCCGGCATCCCATCTTTGCCGGTAATGGTTCGGATCAGCGTGTCACATCGTATTTCCTTCTTAAAATGTGTGCGCATCAAATCTTCATTTACATTGCCAATCTCCAGGCATTCTTTGTTGAAACGCGTGATGAAGTCTTCCAAACCTTCATTATCGCGCCTCTAAATGTTCATGACTTGGATGTATCGCGTTTGTACCGCCTTTGCTGACTGAAATGAGCTAGAAACTTCTCTTGAAAATCGGGCCATGACTTTATTTTTCCTGCGGGGAGGATGTCGAACCATGCGCGAGCAGCTCCCATTAGGGTTTGTATGAAACGATGGCACCACATTGGCATAGTCCATGCTCCCAGTACTCCGACACTCCTAAAGAGTTGGGCGTGATCATCAGGGTCTGTTAAGCCATTGAACTTTCTGACCGTTTGAGGGAGTTTCGCCTTCTCTAACGGCGCTAGTGCGATTTCTGGAGTTAACTTTGACTGTTCTGCTGCGGCTGCCGGTCTGTATACCAGACTATAATTTGCCCCGCCAACAAATTGTACTCCGCGTGAGTCTTTGGCTTATATGATTCATGATTCTTTGGGAGATGATTGAAAACTGAAGTAACTTCTTGTTGATATGTTGGATCATGCTCGTCGGTTTCAGTGTTGAACTCAGCATTCAAGATGTTGTGCGGCCCTAGTCTGCTACTGATTGACGTGAAGCCTAGACTCAGTATGAGTATAGAAATGAGACTCGGAGTCAGTGTGTGTTTCACTTGCGGTGTTAACACTCCGTCTTTGTGGCGATGATGGCCTGTTGACTTGTTGTCCTGGAGCACCTCCCTGGTGTGGTGTATCATAACTTAGTTTTCTAGGCATTGCTGGCATCATGAATGTTTGGTGTGTTAGGGCTGGTGCTGCTCCATGTTGTGTGCGCAGTTGTGCATAAATGAGATTCAACGTGGCTTGGCTTTTCGCGAACCAAGTTTCGGGAGTTTCTCCATCTGGTAAACCCGATATAGCGGGGGTTGACGGACCAGCTATGTGAATTGATGGGGTCACCGTTCGGGTGGCGCGGGGGCCACTTGCACGGATAACCCCCATTCCGGTGTAAGCATCGGCAAGCTCATCAGCAGGTTGGTTTTGGACGTGCGCGTTGTCCGCAACCGTTCCTGGTTGAGAGTTTTGGCTGAGTGGTGGAAAGGAATACCCTGATCTGCCATCAGAGTACGCTTTTTGGAGAAAAAAGAAGATGAAGTGATTGTAAAAATCGGTGGGCGCCAATGAAGAAACACAAACTAACAAGTGTTTAGTTTGTGATACGTGCCTCGACAAAAAAGGTTAATCTCCTCTATCTCACCTAATCCTGGTGGAAACGATCCTGCAAAACACTAAACACACCGTTAAGCTCGTTACGAGGAGGGGAATAGGGGGTTCTCCTCATAACCACCCTCCAGCGTGAGAATAAGTATAAGTTTTCAGGATAATAAGTGTGTGTATTAGGTGAAAGAGCAGAGAGTAAGATCCTTAAACGTGAAGGTGAAGTTCTCTATTTATAGCCGGGGTGAATTGTAAAGGAGATGGGCTAGTGGGCCTTGGGCCTGGTATCGACAACAAGGAATATCCGTTTTGTCTCCTCTGTCATGACTGTTAGCGTTTTCTGGCTGCAACGATGCCTGGTGCACGGTGAATGGATCCATGTGTCCTGACAATCGTCCTTGTTGTCTGTTCTGTTATCAGCGGTTAGTGGAGATCGTGGAACAGTGGTCGGCGAAAGCTGATTGGTGCCACGTGTATGTCCTTGTGTACTTTTTGTCTCTTGCACGATTGTCCATCGTTCAACACGTTCCCATACAGCCTGTCGCGCTCTCATTAGTCTACAGGTCTGCCACTTGCACTTTTGTACTTGTCTTGTCCCTGCCAGCCCATTCTATCCTTGCGCGAGGTCGCAGATCGTCGCGCGAGTATCGCGCGACTGAGAGAGCTAGGCTAACTCCTTGCTCACGAGTGATGGAAGGAATCTGGGCGACAGCCATTACCGCGCGTGACCTAGAGGGTGTTGTTATGATCGGCGCGTGGCTTGATATGCTGTTAGTTATATAAATGAAGGGTATGGTTATACGCGCCAATGAGTGTTGATCACTATTGTCGGCGCGCTTTGGCGACCATACCCCTTCAGATACTAAGGGCATGATTCCCGTTCAAGCTTTTTAGTTGTTTGTCGGTAAGACCATGTGGTGATAGACATATTCGCGGGTAATATCTGTTAGGCATATCTGTTGGTAAACGTCCATCGGTAATCTAACAGAAAAAAGCATCTTAGTTATGACACCTGAGGATAGTTAGAGGCATAGAGAGTTTATTTTATGAGTTTGTGACGTCCATCGGTAATCGAAAAGAAAAAAGTGTCATTCTGTTGCGACGTCCATCAATACTCTAATAGAAAAAAAAATGTCTTTTTGTTGTGCTCCGGCTACTCTTGCTTATACTTTTTTCGATTTCTTTATTACTTTCTCCTGTTCTGTCTGTTTTCTTCTACGTTTTCCGAGGTTTATTCATTCTTTGTCCATGATTCATCTTCTTCATTCATGGCTACAAAATCTACTACGAGTGATGCTACTTCTAGTAAATAATTTATCTCTGCCTAACATCAGTAATTTTGTTCCAATCAATTGGATGATGACAATTTTCTCAACTCAAATATCAAATTCTCACAATCTTAAAGACACTCTGTTTGCTACAATTTTTAAACAAGGATTCACCGATTCCACCACCAGGAACTTCTGCTAGAGAAGTTTGGGACAAGTTGGATGGCTATGTGTCGGCCTTCAATACCGATAATCTTTCTTCATTGGTCATGCACTTGGCCAAATGTACCAATTTCTCTTCAGATACGTGGAAAAGTATCAAGGGCGCCTTCTATCAACAATTTTTTGCTAAACAATCGCCTTTTTCTAACTCAATTTCACTTGTTAAAACAAGATTTAAAACTAATTCCTAGTTACTATAATCATGTGAAAGAACCTACTGATGCTTTGTTTGCTATTGTGCATCTAATCTCCAATAATATGCTTGTTTTATAAAGACTTCAAGGATTGGATCCATAATATGTTGTGTTTACTTTGAACATTGAGAATCATGATTTTTTAGGGGTTATTATTACGGCTGGGGATCCTAAGGTCTCAAGATGCTTCTGTATCCTGATAGGGTTGAGGATCCTGAGCTCCGGTGCTACTAACCCTTTGATATGCTCAGAAAAGTTTAATTAATCTAACTAAATTAACCATAAATTAGATACTATGTAATGCTCTAGACTCTCTAAAAACTAAACTACTGACAGGCAAGTGAACCTATCGAAACTAGAATAGCTAAAGTAAGTCTTGATATCGAACCCATGAGACTCTATTGAAAACGTAGACTAGACTCGATTACTTATCTACACTGACTTGATTTTAGTTGTTTCTATGTTTAGGGGGGTTCTAGCAATCCTAATTAAATTAATTAAAAGATTCACTAAGGCTGACTAAGACACGAACTATTACTATAGATGAGATTAGATGATGGTAAAAGCACAGCCTAGGTTAGAATCATACACATGAATCACAAGCTTTCTCTCGATAATGGAACTGTTATGGAACCGGGATCTTATGATGCTAAACTCAAAGGATGATCTAAGGACCTCGACCCTTCTCAAGGTGTCACCTAGAGGATTCCGAAAAGTTGTTAAGACTACCGGTTATGTGGATTCCATCACGAGTTTCCAACTCTAATAATGAAGTACCAGTTAGACAATCTACCTCACAACGCGAAAGTCTTAATACACTAAAAGTGCATGGGTAACTATTGGAATTCTGATCAAACTCGATAGGCAAGGGATGGTAGGCAAGCTAGAGAAATCTTCTCACAAAGGCTTTACTCCTAGAAACCTAACACTCAAGACAAACGACAATCTCTCACCTCATGGCTATTAAGATCAGTTAAATATCTAGACCTATTCAATTCACAATTATCACTCCTATAGGTTATTACGTCTAGCAAACCACTTAACAATCGAAAACACACAGTAAACGATCTAGCACCAGTATGCACCTATAACTGAAAAACATTCAACAAAGCACATGTCAAGTAAATATCATTCATCGAACAAGTTTAAATATGTGTATACATCAAGTCAAGAAAAACAAAGTCTTTACTTCAATATTTTAACCGCAAACATAAGTTCCAAAGGCCAATAAATCAAATATCAAACAATTATAATAATAATAATAAACCTAGGCCATTACTAAAGTTTTAGCCGAGTATCATCTTACTAACATAAACATAATTCATAACAAATTCAACAAACATGGTTTTGATCAAAAGAAACTAAGAAACAAAGAAACCGAATGATGGCACCCAAAAATCCTTGATCTAAACACCTCAATCTTCAATCCTATGATTCCTTGTCTTGAAAATCAACCTATACAGCTTCTAGTTCGTCTAATGTTCATCGAATTTCATTTAGAAACGTACTAGGGTATAAATATCAAAACTTAGACAACAATACTTCTTTTCCCGATTCTTAGGCCCGTCGTGTCATGCGACATCATTAAAAAACGTGTGTTCCTTTTCCCCTTCATGTCACACGAGGGGTCTTCTAAACCCTGTTGTGTGACGCGAGAGGGGGTATTTTAACCATTTTTCGTTTCGTTAGCTTTCCCGATCCTTCACCCGTCTGGAAGCTTGGTTTTCTCCATTTTCGCTCATTTTCACTTCCTTTTTTCCTCTGGATTCCTGAAGAACACAAATAACTAAGTATCTTGCAAAACCAATAACAAAACGACACAAACAATATAAAAAATTATACAAACTATACACAAGAAATAGATGTATTTTGTAATACCTCACCCTTATTTTGTCCCTCCTTGTTTTTATTCACAGGTACATTCAAGGCCAATAGCTCTCTAGATAGGACTTCTCGAATAATCACTCAAGAAGTTATAAAAACGTGTAAAAGACTCACAACGATCACTTGGAAGATTGACAAAGTCATCTGAAGATCCCGGATTTGTCAGAGACTTAGTTAGGATTCATTTTTGCTTATGTACTATATATTGAGCAGCTTATTGGACTTAGAACACACTTTGCACTGGCACAACTCTCTGTAACACATAATATTCGATCAGTTGCTCCACAATTGTATTCTTTTTTCAATTATTCATAAGATCGTAGCTAGATAGTCGTCATCTCCTGGGGGTTTTGTGTTTCTCGTAGATACCAAGGGCTTTTCCTCGTAACAAATCTCAAGTGTTCCATTGTCACTTACTGTTATTCATCACAATACTTTCTGCTTTAATAATTTTTATCAACTTTATCACTAATAGTTCTATTTACAAACCAGTATCCCAAAGTCCATTTCAGGGATCCCAAGACTTAAACTCATTATTTTGAAGAGCACATTGCCTGACATTCAATGTTTGGTTACTAAATTGAACTTGCTAATTTTTTACCAAAACAATGATGTTAAACCAACTTATTTTCAATTATATGCGAAGTTGCTCACATATGAAGCACGACTTAAATAAAAACGCTCTCATAACTAAGCTTCTGTGTTGATCGGTGCAACGTCGGCACTCAATATTTGAACACCGCATCAGGCTCGTCGTCTTCATCCTCCAATTTGGTGATTTCACGTCAGGTTTGTGATAAATTTGGACATAAGGCATCCAAATATTATCTTCATTTTGATCCAGTTGAACCAGAATTTCAAAGATCATAGTTCCGGTGGTCGTTTGCGTGGATACGGAGGTCGTTTAAACTCTGATTATCGATGTGGTGGACGCAATGGCGGTTGTTACGATTCCGGATGTGGTCTTCACTATTTCGTTAACCTTGTTGATTTGGAATTAGGTTACCAGTGGGAACTAATACCTTTGGATAGGCAGTTATGGATTCCCAGCTTAGGATCCACATGTGTAATTTGGTGGATCTAGAACCTCTTAATTGAACCCGCATATCCTTGGGTCTTGTGAGTCTTCTTATATCCTTGGCCAGGAATCCCAACCCATAAATGCTTATAAAATTCATTAACAACCCAATACCATTCACAGTTGTGTTCCAACTTTTGGATAGGGTTGTACTGGCCTTCTACTTCTACAAACTTTAGAACTTCTCATCTATCTCACTGGACTGCTCAAAGTTCCTTGCCTCACATGTTGACTTGTCGAGTGTTTGTCAACAAGTCGAGTCTTAAGTATCAGATTTGGATGCTAATACCCATATGACACTGGATCCTTCCATTGTGTTTGATGCAACACCTTATACGGTTTCCAAGCATGTTGTTGTTGGTAATGATACGCCTCTTATTATCTCTCGTATCGGTCACTGATTACTTCATTTGTCTAGTCATACACTTCTACTCAAGCACGTGCTTGCATTCCTAACCTTGTCAGGAACCTTTTATCGATCACATTACTTGTTATTGATCATCTCATTGTTGTCATTATCTCACAGACGTGTTTATTAATCCAGACTCTTGCAGGGCAGATCCTCCACCACATACTTGTTAGCCCTCATTAGCTTTACTCCGACTTGGCCACTTTTCACCTTCTCTTGAGACATGGAATTCTTAGTTGGGCCATTCGTTTGAAGCTGAGTTATCTACACTTTCTTTTTTACCTTTGAAAAATAAATCGGTGAATAATCATTGTAACTCTTGTAGTTATTATAAAATCCAGTCAATTACCTTTCAGTTATGTTGTATCTCATTCTATTGTACCATTGCATATTATACACTGTGACATTTGGGGTTCCTCACCTGTCACATCTCGGGTCTGGTTATCTATATTTCATTACATTTATTGACGATTTTAGCCGCTTCACGTGGATTTATCCAATAACTTATCAATCCCAGGCTGCTGATTTTTTTTGTTACTTCAAGCCTCTTGTTGATTTTTTTTAATGTACCAATAAACATCTTTAGTGCGATGGTGCATCTGAGCTTAATCATGGGCCCTTGGCCATACGTCTTTTTGAGTCTGGTATTGCTTATCAGACATCTTGTCCATACACACCCAACAAAATATGGTTGTTGAGCGGAAGAATTGTCATCATCTGAAGTAGATTGTGTGTTACTGTTATGCTCATTTACCGAAGAAATTCTGGTATGATGCTTATGACATTGCCGCTTTTCTCATAAACCGGTTACTTTCAGCGGTTCATCACCATTCCTCTCCTTATGAGGTTCTGTGTGATTCTCACACGAATTACACCATTCTTCATACTTTTGGATGTGTTATGTTACATGTTTTTTTCGGTAATACTCTAGCGAATAAACTCTCACCTAATCTGTTCCATGCCGCTGTCGCTTTTCTCATAATCCGGCTACCTTCATCAGTTCTTCACCATTCCTCTCCTTATGAGTTCCGGTTTGGTTCTTGCATTGATTGCTCCATTTTTTTCATACTTCTGGATGTGTTGTTTTATTTTGTTTATCGGTGATTCTCTAATGGATAAACTCTTACCTAAGTTTGTTCCATGTATCTTTGTTGGTTATGTTGCTAGTCATAATGGTTATCTTTGTTACAATCCTCAAACATGTCGTACTTTCACCTCACAACATGTAACTTTTCATGAGACTATCTTTGCATCTCTGGTGCTACCGCTTCTTCTTCTATTTCCTCTTTCACCTTTTGTTGTTCCTAATCTTTTTTCTTTTGTTCCTTCTTCCATTTCTTCATCTTCATCTTCTTCTCCCTCTCCTTTTCCTCCTTCATCTTCTTCTCCTCATTTGTCTTCTTATTCTCCTTCTCCTCCTCTTCCTTTTTCCTATGGTTTTCTTCACTCCATGACCATTTGTTCTAGTGATCACACTCATCAGCCTTGTCAATTTCCCAATCATGTGTTTCTACATGTAACCACTGCTCCTACTAGTGCACCTACAACTTTTCATCATGCTCAGCATTGGTCTACTTGGTGGGATGCGATGCATTCAGAGATGGATGCATTACATTCCAACCGGACATGGACATTGGCCCCCACGATTGTATGTAGGTTTATAGGATTAAGAATAATCCTTATGGCTCTGTTAGTCTTTACAAAGCCCGACACGTTGCGAAAGGCTTTCATTAGACAAAGGGTATTTACTATATTGATATGTTTAGCCTTGTAATTAAACCAACTAACATTCGTCTTGTTTTGTATGCCGGTTTCTTGAGATTGGGATATCAGGCAAGTTGATGTCAATAATGCATTTTTTCATGGAGAGGTATCTAAGACTATGTACTTGGCAAAGCCTCTAAGATTTGGTGACTCCTCCCAACCAAATCTTGTTGGTTTAATGCAAAAGGCTTATTATGGGCCTAAAGCATAGACCACGAGCTTGGTTTTCCAAGTTGTCTTCTGCACTTGTTGCTAGTGGCTTCTCACGATGCATTTCGAATTCTTCGTTATTTGTTTATCACAGAGATGAGATTCTTTGTTATGTCTTGGTGTATTGGATGGTATTATCATTACTGGGAGCTCTTCAATATTACGTACAATATTGATTGCTCACTTACATTCTCAGTTTGCACTAAAGGATTTAGGTACTCTTTCCTATTTCTTAGTTGGCTAGTTTACATCTATCCAAGCAACATTATTTTCTTGATAGTTTACATCGTTCCTTATCTACACCATTGTCATCTGATCCAGTTATCTCATCATATGGATGTTTCTTTGGTTGATCCTACTTTGTATTGGGGTACTATCAGTGCCTTACAATGTCTAATCTTGACATGTCTTGAGATCGCTTATGCGGTCAGCATGTGTCATAGTTCTTACAGGCATCCATTGATCGTCACCCTACCACATGCAATTGTGTTTTTCTTGAGCCCAACCTTATCAATTCGAGTTCCAAGAAACAACACATTGTTGTTAGGTCCAGCACTGAGACTGAGTGTGCTTTAACTCACAGTGTTGTAGAGATTCTATGGATTACTTCAGTGTTACATGAGCTGCATATAGAGTTATCTTGTCCACCTACTCTTTGATGTGACAGTGTTGGAGCTACCTATATTGCAGTGAATCAAGTGTTTCATTAGCCCACAACACATGTTTACATTGATCTGCATTTCATTCGAGATATTGTTTTGTATCATACTCTTTGTGTTTGTTATGTGCCTACCACTACGTATCTTGAGTCAATTTTTTTGTTGAGTTAGTTAGAGGCATAGAGTTGTCCTCCTTATCCCAAGGGTCTCCCAGGTATTGTTAAAAAGAAAAAGTTAAGCATAGAGCGTGTTATATTAGTTGGATCACATGTAAAGACTCCTCTTTAATATATAGAGTATCATCTTGTATCACTTACATTTTTAATCTTTGCTATGAAACCTTGAGATTGATTTTATACCATTTGCTTGAAGAAGTATCACCGACAACTTGTAAACATATAAATTCGTCATTGAAGACCTTCTACTTTGTAGTGGTAGGTTTAGGAGTCTAGTAATTAATTTTAGAATGATTGACAATGTGGCTGAGTTACGGACTCATGGCAAGCTCCACATGTGCATGCATCATTATTTCTTCTTCAAAATGACCATTTCTAAAATCTTGAGTATCACCAGCGACTCTATACCGTCGATATAAGTACATACAAATAGAAAGAACTCTTAAAAGATAAATAAAAAACAAAGAGTAAAGTATACAGACGGTGGTCAAAATTTTGAATTTATTCCCTAGCCTTTTTAAAGTACAAGAAAAATTTATATAGTTTGCACTTTACAATGCATTTAGTCATCAATCAACAAATCTAAAGGCTTCATCAGGTCCAAGTTAGGGACTAAATGCGTTACAAAGTGCAAACCACTGGTACCATCCATGTGACCTTTGACAAAGTTGAAGACTAAATGCGTTACGAAGTGTAAATACCGACACATCTTTGACTTTTGAAAAGCTAAAGAGCAAATCCAACTTTTTGATAAATCACAAGCACCATCGGTATACTTTGCTCAAAAATAAATCTTCAAAATTCGTCCAAACCATACCATTTTCAATGGCCGATTTTCAAAAGCTAGAAACTCCCTATTTTTTTTAATGGCAAAGGTTACGTAATCACTATTCCTAAATTATATCAAATTTACTTTATGGCAAGAATTGACCATGGTCTCTCTCCAAGAAACACAATTGCACAAAACCTCTACCAACCCATCAAAAAAGTGATGGCTTGTAGTGAATTTATTATTTAACACAAAAGAAGGAAACCATGAACATGCATTGTTGTTTTTATTTAATGAATCTTCTTATCAAGTATAGTTTACTTCATCATCCAAAAACAACTAATTTGAGGAAGGTCACTAGAAATAACCAAGTAAAGAGTGTACTGGTGGCGGTGGTGGTATGTGAAAATAAAAGGGTTTTGCTTGATGTGTAAGGTGTCGGTGTGGGCTTCATAAGGGACAAGATAGGTATGGAGTATAATAATTAATATTATAAATATTTATAAGGTAAACGTAACTATCGAACCATGTACTCTTATTTTTCAACGACAATCTTGACGGTGATTATTCACGTTCACAATACGTATGGCCACGATTGAATAGCGATTTTGTTAATTGATTTCCCCATTTTGTGTCAAATCATACTCTTTAATTTAAAAAAAAACATCAAATGTTTGATAAATAATGAATGAAACTTTATTGTAGTGCTATATATTTTACGAATTATATATTTCAATAAAAAAATGATGTATGATTTGAATTATATTGGTATTATTAAAATCATGTTGATTAAAGAACTTGCATGCCAAAATGTATTGCTAAACATGTTAGATATTGGTAACATAGTACAGATCATGAGGCCAAACAATGTAATAACGAAATTCTTTAATCTATGGAATATTGTATTTTAATAATTTTAACTATTTGTTGTTGGTTGCTAGCAGTATTAATTTAAAAAATAACCACTAGCAGTCTCAACTATTATTGGTCTCAAATGAACCCTGACTAACAGAACCCTAATGTCGTTAGTCTCCGGTCGCCAGAAGAAAAAAGTTCCTAAAGATCTAATCTAAGGTTACAAAGAGGTTTATGACAAAAATGTTGAGTTTTCTGGCCAAAAAGTTGAGTTTCCCAGCCCAAAAGAAGTTTTCAGGTGAAAATGGGTTTTCCAACGACCTCAATAATTGGAGCTTTTACTAGAAAAATGTTCTTAAATGCCTGTAATAAGGTTACATAGAGTTTTGGAACGAAAAGGTTGAGTACTCCGGCCAAGAATGAGTTTTCCGGCCAAAAACGTTTATTCGCATTTAAAATAAAAAAGAAATTGTCCGTTATGATTTAGCAATGACCTATGATGCATGTAGATAAAGGACGTGGCCACAAATTTGTATTCAATCATAGGGGTTGTTTGTTTACATCTTAATGAGCCTCTGAATGGTTCAGACCTCTTACTGGTTCAGCACCAATAAAACTTCTTACAACCTACGGAACAACCACCCTTTTCATCAAAATGCATATCGTTTAATGCGAAATCTTTCCTGCTTAAATATCATATTTTAAAATACATTTTCTTTGAATTATCCAAACCGGTTTGAACCTGTCCGAATATACGCACATGTACGTTTTACTTATGCCTGATGCCTCAAATCACTTCAGTCAAACAACCTCTTTTTTTTACAAACCTAACTTTCCGTTCCTCAAAACTTCATACTTTTCAACGCGTATCCAAACTTCCTAGTCTCGATTTTAGACGATCATTCCTTAGCCAAAATCCTTTTACAAAGTCTTCCTCTTAAATAAATTTCGAGATGAAATTTTCTAAAGGATGGGAGACTGTAACGCCTCGTATATCCGTATTTTTATTTATTTATAAAATTCGTATTCACTTCTATATTTTTTTTTGAATCACAGTCGTAATAAGATCTAAAACGGGTTTTAGAAACGTATCGGCCCGCTTAAAACGCAAGAAACAGGCCTTTGGCCCAACCCAACTAGACCCTAGCATGTATATACCCCATTATAAACCCTAGCCCCTATAAGTTATCCACCCCCACACATATTACACACACCACACACACACCCGGTCCTCTCTCGCCCTAGATTCTGATGACGGCAAAAGTCCGGCAACGACCACGGCAGCGGCACGGCGGCGCCACCGCCGGCGATGATTTTTCTGGCCGAATTTAGTTCTGGCAGACCCCCCCCCCCCCAATCAAGGCCTCTGATCTCATTTCCGGCCTCCGTTTCTCCGTACGGGCAACGACGGTAACTGGTTTGGACTTCGGCAGTCGTGTCTTCAATCCCCACTCCGATTGAACGGATGTGGTGACGCCGGCGACGGGGGTAGTATACCGGTGACGGTGATGGTGAGATGACGGGGTGGTATCGACGGACAACAAGCCGGCGTCGGCAGCGGAGGTGATTTCGGTTGAGTTCGAGTCTTTTGTCTTGGGTTCGAGTCAAAACTGGTAAACACGGTCCAGTCTCGGGTCGGTTCAGCCGGCCTAGTCTTGGCTCATTTCAGTTGGTTCGGGTTTCACAGGCACAGGATAGTTCGTTTCAGTTCAGGCACTCGAGTCACGATCAACGCCGGATCAGCTTTGGTCAAGCAGTCAATAGGTTAACTCGGTCAGTTCTGGTCAACTGTCAGTCAACTGTCGGGTCGACACAAGTTTTGGTATAAAATAACGACTCGAATATTAATAATAGTGTTTCATAATTATTTATTGTTTTAATCACGGACCCGAACCCTATAACTTATATATAATGTTACATAGAAATATATATATTTATATATTATTATGTTTATTGCTGCGTTTTGAAAATGTTATCGACAACTTGTGTTGTCGAGATTCGTCCAAAAACAAGAGGAAACTCTGCTCGATTTTCGTTACTATATATATATATAGAGAGAGAGAGAGGGCGGTTAACATACAATATCTCTTAACGTACGCTAACGTACGAGACTCAGATACAACATGCGGGATTTTTCCTTTGCACATATGGGATTATTTTTTTACACATGAGGGATTATTTTTTAACATGAGGGATTATTTTTTACACATGCGGGATTATTTTTTAACATTAGGGATTATTTCTTGCATCCTCTGTCATGTTCCCGCATCTCTGTTCTACGGTCTGTCGTCATTTTGATGAAAATTTTCAAAATCAAAGATGAATTTGAACACAATTTCGATGAAATTTACCGAACAATGGCCAATTTGAACTGAAACAAAAAGAAAATTGGACGAAATTCATCCTCTGTTCTACGGTCAGCTTTATCATCTTCATCCTCTGTTCTATTGTTTTTATTTCAGGTCGGCGTTTTTTATGAAACTTTTCAAATCAACGATGAATTTGACTCCCATTCGGAATTGACCGAACAATGGCCAATTAGAACTGAAACGAAAAGAAACTTGAACCTAATTGGAACCCAATTCAAGTCGTCAATTTGCTGGAACTTTCAAAAAATCACGCACGTTATGTTGTAAAAATCCCGCACGTTATCATACGGTTCGTACGTTAAGCCGTGTTGTATTTTACACTTTCTCTATATATATATATACTTTATAGTCGAACCACTAATAAAAACATATCGGATTCAAACAATTTTTATAACAATAAAAATAAAGGTATATATATATTTATTTATTAATTTTGACAACACTCCCATAATACTCTTGATGGATTTAATTTATAATTTTTACATATACTATGTAAAATATATATACACCTATATATCGGTGTCTCATCCTCCAACTCTTCCACTCATCGTAGGATTATCAAAGAAGACTTAGCAATTTTGTGAGTATACCTAAACCCCCTTTCCGTTTACCACTTTTGCGGTGTAACATGTTAAACTATGAAACTTACACTTAAACCTTATTCTTAATGCACAAACATTCCTTATACATGCTTGCATACTTGACTACTTGATATAGTAAACTTGGGGTTATACGTTTTGTGCTAGACTTATCATTAACTTCGTACAAGCCTATCCTTGACATATATAGTGCTATAGGATTAACGCACTACCCGTATGCTTGAGGTTATGTTCACGGGCGGATCTACATGTATACAAGTGGGAGTGCCCGCTACCGCTTGGCGCTCCGGCAGTAGTGTAAATTTTGGAAAAATTGACGTTTTATTCGATTTCGTTACAGCTTTTTATAAAACGTTACCGCTTGGCGATTTTCTAGATCCGCCACTGGTTATGTTAAGAGCTTATTGCGTTTCATCATTGGTTTGATTAGTTAAACACATGCCAACTTTATTGTTTATTTTGTTTCAATGGCTTGCCATGTGGAATTGTTTAAACTCATTTTTATGCTATGTACGTATGAAAACTAGTATACTCGCCTTTGATTTTGCATTGAACTTTATTTTAAACATGCTAAATGCTATGAAATTGAAGTAGCGATGATGCTAGATACACATATAGACGCCTTAGGTTTATTTATGTTGTATCAATTTCGTCTTTTGTTTATTGTTATTTGAAATTCCATATATTATAATGACAATTTTATTATGAAATTGAAATTCGGTTTTGAATTAATTATTGTCACCATTAGCGTTGTGAGCGATGAGTAATCTATTTCGTCCTGCCTCGATGTTTCCGCCATCGGTTGAGATGTGACTGATTGGTATCAGAGCCATAACTATAGGGAATTAGGAAAATTGCCATGCTTTTGACCTAGTCTATAGTTAAGCACCGTCCTTGACCCCACTTGATTTGTATGTTAAGTTCTTATGTGTTATTCTTGAAAGGCCTTTTCACGTGCTCATATTTGTTATATTATTTCAAACATACGCCTTCCTAATGCATTTTACTCGATTATACTAAACTCGAAAACACTCGTATTACACAAGTGAGACGACTTCACCAAAATAGGCGTGATACCCACAATTTTGTGAACGGCTCTCAATCCACCTATTCTTTTACGCGAAATTCATCATCAAGTTAGGGGTGAGATCCTCACCTTGATGGAGAATTTCCAATTCGAACTCTAGTGGACCCTCGTCAAAGTGTCGAAATTATAGTTTGACCCGACGAGTACCAACCACACTTAGGGTACGAAATCGTCAAGTTAGGGGTGAAACTCGCACCTTGTCGATTAAGTCCCATTCCTCGATTTTCAATCTCACCAAAGTTTAGATTTTTCCAATCGATTAGAGACGTGTAGTAAATGGAAGGGTAAAATATCGTTAATCGCTTCTCGAAGAGAGCATTTTACCTATAGGCCAAAACACGTTTCTCTAATTCGAAAGGGTCTTCGATTCACTTTGGAGTAGTCGACGTTTCCCTACCCGAAACAATCTAATGTTTTATGAGCCTCTCTTTTATGCTATTTCAATTTATATGTGATTTTTCTTATTTATATACTTGTTACCTTTTCTTTTCAAATATCAAATTATTTTAAGGTTTTTACACAAGTCATACTAAACTTTTCATACACCTATATGTATTTACATGCATGATTTCAAAACGTTATCAACTAGGTTTATGTTTCTCGAAATCCCGAAATGGAGACATTTCATCGAGATAGGAGTGATTTCCTTACCTTGACGATTAACTCCGCTCCTTTCTTTTCTTAAAACGACCTCACCAACGGGTTAGGGGTGATTCCCTTACCTAGGTGATCGTTACCGAAAGTTTTCCTTCAAAATACTTTATTATGCAAACACGATCATGTTTTACACCTAAATCGTTTATCATTCGTCAAAATCCCTACTTATATCAATTTCAAAATGCATTGTTTTGTCAAACGTAGTTCTTACCCTACAATTTATTTTCACATAACTCACATACATGAAATTTTTAATCATACCTTAAAACGTTTTATTACCCGAATTTCAAAACCTTACGAAATGCTACCTATCAAGTTAATCGGTCCAATGAATCTCTTGCCCATGAACTTCATACTCAACCTAATCACTAAAACATGCTCACATTATATCATCAAACTAAAGACTTTAATTCTTAATCGAAATCAAACCAACCTTTCTCACATGCCTATAAGATCTTATAGACATTATAAGATCGTTTTACTAAAACTCCTTTCAAAATCAACGAATCATTTTGCTAAAACACTTATTTTCGACGATCACTAGGTTCATCATGCTAAATTTCTTTTTAAGGATCAACGTTTTCACGAGAACCTCCAAATCTCAAATTCCATATTTTAACGCAAGATCTTTTAAAACGATGCAAACTTACTATTTCTGGAAACCTTTTCATACACCGCCCAATACGTCATTTAAAATTCAAAACACGCGGGGAAGGAAACTTCATGGGGACCGACCATTTCCGACTTACATAAATTCTTCTAAAACAAGAGTAGCATTTCCGTTCTTTACAAAATACGTCACGCAAAACCAGTAAGTACTTTATATTCTTTGTACATTCATAAACTAAATTCTACATTCCAAGTCGAACTCAATTTATTTGGATTCGATAAACTCAATGCTTAGCTCAAACAACTATGCATGCATATCATCGCACACATTTTAGTCGCTATCTCACGACAATTTCATTTATATCGTTCGCTTTTACATGCTCAAACTTCGCGATTGTTTTATATGCTTAAATTCGTTGTATTCAATTCATACCATGCACTCCATCATCGTCATTTATACCTGCTTGTATTCATGCTTATACGCATATTCATATTTATACTCATAAGTGTTATTATTCATACTTATACTTATATTCACACTCTTACCCATGCACCTTATATTCCTACTTATACTTAAATACATACTTATATTCATACTCATATTCATACATTCGTACCTATACGTAGGCGTAACCCGAGGGATTCGCTTACGTTGGTCTCGTACCTATTTAAACATAAAGATGCTTATATACTACATTCTTATACTCACACATTCTTATTTTTCAAATATATGTATACCCCAATTCATACACAACTAGTACAAACTATGCGGATCATGCGACGATCAATATACTTGCGGGTGCACACGGGATTATAGTGAGGCGCATGAGAATCATAGAGTGTACTACTGTGCATGGTAAGACACGGAACGTAACATACCAAATACGAAGCAGACATAGCATGGTTAAAACATGGTGGGTACGCCGCTGGTACTAGCCTTCCTATATATAAGTGTTTTCACCATGATACCAAACCTTCGTAAAATGTGCCATTAGAAATCCGGTGTTTTACAGACCATAGTCAGACTAAATATGCAAACTTTAACAACCCACGAATGAAATTGCTAAGCGCGCGATATCCGATGATCCACGACGAGACCCCATCCCTAGCGTAACGTTTTCGTCTGTCCAATACACATGCCATCCTTATACTTGAATTTGTTTATTAGATCAGTCATCCACTCTTATGCCTCCATTATTCCACGTTATCCTTGTCTGTTATACAACCTCGTTTTACAATCAAGCGGCTTAAACATTCGAACCCTTAAACACTTCTTGCTTTAAAACTATCTCCCATTCTTACTTATGTGCAAACATACTCAGTTAGCCGCTACCACGAAAATTATTTTATTTAAAATACCTAACTTTCTCGTTTCCTACCAATAAACAAATTCCTACAAAAACCGAGATTTATCATTGCTCTCCAAAATCAATAAAACTTCTTACAACCTACGGAACAACCACACTTTTCATCAAAATGCATACCGTTTCATGCGAAAGCTTTTCTGCTTAGATATCATATTTTAAAATACCTTTTCTTTGAATTATCCAAAACTTGTTTGAACCTGTCTGTCTATACGCACATGCACGTTTTACTTATGCCTGATGCCACAAATCACTTCAGTCAAACAACCTCTTTTTTTACAAACCTAACTTTTCGTTCCTCAAAATTTCATACTTTTCAACGCGTATCCAAACTTCCCAGTCTCGATTTTAGACGATCATTCCTTAGCCAACATCTATTTACAAAGTCTTCCTCTTAAATAAATTTCAGGATGAAATTTCCTAAAGGAGGAGAGACTGTAACGCCTCGTATTTTCGTATTTTTATTTATTTAGAAAATTCGTATTCGCTTCTATTTTTTTTTAATCACAGTCACAATAAGATCGAAAACGGGTTTCAGAAACGTATCGTGCCGCTTAAAACGTAAGAAACAGGCCTTTGGCCCAACCCAACTATACCCTAGCATATATATACCCCATTATAAATCCTAGCCCCTATAAGTTATCCACCCCCACACATACTACACGCACACCACACACACACCCGCTCCTCTCTCTCCCTCGATTCTGGTGACCGGCAAAAGTCCGGCAACGACCACGGCGGCGGCACGACGGCGCCACCGCCGACGAAGATTTTTCCGGCCGAGTTTCACGGTGGAGTTCTGGCGGACCCCCCTAAATTGAGGCTTCTGATCTCATTTCCGGCCTCCGTTTCTCCATACTAGCAACGACGGTGACTGGTTTGGACTCCGACAGCCGTGCCTTCAATCCCCACTCCGGTCGGAATGGAGGTGGTGATGTCAGCGACGGAGGTAGTATACCGGTGACGGTGATGGTGAGATGACGGGGTGGCATTGACGGACAACAAGCCGACGCACGGCGGCAGCCGGTGTCGACAGTGGAGGTGATTCCGGTTGAGTTCGATTCTTTTGTCTTGGGTTCGAGTCAAAACCGATTAACCTGGTCCAGTCTCGGGTCGGTTCAGCCGATCCAGTCTCGGCTCGTTTCAGTTGGTTTGGGTTTCACAGGCACGGGATAGTTCGGTTCAATCCAGGAACTCGAGTCACGATCAACACCGGGTCAGCTTAGGTCAAGCAGTCAACTGGTCAACCCGGTCAGTTCCGGTCAACTGTCGGGTCGACACAAGTTTTGGTATAAAATAAAGACTCGAATATTAATAATAGTGTTTCATAATTATTTATTGTTTTAATCGCGGACCCGAACCCTATAGCTTATATATAATGTTACATAGAAATATATATATATTTATATATTATTCCGTTTATTGCTGCATTTTGAAAATGTTATCGACAACTTGTGTTGTCGGGATTCGTCCAAAAACAAAAGGAAACTCTGCTCGATTTTCGTTAATATATATATATATACACACACACACTTTATAGTCGAACCACTAATGAAAACATATCGGATTTAAACAATTTTTATAACTATAAAAATAAAGGTATATATATTTAGTTATTATTTTTGTCAACACTCCCATAATACTCTTAATGGATTTAATTTATAATTTTTACATAAACTATGTAAAATATATATACACTTATATATCAAAGATATACTCTAAAATCCAATTCAAAACCCTCCGTCATCCTATTACTCGTCCACCTTCGTTTGGCCATGTAAGGTAACCTCGGTGTCCCATCCTCCAACTCTTCCACTCTTCATAGGATTACCAAAGAAGACTTAGCAATTTTGTGAGTATACCTAAACCCCCTTTTCGTTTACCACTTTTACGGTGTAACATGTTAAACTATGAAACTTACACTTAAACCTTACTCTTAATGCACAAACATTCCTTATACATGCTTGCATACTTGACAACTTGATTAATTTAAAATTGGGGTTATACTTGACTACTTGATACACCTATATATCGAAGATATACTCTAAAATCTAATTCAAAACCCTCCTTCATAATCCCGATTACTCATCCACCTTCGTTTGGCCATGTAAGGTAACCTCAGTGTCCCATCCTCCAACTCTTCCACTCTTCGTAGGATTACCAAAGAAGACTTAGCAATTTTGTGAGTATACCTAAACCCCCTTTTCGTTTACCACTTTTGCGGTGTAACATGTTAAACTATGAAACTTACACTTAAACCTTATTCTTAATGCACAAGCATTCCTTATACATGCTTGCATACTTTACTACTTGATACATTAAACTTGGGGTTATACGTTTTGTGCTAGACTTATCATTAACTTCGTACAAGCCTATCCTTGACATATATAGCGCTATAGGATTAACGCACCACCCGTATGCTTGAGGTTATGTTAAGTGCTTATTGCATTTCTTGGTTTGATTAGTTAAACACATGCCAAATTTGTTGTTTATTTTGTTTCAATAGCTTGCCATGTGGAATTGTTTAAACTCATTTTTATGCTATGTACGTATGAAAACAAGTATACTCACCTTTGCTTTTACATTGAACTTTATTTTAAACATGTTACAGGTTGAGGAGGACAATGCTAGAAATTGAAGTGACGATGCTATGAAATTGAAGTTGTGATGATGCTAGATACACATATAAATGCCTTAGGTTTATTTATGTTGTATTAATTTTGTCTTTTGTTTATTGTTATTTGAAATTACATGTATTGTAATGACAATTTTATTATGAAATAAATTCGGTTTTAAATTAATTATTGTCACCATTAGCTTTGTGAGTGATGAGTAATCTATTTCGTCCCGCCTCGATATTTCCGCCATCGGTTGGGGTTAGGGCTGTAAATGAGCCGAGCCAGACCCATCTCGAGCTTGGCTCAAACTCAATTCGAGCTAGCTCGGCTCGAGCTCGAGTTTTAAATCGAGCCAAGATTTGAGGCTCGAGCTCAACTCGACTAAAATTCGAGCTAGCTCGGCTCGGCTCGATCTAGCTCGAACCAATAAAAAAGGCAAAATTTACTAATTAAAATGCCCTAAAAAATAAAACTCTTCACATACTAAGGCCATAATTGCAATTTAATTTAACCAAATGGCTAAATATGCAAGTATAAATAGTTAATTCATTTTGTACATTGTCTTTGTCATCTTTTATAGGGGAGACACTCCCTTAGTTTTTGTCTTTTGAGCAATATGGGACAAAAAAATGAAGGATGTAAACCTTATCGAGCTGGCGCACGAGCTCACGAGCCGAGCCAGGCCAAGCTCGAGCTCGGCTCGTTTACAAACCGAGCCGAGCCGAGCTAGCTCGTTTACAACCGAGCCAATTTCGAGTCGAGCTTTTTTCGAGCAAGTTTCGAGCGAGCTGCGAGCCACGAGTTTTTTTAACACCCCTAGTTGGGGTGTGACAATTAGGGTTTGAAGTTCCCACTTCTCTGCGATAGTAGCCCGCAATTCATCCTCCACGGATCTACTTCCACACCTTCAACCCGACGAACATCACACCTCTCCCATGACAACTCTGGCCCTCTTCTCTCTTACTCGATTAAAGTCCCTTCCCTTGAGGATTCAACGCTAAACTTTGATTTTAAACCCGATTTTTAGCCTTTCAGCCTTGCCCACACGCGGTGTCACCCCTTGGAACACAAATTTTGATTTTGAACACGGGTTTTGGAAGGTAAACTTTAGATTTCTTTAACTTATTAATATGTTTATGAGCTTCAATTTGTGAATATAAATTTTGTGTTTTTGAATCTTGTGAATACGAATTTTGTAAATTGCTAATGTGATGATTTTGTGAAACTAAATTTGTGATGTTGATTTGTTGAAACTTGACCTTTAGGTATTACGAAGAGATTTCTCCAAGGAGAACCTTCAAACATTGAATCATCATCTTCAAGTATTAAATTCTCAAAAATAAATTTGAATGATCGTCCATTAAATCCTTCGGAATTAGAACCAATTTCATCTTATAACCTCAATCAAAAAGATGAAACTAGACAAGCCTGTTTACCTAGATATTTATGTCAACCAATAAAGCATGATTTTCTATAAACATGTTTTAGTAGTAAATTAAGACATCTTAAATTAGATTGATTTCAACATGGAAATTTGTCAGAATAAAGTGTAAAAACAGATGAAGCGTATTGCTTGTATAATTACTTTGTAAGGTTATATTAAGTAATGCTTCGGGGAATAGCCAAATGATGGCTCCATCAATTCACTTTTGCGGTGTAACATGTTAAACTATGAAACTTACACTTAAACCTTATTCTTAATGCACAAGCATTCCTTATACATGCTTGCATACTTGACTACTTGATACATTAAACTTGGGGTTATATGTTTTGTGCTAGACTTATCATTAACTTCGTACAAGCCTATCCTTGACATATATAGCGCTATAGGATTAACGCACCACTCGTATGCTTGAGGTTATGTTAAGTGCTTATTGCGTTTCATCATTGGTTTGATTATTTAAACACATGCCAACTTTGTTGTTTATTTTGTTTCAATAGCTTGCCATGTGGAATTGTATAAACTGATTTTTATGCTATGTACGTATGAAAACAAGTATACTCGCCTTTGCTTTTACATTGAACTTTATTTTAAACATGTTACAGGTTGAGGAGGACAATGCTATGAAATTGAAGTGACGATGCTATGAAATTGAAGTTGCGATGATGCTAGATACACATATAAACGCCTTAGGTTTATTTATGTTGTATCAGTTTTGTCTTTTGTTTATTGTTATTTGAAATTACATGTATTGTAATGACAATTTTATTATGAAATGAAATTCGGTTTTGAATTAATTATTGTCACCATTAGCTTTGTGAGTGATGAGTAATCTATTTCGTCCCGCCTCGATATTTCCGCCATCGGTTGGGGTTAGGGCTGTAAATGAGCCGAGCCAGACCCATCTCGAGCTTGGCTCAAACTCAATTCGAGCTAGCTCGGCTCGAGCTCGAGTTTTAAATCGAGCCAAGATTTGAGGCTCGAGCTCAACTCGACTAAAATTCGAGCTAGCTCGGCTCGGCTCGATCTAGCTCGAACCAACAAAAAAGGCAAAATTTACTAATTAAAATGCCCTAAAAAATAAAACTCTTCACATACTAAGGCCATAATTGCAATTTAATTTAACCAAATGGCTAAATATGCAAGTATAAATAGTTAATTCATTTTGTACATTGTCTTTGTCATCTTTTATAGGGGAGACACTCCCTTAGTTTTTGTCTTTTGAGCAATATGGGACAAAAAAATGAAGGATGTAAACCTTATCGAGCTGGCGCACGAGCTCGCGAGCCGAGCCAGGCCAAGCTCGAGCTCGGCTCGTTTACAAACCGAGCCGAGCCGAGCTAGCTCGTTTACAACCGAGCCAATTTCGAGTCGAGCTTTTTTCGAGCGAGTTTTCGAGCGAGCTGCAAGTCACGAGTTTTTTTAACACCCCTAGTTGGGGTGTGACAATTAGGGTTTGAAGTTCCCACTTCTCTGCGATAGTAGCCCGCAATTTCATCCTCCACGAATCTACTTCCACACCTTCAACCCGACGAACATCACACTTCTCCCATGACAACTCTGGCCCTCTTCTCTCTTACTCAATTAAAGTCCCTTCCCTTGAGGATTCAACACTAAATTTTGATTTTAAACCCGATTTTTAGCCTTTCAGTCTTGCACACACGCGGTGTCACCCCTTGGAACACAAATTTTGATTTTGAACACGGGTTTTGGAAGGTAAACTTTAGATTTCTTTAACTTATTAATATGTTTATGAGCTTCAATTTGTGAATATAAATTTTGTGTTTTTGAATCTTGTGAATACGAATTTTGTAAATTGCTAATGTAATGATTTTGTGAAACTAAATTTGTCATGTTGATTTGTTGAAACTTGACCTTTAGGTATTACGAAGAGATTTCTCCAAGGAGAACCTTCAAACATTGAATCATCATCTTCAAGTATTAAATTCTCAAAAATAAATTTGAATGATCTTCCACTAAATCCTTCGGAATTAAAACCAATTTCATCTTATAACCTCAATAAAAAAGATGAAACTAGAAAAGCCTGTTTACCTAGATATTTATGTCAACCAATAAGGCATGATTTTCTATAAACATGTTTTAGTAGTAAATTAAGACATCTTAAATTAGTTTGATTTCAACATGGAAATTTGTTAGAATAAAGTGTAAAAACAGATGAAGCGTATTGCTTGTATAATTACTTTGTAAGGTTATATTAAGTAATGCTTCGGGGAATAGCCAAATGATGGCTCCATCAATCCAAAAAGACATTGTAATTGTAACGTTGAAAAATAGTTCTTTCAACAAGTTCAGTCGAACATGTAAAACAGCGGTTTTAAGAAATCTTGTAGGGAACAACTATAGGTCGTTTTTTTTTAAATTCGTAAAGATGATCGTATTTATATTATGTGTTTTTAAAATTTTAATGACAATGTTATCTATATTATTATATCGTATTTTTATTATGTGACCAACCCAAATTGTTGAATTGACCCTTAATTTTTCTGTCAGGTTCTAAGAAATTGGAGCATCCCAACCATTGGAATAAATTCCTAGATCCGGTGGTGTTTAAGGGGGTTAAAGTGTAAGTTTCATAATCATGCTTAAGGGGCTTGTATAATAGTGCTCAAACCATTTGTACCTTAAAAAATTAATATGAACAATAGTTTTGTGTGGGAACCCGACAACACAAATTACAATTAGTATAATGGTCTATATTTTTGTGGGTGTTACAATTGGAATGTGTTGGTGCTTTGATTAGTATGTGGAAAGTTGATCGAAATTCTTGGTTATGGATTCTCTTGCGTCATTCCATTAGAAAGATATGTGTTCATACAAATATTACGAGGACCTACATATGTCTCAATAGTTATTAATAGGTCGATTACGATACTATTTCACCTTCTTTGACAATTACATTAGAAAGGCACATGTTAAATTGATGTGCTTGTACATTTAAGAAGTGCGGACTTGTTAAAAATAGACTAGGGTGTTTATTATTAACTGTGCTTGAAAAATTGAATTCGAATTTGTGATTTTTGAACCGATTCAATTTCCCTGGCTAGTATCTTGCTAGTCGGTTTTTGTATTGATAATGTTTTAGATATTCATGAAAAGAAAGAACAAAAAGTTCTGAAAATTAGAGGAGAGGGTTAGGAGTGTTGCAAGTGAACAAGAACATTCTAACATAAATGTTATGTTGTACATAGCTCGACAGTGGTATAAATGATGTTTAGAAATAGTTAGATATGTTTTAATTTGAAACTTTTCCGGATTTAGTGATGCATGTTAATAGAATTATTAGAAATGGGTAAAACAACATCTCAATATAAAGTTTTGAGTTAGAATTATGAGAAATGAGTAAAACAACATCTCAATATAAGGTTTTGAGTTAAAGGTGTATTTTAAATGTTTAGTGCAATTTAAGGGGTGTTTGGGATTGCTTATTTTAGCCAATTTATAACTTATTGACTTTTTAAAAAATTAAATGGTGATTAGAATTGAGAGTGTATGTGAGGTGACTTATTGACTTTTCTAAAAAGTCATAAGGAGATTGAAAAAGCTAAGCATTAGAACTGTAATTAGTGTAAATTTCTAAATTAAACTGAATGTCTGAAATGTGATTTGAAATGTTAGCATATCCTAATTTACGGAAACGATTTGGAAATTAGTAGTCAAGTTGTAAGTTATTGTTAATTGAGTGAAAATGTCATATCGGCATTGTACATATTATCAATGCTCATTTGAACTAGTCAAGAAATAAGTAGTTGGTGACGTAGCCACCCAGGTACTTGGGCTATGAATATCAAAAGAATATTTATACATGTTTTACATCGATTGAAAATCATAAAACCGAATACTAGTACCAGTATCGGCACTTATTATGGTTTACGGTACCAAAAATTAATATATCACAAATAAAACTCTATTTTTATCGAAGTTTATACCGTCACGTCATGAAAACTATAAAATCGAATATAACACCCCTACTAATATTGTTCAAACGATATCAGCCTAATTCCTCGCAGTAAAGAAAAAAATAACTATATTTGATTCGTTCAAATAAAGTTATAACTCACAAAATATGCATAAAAGAATTAGAATGGTTTAATATTATAATACAAATGGAGTTACTGTAATAAGAAAAAATGTAAAGTAAAAAACGAAAATAAAATAATAATAAAAAACTTTAGTAAACTAATTGTTCTTTTAGATGGATTGAAAGCATTGGCACACCAACCCTTCTCCCTTCACAAGGTTACCCTCCGAGGCCCTCCCCTTGCACGCGGCATTCATGCCGCCGTGGAGCAGTGTTTAAGGTCCCTATCACGCCCCGGGGCTGCCACCTAACTCGGGCGTGAGTAGGTAACAAATGGCTTAACGAGTGTTGTTTGCGCAAGTACCTTACCCTCACGGCAATGTTGCATCTAACTCTTAATTTAAATGGTGTGTCTAATCCATTAAAGTGTAAGTCCTACTTTGGTTTTATGTTGCAAATACTATGTATAACTAAATTGACGTAGGTATTCCCCCTACGTTTGACGCATGAATACATGTATTTTGAATCATTTGTATGATATTTAGAAGGGTCACTATAGATGACGCCCCAATTCAACTTCATTGAAATGGAGTATACACGGTTATAATCCACTTTAAAATATCGACATCCTCATCATTCATGATGGTTGAAAATGTTGCTTAATTAGAAGTGTTTAATTTTTAACTGATGATAATATTTTACATAAAAGTGGGTCATCTAAGGATTTGTAATTAAAGTATTAGCCATAATATACGTAGACGCGATAAGTTTTAGAAGATTATATAAATATATTTTTACTGACTATCCATACGTCTATAAATTCTTAACTTGATTGTATTGGTTCGTTTTATTACAGTATCAATACGGTAACGACACTCTGTATAGCAACAAAAAGAGATAACGTAACATACTTAACTTTGTATCAGAAAAACGAAACGTAAACAGTGTTGATAACATTTGTAGCTTAAATTGCAGGGGGTGTAAGTAATAACTTTATTAAAATTCAAAGAATGTAGTGTAAATTTGTTAAAAAAAGTGAAAATATATTTTATTAATATTGAGGGATCGTATAATAATTTATTAAAATTAAGAGGGTGTAAATGAAATTTATGAAGTAAAAGACAAAAGTTATTAATTACTATCAATTCATAGAAGCAAAGGTTGTACTCTGTACTTATAAAATTGTAAATCACTATTAACTAAAGTTGATAATTGTTCGTACAGTACCAACACTTGATATAGCAACCGAAAGAGAAAGCCTTACTGTCAGCAACCGAAAGATTAAAAAAATAAAGTAGTAGTATAATCGAAACAATTTCAACACTTGTTCGATTCAAACTAACATTGGTTCAAATTAACAAATACGGTTGTTTTGGGTAGGCCAAAACAGAACCGCATCAACACTATTTTTAATATTTTTGAAGCTATATTAAAAAAGTTTATTATTAGGTTAAATGGTTCTATTGTATCTTTAAACATACGCTTGAAATCTTACTTTTCATGGTTCAATAGCATAAAATATATAATTTTACTCTTTTATTAGTTATTTTTTTTATTTGGATTACACAAAATTTGGGTAAATTAATTCCAACAAATAAATATAATGGCACTAAAGTAATAAAAGCTAAAAAGCAAGGTGAATTTTGAAAATCTAAAGTGGACCTATCAAAACTACTGTTATCAAAACTTACTAAATGTAATATAAGTTAATTAATTAATTAATTAATTGCAATGCACAAAGCTACCTAATTTACATCGAATCATTATTATAATTGAGTCATTTAGATGATAAAAATAACAATTGATGAAAATGTTAGTAAAAATAATCGTATGATCGTAGTCTATCCTTTTGATGGCATAAGCTTAAAGCATACAAAATCAACAAGAAGATCGTTAGATTCTTACACAAAAGGTCTACAGTTGATACCGCATCCATATCATGCATGATCGTCCAATATGCACGCTTAAAGAACTCAAAAGAAGTCTTTACAAAAGTAACAAGAGCCATATAGTCCATAAGTGGACCGAACATTATGTTTTTGTTATAGCTACATTTAGAATTTGCGATATGAATGACACATTCCACAAAGAATGAATGTAATGTTTTTGTCCCGGCTTTGTTACAAAAAAACTTATACATCATTAATTCGCACCATTGTAACATACAAAGGATACTAAATTTCACAATACTGAGACACACGACAGTAAAGTTTAGTGATTTTCTTTACATAAAATGTCAACAATTAAACACGATAAAATACATTCATCCCAAATATTATACAACAATTATTATTTTTGTGGAAATCATATGTTTGTAAAATATCATCCTAAAATATTTATAAAAATCACCTTTTTGATGCTATAGTAACATATATAATGATAAATGTAATGTGTAAACTTGTCATTCAACATAACGATAAAGTTGATCACAAATGGTTCGGGTTATAGTCTTCCATATGCCTTTTTATTTGTATATGTGATGTTATGAAAGATGCTAAAATTATAATACATAGAAAATATTTATGTACATACCCTCTAAGATATTCATGTAGCAAATCAAACATTTTCTCTTAAGATTAGACACATATGGATCTTGGCGATTTTTAGATTGACTAGATGTTTGCAGGTTGGCTTGTGAGACTGGCCTAAATTGTGTCCTTGGGAGAATCATAATCCCTGCTACCAGATGATACCAGTTGTGCCTCCACAAAAGTCGAAACTCTCTAGCTTAACGCAGGTTAGACGAAACCTCTGTATACCTTGGATTTGAACTAGTAACCACCAAAAAGGCCTAGTTCTTATCTTTATTGCTAATGCGAACTCCACTAAGTGGAGAAGACATGTATGATAGAATTCAGTTCAAAGTTTTATCAAGACAAAAGATCCACTGGGCTGTATTATGGACATGTATGATGGGCCTGCTGATTGCATCGTTGGGTTTTAGTTATTATTATTATTATTATTATTATTATTATTATTATTATTATTATTTCCAAACTATAAATTAGAAATATGTTTTTGCTTTATATACTTGTAACATATGCATTGGGAGCTTTTAAAAAAAAACAAATGCATTTTTCACTTTCAACCCAATTGTTTTTATCTTTCACATTTTAACCCCTTTAACTTTTTAAGATTCAACCCTAAGCTTTTCAACTTTTCAATTTAACCCCAATACTTTTTTATTTTCAACTTGGGTCTCCCATACTTTTCATCTTTCGTAAGTTTTTCGTTTTACGTTTCGTTTTAATTTGCCAGTAAACACGCAGCAACATGCGTGTGGGGTTCGCCTGTTTTTTGCCGTTTGATAGGCCGGTCGCAACGCCTTCCGTTTGACAAGTTTGTTACAACGCGCGGATCCTATATCGACTTAGTTATTCTTTTCTACGTTTTACGTTTTTGTCTAATTGTTTCCCATTAACATGCCACAACGGGCGTGCGTGGTTCAACGATTTTACGTATGATTTTTGTTCGGTGTTATGTTTTACTTTTTTATTTATTTTATTTTTACAAGCTCTTCTAATGTTGGTGTTCGCAGGTAGTGGTTTGGCAGTGCTGCTTGGCACAATTTTACGAACGTATTTGACCATTAAGTTTTTTACTAATAATTTGTTTTATAGTTTACAGTTATACCTCCTTTACTTTAGAAAAAAAATTCACAAGTATATTTTTATCTATGTACCTGTATGAATTCGATTTGCTCAACGTGTCGACATAAACATTTTCGAGAACGAGTCAGGTCAAATAGAATACGTTTTCGTTTAAAAACATTTTTATGTGCATATTTTTATGTACATTTCGGTATGTATTTGAGTTGGTGTATGTTTCGACGTAAACTTTTTTAGAAAACGAGTCAGGTGATGTTTTGTAAATTGCCACCGGGATCGGAAATGGGGTTTGACAAGTATGAAGTCTATTTGACTTTGTGTGATGCGCTTTTAGGGTTACTTAGATATGTTCGATTAAAACTTAAAACCCATCATGACACATGACTAATTTAAAATATAAGTTTTAAAACCTATATTGACCCATCCTTATTTATTTCTAAGGTCATTGTGACTTTTTCTTTTTTAAGATGACCCAAAATAGCCCAAATGGGTTTTGTTTCCAGGCCTAGCCTAGTTACTCGGAATCGATCAAACACGATCAACCTCGGCTAGAATCAGATCTAATATGTTAACTCGGACTGAGTTTGACTTAAAAAAGTTAAACATAATTTCTACGCCTATAATGTTAAAGAATAAATATCATTTTCACGTATTTTGTTATAAAATATTAGTAAAGTTATGTTATATGACATAGATTTAATTTTTGAAAACTAATTTCTTTTTAATTTAACATGTCCGAGTACTCTTCGTCTAGGCCCAGTAATCCCAACTCCTTGATCGACCAGTAAGGAGTGCCTAGTGAGATTTACGACCATAATTATAATACATGGAAAATATTTATATACATACCCTCTAATTCTCCTATATATTAAAATTCAAAGCTTATGAATACTAATACTTCCATTCAAATCAAAGCTTATGAATAGTAACACTTCCATTCAAAGCTTGCCACGTGTTCTCCTATATATTAAAATTCAAAACTTATGAATAGTAACACTTCCACTCAAAGCTTGCCACATATATTAAAATTCAAAGCTTATGAATAGTAACACTTCCATTCAAATCAAAGCTTATGAATAGTAACACTTTCATTCAAAGCTTGCCACGTGTTCTCCTATATATTAAAATTCAAAGCTTATGAATAGTAACACGTCCATTCAAATCAAAGCTTATGAATAGTAACACTTCCATTCAAAGCTTGCCACGTGGAACCTTCCATCGACGTTGGTTATTGGTTATTCAGTTGCGTGATTCTTAGAAATCCGTTTAACTCTTGACGAGTTGATTGAGTACCATTCCATACATCAACTGTATGGACTATGTTCTCATCAAGTTCTACAAATTTTGACTTTGTTTGAGTTGACCCATCCTTTATGGTCGTTTAACGGCTTTATTGTGTATCAAGTTCTACAATTTTCGATTTGAGGATGATACGTCTCAAGACCATGGAGGGAGAAGCATCTTTGTTCATGGTGACAAAATAGATTTGAACATCTGTCATTCAACCTTGGTTGTAGTAGAAATGAAAACTATATATTGGTTGTAATTTAATAGCTCTTACATTGGTTGACATATAAATGTGCAAGAGGTGTCTTTACATTGAAAATTTTTCCCCCAGATGTGATTTTTTTCAGAAGGTTGAGTTAAAAGCTTTAATTTGTGCTTATTAACTAACAAAATTATTTGCAAAATGACTTGAAGACATAGTCCAAGTTTGGATTCTAAAAATGGTTAAATAGACTTTTAACTGATTTAATAGTACAACTAATAAAAGTAGTTGACTTGAAGACATAGTCCAAGCTTTAAGTTGTCAACAATTTGAACCAACGTTTGTTCGGAAAAACATATACTTATTCGCTTGGACAAGAGATAGTCCGTTACAAAAACAGAAGACACGACGTACATCAAATATAACTTGATTTACACATTGAATCGAAACCCTTGCAAAATAGGATCACAATCTCACTATGTACTTGCTACAATGCCTTCTTTAACGACTACCTCGTGTCCAGAACGACAGGACACATTACAGTTCTGGTCATTAATGCTCAACCCGTACGATAACTAGAAGAGACACACAAGATATATATGCATATCATTCTTAGTGTCAAGAACACTACTTACCAGCATACTAAGCACAGTAATGATAATGTTGTAACATGTTGAAACTAAATACATACAAATGAGGTTTCAAAAACAATGTTTACGAGCGAGCACTATGAACGGGTAGTGATTTGTGGCATAACAACCTATGGTGTAATAATCAATTCCCATTATGAAGCAACATGTGATCATTTGTATCATATATGTACAACTTTTCTGCTTCACAATACATCACCAGTACTCAAATCAAAATCCAACATAGAAATGTAACAACTCCCATTGTAAGATCAGGTTACAAAAACTAAAGTTTCCCCTACAAAAACCTGCACCCAAAACTGGGAGTTGACATGATACGCGTACAAATCTGGACATCGAAAGTGCTCAAAAGAAGCATTCGCCTTTTGGTTTTGATCACTTTCCGATGTTTTGTTACCATCTTCAGTCGTAAAACTGACCCGATAATGTATTGTTCTTCCCTCATGAAGTTTTCTCAAGAATCACACACCAATTAGACTTGTCGTAAAATTGATCCACAATGACTGCATTCTTCATACCAGACACCAACCTGGAAGTAAAAAGGCCATGTTGGGCAAAAGGAAGAGCTATATGGGGCATTTAGATGTGACTTTTCAAAGTGATTATTATGACATGCCAAAAATCAAGATTTGATATGACGACATTATTTGATCGAAGGAAAGGATGGTTAGATCATTTGCATACGACCCCAAAGATGAACTTTTTATGGCAACTGCGTACCGGCTTCTAATAATAATAATAATAATCGGTTTAAATGCACCTCCAATTCTCCAAACACCCCCATCAAGCTAAATAACTAATCTCTTGACGCAATCTTCACATTAACAAACTATCTATAATCAATTGACTCCTCAACCTAATGTCTGCTTTTAGTAGCTAATCTCTTGAAGCCATCTATACTTCTATACAATAACAAACATTCTATAATCAATGCAATCCTCAACCTAACGTCTTTTTTAGTAACCATGAGAACCCGTTACCAATGAACTCAA
This sequence comes from Scalesia atractyloides, assembly GCA_947069175.1. Taxonomy (NCBI): domain Eukaryota; kingdom Viridiplantae; phylum Streptophyta; class Magnoliopsida; order Asterales; family Asteraceae; genus Scalesia; species Scalesia atractyloides. The sequence goes on along the minus strand of CAMTDV010000015.1, from coordinate 18,777,797 downwards.
AGGACCCCACCAATACCTTGCTTACCAATGATATTAGATATATCGCAGCTTACGCTGGGCACGTGGCCTTCAAGAGGTTATGATAGGAAACCAGTCAACCTAGTATCTTACATAATTCCTCACCAAAAATGCATGAATATATTATCCGAATTACACTAAATTAAGTTATGCGACACCTTCAATGAAAATTTTAAAGATAACACATAATTTAAAGCATTACCTTTCAAGTTCACCTTGACCAAACACATGATAATATCTATCATAAACAATCGCGCCTTTTGAATCATCTTTCCTCGCAAGACTATTTTCAACCGCACCAGCAGAAGCTCCACTCACTTCAGCCTGATGATAAGGCAAATGCCAGGGCACAAAATACTCTTGTTGCTTATCACTCCCACCTCCATTCTCACTCCCCACAACACAATATTTACCTTCTTGATTCCCAACACTCACCTCAGTTTCCGGTTACTTTACCGCAGCCGCACTACGAACCCGTGAGCTACCCGGCCCAATCCACTCTTCCAAATACTTTCGCGTAAGCGGGGTCCACTTATTAAGCAAAGATCCATCCTCTTGCTCAACAGCCCAAACAGTAATCAAAACATGCCCACCAACTTTAACCACCCTAACCAATTCATCAATAGCTTTCTTCCTCCTATCCTCAGTACTCAAATGATGCAAAACCGCTATCGAAATAGCGGCATCCCCATACCCGCTTCGATACGGTAAATTCACAGTATCTGCAACCAAAAGCTCATGACCTCTATCACTACAGATCTGGACAAGGGGTGCACTAATATCACAACCAATGAAAAAACAATCAGGATTTAAACCTAAATACTTGCCATTACCACACCCTGCATCTAGAACCACAGACCCAGATGGCAAACTGTGTAAAAAGGTTGAAACTTTGGGCCATTTTGCAAAACGGGTAGCGCTGAAATGAGGTGCGATTGCATCGTAGACACGGTGGACGTACTTTTTTTCGATTTCTGGAGTTGATTGGACGCTTGAGGAAGAACATTTGGCATCTGGGTTTGAAGATCTCTTTGTTATGATTTCTTTCATTGTGAATTGGGTGGTTGTTGTGGTTAATTGGAGAGTGGATGATGAGGGTTTGAGGGGGTTTGATCGGGTTAGGGCTGTGAGCATCAATTGGAAACCCTAGATGATGATGATGGGGGTTTGGTGAATGTGAATTAGCAGATTGATGGATTTTGGGAGAATCGATTAGCCGCCAATTTGGTGTTTGACGGTGGTTAAACCCTAGCGATCTTAGGCACGATATGCTCGGTCATGTCTTCTTTAGTTCTTCCTATTATTTTTTATTTGTATTTTTTTGAACAGCCAAATCTTTTAAATGGTCTACTGGCGAAATTCACTACACTGGGATACACTCGTCTTCTGAATCGGAAAAACCATCACCTAGGGCCAAAGCCCGTGAACACTCATTCGAAGGCATGACAATGCGGTGAGGTAAAAGCCGCTCAGTTCAAGGATCGAACTAGCGATCGCCGCCTACTCGCCTAGTCTCCCATTATCACCAGGTGCCGAAGAAACTAAACTCTAGGGGGCAAGAATTGAACCTGAGTCACTTGAAACACGAGGTCTATCCTTTACCATTCCACCACTAGCTCATTGGCTTTTATTTGTATTAATATATAACTTTAGGTATCAAACACGAAGTGATATGTCTAATGACTTTCACTAATGAAGTGTTGGTTGGAGTTTTGTTTGTGATAATATGTTATGTGTGAGTTAGGGGTTTAATTAAAGTGGGCCTTAGAGTGATGAATATCTTTTGGAATTACTGACATGCCAAGTCACAAACGATATCCTTGATTGCGGGCTTGAATAATCTTTTACCAATGGATGTACCAGGGTGGTCGGACTTTGTTGGACATTCAAAAAATATACTTAATTTTAGGTGATATGCATTATCTTTGAATTACATGAAATATTAGAAATCATTTAATATCTTTTTCATGTTGTTTTTATTATTATAGATATTATAATAAATCTAAATTATCTTAAGCCACATGTCAATCACTTAAGCTATTAATTGTCACGTGGCATTGTTATAATCATTACTATTCAGGTTTAGGAAGGAAAACACAAGGTTTTTGTTTCACTTATTTTTATCACAAATTTTAAAGAAATCTGACTTTCCTTTTTGTGCAGACTATTTCATTTTAAAGAAATTATGTGCAGAAAATATTATGGATTTGTCATCTTTTTAAAATATATCTATATTCCTTTGTTATCTTTTACAATAATATTTTCTTCATCAAAAATTATTTGTAGAAGCCTGCATATGATTAGTTATTTTACACCGACTTTTAACTGAGTATTTGTTGATCCTTTAAATTTTTTAATATTTAATTACTTTAACATTTCCAATGAAAACTTCGATGCTATTTTAAAGGTTCACTTGTATCTTTTGATTTATTGACATATAATAATATTCTTTCCGTTCAATATATATTTGTTAATAGTTTATTCATGATCATATAAATTTATTTTTTTATCAAACTTTCTATAATAAATCTTAATCAATTAACGATTGCATACATATTTTTTATATTAAATAATTAAAAATATGTTTGATTATTTTGATGTATCATTGAAATTTAAGTTACATTCCTTTTTAAGATTAATCAAAACATTTTTTATGTTTATGAGATTTTTTACTGTAGCATCAAGATTGTGTTCTCCTTTATAAAAAGTTCTTTTTGTAACTAAATTGTAAATGCAGTTTCGTTATAAATTTCATATTTTTTTCCTTTGAAGTCGTCATTTTTAAAACACTCAATAAAATACAATGATTTTTTAGAATATAATATGTAATTGTAACTGAAATTATAACTAGCTTTTAAATATTATAATATATATGTTTAACACATTCAAGTTATAAAATAATTAAATTTTTAATTATGTTCAAGAATGGTAATAGTTTAAATTGCCTTCTTTTTTTTGTTTAATCAAATTAATATAATAATTATTACCTTTTGTGTATTGTTATTATTATTTTTAATGAAATCGTGAATGATAACTGCAAATCATTTCTATTTAAAATGTTTGTATAACTTATACATAAACAACTTAATATTTAGTCAATGATTATTAATATAAGTCAAACATAATCACTATTAAAGGTTGGTTTTTACTTAAAAGAATCAACTTTTTATCATGAGTAGTGACACTATAAAGAATAAAAAGAAGATACAAAGTTAAGTTACTAATATTATACAAAGATGAAAAATCTTGTAAATAAGACGACAAATATGGGGTACAAAGAAATATTTAGAGATTGCTTATATGTTTATTACTTATAGATTGTAATTACCAATGACGTTAGTGATCAATGGGCTGAGGTAAAAGTATTTAGGTACACTTAGATTTGAACAAAAATAAAGAACAACAAAAACTTGTGTATTGTAATTTAACTTTTTCCATATTTAATGCATCATTTCGTATTATTATAAAATAAATTATACTATATATTAAATAAAGTAAAATATATTATATAAAACGATTTGTGATTTTTTTGTATTTATATGTTAATGAGAAGTCAGTTCGTGTTAAAGGGTTGGGATATTAATGTATGTTAATAATGATAACATGGGAACCAATTGTGAGTATAGTAGAATTTATATCTATGTGTAATTTATTAAATTAATAGATTTATAAAAAATATTTTCTTTATACCGCCCGTGTAATACACGAGCTCTTAAAGTAGTATAAAATAAGGGAAATCCTATAGTGATCATTTTCTAATTTTTCCACTCTTTTATGTACAAGTTCATCATTGAAACGTTCTTATGATGATTAATCACCGGTAACCCACCACCGGCGCATATCAATGCAATAGTCGTCTCCCTCATCATCTTTGATTTTAACCATTACATGTATGCTTTTGCTTCAATGTCTTGCAATGGAGCAACATAGCAACCATCGACGTAGATCTCTGAAGCTTGTATTGAAACAAAAGCAAGAAATAATTAGAAGTGCGGTGTGGCTGGGTGATTACGAATAAGATCGATATAGGGGGCCAAGTTTTGAGAGAAATTGGATTTGTTATCAAAGAGAAAAGAAAACTTGAGATTTAATCATCATCTACACCATGGTTCACTTTAAGTTCATCAACAAGAATCGATGAGTTTTATTTTTTCCTTTTCAGTTCTGTATGTTTAGGTAAAAAAGATTTAATGTGGATTTATGATTGTATTTTGAGTAAAATACCAAAATCATATTAGGTTACTTTTACCACTTCAATACAAAAAAAAATCTTTTTTTTAACGGACCTTTCAGATTTCTTTTTGTTGTCATTTTCATCTAAATCATTAATTTAGTTAAAATGTATCGACACTTCCCACAGGTTATTTTAGCAATCCTCAAACTTCATGGACGATTTTGACACTTTCCCATAAATTTTTTTATTTTATAATTTTTATCCTTCAATAAAAAAACAATAAAAATATTATAAATAAAATAAATATACATATACATACATTTATATATTTACACATATATTTTTTTTTATTTTCTGTTTTACCTTTAAATAAAAAATAATAAATTAATGATGTTTGGTACGAGAGGAGAGACGGGTGATACTGATGTTTAGTACGATGGGTCGACGAGGAGAGATGAGGTATGCGTGCCCGAGACAGGCGGGGCGGTTGTGGCGGCATCAATGGTGGTGCTGGTGATCGAGGTGGAGGTGGAGAAGAGAGAAAGATATAAGAGAATGAGTGTGTATGGTGTGTGTGTATATAGTGGCGGAACTTGAACGAAAACTTTGTGAGAGCCGGACTCTCAAAATCCAAATCAGTGGAGGCGGACTCGTAATAAATCCAATATTTTACCCTAAAAAAAAAATTCAGAAATTTTCGGTAAAATTAACACGAGCGAAAAATCGGTGGGATCAATAAATCTTTGCCAATGTGTGTGTATATATAATTATAAATATGTGTGTGTATATATATATATTATTGTTAATTTATTGTTATTTTTACTTCAAAAATAAAAAAAAATTAAAAACATAAGTATTAATGTGTGTGTATGTATATATATTATGTTTATAATTATTATTTTTGTTTTTTATTTTAGATGGATTGAAAGCATTGGCACACCAACCCTTCTCCCTTCACAAGGGTTACCCTCCGAGGCCCTCCCCTTGCACGCGGCATTCATGCCGCCGTGGAGCAGTGTTTAAGGTCCCTGTCACGCCCCGGGGCTGCCACCTAACTCGGGCGTGAGTAGGTAACAAATGGCTTAACGAGTGTTGTTTGCGCAAGTACCTTACCCTCACGGCAATGTTGCATCTAACTCTTAATTTAAATGGTGTGTCTAATCCATTAAAGTGTAACTCCAACTTTGGTTTTATGTTGCAAATACTATGTATAACTAAATTGACGTAGGTATTCCCCCTACGTTTGACGCATGAATACATGTATTTTGAATCATTTGTATGATATTTAGAAGGGTCACTAAGGATGACGCCCCAATTCAACTTCATTGAAATGGAGTATACACGGTTATAATCCACTTTAAAATATCGACATCCTCATCATTCATGATGGTTGAAAATGTTGCTTAATTAGAAGTGTTTAATTTTTAACTGATGATAATATTTTACATAAAAGTGGGTCATCTAAGAATTTGTAATTAAAGTATTAGCCATAATATACGTAGACGCGATAAGTTTTAGAAGATTATATAAATATATTTTACTGACTATCCGTACGTCTATAAATTCTTAACTTGATTGTATTGGTTCGTTTTGTTACAGTATCAATGCGGGTAACGACACTCTTTATAGCAACAAAAAGAGATAACGTAACATACTTAACTTTGTATCAGAAAGCCGAAATGTAAACAGTGTTGATAACATTTGTAGCTTAAATTGCAGAGGGTGTAAGTAATAACTTTATTAAAATTCAAAGGATGTAGTGTAAATTTGTTAAAAAAAGTGAAAATATATTTTATTAATATTGAGGGATCGTATAATAATTTATTAAAATTAAGAGGGTGTAAATGAAATTTATGAAATAAAAGACAAAAGTTATTAATTACTATCAATTCATAAGAAGCAAAGGTTATAATTGTAAATCACTATTAACTAAAGTTGATAATTGTTCGTACAGTACCAACACTTGATATAGTAACCGAAAGAGAAAGCCTTACTGTCAGCAACCGAAAGATTAAAAAAAATAAAGTAGTAGTATAATCGAAACAATTTCAACACTTGTTCGATTCAAACTAACATTGGTTCAAATTAACAAATACGGTTGTTTTGGGTTGGCCAAAACAGAACCGCATCAACACTATTTTTAATATTTTTGAAGCTATATTAAAAAAGTTTATTATTAGGTTAAATGGTTCTATTGTATCTTTAAAGATACGCTTGAAATCTTACTTTTCAAGGTTCAATGGCATAAAATATATAATTTTACTCTTTTATTACTGATTTTTTTTATTTGGACTACACAAAATTTGGGTAAATTAATTCCAACAAATAAATATAATGGCACTAAAGTAATGAAAGCTAAAAAGCAAGGTGAATTTTGAAAATCTAAAGTGGACCTATCAAAACTACTGTTATCAAAACTTACTAAATGTAATATAAGTTAATTAATTAATTAATTAATTGCAATGCACAAAGCTACCTAATTTACATCGAATCATTATTATAATTGAGTCATTTAGATGATAAAAATAACAATTGATGAAAATGTTAGTAAAAATAATCGTATGATCGTAGTCTATCCTTTTGATGGCATAAGCTTAAAGCATACAAAATCAACAAGAAGATCGTTAGATTCTTACACAAAAGGTCTACAATTGATACCGCATCCATATCATGCATGATCGTCCAATATGCACGCTTAAAGAACTCAAAAGAAGTCTTTACAAAAGTAACAAGAGCCATATAGTCCATAAGTGGACCGAACATTATGTTTTTGTTATAGCTACATTTAGAATTTGCGAGACATGAATGACACATTCCACAAAGAATGAATGTAATGTTTTTGTCCCGGCTTTGTTACAAAAATACTTATACATCATTAATTCGCACCATTTGTATGATATTTAGAAGGGTCACTATGGATGACGCCCCAATTCAACTTCATTGAAATGGAGTATACACGGTTATAATCCACTTTAAAATATCGACATCCTCATCATTCATGATGGTTGAAAATGTTGCTTAATTAGAAGTGTTTAATTTTTAACTGATGATAATATTTTACATAAAAGTGGGTCATCTAAGAATTTGTAATTAAAGTATTAGCCATAATATACGTAGACGCGATAAGTTTTAGAAGATTATATAAATATATTTTTACTGACTATCCGTATGTCTATAAATTCTTAACTTGATTGTATTGGTTCGTTTTGTTACAGTATCAATGCGGTAACGACACTCTTTATAGCAACAAAAAGAGATAACGTAACATACTTAACTTTGTATCAGAAAGCCGAAATGTAAACAGTGTTGATAACATTTGTAGCTTAAATTGCAGAGGGTGTAAGTAATGACTTTATTAAAATTCAAAGGATGTAGTGTAAATTTGTTAAAAAAAGTGAAAATATATTTTATTAATATTGAGGGATCGTATAATAATTTATTAAAATTAAGAGGGTGTAAATGAAATTTATGAAGTAAAAGACAAAAGTTATTAATTACTATCAATTCATAAGAAGCAAAGGTTATAAAATTGTAAATCACTATTAACTAAAGTTGATAATTGTTCGTACAGTACCAACACTTGATATAGCAACCGAAAGAGAAAGCCTTACTGTCAGCAACCGAAAGATTAAAAAAAATAAAGTAGTAGTATAATCGAAACAATTTCAACACTTGTTCGATTCAAACTAACATTGGTTCAAATTAACAAATACGGTTGTTTTGGGTTGGCCAAAACAGAACGCATCAACACTATTTTTAATATTTTTGAAGCTATATTAAAAAAGTTTATTATTAGGTTAAATGGTTCTATTGTATCTTTAAAGATACGCCTGAAATCTTACTTTTCAAGGTTCAATAGCATAAAATATATAATTTTACTTTTATTACTGATTTTTTTTATTTGGACTACACAAAATTTGGGTAAATTAATTCCAACAAATAAATATAATGGCACTAAAGTAATAAAAGCTAAAAAGCAAGGTGAATTTTGAAAATCTAAAGTGGACCTATCAAAACTACTGTTATCAAAACTTACTAAATGTAATATAAGTTAATAATTAATTAATTAATTAATTGCAATGCACAAAGCTACCTAATTTACATCGAATCATTATTATAATTGAGTCATTTAGATGATAAAAATAACAATTGATGAAAATGTTAGTAAAAATAATCGTATGATCGTAGTCTATCCTTTTGATGGCATAAGCTTAAAGCATACAAAATCAACAAGAAGATCGTTAGATTCTTACACAAAAGGTCTACAGTTGATACCGCATCCATATCATGCATGTTCGTCCAATATGCACGCTTAAAGAACTCAAAAGAAGTCTTTACAAAAGTAACAAGAGCCATATAGTCCATAAGTGGACCGAACATTATGTTTTTGTTATAGCTACATTTAGAATTTGCGAGACATGAATGACACATTCCACAAAGAATGAATGTAATGTTTTTGTCCCGGCTTTGTTACAAAAAAACTTATACATCATTAATTCGCACCATTGTAACATACAAAGGATACTAAATTTCACAATACTGAGACACACGACAGTAAAGTTTAGTGATTTTCTTTACATAAAATGTCAACAATTAAACACGATAAAATACATTCATCCCAAATATTATACAACAATTATTATTTTTGTGGAAATCATATGTTTGTAACATATCATCCTAAAATATTTATAAAAAACACCTTTTTGATGCTATAGTAACATATATAATGATAAATGTAATGTGTAAACTTGTCATTCAACATAACGATAAAGTTGATCACAAATGGTTCGGGTTATAGTCTTCCATATGCCTTTTTATTTGTATATGTGATGTTATGAAAGATGCTAAAATTATAATACATAGAAAATATTTATGTACATACCCTCTAAGATATTCATGTAGCAAATCAAACATTTTCTCTTAAGATTAGACACATATGGATCTTGGCGATTTTTAGATTGACTAGATGTTTGCAGGTTGGCTTGTGAGACTGGCCTAAATTGTGTCCTTGGGAGAATCATAATCCCTGCTACCAGATGATACCAGTTGTGCCTCCACAAAAGTCGAAACTCTCTAGCTTAACGCAGGTTAGACGAAACCTCTGTATACCTTGGATTTGAACTAGTAACCACCAAAAAGGCCTAGTTCTTATCTTTATTGCTGATGCGAACTCCACTTAGTGGAGAAGACATGTATGATAGAATTCAGTTCAAAGTTTTATCAAGACAAAAGATCCACTGGGCTGTATTATGGACCTGTATGATGGGCCTGCTGATTGCATCGTTGGGTTTTAGTTATTATTATTATTATTATTATTTCCAAACTATAAATTAGAAATATGTTTTTGCTTTATATATATGCATTGGGAGCTTTTAAAAAAAAACAAATGCATTTTTCACTTTCAACCCAATTGTTTTTATCTTTCACATTTTAACCCCTTTAACTTTTAAAGATTCAACCCTAAGCTTTTCAACTTTTCAATTTAACCCCAATACTTTTTTATTTTCAACTTGGGTCTCCCATACTTTTCATCTTTCGTAAGTTTTTCGTTTTACGTTTCGTTTTAAATTTGCCAGTAAACACGCAGCAACATGCGTGTGGGGTTCGCCTGTTTTTTGCCGTATGATAGGCCAGTCGCAACGCCTTCCGTTTGACAAGTTTGTTACAACGCGCGGATCCTATATCGACTTAGTTATTCTTTTCTACGTTTTACGTTTTTGTCTAATTGTTTCCCATTAACATGCCACAACGGGCGTGCGTGGTTCAACGATTTTACGTATGATTTTTGTTCGGTGTTATGTTTTACTTTTTTATTTATTTTATTTTTACAAGCTCTTCTAATGTTGGTGTTCGCAGGTGTCACACCCCGACCCGCAGCGGAAATAAGAGTAGGGGCATAATTGGGTTATCACCAAAGCTCATGATGTTTACTAATATGTTTCACATTTATTAAATCCAAATTACATTTCAAAGTTCAAATTCATACAATACAAGGAAAAGAAAGATTAACTAAACAAATTCATAATCTAAACTGGTTTATTCTTCTAGGCCGCCCTAAATGTTTCTTGCTTCAACTTGATCACCTGTATCATGTGTAAAAATGGGAAATTTTGGGTCAACAAAAGTTGGCGAGTGAACCTTGTTTAAAACATTTGTTTTTGATTAATTATTGTAATTTAATTTAGGAAAAACTGTGCAATAATCATGTATGAACAAATGTATGTAAACATAACAATCACAAACCACCTTGCTTAAACATGATATAGAAGTAACAATGTATGTGTTGGCAACGTCCCGTTCACGCTCATAGGTAATGGGGAACGGACGGCCTATGCTAATGTATGTGAGATCAAGGCTCAATCAAACGGAGCCGATCTTATGTTGGCAACGCCTGGTTCACGCTCATAGGTAATGGGGAACAGCTCACGCTCATAGGTAATGGGGAGCGGCGGCCTATGAAATGCATGTACTGAAATGACAACATTAACCTAGCCTTTAACCATACAGTCAATTGATACACCTTGAATTCACATTGATCATAAACATGATGGATGCACAATGATTAATTATAATAAATAAGTACGACACATGATACACCCCAAAATGTGATTAAAACGGGGAATTTGTAGAGATTCACTCACATTGGGTGCGTTTGCTTGAGGATCGCTGAATGCGCACGAGTTTAAGGGATAGATCGACGAGAGATAACTAACCAAAAAAATAACGAAAGGTAGAGTAAGTGTGTGGATTTTATTAACTATTTTAATAAGATTTTTGGGTATAAATTTGCGAGTCTAAGGCTACTTTCTAACCTTGAAAACGTTATTTTTAAGTATTTTTAATTGATTTTTAATTTAAATAATTGATTAAGATAAATAAAATAAATAAATAAAAAAAAAATTGACTTTGACCGTTGACCGAGAGCGTTGACCGTTGACCGTTACTGTTGACCGGTTTAATTGTGTGAAATTGTGCGCTGAGTGAGGCTCGAACCCGAGACCTCCCGTACGCGTGCACGCAGCTCTACCAACTGAGCTACGTGTCTAACCCGAAATAATTCTGTTTTTAATTATTCTTATACACTATTTACTTTAAACCGAAAATTATTTATTTTTTTAAAAAGCTTTTAAACTCATCGGACCGGTGCTGACCACAGGTCTCGAACCCGGGACCTGTGGGTTAGCGTACACACAGTCCACCGCTGGACTGTGTGTGTCACTTGGTTATTAACTCGGTTTTTATTATACTTAACATATACTGTGCGTCGACCTGGTTCAGTTAAAAAGGCGGATTTTTATTTCAAACGGGTAAAGCTGGGACAGGTTTCGAACTTGCGTCTCGTGTATGTTTGTTGCACACAGTCCACCGCTGGACTGTGTGTCTAACCCGTTTATTAAACCGATTTTAATTATTCTTATATTATACCGCACTTCGTCTTCTTCATTCAAAACATCATCATCGATTAAAGGACTGTTATTTGCTTAGATTGTTCAATGAAGGTTATGAGACATCGAAAAGAAAATGAATGGAAAGAGATTGGAGAGTTGATTGTACCGACTGCTCGCTTTTCTTCAGACGTCCGGCAAGGTCGTCGGCTCCGTCTTGGTGAGTTGCGGTTGATAGAATCTACCAACAATTTGGAAGGATTAGATGTGTGGTAGGACTACTGGGTAATGACTAATCAGTGAAACAGAAGAATCATACCGATAATCAGCAGTTCCCCTGAAATTTCAGAAATTTCTCCGGCGAATCAGATAATCCGGCAGCGTCGACTACAAAGGATTCTGGGTGAGGGATTTATATTAGAATTTGTCTAATAAAGGAATGAGCCAGAAAAATCGAAGTATTTACCGTGCAGGAGGAAGTCTCGGTTTTCCGGTGACTTGCAGATGTTTTCCGGCGAGTTAAATTCCGTCGAGAAAAGGTGCGATTTGAGAGTGAATGGTTTTCTGGTGAATTGTGGGTGAATTTATAGGGTAGCATCGAGATGAATGGGGTCTGAATTCGGTCTTAATTCGAAGTCAACCATTCTCCGGCGATTAGGGATGATGACGCGGTTTCCAGTCGTTGGCTAGCTGTCGCTGGAGTCAACTAATTGGCTAAATTGAGTGATTGCGTAATTTATGGGCGAAGTCGTCGGAATTTCCGACGACAGCTGTTTGAGCGCGAGTTGATTGAGTTTGAATTCCGAACATCATTATTTGATTTAATAAATCTATTATCTTCACAGAAAATCAAAGTGGCGGAGTGGTTTATTGAGTGAGGGTTAAGACCTTGAGGAAATATCCGGCTGACCCGGGTTCGACTCCCGGCAGCCGGTTTTCCTTTTTAATTAACTCATTTTTATATTTTTAAACTTTTAATTTATATCTTTTGATTTATTGATCAGTTATGAATCGTTTAAAATTAAAATAAGCCGCAAATGAACAACAAAAATTTAAAACTGATTGTTCGGTCATTAAACGAAGCGGGTTTCGAAAACCCGTTTTTCGACAAATGTTACAGTATCCCCTACTTTTAGGAATTTCGTCCCGAAATTTAAGTAGTAGTAGATACAGGGAAAAGGTGTGGGTATTTTTCGCGCATTGAGTCTTCTCGTTCCCAAGTAAACTCAGGTCCTCGTTTCGACTCCCAGCGTACCCTGACAATTGGGATGCGGCTTCTTCTTAAACGTTTTTCTCCGAAGTCCATAATTTCTACTGGTTTTTCAGTAAAATGCATAGATTCATCAACTTGAATGTCTTCTAGAGGAATATGGAGATTTTCATCGGCGAGGCACTTCTTCAAGTTCGATACGTGGAATGTGGGATGAATTCTATTGAGTTCCTCCGGTAAGTCAAGCTTGTAGGCTACAGGTCCTACCCTCTCGAGTATTTTGAAAGGACCTACGTAGCGTGGTGCTAGCTTGCCTTTCTGGCCGAAACGAACTACTCCCTTCCACGGCGATACCTTTAAAAGTACTTGATCGCCAACGTTAAACTCCAAGGGCTTTCGTCGCTTGTCAGCATAGCTCTTTTGACGACTTTGTGCCGCTAATAGGTTGTTTCGGATTTGATGAATCTTGTCAGTTGTCTCTTGTATTAATTCTGGACCGGTGATCTGAGCTTCTCCAATTTCGTGCCAACATATCGGTGATCGGCACTTACGACCATATAAAGCTTCGAATGGTGCCATGCCGATACTAGAATGAAAGCTGTTGTTGTACGAAAATTCGACTAATGGTAAGTGAGAGTCCCAATTCCCCTTGAAGTCTATGACACATGCCCGGAGCATGTCTTCAAGAGTTTGAATGGTGCGTTCAGATTGACCATCAGTTTGGGGGTGATAGGCAGTGCTGAGATCCAATCGCGTACCCAAAGCGGCTTGTACAGCTTGCCAGGTTCGTGAAGTGAAACGACCATCGCGATCTGATATAATGCTTAAAGGTACACCATGACGGCTTACGATTTCACTGATGTAGATGTGGGCTAGCTTCTCATTTTTGAAATCCTCGCGAATTGGAATGAAGTGAGCTGATTTTGTAAGGCGATCAATGATTACCCATATTGTGTCATACCCACCAGGAGTGCGAGGTAACCCGGTGATGAAGTCCATGGTTATATTTTCCCACTTCCATACGGGTATTTCAGGTTGGACCAGAAGTCCTGAGGGTCTTTGGTGTTCAGCTTTCACTTTTGAACAGGTAAGGCACTTGGAAACAAAAACAGCAATATCCTTCTTCATGCCAGGCCACCAGTAGGTGTATCGAAGGTCTTGATACATCTTGTCGGCTCCTGGATGTACAGAGTATCGTGTCTTGTGTGCCTCTTTCATAAGGGTATCGCGAAGATTGTTGTGATCAGGAATCCATAGGCGATCGAGATAATACAAAATGCCGTCAGATTTTGTTTCGAGTTTAAGTTCTGCTCCACAAGATAACTCATTGCGTATGTCGTATTCTGTTATGGAAACATGTTGAGCTTCTCGGATCTGGTCTTTGATGTTGGTCATGATTTGCGAACATAGAAGACGAATGGAGTTCGCATAACCTTTTCGACTGAGTGCATCAGCCACCACATTTGCCTTGCCAGGATGATACCGAATTTCGCAGTCATAATCATTAAGAAGTTCGACCCATCTTCGTTGCCTCATATTCAACTCCTTTTGGTTAAAGATATGTTGGAGGCTCTTGTGGTCAGTGTAAATCTCACACTTGGTACCATAGAGGTAATGTCTCCATATCTTAAGAGCGAATACAACGGCGCCAAGTTCTAGGTCGTGAGTAGTGTAGTTCTTCTCATGAGTTTTGAGCTGCCTAGAAGCATAGGCTATCACTTTTCCCCTTTGCATTAAGACACAGCCTAATCCCTGTCCTGATGCGTCGCAATATACTACAAAGTCTTCGCAACCTTCGGGGAGTGTGAGGATAGGAGCGTCACAAAGCTTTTGCTTAAGAGTTTGGAAGGCTTCTTCTTGTTTAGGTCCCCATGCAAAGGGTTTTCCTTTATGTGTCAAAGCCGTGAGTGGTACAGCGATACGAGAGAAATTCGATATGAACCGACGGTAGTAACCAGCCAACCCAAGGAAGGATCGTACCTCGGTTGGGGTACGTGGCGCTTGCCACTCTTGTACTGCCTTGATCTTTGCGGGGTCGACATGAATTCCTTTGTCATTTACGACATGACCAAGGAACTGTACTTCTTCTAACCAAAATTCGCATTTGGAGAATTTAGCATAAAGCTTTTCGGTCTTCAAAAGTGAGAGGATGAGCCGAAGGTGTCGTTCATGATCAGTCTTAGACTTTGAGTAAATGAGAATATCGTCTATGAAGACTATAACAAAACGATCAAGATAGGGTTTACAAACTCTGTTCATTAAGTCCATGAAGACGGCAGGAGCGTTGGTGAGACCAAATGGCATAACCATAAATTCATAGTGACCATATCGCGTTCGGAAGGCGGTCTTTGGAACGTCTTCTTCATGTACTCTGAGTTGGTGATAGCCGGAACGAAGGTCGATCTTTGAAAAACAAGAAGCACCCTGGAGTTGGTCTAGAAGATCATCGATACGAGGTAGCGGATAGCGATTTTTGACCGTTAATTTGTTGAGTTCCCTGTAATCAATACACATGCGAAAAGTCCCATCTTTCTTCTTTACGAACAGAACAGGTGCACCCCAAGGCGATGAGCTAGGACGTATGAATCCCTTGTCGGTCAGTTCTTGCAATTGACTGGCCAGCTCTTGCATCTCGGATGGGGCTAACCTATAAGGGGATTTCGCGACAGGTGTAGCGCCAGGTATAAGGTCGATACGGAATTCGACTTCTCTCTTGGGAGGAAGTCCGGCGATATCGTCGGGAAAAACTTGCGGGAATTCCTTCACTACGGGTATATCTTCGAGTCTCTTCTCTTTGCCTCCTTTCTTGACAACGTGGGTTAGAAATGCTACATAATTTTTGCGGAGATACCTTCGGGCTTGAAGACAGGACATCAGCTTGAGTCCTTTCGAAGGGGTTTCTCCAAAGATTCGTAGGGTTTGACCGTCTGCAAGGGGGATGCGAATGAACTTCTCACGGCATACTACTTCAGCCTGATGCTGGCTGAGCCAGTCCATGCCGATTATAATGTCAAAACTTCCCAACTTCATAGGAATGAGGTCAACAGAGAAATCATGATCGTTTAGAGTAAAGGTGCAGTTCTGGATAATGGAGTTTAATGAGACCGGTTTTCCGTCAGCAATTTCTACCGTTATGGATTTCATAAGCTCGACACGAGTTTGATTGAGGAGGGGTTCGAATTCTAAGGACACAAAACTCTTATCCGCGCCAGTATCAAATAACACAGATGCATAACTACCATTAACGAGAAACGTACCGTTAACCACGTTGTTGTCGGCCCTAGCTTGGTTGGCGTTGATATTAAATGCTCTCCTTCTAGCAGGTGGAGGAGCTTGGTTAGCTTGGTTCACTGGATTCGCTTGAGCTTGAGCATGTATGATGTTTACCAAGCGTGGACACGTGTTTCTAAAATGGTTTGGGTCACCACAATTATAGCAAGCCCGCATGGGTTGCATCATGGGGTAGTTGGGTTGATGGTAGGTTTGGGTTGTATGTTGTGTAGGCGGTGGTTGAAAAGGTTGTTGGGTTTGACCCATCATTTGATGGTGGGTTTGAGTTGTGGGTTGGTTGTGGTTCATTCGTTGCAGTGTGCGGCAGGCTTGAATGGTGTGCCCTGCACGGCCACAGCCGGTGCAGTATTGACAGGGGTAATCGGGGAAGTGATGGTATTGGCAACGGGTGCACTTTGGGTAAGGGCCAGAGTATTGCCGTTTGTGTGGTGCGGGTGAAGGAGTAACTTGTGTGATGGGAGCAACAGAGGTGGGGAAATTTGTTTGAGTAACGGCAAAATTTCTGGTATTTCGCTTTCTCTTGTTTGAAAATTTTGAGGATGAGGTGGGGTGGTTGGAAGTTGGGCCCTCAACGGGGGCTTTCTTTTTCTCCTCTTTGAACTTACCGTTTCTGATGCGGTTCTCGGTAAGTTCGGTGGCTAACTCCATGGCGGCTTCGAGAGTTGCAGGCGAAGCGCTGAGGACTGAGTCCTGAATCTTCGTGGGAAGGCCTCGAATATAGTGTTCCACCAATCGGTACACGGGGGTGAACAAGTTTGGAACCATCTGGTTCAGCTCAAGAAATCTTTTGTTGTAGGAAGTGTGATCCCCTTCCTTCTGCTTCAGTGAGTGGAATTCGTCCTCTAACTTCTTGAGTTCGCTTCTTGGGCAGAAGCGTTTTGTCATTACTTCCCTTAACTCTTCCCAAGTTAAGGCCATCGCGTCTTCCACTCCTCTCTTACCCTTCTCGGTGTTCCACCAGGTCAGGGCTACCCCGAATAATCTCCCCGTCGCGTAACGTACCTTGCGATCCTCGGGACAATCGCAATTTAGGAAAGTGTTTTCCATCTCCTCAAACCAGTGGAGGAGAGCGGTGACACCTTCGGTCCCTTCGAACTTCGGGGGATCGCAAGACTTGAAGTGCTTGTAGGAGCACTTCTTGGAGGAGGGGTTGTCGATGTTTTGATCCTCTTGGTTTGGTGGATTGACTGAATTTGCGGTGAGAGCTTGCTGAACTTGAACTACAATATCAGGAAGTACTGTGGCCATTTGTTTTGCTATCTGAGCGGCCAAGCGTTCGTTTGACCTTCCTGACATCCGTCCTCCACGTAGCTGCCTACCCGACATCTATAGGAATATACATAGGAAGATGGTGAGTTTATGGAATGTTTAGGGGTCATGTGTCAAAAAAAAAATGAAATTAACATAAATATCAATGATGCAATCACATCCATTGGATGTCTTGGGTTAGCTCATGTTGGGCCTCAAATGTCCCCCATACTTCACCTGTATAGTCATGTGGGCCCCCATGACTATTGGCTTGGTAGGATTCACATTAGTATTGGCGATTTACACTCACATGACCCGAATGAAAACCACAAAATATGTTTACAAGATGTATGGTCGGAATGTGTCCAGGTGTAGACACAATGACAACTCAAAGTGGGGTTAGTTCCTGCGACGTTTGGTATAGCATGCTTTGGCCTAATAGGTACTTCGTACTCTCATCGTTAGTCCCCAGGTAGGCAAACTGGTCCTTTAATTTGGATTTATACGAATGCCAAGCCTAGACAGGACGTTCCGACTACCGGTACTGGTACCCTTCCAGTTACTACATGCCCGTCATGAGAACTCACTTTGATGAGATTTGAAAACACGAAAATCATTGTAAAAGCAATCATGATGTGGTGTGTGCTTTCATGGATGTGATATGTTATAAGAGTATGGTTCATGATAAGCAATATATGATAGTATATACTTATGAATATGCTTGCATAATATTGAATGTAACAATAAACATAAAGCATACAAACATCATGAATTTTGCATGTAACACCAGAATTTAAATTTTCTAAGCAACTATAGTATAGGCTCTAAGGGTCTAATAACCTATCCTATATCCCTATAGTCATGGCTCTGATACCAATCTGTCACACCCGACCCGCAGCGGAAATAAGAGTAGGGGCATAATTGGGTTATCACCAAAGCTCATGATGTTTACTAATATGTTTCACATTTATTAAATCCAAATTACATTTCAAAGTTCAAATTCATACAATACAAGGAAAAGAAAGATTAACTAAACAAATTCATAATCTAAACTGGTTTATTCTTCTAGGCCGCCCTAAATGTTTCTTGCTTCAACTTGATCACCTGTATCATGTGTAAAAATGGGAAATTTTGGGTCAACAAAAGTTGGCGAGTGAACCTTGTTTAAAACATTTGTTTTTGATTAATTATTGTAATTTAATTTAGGAAAAACTGTGCAATAATCATGTATGAACAAATGTATGTAAACATAACAATCACAAACCACCTTGCTTAAACATGATATAGAAGTAACAATGTATGTGTTGGCAACGTCCCGTTCACGCTCATAGGTAATGGGGAACGGACGG
Source organism: Scalesia atractyloides (assembly GCA_947069175.1). NCBI lineage: Eukaryota > Viridiplantae > Streptophyta > Magnoliopsida > Asterales > Asteraceae > Scalesia > Scalesia atractyloides. Next base: position 18,759,122 of record CAMTDV010000015.1, on the reverse strand, counting down.
CCTATGCTAATGTATGTGAGATCAAGGCTCAATCAAACGGAGCCGATCTTATGTTGGCAACGCCTGGTTCACGCTCATAGGTAATGGGGAACAGCTCACGCTCATAGGTAATGGGGAGCGGCGGCCTATGAAATGCATGTACTGAAATGACAACATTAACCTAGCCTTTAACCATACAGTCAATTGATACACCTTGAATTCACATTGATCATAAACATGATGGATGCACAATGATTAATTATAATAAATAAGTACGACACATGATACACCCCAAAATGTGATTAAAACGGGGAATTTGTAGAGATTCACTCACATTGGGTGCGTTTGCTTGAGGATCGCTGAATGCGCACGAGTTTAAGGGATAGATCGACGAGAGATAACTAACCAAAAAAATAACGAAAGGTAGAGTAAGTGTGTGGATTTTATTAACTATTTTAATAAGATTTTTGGGTATAAATTTGCGAGTCTAAGGCTACTTTCTAACCTTGAAAACGTTATTTTTAAGTATTTTTAATTGATTTTTAATTTAAATAATTGATTAAGATAAATAAAATAAATAAATAAAAAAAAAATTGACTTTGACCGTTGACCGAGAGCGTTGACCGTTGACCGTTACTGTTGACCGGTTTAATTGTGTGAAATTGTGCGCTGAGTGAGGCTCGAACCCGAGACCTCCCGTACGCGTGCACGCAGCTCTACCAACTGAGCTACGTGTCTAACCCGAAATAATTCTGTTTTTAATTATTCTTATACACTATTTACTTTAAACCGAAAATTATTTATTTTTTTAAAAAGCTTTTAAACTCATCGGACCGGTGCTGACCACAGGTCTCGAACCCGGGACCTGTGGGTTAGCGTACACACAGTCCACCGCTGGACTGTGTGTGTCACTTGGTTATTAACTCGGTTTTTATTATACTTAACATATACTGTGCGTCGACCTGGTTCAGTTAAAAAGGCGGATTTTTATTTCAAACGGGTAAAGCTGGGACAGGTTTCGAACTTGCGTCTCGTGTATGTTTGTTGCACACAGTCCACCGCTGGACTGTGTGTCTAACCCGTTTATTAAACCGATTTTAATTATTCTTATATTATACCGCACTTCGTCTTCTTCATTCAAAACATCATCATCGATTAAAGGACTGTTATTTGCTTAGATTGTTCAATGAAGGTTATGAGACATCGAAAAGAAAATGAATGGAAAGAGATTGGAGAGTTGATTGTACCGACTGCTCGCTTTTCTTCAGACGTCCGGCAAGGTCGTCGGCTCCGTCTTGGTGAGTTGCGGTTGATAGAATCTACCAACAATTTGGAAGGATTAGATGTGTGGTAGGACTACTGGGTAATGACTAATCAGTGAAACAGAAGAATCATACCGATAATCAGCAGTTCCCCTGAAATTTCAGAAATTTCTCCGGCGAATCAGATAATCCGGCAGCGTCGACTACAAAGGATTCTGGGTGAGGGATTTATATTAGAATTTGTCTAATAAAGGAATGAGCCAGAAAAATCGAAGTATTTACCGTGCAGGAGGAAGTCTCGGTTTTCCGGTGACTTGCAGATGTTTTCCGGCGAGTTAAATTCCGTCGAGAAAAGGTGCGATTTGAGAGTGAATGGTTTTCTGGTGAATTGTGGGTGAATTTATAGGGTAGCATCGAGATGAATGGGGTCTGAATTCGGTCTTAATTCGAAGTCAACCATTCTCCGGCGATTAGGGATGATGACGCGGTTTCCAGTCGTTGGCTAGCTGTCGCTGGAGTCAACTAATTGGCTAAATTGAGTGATTGCGTAATTTATGGGCGAAGTCGTCGGAATTTCCGACGACAGCTGTTTGAGCGCGAGTTGATTGAGTTTGAATTCCGAACATCATTATTTGATTTAATAAATCTATTATCTTCACAGAAAATCAAAGTGGCGGAGTGGTTTATTGAGTGAGGGTTAAGACCTTGAGGAAATATCCGGCTGACCCGGGTTCGACTCCCGGCAGCCGGTTTTCCTTTTTAATTAACTCATTTTTATATTTTTAAACTTTTAATTTATATCTTTTGATTTATTGATCAGTTATGAATCGTTTAAAATTAAAATAAGCCGCAAATGAACAACAAAAATTTAAAACTGATTGTTCGGTCATTAAACGAAGCGGGTTTCGAAAACCCGTTTTTCGACAAATGTTACAGCAGGTAGTGGTTTGGCAGTGCTGCTTGGCACAATTTTACGAACGTATTTGACCTATTAAGTTTTTTACTAATAATTTGTTTTATAGTTTACAGATATACCTCCTTTACTTTAGAAAAAAAAATTCACATTATTTTTATGTATGTACCTGTATGAATTCGATTTGCTCAACGTGTCGACATAAACATTTTCGAGAATGAGTCAGGTCAAATAGAATACGTTTTCGTTTAAAAACATTTTTATGTGCATATTTTTATGTACATTTCGGTATGTATTTGAGTTGGTGTATGTTTCGACGTAAACTTTTTTAGAAAACGAGTCAGGTGATGTTTTGTAAATTGTCACCGGGATCGGAAATGGGGTTTGACAAGTATGAAGTCTATTTGACTTTGTGTGATGCGCTTTTAGGGTTACTTAGATATGTTCGATTAAAACTTAAAACCTATCATGACACATGACTAATTTAAAATATAAGTTTTAAAACCTATATTGACCCATCCTTATTTATTTCTAAGGTCATTGTGACTTTTTCTTTTTTAAGATGACCCAAAATAGCCCAAATGGGTTTTTGTTTCCAGGCCTAGCCTAATTACTCGGAATCGATCAAACACGATCAACCTCGGCTAGAATCAGATCTAATAGGTTAACTCGGACTGAGTTTGACTTAAAAAAATAAAACATAATTTCTTCGCCTATCATGTTAAAGAATAAATATCATTTTCACGTATTTTGTTATAAATATTAGTAAAGTTATGTTATATGACATAGATTTAATTTTTGAAAACTAATTTCTTTTTAATATAACATGTCCGAGTACCTTCGTCTAGGCCCAGTAATCCCAACTCCTTGATCGACCAGTAAGGAGTGCCTAGTGAGATTTACGACCATAATTATAATACATGGAAAATGTTTATATACATACCCTCTAATTCTCCTATATATTAAAATTCAAAGCTTATGAATAGTAATACTTCCATTCAAATCAAAGCTTATGAATAGTAACACTTCCATTCTAAGCTTGCCACGTGTTCTCCTATATATTAAAATTCAAAGCTTATGAATAGTAACACTTCCATTCAGATCAAAGCTTATGAATAGTAAAACTTCCATTCAAAGCTTGTCACATATATTAAAATTCAAAGCTTATGAATAGTAACACTTCCATTCAAAGCTTGCCACGTGTTCTCCTATATATTAAAATTCAAAGCTTATGAATATTAATACTTCCATTCAAATCAAAGCTTATGAATAGTAACACTTCCATTCAAAGCTTGCCACGTGTTCTCCTTATATATTAAAATTCAAGAGAACATGTGACAAGCTTTGAATGAAAGTGTTACTATTCATAAGCTTTGATTTGAATGGAAGTGTTACTATTTATAAGCTTTGAATTTTAATATATGTGGCAAGATTTGAATGGAAGTGTTATTATTCATAAGCTTTGATTTGAATGGAAGTGTTATTATTTATAAGCTTTGAATTTTAATATATAGGAGTGGCAAGCTTTGAATGGAAGTGTTACTATTCATAAGCTTTGAATTTTAATATATGGCAAGCTTTGAACGGAAGTGTTACTATTTATAAGGTTTGATTTGAATGAAAGTGTTACTATTCATTAGTTTTGAATTTTAATATGTAGAAGAATTATTATTTATCCATCTTTTATCAAAATGCTGGTACGATCCTGTTCGGTCTCGGTACATAAGGTAAAAACTGGTACAGAAAACATCAAACGTCGGTACCGAATTGATATTGAAAATTTTTAGTTCGGGAAATTCGGTACTTCTAACCAATACCATTTGCTCATCCCTGATCACGGGTACCGTACAAACACCAACAGTATCGTACAACTTTTTTTATTGATTTTCTTCAACTGTTAGTATTTTTTTTACTTTCAGGGCTAGGGGTGAGCTCGGTGCCAACCGATACTAAATCGGTACTGGTACCGAAAATATTGGTTACGGTACAAGTATATGAAGATAAAAACCGGTAGCAAACCGGTACCAGGAACGCCAAAAGTTGATACCGAATTGACTTAAAATCTTTTGGTTCAGAAAATTCGATACCGGTACCCAATACCATTTGCTTATCTCTGACTACGGGTTTCATACGAACAATATCATTACCATAAAACTTTTTTGGTTGATTTTCCTTTGGTTATCTTATACTGTTTTTTTTCTAAATTATCTTTTTATTCTTGTCAGCGGTTCTGTGTGTAACGCGCTCGTAGTGATTTCAAACACATGTAAACACAGACTAAATGACAAAAGAAGTTCGTCGCAACGCGACGAGAGTGATAAACCTAGTTCTTTTAAGAAATCCATGAAGCAAATCAAGCACAAAAATCTGAAGGGAAAATTTGATTGGATCATGAAGCCGAAAATGATAAATATTTTTATTCAGCAGCAAATCCAGCAATCAAGACAGAAGATCCACTGGGCTGTAAATTGAGCTTGCATGATGGGCCTGTTGACTGTATCGTTTGGTTTAGTTTATTTATTTATTTTGTAATTATTTCTTGTTTTTTTATTGTTTAAGTTTTTAACTTTTTTTTGTGATATCTTTTTATCCCGTTTATTGTTTGAGTTTTAACTTTTATTTAAAAAAATGGTCTCTTGTGTAAGTTTAAAATATCTAACTCTAATTCCTAATGGATCATCTACATTTTTGTGAGTGTAACATCTATATTTGTAAGAGTAATTATAAATTGTTGTGAGCGGAAGAGAGAGAAAAAGAAGAAAGAACTATTGTTCGTCAATAAATTTGAATGAAATATTGTTCACCCCTATAATTTGTTAATATTTTTTAATATTGCTTGTGAGTGGTTAGGAGAAAAAAAGTAATGATAAAAGTAAAAAAATATTATTTAATTAAAATAAGAGAAAAAAATAGTGTTTTTAGTGTGATTATAAAGATGGAGTAAGAGATTTGATTGTGAATGCTCTAATAATGAAAACCAAGATGGTTAGATGGTAGTTGAGGCTTCGTGTTCAACATATGTCCTTTTAAAAGGTTTTTAAGTCCTTATGATAATTCGTCTATTTCATAGACTCATAGGTACAATAATCAAAGCAATATGTACTTTCGAAGATGATCCATACGTCCGAACTGGGATCGGGCTTTTTGGTGTTTAAGCATTTAAGGTAGAAGTAGTAGTGATGGAACAAATGGAATGTACTCTTTAGTGTTGGTGAAAGGCTTCCAAGTGGCTTTTAGGTTTCGAGTTGTGTGATCAAAATGCACTCTTAAGTACATTTTAAAGTAGAAAAAAAGAGAAATTAGCATTCACATTAATCTTGTAACAAACAAAATTAAATAGAAAAATGTAAGTGCAAATTGCACCATCAAAACATCAAATTATGTTTACGTTCATCGCCCGCTGTCATGACATGTTTGTATACATGGACAACTTCATTCATCTTTTCAATGTTCATATAAACCCATTATTTATAGTATCAACATCTTATTTATTTTAACTTCAATTTAAACAGATTTTATCTCATTATGAACTTCTTATCATCGAAAATACAAACATAAATTTATATAACATCAATTTGTAACATTTGTAGACATGAAGGGTTGTACCCATATGTTTAGTGGGTTGTACTCATATTTGGATTCTTTTATTTTTAATTTCTTTTACTGTCAACCATAAATCACTTTTAAGCACATACAAATTAACATTTGTAGGAATAAGGGGTTGTGCTCCATTTTGTAGGCGTAAAGTGTGTGCGGGATTCAACGTTTCGTTCTAAGTTTTGCAAGTTAACGCGACGCAACGTATGCGTGTGGTTTGACACTTCAACGTTTTTATGTCGTCTATTTTTTCCCGTTTGACAAGTTCTTCAGTGTGCGGAGGGGGGGGGAGGTCCTAGATAAACTTATTTATTATTATTTTCTATATTTACATTTCGGTCTAGTTGCTTCATATTAACACGTCGCAAATTCAATGTTGGTGGTCGCTCACGGAGGTGTGACATTGATACTATTTGACACGGTTTTACGCCCCCGTCACAACACGGGGTGCTAAATACTAGTATAATTGATTGTACAACACATATGATAAATATATTTCTTTGTATCTAACTTAATTGAAAAATCGTAGGTTCAATGGTATTTGTATCTATTCGATTCTTTTATCAGATAATACTAGGTTAGAACCCGCGTGTAAACGTGGTTTCACAAATGAAAATGCTTTGCATTTGTTCAGTTTTGATTGAACTTAAATGAAAATAAATTTAATATAAATAAAATAACTTAACACGTATGATAGGTAAAAAATAACATTCGCATCCTTATCTAATATAAATAACACACGGTTTAACACATTACACTACTTTGAATGTCTAATGGTCTTGATTGAAACTAAAATGATACATGCATAATAGCAAGTTGAATATATACATATTACATAAGTCTAATGACAAAGTGAAACTACAATTCTAACACGGATACATATAAAAAACGCTGACTTGTTTGGATCTTAAACACGTCGAGCAATAGTTTTCCATTTCTGCATCAGGAAATGGCCCGTTGTAACTTTTTTATGATTTGAGAGTTTTATCTTAGCTCGTTTATCGCTCAGTTGCTGCTGCATCCCCTTCCCATATGAAAGTTCTCACCTAAACAAAAACATCCAATTAAAAACGATCAATTTATAAGAATAACTAATAATAATAAAAATTAAGACATGTTCTAAACAAAATAATCCCATGGGGAGTACACCTACCAATATTAGGCTCCCCGTCATAATGTTTATCAAATCTGGCTCGTATTTGTGGATGGGTTATTCATATTCCAAACATCATAAAAAATTAAGACAAAAATAATGGTATATTAAACGAACCTTAAGTGCTCGTATATTGTGAACTTCAACACTTACAACTTGTAAAGTTAATCTCTTTGTATTAGGATCCACCTGCAAACAACAAAATAAAAATGGGGTTTCACACTCTAGAAATGCCCATGAGTGTAGAACGATCATATAGCAAAGGTTTACACTCTAGAAATTCATACACGAAGTAAAATTTTGTAGTTCATTAATCTTAAAAGAAATTACTCGAAAAATAATTTCCAATATGTATGGAATGAAAAAAATATATCACAATTTTGGCATATACATAATAACAATCATTTAGTTCCTTGCGTTAGAAAACAGGAACCAAATTAAAGGTTGAAGAGAAATTTGTACAGAAGACACTCTGGCAGTCATTCATCAAGTTAAGAAGCAACAAAGAGAGGAGATAAAAGGAGCGCATGTGTTAAATGGAGAAAAAATAAATGTGTTAAAACTTAATAAACCTACAACTCCTAGGGGTGGCTAAGCTGGCAAACCAATATAAAGAAACAATTAAATAGATAAGAATACTAACCTTTTTTTCAGTTGGATTACCCAATGAGACGTTATCTTCTAGTAAGTCTTCATTCAAATCATCATCCTCGTCAAGCAAACAACAATTCAAATTCATGTTTACATTTCAAAATAACTTCTAAACCTAAGAAATAACTAAACCTTTCATTACAACTTACAAACCAAGCTTTATATTTAATAAAAATGCTAATGAATCAAACATGCACATATATAATAAGTGAGTCACCTTTCATTATAACTTACAAACCAATCTTATATTTTATAAAAATGCAAAGAAAATATAAAAGACTTGTTGATTTGAAATCATCAAAAAAGTAATTCCATAACATTACAACTCTAAAGTCTTCCATTCTTAGTAGCAGATCTAGTGTAACAAATTATTGACTCGTGACCCGTTAGAAAAATAACGGGCCACACGTTGAAAACAACTAATATGAAAAAGAGAGATTATAGAACTACCTCTATCTTTTTCTTCACGATCACCATCATCTAATGATGACTGTATAAGATTTCCCAAGTTATTCAACATACCCAAAAACTGATATCTTTCTGTTTGAATATTCGATGATATTTTTTTCTCAATTTCGGTTCCGGATAATCGCTATCACCCACAAATTCATCACTTTCTTTTTTTCTTTACTTAACCATATTTTTTATTAGTCTCAAGTTCGGCTTCCATAACTTTCATATCTTTCTCCTTCTAAAAGTCTCAAGTTTGGCTTTCATATATACAATTTTAGAACTTAGGCTAATAATTATTGAGGAAAGGGGGAGGATTCGTTGACAGGCTATTACTGTGTTAACTGTCTATTTTCTTTTTTAGTTCTTTACAAATAATGATTAAGAAGCTTGCTATTGTGAGCCCACAACACAAATAAAAAATTGAAGATGACATTTAGGTTTCATGCTCATGATAACAGTTTAAGAATTGATAGCAACATTCATTGAGGCAATTGTTCAAGTTGAATATAACAATATATTTAATGCTTATGACACATGTAAAAGGCAATGATGCATACCTTTCTTCTGCAGATGAATACATTGACCTTAACCATCAATTTTTTTCTTCTTTTTATTTATTTATCAATGTAAAAAGAAACCACTCATGTCTTAAACGCAAAACCAGAATACACAGAAATTTTTTTCTTCTTTTTATTGATAGGCCTGAGCTCAAATACTGCAATTTACAATTTTTAATTGGCCCAGGCCTAAAAAACAACCTTGACTTCATAGTCTGTGAGCCGGCCGAAACACAAATCTGCGAGTAGAGGGAGGGATTTAACGGAATCAAATATGTTTAATAGAATCTTGAATCCAACATAAATACATACCTCTTGACTAAATAGTTGGATGAAACACAATAATCGCCATAGTGAAACTGAGAGCAGGATGAATTACCTGCTTTGAATCATAAAAGTATTTTCGACATACCAAGGCATCGATTTTAGGGTTTAAAACAATCTAGGGGATGATGGATCTGAGAGTCAAATGTGGTTGATGATGCCTCCTACACAACTTCGCTCACTAACATGAAAGTGATAGCAAGAACCTCATCTTCAACTTATTTTATAGTCTTTCGAACCCTTCTTCAATCATTGTAAAAAGAATCATTCAAAAGTTTATTAGTTTACTAATATTAAGCTCATGTGTTGCAGCGGTTGTCGTAAAATTGTATTAAGTAGTATCAATGCTATACCACTGTCAGCAACCATCAACACCGGAAAAACTTGTAAAAACAAAATAAATAAAAAATAAAAGACGCCGAGCGAAAAGCAGACGTAAAATCTTTGAATCACGAACGCTCGTTGCAAAGAAATTAAATCAAAATGTAAAACATAGAAAAAAATAACTAAGTCAATCCAGGACCCGCGCGTTGGACGAACTTGTCAAACGGAGAAAAATAAATGTGTTGCGATGAGTCAGTCAAACGGGAAAAAAAATATACGAAAATATGTTAAACCTCACACGCATGTTCAGGTGCGTTAACTCACAAAATTTAGAACGAAACGAAAAACTTGGGAAAGATGAAAAGTATAGTAGACCAAAACTGAAATAAAAAAGAGTTGAGATTAAATTGTAAAAGATGAAAAACTTTAAGTTAAAAGTAAAAAAAATAAAGGGTGTAAATTACAAAATTGAAGTTATATATATATATATATATATTAGTTATTAATATTAATATTAAATATTAAATAAATATTAATAAAAAGTTATGAGGTTGAAGGACAGAATGTTATGTGACATCTTTTGTACTCTTTTATTATAAGTTAGATTAGATTTCATTATTTTTTTATGATAACTAAAATCATTATTCATTCAATCCACAATTTTTTTCGATTTCATACCGGCATCATCTTAATCTGCATTATGAAATTTATATATTTATATATTCATAATTTTATAAACATCCATTAACAAAAAGAAAATTGAAATAAACACTAAAACTTATACAATTTCATTATTCTCGAACTTTTTATTTTCTATTCATTTAGCTTTTTTAGAATAAATAAATTATAAATGCTATATTATAACCAGTTATATCATTAGAAAGGTTTAATGTATATCTGAAATGAAACTAAGATTAATTTACGGTCTAATGTTTATATTACCTCCAGAATCAACTATTTATAAAACAATTTATATATAATAAACTATTATTTTTTTTAGCTTTACGTAGTCACTATTATTTTTTTTAGCTTTACGTAGTCATTAATAGAGGAAGAGGTCAAAATACATAGTTTATTGATATCAGATTCGTTTTACGTATATATAATTATAGAGGGGGACACCGTACATGACAAGTAATATGTATGAAGTATACGCGATCATAGCAGCCCTCTATTTAGAAGATCTACAAACTGGAAAGACATGACAATTTGCTAAATTTCAGTTCAAAACAATTGAAATAACAAATAGACAAAGGGCATGTTGGTTTTTTCTCAATGAACTAGTTTCTCCCTTAATTCTTCAACGAATATAACTTTTTCATATGTTAATATTTTTTTTAATTACACCGTATTGATGAGCATTTTATTCTCTTTAATTCGAGCAGCTTATTGCTATAATTTTCTTTAAAAAAAATTACAGGATTTTGAATACTTATTACGTGATTTTAAATACCCAACACATGACTACGTAATTACATGATTTTGAATACCCATTATGTGCTTTCATCATAGTATTTATGTCAAAACCTACTAAGTGATTACGTAATTACGTAGCCATAGTTGACTATGTATTATTACGTGACTACGTGATTTTGAATATCCATACCGTGATTTCATTATAGTATTTTGTGTGAAACCATACTGAGTGATTACGTAATTACGTAAAAACAAAAACATGTAGTACATAATATTTCATATGCAATACATATTTTTTCAGATCTAATCACGAATTAAGGAAAAATTAAATACAAAATATTCTTCAAAAATCAACCTATAATAACCACATAATGTTGTACATTAGAAAATTAATCACGTAATAAAGCAAAAACAATCAAGTTCTTATTATTTGAATATGTAAGCGCATAATAAGCATAATTGTAATAACATTAGTTATAACAAGTCACATTGAATGTGTAATCACATAATGGATTTATATTGAATGTGTAATCACATAATGGTTTATATTGAATGTGTAATCACGTAATGGGTATTCAAAATCATGTAGTCATCCGCTGGGTGTTCAAAATCACGTAATCACGTAATGGATTAATGGATATTCAAAATCCTGTAATTTGTTTTTTAAGAAAACTATAGCAATAGGCTTCTCGAATAAAGAGAATGAAATGCTCGTTAATACGATGTAATTTAAAAAAAATATTAACATATGTTAATACAGTGTAATTAAAAAAATATAAACATATGAAAAATTATAACCGTTTGAAAATCAATGGGGAAGTTTCAAATGAGAAAGGACTAAATTACCCTTAAAGTCAATGGCACTTGTCCTTCCCTCCTAATCGCGTAGACTTCGTGTGATAATCTCATGTACATGATCCAAATACTATAATTATGTATATTATATATATAACAATTCACAAAACACATATAACTGTAGCGAACATCTTTTCTTTTTTTTTCTTTTTTCCTTTTCTTTTATGTTTTATCTTTTTGGTTTTTTTTCTTTTTCTTACTCTTAACTTTCAGCATATTATCACTTACACCCTTTAACTTTATTAAAACTTTGTGAAGTGTCATTTTATCCCCCCTCGAGTTTTACGTGCTTATTTTTATGTACGTGAGTCACATATAAAACATTTATGTGCTTATTTTTATGTATGGTTTCAATTGGTCTACGTTTTGACAATAAATTTTTGTGTTTATTTTTATGTATGTTTTCAGTTGGTCTGGGTTCTGTCATATATAATACGTTTTCACTAGACAATATAAATTGGAATTATTTTACGTTTCAACGCGTGATACCATTTTTTAAACTTATAAAATATTATTTTCTTACAGGGCAATTTCATATATACCCCTACAAACTTGCAAAATATTATATATACTTCTACAAACTTTCAAAATATCATATATACCCCTGTAAAACTAATACTATTTCTAGCTTAATTTATTTAGCTTAAATATTATATATATGCATAATACGATACTATGGTTTATGTGAAAAATAAACAAAATAAAAATAAAATGAGTAAAAATAAATTTAAGCTTAAAATGTGTTATATAAATCATAGTTGTTAAAAGCCATCGCCTCTTGCGCCTAAGCCCTTTTTTAGGCGAGGCGAGGCAGTTGCGCTTTAGTCGAGGAAATTGCGATTTATTCTCGAGTTGATGGTTCAGGCATACATTCCGGCCAAATTCTCAAAATTTTCATAAGATTCTAGCCAGATTTCTACTTTTATCTAACGAAAACTACTTTTCTACACTAATACACTAATATTTTATAACTTACAGTGCTAAATAGATGATATAAAATGTTATATAATAGTTTTTTCTTATTTTATTTGAAGAATAGTATTCTTTTTCTAATACATAAATATTTTTAGTTTTTTTTCGTTATGCGCTTTATTTTTCTCAGGCCCTCGTTTTTTTGCGCTTTGCGCCTAGGCCCCAGGCGAGGCCTATGTGCCTTGAGTGCGCCTAGCACCTTTAATAACTATGACCTAAATTTATAAAGTTAAAAGATGAGAATATAAGATAACTTAGAAGTTAAAAAAAATAAGTGTAAAATGATTATTTATTAGATTGTTTTTAATAAATTGGGTATATTTGATATTTTAACTATTTTGTAAGGGCATATATAGTATTTTTAGTTTTAGTTGGGTATATATGATTTTTTTCAAATTTGTAAGGATATATATGAAATTAATCCTAATACCAAATATAAATCATTCTATAAAGTGCCTTAACATAAATATAAGCATAAAGTGAAAATAAAAGTTAGAAATACGGGTAATGTAATACCACTAGTGTTATGCCATGCTCGCTTTGCAGGGTGGTAAGCAGAATATATCTCAGTTTGATAACATGTATGTCTCTGTTTCGGTTACTTGAACATACTACTCATAACACAATAAAATTACGTCGAGACATAGGTAAAAATACGCTCGTCATAGAGTGACTTTATTAAAGTCCAAGAGTAATAACGTTTGTCAACTAATAGCAAACTGTCACTATTCCCCCGGGTTGGTTCGTCACAGTAGCAAGGGGAAAAGGTTAAAAGATGAAATACTAAAAGAAATAAAAGTAGAGGGACTAAACATGTACATAACCAAAATAGCAGAGGCACTAAAACACGCATATCAACTAAGCTAATCAATAAAAAGGAAGTTCTTTTAGAAACAAAGAGGCTAAACACGCATGTTAGTAAAGTTGAAGGTTTAAAAGAAAAATACAAAAACCCACGAGAAATCAATTAAAGGAATAAAAGTAGAAGGATTAAACATGTACACTACTAAAGTTATAGTGAAGGGACTAAACACGCATCTAAACAAAGTTAACCAGTAAAAATAAAACTTTTTTAAAACCAGAGAGACTAAACACGTATTTTAGCGAAGCTGAAGATTCGAAAGTAAAATACAAAAAACCACGACCAATGAGGGGGTGCCAGGGCATCTGTCTAGCATTGTTCCCCTCATAGTAAATGTAGTAATTAACTAGTTTTTTCCTTGCCCGCGTTGCGGGGCGATAAGCGGAATATTTATCAGTTTGATAACATGCACGTCTGTTTTTCGAATACTTGTACATACACTCTTAACATGGTCTCAAGAAAAATTTAATGGAGACATAGATTAAAATATCTGCGTCAAAGAATTTTTTTATAATAAAGTTTAGGAATTACAAGAGTAGGAACCATTGTCCACCAATAGCAACAATCACTATTCCCTCAAGTTGGTTCGTCATGATTGCAAGGGAAAACGCTAAAAGATGAAGTACTAAATGGAATAAAAGTAGAAAGACTATACATGTACAATACCAAAGTTAAATCACACGGACTAAACACACATATAAACAAAGTTAAGCAATGGAAAGAAAGCTTTAAAAAAACCGGGGTGGGGGGGGGGTAACACACGTATATTAGCGAAGTTGAAGGTTTAAAAGTAAAATTCAAAACTCCACAATCAATTACTAAAAAAATAGAGGAACTAAACATGTACACAGCCAAAGTTAAAGTAGAGGAGCAAAACACGCATATAAACAAAGATAATCAATAAAAAGAAATCTCTTTTAAAAAACATAGGGGCTAAACATGTATATTAGCGAAGTTAAAGGTTAAAAATAAAATAAAAAAGGCATCGACCAATAAGAATGTGTCAGACAGCTGCCTAACACTATTTTTTTCTCGTACTAATCCTGGATATAGGTAATGTTATTTTAACATAAATATACATAATTTTAAAGATTTTAATTGTTTACATGAGTTTGGATGCCATTGGACTCAAGCACTCACTTGTGGCACACGTTAGTCAAAATGGTATTAAAAGTCTTAGCAATTAAGATAACACAACTTCAATTTTGCTTCTATAAATAGACTCGGATCAAGTCAAACAACAAATTAATATATGGACAAATTTTGATACCCTAATTTGTTATGATTTGACTAAGGCTCAAAGGTGTGGGAAGGGGCAAAGGGAGCTAATGTGGCCCTCTTCCTCAATGGGGAACACCGTCCCAACTCCTTGATGCGATTTTGGTGCCCATGGTGAAATCTCCCCAAGCTCCCTGATGAGGTGTTAGGTGTTGGGTGTTGGTGATGATGAGTTGAAAGGATGTGATTAGAGGAGAAGAGGAAGTGGAAAACTACCCCTTGAAGGGATGAAAAGAAAAATGATGTGAGGTGAAGGTGATGTAGCGAAGAGGGTGAGTGGTCGGAGAAGACACAACCACACCCCTACCCTAAGGGCTATAAACAAATATTTTGTAACTTCGTGGTTTACCATTTATCTTATTTAATATTTTCTTCACTAGTGTATATATTTTGCTATAGAAATCAACAATCAAAGTAAAATCCTAACAATAACACGTTTAATGATAAAAATCAATCATATGTTTACAAGGGGTTGCGATGCAACTTTTATGCCCGTTTACTTATCGTTTATTTATAATTTGTTATTTTGGTGTTTTAGTAAACAAATTTTCATTTAAAAAAAGCATGAAATGGGTCGGCAGCGTAATTTAAAAAGAAAAAATATATTACAAATCACGTAATTTAAAAAGAAAAAATATTTTACAAATCACGAGATATATTATCTTATTATACTAACTAGGTGGACACCCGTCCAATGGACGTGTTGGTGTTATTGTTATAACTATAATGATAAAAAAATTTATCTACGTTTATGTAAAATATGATGTGAAATTATTTTATGAATTCACATTCGCATTATACTTAAGAATACATTAAACTTGTCGACTGAATAAGTTTAGACACAAGAGAAGCATAACAAACCCAAAAATATGTTTAGTTTCACTAAATGATTTAATTTCACTAATACTGAAAACGCAGTAATAAAAAATATATTATCTAATACATCATTAATTTCCAAACAAATATATTCCAAACCAACACTGTTCCAAACCAATACGCAGTTCACTAACACAAATATTCTTTGTTTATTAAATCTGGTCCAAGCCCAAGCCCATATGTTGAAAAGCAAATATTCAATAGACGCGTTGGGTTTCGCAATTTGAGCCTCAGAAGCTACTAATGCCCGTTCTTTTTCTCCATCGCGTTTAAGTGCTCTACGTGTTGCTTTCACTGCAATATCAATATCCTCAGTGGTAGCTGCTGGTATATCCCCTGCTACCATTTTTTTCAACACATTCAAGTGATTTTGGCATCAAGCAACATCATCCTGGATAATAACATATACATTAGCTGGTGAACTGCTCGTGCGATAAAATAAAAATATTATATATTTACGATCATATTGTATATAGAGATCAAGATATCAGGTTCATAACACACAAACAACCATATTGTATATAGAGATCAAGATATCAGGTTCATTGTTTGCAAGATATCAGCCTACATAACACACAAACAACCATCACATTGTACGGGACCGCTAACCGCCTAGATGTTTCAGTTCGTGCAGCTTTCACGGAATACTCCAATTTATTTGGTCTCTTTTGTTTTATCGACCCTATACTTGATATAACTCAAATTAGAACACATGTTGACGCTGTAAAATGTATATACTTTGATGGAGGACCTTACCAATGCTTTTGAGACTTTTTTCACGCTTCGGTGAACTGCTGGAATTCTTTTCCTAAAAAGAAAGATAATCGTAAGTCAATTCATCATAGAAAAACTGAAAAATATGTTTTTCACTTCTGGAGTTATAATGCTCTGGAATCTACACAAACGATTGTCTCACTAACCCCTCACCGAAACATAAAAGGCGTTGAGCATGCCAACCCTGCATGGCACAAGCTACAGCATCCATGCGGGCCCTACCTGATCCTTAGGTCTGATGGCCGTTTGCCTGCACAAGCGATTTATAAAATTTATCTTCATAAACAAACATGATAAATATAAGACTCAGCTACTACTCCTGCGTAATGCAGTATAACAGATGACTGCAGTCAAAATTGCAATACAACACTATTACGATACTGTTCGTTTTCTGTTATTATTATTATTTTTTGCTTAAAAATTACATGCAATCCATGTATATTGTTGCAAAGTTTTGTTTAATGTTATGGTGAATTACCTGTAGGATAGAGCCTGTTGCAGTAGCTAGAGACGTGGGCTGCTCCCTTTTGCTCCACCTACAGACAGAGCAAGCAACAAAATTCCCTTTAAAATATTATATTTACGACTCGTAAGTTGAAATAAAAAATATTATATATTTACGACTCAGACAACGCTTGTTACGGACGACTCGGACGACAAAATAAAAATATTATATGTTTACGACTCATTACAGACTCAACGCTAGTTACGGATGTACGCTCGTTACAGACGACTCGGACGGTAAAATAAAAATATATATTTACGACTCGTTAAGGACTCGATGCAAGTAGGGACGTACGCTCTTGCGAACGACTCGTGCGATAAAATAAAAATATTATATATTTACGACTCATTACGGACTCGACGCTAGTCACTGACTACGCTCGTTACGCACGACTCGAATGATAAAATAAAAATATTACACATTTACGACTCGTTACGGACTTGACGCTCTATTTTTACATTAAAGTTGCACAGTTTTGTTTGATGTTACGGTGAACTACCTGTAGGATAGAGCCCGTTGCAGTGGCTAGAGACGTCAGCTGCTCCTTTTTGCTCCACCTACAGGTAGTTCACCTACAGTGGCTCTTGCGAACGACTCGTGCGATAAAATAAAAATATTATATATTTACGACTCATTACGGACTCGACGCTAGTCACTGACTACGCTCGTTACGCACGACTCGAATGATAAAATAAAAATATTACACATTTACGACTCGTTACGGACTTGACGCTCTATTTTTACATTAAAGTTGCACAGTTTTGTTTGATGTTACGGTGAACTACCTGTAGGATAGAGCCCGTTGCAGTGGCTAGAGACGTCAGCTGCTCCTTTTTGCTCCACCTACAGACAGAGAAAGCAACAAAATTCCCTTTAGCATATTATATTTACGACTCGTTAGTTAAAATAAAAAATATTATATATTTACGATTCGGAGGACGCTAGTTACGGACGACTTGGACGATAAAATAAAAATAATATATATTTACGATTCGTTATAGACTCAACGCTAATTCATTGGGCTTAAATCAATAGTTATTGCTCCTTTATAATTAATTGGGCTCTCTTTGTCTGCACCAAACACCAAAATAGTGTAAAGACTTTAAACCATAATTCATCAGGAAAAGTTGAGATATAATATAACTTAAACACCATAAATCCAAATTTGAGATTACCTAAAGAACATAAAAGTTAACACAACCAAACTTCACCTTCCCCTGCAAGTTCTTTGCATGTGTACTTTCACCCAGCTTCCGACACCCCTATCAAGTCTGCTATATCAATTGGTGAACTACCTAATCTCAATTTAAACACACACTCCCACCAGAAGCACTTCCATCTCTGAACCACCTACCTTTAAAAATAAAATTCTTATACATTTCATATCGTTCATTCAAGCACAACTTACAGGCTAAATTTGGTCAATTCTGTTTTGGACCAATTGGTAACTAATTAGATTCAATCTGACAGCATTATCACCATGTTTAACTAACAAAATACAAAATTAAAGCCCTAACTAACCGTCATTTGCATCTGTCTCGGCTGCTCCTATTATCAGACATCTTCTACCCGATATTCAAATAAAAAATAAACAAACATTAGAATTTAGATAAGCAGGCAATGGCTTGAAACGGGAAATCGCCTAATCTCCACAACCTAGTTTGTATAATCAGCTGTAGAAATTGTACCTCTCAGATAGACCGTTTGAATCTCGCTAATGGCATGAAAAAGAATCAATCCACCACCCCCGTTTATCCAAAGAGTAAACCCTTTTTCAATCAATCGAAAGTCAATAGCTTTTCAAGAGAAGCCCATTCTAGAATTTCTTCATCATCTTCCTCACGTGAAGGTTTTGAGGAAACATCCATACCAGCAGCTTTATATATGTAACTTCCATGTAATTATTTTCTATCCTTTTTTAACAATCAACACAGCTTTCGTTCAATAACCACAAATAACTGCATCAAACTAAAGTCAAAGGTCAGCATAAAATGTTTAGTACATAATACAGAACTAATGTGATTCAATGAAAACGAGTTTTAGTGCTTAAAAGTTTCAGAAAATCACACCATTATGCTCAAGCCTCGTAAAATTCCATGATCTAGCTATATGCCATTTCCTACACCTGTAACAGCTTTACCATATATAAGAGATTTTGCCTATTTATCGTGCTAACAAATTTTATGCGTTTTGGAATGTTTAGCATCTCCCTAAGATCTAATTGGACCTTCTTTGTAGTCGTTGCCTTGATATAAAACAAAACATAATTCATAATGTTGAAACTAAACATGAAAAAAGCCAGACCCAAAACAATGTAGATGCCGAAAAAGACATACAGTTAAAGCAATAACAGGAACAGAATGCTTACGTCGTGGATTCCGGTGATGAGATTAGGTAGAAATAGGTTTATTGTGTTCCCAAACATGCACCTAGTTGTAGATATTATGAGTCATGTGGTATTTGACTTTAAAAGGCCGAAAGATGTAAGGTTGCTTTTTCCTTTTTGTTACAGGTTACAATTCACGACGTAAGCATCCACTCTACCTCATCTCATCACATACCACTCATCCTCAATAAACCTATTTCTACCTAATCTCATCACCAGAATCCACGACGTAAGCATTCTGTTCCTGTTATTGCTTTGACCGAATGTCTTTTTCGGCATCTACATTGTTTTCACATGCTTATCTTCTCGTCTGAGTTGTGGAACACAATAAAAGAAAGCAAAGGATTTGAAGTACCTTCGTTGAAATAACAGATCTAAATCTGAAAACATCTCTGAAATCTTTATGCCACTCATCATTAGTTTAATCAAGAAATAAAAAAATTATCAAAAACTGAAAACCATAACGTCTAAATTTTTTATTCGAATACAGTTTTTACCTGCTTAAAGCCGAGTTTAAAAACCATAAAGTCTAAATTTTTATTCGAATACAGTTTTTACCTGCTTAAAGCCTAGCTTAAATGTGTGAAGCGGATTTAAAGCAATTGAACCAATTCACGCTACGCTAACTCTATTCAGGAATGGCAGCTGTGTAAGGAGTGGCAGCAGTCTCTTGTCGTCTTCATCAAGAAGCAATTGACGCTAACTCTATCCTGAAGATGCAATATACGATAAAACATTATAAACAGACATTTTTATGAAGATTTTATCATTTTTGGGTTCATAGGAAAGTCTCGTTATCAATACCATGAAGAAAAATCATCTTCAATTGATTGATCATCATCTCCAAGGTCGGCCAACTGGAACATAAATATGAGTTGAATGCTTGACAAAACTGGCATTGATGTTGAAACTAAGAGCTTCAGTCATAGTCATATCTATTGCTAACAAAATCAAGAATATAATGGGTAAATAACTTACTACAAGAACCCTAGACAAAAAGAATATATAATCTTATTATTATACCTTTGCATTGGATTTTGCAAATACAGGTTCCCTACCTGCCCATCACCACGGGAACACTTTCTTATATGAGCCAAATGCAGTGAAGAATCATTACTCTTTAGTTCCCAACGATTTGGTAGTTCATGATGGATCTGTAACTAAATCAAACCAATCAAACAATTAGATCAAATGAGCTTCAATTTCATGATTTCATCCAGAATCCTCATACTTTCAATCTCCCAAACAATACAGTAGGCATGGACTGCAAACATATCATCCACAATCCTCATACCTTCAATTTCATGTACATGAAAAGCAAGGCTCTTCTTTTCTTCCAGCATGCATCGACTGCAAACATATCATATCAATAAATAATTAATAAAATTGTAAGCAAATTTCAAATCTTAACCACAACCTACCACCACTGTCGCTGCCTCGTTCCTATAAGTCATCACACGCCCTGTTGAAACTCGAAGTTTATAACAGTTCCATCTTCAATAGAGAGAATCTTGAGAGGAACATGGCCGCTTGATTTACAAAATATCACTAATATGATTCCAGGACTGTTTTTGGAAAACGGAAAGGATAAAAAATAAACATATAATGATATGTGAAAACTGAAAAGTCAATTCTCAAACTCAAAGCATGTTATTGAGTACTGAAATTTTTACCTTATTTTTATCTCTTCTATATTTTTATCTGGTATGGAGTATAACATCGTATACTTTTTCATGTCAAACACCTTGTAAATGCTAGCCAAAAACATTACACATCAATGAATTAGTAGCAGCCCGAAAAATCAAACACGATTATGCAAAAAAAAAGAGATTGCCATAGTTAGTGATCTACCTGCTTTGCCCTGAGTACGTGAGTATCTTCCAGTTTACATCATCAAACTCTATATATCTTGGCCATTTTAAAGGTTCTGATTCAAAAAGAGCAAGACCAGCCTCTGGCTTACCTCGTTTTATGTATCTGGAACCATTATAGAGCAAGATAAAGTCAATAATTTCAGCAATTTCAGTAAACCATTATTGCCAAATATGAAACACTTTAATAGTTTGTGGAAATAGTGTATGTCAAATGATTATTAATCCACACAATCAATAGGTGGGTATCCAATACAGAGAACATGTTCCTAGCCTAAATCATACACATAAGCATTAGCATACTTGTACCAACGTCATGTTTCCTGTCCTAAAAGCCTAAATTAGATCTCAGCATCAAGTTTACATATCACCGGAATCTAGAGAAATTAAAAATCGGCATAAACTGTTAAAATTGATGGAGAAAGAAAGACTACCTGCTCAGATCTTGAACTTGGCATCGTCGAATGTGAGAAACAATGGATTTTTTTGTTAGGGTTTGTGAGGAACTGAGGAAACCTCTTCTTCGATCATGCTCAGACCAACATCATTCTTCATAACTTCACCGGTATAATTTCCTTTTTGTACGTTTCATTATCTTTTCAAATCCCTATTTGATTTTGTGCTGGATGATTGAGAGAAAATGGAGAAGATTGTTACGATTCAATCTCTTCTTCGATGATGCTCAGGCCACCAAAGATTGTTGTGTGCAGTTACACGAGCCTCCTCCATGAAGAGATTGGGAATTTTGAAAGAGGAGAAAATATCAATTAATCTTAATGAGCAGAGGTTTGAATTTTGAATTTTGAAAGATGCTTGTGGATTTGAGAGAGAGAAAGAAGGAGGTATTTAAATTTAAAGCATAGATTATATTAACATTTTAAATTTTAAATTGTTAATATGACATCAGCAAACTCTACGTGGCATGTCTCGTTGATTGACACGTATACAAGGTTACATCATTGATACTTCTCCTTTTATATATAGTTAGATAAATGAAAACACATGTAATTTTCTCATACCTATTTTTCAATTTTTTTATTTTCTATTAAATAATAATTATTAAACTTATCTCTTACATTGAATAATGATATTAAATAAAAAATATCAAAGATATCAATAGTAAAGAGATAATCGTCATCAAGAATTTTAAAATTCATCATGAACGTCACGTTATTTAGGTTAAAAAATATATCTAAAACTAATTTGTGGCAGTAATTTAAATTTAAATTAAGTTGTAAAACAAAATAACTTAAAACTTCAAATATAACTGGAAAGTAATTATTCTTAACTCTTATTTGATTGTCGTCGCGAAATATATAGCGAAGAGGATTTATTAATGGATGTCGTGCCATTTGATGAAACAAATTGTGGTCTATTATAAGTGACGATGGAGCTTTGCAATTAGACAAACCTAGGAAAAAAATGATATGTGTGCTACAATTAATAAAAATCATAAAGATGCAAAAATAAAATTTAGAGTTTGAATAGTCATTATTAATAATAATAATAATAATAATAACAATAATAATAATAATATAATGTGTCATTTGTTTTAGGATTTGTCATATGAACTTAAAATATTGTAGCACTACTAAGAAATTTGCCATTTAGAAAAAAAAAATACAAAGCCTAGGATATTTATATAAAATTTATACTACCAAATCCATAATATTTAATAACCATCCTAAAGATACAAGGATGCACTATTTATTAATTATTATTGAAAAAATACAATGTCTTATTAGATTTTATCATGATAATGATACAATAATCAAATATATAATAAGATATTTCGACATTCATAATTTTATTAATTACAATAAACAGATATTTAATTAAATTTGAATATGGTTACAACTATCTTAAACAATATACAGATTAGGATGCACTATTTATCATTATGAAACAAATACAATATACTAATAAATATTACCGTGATACAATAATCATATTTGTTTCTAAACCATACTTATTTAATTTATTATATAATAGGGATAAACTTTTGTGTGTGCGTGTAAAATTAATAATTAAATTTATATTAAATTCAATTGTATAATTATCTTTTCATTATTTTGTAGATAAAGAATTACTTATTTAAAATAAATAAAAGATCAAGAGTAATTTAAGGATATTAACTAAGAGGAAAAAAAGGGAGGGAAAACAATTCTGAGGATGCATATTAATACGACACGTGTCCTCATTTAGTTTACTTTATTATATGTATAGATACGTAAATTGGTGTATCAATATGTTTGGATACTTATTTTATTAACTCAAAATATGTTAGGAAATATATAAATAATATTTAAATCTAAAGAAATACAAAAATTTGAAAATAAAACTTATCTATAATTATGGCTTATCACTTATCAGTTAGGGAATATATAAATTATAATTAAACCTAAATAATATGTAAAGTAAAAAATAAAACTTATCTATAACTATGGTTATGACTTATCGGTTACTAAATTAGAGAAAGAAAAGGCGGGAAAACAATTATGATGATGCATATTAATACGACACGTATATTAAATTGAATTGTATAATTACCTTTTAATTATTTTGTAGATAAAGAATTACTTATTTAAAAAAATAAAATATCATGAGTAATTTAAGGATATTAACTAAATTAGAGGAAAAAAGGAAGGGAAAACAATTCTGATGATGCATATTAATACGACACGTCTCCTCATTTAGTTTACTTTATTATATGTATAGACTAGGTTATTGCACCGTGTAATACACGGGCTGAATCACAATTACAATCTGAAATAGAAAAACTGTGTTCATAATGGTCTTAGTATATGTAATATAAAGATATGCAAACCGAATAAGAAACAAGTTTTCAGAATGTCATAGTGTCGTATGTGCGAAAAAATAAACATAAACAATTATTATACATGAAAAAAATGACATATTATTCGTTTATATATAATATATATATTATGTATGAAATTACATATAATAAATGAAAAGTTTCAACCATGACTCATATACTTCCAAAGAACTTCTTGTATACAATATTTGATTTCTATTTGTAATTCAGCATCTTTATCTAAGATTGTATTTTTAGACATTATCTACTTTTAACTCTTAATAAAGCAAGATAAAGCTGACAATGTGTAATAATTAAATGTTTCAAATACAAATGGAAAGTAATTATTTTTAACTCTTATTTGATTGTCATCGCGAAATATATAGCGAAGAGGATTTATTAATGGATGTCGTGCCATTTGATGAAACAAATTGTGGCTATTATAAGTGATGATGGAGCTTTGCAATTAGACACACCTAGGAAAAAAATGATATGTGTGCTACAATTAATAAAAATCATAAAGATGCAAAAATAAAATTTAGAGTTTGTATAGTCATTAAGAATAATAATAATAATAATAATAATAATATAATGTGTCATTTGTTTTAGGATTTGTCATAGGAACTTAAAATATTGTAGCACTATTAAGAAATTTACCGTTTAGAAAAAAAATACAAAACCTATGATATTTATATAAAATAAATACTACCAAATCGATAATATTTAATAACCATCCTAAATATACAAGGATGCACTATTTGTTAATTATTATTGAAAAAATACAATCTCTTATTAGATGTTATCATGATAATGATACAATAATCAGATATATAACAAGATATTTCGACAATTATAATTTTATTAGTTACAATAAACAAATATTTAATTAACTTTGAATATGATTACAACTATCTTTAAAAATATACAGATTAGGATGCATTATTTATCATTATGAAACAAATACAATATATTAATAAATATTACCGTAATACCATAATCATATTTTGTTTCTAAACCATACTTATTTAATTTATTATATAATAGGGATAAACTTTTGTGTGTGAGTGTAAAATTAATAATTAAATTTATATTAAATTCAGTTGTATAATTATCTTTTAATTATTTTATAGATAAAGAATTACTGATTAAAAAAATAAAAGATCATGGGTAATTTAAGGATATTAACTAAATTAGAGGAAAAAAAGAGAGGGAAAACAATTCTGCTGATGCATATTAATACGACACGTATTCTCATTTAGTTTACTTTGTTATATGTATAGATATAACTTAAACAATTCGTGGCATTTTTAAATTTAAATTAATTTGAAAAACAAAATATCTTAAAAAAATTTGTGGCAATAATTTAAATTTAAATTAATTAGAAAAATAAAATCACACATATTTAATTTATATCCTTCTACATTAATCAATAACATAGTTTTTAGCATATGATTTTAACATATTCTATTGTATCTAGGTTAATTAATAGCACAATTTTTAGCATATGATTCTAACATATTCTATTGTAATTCTTTCTCTTATAATTAAGGGAAGAAGCACAAGCCTAAATTAGTCTAAGACTAACTACGCATGCACTGTTAGATAAATTAAATAATTAAAAACTAAATCCTGCACTGTCACATTAAATATGCTCAAAAGTATCCTAAAAACACTAGCGGCACATACTCTAGAGTATCCCAGAACTTTTTTCTAACATAAAATAGATTAAACAATTAAATACTAAATAAACACAATTCAAATTCAAATGAATTACAAAATAAACAATTCAACTATATAAATAGATTATAAACATAATACAAAATAAAAATAAACTATTTCTGGTCTGAATATTCTAGATTAGGTAGATCTTAAAGTGCAATATGCGTCACAAGATCAGTGTGTCACACCCCAACCGATGGCGGAATCATCGGGGCGCGCCACTAAGCGGTTCAGATTGTTCGAGAGAATCCACAACGACTATTTTTAAATGACAATATTTAAGCGTTAATTTCTCATACAATCAACATACAACCATTTCTTAATCATCATGAATCTAAATATTCTCAAACAATTTCACAGTCGATTACAAGTTTATTACAAGTTTCTAAAGTAAAACCCTAAGTCCATTTGCAGCGAGTAGAAATCATCCATTTACAAGTTTCTAAATTTTCTAAAGTAAGCGATTTAGTTTACATTATGATCCGATTCTCTGGTGCTAGGTGGAACGAGAGTAACGAGCTGCGAAGGAGCGGGTTGTTACAGTCTCCCCTACTTTAAAAAATTTCATCCCGAAATTTATTCGAAAGGAAGTCTTGCGAATTGACACGATAGATAACGATAGGGCGTTAGGGTAAGCTGAGGATGAATGAGTGATCAACAGAGTATTGACGGGTGAAAGCGTCTTGGAGATGTGGGGAAAACGATGAGCAAAAGTGACTTAATTGACTCGTAGTTGATAACTCACCAGTTGGCGATCCAAAAATGTTTTTAAGTTTTTGAAAGTGTTTTGTTAAAGTGTTCCGAAAAAGCTTTTAAATGAAACTCGATTTATGAAAATTTCTCACAACGTGGCGCTAGGATGAGTCGATTTACACTCACATCGTAAAAAGGAGTTTACTTGCTCAAAGGTTTTTATAATAATTCAAGTATTTAGAAAATTTTCCATTTATTTTCAAAACATAACGGTAAAAAATAAAATTTAACGGTATCAAAAATTTAATTAGCCTCGAACCCCACATGGCATCCCTCCATGAAAGTTGGTTAATATGGCTAAAACACTTATATATAGGAAGTACCATCGGCGTATCCACCATGTTTTAGCCATATCGGCTGTCACACCCCGACCCGCAGCGGAAAAGGTGACCGGGGCATGATTGGGTTATCATCAAAGCTCATGACATTTATTATACGTTTCATATTCATTAATACAATTTAATGGAAATTTACAATAAATATTACAACATGTTCTAACTATCAATCTAAGCTTCTTTGTTCTCTTCTAAGGCATTTCCTATGTTTTCCTTGCTTCAACCTGTTCACCTGTATCATGTGTAAAAGGGTTTTTGGATCAACAAAAAGTTGGCGAGTGAATCCTATGGAAAACATTTGAACAAGTTTATTTAATTGATTATGAAATGAGTGCACAACCACACATGAGTAAAAATAGATGTAAACTTATTCAACAATCATTAGACATTAAATAAAGCACACATGAACAATAATGGAACGTTTAGAGGCACGCGTTGCTCTACTCGTCTCTCACGAGGAACTGATGGGCCTAATGAATGAATTGCATAAACATGATAATATGAAAGACATAACTATAAACAATATAAACTCAATGATACACACATGAACAATAATCGATTGGTTTTGAGGCACGCGTTGTTCAACTCGTCTCCCACGAGGAACTGATGGGCTTAATGAATGAATTTCATATAATTTGACAAAATGAAATAAGTAATCACAACAATATAAACAATCTAAGTTTAGATCACGATATGGTATGGCACAAGTTTAAATAAACGAGTTAATTAATTTGTGACACATGACACACCCCAAAACGTGTAATTAAAAAGGGGGAGTTGTAAGATTCACTCACAGTGGGTGCGTTCGGTTGATGATGTTGAATGCACGCGAAGTGGTTTTAACCACGAGTGAAATTAACCTAGATAGATAGCATTATGGTTTGGTAAGTAAACGGATTTTATTAATCCATTTTTAGTAGGATTGTTGGGTGTATTTTTGTGTGTTTAAGGCTATTACTAACCTTAAAATGTTATTTTTAAATATTTTTAATTGATTTTTAATTAAAATAAATAAATAAAAATAATAATAAAAAATTGACTTTTTTTTGACCGTTGACTTTGACTTTGACTGTAACAGTGACAGTTGACCGGTTCGTATGTATTATTGTGTGCGCTGGGTGAGGCTCGAACCCGAGACCTCCCGTACGCGTGCACGCAGCTCTACCAACTGAGCTACGTGTCTAACCCGAAATATTTCTGTTTTTAATTACATTTATATATTAATTAGGTTAAACAGAAAATCCTTTATTTTTAAAAACGATTTTAAATCAAAGAATCGGTGCGCTCCACAGGTCTCGAACCCGGGACCTGTGGCTTATGCTAACACACAGTCCACAGCTGGACTGTGTGTCCAACTTGTTAACTTAACTGATTTTTATTATACTTAAACACAAACTAATTATTTTTATTTCTGACTTATTTAAAAAGGTAAATAATTGTCCGGGTCGATGCAGAAGACCAGACTCGAACTCGTGCGCTTTGATTAAACATACACACAGTCCACCACTGGACTGTGTGTCTAACTTGGTTATTATTCCGATTATTAATATACTTAACATATAACAGTGTGACTCCGGTTCGGTTAACAAAAAAAAATCATTTTTATTAAGGCAGCGTGTGTGGAACAAGATTCGAACTCGAGACGTTAGTGTGTTTAATGTGCACACAGTCCACCGCTGGACTGTGTGTCTAACCCGAGTTATTTCTTGATTTGAATTATACTTATATGTTCCGTAACTTCGTCTTCTTCGTTGTGTTATAACCAGAAGTGATGACTGACTTGTTCGAAGTGTTTATTCAGGTTTCTTTAGGGTTTTATGATTAATTACAGATGAGATATAAATAAAAAGAAAGGAAATTAGGCGTGAAATATACCGACTGGATTCCTCTGTTTTTCCGGCAAAACTCCGGCGACAGCAACAGGCTCCGGCGTCGGGTGTCTTGCAGCAGCGAGTCTCCAGAAAGCTTACAAAGGATGTGGGTGACTTCGGTATAAGCTTAGGGGGTTCAGTAAGGCTCAGAAATGAAGAATCCGGTTTTCCGGCGATTTGCACGTGATTTCCGGCGAGTGAGTTTTCGCCGAGAAAGGGTGCGGTTTTGAGCAAAAAAGTTTGCAGAGGTTCGATGGGGTATTTATAGGGCAAGTTATTGATGAACTTGGTCTGATTTTCGACTTGATTCGTCGGTTAGAAAAACTCCGGCGGTTATAATTTGTGTCGCGGACTCAGACGTCGGTTATAACCGATGTGTAGTTAAAGTTTACGTTATAACGGAAAGAATCGTTAAGTTTCGCGAGATTGCCGGGATTTCCGATGACTGAACTTTGGGCGCCGGTTTTGAATTCGGAAAGACACGTTATCAATTAAATGATCCTAACATTTAACAAAGAACATCAGTGGCGCAGTGGTTTAAGTGTTGAGTGTTAAGTCTGTTGTTGAACCGTGACTGACCCGGGTTCGAAACCAGGCAGGAACAAAACATTTTTATTTTCATATTTTTAACAGTTTTTCAAAAACTAATTATATAATCCCATATAATAATTGATTATGTATCGTTTAAAATTATTTTAGGCATTTAATTCGCAACGAAATTTTTAACTGACTGTTCGGTTAATAAACGGAGCGGGTTTGGTAAAATCCGTTTTTGACGGATGTTACATCGGCTCCGTCCCGTGGAGCTATGTCAGGTGTGTCGACACGATATGGATAGATTTCGGTATCCTTGGTTCACGTGGCGAAGGGTTGGACCAAGTATTGATAGGCTTGAATAGTGTCGAACCCCACGTGGCATCCTTTCACGGAAGGTTGTTAGTATGGCTAAAACACTTATATATAGGAAGTACTAGCGGCGTATCCACCATGTTTTAGCCATACCGCCTCCGTCCCGTGGAATGATGCCACGTGTGCCGACATGACATGGATGGGTTTTGATCCAAGCTGCGAATGGTTGGACCAAATTTGAATAGGGCGCCAAGTAGCTTGCGTGGAGAAGCCGATTGCATACTTGGTTAGCGTTAAAAGTGCAAGGGAAGGGTCCGGCGATTGGAATAGCGAAGCGGTAAGAATGAGAGAAGCGATAAGCGTCAGAGCGTCACGAGGCAAAGACGATACGCGAATAGATAGCATTCGAGCGTCGAGATGAGGAAGCGATAAGCAAAGCGATAGCGTTAAAACGTCTAGAAGGGAAAGCGATAGACGAAGTGATAGCGATAAACTTCGAAAGAGGAAAGCGATACGCGATGCGATTGCATTAAGCGTCGAGAGGGGGGAAAGCGATAAGCGATGCGAGGTGGATTCCAGCGAAAGTATGATTGCGTTGTTGTGGATTCGCGGGATATCTAGCGTTTGCGCGATCGAGAAGCGATGAGATGTTACGCCTTGCGAAGGAGTTTAGCGTGTGAAAATAATCATCATAATATAGAAGGTCTAATAACGTTCAACTACACATGGCATTTCTTCACGAGAGTTTGTTAGCATGGCAGAAGCACTTATATATAGGAAGTACCAGCGGTGTATCCACCATGCTTCGACCACGCCGTCTCCGTTTCGTGAATAGATGTCACACTTTGTCGACATGGTTAAAACGCTTTTGTATAGGAAGTACCAGCGGTGTATCCACCATGTTTTAACCACACTTTTAACGTTGGGGAACAATTAGAACTCATTACGATCCCTATGCAGATGCCGAGATAATCTCGTGTGCACCCGCGATTAATTCGGTGTTTGCTTGTTTATCGTACCTTGTTTTAAAGGCGCGTAGTAGGGGTAAAAACGTATTATGTAACATCCGTCGAAAAATGGGTTTTCAAAACCCGCTTCGTTTATTAATCGAATAGTCAGTTTCAATTTTTCGTTGCTTATTTAATGCTCATTTTAATTTTTAACAATTCATAACTAATAAACATATTTGAATATGGAAACTAAAATTGTTAAAAAGTAAAAATAAAGTAAATAAAAAAGAAATTAGGCTGCCGGGTTTCGAACCCGGGTCAGCCGGAAGACACAATCATCAAACATTTAACCACTCCGCCACTTGGTGTTTTTGTGTAATCAAGGAAACAAATAAAACCTTAAGTTCACCGTGAATCTATCTGTTTGCGCCAAAACTGAAACCGATCATCGGCTTTCAACTATCCAAAGACGTTTGAGTGATCGGGGGTTACTGATTATAACCGATAAAACCATTACAACCCACGTTCTTAATCAATTCAGTCTTTATTGAACTCGATTCATATGATTTTCGAGTTTAATAACCGAAATCATTTACCTCCAATTTACACCGGTAATATCATTATCTCACAACTCAGAAACACTCACAGAACCTTCAATTTCATTTGCGCTTTAATTTCTGTTCGTCAGAATCGTTATCTGATATCGCCGGACTTTCACCGGAAAACCGTGACATCCATAGAATCGGTAAATTTCTCAATTCTTTCATCTTCTATCTATTGTTAGACTTATACTAACTAAAATCCTAGAAGAATAAATCAGTTTA